>OY979437.1:3945523-5254031 GCA_963855545.1 Ethmia dodecea
GTATATTAATTCTCGTGCAGTCTATCGACCGTCACTCTATTAATTTTATGCCAAGTTGTGATAGGCTCGGATGTGAAACAGCTTTGTCGTTAAGGCTCACTCATACAGGCTGACTGTCTATCAGTATTGTAAATGGTATAAGAGAAGTTGATGATGGTGATATTATGAACAATTCAAGCCTTCGACAGGCGAGAAAACAATTGATAACTTGCAAGCATGAGGTGGCTTTAGACAACGTGCAACGATATGTTTCTATTGCTGTGACAGTGTTTTCTGCTCAATTACTGTCGAAAAGAGACAAATTACTTTCAAAAGAGGTAGGTACTTAAATGTTTTCGCGAACCTAAAATTTGAATTCTAATGCTAGAAGATAACGCCACCATTCTGAGGACGTATTTGAATACATTACGCAAACAACATGATATTCTTGCTAATGAGGCTAAGTTTCCAATGTGACATCCGAAACTTAAAGACCTTGGCATTGGTTCGGGAAATACATGAGTTCAAAGGGTATTAGACGTAATTTCCAAGGTCGATTGGTTTATAAATTAAGAATTGTTATACGACAATGCAGTCTATAAACGTGTAATATTCGGAAGCATTTTCAAAGAATGATGTTACCTCTGAATCTTGCAGGAAATGTCTAAAAAAGCATCCAAAAGGAGACGGAAGAAAAAGGAGTAATAAAACTAATAAAATACAAATTCTAATTTCAATGGGCTTTTTAAAAATGATACTGACTGAAAACAAGGAAAATACAGGTGAAGCTAAAACTTGTAGCGCTACCAAAATTTCGCGTAGTCACGGAGCAGCGTGCTCAGCGAAGCGAGGCGGCAGGAAAAAACCAAGCTATTCAGTCTACAATAGCTGTGTCGCGGACGAGGGCATTGAGCTCACTACTGAGCGCTCTCGGATGCGGCATTTCTTGCGATCTCTCTTATTTGTTCCAAGCCACTGCTTCTAAATTATTGATGGTAGAGGCTTCTGTAATGATCTCAAAGTTTCTGTCATCTATCGTCCACGTACCTTCTATTTTATCAAGCGTTACATTGCTATTCGTGTCGACAGGTAGTCTTATTTCCACTCGGTGTATTTTTATCTATTGCAATTGTAGTTTTTTCTTTACATTCAATTGCGATTCTATAAAGTTAGAGCAATACTTAGCAAATCTAAACTGATTGAATTTTGGTGATTCGTTTCTCAGCACGTTTAATCGATTCGCTACGATTCAAGAGCAATTTTCGACGGTTGTAGCCGTTTCCTAGATTCTAAAATTCTATTACGAATAATAACCATCTATTGTATCTAGGGATTATTGTTCTCTTGTGTTGATTGTTATTCTAGTTATTATATATTTAAAAAACTCTAAAGAAGAGTAGTTCCAAACTCCAAGGTTTCTCTATACATTAGTCCCGTACAGTGTCTACCATTATCACTTGATTGTTGTGACTCGTAATAACTATTCGCCAACGACTTAGTTTTTGTTAGTTTTATCGTGTAACAAGAGAGCTTAATGTACTCGCAAAGTAACTTGAATTCATTTAAGTATCACCACTTCCTAACTCTACTTACGCCTGTTTAAATATCGCTTAGAGCTGTATGAATTACTTAAGACTGTAAATTAAATTGGAAAGAAATTGTATCGAAGGAAACGTTATCTAGTCGTAATAGACGAAATACAAAGGAACAATGACCCAGATCCGCCAAAGATAAGTATCGAATGTGACGCATGTGAGGAATCGATAACAGTAAGTGTACACGCACGCATTGCGGACGTTATCGAGCCAATATTTACCCGGGCAGAAAAACACGCGGCCGGCGTGCGAACCCGCTAAGATGCTCTAATTGTGTAAGAGCCCTTAGCCATATCATAACCAAAGGAGACCTCAACAAAACGTTACACGACGCCCAAATGAAAAGCATGCTATACCTACCTATTCACCCGCCAGCAGCTGCACCGAAACGGAACGGCAGATGCGCGTGAGCAACCGGCAACGCTGTTATTACAGAAACGACAAAAACGCGGCAGCCAGTTCCAAAGTACAAAACTTCACAGAGCAGATAGACTTACCAGTGGCGAGGGCCCTGCAGGAGGAGGCAGCTTCAGCACTCACAAATAGTACACGTGCACGAATGGCGCGGCCGCGCACCTGTCGCGGACTGACTTCCCATTTCCATATTTGAAGTATTTAAACGAACGAGGCGCGCGCGCAGCCCGACGCGCTGAGGTGGACTGGCTGCCGCCGCGCGCGCTACCTGCGCCCACCTGTCCCCTCCGCCCCACCACCAGGAACCGGATGGTACTCCAAAACAAAACGGCCAACAAAGGACGTGCCGCGAATGTTCGCGCCGCCACCGATCGAGCCCATATATCGAGGGTCGCCTCGGGACCCGCACTGTTTACTCGCGACACCTGACTCACGCGCCGAAAACCCTGCCCCGATCGCCCAATGATTTACGACCGCCCGATAACAATGCACTTTGATGCTCACTTGCTTTCGTGGCCGTATGATCGATACACATTCTGATGATGAAAGGGACGATGCAAATGAAGTAACTGATGCAGTGAAACACAAAGAAATTGTTGACACAAAAGGCGACGGCCGGTCACTTGCTGAATGCGCTCGAGTGCAACGATTGATTGCTCAACTAATTGTCGATGAAGTACTCGTAAATACAAACAATGGTGCTCACCGGGTGGATATCGGGTGGCCGGTTTTGGAGCTTGTTTTTTCATAACAGTGGATTGGTTTCGTTTAATTATTTACAAATCAATTCCTGTGTATTTGTCAGCGGGCGGACGCGGTGGAAGCGAACGGCTCTTGTCACCGCAATCAAATTTATCGTGCACTGATAATAATGATAACTTTGATATGGCGGCGGCTATTTGAGCAGTGAAGAAATTCACGATGATCTGTGATTCGGGACATTCGCTAATCCCTCAATGACGCTGATTCGTCAACACCTGTTCAAACCAACAAACCATGTCGTTGAAAATTGCATTGTTATCTTATCTGGAAACAGTAAAAAGTACTTGTATGTCATTATAGTTCGCTCTGTACTCTACATGAATGACAAAACAAACACTTTAAAATACTTCCCTTTGAAAGAGTGGCAATAAAAATAAGTGCAGGTCACGCCAACCAAACCTTAAGTACCTATCTATGCTTTGAAATTGCTCAAACAAGCTTACAGTAACAAAAAATACATACCTACTTATGTTATTTTAATATTTTCCCTGCTACTTCGTCCACGTTGCAGGTTGTAGTAACTTAACTACAATGTAACTTGTAGTTTGTATTTTATTATTATGTATTTTTTTAAAAGAATGTGTTGCGGAGTTTCTTGCTCCGCTTCTTCTCAAATATACCGAGGCAGTGGGGTTGCAATGACTACCAATAAGTGAACTTAGAAGACCTACATTGAATAAAAACCTTTTGACTTTGACTTGATTTTTTATTTTGGGTAAAAAGTAGTAGCCTTCCTGCTCAGTTTCTGCGATCGCAAGCATGAAACCCTTTTTCTTTCTTTGCATTGCATCTCTTTTTGACGTCTTCAAGCGGTATTTTGTTACTTACGTCGCTTATGACGTAAATATTATATTCAAAGCGCACTATATGTTTGGAACGACCTGTATCATAAAGTACAGCACGGGTATATACTAAGAAAAAGCAAAAATGTGCATAACATTTTGATTCAATCTAATCTAACGTAAAACCAAATTAAGGCAAAGAGGGGACAAAGCAAGGAAAATTTGATGCCAAAAGTGGAATAAATCTAGTACGAAAGCTCGCATTCATATACTAACTGACATGGCGCTTCAAAAATTAGTATGAAAATATTCCGTCTAAAATTCCCCCCCTCTATCGTTCACCGCCATCTATGTACTATTATATTTGAATATCTTTGCTAAAACAAATTATGTAGGTATTTCTTTTTTTCTTCGTGCTCCTCGCCTTGTTCCTTTTTCACATTCGGCTTAGGCACCTGGTACGTATCTTCTTCTTAGGGTTGAATTCCTTCGTGTTCCGTAGCGCAATAATGCATTCAGAATCGATAAAAAATGACGGAATACAGCAATTGTGGTAGCGCGAACAGTCCTCGATAAATGCGCGAGGTGCGCCAGCGCCTATAGCACGTCACGCCAGCTGATAACGCCGCCGTTAACACTCGAGCTGAAATTTTGATAGCCTGCCTGCAAACTATTATTGTTTCTCACGTTTGCAAGGAATTTGAGTTAAGCAAAAACAGTTTTATGATTAGGGTTTTTGTATTCGATGCATCTTTTTGAGAGTTCCGTACCCAAGGGATGCTAACGGGACCCTGTTACTAAGCCTTTACTGTCACAGAGCAGTGATAGCCCGGACGGTTAAAGAGCCGGCCTAAAATCAGTGTGGCTCGGGTTCGAATCCTGGCATGTACCAATGAGTTTTTCAAAAAACTTACGTACATATTTATCACTAGCTTGATGGTGAAGGAAAACATCGTGAGGAAACCCGCAGGTCTCAGAATTAATTCTGAGACATGTGTAAACAGACCCGGTCCGGCGATGGGCTCACCACCTATCACGTTTAGGGGTCCAATGTATCTTGTGAAATGTGGGTATATCCAGTAATGGAATACCTCTGCCTACCCCCTCGGGGATAAAAAAGGCGTGAGATTATACTTATATTATACTGTCACAGAAATAATAAAAATTAAATAAAATTAAAAACTAAAGCCTTACAAGAATCGTGTCCACCCTTCGTGTGCGAGTCTTGGCCTTTTTTGGATACGCTTCAATATAGTTACAACTACTATTCCACATAGTTCCTCTGTGGAGGACATTTTGTACCTGTAAATATTGTAAATAAATGCTTAAATAATAAATGCAGCAATTATTTATATTTTTACAGTTTATCTCATTGGAATAAGTTACCAATGCTTTGCAATTAGAAATTTCTACCTTGTCTTACCAACAAATCTTAGATTCACCTCTCAAATAGGGTTCTTCTTTCACAGATAGTGTAGACCACCTTTATCTTCTATAACGACGTCAGAAGTGCTCATAACGTCAGATCCCATCAACGATGCAGTGATTGAAGTTGGGACCGGATGGGCGGTTGCATCCGCAGGCCGTGCCGCAAAAACCAAGAGCAGCCTCCGGTTCCAACCGCTTCATCTGGCAGATACCAGTCAGGTACAGGATTGTATATCATAGACGAATAATCGTAAATCCAGAATTAAGTTTCTTGAGTTCAATTTGGGCCGTAGCATGTTGCAATTGTGGCAACATTTAAGTTGTATTCAATTATGTAGCTACTGGCAACATTATCTACATTTTCTTCTTTGAAATAAAGTGGAAATGGAATTCGTGATTGTTGTATTTATTATTTTATTCGCCACCTATTAAGCACCTTATCATCATATACAGTCCACGTCTACTGATTGCGTTTATGCTGTGCAAATGACGTTATTCTAACTACCTGACTGTAAAACAGTTGTGTGAATCTCCGTATGATCAATGTTTAAGAATTTTATTGTGAAGAAATAGAGGATAGCGGTGGTGGAAATGCTCCTCCATAGGATTATCAAAATAAGTCACATATTTGCAAAAAGTTGTTAATCAATCTCATGTGATGTGACAATCTTATTACAATCATATCCAACAAATGATTATTACAAGATACAATAAATATCGTCTAAAGAATCCAATAAACATCCAAATACGATATCTCATTGTCGCTGGAAAATACAAAAAATTATAAATAGCTATTTACGGAAATCCTTATCGGTATAGTGGTGACAAATACCTATTACGGACGGCTGTGATTCATCATAGGCGCCGACGGACGATGGCGAGTGTCACTCCTAATGGTTAATAACGGAAAAATATTGAAAACTCCGTTTTCCAACTTAACTGTCTATCGGCTTGTGTTGCACCAAGAGCAAAGAGAGACATATACATAGCTGTGGGCGTCGCTTGAGTGGGGAAAAAGTATAGTTCAGTTAGTATACCAATAAAAAAGTGCTGCAACGTTTTTCCTTTCTAGCTATTTGTAAGGCAAGTGCTCGCAGAATGAGTAATTGTTAAAATTTTATTAATTATACTTAAGTTCTAGTGATTGATTCAAAAGTAGCAGTTGTCTCATGTAAAAACGAACGCCTCCACTCCAAAAATACGGTTGCCCAACTTCATGATAAAAGCAGGATTAAATAGCGACTACAACAGTTATGCTCGTCTGCGTCTCGCATCGCTCCACTATCGCTTCCTCCCACTCTATCTCTCGGTGTGCCTCTGCCTTTCGGTGACAGACAGCATCGTGAGAAATCGCCTCACAATAAACGTCAACTACAGTGGGAAACGTACGACTTCCATAGACAACAGCGCGTTACTCTTGAATTATTCGTGCAATAAATATGTGGTATTGTATGTACAGTATTCTCGACAGGAATCAGGTCATTTCTTCATTACTCAGGCTAGACGTATTTGTGCGAGAAATATTGCCTTTTCTGGATTGTATTGCTAAACTAATAAATACTGATGTGACGCATAAGTATTGTAATACAGGATGTCCTTTAAAATATATCAAAATTGAAATGTATTATTTAATTTGTAAGATTTCAAAATAAAAAAATCGTCAAAAAAATACATTTTAAAAATGTTACTTACAGGATGCCATTATATTGTAGAGGTAACAAGGCTTGCTTCATGACTAAATCTCAAATATTTTAGGATACTTCTGCATAATTATTATTCAAGGTTGATTGAAAAGCAACTTCCACCTATTACATAAGGTTGGAACACAGAGATGGGGTATAATATATTGCAAAAGCTAGGGTCGCCGACCGTCCTTTGCAACGCAACGAATGTAATCGACCATCTGCCGTCCTGTTTTTGATCAATAACTTTATTAAACTGACTAGCTATTGAGTAGCGGCTTTACACGCTTGGATTCTGTTTTTCCTGTTTCTGATGAATTTCGCAAAACCCTTCTCTTTTTTTCACAACTTACTTTAAGTGTATCAAATCAAAATGTAGGTACACGTATTTATAAATACATCTATCACAAAATATTCTATATACGGTCTATAATTTCCATACAATATTAAAAAAAAACTACCTTAGATGCCGAATATTCAAAAAACCCTACATAGGTATCTAAACCTCTTCCAAAGTAGGCCATTAAGCATAATTTAAAATATCTGGCTTCAGCTGTTTGGGCTAGAGACTACTGAAGCAGTCACCTTAAAATTTCTACACTCAAAAAACATTACCTATCCCTTTTGAGGTAAGTGGGTAATTACATCTTACAGTAAAATATTACTTAATACTCTAGTAGCTTATCTAGAGTAGTTAATATAATCAAAGAGTGTTCTCCGAGAAAGTCATCGCAATTTTACGGAGTTTAACGCGACGTAACTGTGCAAAATAGTTAGACATATTGATAAATATTCCTATTCTATTTGCAAACTTATCAGTAACAGGTATACATACCTTCTTCCTACCCTTGTGGGTAAAAAAGAAGTTCACAGTACACCTTTATCCTTAGGGACTGTGCGCAGCCCCGACAGCAGCCGCGCGTTGACCGCGGTAAGCGACATCTGCGCGTGCAGCTGTCGTGCGCACGCGCCGCCCGATGCGCACAGCCGCTACTAACATCACTTCTTTATTCGCAGACATTTTTGTCTTTAAAATTGACAACTCTGCATTCATCGTCAAATCATTTTCCATCGATGGACCACTAGTTTAAGGGTCATAAAGTATAGGGTAAAATGAAACACTGCTGAAATACCTCGCCTGTCACATAATCAAAAACAGTTAACACGTTAAAACTTAAAAGTAAACACATTTTCTTTCTTTCTTTCAGGATCTCCAGGACAACCATTCCAGGAAAATATTTGATCACTCTGTATCATCACCCTGTCTTTTTTTTTACCTTTCGAGGCCGCCTGCTTCGAAACGTGTCTAAAATTTCAATATCTCTGAATTCTAATTCTTGACTTCACTGTGTGATCACACTTTATCACAATTTAACTTAGTTTTTATTTGTCGCCTAAACAATTAAAAACTAAGTTAAATTGTGATAAAGTGTGATTAAACGCCTATTAGACGATTTAATTACAACTGGATCAACCAGTGTTTCAATAAATAAATTGTATCTAGATTGGTATATTATTCAAGGATAGTTGACGATTTTTAGGTAATATGTAGATATGTATAGGAAAATGAAACTAATAACATAAACTACTGACGGGGATTGCATCGCTAATCCGTTGTCGATTCAGTTAACGGGTTAAGCAAAGGCCAAAACCAGTCCACCCCAGACAAATGGCAAATTAAACTTGATATTATTCTACTGTCTTAGTACAAAATTCTTTGTCATTTTTGTATTTACTTTGATAAAGCCTACCCTCAAACAAACCAAAATTCTGAATCCGCCACTGACGCTTATTGCTTCGCTGAATGGGAATCTCACACCGTTTACATTCAATCCAGCGCTGCTGTATTAAAATACCTGATACAGCTGTAACTATGTGACTAAAACTTTGATTTGAATTCAAACTCTTTTAGTAGAATACACAAGTTGACTGCGGACATAGTAAAACGTAATAGCAGTCATAAATTCAAGTTACGGAACCATATTTCTAGTATCCGCTGGATGCACTAATGGGCCTCCTTTAATTGGCTTATTAAGCTAATTATGTAACGGCACCTTTACATAGGAAGTATGACCGCCGCGTTTATGAATCACTCGAATCACTTCATAGTCTTCTTAACTGAGAATGTTACACACGCGTAGAATAATTTATTTAATATAGCCTGCCCGTCGCTTCGTTTAGATTTACCTATAGATATACATATCTTCTAATCCCTGTAAGATATCGAAATAAAACTTACATTTCAATAATAAAAAAACTTTTTTTTAATCCGTTTCGGAGTCTATTTGAGACAAAATTTCACACAGACTTCAACATTTTTGTACAATTTCCCATTCTTCGCGTTCGGAGAACATTAGCCATCTCTCATGCACTGGTTTTTTTATCCTTTCACGGAGTGATGCATTCAAAGCATTAGGCATTTGCAACCTTCTCGTGAAATCTAACAGAAAATGAATTTTGCCAGATTTAGCCCTCCAGTGATATTATGTGAAATGGAGACGATTAACCGAAATTCCGTCGAATTATATTACTACTAGTGAAATTATAATAAAAATCCTACAACATATACATAAATGATGCTAGTTCAATAGTATGGGATTAGTAAATTTGTCCACTAAGTTCTACGCTACATTTACTGTTGTATGCAGAGCTTTTATAACACGTAATATTCATTAAGACTTCTCCTTTCTGCCTCTCATATTTGTATTAAAATCTTTTGGTGGTTAAAGAATATTCTTTACGTTTACGTAATATAATGTCATAATATCAATATAAAATAACTTTTTTCTTTGCATATTTTTTTGTATCTCTGCGTCTCATCGTTAATCTTATATATACGGTGCAGTCTAATCTTAATCTTACAGTCGTAACTAATAACTTCATCATCATCAACTGTTACAGTCCACTGAGTTATGGGTCTTACCCCAAATGCGAAAGTATGGGCCAAAATCTCCTTCCGAGCCTCGGATTGGGAGATGGTGTTAGGCTTGTGGTCACCTGTTAGAAATATCCAAGATATCCAAGGGTATCTGATATGGCTTAACGGCTTCCATTGTGCGTAAAAACAACACAAACCGGAACGAACTGCCTTTAAGAAAAACAGTGGTGCTATCGTGATATCATGCAGGGCATTTTTTATTTGTAATTACATTCATTTTTTGGTTGGTGCTAATTATTGTTTTTGATTCTTGGTAGAGGTCAACAAATAAATATTTTTTTCTGTTATTTATTATTTGAAATCGTACCAGTTTCCAACTAAGGTGCAAGGTCCCTTAAGACGTCGCATGCGCAGGACGCAAACAAACGGACGCATAAACTATAATAATGATTCAATCGCGCGTTCCTCCGCCGGAAGGAGTGCTCCAGTTTACTTTCCAACACCATTTTTACTTGGATGCCTTTACGTGACTAATGCGAGAAAGAGACAATAAATCTCCAAAACGAAAATGAAATAAACCCAACCGCGTGCAAAAGGCACTGAAAGGATTTAAAAAAACATTACCAACAAGAGTTTGGATGCGTTTTCGTGCGAATGCTCTGTAGCAGTGTTAAAAATCTTTAATTTCGTGTCGTGCATAGTCTGCTGGCTAAATTGCCAGTGCCACTATACATTATTAAAAATAATGAAATAATTTTAAAATAATAAACCCATGCAATGTCCCGATCCCCCGAGTACTATGGTAGCGCGCCCATTGTCAAAGCACGACTTGACATGCTTGGCAATAATGAGGAATTTTCAATGACATTCTTAAAATTGAACTAGATGGCGCTGATCAACATTGGGAATTAGAAATTGGCAACACTGATGTGTCGCTTTACGTGACACATCCGTCCGTCATGTCATGTCTCGTTGTAGTGTTGTGTGTGAGTGAGTGTAACGCGTCAGCAGGCAACGCAATAAAACAGATCTTGTTTTAGGTTCCTAAATTCCTAGTGCGTCGAGTCGAGCTTCGGTTTCTCCGTATTTTACACCCATACACTATACATGGTCCACGCATTTTCGCAGATGAATTGTGATGTTGATGATATTTTTGTTTATCGTGGATTCGGATCTTTTGTTGTAACACAAACCACTCGTAAACAATGTACAAACAGAACAATAAATAAAAAACAAGGCAATGAGTACGTAACCTTATTTTGATAAAAAGTCAGATTGTTTTTTTTTTTGTTTGACAAATTCTTGAGACCATAGATTAGGTAAAAAAAAAACCCAAGGCTTATCTGCACCATCTATTGACACCTTTGAATACTCAAGTGACAGCTGTCACCGAAAACTCCCCATTCTTGTAGGATCGGAATCGTTCTTACACAAATAAAATTCGTACGAAAACGTGCCCAAAGTACAGCCAGTAGAGCATTCGAGTAAAAAAGTAGGCTATAAGTTACACTCCGAAAATGAAGACTAATCTTACACCTCATACTTAAAAAGCCTTCAAATTATTTAGGCTTCAAGCTGCGTCAAAGGAAAAGACTCACATACTTTACTAAACGTAACCTTTACTGTTCCTCCGACTTACTTAGAATAAAAGGGGGAGAGTGCTAAGCCCCTATGAGAAGTCAAGGCCTTTACCGCCCCTCTATAGAGCATTAGAAGCATAAAACATCGATGTAAGACTAAAATAGATCTGCCAAAATAAACCAAGTAATCTAGCCGCCCATCGTTGGTCTAATTTTTAGGCTATATGACGTATAAACGTCTAAAAACAAATGCACGCCGACTAACTCCGAATATTTCGATTCATATATTCCGTACATTACAAAATCTTCTCTTGCCAACTTGTTTCAAGTGGGTCATAATTGTTAAAAAATTTAACTTCAATATTGATGTTCTAAAAATAAAAACGGTGGTTCTTATTCCTAGAATTATTACCTATCATCTGTATTAAAGCAATACAGTTTTTATAATAAAACTAGCGACCCGCCCCGGCTTCGCACGGGTGCAATGCTGAATTTTCTTTCAGCATCCCTGGACCCACTTGAACCCACACAAAAAGTTTCATCAAAATCGGTCCGGCCGTTCTCGAGTTAAATCGTCAGGAAGGAAAACCCGACTTATTTTTATATAGTAGATTACTATTCTATTCGCCCAACGAACGGTTGCGACACTACCAGGAGGATCTACGAGTGTATGTAACTATGTAGCCTAAACGGTTTGACGTTCGAATTGACATTAGATTATAGTTGTCCTGCTCAGAATGTCTAACCTAAACTTTCTAGCTTATAATTTTTTTTTAAATAAAAACAATGAAAAAAAAATATTTAACTTTTTTAGGGCCAATAGTATTAAAACGCAATAGGATTTTTGTTGACTTATCTATCAGATAACAAATATATGAGACTCTATCGATGGAATAGAGCATAAAGCAAAATGTACATCTACATGAACAATATCTTGAAGGTGAATGATCTCAATTTCACGGACAGTGCGCAGGTTTAATTACTCAAATACAGCCTGTGCGTTATGGCCCCCCATAACGAAAACTATGAATCAAACTTTTTTTTTGCCTCCGCCATCTTGGTATTTGATGGATCCGGTAATTAAAGTTATTATGACTTAGATTTAATTAAAGTACATATTGTGCATGGACTAATTATAATTAACGGGTTTAAGCCAACTTACGTGTTGGTTTTGAGATATTCTGCTTTTATTTTAATTGAATGTTGTATTAATTTAAATATGTTACTTTAATTTGAAAATAAATGCGCAATAAATTTGATTTATGGCGTTTTTGTATAAGTTTTGAGTTTTGAGAAAGTAGTGTAACTATACTTTACTAATTACTTGACTTTATTTCAAATACAAATATTTAATTATATTAATACGAGTAGGTGATATATATGTAGGTATCTACACTTTAGAACCAATGTACCTACGCAAGGATTAAATCATGGAAGATTCAGAATGGTATTATAATTTAATGAGAAATTTGCATTACAATTTAAACATTTAATAGAAACTTTTTAAAAACTATTTGCCTCTGACTCTGCCTTCGGAATCAAAACTCGGGTTCTATAATCGATCCGCGCCTAGGCCCAATATTTGTAACTATCTATAAACATGAATGGTAGTGTATTGTTTGGGTGTTTATATGTATTTATTTACTTATGTTTATAAGTTGTTCAGTTTTGTTCCGGCTCTGCCTATGAAATATTTGTAAATTATGTTAAAAATAAATTGGTCGGTGTGTTCATAATATGAGAATTCTCGTTATCTCGAATAATTTGTCAGACAGCTTCAAAACAGAAACATAATATGACGACGCGCTTAAGTTAATAATTAAACATGTTCCTTGCCAAACTTATACAGTCAAGAGCGAGTGCGTTACTCCAGCGGAAATTTGTCGAATATCGGCATTTGAGGGATACAGATAATTTGTTGTCCGGCTTCTGTAAATGTTGTGCAGATTTAAAAATTTGTATTGCTTATAGTTTTTGAGTAATTCAAGAAAAACAGTTTCCGCTGGAGTAACGTTACCCCAGCGGCAATTTTTTTTCCTCATGGGAATATTGAAATAATTTTCATCTACATAATTAGTTTTCATGACGGAGTAAATGTTCCGACTTAATTTGAATTTGTATCGTTAATGGTTCCGAAGATACTCAAAAATTTCAAAATGCCGCATTTTTGATGTTTGCGTTTTTCGTTGAATTTCGGAAATGGTTAAGCGCACTATCATAATTTTTTGTACATGACTTCTTATGTCTTATTCGTAATTAGTTGTGAAATAAAAAATTAAAAATAATTTACCGTTCAGGAGTTAATATAAAATAGAAAAACCCTCTAATACGTCCTAGCACTTCGAATAAGAGGTCTAGAGACTTGTTTAAAACGTTATTTTGTAGCTTGCAACTGCTTTCAGGTGTTTGTGAAGTTTCATTAGTATCCTATAAGTAATTAATAAATTATAATGAAATTTAGCTCAGTTTGGGCCTCGATGCGCAGAGCGCTATTTAACCCCCTATTAATGGACTTTCTTGTGGGATTTTTTAACCGAATAATACGTAAGTAATTAGTTATATAGTTCAATTTTATACTTGTGAAATTTCAGCATCGTACAATCAATAATTAACGAGATAATCAAAAAATACACATTTTAAGTTATTTACTGTGGTAACCCGATCGAGTTTAGATGGTCACAGAAAAGCGGCCGTTTAGTACATTATGCTAACATTCTAAAACACGTAGTACAATAGTCTTTCAAGTTCGGTACAGACGCGTACATTATCTTTTGAGTGGCTATTGATTTAATTTAATTTTTTTTTTTGAGTTTCACATGAACATTTTATATATTATGCCATTATCCTAGCAGTCTGCTATACTTAAATCGAGCTAAATCTTCGTACCTATTAACAGTTATTATTAATGTGTAGTGCTTCTTAACTTTTCTTCTTTTTCTGTGGGTTACTTGTTCCACCAAGAAGGACATTAATTGGTAAACAAGGTAGGCCATAATGTATAAATATACAATATTATTATTATTGTTTATATTGTACACTAGCGGGTGCCCAGCGGCGTTGCCCGCGCGGATCCAGTTTATTCCCGTTCCCGTGGGAATTTCCAAAAATCCCTTTATAGTGGTTGCCTATGACATATATATAAGACACCTACATTACATACCATATTTCAAATAGCGGGTGCCCATAGCGACGTTGCCCGCGCGCATCCCGATTATTCCCGTTCCCGTGGGAATTTACGAATATCCCTTTATATGGGTTGGCTACGATGTATAAGACACCTTCACACCATATTTCAAGATTCTAGGTGTTATCGTTTCAGAGTAGTACGTATTTTTCTTTTTACCCAGTTTTTATATTTTCCCGTGGGAATGAGATATTTTTCTGGAATAAAAAGTACCCTAGATGTTGACCCGGGTACTCAGCTATCACCACACCAAATTTCATCAAAATTCGTCCAGTAGTTTTTGCGTGATGCGTGCACAACCAGACAGACAGACAGACAGACAGACAGACAGACAGACAGACAAAAATTCCAAAAATTAGTGTTTTGGTATCTATATCGATAACTATATACACTACCGTTAAAATTTTCAAAAAATATTTAATGTACAGACACGGCACCGTTAGAGTTTTATTATATGTATAGATTATACTTATACATTCGCATCATGAAAATAATATAATAATCTAATCTCACGCCTTTTTTTATCCCCGAGGGGGTCGGCAGAGGTATTCCATTACTGGATATACCCACATTTCACGAGATATATTAGACCCCTAAACGTGATAGGTGGTGAGCCTATCGCCGGACCGGGTCTGTTTACACATGTCTCAGAAATTCTGAACGGATTTGGATGAAATTTGGTATGGAGATAACTGAGTAGCCGGGTCAACGTCTAGATTACTTTTTAGTTCTGAAAAATATCTCATTTCCACGGGAAAATATAAAAACTGGTTACAAAAGACAAATACGTATTATTCACCTCGAAACATGAAATATGGTATGTAGGTCTTAATGTAGTAAGCAACCGCTATGAAGGAATTTTTTTAAATTTTCACGGGAACGGGAAAAACAGGATCCGCGCGCGCAACTCGTTGTTTGAAATATCGTATCGCATAGGTGTCTTATGTCGTAGGCAACCATTATAAAGGGAATTTCAGAACTTGCCACAGGAACAGGAATAAACTGGGTCCACGGCACTCGCTGTTTAAAATATCATGGTCTTATATGTCTTAGGAAACCACTATGAAGGAATTATAGGAAATTCCCACGGGAATGAGAATAAACTGGATCCACGGTACCCGCTGTTTAAAATATCATGGTCTTACATGCCTTAGGAAACCACGATGAAGGAATTATAGAAAATTCCCACGGGAACGAGAATAAACTGGATCCACTGCACCTACTGTTTAAAATATCATGGTCTTATATGTCTTAGGAAACCACTATGAAGGAATTATAGGAAATTCCCACGGGAATGGGAATAAACTGGATCCGGGCGGGAAAAGCCGCTGGACACCCGCTATGTAGTAAAATTTTACACGCGAGATTTAAAAAATCTTTCACCAATTGAAAGCTTACTTTTCTGGGAGTATTATATTATAGATTAGAATTTTCCCACGGGAACGGAAATGAAACCCTGGGGTTAACTCGTCGAACCACTGAAAGATCAGGATGAGGCTGTGATCGATCGGCAAAGGCAACCTCTCGACTCGACGATGACAAGTCAACATTTAATTCTATTTCATCAAACATTCTTTTTCGAAATTTATATAGGTAGGTAGGTATGGCAGAGACAAAACATCGTTTTTGAAAATTAGTACATAACTTAACAAAAGCAATGAAAAACAACAATATTTTTTTCATACCATCTATTCGAAAAGTGACGTTTTGGTCCTCAATAACAGGGATCAAAGTAAGTCTTTTCCGATAGGATCTTATTAGGTGCGAATAAAAGTGTTTTGAATTTGGAATTAAAAAAGAGATTAACAAAATAAGTTTGCATCTAAGGTTGGCGCCACTGCAGCTTATGTACTTTATCAAAACATTAATTCCATTTTTCGCCGCATTAGGTTGACAAGCATAGAGTAACTTATATGCTGACAAGGCTGAATGGGGTTCGATGGTTGTGCCACACTGTCAGAAAAATTGCTGTGGCAATGCGCGCGCTTTCGAATTCCGACATCGCATTGTTTGTGTATTTTATATTTTAAAATGTATTCAAGTAGCAGTGACTGCAGTGATAGTTAAACACCTTAAAACTCACTACGTTCGGGATTCTATCCTAGAATCATTCACTATGTTCGTGATTTAAAAAAACGCCCTCGCCGTAAAAATATAGTTTTGCTCCCTCATGCATGACACAAACTACTATTCCCACGTTGAAGTGTTATTTGTTTTATTTTTTCAATTAACAGCTTTTTATTTGCAAGCCATAAAAATATAATTATATAATCAATACTTTTCCAATAAATAAAAGCAAGTTTCATTGCGATGGAACATTAAAGACAAGAAAAGAAAAAAAAAAGAACATTTAGCACAATTACACCTTCAATATGTTTCTTTTTGCAATCATTATGTAACATGCTTTTATTTATTAAAAAAGTGTTGATTATATTATAATGATATTTTTCTTATCAGGTTTAAATTATTATTCTTAAATTTTTAGTTCTTTTTATATTAACAAGAACATAATAAAACTTGTTTTTAAAAAACTATATATTTTAATTTTTCTGAATAGTAATGCTATTTAATTTTATTATTGGTAGCGGGTGCCCAACGGCGTTGCCCGCGCGAATCCAGTTTATTCCCGTTCCCGGGAGAATTTCAAAAATTGATAATAATATCTAAATTGATAACTTGTGCAAACGCCAAAAAAAAATAAAAAAAATATATTGATAACTATCTATACTACCGTAATAATTTAGTCCAGTAATAATAATCTGATTTTGTTTTTGAATTTGATTTATATTTATGTTGTATAAAAAGATACTCTCAGAATAAATATACCTAAGTTCAATGACTTTTTATTTTTCGTATTTTTTATTAAAAGGTTTTATAGAAACGATTATTATTACCTGTCAATAAGTTTCTTTAACACTTGTGTACGCAATTGTAAAAAACCTTATAAAACTATTATATATATTTAAAAAGGTTAGCATAATGTACTAAACGGCCGCTTTTCTGTGACCATCTAAACTCGATCGGGTTACCACGGTAAATAACTTAAAATGTGTATTTTTTGATTATCTCGTTAATTATTGATTGTACGATGCTGAAATTTCACAAGTATAAAATTGAACTATATAACTAATTATTTACGTATTATTCGGTTAAAAAATCCCACAAGAAAGTCCATTAATAGGGGGTTAAATAGCGCTCTGCGCGTCGAGGCCCAAACTGAGCTAAATTTCATTATAATTTATTAATTACTTATAGGATACTAATGAAACTTCACAAACACCTGAAAGCAGTTGCAAGCTACAAAATAACGTTTTAAACAAGTCTCTAGACCTCTTATTCGAAGTGCTAGGACGTATTAGAGGGTTTTTCTATTTTATATTAACTCCTGAACGGTAAATTATTTTTAATTTTTTATTTCACAACTAATTACGAATAAGACATAAGAAGTCATGTACAAAAAATTATGATAGTGCGCTTAACCATTTCCGAAATTCAGCGAAAAACGCAAACATCAAAAATGCGGCATTTTGAAATTTTTGAATATCTTCGGAACCATTAACGATACAAAATCAAATTAAGTCGCAACATTTACTCCGTCATGAAAACTAATTATGTAGATGGAAATTATTTCAATATTCCCATGAGAAAAAAAAATTGCCGCTGGGGTAACGTTACTCCAGCGGAAACTGTTTTTCTTGAATTACTCAAAAACTATAAGCAATACAAATTTTTAAATCTGCACAACATTTACAGAAGCCGGACAACTAATTATCTGTATCCCTCAAATGCCGATATTCGACAAATTTCCGCTGGAGTAACGCACTCGTCAAGAGCACGTATAGCTTGACACATTGGACTCTGTAACGTTCTTATTAAAATAGTTTTAGAGATCAGACTCGCACTACATGTGTAAAGCTTCATGTGCTCTTGACTGTACTTCGATAGACTAAACCTATATTACATCTACTTATATATTGTTCATTTTTAAACGAAACTGCAGTCATTGCTCCAACTTTTATAAATGTACAAGAATAGATAGGGTGACCAAAATTTCTACTTCGCTGTGGCTCGTTGACTGTCGCGATGACTTATTTAGTGGATATATAAATATTAGGCTAAGCAACCAGTCCACAACAAGAGAGATTCAGGTCTGTGGTCCACAATATTTTTTATAGTCAAGCACCGCGCGGTTCCGATGCGCACCGTAACAATTAAAAATAAATTGTGTGTATAATTCTTGGTTTGAGAGGAAATAATTGTTACCTACCTATAGCGGTGACATTACTATATTTGCAACTAAACGAACAATTTGGAACGCTTGAGACAATAACTTACAAGCACTTTTGAAAATATTTTATTATCATCATATACATATAGTCTATTCAATAAGACAGTTTACACGGGAAATATATATGAAATTGAAAAACAAAAATAATAGGGACACCTTAGAATTGTCACATACGCCATCCAATTTTATTAATTGGAAAGTTTTCCTATGGATATTATGAATTAGCTTCTCCCCGAGTGTTCGTCTACGTTCTGGGATAACAAGTTGCTTATGTCGTTCCTCAAGAGTCAAGATGCGAATTATTTTTTCTGACAAATTTCTTCAAGATAGACAATAAACAAACAAAACAGACAAACTGACACAGATTTAAAATAATCCCTTCTAATACATATTATAAATGCGGATAATATTAGTAGGGATTATTTCAAATCCATATAAAGGTCACAGCACACTTATCAACTCGGAAAGGGATCGTCACCGTATCGCCTCGAGCCGTTCAGTATTGTTTGTATGAAACTCCCTACTGCAACGCACACTAATCGGAAACGTAACGTAATCGCCTCGCCTCGGAACAGGCTCCGAACCGCGATGCGGTGAGTGGTCAACTTGCAGTTCCCGCGCTTACGGCTCGCTGTCCCCCCGCTTACGTCTCTCCGTACGCGAGCTCACGGCTCTTCGTCCACCCTTGACCGTGTTCCCTCCCGCGACTTGCCTGCCGACCGTGCCGCCGCCCGCCATTCGCAAGGCAACTTCCTTTCGTGTTGCGCGTAAGTTTTATTGATTTTTTTATTAAACACTCAACGTTTGGATTTCAACTGATTTGGTGCCAACCCGGTCAGCCAGCGGTCGGCGAGGCGTAAGCGCGGTGACGCCTAGCCGTAGCCGAGTTGACGTACAGGAGCCGCTGCTACGCTTTGGTTACATGCATACGTTGACGGCGAGGCGAAAGGCGATACGGTGCCGATCCCTTTCCGAGTTGATATGTGTGCTGTGACCCTAAACCGACATATTGAACCAAAATACTGTAGTACCTATTAAAGAACATCGGCAGCTTTGGTACCCACTGAAATAGACACCCACGGGGTATCACACTATGCTTGTTATATTGACTCATAATAAGTCGAAATTTTCCATATTTTTAAATTAATCTAGCAGTTGAAAATATTGAGTCAAATAAAACAGAAATATCATAGAAACACGAATCGATCGATTGGGAAATCTATTAATAACAAAGAGATTAAAATATAATATAAGGCATGAAGGGGACAAAGCGAGGATTATTTGAAGCCAAAAGTTATTCCAAGTGGAATAGGTCTAGTACAATTTCGACCGAATGACAGCTCGCGTTCATACTAACTGACATGACAAGGACATGACGCTTGAGCTTCAAAGTTTTGTATGAAAATATTCCCAATGCCCCCTCTATGGTATTATATTTTAATGTCTTTGATTAATACAAAAACTTTTTTGTTGTTGTGGTAAAATTGAACGTCGTGTCATCACGTCAACCATGTCATTCACTAGGGATGGCCAAGTGAAAAAATAAATTGATATTTATCGTATCGACATTTCTAAATACTATAGATAAAAATCGAGTGAAAAATATCGATATATCGTCAGTTTTACATTATTATTACTACATATACATATTCCCAAATTCGTAAAAAAGGACGATGAAAATAGTATATTTTTATAAATGCTTGAGTCGGGAAGTATCTAGTACCTAACATGAAATGAAACACGAAACCAGAATTGCGTTAAAAATATATTAAAATTGATACGAATTCGATACTGTAAAATAAATGTCGATATATCGCCGTTAAAAATATCGACGATATATATAATATGCTAATTTAGTATTTGGAAAAATATCGATATTTTAATATAGGTATCGATATTTTTTGCCCAAGCCATCATTCACTGGCATAGAGTAACTTATATGGCATGTGGTAGGCAGTGCTATTTTCTAACAAAGAGGTTGGAAGAAAATCATTTTCTTTCCTAGAGAAACTTTTTCTTTACACGTCTTTGGTACCTAGAATCTCATAATAACCTACAAAATACACTAGGTCACGAATAACTTTTAAACCTCAACTTATAAAAATGTGGTATGATTACATATTATCTTAGTCTGTCCAAGAACTATCGATTTTACACGGTTTCGTCTTCCGTGGGCAGGTGTGGTACCCAAAACACATGGACTTTTGCCATTGTTCTTTGTCAATCTAAAAAATATTATCAGTCACCATGCAAAACGGCCTATACTGCTCATTTGCTGACCAATGAATACTTTCTCAGGTATATAGGTACTTCTGCTCTAGAATTCCACGGATTTGTGGCATGTGTATACACCGACCTAACTGCGATAATTTTGAAAAACAAATTACTTAATTAATTATTATTAAATAATAATAATAAATTGTGGGACACAATTTACACGCACGGTTATTCAATCACAAACTAGGCAGAGCCTGTCCTATGGCTACTAAACAACTGATAGACATACTTAAATAAATATTAAACACCCAGACACGAAGCCAACAGTCATGTTCATGCACACAAATGTTGGCCCCGGGTGGGAATCGAACCCGATACCTCCGACTCAGAAGGCAGGGTCGCTACCAACTGAGCTAACAGGCCTGTCAATTAGGTATAAAATGGACTATGAAAACCGTATAGCTAAAGCTTTTTTAAATCGTCATTCGAAAACCGTTCGTCCATCATGTAACAGCATCTCCGCTACTCACATCCAACGGACCACCTCATTCTATCTTCCAGCGGTTTTATTAATATTGATATAAATAACATTCCACTTATTACTGACATGAAGTGTCGACAATATAAATTAAGAATATTTCACGGGACCATCAAAGGTACTTAAACCGTACGTATGGGAGTATAAAAGCAGTCCCGCGTTATACTACTTCAAATAACATTCAATACATTATTGTAACATTTTAAGGAGATACCTAGGCAGCTAGGTACTTACTAGACTCGCGTGTTCCGTCGTTTCCAGTTTACCGGCTGGCGATATTGTAGCCAAACCCAACTCTAGCAATAAAAAAAAAGAGAGATAGACAATCAGTTATTTCATTATTAGACATAATATGATTATCTACTGTTTTCGTCAGGCCATGGGACATACTGTTTGACTGACTTCAGCCAATCTGAGTACAGATGACTGACAGATTTTGAATCATTTTGTAAATTGGATACATTTTGAGAATTCGTAATTCTGAAAGTTAAAAATGTTGACAAATTCACGTTATAAGAACCGTTGGTCATCATCTTCAAACAGAATTTATAAGTTATGGTATTTCCTTATTCATGACAATATATTGTATTGTACTAACAAGCTAATTGACTCTCCCCTACAAAAGACTGTGTAGTTCGGTGACACAACCTAATTCACGGTTATCTAGGCCCAAACTAACCAGAGCCTGTATACTCACAATCGTGTTCATGCACAGAAATGTTGGCCCCGAGCACAGAATAAAGAATAGTACCTATTCTATGGATGGGAGTATGCACCTATGTAGTATATTTACAGTCATCCAAAGACGAACCGTGTAGACCAGTAGATAGATAAGTATTCTGCATGTTTAGGTGGTGAATGATGATTGATGAATCAAGCTGTTCGGGAACCTTTTGCCACGTACAACCGATCTGTGGAACAAATTGCCACCTGCGGTATTTCCGGACCGATAAGACCTTGAAACCTTCAAGAAGAGAGCGTACTCCCACCTCGGCCGGCGCACTTGTGGCGCCGGTAGTCACATACCATCAAGTGACCCGTCTGCTCGTTTGCCTTCTACACTATAAAATAAAGCTGTCCCATGATAGCCGCAATCTTGGCCACCCTAGTGGCGCAATTTGAACGAGCATCAAGTACGTGACGCGCGCAGGCTAATGATCTCCTAATGCGAACGTTCCCAGAGCGTCTAGCGGTTCATATTTGGCTACACTGAGTATTCTGTCAACGGAATAATTCTTTAGGAATTCCAATTATTCCAGAAACCATAGTTTTGGTAAACCGCAAAGAATTGCACGAGTTCTATAAATATTACACAAGATGGAACAAACTCAAATCAAAAATTCATAAGAACGGCAATCTTGTAAATGCTGTGGTCTAGTACAGCTCTACCGTTTGACTAAAATCATATTTTCTCCTTTATCTATATCTATACTTATAGTAATATTAAAAAGAGTAAAGATTTGTATTTTTGTATGTTTGTATCTTTGTTCCGAATAAACTCAAAAACTACTGGACCGATTTCAAAAATTCTTTTACCGATGGAAAGCTAGAATATTCCTGAGTAACATAGGCTATATTTTATTTCCATATTCCCACGGGGACGGGAACTACGCGATGAAACCGCACGGAACCGCTAGTTACTTCATAAATTCAGACATATTCAAGCCTCAGTAACACTTAGAAACGTTAAGGGATTCTAAACTCGTCTATATATTACTATCTCCACCGACGAGTTGATGCTGCTGTTTACATTCAGCCAACCTCAATATATACACGAGTTTAGAGCAGTCTAAAAGACTACTTACTACACTGATCTACAAAAAATACTCCACATTGCCTTTACTGTACTTTTTCGCGGTCACTCAAAAAAGAAAACAATATCATAACAACTTTCGACCGAAAAGACAATGGCACCGAAACGTTACAGGCACACCGAATTTGCCGAATCAAAATCTGCTGACTCCAAATCAGCAGGGCTGAGCAATCATTGTGTGAATGAACCCGGTGATGCGGTGATGCAAGCGGTGACACCACCATTACTGTATATACCTACTACAATTATTTACGAAACGTATTATTATTGAAATAATACAATACTGGAACAATTGTTTGACAGTGCTTAGATAGACTAGGTAAACACTTGTTCGGATTCCATAAAGGTGTGAATTTATGTTTATAAATAAAAATAATGTTTTCAACATTACTTCAGGAAAATATTATCTTTAAGCAGATTCGTTAAAATAAAGTTTTAAACATTGATTTTGGAAAATTCTTTCGCAAGATTTATCCCATTCCCGTTGCAATTCAAACTTACAAAAAGAACTAGACTCTCCTACAAACATTCATCCCCTCCCCTTTTTTGATTTTATCTAAGATTCATTTCAATGGACGATGTCAGTCACTCATAAACTCTTTCTTACATTTGTATAGGCACAGCATAATAAATAGTACTGGTATAGGTGTACTTAGAAAAAAATCGCAAACATTCTAAAACATGTCCTTGCTTTCGGTATAGCGGCGATTTCAAATAAATAACGTCCCTAGATTGATGGATGGACTGTGTGAAGGAAGTTATGTGCCAGAAAAAAGTAAATGTATAACGATGGGGATAAACGGAAGAAAAATACATACTAATCCGATCCGATTTAGTTTTAACGTCCGTGAAAACTAATTTGAATTAGAAGGAAAGAAAGATTACGTTTAATAACTGTGACCTCTATCTCTACTTTCATCTTAAATCTTATATTAGTGCATAGTCCCAAATTGTCTAACAAAAACAAATGGGTATTAATAACATATGGAAGAGTTACCTTCATATCACAAAAACCTCCAGGGGTATGAGTACCTAAGCAGGTAGGTACTATAAGTATAGCTTCAAATAAAGTGACTCAAAAAACTATCGATCAAACTTCACTTGTACCTCTGCTTGTACTTTGTTTGCTTGTTTATCATAATTACCAGCGACTTCGCTCGAGCACGTTTATTTCACCCTCTCACGGGTTGAATTTTGCAAAATCCTTTCTTAG
Source organism: Ethmia dodecea (assembly GCA_963855545.1). Lineage (NCBI taxonomy): Eukaryota > Metazoa > Arthropoda > Insecta > Lepidoptera > Depressariidae > Ethmia > Ethmia dodecea. The sequence goes on from OY979437.1 coordinate 3,969,877, forward strand.
TGGATGCGTACACTGTTTAAGCTATCTATGTGCAAAATTTCAAGTCTCTAGACCCAGTGGTTTAGGCTGTGCGTTGATACATCACCAACCAGTCAGTCAGTTTATCATTTTATATTATTATTGCCACAAGGCCTACAAGTATAAAACGCAACTTTACAACCACAACTACACAAGTGCAGGTATGGTACTATAGGTAGGTACTCTGAATTCTTACTGGTTCTATCACCATAAACACATAACACAAAACATTAGGTAATCAACGCCAAAGAAAATCAATCAACAGAACTGCAATTGTTACTCTTTAAAACAAAGGAAACTAGATTGACATAAATTATTAACTGTTTATGTAATTTTTTATGTTGCTTTTTAGCACTACATACTTTTTTTAATGTTTGAGGAAACCTATCTTAGGCTAGATCAGACTGTTAGCTCATAAAACATAAATGATGATGATGATAGTTGTATGTTAATATCTAGTTACGTGAACACTCACATTTTTATAAGAACGTACGTGCATAAAAAAGTTAGCTCTAATATAGTGATTTGTCTCAGCTTGTGAAGAGTTGCAGAGGTCGATGCGCCCGCGACCTCCGGGATGGAACTCCGCAACATTATAATAATGAAGAAGTCACGAGAGCAACCAAAAACAAACATTTTGCGAATTAACAGAAGCCAGAAATAAAGCCTCTTCAAAAGCAAAACCACTGTGGGAGTTTTATTATTTTATTTTATTTTAATTATTCGGAGAAAAAACAGTACATAATGTATTAAAATTCTTATAGAATATGTATTTCGCTTACTTAAGTAACACTATGCCCGTGGACATTTCTCGCTAAGATGTAACAAAGAAAAACTTAAAGTAATCCAGTTAGAATTTGAAAATAATAGAAATGCAAAGTTCGCGCGAACATTCACCCACCAACCTATAATCATAGAGGTTTATAACAAGACTGTAACTAAATAAATTCCTACAAAAGATAGAAATCACAGGATTTTAAACATTTGGACCCAATATCCGATTACGGTATCAAAATACAGTTTTTTTTCCTTTCTGCCAACATTACACGATTGAACGGTTTTCATTTTGTTAGAGCAACTAAAAAATAAGCCGAAAGTTGTGCAACGGTGCATGTAAACAGTTAATGCCGTGTGATTACGAGATTTGGTAACTTAAGTACCTAAGTAGAATTATTTACTTAATGCAATTCAGCTCTAAGTAAATAATTCTACTCACTAACATATTTTAACACTGAATTCATTTATGACTTTTTAAAAGGTTTAAAAGATGCGTCTAGCGAACATCGAAATAAAAATGGCGTCACGAATCGTTCAAAATCGGATTGAATTTCGAATCCGTGCCGAAACTCTTCAACCGTCAAAATGTGGCGTAAAAAAGATAAAAATCGACTGGTCGTTGCACTCGGTTGAACCTGAAATAGAATAATAGATGTTTTAAAATAGAAAAATTCAGACAATTGGTTCTTTTTTTTTGGTATATTTAAATTTTAAATCCTGTATCTTTTTATTTTTATTTTAAAGAGATTCTAAGCAAAGGCAAACACTCATAAGATGTTCAAAACTTGATTACAAAGAAAATGTACAAAATATATACAACAACAACTCTTTATTATACACCAAAAACTACAAAATATGGATACCAACATTAACCAAAGTACAATGGGCGGTCTTATCGCTTTTAGCGATTTCTTCCAGACAAGCGTATACTTATCCTCTAAAGAGGAACCACGTGGAACAGTGCCTAGAACAGTAACACCAGCGTTCATACATTAATTTTGTAATTAATGTTAGAGAACATTCAATTTGAATAAGCATTAAATTGTTCATCAAATGAAACCTTGTAAAAGTCCGATATTTGCGTTAACGTTCCACGTTCTGCCTTCTGAGTAAGGGAATGATTCATGCGAACGTTTGACTCAAGCGGCGTGACTTTACACGGAATTATAGGGCCCTCCCGACATAAGTCCGTATGCCAGGGCCCAGTTCCCTATATAGTTGTGGACCAAAACCATATAATATGTGAAATAAAAGAGATTTTATTTATAAGAACAAAACACAAGAGATGATCCATAAAATTTTGGAGAAAAATCAATGAAATAATATTATGTAACAAACCTATTTAGATAAATGGCAAAACGAACTGCAGCTGTTCCGTTTCTGCAAACGCAACTTTTTTGGAATGTTACATAGATTTTACTGAGTAACGAAGTAGTATTCTAGCAACTTAAAAAACTATAACTTTTTAGCTCATGTCAATCTCGTATACATTTATATTTAAAATTGATAGAAATGTGGCACAAGGGCGCCTTGCGTTGGGAATAGGTATTCCGTTCCTGGAAATAGGTACCTACTTTTCACCAATATTTTTTCGGACTCCAAAACATGACAGGCCTCAGAAGTTCAGAACTAATAAATGGCCAGGTGTTTTCCTTACGAACGTTTTCCTTCAACTATAGTGATAAATATATGTGTATTTAAAAAAAACTTATTAGTAGATATATGCTCACAGTATTTTATAGCCCTCGCTCAACCATCTGTGTTAGTATTATTGATTTGTATGTCTTTTAGTCGTGATACAACAATTATATTAATATAATTCTCCACTTCTCTACATTGAATAAAACTAAATACTTAATCAATCAAGAGCATACAAGAAGCTTTACACTTGTAGTGGGAGTCTGACCTCTAAACCGATTGCAATAAGAACGATACAAAGTCCAATGTGTTAAGCTCGTGCTCTTGACTGTACCCCCATCGCCATATCCTAAAACGGCCCTGCGGATATCAAAATAACAGACTGGTTGGATTAATTGCCCTGAAAAGGCAACAGTGGCGATGTTCCCACGACAAGCACAAACTTACTCGTAAAACTGTGGTCGAAAGGCAATGCAATAAAACGCGGTAAAACACGACCCGATGGTAAATAAACAGGTCCGAAATCCAAATCAATTTGGTGCATTTTAATTTATAATTAAGTTGATCAAATCTTCAAGTGTTTTAGAAAACTGTGAAACGAAATCTTTCTTGGATATCAAAATGTTCAGTCTAATTAGGAACGTTTTAAATGTGTTCAGCTGAGGAGAAGTAGTCCGATACTCGAAAACAACACATTAATCTTTTAAACAATCAATACAATCTCCAACTCGTATGTACTTAGTTATGTTTTCAGTGCACCAAACATCATTGTTGTTCAAATATGCTTATACCATGTACAAATTAGTTTTTTTTTTTACTGGCAAATATAGAATTCCTGTTCATTCCCCTGTGTTTGTCCCCAAAGATACTAATCTATACTAATACCAGCTAATACATATTATAAAGAGGAAAGATTTGTATTTTTATATTTTTGTATGTTTGTTACGAATAAACTGAAAAATTACTGCACCAATTTTAAAAATTCTTGGGAAAAAAATTGAAAGCTAGAAGAGTCCTGAGTAACATAGGCTATATTTTATTCCTGTATTCAAACGGGAACGGGAACTACGCGGGTGAAACCACGAGTGAGAATTATTTTAGTTTTCCCCTGTCACTTACACGAATACATAAGAAAACCAGTTGTCTGGAGGGATTGGTGCCGTTTCGTAAGGCGAGTACGAACTAACTCTCCACTCCGTCAAGAGCCTAGCGACTCAGGTGAAGAAGATAAAGATAGATGAACTTATGAAATGAGATCAAAGTTTTGTCAATGAACGACTCTCATTGACGGCACAAGGAGCTGAATAGAAAAAAATAGAAATTTTTCACTTCTCATGCTCTAAAAGTACTCCAATATAGCCCTACGAAGCGGGACTAAAGTGACCACTAGTCCCTAGGGAGTATAAAGTATTTTTTTTTTAATTTCTTTAATTAGAAAAAGACAACCTCAAACAGCCAGTAAATATCTGTAAATATCTAGACCATCTTCATTGCGAAAATGTGAAGAGTTTTAGTTCCATGGTTTTTCCGCGAAGAAGGTGGCGCCATGTGTTTTAAATTGTTTACCTGCAAAGAGATTTAAATCTCTTTGATAATCTGTGACAGCCTGACAGGTTTAGAAGAAAAAACTGACCGCGAAAATTTCTGAATTTTTGTCGAGTGTAAATTTGTTGGGTTTTAAATAAATTTGTACTAAATTGACAATTTTTCTCGCACTCAAAGTGAAAAGTACAGTTTCCACCTCGAGACTAAACGCCAACTTAATATACCCTCGGTTTCATGACTCCCTCGCAAGCTCGGGAGTCAAACCACCTCTGGTATATAATGGCTTCGTTTAGTCCCTCGATATAAAATATACTATTGTATGTGCCCTTCGAGAGACCACAGTGGATCACATAGGTTCCGAGTATATAAAGATTTGAGCAATAGTAATTTCGAAACAGTATTATTAGCTCGTCGAACAATTTTCGTTTTCTAAAAAGAAACAAATAGAGACAAGTATTTTAATACGGAAGAAGCCATCGCTACGCTATAATTTGCTTTGGTATAAATTCACCCGCACCGTTGCAACACTCTTTTTTTTCATAAAGTTATTAATTTCTATTATGATTTTATTCGTATTGGGGAGCGAAATCTCCTTACATAATAGGTATTTCTAAAAGGAGGTCTCCGCTTTACAATATCTTGCACTTATTTTTTAATAATAAACTTATTTTTCTCTTCTTTTGGTCCAAAGGATGGGCTCCGGATAGATAATACGATTTGATAATAGGTTTCAAGGTGAATTTTATGGATTTAGCTCAAGATTTAAAACACTAAGTCTGCGTTCTCTGGATCTTTATGCTAGTCTTTCTTTCCAGGTACAAACTATTCTATTGTCTGTTTAGCCCGTCTGATGCTTGAATGGCTTACTATTAAGGGTCAAACCACACAGGGCGGGAGCGACGGAAATGTTAGAGTTTGTATGCAACCTGTCCCACAGCGGATAGTATCTTTGCTGCCGCTTTGTGCGTTGACGTTAATATAAATACGTTAAATACGCACTCCGAAATTCCCTAGCAACCCGGAAGGCGTACAAACGAGCATGAACTTGTTCGGATTCCTCAACAGTCCATTACCTTGCTCCACATCGGAATACCTCCATCGGTTCCGCTCTCCGCGACGAACCAAAAAACTCCGGAATGTCATCATCTCGCGCCTGGATATTACTCTTAGGGCTGACAAGATCTTGCTTGTAGGATTTTTAGTTTCTTAATATCAAATGATCGTTTCTGCAGTGCAATTCTCTGAGCAAAAACAACTTTAAAACCTCGGAAGACATCAGGGGTTTGACAAGCAGTTGTTACTTTTTTGTGGGTTTGCACCAAACCTTTGGACACCCCTCGGATGTAAGTCGTGATGTTTTTTTTTATCCTTTTTAATTATAACTCCCAATTATATTTAGCTTGTGTTTACACAACACAAAAGATAAAGAAACCCAGTTGTGTGTTCGTGACCCAATAGAAATATTATCATCAGAGGAAAAAAGTTCTCAAATGAAAAAATCTGATTTAAGCATAAGTGCTGGGGAACACAGATTTATCAAGCTTTTGCCAACCCTATCGGTGTACTAGCCAATTTCCAAAGGAATGCTGTCATCAGCTATTATTGATGACGGTGCGATTTATTTCATGAAATCATAGAAAAGTAAGTAAGTTATTGTGTTGAGTACCACATAATTAAACTAAATTATAGCAAAATAAAAACATGTCAAATATAACCAACCTAATTTCAAATGATAAACTGACTGGGTCTATAAACTTGAAATTTTACACATAGATAGCTTATACAGTATAGGCATCCACTAAGAAAGGATTTTGCAAAATTCAACCCGTAGGGGGGGTGAAACAAACATGCGCGAGCGAAGCCAGGGGTACAAGCTAGTTTAATTTAATTAAATTGCTACTTTATTGCAGCAGTTGCTTCCTATATCTACACATAACTTTAAATAAGGTGCTATTGAAATAAGGCTGGCCTTTTTTCTCTCCCGATGCGATTTCGTCTGCCAGCACACCGTACAAAATGTACGGTATGGTAATATAAAAGAGTCGCGCCGCAAAGTGTGAAACGATCAATCCGGTTGCAGTTCTACTACGGTATCAATCTGACCGCGCCCGGAGGAGTGAATTTACCCTTAAAACAACTGAGCAACTTTCAATACGAGAACTCCTCTCAAAGGCTCGAGCGAACATCTTCTGGGCAAGCTCGTCTTTGCCTTTGGGCTATTCTGGGGTCAAGAGTAAGCCCATCATTAATAAAAAAGAGGTTTAAATTTTGGTACCCCTCAAAAGAAGATAATCTATCAGCAGTTCCATATGGATGGACTCTATTAGAAACATAACATTCATAAACAGTGAAATCGGTGTCGCTTGTGATCCCACGGTAGCTCACGTAGCCAATCTGAAAACTCATTTGGTGTCTTCGACTCTAGATTGCACCGGTATCGTTCGATATTACTCGATACAGCATATCGAGCGGTATTTTCTTACACGGGACTTAGTTATGACAAAACGGGAGTTCCGACTTTCTCTTGTAAACGATGATTTCGTTTGTAGCAATTACCCTCTTTAGCTGCTGCTATCGGCTAATAATTTATAATTGTTGGATGACATTGTAATTATTTTTCAGAAAGCGCACTCTCAAAACTGTCTTAACATTTATTAGAACATGTTGTATTCTTACAAAAATACACACACTAAGCTATGCTAAAAGAGAAAGATGTTACAACAAAGGTACCTAGGGTTTATTTTATACTTAAAACTCCTAGTAAACCACCAGACTGCATCCAATTAAATAAATTCAATCGGCAGAGGTATTACATTCCTGAAAATAAAAAAGTTAATTTGATATACCCAGTGCCACTCTTACTATAAATACTATTGTAACGACACCTCTCAAGCTAAAATCCATCGAGCGGTTGAGGCTGCAGAGCGTGCCAAACAATTATACATAAATACAGACATACTCTCGAAAAACATAACCCTCCTTCTTGCGCAGTCGGGTAATTGGGAACCACTTTTCAAATGTAGATTTTTTGATCCCCTAAACGTGACAGGACAGGATCTGTCAATCTCGAAAATAAATGTTACTAATGTTGGTATGATTTTACTTTTCTAAAATTATCTAGGTATACATGGACAATGTTAAAATCATTTTTTTTTCCTTGCAATCTAATCCTGAGGTGTGTTGCAGGCGCTAGACAGCCGCTCTACTTATACCTAATTGTCAATTTCAAAGGGAACCGCGGATAGAAACTAATTTTACAATGGTGCTGATTCTGCTCTAAAGTAAACTTATTTTAGTTTACTCCTGTCATTTTCTTTCTCCAAGAAAAGAAAAGAGACGAGAAATATTTAGTCCTTTCAAATTAAAATTAGTCCTGTTAACTAAGGCATTTCATAACGTGTTTAGTGCATAAAGTAAAGAAGTCACGACTAAAATACAGCCTCTGACAGGACTAAATTCGATAGGTTATCTTCTATCCCTTTTCTTTTTTTGAGGTAAGAAAAAGACAGGACTTAACCAAAAAAAGTTTAGTCGGTGTAAACCAGAATCGCCCCCAATAACGACCCTCATTCAGCAAGCAACTTCCGAAGCCACATAACATTCCGCACACCACATACCTTCATAGATGGCGGCAATAACTGATAGATCATAGACCACGCGGTCAATCCGTCATCAAACCGATGGCGTCATTGTAGGCTCATAAGCTTTATAGTGTATTTCCGTTAGAAGATCGCTTGCGGTGATTTTGATAGACATATCGGATCTTAATTACACTTGTATTGTAACTAGCGCGTGAATGCTTCCGTGTGGTACAAGTTTTTTTTGTATGCACTCTTTCTTAACCGATACCTTAGTTTGTTGTAGGTTTCGGATAGTATTGCTGCATAGTCTTGTATTTTCCCCTTTTGGCCATTTGTTCCTATAGAAGGAATTTAATATGTTGTAGGAATAAGCGGACTAACCTTAAAAATTGGCATTAGGTAAGTAAGTAAAAATCGATTATTTAGAATTTTAAATGTGATCTCCCTCTCTCTAAATTTCCTTTGCGACATACTTACAGGGTGTCATTGAATAGAGCTCTACCATGTACCTTAAAACCTTGTTATACATATGGCAAGCAGATAAAATATTTTAATGTAATGAAACCCTTCATTGCACACCAATAATAAATGGCATAATGATAAGTGGCACAATGACAAATACAGTAAGTAATTGATCCGCCATTTACGCAATAAAAATCCACCAAAAATAAAAGTACCTAAATGAAAATATTTGAAGCCGCCTGTTGATATAAATTGTAAGTAATGTGATTTGATGAATTGATGACCCTAACTTTTAAATAAGGGAAATATATGTACTTATCCAGCTATATTTTTATCATTAACATGTGACCACCAGAAATTTTAAACTCGAGAATAGCTGTTTGACAATATAATACTATTTAAAATCTTATCTTTAATTACGTAGTTCTGTTGTTCATAAATTTACTATAAATAAATATATAATCTCACGCCTTTTATTCCCGAGGGGGTAGGCAGAGGTATTCCATTACTGGATATACCCACATTTCACGAGATATGTTGGACCCCTAAACGTGATAGGTGGTGAGGACCCACATCGCCGGACCGGGTCTGTTTACACTTGTCTCAGAATGAATTCTGAGACCTGCGGGTTTCCTCACGATGTTTTCCTTCACCGTCGAGCTAGTGATAAATATGTACGTAAGTTTTTGAAAAACTCATTGGTACATGCCAGGATTCGAACCCGAGCCTCACTGATTTTCGGCCGGCTCCCTAACCGTTCGGGCTATCACTGCTCATTAATTACTATCATTAATTAATAAATTTACTAATCAAAGTAAAAAACTCTTTTTCAAAGAGGTTGGAAGAAAATCATTCTCTTTCCTATAGAGTGCCAATGTAGGAAATCTCGCCCTAGTGAATCCTCGCCAGCATTCGGTTGACAGACCGTATTTTCACGTGGCCGCTGGTTTGACAACACAATGCCATATTGGAAGTCAGATCGAAACAAGCTCTCGGTTTTGACAAAAATATGCCCGCTTGCGTAGTTGTTTGGTGCGGAAACTCCACAGTAAATTCGCGGAAATCCAATACAGGCGTTACCTATCACCTGTTAGTATTTTCCTGTTCAGACTACACTACAAAAAATATATTTAAATATCTGTATTTTTATTTATAAACATTTCCTTAGTGCTTGACAAATATACAATATCGATAGAATAATTTTATGTCGATAAAATTTGCAATATTTTTTCGAAATGATTTTCAGATTTCCAAGAGATCCCAACCTCAAAAAAAATTTAGTGTTCTAAAGATCGAATCATACTATTCATTTAGAATTTAAAAATAGAATAACATTTACCTAAAGTCTAAAAAGCTTCTCGAGATACTAGCTTTTGCTCCCAACTTCATCCGCTTTGCAGAATGAAATAAAACTTATATCCTTCCTCAGGGTGCAGCCTATATTCCTACCTTTCATCGACATCGGTTCATTGGCTTAGCCGTAAAAATGTTACAGACAGACAGCCAGCCAGAGTTACTTTTGCATTTATATTATAGTAAAGAAGGATTTTTTTTAAAGAAGGAAGTAAAATAATGAGAATTTATATTTATAATTCAAATTTGTAAATTTTTGAAATCAAATGAAATTATAGTACAGGTTGCAGCATTTATCGATATCGATTGTGTGGTATATGATTACTTCACTAGTCCGTCACTATTGGAGTAAATTCAAAAGTAAAATAATACGTGAGCTTTCTGATTGGCCGAGCGCAAAATGTCCTTTAAATACTATTGGTAAATTGATTGACATTTAGTACGTCATCTCATACTTCGCCCCGCGCTCCCCGATTTTTGGTTGAAGCGGTTTCCATAGTGTTTTTAGAACATTAGCAGTCTATAGGAGAGAGAAACTTTTTCTTTAAACGTCTTTGTCTGTTTTATTGCATGGCCATAATATTTAATATACTCGTACCTTTATCTACTGTAGAATCCAGGTATCTACTTACCTGTTTATTTTATATAAGTACCATAAAAATAACGGCTCTTTCTTCCATCGTATAAATAAGTATCGGTGCGGAACTCTAACAGGAAAATAAAAGTAAGTAGGTAACTACTATATTTTATTGTTCCGTAACAATCGTGGAAAAACAGAATAATAACGGAATGACTTCAGCGTGTTTCTATTCAAGTGGAAATACTTTTTAATGTCCAAAGTACAAAGAAGCTGTGATTCTCTGTCTATGGCTACGCTAGTACCAAAGGCGGTTGGAAGAAAATCATTATCTTTAGGAGAGAGAAACTTTTTTGAAGTGAAAACTTCTTTAGCGGCGTTGAGCACTTTTGTGGGATGGGTAAAAACTGTGAAACTCGCGTCAGGTCACGTATGCTGATCGAAAAACCGTAAGACGGTTTGAGAGTAGTGTTGTAACACCGAAATCGATAATCAAGTTTTCACTTCTGCCGGCACTCCCGGAGAGCAACCCGTGTTTTTTTTTCTTTGAACGTCTTTTTCTAGTACTATTTATTATACTGTGCTATGGCATGGTAGCTGTAAATTAAACGGATGCTCTGATTTCAGGGTTCCGTACCCAATGAGTTCAAATGAAACTTTTATGTCTGTCACTGTCTGGCTGTCTGTTTTTCCCCGGGTGCCTTTCGGATACGCCACTATAACACTCATATTTCATATAAAGAGCGATAAACGAGGCTTCCTCGTGTATATTAGTGAAAAACCACATCAAACTCCTTTGCGTAGATTTTTTAAACTGCATTTTCCTGGTTTTTCCAATTTCAAAACCTAGTTTTTTATTTGAAGTTGGCAACCTTAGACTATTTTTCAATACATAAACTGCTTTTGTTAAATTATTCTCTTAAATTGGTTTTGCTAGAATATCAGGTAATAGTTTGCTAGAATTAAAATCATTCGTATTAAAACATCTACCGGCCCGGGTTTGATTCCTGGTGAAGACATGTATGTATACTTACTAAGTTTTTCAAAAACTTGTACATGTTTATCACTAGCTTCACGGGAAAGGACAACTTCGTGAGGAAAACCTTAGGTCTCAGAATTAGATGTGGGGCAAGAGGTACAGAAAAAGTGGGTATTTCTAGAAATACTTATATAGTATAAGTACCTCTACTAAACTACGGGATAAGGCGTGATCATCTTTATCTACATTAATACTTTAAAGAGGAAAGATTACAAATCTTTGTTTGTATTCAAACCCAAAACTACTAGACCGAATTTAAAAATTATTTTACCAATGGAAAGCTAGACTATCCCTGAGTAACATAGGCTATATTTTATTCCCGTATTCCTACTGGACCGGGATCTATGGGCGAAACGACGCAGAACCGCTATTATCGTATAAACTCAAAACTACTGGACCGATTTTAAAAATTCTTACGCAAATGAAAAGCTTATTTTTTCGTTAGTAACACGGGCTATATTTTTCTACGGGAACGAGTCTTACGCGGGAGAAATTGCTCGGGACAGCTAGTATTTTATATTATTATTATTACCAGCAAAGAACACAGTCACGTTAAACAACTGGAACAATCTACTGAATCGCCACGATCCCGATTAGCGCCGTCTCGAGTTCCCGACTGAAGTTCTGTGAACACCGACTGATTCGATTCCATCATCGATTCGTCGAGGTCGTTCACCTGCGGATACCCAGCTAGGTTTTTTGTTGTGTACTTCGGTGAGGCTCAATCGATATTACAATGGCTGTTCAGTTTGAAATTTAGATCTTGATAATGGTGGCAAAATACCACAAAAATACGCTTTCATCTACGTAGTTTTCGGTCTGCCTTTTGTAATAGGCGATTCATATGCTTTAGGTGCCTATGCTCACATTTACTAATACCAACTACTATTTTTATTGTAGATAATAAGAATAATAATCAATCGAAGAGAGCACTCAAGGACCGTTCTGTTTTGTAGGTACCTACCTACAATGTTGTTTTGGTTGTCGCCGAGTATAAAAAAACTCTTTTGCTACTGGCTCACACAGAAAACAGTCTCATCACCAAGAGGGAAATTCCGATGAAAATTTATGTTTCTCCCAAAAAAGCAAGTTTTCCATTTGTGAAAGATTTTATAAATCGGTCAAGCCTATTCATTAGAATCAAACATTTTTTATTTTATTAATATTAGTGTTGAACTATCAAAGTGTCTAGTCGTCTGATAAATTTTCACCAAATGAAATTAATTAAAAAGTAGCAATCATACCCATAGCTAACTACTCGCACACTTATTTTTTTTAAACAACAACTTTATTCGTTTTAAAGGACGACTTTTTTTTTTTTTTTTACTAAAAAATGGGCTTGCTCTTGACCCCAGACTAGCCCGAGAGCAAAGACGGGGCCTACGTTGGGACGAGCTTGCCCAGAAGATGCCTGTTCACTCGATCCTTAAAGGCTTGTGGGTTATATGAACTCGGAAATACAGACGCCGGCAGGTAGTTCCACTCCTTGGCGGTGCGCATAATAAAAGACTACATAATTTTATCCATCTGCTAATGGATCGAATAATTATATATTTATTCATCCGATTATCGGACGCCTAGCAACAGCCTTGAACTATAGATAGTGTTAGACAAGCAAAATTGAAAATTTTTCAGTACTTTATTTATTTATTTCAACGACGTACACGATTTTCTTATTGTTATATCGTAAATACCTATTTTTCGCAAAAAGATCTGCACTAACAACTTCCAATCTAAACAAACTTCGTCTTAACTTTACGTTCGCCATTATATTTTACGTTTATTCGGCAATAAACATTAAACTCTATGGGAACTACTCCTACCTCTTTATAGTGGACCTAGAAATTAATATCAACATATAAATTTTAATTGCATCATTCTTGACATGGCTTTCCTACTTTCGTGATAAATTTTCCCATTAGTTGTTTACTGTTGTGGATTCTGGGAGCCCATCTCTTAAAAAATATCATAGGAACGTTTTACTTAGATTGTACCCATAGTGAAGTAAAAGACCGAATAATTGTCTTATTATTTTCTATTCCTTGGTAAAGAATGATGGAGCTTTATTTTCATATAGGTAGGTAACTTTCACACAAGTTTTGCGTGCAACTGGACATGTTGTTAAAACAAGCTTAGATAAGGAAGTCATGGTACCAAGGAGATAAGACTTTTAGTTAGGTCATGGTGTTATAAGCCCCTAGTTAATACAAACTTACGTACATATTTATCACTAGCTCGACGGTGAAGGAAAACATCGTGAGGAAACCCGCAGGTGTCAGAATTAGTTCTGAGACATGTGTAAATAGACCCGGTCCGGCGATGGGCTCACCACCTATCACGTTTAGGGGTCCAATGTATCTCGTGAAATGAGGGTATATCCAGTAATGGAATACCTCTGCCTACCCCCTCGGGGATGAAAGGCGTGAGATTATTTATTTTTATTTATTTTAATACAAGGCGTATATCGTCTCAATTAAAGTTATTTACTTCATACAGAATTTGATAGATCCTGTGTTCTGCACATAGGTGTGAATTAGGCCCCAATAAATCCTATTCTAAGTATTATAAATGCGAAAGCGACTTTTTTTTTTCACATAAGAAATCTTTATTAGGTATATAAAAAAAATGTGACTGACTGATTTATCGACTCACAGCTACTCTAAGCCCAAACGGATCTAGCGTCTAGAAACTTGAAAATTTGCACGGTGGTTCCATAGGGACGGGATTTTTCGATATTCCCACGGGAACGAGAACGGGATCCGCGCGGGCAACCGCTGGGCACATGCTGGTGTTTTATAAGGGATATTTACCTATAAAACCTCGTTTAGCATCTGAATTTTCAAACCGACAATGAATACCATACTGTCTCAACCTGCCTCGCGAGCTAATCGCGTTCCGGCTCCACGGTAATGGGTGCGCACGAGTACAAATACAAGTATGAAGACGCGCCCTCGCCCGAGCGTGACGGGCGCCCATCTACACAGATAATACGCAGATCATATCTAAATTACGAGAGCAAAGTTTTTACAGACACCACTATCACCTGACCCATCGCTACACTGCCTTCCATAAGAGATAGAGGTCTAGACGTCTGGTTAATAGTCTCGGCTAAGTCAATTATCATATCGGTGTATGAGATGTAGGGCTTCACGCCCAGCGAATGGCTTAAATGTTAAGCGCGAGTTTGGGTTCGATCCGCTAATGGCTTTGCTTTTCACGAGTCGGTATTTAACCCTGTTTCTGCTGCGGCCGCGCATGCTAGCGTAACGATGGTCGGACTGGACACGTGAACTGCTTGGCCACGTAACGATCTTTTAATCGTGAATTCAACCGACAAATGGGATGGATACAGGGTAATTAACAAAATAGGTTATAAATTTTGAAGCCACTAGACTTGTGCACTGCAGATTACCATTCACCAACCTTGATCTCAACTAGCATTCCTTATTCAAAATTGATGTAATGATCGTCTTTCTATTCATTATTTCGGTGTGTTCCAGTGTCGCTGCATGGATTTTACAATAATCTACAATTTAACTTTTAATCAGTCCACGAAGCGTCAAGCTAACCCCTCAAATTGTATGGTACGCAAACACGTACCTCAATTCTGGTAATTTCGAGTGTCATCGACACTTGACAGGCGTAGCCCCGCGGTCGGCAGCGGATGGCTGCGGTCGCCACGCCCCGCTGCTGCCGCGTTTCTTTCCCTTTAATTGTTTACTGTAAATCCAAAAGCGTATCGCTTAGATACTTATTGTAAGTCGCAGGAAGCAGCCAGCGGGTTACCGGTCATTTCACGAATCAATAAATCTTTAAGTTGAAGATTTACTATACTTTCTTTCACAGGTCGCTGGTCAATTGGGTTATTATTGTTAATTAACATATCTCATCACCTTTCGCTTCTAGCGGTCCAAAAACACATTCATGAAAAATTAATATTTCTAGGAAAGGAATACCTTTACCCACCCCCTCAGGAATAAGGCGTGACCAATATTTTTTTCTGAATAAGAACATTGCTTATATGAATCATTAAATGGGTACGATAGATTGGCACAAATTATGAATTAGAAAATCCTTATAATCTCTGAGATACTGCGTAATTAGGTATAATGAAAACCTTTTACTTACGAGGTCTTTTGATATAACTACCGTAAAATGGAAATAGATTTATTATTAATAATTATTGTTTGCTTTAGGGACCTAGGAAATTTATTTTATGGTTTTATTTATCTGCACACGTTTCTACTTCTTTCTCTTATTAAAAATGCTTGAGAATGTTTCCCTCCATTCGCAGAGCTCGTGATAGCGGCACGTCACGCTCTGCGGACCGGCCATGGACCTCAGTGACACTTTTTTCGTCAATCCACCACAGAAAAAGCCAAAACGGATAAAAAGCTGCCGCTTACAAATCACGAAAACTCGTGTCAGCGAAATCGCGTTGAAAAACCATCTGCTTGCTGTCCAAAAAGAACCTTCCTATTTAAAACTAACCTTATTTGTAGAGGCAAAATGGTTAAGTAGTTTTAGGGAAGTGTCGTTTAAATTTGTCGCGGTAGATATTCCAAAGACTGAATAAATTGCCTCCATCAAGCGGCAGCTAAACGCATACTTTGTACGTAATGTCAATGGTACGTAGGTTTTTTTACAAAGGGTTAACACTAGTGGCGCAATTTAGGCAATTATTGGTTGGAAAAGTGTGTCGTGGAATAGACAGTCAACTTTCCTTTGCATTCCTTTGACGTTTTTGTTTACGGACATTCTTGTAGATAGGTACCTACGAAATTTGTTTGCCTGATATTTGTTTGCCTATTGAATTATATGATCACTGAACGAACTTTTTTGGTTTTGTTTTATACTAGGTATGTATTTTGTACTTAGAAACCAATATGTAAAACCAGTACATCAATTAGCAATGTAAAAAACTACTGCGTAGGATTTGAATAAGATACACCAAAATTTTACTCCTTCTGTTTGTGCAGTCGGATAGTGATCATTTGATGAACCTAGCTGAAGGAAACCGGGGTAAAACTTTCTGACAGTGACCGAATACTGTGTCTACTGTATCCGCAGATTCGTTCGTACCCGAAACCAACAACTAGGTACCTAATGGTTAAGAAACGCGAGAGATGTGCAAGGTTCGTAGAGATCTTTACCCCGTCAAGAAATACCAATACGATGAACTCATATCGGCCCTTCTTTTTAGTCCATGCACAAAAATTTTGTGCCTTCTAGACCATTTGCATATTTCACTTTATTAACAAACAACAGTAAAATGATTGTGCACGACTTTTGACAAAAGAAGCAACTTCTTCAGGCAATACGAAAATGTATATCGCACGTATTTTATTGACTTTCCCATTCACTGCAAGTTTTCAGGGACACTTGCCACACAAGCTATCACCATAATGAGCCAAAATCCAAAATATACAGCAAAAATTAATAAAACCAAAAACATGACGCCTTTCTTCAGATTACCGCCAAACAGTCCAATGGACGCCGTTCTCCCATAATCATATCCAACGACACCCCATTACAAGAGATGAAGTGGTCCTATAGACGTAGTGGATTATTGTTTTAATGTCGGCCACCGAGTAATAAAAATAAAATATAATATTAAAAGCGTCTAATTTTGGAAATTACCCAAGTGAGAAGTAAAGCATAAGCTAGTTGGAGGCGCGCGCGCAGCGGTCATCAACCGCGCTCGTCACGGGCCAGCAGCAACCACTCCTGCGCAAGACGCTCTTGCCGGCTTTACATGCTTCGTGATTATCACTTATTGTTATTACCTGTAACACCAGGATTTATAAAAGAGGTTTTAAAAAGGTTAGAGAGGATAAAAAGTGCCAAAATTCGAAATAATTATCAATGTTGCATACCTACCTCGGTACTTTTCTTCTTGGAAATATAAAATATAATCTCACTCCTTTCATCCCCTAGGGGGTAGGCAGAGGTATTCCATTACTGGATATACCCACATTTCACGAGATACAATGGACCCCTAACCGTGATAGGTGGTGCCTATCGCCGGACCGGGTCTATTTACACATGTCTCAGAATTAATTCTGAGACCTGCGGGTTTCCTCACGATGTTTTCCTTCCCTTTCCTTAAACTTTTTGTTTCCTTAAACTTGTTTTCTTTGTAAGTGCTTTGTAGACACAATCATACTCGTACTTACCTCGATCCAAAAGTTCGAAGAAAAAGTTTGAATTTTTTTTCTTCTGACCTATTTGCCTCGTGGCCATGATGACGAAGATTTTGTTGTGATTGACGACTCTATGAGGCGACAACGCACAATGACAAGTAGGTACTAAATATAATAAAAAAATATATGTCTTTATCGTTTCATGTGTAAAGCTTTGGTTTAACCGGAAAATACCAGCTCACACTTGGCAGGATTTTTATAGCCTACGAAGCGTGAAGCGTTGTTTCATAAAGTTCTTGGTAGTTATTAGGTAGAGCTTAAAACATTTTTGAGTTTGAGCATGTTTGTTGGTTACCCTTTGGAACCATTATTTCAAGTAGGTACCTAACTTTTCTCATACTATTTTCGGAATTTCGCATTTTCTCATCAATCATAATAATAGTGATCAATTTGAATAATAATATCAATAATAATAAAGTGTAGGACACAATTTCCACATACGGTTATTTAGCCCCAAACAGGCGGGTCCTATAGGTACCTACTATGGATTCACTAAACAATTGGTAAAGATTATTAGTACATATAAAAACAGAAACAAAACCAACAGATATGTTCATGCACTCAAATGTTGGTCTCGGAAGGGAATCGAACCCGCGACCTCGGGTTCAGAAGGCAGGTTCAACAGTTATTTTGGTTTTATGATTTTTTATCATTGCTAAATGAAGCATCGTCAAATTAGATTCTGTAATACAACTTAGGTGGTAGAGCTGATGATAGAAGTGTTTTACGAAGCTTAGGGTTTGAAACTCGAGCAATAACAACGGTCGACCGCCTCTACGATAAATATTTGTGGCAAAAAGATGCCATCCGCCAAATGCCAAGAACCTGCAGCCCTTTATACATTACCCCGCACTGGATGCCCCGACCGTTGCTATTATGCACCCCACTTGTAATTGCCAATGGCTTTTATGGTATTAGTTTAATTAAAACTACATGCTTGTTGCGAAGGGATTAAAGTTCAACCGTTTAGATAGGTACTCAGTTGCGAGGACTAAGGGAGTTCACAGACTAAATATTACAAAACGATCCTCAAACATGAAACTCTGATTAAACGGAATCAGAAAGGGGAGGCTTTGTGCGAATCATATAGCGGCATCTCTTTCTGACATCTCAAGCGGAATTTCGTTGACGATCATTCTGTAATACGCTAGTATCAGGTTGACGCGCTTCTTAACAGCTTTAAGAGCCATTTATACGAGGGCAATCCACTAAGACTGCATCCAAAAAAAACTTGAGGACAATGGAATGGATTGTCCTCAAGTTTTTTTTGTATGCAGTCTCGCGTAAATGGCTCGTTAATGTAGTACCTATCTAACTTGCAGGAAGTAGATAACTGCGTGAAAGACGACCTCCACCGCACAGACTCCACCTTTTGTGGTTCTAAAAGTGGTTGATGTGACGATGGAAGCTGCGCTAAAATATAAGTACACGAGATGGTTAAAATTCTCATCAAGTAGCAGAATTTGCAGCAATAATGCAGCGACAGATAAATGTCACTATCAGCTCGCTAATCTGCGGTCGTGTGTTTCATAACCTACATTAATTATCGCTTTGCTTTGCGATGAACCTAAATTAGATATGTACCGGCTTAATTTTTTATTTACAAAGAAAATATACATTGATTTACAATGATTACAGATAAAAAATGACCTCCAAAGAGGAACCATGTGGGACAGTGCCCAGAAGACTGGCAGCATTCCCTCTCTGGATAGCTAGGCTGATTCTTTGACAGAGATATCTGCCAGCCCTCTTGCCTCTGGTCACCTGAAGCCTCGACCAAACGCACTGACAGCTCTTTGAGGAGCTGCCGCGCCCCCGGACCCCACGGTCCCATGGTCTCCACCCCAAACGGCATAAATTAGATCATATTTAATAAATAATTAACAATTCTTTATTGTACACCAATAAAAATATGCAATAAGTGACACATGTTTCAAAAAATGTCCAATGGGAAGTCTTATCGCTTTAGGCGATTAGACCATAACCAAAAAGTCGTGATTATATTACGAATGCTGCTAATAAAACCCATAAGGTTCATGCAAGCTTTCAAATATCCAATGATTTCCGAGCAGCCATGTTTAAATCATTTTAAGAACCACAAAGGGTTCCAATCTAATGCACTAAACAGGATAAGAAAACATTATCAAAGTTTATTAGCAATAAAAACCTCCAGTAAGACTCGAGGATAAATAGGTATGCGCAGAGGCAAGCAGGAGGCGTCGACCTGCCACGCGCCAGCGCGCGCGCAGCCACCGTGGAAAATGTAAGGTGCATGACATGGGCAGGTGAAGCGGGTGCGCCACCTGCCTGGGAAACAAGGAGTTTGTTTATGGGAGCTGCTATGACATTTGTAACAATGCCTGACCTTTAGACGTCCAAACGTAACGGTCTTATTAATAGAGATTAGGTTCGGAAGAAGGCTTTATCTTGAATTTATTTTTATCTAATAAACTATACTTCTATTATAAAGAGGAAATATTTGTATTTTTGTATGTTTGTTACGAATAAACTCAAAAACTATTGGACCGATTTTAAAAATTCTTTCACCAATGGAAAGCTAGAAGATCCCTGAGTAACATAGGCGGCTATATTTTATTCAAGTATTCCCATGGGAACGGGAAGTACGCGGGTGAAACCGCGCAGCACCGCTATACTTACGTATTTGTTTTCGTAATACTCGTAAGTTTTAAGTCTGTATGTGATATCGAGCCCGCATCCTTGCGTGGGCGATAAGCCGAATTTCCATCATGAATTACCGTCGATGCAGTAGGTACTTATATTTACCAATAGGTAATGAAGTGTCCATGTAGGTATGTTAAGCATCAATAATGGGGTAGTTGACAGCATCAAAATTAAATTGCGAGTAGTCATTCATTAAAAAGATTATCCCAAAACACCTCAAAATATGTATTTCGATTTTCAATTTACAATTATAACAAATTTAAAAATAATAATACAATCAAAAAAAGTGCTGCAATTGAGTACTAGAAACTATGACGTCACGCCTTGCTATTTCAGTACATTTTCCATAGTAAAATTTCGTTTTGACATATCATAAAAAGTAACTGATTTGACTAGGTAGGATATTACCCTATTGGTCAATTTTAGAGTTTTTTTAAAGTATACTTACCAAAAAATTTTATACACTATTTAATGTTTCCGTGGGAAACTTATGTTACCACCCTTGCTCCCAGAAAAGTAAAGTTCCAGTGGTTTCGGAGCCCATTTTATAATAAAGAAACATATAAATCATCTTTAAAATAAAAATATAATAATAAAATAAATATTCTCACGACCGTTATTACCAAGAGGGTAGGCAGAGGTATTCCATTTCTGGAAATACTCAGTATATTCTTTTAAAAAACACATTGGTACATGCTAGGATTCGAAACCGAGACCTGACGCATGAAAGTTATCACTGCTCATTACAATATTAGTGTATCTAGTAATAATGAAAAGGATCAGACGAGCTATGAACTGATTGTAAATGGTCATCGCCCAAGGGAATAAGCAACACCCAAGAAGTCACCGATGCGTTGCCGACTTATGAGAAATCCGTTCATTTACTTACTTTTCAAGAACCTCGTCATTGTAGCGCAAGGAAAAGCTCAGGTTTTGTAGAAATTTGTACTATGTGGGTAAAATAATATAATGGACAATTCATTTGGTCATTAATATTGCGGATCGGGGACCTCTATATAAGCATTTTATAACTTGGCAATTTATATTGATATGTGGATCGTTAGTGATAATGACCAATAGTTTTCTGTTATCTTCTGTCTGACAAAGCTGATGGGAGTTTGGTAATTGGTATTTAGCCAAATAAAAATAAGTACCTGTCTAAGTACCTTTCGACATAAGAGCAGTGATAGCCCAGTGGTTAAAGCGCCCGCTTCTTATTTGTGAGGCTCGCGGATTCTGAATCCTGGCATGTACCAATCAGGTTTTATGTACATTTTTATCACAAGCTCGACAGTTAAGCAAAACATTGTGAGGTCCCAGAATTAATTCTGAGGCATGAGTAACAGTCCCGGTCAGGCGATGGGCTCACCACCTATCACTTGCTGAAACATGGGTTTTTCAAGAAATGGAATACCTCTACCTACCTATGAGATTATTTGCTATTACTTTTCGTGAGCATCAGCACAGGATATGTAATAGTTTAAGCATCGGTCTGCCACCTCCCGCTGCTATTAAGCCTTACTTAGGTACCTACGGACAACGAATGACATCATAATAAAATTACCGAGTTTAATGCTCCTGCGCCGACCGACGCGCATCTATGGGAAGCAATTTTATAGTAGACGAGCCACGTAGTAAATCACAGTGGGATGAACATGAAATATTGATTGAAGTTTCCATTCATTCAATTCGTTTCTCAAGCTTCTTTTGAGTGATAATATGAGCAGACAAATCGGAAACGTACTAGTAAGCTTAGTGAGCTTGGGGAGCGAGAGTTCTGACAAAAATCTCTTTAGTAAATTCGAAAATTAACTGTCCTGTCTACTAGTAGGTATAGTATGTCTATTCTTTACTCAATAAGTAGGTACCTAGTAACAATGTAAATTAAAAACTCGATCGATTTAGCAATAACCTTTTCGCAGGGTCCACACCATATCCAATTAAAACACCCTATTGTTTCCAATTACGCAGCTTCTGTTTCTACTCTACGAGTTTTTTATACAAATTTATCATACAAAAATATTAAAGGACGTTACAACAGGCCGGGTCCGGGCCGGGCCCCGTCCGGGATGAAACATCATGTCGACGCCGTGCCCCGTCCGGGCCCGGCGCTTCATACCAAAAGTATACTATAGGTGTTGACCCGCCCCGGTGTAACATGATCAGCCTTTATCCAGTTTATTCCGCTCTGTGAATGGACAGTCCCCTGCCAACCATCCTGTCAATAACCATAGTCAATGACTTATGACGATCTGGTTCTGCATAATCAGTAACCACATTTTTAATGTGGCCCGTACCATAATTAGTGGGGTATAATTAAATTTTATCGCCATCTTTCATTAGAAGCCTGGCCAAGAGCCGTGGCGCGCATCGGACCGAGTACAGGTCTTGCTTTCTTGCTATGCTTTTACATTCACTATCAACGGGATCTTTGCAGCTTATTGTTAAGTAAACCTTATCAAAGTACGTTAAATTGCAAACAAAGTCACATTTACCTGTTCGTTTGATAAACACTAAAACTCAGAGTTGCGGGCGGTCAAACGGCTCTTAGGTACCTACCTACGTCTCGTTATCATAGTAACTTTTTAGATGTTCAATAATATAATAATAATATAATCTCACGCCTTTCATCCCCGAGGGGGTAGGCAGAGGTATTCCATTACTTGATATACTCTATAGGTATATATTATGTTCAATAATGAGTAGTTATATCTACTGTACTGTAGATTACGTTATAACTATCGTGTGAACTTAGTGTGAGCTTACTGTGAGTACCTAGGTATTCTGTAAGTAGGTACCTATTCAACCAACAATTTGATTGAGGATTTAGTTATGAATATCAAATGCATGCAACTTTTCTTTGATTTTCACTAAAGTTTTAAATTACAGGTGCCATTTTTTTAAATAACTTATTATTACCTACTTGTCATATGTACATGTCATATCACAAGTGTTTTTTCCTGAAAAAACGCCCAGGCTCATTAAAATCTGATTTCGTAGGGCAAAAAACATCTACCTTCATTTAGCTTGGTGCTTCTTGTGCGTTTTTCCACCGACAAATCTAAACCAATCATTTCTTAGTGTGTGACTAAAGTTATTGGAATTACCGAAGTGTCATGAAAGTAGAAAAATAGAGCATAACGATTTGTGGGCAGCGGTGTCGGCGGCATCACGATTTCACGGACGCGGTAATGGCAGCCATTAGACGCGTAGCGACATGGAAAATGGCGGACGACGACCCGCGCCGCCGAGTTATCATTGGCCAGTTTGATTTGAGTTTCTCAAACTTCTGAATGGATATTTAGGAGGGAAAAGTAAGTATAGAATAGGGCTTTTCTTTGTGCATTTCCCACAGTTTCTGGCTTTTGTGAGTATGTAACAAAGAAACATTAACCACTTTAAAAATGCACAGACAGATATGGGAATCTCACTTTGTGCCTTTTGCTACCGAACTGTACCTTTGGCTTGTCCAAATTCTTACCGTTACTGTTTACTTTCTTACACCTAGCACAAAATGATAGGTAGGTACAGAAATAAAGAAATTACTTGGGAGAGCTGATCAAATTACCTACCTATGTAGAAAAATAATTCGTGTGCTTTCTTTTAGAACGCTATTGTCTTCCAACGCATCTTATTTAGATAAATCTCTAAACGCGTGCGCAAACAATCAACGGCGCATGTCTACAATTTTCTAAATTGTAAGAATGAAAACATTTGCTCTGCCAACTAGAAAGATATAACGGTGCTTTGAACAGTTGGCGAGCATCGCGATAGTAGTTTCAAAGCCCATAGAGCGCTGCAGATTGTTAACTAGAATTGCCCTCGTACACGTAATTATACCGCGCTTGTTACACAGAGCAGGATTCAGACACTTCGATGCAGGCGACCAGATATACTTATTCATCTGAGATAAACCAACCTGTAGAAGGTATAGGTACGCTCGGGATGTTAATACGCGTATTTGTGATATTCAATATCTATAACATTTATAGCAGTTGAACGCTACTCCGTCAGCGTGAATTTAAGGATCCCATAGGAACTACTTATGTGTTTTTCCGGGATGAAGTCTTGGAAAAGGCTTTGTCCTTTTCCAAGGTCCAGAATTTTCCTGTGGAATTTCGAAGTTTCAAAATGTTGAGAAAATAAAATAGTATAAAAAGGTAAGGAAAAGAAACGAAAAAGGGTTGGTACTGCTAAAATTACAGCAGTCAGAATTCCACGAAATTAAAAAATTCACTTTAGGTAATAGTACATTATGATATAAGTGCGGTAGGTTGAAAATTACAGCCGAGGCGATATTGCTAGCCCGAGCCGTAGGCGAGGGCTACAAGTAAGCAGAGGCTGTAATTATCAAAGCGCACGTATGTCATACGACGATTTATAACACATTTGCGAGGAAATAAAATAAAACTCCGACTATGGTAAACGAATAAAAACAATACAGCGTTAAGAAAAAGCGCGCGGCGCGCATCATAATTTTTTTTAGGAAAAGGCACAAAAAAACAGCCAGTACTTATTACTAATAAAGTAAAATAATATTTTTGTGTTTTTGTTACAGATTGGTTGTAATTTACTGTCAAAATTAATTAAATTAAATAATTATGTACATAAATATTTCTTTAATATATTTTATCTCCCAAAGTAAATTTTAATCATAAAATGTTGACAACTTTTTTGACATAAAAACTCTGCTGAGATTTTAAAAAGTATCGTTCGTTTTAAGACGGAGCATCTTGATAAACCGTGCGTTTTACTTTACACTTACCGCACTTGGGCGTAATGAGATAGGTAACGATATTAAAATTGGTGAAATAAGACACCTCTTACGAGCAAATGTGTTATAAAATGAGTTATAATCTATCTCTATCTAACTAGAACAATTTAGTGAAACGTACAGTCAAGATCACATGAAGCTATACACTCGTAGTGCGACTCCACGTGCTCTTGACTGTACAAAGTGAACTCCAGAATAACCGCCCCGTACGCTAGCCCCTAACTTCTGCCCTCCCTACTTTAAGTAGTCTTGCTTATATTGGAGCAAAGATAATAAATTAGTTTAATGTTCTTACAGTAAGCCAGCAGCTCATCAGTACTAGTCCAATTATCGATTATATTATTACGAGCATGCGTTTGAGCTTTAGTATAGAACTAGCGACGAGATATCGTGTTACTGTTACAAACTACCGCTTCATAAGTAATACAAGTTAGTAATGGTACTCAAATTTAGATTTAATCTTTTGTGTAGGTACGTCTTGCCGTTGGGACTTGGAAAAAATTATTAACTTTCATCCCAATAATAATACTTTTAGACATATTTATCGGCATTGTGCCAACAAAAATATTGTCTTATATTATGAATATTATGATAATAAATTAGTATCACATACAAGATAATAATGTTATTATGTTAAACACCTAAACCTTAACTTTCCTGTATATTAATAAAAGCGGTTCTGCGCGGTTACACCCGCGTAGTTCCCGTTCCCTTGGGAATACGGGAATAAAATATAGCCTATGTTACTCAGGGATATTCTAGCTTTCCATTGGTGAAAGATTTTTTAAAATCGGTTCAGTAGTTTTTGAGTTTATTCGTAACAAAGATACAAACATACAAATCTTTCCTGTTTAGAATATTAGTATAGATTTGTATAAATATTGACGATGTGCTGAATAGTATTTTGTTAATCAAACTTCATCGGTCTTTACTAGCATGTACCTACATAATAATAAATATACGGGATTTAATTTTAAAAATATTTTATTAACCGATTCAACAGTATTTACAGGCTCATATTTAGTTATACACTGTACAATCATTAGAGCAATATAAAAGCTAATTATTTACAATATTTATACAATAAGCAGGCTACTTGGACCCACTGCATACAACGACGTGATATATAATGTGTTATGCGTCTATAAAATTGATAATAAACAGTGTAATAAAAAGTGAAAATAGTCAAAAATAGCCGCTTTCATTTCTACTACACATTCAGTGTACAAAAACTAAATGGTTTGCCAGACCAAAGTTGTGTTGTTCCTAACTTACTATTTTTTTATAGCTTCACAGTCGCCTGGCACCGGATCTTAGAAGAAAATATTCGAAAAATTAAAATTTTACTAAACAGAATAAAAATACTGGCATGGAAAGTAAAAATTTTATAGAATCCTCCATAAACATGAAGTTATGTTCATGGACTATTTTATCTTTTTAACCTGTATAAGATACATCACTACAATATCACTTGGTTTGACATGACTTAACAGAAATTCACCAGGTTGCATCCATTGCATGCTATTTTTAACCATAGAAGAATTAGATTTATCTAGAAGTTTTTTAATACAATAAAACTATGTAGTGATCTCAATAAAAGCTCTTCTCTTACCTACTTAAATATTCTATGTAACAACAATTGTACATATTACATATTATCCTAAATTATATACAATTACTTACAGTTAATATTACTTTAAATTGACAGAAGCATGCATGTGACGAATACAGAACTTGTTAAAAAATTAAAAACTCATTAAAATAGATCACCATATTATACATATATTCCACTTCGTTATTATTCCCGGGAATGTTCTTAAAAGATACATCTACCAAGGTGCACAAAACTGGGATTAAACTAACAAACTTCCATAACTTACTTAAGTTATGAAAATCTATCACATTCACCTTTTAATTAATTACAACTTACTCTATAATGCTACGTAGCTGTATGTATATTTGTACAAATATTATTATTACACTTCTTAAAACAAACTTACAGACATTAACACATTCATAATTTAAACACAAGACGTTACGTTTTTAAATAAAAAGGCGGATGTAAACGAAATCTCTTTTTAAAATAAATTATTTATAAGTAAAAGTGGCCAAAAGTATCTTATTTTTTATAAACAAAATCTAAAGCACGATATAAAATTAATAGAAATATTAAGCATTAATTATTTCTCTGTTTTAGTGATGTTTGAAAAAGTTAAAATCCTTACCTTGGAAATTTTGATATGTTTTCTTTAGAATCTTTCACCAGCCTGTATTGGATGAATATAAATGAGACATATACGGGACAAACAAACATAGGATATAGAAGATGTATAATTATTAATTTCGTCTTTGAATAAAATATACGAGACCAACCATATACATTTAAGTCATTCTCGGTCCCAAAATAAGTTTAATTAAAACTATATTAATTGTATAGATACAATCAGATAGTAGCAAGCCGGGTCAGACCCAAATGTCTGAAGCTAGTCTTTAACTATTAAGTAAGGTAAGTCTTAAAGGTCATATAATAAAACTGGTAATAAAGCATAATTCAGTTAAAAATAAAATATTATCTGTAGTTATTGAATTATTATGTACTAAAGCACATAAAAGAGCACAACAATTAACCTTCATATCCACGGTGGAAAAAAGAGAACATTGTTGGAGAAAGTACCCTAAATATTAAAGATACAAATTTTATTAAAATGTAAAAATCCTTTCTTTTAAAAAATAGTGACTTCTTGGACGTCGTTTCTTGGAGTCATTAATTGGTCAAGTTGTATATATGATCGGTGTCATGAAATTAGTTTTTTTTTTACATATTTTAGCAGTTCTATTCCCGGCTCATGAAGGTGATTTATCAAAAATCTTTGAATACACATATATTTCTTTTTGAAAATATAGGACTTCTTCCTTTAAGTAGTTTTCTATCATCATATTTAAGATACTTTCCTTCGAACCAGCCTTTTTTTCCACCTTGTATATTTAGAATATTTCGAATGTTTTCGGGACCCTTTACGTAGTAAGTACATAATATTATTAGCACTCTTATCTAGCATTATACAGGGTTTTTAATGGCTCGCGTAGTTACTACAAGCGTTGCCTTGACACCAAGTGTAGCTCACTCAAATGTTTTTGTTATCATAACATCAATGTTATTTACTACAGACCACAGACCTACATCGAAATAGATAGCGCAAGTAAGCCGATCTGTATGAAAACTAATCTTGGCCCATATTTTCTACTTATTTAGTGACAGGGAAACCCCATACCGCGAAAATCATCATTTTACATTACAATTAATTCGATGCAGATCTCACACTGTTCCTCTTCGAAATCTGAGCTCACTCGGTCCGAGCACTTCAACGGTTCCACTTGATTCACACACACTTATATTGCACTTATATAGCTACACACTGAATGCACATTGTCACTGAGTCTTTCGGTACGAGAAGCGCGCAGATCGCACTCGTCGCGACCTGCGCAGCTTCCGACTCGAGAGCGGCAGATTCAAGCGACGTTACCCGTCGCTTTCCTCGTCCTAGCTGTCGATGTGGTCTGGTTCCATCTTGGCTCCGGGCCTGATCATCACCAGCTGTTTCTCTTCGCTATCGGCCTCAGAGTGGATCGTCTCGATGGTCAACATCATTTTCTCGTCGCAGCTGTCGTCCCCGGAATCGGAGTACATGGATTGCGTCGATGTTGCCACCTCCTGGAATTGAGATGGAGATGTGAAAATTTTATCACGTTTAGGGATCCAAAAAATGTACTGGTGAAACGTGGATATTTCCAAAAATGAAACTCTGCCTACCCCCTCGAGGATAAAAGGCTATTTCTTAATTTTTAGTAAAATGTTTGTTGGTTAAGTCATTAAACAATGTCAGATTCAAGAATAAATAATTATAGTTAGGTGGCCAGTAACCTAACACCATTTCTCAGTCCGAGGCAGGATAGTAAGGGAGATTATGGCAAATAAACCTTTATTATTATTATTATAAATTATAACCCATACTTCCTACTGTGAAGGGACCCCTAGCTCAGCATTGGGCTGTTACGGGTTGATGATGATGATATGTATGCATGGCAGTCACTAAGTATACAGGGAAACCACTGTGTAGGGAAATCAATAGAAGTCAGCAACCGTGCATGTAGGACACTCACTGGGAATACAGGCTAGTCACTGAGTATAACGACCAGTTATAGAAAAATCTAGACAGTCACAGAGTATATATACCAGTTACAAAAAACTCGGGAAGTTACTCGTTATACAGACCAGTCACTAAGAAACCAGGTTCAGAAACATTCACTGAATATACAGAAAAGTCACTGAGTACACATGCCATTCGCTAAGAAACCAGCCCCCTAGCCAAGTGGCATTGTACAATCTAATCGAATGATCTTATAGATTAACAAGTATGGGATTGACATAAGCACTTGCCAACGAGCCCTAACGCTACTGTCAATCCCATACATGTCAATCATTATGATCATTCGATTAGATGGTGCAATGCCACTTGGCTAGAGGGCAGGCCTGTCACTGAGTATACAGTCTTGTCACGAAGTTTTAACTACACTTACCGTAATTCTGTTCTTGGTGTGTATTCGCACGTGCTTTGCTAGGTGGTCTGACCGCATGAACCGCTTGCTGCATTCGGGACACTCGAATCGCTTCTCGCCTGTATGCGTCCGCCTGTGGCGCTGCAACTCGTCCGACCGGGTGAACCTTTAAAATGTAGTAGAAAGTTAGTTATATTTGGTTCTATAATAGAAAATAATTAGTACGAATCTGAACTTTGTGATGATACAGTCTCTTCCGTTTCGGGGAATTTTTCAGTCTTTCTTAGCGGGTGGCAACCTAACCAACCTGGCTAAGTAAAAAGTTTTTAATTTATAGTTTAAGAGATTACGTGATCAATGAGTCAGTCAGAGTCATCCATTGTGCTCAAACACGACAAGAATTGAGATTAAAAGTGCCTTCCGAACACCGAGGACTTCGACATAGGTTTATATCAAAACATTTGTATTTATCACTAGACTAAACTCGACGGTGAAGGAAAAGGACGGTGACTTTTGGCGCATTCTTTCAAAATTTACCCTGTTGCTACTGTGGCCACCATAATTTTACATATTGGCTTTGACAGGACTTCGGTCCGTCGATGATGGGTTACGTTTAGATGTCAAAAAAATTAAGGCGTGAGAGAATATGATAAAGAATATTGACGGGCCTGTTGGCACAGTTGGTAGTGACCCTGCCTTCTGAGCCGGAGGTCGTGGGTTCGATCCCCGCTCGGGGCCAACAGTTGTGTATGAACACGTCTGGCTTCGTGTCTGGTCGTTTAATATTTATGTAAGTATGTCTATCAGTTGTTTAGTACCCATAGTACAGGCCTTGCCTAGTTTGTGATTAAATACCCGTGTGTGAATTGTATCCCACAATTTATTATTATTAATTATCATACAATATGTAACAGAATAAGCGCAATTCCTGAAATTAGTTTGTTCAGTATCGACTACTTAATCGATTTTAGCTATTTTCGTATGTGTTAAATTTTTTCGAAAAATTAATTAGCATAGCTGAATTTAGTGCTACCTATGCACTATTATTGTTCTTTATTCAAGAAAATGGGTTAGACAAAAAGTACGAAGGCGTAATATTTTTTAACCGACTTCAAAAAGGAGGAGGTTATCAATTCGTCTGTATTTTTTTGTTTTTTTTTTATTTATTTTTTTATGTTTGTTACCTCTGAACTGTTGTTGTGTTTTGTTGTTACCCAGTCGGTGAACCGATTTGGATGATTCTTTTTTTATTCGAAAGCTGGTGCTTCCAGATTGGTCCAATTTCGTCCAGTTCTGACAACGGCATCCGTGAGAAAACCATATAAGTTGAAGATTGAAGTCGGTTTTTTTACTCTTTATTTATATTAATATACTAATTGGGGTGTATGAGAAATTGAGCTTATTCTGTTACGCGTTGTATAGTGGTATATTGGGTGCATACCGTTTCCCGCAGAAGAGCCAGTTGCAGAGAAACGGCCGCTCGCCCGAGTGCCAGCGGAGATGCGCCCGTAGATGCGACGTCTTGCCATACACCTTGTTGCATCCCGCGATGTGGCACACGTGCTGCTTCTTGCGGTCCACTAGGCGGCTGGGGATGCCATTGCCATTAGGTTACAACACCCAATTATAGACACCCTACCAATTAATTGACACCCCAACAGATTTTTTCAAAATTAACGAAATTACGATACACATTTATATTTAGAAATAATTAGATAAAATTACCGTGTTTATTTGATTATTCTAAATAACTGTTGGAGTGTTAATTAATTGTTGGGTTGTCAACAATTGGATGTTTTGAATGATGACGTCAACAAGTCAGTACTCAGACTACTTAGTACATTTCCCATACTAAATTTTAGTTTTAACAGCTCAAAGGAACTCATTTGACTAGGCAGTAAAATACCCTATTCTCAATAGAGTCGACAGTGAAGGTAAACATGGCGAGGAAACCCGCGGGCTGCGGCATATGACTAATGGGTTAACGTATATTTTTATTCGTAGTAGCGATAAATTGACACATATTTATTTAGTTTCTATACAAACTTTACGCCTGTTCCAGTGATCTATGCTTAAGTAACCTAGTCTTTAGCTATTTTCACGCAATCATAATGTGGATGATTGCCAAAGAAAAAAAATGTCTTTGTAAGATAAACTGTACGACAAATTCGACACTGATTGGGAAGTCAGGATGGCCGAGCGGTCTAAGGCGCTGCGTTCAGGTCGCAGTCCACTTCTGTGGGCGTGGGTTCGAATCCCACTTCTGACAACAATATTTTTATTTGCTGATCAGTTGACCGTCATGTTTTAATCAAGTGTCACAAATTTAAAAACATAAATTTAAAAATGTTATTACAATACGTAACGGTTTGATTCTGCACCCCTTTGTTTTTAGAACATTTTAACCTACTTGTTTCTATATGACCATATTATTCCTATGAGCTTCATTTGATCTGTAACTCCATTGTGTAAAATAATAAAAAAATCAAATTAATATTTTCGCACAAGTTATGACTACATCATCACGAAATCTATAAAAAATTAGAGCAATCTCAATCCTGACAAAATAGTAATGGACGAATTCATTCGTCAATATTTTATTTATCCAATATCGTTTCGTCGCGTTCATTCAATTTCGGTCGCACAAGGATCTTGATGCTCGACTGATAAAAACCTGTGTTTATCACTATAGTCTATTTCACGTAGCATGGGTTCGGGGACAGTTCACAGTTTTACATTTTACTCATGCTACTTTGAACTAATAAAAAAATATTGTATTTTTGCAATAATAACAAAATAAATGTTGTATCTATATTCTGTTGTTTTTGGTGTACAATAAAGAGTTATTGTATTGTATTGTAAAATACTAAGTATTTTTAATCAAATATTTTTATTAGTCGAAAGTAGTAGGCGTGGAACGGAAAAATGTGAACTGTTACCGAACCCATGCTACGTGAAATAAACTATAACTGGAGTCGCGATGACTTTCAATAGTTTCAATAAGAGGACTTTTAAGCCCTTACATTGAATAAACATTTGACTTTGACTTCAGCCATACTCACTTCTCACCCTGGTCGCAGTTTGGGCAGGTGCAAGCGACCCGCTTCATGAGCCGCTTTCCGCCGAGCAAGGGGCTCGAAGCACGTTTCGCCTCGCACTCGCCACCAGAGTTGTTGCCGCTGTTGTTGCTGTTGCTCGCACTGCTCACTGTCACCACTTGCCACTTGCCAGGCTCGTTTGGGTCTTGTTGGATTTGTTGGCCTGAATATGGGAGTAGTTTGTTGAATTCGGTTGACAAACGACAAAATCGGGACACAATAGGATTGTCTATTTGAATATGGCTCTCTTCTTTATTTTTCATACGTTGCTATACTAGATAACAAAAAATAATTAAAAAACTAGGACGCTGTACATAAACAATACACGCACATTACCCAATCAATAATTGCGCCAAAATTACGAAATAAATAAGTAAATAAAAAAAATCCATCAAAACTGGTGTTTTACTGCTTTGTGGTTTATGCAAGCAAAGCATGTTTACAAAATAAAATAAAATATTAGAAAAAAAATAAAGTTTTTTTATATGTTAATTATATTTCTCTCACATATACCTACCCTTAAAATATTTGCACTTGATTTAAAATGGCCTTATATACCTTTTTCTAAATAAAAGCGATAAATGTTTTGTTGTGTTATACTGAACATACCTATAACAGGTTGAGGCTGCGCCTGCGGTTGCGGCTGCTGCAGCTGTGCCAATTGCACGGCCCCGCCCAGCCCCAGCGCCGGCACCAACTGCACGGCCCCGCTCAGCCCGCCCAGCGTCGGCATCTGCGCCGTACAATACTGAGTATTGCATTGGAATTATACAGCGTTACCCAGGGTTTCAAGATAAGGCGACCACATGTGAATTGGCCAATCACAGGGGGGGGAAATTACGTCACGTATTTTAACCCCCGACGAAAAACAGTGGTGTTATAAGTAATATATAATAGTAATAACACTTAGAAAGGTCCATAGTCTAAAAGCAAGGCACTCTAAACTCGTCCTTGAAGATTGGCTAAAGGTAAACAACAGCCCATCTCCACCGACGAGTTGCTGGTTCCAAATACAGTGAGAAGAACCAGCAAGAAACTCAAGGGCAGCTCTTGTTAATCTTATGTCTAAAGGTACTAGTAAATATGGTTTACAATAATAATTATAATTAATAGCCTTAAGTAGGGTCGAGTCGGTCGACGTAGAGGTATACAAATTAAACATCCATTGTTATGGCTAATAAATAGGTATATCGTATGGTATATAGCACGTTATAAAGCTTGTAATACGAATATAAGTCTACTACATCAATTAAATAAAAAAAAATGTGTAATGATAACTACTAAAAGTACAAAACGTAAGACGAGAAGCACGAACACGCACGCACATTTAAAAAAACATTTAACATGAACAAAAAAAGGCGAAATTTGACACAGAGAAAAAAAAATGGCGACGCAAAATAAAATACACAGCACAGTCTGGAGTTCAAGCCTCAAGCCTCAAACCTTTACAAAATGCCGGATTTTACAGCTGACCGAGATGGATAGTGATCCATTAAAAAGAAGTACGTTAGCAAGACTGTCCCAACTTTCCGGTCATGAATAGTATAGCATATAAGTAAAACATTCAACGGGTCTACCAGATAACAGAGACTGCTAAAACCATTTTTTTTTAAATGGTAGAAGAGTGTTTTAATAGCTTTTTTGACTTTGAAAAGATTTGTTGAAGAACAATTAATAAAATTTATCAAAAACTCATTGTTTTTAATTTTTGGCACGTTTTAGCGGCTCTTTTAAATAATTTATTTGTGTTTCTTTTGTAAATAAATACAACCCTTTTTATTGGTCTCAAAAGACACCATTAGATAGTCAGCTACCCATTTTGATATCTTTTGTATTCAAGTAGCCCTACATCTTAGTCAGCAGTAAAACAAGTCTGTAAGGTTTTGGGCATAGCTTTGTCTACTGCCGGAACTCGTCTATGCAGTATGCTCAAAGCTTTAAACCGGTAGAGGCTGCAGGCCCATCCAGTACCTGCACGACGTTGGCGCGCACGTTCCCCGCCGCGGGGATGACCGTGACCTGCTGGCCGCCTTGGCTGGTAATGATCTGTGGCTGCTGCATGGATGTGTCCATCGGGTTGGTTACCGCCTTACGCAGCGTACAATCAACAATCGCCAGTTATATTCGGGGCTTAGACCACATTGTGGACGGTTTTGACGACTTCGAGAAAGTTCTTTATTCAAATTGATGTTTTTTGTGTTTTAGGGTTCCCTACCCAAAGGGTAAAACTGGATACTATTACTAAGACTCCACTGTCCGTATGTCTGTCCGTCTGTCACCAGGCTGTATCTCATGAACCGTGATAGTTAGACAATTGAAATTTTCAAAGATGATATATTTCTGTTGCCGCTATAGCAACGAACTCTAACAAGCAGAAACTTGCCATACAAAAAACGTGATGTTTTTATAGATAATGGTACGGAACCCTTCGTGCGCGAGTCCGACTCGCACTTGGCCTTTTTTTCTCTATTATGCAGTGCTTCTATGGCCATGAGTTAAATCACGTAGTACTGTATAAATGTTTTATCAAAAAGTTAGATAACCGAGGTTACTGGTCTAGCTTTGCGCGATGAAGATTAAGGGGAAGATAGTACAGTGTGAAATATATAAAATGATCAGTCTCCCTTTCGGTAATAAGAAATAATAAGCAATGATCCGATTCTAAGCCCAAGCTAAACCAAGCAGTAATACTGTTCTAGTGAGAACATCCTTGAACTTAACTCCAAATAACAAAGTAACAAAAATGTTTTTATAACTAAAGAATGTCGTTGTAGAGTTTTATTTTACCTTAACTGATATAAGCCTATTGAGAACACTTTATAGATACTGTGCTTTACAGTTTCTCCATTCATGTTTTAACTTATAAAAAGTATGTACTTAAAGCTTATAGTAATGTTGCCACGACTTTGAAATTATATCAAGAACTTCAATAAGTGTCATTTTAAACAGACTGTTACTTAATTTTATATATATATATATATACATATTATATAGATGATAATCTGACTGACTGATTGGTGATATATCAACGCACAGCCTAAAACGCTGGGTCTCGACTTGCAATTTTTTACATAGATAGCTTATACAGTGTAGGCGTCCACTAAGAAAGGATTTTGTAAAATTCAACCCCTAAGGGGGTGAAACAAACGTTTGCGAGCAAATCCGCGGGTAAAAGCTAGTAACACTATATGACGCCCGTTGTTTATACTTAAATACGTTTTACCTCCAGATTAGGTTTGAAATAAAGAGACGTGAAGCTTTAAATCAAAGTGAGACAGTTAAATAAAGTTCCAGAGAGAGAATAGAAAAAACTATCGGGATTTCCGTACTTACTCAATATTTGATCCAATTATGTTTTAAAAGATATCCCCTGTTCTAAACATGCATTCTAAAGGCAAGTTGACTTCAAAAATAGAGAAAATAATTTTAATATTATTTTTATCTTGAAGCTTGAGTAAAAGCTAGCCTACATTTGCTCATTATATTTTTGTACGTATTTTAAGGTTTTTTTTTTATGATATAAAAGGGGGCAAACGAGCAGACGGATCACCTGATGGTAAGTGACGTCTGTCGCCCATGGACACCTGCAACTCAAGAGTCACAACTGCGTTGCCGACCTTTGAGGTTGGAGTAGGTTACTTATGAGCTTACCTGTAGGGTAATAGTCCCCGGCGTTTGCCCCTGGCTCGCCGCTGCCTGGTTCCCCGCGTTTTGCTGCACCAAACCAACACCCCGCTTATTTACAGCCTTTATTTTGTTAACAAATATACAGCAGGTTAGTTTACTGCCCAGTGAAATAAAATACTGTTTATCATCTGTTACAACGCAAAATTTTAGTATGGAAAATGTACTGAATACTAAACTTTTGAAATATTCTGGAATTGGAAAATTGCAATCGAAATAGTAAAATATACTTTTAAAAAACTCACGCCTTTTGTCCCCGAGGAGGTAGGCAGAGGTATTCTATTCCTGGAAATACCTACTTCTCACGAGAATATTCGACCTCGAAACGTGATAGGTGATGAGCCCATCGCCGGGCCGGGTCTGTTACACAAGCTTTACAATTAATTCTGAGACCAGCTGGTTTCCTCACTATGTTTTCCTTCACCGTCGAGCTAGTGATGAATATATATTACGTAAGTCAAAATCTAAAACAGTCAACTACCTAATTTGAGTTTTTACAATTACAATGTAACCTTGCCTCGGTGCGATACATTGAATGGGGTCTTCTTTTTATAAATTAAATTTAAGTTTTTAGTTTTATTGATTTAATTGTATGACATAGTTAGCTGATATTTACATGAATACTAGCGACCCGCCCTCGCTCGCATCGGTTTATCTTTTTAATAAGTCCAATAAGTCAGTTAACATGGGGTACTTTGAATGATATATATATACAGTGTGAGTCTCCATAATGTGCACATATGAAAATGGGTTCACCATATTTTATTAATATCTTCTGTTATTTGACATCATTACTGTTTTTATTTTATCACGATATACTTCATAGTTTCAAAGTTATAACGCTTTCTTTACATAAAGTCAACAGTAAGTAATCAGAAGAAAAAAATATCTATAAAATATTAAAAAAAAAATCTCAGATTTTTTTATCATTTTTCCGTCGATAAAAATGTGTCTAGTTTCACCCATTTTCATATGAGCACTTTATGGAGACTCACATTGTATATACTTTGACAGATCAGACAACAACATTATTTGATTAACTGGTGGCCAATTCCACTAAATGTCAAAGGTTATAGTTGGATGACAATGACATATCAATGGTCAGTCGATGGTGTTATTTGCTCTGAAAAGTGCCAAAATAACACCATTGACTGACCATTGATATGTAATTTTCATCCAACTATAATCGTTGACATTTAGTGGAATTGGCCCCCTGTTCAATTACAGTTTCTTCATCGAACAGAATTAACACAACGTTCTCTCTTTCGCATATTTGTGTTCAAGTAAAAGGGACAGATGACGGCGTTTCAAGGCAAGTTACCGTAAACCATTATCAAGAAATGTAAGATACTTTTACATGGCTAACTTTGTACAGACTTATGTTCTTCCAACAGTAAACAATATCAATGAACAAAAGAACAATGGGCTCGTGTTATTTTACTGGGATTAAGTCTGTTCGGCGAATAGACTATATT
The DNA here is from genome assembly GCA_963855545.1 of Ethmia dodecea. Lineage (NCBI taxonomy): Eukaryota > Metazoa > Arthropoda > Insecta > Lepidoptera > Depressariidae > Ethmia > Ethmia dodecea. Next base: position 4,007,340 of record OY979437.1, read on the forward strand.
ATGTCTTTCTTTTAAACAATAATATCTTCAGAATTGTATCGAAAAAGCCCTTGAGAATTGACTTATGGAACAGTGTATTGTAGGTATATGCCTTAACAATAGTATATTACATATCCTAAGGAAGTAAAATAAGAATTTCAGATCACATGTAATTGTCTACCGAGGCGAAGCAAACGTGTGATCTGAGGCTTTCTTATTTACTTCCGGGTGTATACTTTTTTCAGCTCGAAGGAGACGGAAAGCGACAACTTCGTTTAGCGCAGCGGGCCGAAAGTTTACGCTTTCCGCGCGTAGAGATGAAAATTTATTTCTTTTTATTAAAACTATATTTGAGAAAGAAGCAAAATAGGTTAGTAATTACCTGAACATTGGCTAGCGACGCTATCTGAATCTGCTGGATTTGACCGGACGGCGTTAGGACATTTGCCACCTGAGGTTGCGCTTGCATCTGGAATTATAACAAAAGTCAAAAAAAAGTCAAAAAACATTTATTTTCTGTAGGTACAAAAAGTACAATTAGAAAGGTCAATAGTCTAATAACAAGGCAGTCTAAACTCGTCCATGAAAGTTGGCTAAGTGTAAACAGCAGCCCATCTCCACGGACGAGTTACTATAATTATATGAATTACTTTTATTGAAATGATGAAATGGCTTAATCTACATCTACAGTAATATTATAAAGTGGAAAGATTTGTATATTTGTAAAAATGAACTCTAAAACTACTGGACCGATTTTAAAAATTCTTTCTCCATTGGAAATCTACAATATTCCTGAGTAACATAGGCTATATTTTATTCCCGTATTCCCACGGGAACTACGCGGGTGAAACCGCGCGGAACAGCATAGGAGATTGCATATTATGAAATGAGATCGATCAGTTTACCCTTCTTATAGCCAACTACACACGCCTGCTCACACATGCTACAAGATACCAGAGAAGAGGTGCAAATAAATACACAAATAAGAGTTAAGGCCGCGGCCTATACGGCTTGAGAATAATCAAGGTGCCGCCAAGGAGTGGAACTACCTGCCGGCGTCTGTATTTCCAAGTTCATACCTATAACCCACAAGCCTTTAAGGATCGAATGAACAGGCATCTTCAGGTCAAGCTTGTCGCATCGTAGGCCACGTATTTGCTTTAGGGCTAGTCTGGGGTCAGGAGTAAGCCCATCATTAATCACTACATAGTATAAAACAAAGTCGCTTTCTCTGTCCCTATAACCCTATGTCTCTATTTATGCTTAAATCTTTAAAACTACGCAACAGATTTTGATGACGTTTTTTTTAATAGATAGAGATATTCGTGAAATGTGGGTATATCCAGTAATGGATTACCTCTGCCTACCCCCTGATAAAAGGCGTGAGATTATTTTATTTTTATTTTTTTATTCAAGAGGAAGGCTTTAGTATTAGCATTGCACCCGTGCGAAGCCGGGGCGGGTCGCTAGTAAAAAATAAAAGCTTGCTAGTTATACAAACCTGCTGTAGCTGCGGGATGATCTGCAAGTGCTGCGGTGCGTGTACGGGTAAGTGCACGGTCTGGTAGACTGTGTGCCCGTTGGCGACGCTCACGGGCACCTGTACGGGCACCATGCCCACGCCCACGCCGCCCACGCCCCCACGGACGGCGACTCCACCGCCTACACGATAGACACGTCATCGTCACCACAGAATATATAATAGTACTGACGTACAGAAGGCTGACTCAAGTACTTTCATTTCAGTATTAGTAAAACAAAAACGAAAACAGCAATATACGTGTGCGTTCACGGTCGAAGCTTGGCTGTCGCCGACGAGCGCCCTTGCGACTAGTACAGTATACAGTATACTTTATACCTAAACTGCGGAGTCGGACAGGCATGACATTACGTCACGGTGTGTGTAACGTAAACTACCAAAACTGAGGGTATGCCGGTTTCCGGTATCAGTGTCCAAAAGTGTCACGCGGCATGGTAAAAGTGACACCACTGTAGTGTCATTAGTTACGTTTGTTATCTACATCGTATTCGGTTTTTGATAAGTAAATATATTTGTGGTAGTAATCTCTTAAAACAAGAAATTCTCAATTAAAATCTTAGATCATAGCAACATATTTTGATTTTTTGTTATTTATACATAACATATTTTCATCTTCATACCGTTAAACATTTTTCGGTTTGTCTTGACACTAGACATTCATCTTTGACTATTAAATGGCCTAGTATTGAGTCTAATACCTTTCACGACCAGAGTTTTTAGTTTTACTTACCAATTACAAAGTTTCTTTACAAAACACACGCAAAATATATTTGCAAAAGCATATGCCGCCTAATTTATTTTTAAGCTGTGTAGAAAGTCAACCCATAGAAATAATGTATACATATTGATCAACTAATGAAGTAGTGAAGTATTCCAATCGCTACGAACTAAGATAATGATAATGGTAATGATATAATGATAAATGAGTGCATGAAGAAATAAAATCACCAAGCAAAGAAACCTTAACTGCAATTAATTGAAAGCTTTGGGGAGTTAACAAGAAACTACGGAGAGAACTTGTTCAAATTCTCATGTGCTAAAAACCTTGAAAATATATAATGAATAAAGGATGTCTAAAAAAAATGCACAATTTAAATTTTGACATATTTTTCGTACATGTGAAAACTGAAATTTACAGCAGTCACTTGATTGTTCCGATTATTAAAAATGGAGGGGTTGGAGCAAAGAAGAATTCATTATCATTATGAAAACCAGTTACAAAAATGGGGAAGTTAGGCTAAAACCACTCACAAACTTCGCGGAATTTTCCCATGATGTGTCTACGAATCGGAGAGAGGGCAATTTTTTTAAGAAACTGGATCAATTAGGCTTATTACTCCTTTATTAATCATAGCTGTCAAATTTCAGAGTTGCCACTTGCACCAAAAACAAATGACACAAACTTTAAATAGTGCACTGTTATTGAGACACATCTTAGAACGCAAAGGAAAAAATATTAAGCTGTGCCGAAATTTCCACATAATTTAATTGTAAAACTCATATGAAAGTTCTCTCCGTCACACCTACCTTGCCCATTCTCGCTGGTAGGCGACTTGCTCTCTTTCCCGTTTCCATTCTTCTCTCCATTTATTTGCAATCCATTGGTCACGCTGGCTACATTAGTCATGTTGGCAACACTGGCCACTGGCAACTGAACACCAGACGAGCTAGGTATCGATATAGCCTGGCTAGTCGGTATCTGAATCCCGCCGGGCAGCGTAATATTGGACCCCGGTATAATCATATGCTGATTTCCGGTCAAAGCACTCAGGGGTATAGAGAGGTTAGTGCCGGGTATGGTGACCGTCGCCTGTTGCTCTGTTAGCGGTGGGGGGGTGGGCGGAAAAACACAGATTAGTATGAGATAAGTAGTAGAAGCGAAAGTAAATGCATGCGGTGATGCGCCGCCCACACAGTAAATGAATATGAAAAAAAACGGTTTCCGAAACGCTAATCAACCTAAAGTTAGCTGAAAAAAAACTCACGGCTTTTATCCACGAGGGGGTGGGCAAAGTTATTCCATTTCTGGAAATACCCACTTTTCATATTCGACCCCTAAACGTGATAGGTGAGTTAGCTGAACGACTGTTGAATCTCATTTCAACTGTTCTGATCTGTCGTTGAAAAGAGTTATGATTTTATTCAACCAATCAGAGCTAAACATTAAATTTAGCAGTCGGTCAGCTAATTTTACTTTGATTCGCCTTTCGGAAACGAGGGTAAGAGGTTCAGGCAGTGCGGGATTTTCGCGGAATACCTATTTAACTAGTTGGGCTGTTGCAATAAAGAAGCTTATTGTTTGGAAAAAGCTGTTTAGTAAATTTTGTTGAAAAATTAAGAAATTATAGTTTGTAATAAATTCATAAAGTCCTACATTAGCTATTTTTGGAGAAAAAGTTATTATTGTAATTTTAGTCCTAGGGAGACTATTTGTAATATCCGAAAATAAAATTTTACTAAGTTTGAAAATATGAAAAAAGAGAAAACGATTTGTTTTCACAGAATTTCTCATTCATTAGTAGTTAGATAATTATGATTAATTAAGAAATTTGTCAATTGCAAAAAATCCCGCTTAGTATGAACCTGCTGTAGTTTTGTAAATAGGAGGAATTAGGCAATGGTAGTGAAGATTTATGAAAATGAAACTTAATTGGTATGCAATAGAGATCTTTTTCCGAAAGCATTGAATAGTTAGAAAAGCATCGATAATAGTTTAGTAGTACTGTGTGGTTGGCTTTCATAAAGGGAACATGACGTTTTTAAATGATATGAACTACATTGAACTAAAACGCTGTTGTAACTACACTGACAAGCAAAAATACGTATAAATATATTTATTTTCTAGGTGTTAGGGTCGAAACACACGGACTGCAATTCGACTGAAAATTGCAGTTCCGGTGCAGTTTGAATGCAGTTGGCACAACTGTAAAACTCACGTTGTTGCACGTCAAACTGCACGTTGATGTGCAGTTGACTTGCAGTTTCGTTACAGTCGTGCCAACTGCATTCCGGAACTGCAATTTTGCAGTCGAATTGCAGTTGAATTGCATTTGTCCGTGTGTCTCGACCCTTACTCGCCACTTCGTCCGCGTGGAAAGTATCGAAGAATCTGATTTCAATCAGGTTGGTTGATTGTGGTTTTTTAAATCAAAGTATTTATTTATGTACTTTTGTGGTTTTTAAGCTATTGCATAGCTTCTATCGAGGGACTTGAGCGCGGGGACCGAATCCAGAAATTCCGTAACGAAAAAAAACCTCACGCTTCCCACTCCGACGGGCACGGAGGTGTGGCTTGAAGGCCGTGCATTGTCTAACGTCGTTTCTTTTCGGCAGTCTTGTTGATACAAAATGCTATGCAATAGCTTTACCGCGGCAGTCCCCGAGTGCCACACGTCTTTTTTTTAAATCAAAGTATTTATTTATGTACATAAGCGACTTATTTTTCCTCATCAGTGTATTTTTTATGACTTTATGAGTGGAAATAGGAGTGATTATATAATATGTATTTATGAGTGACATGCAGCACTTATTTAGAAGCCCTCACTAATTATTGCATTTGTAGAAACATTTATTATATGTATGAGATGAGAGTATAATATACCAGCAATATTTTTGAGCAAATGGTTTGACAAAATTACCAGGTAGCATTGTGAAACCGTTTCACTGAAACATTACCTTATAATATTACTTATTTTTATTGTTAAGTAAATTGATTATGAGTATAAAATATTACAACAATAAAAGAATCTTTGGTTATAGAATAATAATATAATCCTAACCTAAAATCATGAGATTATATTAATGATTTATATTAATTCAACCCTAAGTTCTCTAAAAACATCAGATCGGACAAGACCACTCATTGTACAGTCAATAGCATGTGGAGCTTGACACATTGGACTTTGTAACGTTCTTAATACAAAGCTACACTGTGCTTCTCTTTATTGTTATACTTAAATATTAATTTTGGTGGACAACTAAGAGTTATTTTGTATTAACTACAATGGTTACACTACAACTACTTCTGACAACCCTAACAATATTAATCGCAACTATGTGCAGAATACGAGACCTAGTGAACTTTACTGTTAAGCGCTTTTGAGTGCTCAAAAGCAAAACATACTGAAGAACCTACATATCCATTCAATGTGTCGATTTGAATTTCTAGAAGCTGTACTGATTGCACCTTCAAATCATAGTGATAGCGTATAACAATGAGTATACTTGATACTAAACTCACCAGTGGGTAAATGCATTACATTCTGCAGAAAGCCAGCAGGGAGCACTGGTGTTCTGACTAGTTGTCCATTCACTAGGCTCACTTGGCCCATGCCCGAGAAATTCTGCAAGATGTTAGATATAAAATTAATAAATTCAATTAAATTCAATAATTTATTATAATAAAACTATAACGGGACCGTGTCTGGTAATGGTAGTGTAGATAGTTATCGAATTTGTTGTACAAATAATAAATAAGTTATTTATAGAGTGAAAATTTGATTTGAAGTGTCAAAGTCAATACCGACAGTAGTTTAAACAAAGTACGTAGAATATAGATTAGAACTTAGGTAGTATAAAAACACAGCCAGTACACAACAGATTTAAATACCAAAACACCAATTTTTAAAATTTTTGTCTGTCTGTGCACGCATCATGCAAAAACTACTGGACGGATTTTGATGAAATTTAGTATGGAGATAACTGAGTACCTGGGTCAACATCTAGGGTACTATTTATTATAGAAAAATATATCATTCCCACAGAAACATATAAAAATTGCTTTAAAAGAGAAATGCGTACTATTCCGAAATGATTACACCTAGAAACTTGAAATATGGTATGTAGGTGTCCTATACAGGGTGACTTTTTTTACCGTCTGGAAAAAAATGTGGTGTGATAGGTAAGTGTAATAGATTCATTTGGCAATGTTACTTATAAAAATTTTTTTTTTCTTAAAAAAATTTTTTCTTGCTTAAACTAATATACATTACTCAATTGTAGTCAATAATACACACTGAAATATTTGAAATAGTATTTTAAAAAGAAACAGGCTCGTAGCTTCCATTTATGCCCAATTTACGTACAACCGCCAGCTGCGCGTAGTAATGTGCGTAGTTTTCTAGATTTTGTAAATTGCATTAAACATGACTATATTTAACAATTAATCTCGTGTATAACTTCGGTTCTAGATACCTTATACGTCATATTTTTTTCCAGACGGTAAAAAAAATCATCCAGTATATACTGGAAAAGGGCTATGAAGGAATTTTTGGAAATCCCCAAGGGAACGGGAATAAACTGGATCCGCGCGGGCAACGATGATACCGCTAGTTAATAAATAAAAATTTACACGTCAATTACAATTTACATTTCTCAATTCCCTCGAACCGGATCCGCTCTTAAAGGTAGACTTCCGTGGGTTGCGCCGATCGATCGCATGCGACTAACGCGCACGGCTGATGCGACAATAGTCAACGTATGAAAATGTATGGCGCCATTTCAGAAGTCTGCTAGAGACGCGTGCGGCTGAAGGATGCGACCGGCCGCGACCCACGAAAGTGTACCATTTCAGTGGTATGCGGCTCACCTGAGCGTGTTGAGCGGGTATGAAGAGCGCGTCTTGTCCGTCGACGGTGACGGCCTGCATGGGCGCCACTCCGCCCACGCCGCCCACCAGGCAGCCGCCGTACACCCCGCCCGCCTGTTGCTGCAAACACCGAAACACACCGTTCATATTCTGGGACGCTTCGGCGGGTATCCCAGACGTCATGTTATTTTGTAAAAAAAAATCTAAAAAAATATAGATATTTTATGTCATGCCATGATACAAACATGCATTTATCAAGTGACATTTTGCGATGTCACACAGCGAAAGTGACATTTTGCAATGTCACACATTGAGAAAGTGTCAATTTTCTAAAGTGTGATTTTTTATGTCATATATTACGCAGGTAATGTTTTGCATGTATTAACAAAGTCACGTATTTCGACAGTGACAATAAGCGTTGTCACATAATGCGAAAGTATCTCACATGTGATGGCACATACTACGCAGTGACAATTTGCGAATGTGACATTTTGCGATATCACATAATAGACACGTCACAATTTACGAATATGGCATGCGCCGTATAGACATTAGCTTGATCCGCTGCATTTGACGGGCCTGTTGGCTCAGTTGGTAGTAACCCTGCCTTCTGAGTCGGAGGTCGCACGTTCGATCCCCGCTCGGAGCCAACATTTGTGTGCATGAACATGTCTGTTGGCTTTGTGTCTGGGTGTTTAATATTTATTTAAGTATGTCTATCAGTTGTTTAGTACCCATAGAACAGGCTCTGCCTAGTTTGGGACTGAATAACCGTGTGTAAATTGTGCCCCACAATTTATTTATTTTATTTTATTTATTGTCCCACCTGCAACAGCTGGGGGTGTATCTGTAGTAGCTGTTGCGGCTGGTTCTGGTAAGTGGTCCCCTCACCGGAGACCACGCCGCCACCGCCACCAAGCAGCGACTGTAGCTGCTGCATCGATATCACCTGAGAACAATGTTAGCTTCATTGGGTTTAGCTCATCGTCTATGCTTGGTACGGCTACGCCTAACACTAAAAAATACAGTCGATTTAAGATTTTCTCCCTTTTTTGGAGTCGGTTAAAAAAAGAATCATCGAAATCGGCTGCCGTGATATTGAGTTATTCGTCCATTTGTCACATACAAACTTAATGCAAATTTAAGACTTTTATGGTATTCTCATGGATGCCATTGTCAGAACTCGACCAAATTAAAATGGGACTACACGGGAAGCAAAAGCTTTCCAATAAAAAAAGAATCATCAAAATCTGTTATCCCAGTCGAAAGTTCTGAGGTAACATAAAAAAAAAATACGCGAAAAATTGATAACCTTCTCCTTTCTTTGAAGTCGGTTAAAGAAAACCTTTTTTCAGCTCACCTGTGGTTGTTGTACTTGTATGCCATTTGGTACGGTAGTAGCCGCGTTAACTATAGCCGCTGACAACTCGTTTCCCTGCAAACAAATTATAGTAATGATAGATAACACAAAGATCCTCAAATAAAGCTTTTTGAATTTTAACTCGACAATAAATAATAATATGTATGTCTATTTATAGAGAAAGCAAAATTGATTATGTAATGACTTTAAAAATCTACTTTTATATGTGTATCAGCCAGCACCCCAATTCTGGGATGGGGTCTGTCACGTCTAGCGTGAAAAGAGGTTATTTTCATGAATGTTGAGACCGCCATCCCTAGTTGACGTCACATATATCCACCTATAGACATTGAATTAAGACAGCAGTTCAGAAATTAGTTTTATTTCCATTTAAATTATAACTATTTTAATAAAATCAACAACATAATCAGACATTTGCAAAAATTACCAAAATATTATGTTTTGAAATGTGACTTCACAAAATTTAGGGTCCCACACCCTTATCGCACAAGGTCACAATTCGACGACCCCCTCCCCCTTAACGTGTGACATAGTCTATGGATGGCCCCAAGGTGGATATAGCCAGCGATGGAATACCTCTGCCTTGCTTTTTTTTTAATCTTACCGATAGCCCCTGAGCTCTAAGCTGTTGCATGACAGCCGAGCTGATAACCCTGAGCTGTGGCTGCTGCTGCTGCTGCAAGTACTGCTGCTGTATCGCAGCGAGGGTCGCGGCATCTCCCTGAACCTGTTGCTGGATCAGCTGGGCCTGTTGTTGTTGAGCCTGTGCTTGTTGAGCTTGAGCTTGAGCCTGTTGTTGAGCCTGAGCCTGCGCCTGCGCCTGTTGTTGAGCTGCTTGCACCTGAGCCTGTTGTTGGGCTTGCTGCTGTTGGACTTGTTGCTGCTGCGCTTGTTGTTGTTGTTGTGGACCTGGAAATTGAAGATAATTGTGAATTTTAGATTAAACAGTTCATTTTTGTGATTCAGTTGATCAGATGGAATTATATTGAGAAAAGAAATCAGTCCTAATAAGGATCGAAAACAAAATTTTAAAAACAAACCCCCGTATTACAGAATGTTCCTCAAGCATAAAACTCTACTTGAGCACAATTCGAAAGCTACAGCTTTTTGGTATTCATAAAGCAGTATCCCTTTCTGACATCCTCAAGCTGAGTTTCATGTCCTTTCTATGGGATTCGGATAGATGTCCTTGGGTCAGCTGGTAAACAAATTTATAGATGGACTAGCGACCCGCCCTGACTTCGCACGGGTGCAATGCTTATACTAAAACCTTCGTTTTGAATCACTCTATCTATTAAAAAAAATCGCATCAAAATTCGTTGCGTAGTTTCAAAGATTTAAGCATACATAGGGACATAAGGATATAGGGAAAGAAAAAGCGACTTTGTTTTTTATGTACTATGTAGTGAAGCTGCTTACTGAAATGCTGCGGCTCCTTTTCCTGTGCCTGTTGGTCGGGCCCCATGTTGGCGGCGCCGAGTCGGCTGCAAGTCGCCGCCAGCAGAGCCAGGGGCGATTGGGAGCCGCTGCTCTCCTGAAACCAGTTTTAAAATGGTTTAAACATTTATATGGAATGGCCACTGAGACGTGGCAATAAAAGAAAAAGACGCACTAGAAAATGATGGGTTACAGGTCCTCTGTGGAGCCGACTTGCTACAGAGAGAAAGGTGTAGAAAATGCTGGAGGAAACCTATGCATCTATTTAAAATACGAATTTAAAAATGCCTCGGATTACATACTGTTAATTGGGATAAATACAAAAAAAACTACACTGACCCAAAATAATAACTAAGGTATGAGATTATCTCAAAGAAGTATCTTAATGCGACAATATTACCTATTATACCTACTCTTTTTGAGATTATGTTACTCCTCACACATATATTAATGGTGTGAGAGTTGTTACTTACTTGCTTTAATAATAGAATGTGAATTAGGACCTGCAGTCCAATACAATAGTCAAAATCAATGTAGTACAGAATTGCTGTTTTTAAGTTTCTATACAACACTATAAGTTTCTTAAATCAGAGAACAGTAAAACTGTATTAAATTGACAAGTTGATAAACATTGATCATATTTGTATTCTATTTAATCAGTTAAGTTTTTGTAAAACATACTGCTGTACAAGAGCTTAAAAGTATTTGTTTTCAGTTAAGTACTTTGATTACCAGATGCAAAGTCACAAATCTCTCATTTCAATTTGAACTGTATATCAAAAGAATGAGGTGCAAAATCAGACTATGGTCTCGATTGTATTGCTAAGTTTTAGCCAATTAATATCCTAAGCAAAATGATAATGTAGAAAAAGTGATTAAGGGACTGCATTCGATGGTGACAATGCAACACTACAAGACTCTGCGAGTGAGTGTTACGCATATGCATAGGAATCGTTATCCATATTATTAGAGATGAGTTATTTCATGGTAGATGAGAAAATCATCTGAAATGAATTTTCATGTCACACCTGTCACTCCTTCATTTACCCTGGTACTTATGAAATATAAGAAATATGTACCTAATTTAAATTTTTACATTTCATTTCCAATACAAAGTGTGATTTTCCACCGTAACTAAAAAATCACTGACTGTGAAATTTTAGAGGTGGAATCGTAATTTTAAATTACAAGACTTAGAAATTTCATCAAATAAAAATGATATAAAAGTAGCAATAGTATGCATTACATTCATTATATACTCATATTATGCTGTCTACAGACACGGCGCCGCAGATATTTTAATTGTACAGTACGGTCCCCTTCGTACCGCCAAATGGTCGCTAAAAAATTATATTGCGCAGCCATTTGCGCAACTTCAGAGCTGCCAAGTTTAAACGACCGTACTGTATAACTGGGCACTCTGGGCAGCTAGCTAACTTCGTATAAAGATCCATTGACGTAGATATAGCTAGATAGGGGAACGAATAGCGGAGATTTACGGCCCTTCGCATTCGCACTGTTAGATTAAACCTATATAAATCTACTATTAAACTCTATAGGATTAATATAGATCCATTTCTGTAATTGTAATGATACAAATTATGTGTAAGTAGCGCATTGTCTATGCGATGTGATCTCAACATACCTGTTCAGGTAACTGTTCATTCATAGCTAACTAATAAACCCATTCCAAAATAATGAAGCAAATATTAATCATTTTATTAACTCTAGGAAATATATTGAAAATATTTCAAAATAAACGATTTATTTACAGTTTTCTTGACATAAACCAAAAAGCATGACATTTTGTCAAAGACAAATCAATCATTCATTCTTTCACTTATTTTAACCCTTTGCCAGGGCATTGCTATTTCTAGGGCAAATGCCATTATCATTTTTTTTATTATGTATTAATAATCAATACTTCAAACATCTGTCTAGAATTTGCTCTATAAAAAAATTACTGTAGCGCATTATCCACTCTTGTTGTAAATTCTTAGTTACGGAAACTTCAAAAGTTTGATCGTCGCTTCAACTACTTCATGCTAGTTGGGTCTGTTGGGAGTCGACACGCCTTTTCCTAACAAGTGCCGGGAGTCGTCGCACGCAAGGTCGCCGCCGCCCTTTGATCCACCCACCTTAAATCGCGTGACTGTGATTTTATGCAGTTGCTAACGGCTGAGGTATCTCAGACAAACTATCACAAATTGTAGTTAGAGATAAGCATGCACGTTTAATACTAATATTTACGGCTCTACTTTGATGTTGGTCATGATTCTTAACCTTTTACTAAATCACCATTACCTAAAATGGCGTCTTTAACGTAATCGCTATTCGTTTCTTAACCAGGTACTTGAACATCAATTTCTCAAAATGTATTTCGAGTACAATATTGAATTTATAGAACGCTGGACATTGACGATATTTCTGCAAGGGAGTTACTTGCGACGCGGTCACAACCTCCCGCGTGTGGCCTGGCGGGCCCCACACGGCCGGGGCCGCACTCGCCCCGCCCTCCCCCTGCGCTAACATGAGACCGCTGCCCGCAAGCGTCCAATCTATTGCACAATAAACAATGTTTCCTTTCACTTCGCACTGATTACCTTAGTAGTTTTGTCCTCGTTAACGTATTCCACCTGCACTTTCGAGGACTCAGACGACATTATCTACTTCACATTTAAACACAATATTTTTTCTTTGTTCACGTATAAAACGCACCATTCTCACGACCAGCCGCCAAACTGCGGCGAGCAGACTGGCGCCGAGGAAAGCCGAACGCGCTCGGTAATGTTCGTAGATCCGCCTCCCATCGCGTTCATATTTATTTAGTTTTTAAAGAAGTTTATTTTAGCAAATAATACTGTAGTACTTTTAAGTACTTTTATATGATCGGTAAACATGAATAGAATGTTCTTTTTAATTACAAACCTTAACTTTTATTCGATTCTTTAAAAAAATAACATTTAAGTGCATCGTTATTGTCTCTATCTCGCTCTAGCTGGGACTGGTCTTGATTATTGGTAGGCAGCAGCTGCGCCTCTCTCCTCCTCCCCGTCGCGGCTGCAATGACACGGTGCCGCCGCCCGATAATAATAATTGAAAGTAGGAAGGACGTAATAATGGGTGTATAACCTCGTGCCCGCGGCCTCCTTGGGCGGGCAAAAAATGCACACATGTCGTTCACGTAGAGCCATAGCCGCGTTATCGTAATCACCTAACGAAGACCTGACTTGTAAGCAAACGATGGTTACTTTATGCACTTGACAGTTTTCAACTTCATCATTCATTAGTATTACCCATCCTACTATCGGTAATTAATGTAAATTAGTGTAAACTATCTTTCATCAGCTCATCGCTCTATATTTCATGTACAGTTTTAAATTTTCTTAGTATAACTAAGTATGTCATCAGGTAAAATACTTAAGCATAAATGAGTTTCTAATTTTTAAAAATAAATTAGGTAGTTATGTATTCTTCTTAGGTAAACTTATAGGAAATACATTCTAATATAAATAAGTAGTATTAGAAACTCATCAGTCATCAGCGTCACAACACTGTACAGTATAATTTATCATGAATAAATTCATTAACTATTTCGTATGTTTAGCAGACAAAATGCAAACTTTTGGGCACGCAAAATAGCAAGAGTTCGATATTTATTGACTAAACTGGTTTAAAAATGAGAGTGAAAGTCGAACCACGTTTTGTCAAGCATTAACAGCATTGCCCCGAGTCCATTATGCACGAATGAGCAGCCGCCCCGAGAGAGCGTGTGTCCTCGACTTAATTATCTTTCCCATTTACCAGGCCATATGAAACTCAAGCTGTATTAACATAGAGTAGAGACTCATTCAACCAGTTACACTTGAACGTGCATTTCCAAGTCGGTGTGATATAAAAAAAACATTCGGTTTTGCCACTTTGACGCATTGTTATAGAGCTCTTTATATCATGACTGTCGCTGAACTACTTAGGCTTTTTCTGCTTTAGTATGGGTCTATTATGGGTGTACCTTGGTGGCGTGGCGCGGCATGCGAAAGCCGAGTGACGTGATGCTGTTTGAGTATGGTATTTAATTAGTCGGTGAACAATATACCGATGAAATCATCATTGCTTCTTGTTTTCGATCAATACCGATGTAGGGTCTTGAGTTTTGCAGTTTTATATATCTCTTACTTATTTCTTTATTGCGTTATTTCTTTTAAATAAAAAAACTTTGACAAAACAGAAATTAACTTTGGTCGCGTCTCACTTTCGTAAATGAAAGTCTCAGATAGATTTGATTGAGAACGTGATACCTAACACTAGAACACTACTTGTCTATCTACTTAGGAGCTATCTCCATACCTAGTTACTAAAACTTATGACTTAAAACATAAAATCTAATTTGTATTAATTTTATTGTCTATCTAAGCAAAGACTTAATCTTCACTCGAAAAACAAGTTTATGGGTACGTAATTTTATCTTTATAGGTGCAGATCGTTATCAAGATTTATCGTTTCCTCTCTGATACTTGTTCGATACAAAATACAAGTACCTCGACAAGCTTGTTTTCATTATCATTAGGTATATATTGTAATCCTACATTCCAATCGTCATCAACCCGTAACAGATGTTTTTCTTTAAATATGAGAAAGTTCAAAGTATCTATGGGCTATCCTAATCTCCCAAGCACTGTGGATTGGGAGGTGATGTCAGACTAGTGTCCATCTAAGTGTCAGAATTTAAAAAAATCAAGCCTCTCAGGGGTATCTGGAATAGCACCTAGGTACGTGTAGGCACTTTCGTTGTGCGTGAGCAGACTGAAAAATTGGGACCAACTATTTAACGAATCTTATAAACCACGGTGAAGTTGGTGAAGACGAGTACAATACCACAAGACTGTTCACTCACTATTCTGTAACTGTCAGTCCCTTAAAAAAAGTATAAGAACTAAAGTGGTCACTGTAAAATTTTGGATCAGAAACATGCTTCAAACATTCCAGAGTATAGTGCCTTCTAGTTGATGAGAGACTAGATCAAATAAATGCCGTTTGGTGATGAAGATTACTCAATAGTCTGCGACGTCTATTGAGGTGCAAAAATAACTTTGCAAAATTCAAAATCGAATAAGCAAGTTTTCAAATGACTCTTGTATCTTCCTAGTGACGTTTTTTTGTAAGAGTCTTTATGATGTAAACTACTATATTGCATTTGGTATCTGGCATAGGGTTTATGATGATTAGTTAATTAACAACACCCACTTGTCGGGGTGAAAAGCTACCGGAAGTCCCAAAAATTTAACCCGCTGACGGAAGCGGAAGTAGCTGTGGGCGGGCCGGACCGCCTGGGCCACCCGCCCCCGCAGACCAGACACGCCCTTGATCTCAAGAGCTGACTGCATTTCGGACTAATTAACATAATACAAACAGAACGTAGATAATTGTAATTACGATTCATATACTGCAAATTAATAAACGTACTACAGTAGAATACTTAGGTACACAGTACTGACGACCAAAAGTCCGACTAAGTACCTACCTACCTAACTAGGTAGGTATGATTATGATGAAATATCTTGTTATTTCGTTAGAAAACTTAGAAAAAGTCTGATTGACAATAGGTTTCTTCTTATCACTAAATTTCTCAATACGCCGTACCTACCTACCTATAGGCCGGGGCCTGGGCCGGCAGCGGTTTAGGGAAGAATGATTTCACCCTTTTGCGCCCGTTGGCTTTGGTAAGGCATTAAGTTCGATCGATATTACGAACAAAGGTAGCGAATGCTCAAACAAGTCACTTGCAAAAGGTGGCCCATACTTAAAAATGTATAAATCCGGCATTGCCTTTATCATAGGCACAACGAACATTCGAAACTAAGTACCTATCTACCTATTAGATAACAATAGGGCAGACGCTAATTTACCTTGGGTTATAGTACCTAACCCTTAACTAACAATGAATATCCACCCCCAAGAGCTTGCCTAGGCTGTAGGTAGGTAAGTACTGGCGCGAATATCCTACTAGATTTGTAAAAGATTTATTTTATATCTATCTAATATTTTTATTTTAGTATTATGGATCTAAGGACAAACTCATTTACACCGTGGTTCGTGCTATTTACAAGACCTGTGTCCTGATTATTTCACTAATTATTTAGCTTTCAGTTTGCATTCATCCTTGAAAGACAACAAACATACCTAAGTATGACCACCAAGAAACGGCCCTAATACCTATAGGCATGCTAGATACAGTTCAGTCGTTTGCAAGCTTTATCACTTTTCGTGCAGGTACAGTCAAGAACACGTGGAGCTTGACACATTGCACTTTGTAACGTTCTTATTACCCACAATCGCCCTCATAGGTCAGAATCGCACTACAAGTGTAAAGGTCCATGTGCTCTTGACTGTACCTACCTATATGCACGGATGTATTTTTTTGTCGTCCGGTGCGTGTTGTGGTTAGCAGTTACCTAGGTATGTTATTTTAAATAACAGGAAGGAATGCCAACATTTTTATAAAATATTGAAATCTATAAAAGATAATTGTGATTCCCTCTTCATCCTGGACAACTAGGGAATACTGAGTAGTACCTACTTTAGTTGCAGGATAAACTACGGTATATCTTTTTTATAAATATTGTGTGCAAGTTTTAACAAATTGACTATGAGAGTGCTTGGTATAATATATTTTTTCTTTTCTTCTGAAATAATTTGCACGCAGTTTCACATTTAATTTACGTATTAAGTAATTCATTCATAAACACGCGGAAGACATGCTCCCACCCACAGCCCGCCTGCGGCAACAGCCGCGGGGGCGTAACCGCCGCCCTACATTGCGCCGGGCCCCTTAACATAAGAAATGCCACAACTTTTTCCCGCCAACTAATTTAAAGTTACTGCTTATTCATAAAGTTTTGTCAAATGTAATGACTATCTTGACTGTTTAATGTACTAATACCATGTTAATATTAGCATAATATCGTAATTACCTACTTAATGATAAGTTGTCACTTTTCCAATAATATGGAATTATATCATAAACGGTAAACGTGTTTATGATTTTATCTAAGAAAGTCAAGCTTTATATTTTATATAATATATATAAGAATATTTCAAAGGTTCAAATAAAATTAAGTGTTGAAATGAATAATTTTGAAGTAAATGGAAAAAAATAGGATAAACCTTCTAATATGTCAATGATTGATGACGGAACCGAATGGGTTAACTTTTAATTTCCATTCATTCAATTCATTCTTCACGTTACTTTGTCTATGACATTGACTTACGTCAATTTGAAACTTTTTGAAGTTTTGAAGCTTTTTTTTTTGTTGTTTCACCCCTTACAGGGTAGGCAAAGGCATTACGCCATGCAGCCTCGTCATTAGTTAATGATATCCTTATGTAAATGGCTCTGCTTCAGAGTCCATGCACAAAAATACAGTGTCTTTAACACTTTCTACAACCCTAACGTGCCCTAACTTGGTTATCAGTAAAATGATAGCACTTTTACTGACGACTTTATTGTGACTTTTTGAGGCAATCCAAAAATGTCCATATCTCACATTTTATCGAATTTCCCATTCACTGCACACTTTCACGGACACTTGCCACATAATAAACTATCACTATTATGAGTCAAAACCCAAAATACACAGCAAAATGAAAATTATACAAAAAACATGACGTCCCTCTTCGGATTCCCGCCAAAAAGCCAGTTTTGAAGCTTTGAGAAGTCCGTAATAATATTTTTTATCTAGGCAAAGGGATCTCAGCCCTGACAGCCACATTATTCGTAGTTAATTTATTCAAATATACTACATTCATATTACTCTGCTTTATTGTCTCTTTCTCTGAAGTTTATCTGAGTGCGGTTGTTAGGGCCATGCGGCATGCAGTTATTAGTATATGGGCAAGAACGCGAAAAGATGTACATTGGACTTTTCTACGTGTCCCCAAGTAATATCGTAATGCTACGCGACTTTGATATGTTTTACAAGAGTTGTTACGATGTTATTTGATTTTAGATAAAATTGGCATATTATATTTGTTAAAATATTAAGCATTTAACCAAATTAACATATCAAAAATCAAGTTTAAAAAAATGCAATTTTGCCCTGTAGTACTGTCCCCAAAAAAAAACCCGGCATTTAACAGCGTTTTGTAAAGAAAATCTGTTTTAGACTGTTAAACTTCTGGTTACATATTTGAAATTTGGCGGGATTTTTATTATTGTTCATGTTTAATTTGCTGCTAAAGCCAGAATTTCTACTAAATAAGTAATTTTTAAGTCTGTCCCCGCCATATGGACCTGCTGGACATGTCCGGGTTTCGTTACCGCATTTTCGTAATATTTCATAGTATTTTTGTTCGATGTGGTAGTAATTTTTTTATTTTAAAGGCAACATTGTATTGAGACAGACAAAAAAGTAAAAGGGATGTCTATGGTTAAATCCGCCGTTTATTCAAAACAGCTGTTTCATTTTCGGCGTTCAGTGAGAGGTTGTGTTTTTCCGAGCACTGTCCGGTGAGTAAATTTACTTGTTTTTTGATGTTAATACGTATTTACAAGGCATATCTTTTTTCTACTACTTACTTAACTATCTAGGATTACTTTAGTGCAAGATAATGTGTGCTGAATATTAGCAATTGTAGCAATTTTATAGTTTTGTTTATGAAGTACCCGATTCCGTTACCTCCTATTCGTTACCATCGCAGTGGTAACGTATATGTCGGACTTGAAAGTCACGAAAAGGACCACGTAAAGGAAGGTTTACATGGTGTAAACTGGGATTTTTCTTTTATTTACGACACATATTTTCTTACTGTGTGAAGGCAAAAAGTTTTAAGTATGAGTGCTGTGTGTGCATTAAGTAGGGTTTTAATGAGGTTGTATTTTTTGGTTGTTACCTCAGAACTTCGTATCTTAGGTATAAAATTATTTCTAAATTTTTTTGTTTCAATTTTTTCATCTTTCGATGTACCAATAGAATTTCTCAAAACCAGTTCATTCATTCTAAATAGATAATAATGAATAAAAATATTTAACTTAATATTTAAGTGTTATGTCAACTCAGCCTTACAGGGTCCTGTTCGTTGTGAGCATGTCCTGTTACGAGACTGTACCCTAAACCTAATTTGCTAAAAATTTTGATATTAAATTGAAAGTTTAAAATATTATACATAATGTTTAAAAAAATTAAGTAGTTTCTCAAAATACAACAAATTTAAAAATTTGAATATTAGAACAGTCAGATTGGAGATTTTATGAAGAACTTTTAGATAAATTTTAGACCTGAGTAACGTACTGGAATGGAAAAGTGGATTGATCTCGTTAATTTCTTAGTTATAAAACTGATTAATACATTTTATAAATAAAAAAACATGTTTCCTTTCATTTAATCAATAACACTAATCTACATTACAGTTTTATACTATCCTAACAAACCAAAAACGAGTGGTAACGAACAGGATTCAAATTAGTGCCTACTGTAAGAAAATTGCTAATTTCTCACAAAATAACGATTTTACGTAAAAACTTTTATGATTTTCAGAAAAAAGAATTATTAGAGATAATATTTCAGTAAAATATCCAAGAAAATTCTACCAAAAAAAATTCAAGCTCAATTTCGAAGCAGTGTACATCTTTTCGCGTTCTTGCCCATATAATACTAGCGGTTCTGAGCGGGTTCACCAGCGTAGTTTTCGTTCCCTTGGGAACACGGGAATAAAATATATGTTATTCAGGGATATTCTCTTTTTAAACCGGTCCAGTAATTATACATACAATTTTTTTCTCTTTAAAGATAGTTACTTTGCAGCTTGATCGTTTTGTACCGGATTACCAGGTTTTTGTCTAGGTTTCCCTTCCCGCCCGTTTTGAACTTAAAACCACCTCCTCTCCCAACTTTTTTTTTTTCAGATTTTCGGTATTCGGGTAGGGTTCCCTACCCAAAGGGTAAAACGGGAGCTATTAAGACTCCGCAGTCCGACCCTCCGTCAGTCTGTCGTCTGTCACCAACCGTGTGTTGAATCTCATGAACCGTCGATAGTTAGACAATTGAAATTTTATATAGCCGCTGTAACAACAAATATTAAAAAGTATAATAAAATAAATATTTAAGGGGGCTCCCATACAACGAATTTAACGTTTACAACGTTTTTATAGTTAATGACGCGGAAACGAATAGTTTGTGCACAGTTGGTAAACTTCAGGACAGGCGAACCAAGCCAAAAGTTCTTGAGTTTTTTACTCAAGAATTTTTACTTTGTTTTCAGTTTTATGTGCATGATAAAGGTTCAAATGATAAAATCTTAGTTTAGCTGCAGACTTGAATACCTACTGGTTAGGCACTGCCAATACATTCTAGAATTAGTTATTTCGATACACACCAAAAGTAATATCATATTACGCTTGGTGTGATATGTCACCTTACAGCTCATACGATGAGCAATAACATTTAATTATGTATTGCTAATGAATAATGAATGGACCAATAAATAAAAACGCAATTCGATTAGATTTTATTTATTGCACAATTTAACAAATTATAGAATTTCAAAATATTTTATAAAATCTTAATTTATGGATAACAGTAACTTAAAGATGACAAGGTGTAAATTACTGTGAAAATAAAGCTCAATTTTATACGTAGGTACCTACTACATGAACAGATAAAAGGTATACAATATCGAAAATATTTGGGTTTTACCAAAATAATTCCTCCAGTTTTATTAAATTCATTCACAGTTACAAAGACGATTGCGATACATCACAAATATGTAAGTAGTTAATAATTATACGAGATGTATAAAATTGTATAATAATAGAATAAGTTTTTTCTCTGCGAGAAATGTCGTTGACCAAGTCATAATAATGCTGAAGATCTTCAATAAATTATAAACATAAGATATGATAACTCAATAAATAAACATAGTTTGAGAAACATAAGGACGTTTTATGTGCGATCTGCGACCTCGGTGATATTTCCTTGCACTTTCAAACAAACAGCTAGGGGCCTATTCTAATTATGAGAAATTATAATACTTATCATTGGTTACTCTTAGGTCTACATTGCTGTGGCGATTTGATCGATTTATCTGAAACAAAGTTTTTACATTAAGTAATAGAAAGCCTGTTATCTAAATAGAAAATCGACAGCGACTAATTTTGCGTGTCGGTTTAAAAGGTGTCAAAGTCTCACCCATAGGTCAACGCACACAGCGGCGGGAAAAGCAGAAAAAGATTTTTGTTATGTTCGAGTTCATACAGCACCCTGTCCTACAGAGAGCTCATGTCCCACAATTTCCCATCTCTGTGTGCGTTTGCCTTAATTCTTTAAGCTACACACTTCTAAACGTCTGAACATCCAACCTTCAGCACCTTTGCAAATACTTTCGCCCCTCTAGTAGTATAAATGCGGATCTAGGTAACTTAGTATTCTTATGTGGCATAAATCAAAAGAATGTGAGAATTTTAAGAAAAGCATATTTAAAAATCATATTTTTTAACCTAACCTGGTTAGGTTAAAAAACGTTTTTTCCATCTTTATAATATGTTAATTCTATTTCTCTTACATATTTGTACAGTTAAGAGACCACGTGGAGCTTGACAAATTAGACTTTGTAACGTTCGTATTACTATCGCCTTAGAGGTCATACTCGCACTACAAGTGTAAAGCTTCATGTGCTCTTGAATGTACCTGCCCTTAAAATATTTGCACTTGATTTAAAATTACCTTGTATTATACACGACCCCCGCTTGTCTGTACTTACCGACATATAAGCACTGGCTTACAAGCCGCCGCCGCTTCTTTCAACAGTGATGCTCTTCTTGAGGACTTCTTTTTCATGGTGCTCTTCTTCCATTTCAGCCATGCGCGCAAACCGTGAGTATGCCACATGTCCAGACTTCACAGCCGACATCATCTGGAGGACATTCGGGTGTGTAAGTAATTTGTCTCTCGTTTACATACCAATTTATTAAAATCCTTTACCTACTTAGTGACTGGTTACACTTTATTAGGAATCCACTTGCTAAGCCTATAGTTTCCAACATAGATTTAGTATTAGTAGTATACTAAATCTATGGTTTCTAAGGGACAAGTGACATTTACGATTTTCGTAACTGACGACCTTGTGCGGTCACTTTTGATTAACTTTTTGATACCTATTGGTCCAAAGTAACCACCTACCACGTTTATTATTTATAGTAGGTATTGCCAGAAATGAAATACCTATGTCTACCCCTTCGGGATTAAAAGGCGTGAAATTATTTATTTTATTTAATATTCTCGTAAATATCTTAATAGCAACAAGTAAGAAGTTTTTTTGTTTTTCTATGTAGGTACCTACCGTAAAATTGGGTTGGCGAACACGGAACGATAATAAATAAATTTCCACACACAAAAACTATGGATTGAATCATTATCAAAAATGGTGTGTTCTACATTAAATTAGTCAACGCAAAGTGTGTTAAAGAGTCGCAGATTAACATGCAGATGAATTATTGTACAATTAATAAAGCTGAAGCAAATAGAGTGCAACATTCCCAAGCAAAAGTAAAACATTAAACAGACGATCACAATATAAAATACAGGTCTTCGGCATGCGTACTCGTAAGTTGCAGGGTTAAATCTTCATATTACAAAGCTGCAAAGTGGTAATAGAAATAAAGAAAAATATTTCAAAAAAACGTTTATAGCGCTGCATTGAAAGTGATTTCAAAAAACACAAGAGCTAGTAATTTTTTTTTTACGAGCTACAAAATTGTTTTTTTTTTAAATTAATTCTCAAGCTGAGGCCTTAATGTGTAGGTATTTATCTAATTATATGGAATTATCTTCGTTTGACATTTATTACGCCAGCGCTTGCTTTGTAGATACTGGCGGTAATGACAGATGTACGTTAGAAACAATGTACGTCAAAATGAAGAAGAATGCGATTAAGGTTTTCAACAGACAATAAGCCCCCAGTTTATGAAATCACTGGCTATATTTTAGTAGTTCGCAGTCAAAAAAACAAATACTAAAAAACTGTTTCCTTTTTTAAATTTCAAAATAAACTATCACCAAACTGCATACAGGCTGTGTTAAAAAAATATTTTAATTGAACAGCCACGATAGAGACCTGCAAGTACTCGTCGAGTTCGACCTGTCCGTTCATGTTAGTGTCGATTTCGCGTAGGATTTCGTGCAACTCCTCTCCGGTCACCTCCTCGCCGTAGTTCTGTGGACATAAGCTCAAAGCTCAAGCAGACAATGATAATGAAACATTTATGGAATTTTCTAGAACATTTCTAGAAATAATCCGTTTCTCGTTTTAGAATTGCGCACAGATAATCTCTAAATAGAGGACCGTCTTATAAAAGATAACTTGATAAGGTTTTTCAAGTGGAATCAGCGTCTAACATGAATCACTTCTTATCTTATTAATTCTGCTCTTTTATATAGATAACTCAACTGCAATAATATACCTACTATATCTATTACCCCGCATTATCTTTGCACAACTCTTGAGGACCTGTTTTAACGCCTTTTGATACCATATCTGGCAGATAAGCTGTGATTGACAGTCAGTGTTAATTTGGCAGAAGTTTCTAAAAACCCTTAAAACAGTCCTTCCGAAATGAGGGTTCTACACAACCATTTCCCCATGAAATTAGGAGTTTAACAAGGAGATTTCATTAGTCCCATGACTGCTTACAACATGGAGATTTTGTGTATTTCACGGCACATGAGTCGCCATAAAGTATTAAATACTTAAAAACTCCTTGCTATTTTTAGGGTTCCGTACCTCAAAAGGAAAAAACGGAACCCTTATAGGATCACTTTGTTGTCCGTCTGTCCGTCCGTCCGTCCGTCTGTCAAGACCCTTTTTCTCAGGAACGCGTGGAGGTATGAAGCTGAAATTTATATCAATTACTCAGGTCTACTGTCCCTTGAAGCTGTGAAAAAATCAAACTTCTAAGCCAACGCAATCAAAAGATACAGCCATTTATGCCGCAAATTTTCGACACTTGCAAGGGAATCAAAACCTACAGGGTGCTTCCCGTGAACTCAGAATCTTGAAATTTGGTACGAAGCAACGTCTTATAGCATAGATAAAGGAAAAATTACGAAAACCATAAATTTGCAAGGTTGTACGGAACCCTCGGTGCGCGAGTCCGACTAGCACTTGGCCGGTGTTTTTTCTTAATCCTCTCACCAAAATGATGGAATTCATGACGTGTTCTTGGTATTTACACCAGTTGTTTAGATGCCCTAATATAGTAGTTGACTGTATAGAAATTAAATTACGAGTAACCATACATTATTAAGATTTTACTTAAAAACCTCTACAATGTATTTTTATTTTACAATAATAAACAATTTAAGGACTAAAGATTATGCCGTCACAGTCGACACAGCACATATTCCATAGTCAATTTTAATTTTGACATCTCATAAAAAGTAACTCATTTGGCTAGACAGTCAACTACCTTGTTACATAAAGCCCAATAATTAAGACAATGCGTGGTGTGACATATATAAGCGCGACATCGACCCATCGAATATGCTGTATCCAGCTGCTACCTGAAGGTAGTCCTGTAACTCCAGCTGTCCGTGGTAAGTCACGTCGATCTCGGACAGAATCGCACTGATCTCTTCCCCAGACGGCTTCAGACCCATGCTCTATAACATTTGTCGCTAAATTATTGCTACAAAACATTAGTCTGTTCCACTGAACGCCTGACATTCACCGCCACAATATATCTACATAGAATACGACGTGTCACAGAATAAGCGCAATTCCTCATACACCCCAATTAGTATAATAAAAAAAAATATGACGCATTCATACTTTAGTTTTGTCTAACCAAAATTCTTAAATAAAGAGCAATAATACTTGTGGTTGGTAGGATGATTTCCATAGATAGCTAAGCTAATTAATTTTTGGAATAAATTTAACACATTAAAAATATCTGAAATCGATTAAGTAGTCGATACCTACTGAACAATCTAATTTCAGGACTTGAGCTTATTCTTTTACATATTGTATAATAGTACCTATCGCTTTCTGCGTCTGTCTCTCTGTATATCCGCTAACTCGTAAACCACGCACGCAGGATTTTTACTAATAAAGAATCGAAGCGAGGTCGGGTCGCTATTCAAATAAAACCTCACATGAGATAGGCTAAGTATAAACTGTTGACATTGCTCGCTGTCAACTGTCATAGCTTAACGTCACTGTCATTGTAAGTCATTTTTCAAGCAGTAATTCCAATTCGGGGTGAATTCCGGGGCTAGATCTAGACCTTTTTAGGGTTCCGTACCCAAAGGGTAAAACCGGGACCCTATTACTAAGACTTCGCTGTCTGTCCGTCCGTCTGTCTGTCTTTCACCAGGTTCTCTTCTCATCTCAAGAACCGATAGCTAGACAGTTAAAATTTTCACAAATTATGTATTTCTGTTGCCGCTATAACAACAAATACTAAAAACTAAATACAATCTTTTTTTAGGGGGGGGGCTCCCATACAACAAACGTGTTTTTTGCGCTTTTTATAGATAATGGTACGGAACCTTTCGTGCTCGAGCCCGACTTGCACTTGGCCGATTTTTTGCTTTTTTTTAGCCCGGTGCATATTGATTTAGTCCCTAACTCAAAATCTAGCCCCTTTTCTATCTCTCTTTTATTTTTATTTCTATCTCTTTTGGCAACCGGTCATTCATTACGCGACCATTACTGCCTGTCTACCTAAAAAAAATGTAAACGACACCACAGTGGTGTGGTTTACAATACATGGCGCTCCTTGTCGAATCTTATTTGTTTGTATCCGAAACGGCTAAGTGACGTCACCTTAAGACTCCTCCTGATATCGTTGATGGAGACGAAGCCCTTGCGGTCCTTGTCTATGATCTGGAACCTCTTGATGTACGTCTGGATCTCGTCCTTGCTGAGGTTGATCGGGATCTTATCGCGGCTCGCCCGATTCACCATCTGGCCCATCTCGTTGGCGAGGAACTCGTTTGCTAACTTGATTTGCTTCTGCAATTTTAAAGTATTTTAAAGTATTTTGATTAATCATAATATAATATTTTGAATTACAACAAAATTGTTATTATGTGTTGAAAGAAAAACACACAGCGTCGATATGAAGAATGCGTTTGTGTTCTTACCCATCTTTCCCGACATGTTGGTTAAATACCTGCTAGTCACCGGCTAGGGGGCGCCACTGTCATCGTCTTCTATGTTTTTGAGAAGTAGTGGTTCCACCGAGTTTGACAGCTTGTCATAGTGTCTTCACCAGGAAGTAATTCCTGCGACGCTGTGTGTTTTTCTTTCAACACATAATAACAATTTTGTTGTAATTCAAAATATTATATTATGTGTTTGTCAAAAAACACACAGCGTCGATATGAAGACCTGTTTGGTATCTGCTGGTGACCAACACAAAACGCTATGTGAAGAAAATAATACAGTTTATTAATCATATAGAATAAGTATCAGTCTCAAATAGTCTCAATTTAGACATTGAAGAAACACTGTATTATGAAACAATAAAAAAGAAAAATTAAGTAAAGAGAAAATCTTTAAAATGAGCTTAATTTCAACAAAAAGAAATATTTTACCACTTGTACATAGTAACTCTATGTAAACATAATGATTAAGCAACATAACATACATTCTCTAATAACTTTAATCAACACATAAGTAATTACTAATTAATCATAGTAACAAGCCTGTTAACCTAGTTTTAACAAAACAATTCAATAACAAAGTTTGTAATAATTATTCAGGTTGGAAATTATTAAACAATAAATGAGATCTATTATTTCTCTTCTTTTCTATTTCCTTGCAATAGAATTTTCTAAAAGTATTTTCAGCTTTCCAGTTTCCTCTAGAAAGAATCTCATCAACAGGATGATTCTCTACCCAGCTTGCAGAGGCCACTGCTGATCTAAATGCACCCGCTGAAGCTGTGATACCTGCATCCTTTAATACAGATCTCACCCAACCCCCAATTACAGTTCTAGAAGCTGGGCGAGGTTTTCCAGTTATGGTAACAAAGAGATGGTCTAGACCTCTTTCGTCAATCCTTCTGATTCGAGAAATCTCCATAAGCCGTCTTACCCAGACAACAGGGCAAACCTGCTGATTAGGGTGTCTCAATAATTGCCATCCTGACTGTCTGTGTCCCGACGAGTCTGTCTTCGAGCCAAATAGTGGCCACAAGACTATCTTATCTTCTTCTTGGTACATGTTTGAATCAGAAATTTTCAGTAATGTGAGGTCATGCACCCTTCTTCCAGATGCCAAGAGAAGTATAGCTGCTGTTCTCCGAGATACTTCAAACAAAGTGTTCCTTTGGGAAGGGATAGTCAACCAGTCAAACACCACTTGAGCATCCCACACTGGTGGCTTGGGTCTTGTGGGTTGAGCAGAAGCAATTGCCCTAAGCATTTGTCGCAATAGTAACTGGTCATCTGATTCTTGGTCATGCTTGATCTTACAAAATGTAAATATAGCAGATTTATTTACTAAAATAGTGCTATATGCAAGCTTTTCTTCTAAGTGTAAATATGCTAAAAATCTTGAAATTTGTTGTAGTTCTGGGTTATTACTATTTACTCCATATTTATCACACCAGTTTATCCATCGCTTGATTGCCGGAAAATAAGTGTGCATAGTAGACTGTCTCCAACTTGTATTTAACAATTGCTTTTCCTTTTCTGACCAGTCATAAATCTGTTCTCCCCACCTCCAACTAACCAAGCTTGAAGGTTCAGTTGGTCTACTTGAGCTGGAGGAAGACCTGTTGACTTGTCCACTAGGCTCTCCGAGAGCTTCTCTATTGTCAGAGGTGGTTCTAATGCTCTGGACTTCAGATCGGCTAACCAAAACGTCTTTTCCCAGAGAGGTGCAACCACTATGTATAGACCCTTGGCACTGTTCAGTTGAGCTAAAACTCGAGGAATGAGGTTCGGAGGTGGAAATATCCAACCCAGACGAAAATCCCAACTTTGGCTGAAGGCGTTTGAGAAGAGTGCCAAGCGATCGTTGCAGTCTAGAGAGACATATCTGCTGACCACGGCTGTTTCTGCAGACGCGAATAGTTCGACGTCTGGAGTGCCCCAACGATGAAATAATCGGTTTGTTGCCGTGGGCAGCAGGTGCCATTCGGATATCCGCCGACCCCGTGAGAGGTGATCGGCGGTGCAGTTGTACCTCCCCGGGAGGTAGTGTGCTGACAGGGTAATGTTCATTGCGTCTGTCAGCCTCAACAACTTGCATGTCAGATTGAGCAAACCCAACGAGTGAGTTCCCCCATCGTTCCGAATATAAGAGACCAGGATCTGGTTGTCTGATTGGACTAGAATATGAGCATTCCGCAGGCAATGCGACTGATTCCGAATCGACGCATATACTGCGAACAGCTCTTTCCAATTCGAGTGCCATTTCTGCTGTTCTCTCGTCCAAGTTCCCGACATCAGAGTCTCGTTCAACTGAGCTCCCCAGCCTGAGTCTGCTGCATCGGTTGTCAGAAAGTGAGTATATGGTCGCTGATGCAGGACTACCCTGTTCTTGACTGCTCTGTACCACCACTTGAGGTCGTTCCGAACTTGAGGGGGTAAAACCCGTCTCAACCTCTGATTGTCGTGGAAACATTTGAGGAAAATCTGTAGATACCGACAATGAAGGCGGCCTCTGAGAGTCACAAAGTTGGCGAAGTTCAATTGACCTAGAATTTTCTGTATTTGTTTTAAACTGCACTGTGGGTTGACTAGAATCTTTGAAATTGAATCTTTTATCTTTCTGGTTTTTTCTTTTGATAAGAACATTATGTTCAGCTTTGTGTTCCAGGTGATCCCTAGATACTCTATTTCCTGTGTGGGTTTTAGTATTGACTTTGGAAAATTTATTTGCCATCCCAAGGATTCCAAGAGACTCACAACTTCCGCAGTTTGAGGGGTCAACTTGGTCTGGCCCTGGTTGACCAGGAGAAAATCGTCTAAGTAGACTAGAACTCGATTTCCTCTGGCACGAAGGATCTCCGCGATCCAGTTCGTAAGCGCCGCAAAGGTATGAGGGGCTGATGCTAGGCCAAAAGGTAGGGATGACATTTCCAGTAGTTCTCCGTTGTATACCATTCTGAGATAACATCGGTGAGAATGTGCTATTGGTACATGAAAATATGCATTGGAGATGTCTATCTTGATCATCCAGTCCTGTGCTTGGAGGAACTCGGGTACTAATGCATGAGATATTAGTTGGAAGCGCTTGGTATGAACATACCTGTTCAGGCCTCGAAGGTCGAATATTGGTCGAAGGGTGCCAGTGGATTTTGGCACTAAAAACATCTTTGATAGGAAGCTCGGGCTTGCTTGTGAGGGTTGTTCGAGGACCTGTTGTTCTTTCAAATCTTTTATAATCGTTGTCATCTCTGGGGTAACTCGGGTATTGTATAATTTTGTCAAAGCCGTGGAGGGGTAATTCAGGGGAGGTCTGTCTGAGAAGGGTATGCGAGCGCCTGAAATAATCTTTAAAATAAATTTGTTGGCTCCTAGGGCCTCCCAAGTCGGCAAGAAATTCTTTAGGCAGCCCCCCCTGAATACTCTCAGTGAATAGTCATTTTTTACCTTTTGAACGAAAGGAATTATTGTTAGTTTTAGGCTCCTTTTTAAACTTCTTAGGGAAATTCTTATTTTTTGCTGGAAAACTACTTCGGTAAGAATGAGCAGAACGATCAGCTTGAGTAGATGGACCTGGTGCGATAGAAGCCGATTCAGTCAAGCGCTTCTTTGACACAGTCTTATTTTCTTTGAGGTAAGTAGGCACATTGAGCCAAGTATTGGTCCCTCCGAGGGATTGTATAACTGGTGTCAAAGAATTATGGTCAAAAAGATGCTCTGCACTTGGAGGTAGTCTCCTTAATGTGTTCTGCAGGTTTCGATTAGGAATTTCAGAAACAAGTCGTTCCCGTCTGACCTCAACACATTCTGCTCTCTTTCCGCAAACTACTTGCAAAATTTGTTCCATATTCTTGTAATTTTGTGATGAGGGCCCAAACAAAGTCATAATTTTGTGAAACAAGTTAGTTGAATTCAACTCGGTAGGTGAACTGTTAGCCCAGTTGACAATTTCTTGTAAATTATTTCGAATAATTTGTTTATGTTCCAGTAAGCCATGTGTTAGTCCCGCCATCACTCTTTCTGTAGTAGCAAGGTAATCCTTTCCTCTATTCAGGTGACAAAGCTCATCATTGATTTTTAACTCAACAAACCCGGGTTTAGCTAAGAATGTTTGTAGAACTTTCGAGTATTTAACCTCTTTCCATCCATCAGTCTTAAAGTGTTGTAGTTTCATGAGGGCATCAAGATGATTTTGAGGTGCATTTTTAATAACTTTTGAGCTATCAGTTAATGTTTGAATCTCGCCTAAATCAAGTTCCCCTGTTATGGGTTTGACCAGAAACTCCGTGGGAGTTGAAGGAAGAACATTTGTCGGCATTGCAGCATTATTAAAGGTATTTGATACATTTTGTAGGTAATTTGTCAGGTTACTCACATGGTTTATAAGTGCATCAACCCGCGGGTCGTAACCCTGGGTGGGATTGGATCTCGCCCGCTTGTTCGGGGGGCGCGAGGACTCACCCTCCGAGTCGGAGTCAGGGTCCCCACTGTCGTTGTCCGAGGTCGAAGAGCGCCGCTTCTCGCCGAGAGAACATTGGGCATATTCTCCAACCCCATCCTCCGCTGTTTGCGGGGATTTCGATGCACTTTCACTCATTTTACTAAACTTGCACTTATAAACCACTTTTAACTGTTTTAACTTGTGATTTAACGATTTTATAAAGTTTGCGAAAAACTTTTACACCATAGAGCGGGAAATCACAAAACGCTATGACAAGCTGTCAAACTCGGTGGAACCACTACTTCTCGAAAACATAGAAGACGATGACAGTGGCGCCCCCTAGCCGGTGACTAGCAGGTATTTAACCAACATGTCGGGAAAGATGGGTAAGTACACAAACGCATTCTTCATATCGACGCTGTGTGTTTTTTGACAAACACATAATAGGTTGTTTCCTGGGTAAAGAGAAATCGATTCTATGTGGTCCTTCAGTAAGACTCATTCATACGGTAAAAAACCCTATTACTGATACCCTAGTTCACCCTACCAATTAATTAACACCACAACAGATTTTTATTATATATACGAAATTACTATACAAAATTAAATTTAGAATAAGTAGATAAAACTACCGTGTTTATTTGACTTTTCTTAATAACATTGTGTACCTATCGTAATTTCGTTAATTTATATTATATAAAAGAAAGTCGTGTTTGTTACACTATTTATAACTCGAGAACGGCTGAACCGATTTGGCTGAAAGTTGGTGGTGAGGTAGCTTAGAACCAGGATACGGACATAGGATACTTTTTATTCCGATATTCTCACGGGAACGGGACCTACGCGGGAACGGGAACGGGAACTACGCGGGACAGGGAATGGGAACGAGAACGGGAACGCGGGTGAAACTGCGCGGGGACAGCTAGTTTTGAATAAAGCTGTTATGGTGTTAATTAATTGGTGGGGTGTCAACAAATGGGTGTTTTCCAAATTAATAAAAAAACTATGTAAACGGTGCCATACTTTGCCGTGGATGAATAAATAATAATACAAGATTAACTAGCAAATTAAAAACATACGTGCTGCCACCGCACCGCAACCGCAAGGGGCCGCCTCCACGAACGAGAGGATCGCGACGATGTTATCGTCGTTACCACGTATTTCTATGCATTCTCTAGCCACATGTCTACACACGGCGATGTTATTGTGTCGAGAGATTGTATAGAATCGCCGCGATTCCTTCGTTCGTGGAAACGGCCCCTAAGACAGGTCGTAACATGTCACCCGCATAATGATAGTCTAAAATTTTTAATGCATAAACAAAAAAAAAACAGAAATTACAAAAGGTAGGTACACAAAAAAGAGCCGGCCGAAAATCAGTGAGGCTCGGGTTCGAATCCTGGCATGTACTACCAATGAGTTTTTCAAAAACTTACTTACATATTTATCACTAGCTCGACGGTGAAGGAAAACATCGTGAGGAAACCCGCAGGTCTCAGAATTAATTCTGAGACATGTGTAAACAGACCCGGTCCGGCGATGGGCTCACCACCTATCACGTTTAGGGGTCCAATATATCTCGTGAAATGTGGGTATATCCAGTAATGGAATACCTCTGCCTACCCCCTCGGGGATAAAAGGCGTGAGATTATATTATTTATTTTTTAATAGAACAATTAACATTATAATTAAGTTACAACGTGGTAGTACCTTCTTTTCAGCGTCGTTCCAGTTGAGCTCCTCGGCCATGATGTCGACGATGCCGGGCAGAGCTTCGGCCGCGGCCTGCACGTTCAGGAAGGCCAGCCGCAACCGCCTCGCGATCATGTCTACCGCCGTACACGCGTACTCACGGACGCCGTACCTGCCCAGTTGTAGAAATAAATAAATCTACATCTACACTAATATTATAAAGAGGAAACATAATAATAATAATAGAATAAACTATGTTTGTTGTCTTTTCTGTACCGTAAATGTGTGGAATCAGGTTTAAATCGGAATAGTTTTGGAGAATTACACAATTATCACCATAATGATTGTTCTCGACAGTAGGAGAAACATACTTTTTTGTTTTTTAAATGTGGAAACTTGTCATTATGTTTAACCATAGTGATTAATTAACCTATAATTATTTTTTTGCTGTTAGTTTTCCAAAAAGTTAATAAATAAATAAATAGGGTATTTAACTGTATAGAAATTAAATTGCGAGTAATCATTAATTATCT
This sequence comes from Ethmia dodecea, assembly GCA_963855545.1. Classification (NCBI taxonomy): domain Eukaryota; kingdom Metazoa; phylum Arthropoda; class Insecta; order Lepidoptera; family Depressariidae; genus Ethmia; species Ethmia dodecea. The sequence goes on from OY979437.1 coordinate 4,040,081, forward strand.
TATCTTATCTTATATATAACTTATCCCAAAATATCTCTAAAAATGCATTTAAATTTTTATTTTACAATTTTAGGAAATTTTTAAACAGTAAAACAATAACAAAAGCGATGCAATTGAGAACTTAAAGTGATGACGTCACAAAACTCACAAAGTCAGTACTCGGTACATTTAAATTTTCGTTTTGACAGCTCATAAAAAGTAGCTCATTTGACTAGGCAGTAAAATAGCGTATTGTTTGAAAATCGTACCTAATTTCAGCGTCAATGTAAGGGAACTCGGGGTGCATCTTCTTGCCGATGATGGGCCACCGCTTGCCGGTCATGGCGGCCATTTTGGCGACGGCGAACGCTCTGTCGCCGTATGACTTCGCCAAGTGCTGCGCTACCTGTAACGGTTTTAAGAGTTTACTTTAGAAATCTAAACTAGAGGTACAACTTTTTATCTCATAGACCACTGGACATGTGTTTCGGTTTTGAGGTAGACCCACTACTAAGTAATATTAAGCTGTTTTGAGGGCAGGGCGTATTGCACATTAATACACAAATAGTTACCACCAAATATTGAGCTCTATGTAATTGAAATAAGATTCAAAACCAATGAAAATTTTTAACTGCCTTTGCCCGTAGAATTTAAAAGGTTGATTTTCTGAAGCATGATCATAATTATTTCATTGCATAAAGGTCAATTAAAACAGAAAAAAATTGTTTATAAGTTCCGCGTAAACAAGTGGGAATAATACTGTAAAGCAAGATTCAGCCTTAAAAGTTACGTATAAGGTGTAATGTCTAATACATAAATTTTGAACTGTTTATTCCCTTTTATCCAGATGATTCGAGACTCTATACAATGTGGGTGTCTCCGAGATAGTATAGCGTGTACGTACTCCGAGTGTCACAGAATCAACAGCTAGTAAAATAATAAATCATACCTCCATCTCCAGCCCGAAGTCCTGCACCAGCCTGATGTACATAGTGGGCGTCCAGCCGTGGGCTCCCTCTATGAGGAACCCGTCCGTCTGGCACTCCTTGTACACAGGCTTCAGGTCTGCGCCTACAAATATGGGTTCACGGGTTAATATTAGCGAGGAAACTGAAAAAGTAATTATGGAGGAGCAGAGGTGGAATGCTCCTCCATCGTGAAAAGGGAAGATCTTCCTTTAGGCGAGGTGATCGTGCCTGGGGACCGCGGTCCGACGAGTGATGTTGGACAGTTGTATTTATATAAACTCACTAGCGACACGCCCCGACTTCACACGGGTGCAATGCTTATACTAAAACCTTCCTCTTGAATCACACTATCTATTAGAAAAACGCATCAAAATCCGTTGCGTAGTTTTAAAGATTTAAGCATACATGGGGATATAGGGACAGAGAAAGCGACTTTGTTTTATAGTATGTAGTGATTAGAAAACTTCGATAACTTGCCGTCTATCGACTAATAACTGTTTTTGATTAAAAAAATATAAATATATTATTATTTTATCATTCCAAAAATACAATATTTTTTATTAGTAGAAAGTAGCATGAGTAAAAGGGACAAATGTGTACTGTGACCGAACCCGTGCTACGTGAAATCCTACTAATATTATAAACGCGAAAGTTTTTATGGATGGATGTAAGGGTGTTTGTTCCTCTTTCACGCAAAAAACTACTGAACGGATTTTGATGAAACTTTACAATTACATGGCTCATACATCAGAATAGCACATAGGCTATATTTTATCCCCGTATTCCGACGGGAACAGGAACTATGAGGGTGAAACCGCGGGGCGCTGCTAGTAGGTAGACTATAGTTAGTTCTATGTAGTACCGCTAGGTAAAAAGTACTCTCTAGTTTCTCGGGGTACTGCATTTGGAACCAGCAACTCGTCGGTGGAGATGGGCTGCTGTTTACATTTAGCCAATCTTCATGGACGAGTTTAGAGTGCCTTGTTATTATAAACTATTAGCTTTTCTAACTTTATTAACTTACGTACATATTTATCACTAGCTCGACGGTGAAGGAAAACATCGTGAGGAAACCCGCAGGTCTCAGAATGAATTCTGAGACATGTGTAAATAGACCCGGTCCGGCGATGGGCTCACCACCTATCACGTTTAGGGGTCCAATGTATCTCGTGAAATGTGGGTATATCCAGTAATGGAATACCTCTGCATACCCCCTCGGGGATGAAAGGCGTGAGATTATTATTTATTTAATTATTTATTTATTTAACTTTTCTAAGTGTATATTCAATACCTACTGAAAATAAATGCATTTGACTTTGACTTTGTCACTCCAATATAATGGTACTTACTCTCGATACAGGCGTCGATGGTCTCAGCGGCCATGGAGCGGTAGGTGGTCCACTTGCCGCCGGCGATGGTGACCAGTCCGGACGGCGACACGTGCACGATGTGGTTCCGGGCCAGGGACTGCGTGTCCGGCTTGTTCGGGTCCGACACTAGTGGCCGGATGCCGGACCACGCGGACAGGACGTCGCCGCGACGCACTGGAATGCGGTGTCATTTCAAGTTACCATTGGCCACATACGTACATAAAGCTCACGGCATTGTCCCACAGGGGTAGGCAGAGACGATGGATCGCCACTTAAATTTGCTCGTTCTCTGCATTCTTCTTTCGCTGCCTTCACATCCATAAGCCTTTTCATGCGCGCTCTTTTATTCTTCGCACTCTGGACGCTAGCTTTTTAAAGGACGTCACTTATTTTATCCGTTGACGTCCTTCTGGTGCGTCCTATTTCCTTGCATCCTTCAACATTTGCACCATCAATCTCTTTCGTTACTCTTCTTTCATCCAAACGTTCTACATGACCAAACCAGCCATTGGCCACCACTGGAGATAATACGTAAATAATACGAAAATAAATAGGTTTCTGGGAATCCCCCCTTAATTTCGAAATTCTTACCCTAATGCTTCATTTTACGTTTTTTTATTAATCTACGTCTACACTAATATTATAACAATTCTTTCGCATCTGAATTCTTTCTCCAATGGAAAGCTTACTCTGGGAGTCATATGGGCTATATGGGCACTTACACGGGTGAAATCGGAATAGCTAGTACCTAAACTATACTAGTGATAAAGCTTACTCCAATTCGGACGCTCCAGGTTTAAACCACAGATTCGGGATCACTCACCCTCAACATCAGGGTTCAAATAATTCTTGACTTCGGTGAGGATGAACAGGATCTCGTCTTCCGTGGGCTTGGGGCTGTGGGTGACCTGGCAGGGCAGGTCCGTGGTGCCGGCGATGGTGCCCTTCAGCCAGGGCAGGAAGAAGATCACGCGGCCGTCGGACGTGGCGGGGTCCAAGAGACCCATGTGCTCGGGGCTGCGGACATTATTATTGGGGGACCCGTTAGTTTGTTTGCGTTCCGAAATGAAAAGCTTGTGCTGCCTTACCGCCTAAGTTCCAAATCAAACCATTTATTGCAAAAAAAATATTGGACGTAGTATAGGCACTGCAAAGGCTGATTCATGTTACAACGGGACGCCGGGGCACGGTCAAACACTTTTTGTATGAAGCGCTGGCCCGGACGTGCGCACGGCCAAATGTCGAGGCGTATTGTAGGATGGTTCGCCTCGGACGGGGCACGTCCGAGTCCGGACGGGGCACATCTGGGCCCGGACGGGGCCCGCCCCGTTGTAACATGAATCAGCCTCAATACGTGAGAGTCCAACGTGCAAAATATATTAATATTATATCATGCCTATTACAGTTTATCTATATAATTATATAAAATGATAAACTGACTGATTGGTGATATATCAACGCACTGCCTAAACCGCTGGGTCTAGCGACTTGAAATTTTGCACATAGATAGCTTATACAATGTAGGGATCCACTAAGAAAGTATTTTGGAAAATTCAACTGCTAAGGGGTGAAATAAACGCCGAGGGTAAAAGCTAGTCATTTCGGTCCTAATTGAAATCGCAACCGTTGAAATTGCGATAATATAATGTTAAAATGTATGTATCTAATATTTACATACGAAATATTAAAGTGTGTTCAAGAACTTTACCGTATTGTGTATAAACGTCTCGCTTCATCGCGTTGTTCACAATGTCATATTGAAAATATCTCAACAATAATGTATGTCATTGTTAGTAGTAAAACGTAAGTCGTACGCCAGTAATTAGTAAGTCAAATGACGTCAGTGCACACTTACGAACTATAAGCACAATATGTCATGTATTCCAGTAATAGTTGTTGTATTGTTTTGTCATACGAGTATAATTGCATATTACATAACTGTTTTGTATCTGTTTGAAATATTCAGCACCACTAAGTGAACGTCAAAGACGTGTAGTCGTATAAAAAAAATATATAACATAAGTAGTCCTACCGCCTTTTTCTCTGGGCCTGAAGCGTAAGGGCCATTCTAAACAAAAAGCTAAAAATGGGTTCTTTGGGTTGTTTTCTGTATCGTTGATTTGCTCCTACATACTCCACAGTTTTTAACTATTCACAATTTTTCAGTATAGCATGGCCGCTTTCTGCCTTTTACTACTCTAAATACTATTTCACCCACTCAGTTTCGGAAATACAAATCAAACTAAAATTAGCCGAAGGACTGTTAAATGTATGTATGTATAATCTCACGCCTTTCATCCCCGAGGGGGTAGGCAGAGGTATTCCATTACTGGATATACCCACATTTCACGAGATACTTTGGACCCCTAAACGTGATAGGTGGTGAGCCTATCGCCGAACCGGGTCTATTTACACATGTACTGGACTGTTAAATCTCATGTTAAATGTTCTTATTGGTTGTTGAAAAGCGTTGTGATGTAATTCAACCAATCAGAACAGTTAACACGAATTTAACAGTCCTTCGGCTAATTTTAGTTTGATTTGTTTTTCGAAAACCGGGGGCTAGTTACTGTGTGTGTATTAAGAGTAAAACGTTTGATTCATACATTTTATGTGTAAGTAAGTTACAACTCTTTATTGTACAATCAAGAGCAAGTCAAAGCTTTACACTACCAGTTTAAGCTGAGCTCTGATTTATACTGTGCGCCATAGAATACAGGGCTGGTTCAAAGTGTCAAGCTTAGCGTGCTCTTGACTGTACACCAGTTAAACTATGCAACAAGTGACACAATAAAAAAAAGTACAATGGGTGCGATTTCTTCCAGACAACCTTGAGGTAAGTAACCGTGTATGACGCTTACCTGTAATACCCGGGCAACACAATGTGCACTCCAGATGATGGACAGCAAATGTTCTTGACAGTGCTGTCATCCATTTTCCGGATACTATCGGTGAATGGGCCTGTAGCGTTGATGATGCACTTCGCTTTCACGTCCCACTCTTTGCCAGTCAACTCGTCCTGTTTAACAAACGTCAGACGTGATCGTAAAACTTTTTTCTTTCTTTTTGTTAGCTAATCTAATGTAATCACATAATCTTCTCTAAGTATAATATATAAAATGATAAACTGACTGACTGATTTGTGGACTCAGCCTAAACCGCTGGGTCTAGAGACTTGAAATTTTGCACATAGCTTATACAGTGTAGGCATCTATTAAGAAAGGATTTTCCAAAATTCAACCTCTAAGGGGGTGAAATATACGTGCGCGAGCGAAGCCGCGGGTAAGAGCTAGTACTGTACAAGTGTCAGTATACATTTAGATAATAAAAAGTCGTTTGCAGCATGAGTGCCAAATTTGTACTGAATGTGGTAATTTGATATAGTGTCCTTGTTGTCAAGAAACTTTTTGTCAAGTATTTTATACCCTATTTCGTCCCTCAACCAAAGCAATTCCAAACACAATAGAATTTCAATTGGCTTACATTGTTTTCGAAGGAAGAAACTCCTGAAGGAGTAAGCTCTATAGTATTTTACGTTTTTATCTCGGACGTACTATGCTGGACGCATTCAACCCTATATGAATGACATGCCATTTAATGCGGGCTAACTTAGAACCTTATTCAACAAAATGGCGCAAGTCAATCCAAATCTTAAGCCGTCGCTAGTGTCAAAATATCAATGTTGCGTTACTGTCATTCTGACATTAGTGATGGCTCCTTACATTTTTGGAAGGTACGCGCAAAGACGTTTAAAGAAAAAGTTTCTGATAATGATTTTCTTCCAACCTCTTTGGGTACGTGGCATAAGTAGATTTTTATAGCTAGTATGTAGTACTTTTACCTACCTTTACTCTCGCCCCGCTTAATTTCCCGCTCGTCTTGTACAGCTTGCTGACGCTCACGTGATTCGTGATGGTGGCTCCGTGCCTCGCAGCCGTCAGTGCTATCGCTAGATTCATTCTGGCATCATCCTGTTGGCCTGAAGGAAAAATAACTGGTGCAAAAATTCGCCAAGAAGCATATATCTAGAAAAAAATTTCAGGCATTGCATCTAACATGAGCGCAGTGACAAATCTCATCGACGAATATTCCGAAAAATTGTCTCGTTTTTCGAAAGAAAGAAAGAGCGAGAAAAAACAGTAGACAATAAATAAAAAAATATAGTAGAAATTTTGACACGCGCTCATATTATCAGCTAGGCTGGACGCACAGCTACGACCACAAAACACTTCTACTCCTAGCGGAGGCTACGACTGTGTGCGTAGTAAGGCGTCTGTGTTTTATATTTTATCGAGAGTGTCTAAGATGTGTCAATGGAATTCCATAGAGTAATATGCCATAAGATCTAAGGTAGCGTTTACTTTCTTTTCACGTAACACACCACATTATAGAAGTACCTACACTTATAAATTATAAGGTATTCCATTACTGGATATACCCACATTTCACGAGATATATTGGACCCCTAAACGTGATAGGTGGTGAGCCCATCGCCGGACCGGGTCTGTTTACACATGTCTCAGAATTAATTCTGAGACCTGCGGGTTTCCTCACGATGTTTTCCTTCACCGTCGAGCTAGTGATAATATGTACGTAAGTTTTTGAAAAACTCATTGGTACATGCCAGGATTCGAACCCGGGCCTCACTGATTTTCGGCCGGCTCTTTAACCGTTCGGGCTATCACTGCTTATAGATATAATAAACACAAATAATTAAGATTCTTCCGAGTAAGTCACGAGTTAATGACTGAAATCCCAGGTAAAGTGACAACTGAATGATGGCAGTTTTTGTACACAGCACGACAGCTTTACAAATTTAGTTCGCTACCTTTTTTATACTTTTCAATTTTAATATTTTTTGTGTGTAATTTTATACAACTGAAGGTCAAAATAAACGTCTACCTATTTAGAGCTGAGATTTCGTACCATCATAATATACGATGCCACCGCAAAGGTTGTCCGACTTGAGCATGGGGAAGAGTTCTAGAGTGTTCTTTTTGGAGAGGTAGTATGAGCTCTTGACGTTGCGGTCGCCGGCCACCACATCGTACATCTTGATGCCAAACCAGTAGTACGGCACTTGCCACCATCTGCGGATTACAATTATATAGAAAAAGTATTAGCTCTGAAGGAAGTGGATACATTTTATTTTGTTTACATAATATGGGACCAACTCTATGAATCTTTGTTATTTATTGTCAACAGATGGCACTAGTGAGCCAAAATAGGACTGTCAGTAGTGTAAAAATTTCCATGGACATTGCTGTTAATTCGACTAACACTAGCAGCCAAGCCCTAAACTCTAACTCCTAACGCCACGCCGTCGCTTCAATGGTAGCCCAGTGGCGATTCCTCATTATTTTATTCATAGAACAGCGTGATTCTTCCTGCATTCCCATAAATCTAATACTAAGTACCTAAACAAAACTATTCTAGTTTCATTGTAACATTGTATTTTTAAAATTGGTATTTAGATGAGAAATCGTAAATGTACCTTCAAGAGAACAATATCAATAATCAACGTACATCACTACATAGTATAAAACAAAGTCGCTTTGTCTGTCCCTCTACCCCTATGTATGCTTAAATCTTTAAAACTACGCAACGGATTTTGATGCGGTTTTTTTTAATAGATAGAGTGATTCAAGAGGAAAGTTTTAGTATTAGCATTGCACCCCTGCGAAGCCGGGGCGGGTCGCTAGTATCTAATAAATAAAAATCCTCACTTATAAACGGGTAGTAGAATCGGCAAAGGCCTTGTGAGGTGTGGAGCGACCTCCAACATGTTCGCTCGCTCGTGTAGAGCCTCCTTAACCATCTTGTACTGTTCGTAGTCGAGCTGCATAATGGCTTTCTGGAGGTATCTGACGCCGCCGTGGATCAGTTTTGTGCTGCGACTGGACGTTCCACTCGCGAAGTCGTCCGCTTCTACTAGCGCTGTGCGGAGACCTGGAGAAAGATATGAAAGCATGAGGTCGTGGTGACATCTATCGGTCCTACTTAGAAAACTAGCGCCACAGATGGCTAAACGTTTTCAGAAGAGTCAGTAGGTTCAATTCTCTTTTACAGCGACTAAACTTATATTAGTTTACTCCTGTCATTTTCTTTCTCCTAGAAAAGAAGAGACGAGCGATATTTAGTTCTGTAAACTAAGGCATTTCATAACGTGTTAGTTTAGTGCATAAGTAAAGTAGTCACGACTAAAATACAGCCTCTGACAGGATTAAATTCGGTGGGTTATCTATCTTCTATCCCTTTTCTTTTTTTGAGGTAAGACAAATACTAAAATAGGTTTAGTCGGTGTAAAGCAGAATCGCCCCCAGTATAAATAGAACTGTCCAACAACATCGTTGGACCGCATTCCTTAGGTATGATCACCTCTCCGTGCGGAAAAGATCTTCCCGTTTCACGACGGAGGAGCTTTCCACCTCCGCTCCTTACTTTTCTCTACCAAAATATCTAATTCCCAATAGTTATTTAGCCAAACCGTCAATTCCCTGAATAGGTACTTAAAGAGCAAAGAAATCCATCTCACTAATTTAACTAATTGGATTATGTTCTTTACCGTCGTTTCGGTACGTTAGTGGTGTTTCGTAAAATAATGAAATAGTATCTAATTATAATTATAGTAAGTATGTAAAAAATACAATTAAGTAAGTAGGTACTTTCGTAGGGCGCGCTTTCGCCCACAATAAATAAATAAACAATGATGGACCCGGGCAGGAATTGAACCCGCGACCTCCTACTCAGAACGCATCAACACAGAACGGACTAGGTACTACCAACTGAACCTCTTTAACTCGAACTCTAAATTAAACTTGGGCTTGTTATAATTTTAATGTAATACAATTTTCTCTAAGTACACAAAACAAAGATCCAACAGGCCTGTCAAACAGATATTTTAAACTTGGCTAGGCTCCTATAGTATCCTTACCCCTGGTTGTGGCGTCGAGAGCGCAGCCCACGCCGGTGGCGCCCCCACCGATGATGAGCACGTCGTACGTGTGCCCCGCCTGTAAGCTGGCCACCTGCTCCGCACGGCTCGGCAGCGGGCGCTTTTTGCGTTCCGTCTTCGCCGCCACCCTCGCCGGTCTGAACCATTCCTAAAAAAACGATTTTATTAAATCACCGGTCTGGTCTATGGTCTATCGAGCGCCCGCGGCAACCCGCTGCTTCACACTTTCAACAAGTTATAGCTATTTATAAAGTGAGTATAATCTTATTAATCCGGGCCACAAATGTCACATATTATGGTACAAAGCACCAAAGATGCTGGCCGCATTTTATGGAAATTTAAGCAAAACTAACCCTTTGGGGAAATAACTACCGGCTCTAGTGTCGCCAGTAACTTCCATTACAGAATGCTTCAAAACTCTATGCGCCCATCATCGTCTCTATACTCGTAGCTAATGGACCAAAAATATAAGCATCGCCAAACTCGGATACTCCTACATTCTTCTTTAATATATTATACCTATGTATACGAGTACTCATAATATATAGTGAAAAAAAACCTACTTCATCCCGATCCTAAAGTAAAATATGTATTTGAGAGTTTAAACATGAAGCTTTTTTAAAAAATTCTACAGGGATACAGTACATTACCTTACCTTAAATTTTGAAAAACTGTAGGTACTTGATGCTTGACTACCGTATTGTAATTTATTTCCGAAATCACAAAAATACCATGTTTCATCAGGTCATTATCAAAAAAAGATTTAAAAAGTTAAGATCGGCATCGTTTCACAGATCAGAATCTAATTCTATATATTAGTTAGCCTGCATATCTATTTCGGTCGCACGTAGCAAGGCCGTCGTTTATCAATTCATTACATTACAAGGTGTCAGCGGAGCCCCCTCGCGTTTCGCGGGAGTTCCTCGGTACTCACGGCGGGTGAGTCATCCGCGGCGAGCGCCCACGCCGCTAGCACCGCGCCCGCGGCGCCTGCGCATCCGCCGACCACTAATCTTCTGCGAGACATTCTCTGAAAATATTGAAGATGAAAAGAAGAAAGATAAAGAGTACGAGAAGAAAGAGAAATAGGCGTGATAGTATGTAAGTAGAAGATGAAATTGTATTTGCTGAATTTCGAAAGGCAAATCAAACTATTTGCTGACAGACTGTTAAATCTCATGTTAACTGAATTCCAATCAGGACAGCTGACATGAGTTTTAACAATCTGTCAGATAATTTCAGTTTTATTTGCCTCTCAGAAACCAGAAGTAACTCTGTTAACTTTTCACTCAACACTGTTGAAGCGATCTTAGTGAAATTAGGCAAGGAGATAACTCGCATTTTGTAATTTTTAAATGAGATATAAATTTAAAAGTTCCATTAAGATTTACCCGTGAAAAGGTTACAAACAGACACACAGATTTTATAGGTAACTCTTAGAATATTGTTTAGGGACCTACTATGACATTTACAATATGTCACTAGTTACAGATTATAAAAGTTTTTTTCTGTCTATCACGACTTAGGCATTTGCTGAAAGTTTTTCAATCTCCAGACATCAAACGATTACAAACAGAACAAAACTGACTAACACAGCGTCGATAAGTGATTATCACCGCTGAGTCGAATGAATGATCTGTAACTACGAGAATATACCTACGTCATTTATTACATCAATACACATACAATGAAATAAAACTTATGACAAATCATTCAACACAATCATGATTTAACGATAAGATAACATTTCTCAAGAGCGCTTTCCCGCGTGGAAACTTGTAGTCATTGTGACCAATTGTGACGCAATTTTCCGAGACATAGTCTGCTGTGCGGAAAAACTTGTAAAGAATAGATACCTATTGACATTATGAGTAATGAGTGTATATTTTAAGCTGGGATAACCAACAACGATGACTTACGAGTCTCTAAATATTCTATAAGAGAAAACTTTTTTCTGACGTATGTGGTCTATACTATTGTATAAAGAGAGAAAAATCAACGCACAGTGGAAACTACTGAAGCTAAAGACTTGAAATTTTGACAATAGATTCCTTTTATGTTCTAGGTATGCGGTTTTCACCCAATTTCGAAGACACTAAATCTCTCTTTCAGCTTACATTGTAATTTATTAGTTTTCTTACGTCATTCACTGTTTGAAATAGAATAAGGTCATAGGGGCCCCAATATCCTAATGGGCCCAGGGCCTCCCATAGGTTAAAGACGGCTCTGCTTATGTCAATCTCATACATTGTCAATCCATAAGATCATTCGATTCGTTAGTACAATCAAGGAGTAATAGTGTTCTGTGGTACAATGCCCCTTGGCTGGGGGGCTGGTAATTTCTGTGCCCCTCCAGAGTTTTAGCTCGATAGCTAGGCACTGCTGGCATCACCCTTATTACGGCACTGCTTATCTAATTACATTGATATAAATAGGCACTAGACTCTTAACATAAACTTTTCATTATCTATCCCATACTAGAAGCGTGTATAAACAACCGCTTGTCAAACATCGCGGAAGTAAGTGATAGATTAGTTATAATATATCAGTCTCGCTAGATGTTAACATTAATTAACAGACGTCTTATATTATTTTAATTTCAAAGTGCACGTGTATTAGTTATTATAAAAACTCAAGGTTTTAATTGGTAATTACTTTTTGTGAAGTAAAACCCGATATTCTAAACCCGATGACAAATTAAGTAGGTATTCGATCTAATGTGAATTAGAAAGAAAATAGGTATTTTTTTTATATTTGTTATTTACGGTCTCAATTTCAGGTCTGAATACACGAATGAAATGTGGATACTGAAAGAAATGGAGCTGCTCTGGTCACCCACTCAGGAATAAATGTCTATGGCTTAGTAGCGAAACATCGATTTTTACTCAGAATTGTTAAAAAACTGCATGACTAAAATCTGCAAATCTACAAACAGCTTCAAGACGTAACACGTTAATATGATACACTGTTTATGTTGTAAGTTTGTAACATTAATGTAATGACATATACTGCTTGTAGGAAATTCAATTTGTTTGTTCGATACAATATCTACATAGTTGCTGCTGCATTGTTATGTCACAGCCTCAATAGTTGGCAAGGGTTCGACATTCGTCGAATTGGGTTCCAATTTTATACAGTCCCAACTAGAGATGGGTACGATGGCTTCTCATAAATCATTTTCATTTCATGAAATTCTCTCTGGGGTCGTCTCATGTCTGAGAATCGCGGTCAGCATTAGGGTCACATTTGGAGTGGATGATCTGCTTCCACCGGTTTATGTCCAACGCGTCTTTACAACCGTGTAGAACTTGGACAAGTCTTTAATTTGGTCGGTCCATCTTGTTGGAGAACGACTGATCTTTTGCCTTCGGTATTCCCTACCACAATAGCTTTTCCAATTTTTTCTCAGCTCTGCGAGCTGTGTGGCCGAAGTAGGAAAGAATACGTTGTCGGCATAAGGTGGATAAACGAGTTTTTACTCGGAGCTGGGTCAAGATTGATGCATTGGTGCGTTTCGCCGTCATGAAATTACTTATATTGAATTAATTAATAAAAATAATGAATTTTCACATTATGACGGAAAATTAATAACACTGGCTACTGGAAATGAAAGTCACATGATAAGCGTCATAAGTAGCAGACTAGGTGTGGGAGAGTGAGTAGCCGGTGTGTCGTGTGAAAATTCATTTTATATTACTTTTTTCATGCGTCTCATAAAATGACCTAGCTGACGTGGTTTACCCGTGGACACTTGCGTCTAGTACTAGGTATTTATTATACTGTGCTTGCGTGCTGATTCGCGCAGCTCTTTATATTTGTATTAAGTGTATAGGTATCTACTTCCAATAGTACTTAACGTTACATATACCGGTTCTGCCAGAACCAAAATAGATTGAGCTTGGGTAATAATGGGAGTCGCACCGTTTATTAGGATTCAGAGTCGAGGGCGCCAAGTCAGGTGATCACCACTAACGCTGTTGTTAACGCAATAATTACCACGCGCCTTATATTATTAAGTACTCGCTGTTACCTTCGATTTCATCCACGTTTGCTCCCGTTCCCGTGGGAAAATTATAGCCCGTGTTACTCCCAGAAAAGTAAGCTTTCCAATGGTGAAGGAATTCTCAAAATCGGTACACTAGTTTCGGAGCCTATTCATTAAACCATGTTACAAATGTTTCCTCGTTATAATATTATTGCGTTCCCTAGGTGTGTGTTTTCCGGAATGCAAAGTAGACCATGTTCTACCTCGAGATGTAAACTAATCGTTCTGCCAAATCTCATTAATATCGGTCCACCGGTTTAGCTACAAAAAGTTAACAAGACAGTTAACTACCTAGTTACATTCGCATTTATAAATATTAGTAGAGATAATTTATTTTCTCTCCTATGAAAAACCAGCGTGTGATGTCCTTGTGCGAAATCAGTTTTTTCCTGGTGCCGTGGGAATTTCCAAAGATCTCTGCTCAAATTTTAGCTTCCTAGTTTCATTCACGGAAACTGTGCGATGATAGACAGCCAGTATAGACAGCCAGTACATTTTATTACTGATTAAAGGTATAGCCAGATAGATAAATATAGTAATAAAAAGTTTTTTCTTTGAAATCTTTTAAAAGCTAAGTCCTTGAATGTCGGCAAGATTACGATGATGTCATTTAAGTTAAGACATAAGGACCGCGTAATGTACAAGTAATGGAGATTCCTAACAAAAGCCTAAAACCACTAGACGTATTGATCGCAAATAGCCTCGGTATGATTTATGAATGTGAGATGTTTTGTTGAAACTTAAAATGCTAATTAAAATTTAAAGCTTATAATAAAAAATAAATAAATAAAAATAATAACTTAAATATATAAAATAGACATATCAGCAATTCAGGACGTAAATAAATATACGACTGACAATATTAACTCCATCAAAATACCAATGCTTACCTTTAAAATTTTATATAAAAGAAAAACTATAAAGAATGCATGTATTATTTCAATATAAAAGACCAATTTTAATATGCACTAGCGCATGTGTCGCCAAAATTAAAGTATCACTAAAACACATAAGCTTCGTTAATATATAACGATTGTCACATCACTATTGTCTAGTTATGTAAGGTAAAACTAACGGTAGGCGTCGGTTTTAACTAATTTGGTACATGTTAGCTAATAGGTGAAGTTGTTTCGCGCCCCGGTCGTCGCGAGCGCGGTATAACCGGCCGACCTACTGACTGACCGTGGTTTTGTTCGGTCGATCTCGGGCAGATGTGAGTCATCGTACATTTGTCAGCTGCCTTATTAACTCTAGCAGTTGCTATTGCTATCGTCGCTCAAGATCATGAATATTCTTTAATAATCTGCTTTATATTTTGTTATTAGCAGCGCGTTCTAGCTACCACTTTACTTCTTTTATTAAATACTGGCCGTTCTGCGTGGTTTCACTCGCGTGGTTCCCGTTCCCGTAGGAATACGGGAATAAATTATAGCCTATGTTACTCTGAGATCTTTTAGCTTTCCATTGGAGAAAGAATTTTTAAAATCGGTCAAGTACCTAGTTTTTGAGTTTCTTCGTAACAAATATACCTACAAATGTTTCCTCTTTATAATATTAGTATAGATGGATGGACAGGACTTCAAAACAAATACAGCATTCGGTAATGGAGGTGATCTACCCATTGAACAATTTTCAATGTAAGTCATCCCAGCAGCACCACGGTCATGGATCGTGAAGCAGTGATTAAATGAATTTAATCACTAATAATTAGTACCGATTGGTCAAAGGTGGCTAAATACCAGGTGCTGTACTTTCAAAGATATGAGAAGTTTATAGCGCTGCTAGGCTGACATCAGCCCAGCAGCGCCACATTCGTCAACGTCAACATTTTAATTGATAATTTTTTTGTCAATTTAACCATTTTTGTTCTGATACATAACAGGCGTCAAATTATTATCTATTTTTGTAGTCACCAATACGGTAAATTTTCTGTTGTAAGAACCCTGAGACCTATCCACAAGTACAAGCGCGTTCCTATTGAATAACATAGCATTAAAAACAAATAGCAATAGAGTACAGTTCCATAATTAAACCCCCTTTATATAAAAATGCAAAGCAGCGCCATCTAGTATCAAATCAATAAACTAAAGGAACATGAATATAAATGTTGAAAAATGAACGCCATCTAGCGTTTGATTCTTCTTCTTCGAAAAAGTAAAATAAAATAGTTACGTCTTTTTTTCTGTATCCCATTCCACGGATAGCTGATATTATTGAGGCGTTAAGCAATACAAAACCTGCTATTCTTCAACATTTATTAGGACAAAATTACAATTCCGACCTTAAAGCTAGACTCAGACAGGAATCACTTTTCCTTCTTCTCCGAAGACAATGAGTTGTAGAGCTTGGTGACCTCATTCAAGACAAGGTTTTGGACGATGGTGCCGTTGACGTCGATGTAGTTGGCGAAGGACTTGTTGATGGATGCCTCTCTGAATTTACCTTGCCAGTCTCGCATCACAAGCACCAAGTTGTATTTGTCGTCGTGTCTGTAAATACGAATGCAATTGGATTTATTGTATTACTAGCCGCACCATGCGGTTTCACCCGCGTAGTTCCCGTTCCCGTGGGAATACGAGGATAAAATATACCCTATGTGTTATTGTGATGTATAAGCTATATAACTGTAAAGTTTCATCAAAATCCGTTCAGTAGTTTTTGCGTGATAGAGGAACAAGCGTCCATCCATACAAACTTTCGCATTTGTAATATTAGTAGGATAAACTAGCGGAAGCTAACGATTTCGATAACCATGTACGCGATTTTCATTCAACATCTTTATAAATTATAGTTTCTATGTTATTCTGATATATAAGCTATATTATTGTAGTTTCATCAAAATCCGTTTAAAAGTTTTTGCGTGTAAAGTTGCAAACTAAAAATATTTAAAATATACTCCATGAATCGGACTCACTTTTTAACATAGGAGCTTGCCTCCCACACCCGTGTGTTGTTCCCCACCTTCTCCTTGGCAACAACGAAAATGCCTTTCTCCTTGAATGTGGTGTAGAGAGTCAGAATGCCCATCAGCACAAAATAGGAAGACACACAAATTATGAGGACCAGTCTGAAAAACCAAGAGAAAGAAAATTTTTCTCATATTTTCTCTTATATGAAGAAAGAAATACTAAGGGTGTTTACTAATTATGAAGAAGCGGCACTAGTCGTCCTTGGATTTGTATAGAAGCCTTACACACGAGGCTGTGGCAGAGGCAGCAAGCGGAAAATGTTGCCGCTCCTGCATAATGTGTAAATGCCCTAAGAGCATAACTGTCGATGGTCTAACTCAATTGCAGGTGCGGTTTACATACTGTGACTTTTCCATATTCTAGGATAAAAACCTACCAGCATATATCCTTCCTCATTATGCAAGCCATCTTCCTGCCAAACCTCATCAAATTGGCTCAACGGTTTAGCCATTAAAATTACTTTACTATCGCATTTATAATATCAGTAGCAAAGTAGGGATTTCAATCAAAGATTTAGAGTGAGAGACATTGAAAGAAAAGCTTGTCAAAGCCAGACAAAAATAATAATAATCAGACACATTGATTTATATGAATAAACGAGATGGAGGATGGATGGAGGACGGTAAGATCATTATGTACTTCTATTTTTATGATATTGGGAATGATCTCAATGACGTATTTTTGTAAGTCTTCCTAAATTTTACTCCTTTCTGCAACCTAGAATTTGTAGAAGTATGAAAGAATAAGCTCCATTACCTTGACTGTGGGAATGGGTAAAGGTAGTCCCATAGCAGAGCATATAGAGCCACACCAACTGCCAGTGCACAGAGGAACAGTCTCCCATCTATCAGGGCGAAACTCTCTTTGAACTTCATATCTCCAGTGAGGACCTGCAATTTAATTCATATGGAAGACTCAGACAATAATATCTTTAAACAGCTACAAAGTGAAAGTAATACACGAATTTACAAAAAAATACCATACATTTTTATTACAATATCTTATTTTAAAAACTATCTTCTTTTTTCTTCTTCTATATTATAAAGAGGAAAGATTTGTATTCTTGTATGTTTGTAATGAATAAACTCAAAAACTAACGGACTTATTTTAAAAATTCTTTCTCTGATCAGCTACAATCTCAATAGCCCTGAGTGACAAAGGCTATATTCTATCCCCGTATCGTAAGGCAGAATACTGCAGTCTCCAAGTAAAAACAGATTCTCATTAACATTCTGGAGAGCGTTTTTTTAATAGGCGGAAGTGATTTTCATACAAATTTCATAACACCACCATAACTAAACAATATAACATAACTAACATTATCATAACTTTTGAACCCTTAATTTCCGACTCGTTGTAAAGGGGGGCTTCTCCCCTCCCCCATTTTTAAAATTAAAAAATGCGACGTCAGCTTAATCTAAAGTTTTACCGGCTTTTATCATTATAGTTTGTCTGTGAGAAGTCACATAAAAATGGGGCTTAAATAAAAATTACCTCTCTAACGGCATCATCAATGGCATTTTTTGCGGCAGCTCCATCCCACTTGTTTATCTTCACCGGCTGAAAATAATAAAGAAAATATTTTTAATTCATATGACGAAAAAATACAATTTAGCAGAGAAAACCATCAAAATAAAGAGGGGGAAATGAGCCAGAAAACGTGACGTGTCCCCACAATTGCAAATTCATTTTTATACTAAATCGAGCTTTATATATATCAAGTTAGGGAAACCTTCTTCATTTATTGTGCATTACCTCTGTCGATTCAGTCATTCTTCAACGTATTATCTATTTATTAGTAGGTATTTCTTTCTGAGATTATTTTACTTTTTCTAAGCGGCTTCCGTTTCGTTTGTTTGACGTTTCGTTTGGCTTTGCAATCAGCGTTGCCAGTATGATTTCCCGAAAAAGGACGGTTGGCTGCCTGAAAAGGTACGGTTTTTAACTTCAAGGTACGGTTTTGCCAAAACGTTGAAAAATTCTAAAGTCTATAGTGAAAACAAGTTTTTGGTCAATAAAAGCTATGAAAATAATGTTTTTTCAAACATGCTTGGAAATTTAAGCGTTATTTTGACAAGCTTCTTCGAGATAAATCGGAATTGCTGTACTCGGTAGGTACTCGTAATCGGCCGGCAAAAGTTGTATGAAAATTCATATCTGTCGTGTTTTAGTGGCTAAATAAATTATATAGTAAACTCATATCTGTCGTGTAATTTGATAATCAACGATTTTTTACTCCTACACATGGCAACCAAGGAAGTAACTTATTAAACGTTATATTTACTCTTCGAACTGGCTTGCAAATAGCAAGCTATTTATTTAAAAAAAAAAGTTTTGCCTCGGAATAACTTAGTTTTAATTTCCGCGCATTATTTGAGAAAAGTATTATACAAGCCTTGGCCACAACTAGGCATTGATGGATTTACG
Organism: Ethmia dodecea; assembly: GCA_963855545.1. Classification (NCBI taxonomy): domain Eukaryota; kingdom Metazoa; phylum Arthropoda; class Insecta; order Lepidoptera; family Depressariidae; genus Ethmia; species Ethmia dodecea. Next base: position 4,058,794 of record OY979437.1, read on the forward strand.
TATATGGCTTTGCCTCGGCCCACATTAACACGTTCGTCCATCAATACCTCTTTTGCTGGCCACTGGGTAAAGTACAAAAATGTACTATTTAGACCTAAGAAAACACCATATAAGTGATTTGTGTCCATATTTTAGTGTCAAATGTGACAAGAGAGTTTAAGAAAGTATCAGTCTCATTATTTGTCATTGGATTCTCTATAGGCTAGAATTGTAAAGTAATAATTTAACATACCGCTACTTTATGAATAAATAACTTGTTAATACATGCTTGATGATGTCATAAATTGGGTCTGTAAATATAATACTTTTTAAATTGTTCTATAACTTCAAAATAAAATGCCAGGAAATCTAGATTGTATCCTCAATCAATTATTATATTATACAAACAACACACACAACACTATACCTTTTAAAAAAATATATGTACAAGCAATAAACTATTTTAAAGTTACTACACAAAAGATATTAGAAAGAAAACAGGCTAATGAGGTAAAGGATTTATAGTAAGCGACGCACCTAAACTAAAGAGGAACTTCTTTTGTTTGTTTTATTTAATTCTAGCGGTTCTTCGCGGTTTCACCCTCGTAGTTCCCGTTCCCGTGGGAATAAAATATCGCTTATATTACTCAAGGATATTTTAGCTTTCCATTGGTGAAAGAATTTTTAAAATCGGTCCAGTCGTTTTTGAGTTTATTCGTAACAAAGATACAAATATACAAGTCTTTCCTCTTTTATTAATAGTTTAAACTATCTTTAAGTCATAAATATATACTAGTATAGAAAAATCCTTCAAAAAATAACAGCCAAACCACAACGAAACGAAAAGATTTGTTTGTAAACAGTGCCAATGTTTTGTTTTTTAACATTTATCGCTCCTATGGAACGAAGGTAAGGAATGTAGTCCGTGCATTCAAGTCTTATTTGATTGGAAGAAAAATGATTTTTAATTGCAAATTCAGAATATTGAGAGAAACAGAAGAAGGCAATTTTTTTGTTTTTTTACCCTTAGTAGTTTGTAGTGAAAATTAAATCACTAATACAGAAAAGGTACGAAAAAGGTACGGTCTATACTGAGGTACGGTGGTGTGACAAATAGTACGGAAAACCGTACTTTTTGGTACGTTCTGGCAACGCTGTTTGCAATATTTTTTTTGACAAATCGACTCGTGCGACAGTTTCATGCTACGTCATAAAGGTGCGTTCTAATATTGCATTTTGAACAAAGAGATTAAAATATAATAAGGCATGCCTATATTTAAATCTCTTTGATTTTGAATCATTTGCGCAACTGAAAATTATTGTGGAAGGTACCATGACGATAAAAAATAGTGTTCCGTGATAAAAAAAAACTCTCAGCATTAGTGAGATAAATGGAAACAAAATCATAAAGATACATTTTGAACATACATTGAATGCATCCCTTGGAGTGCGTTCACGGTACGGATAGTATGAAACTTATACGGAGATGAGCCAAAATTAAATGACGAGTCCGTCCTTCAATTTGTACTGACAGTATGTTTGACATTGACTGACACATGCAGTTCTTTGAATTCAACATGAAAATTTGAAAGTGGTGTGTAGCAGCGGTAAGAGGTGTTTTGATAGCTTCCATAGTGTGTTCTTAATTTTTAACTCAAACTTTAACCATAACAGAATGTAGCAGACATAAGAAGTGTCATTTTTGACAGCCGGCTAAGTTTTATCGCACTTTTGAGCAAGATAAATTTCATACCGGAAAAGATGAAACTCATACTTCCGGCGCACTCTGAACGGGCAGGATAATTTTTGTCCGAGTAGAAGTTTCGTCTGACAGGCGCAGCTGAACGGGCGGTTTGAAGTTTTTCGTCCGTACGAGTTTCATACCACAGTTTCATACTATCCCGTACCGTGAACGCACTCTTGTTTAGTAGTAGTTTCCTTAATGTTGGCGACATTGGGAAAACACATAGACAATATTAGAGCAGAGCAGTTATTGAACTACATTATTCGGTATCGAATAGTATCGATAAAATTCCAAGCGATATTATCTGTATTCATTGCAAATATTGCAATACACTTCAAAGATTTTATTTTGTTACTCATACTTTGCATTACAAGCATGATAATAAATGAGGTTGTAAATAAAACTAAATAAACGATTTATTAAAAATATTTAAAAAAGATCGGTTTCTTCAGTTTCTATTCAACTCTAGTGAGCGAGCGATGGTTGACAAAAATGGTTGATGATGGCTGCTGCTAAAAAATTGAAATGAGCTGCAAAATGAAATTGATTGTTATCATTTTCATTTACATGTGATGTTTGTGTTGTTTTCCTTTATGTGAGAAATTCAGCAATACCAGGAAAGTGATGGTACGTAGTCATATTTTATGTGTATTACAATTAATGGTTTTTGATGGCCATACAATTTGATGGCCGGGTGGTTATGCTTCATGCTGTAAATTGCAGACAAAGTCAGTTTAATTGAAAATTGTAAACCTCATTACAACCCAATCTGTAAGTATTAGATTTGTACCACCCATACATCATAAATTACCATGACAAGCTTTGGTGGGTGAAAAATAGATGAAAGGGGTCACCATGTTGCAAATAAATAATATGGTGGCTATTTGTTTGTAGGTTGTTTGTTGCTGGTGTGACATACCGCAACAATGGCAAAGAAAAGGAAACCAGCGGCGAAAACCGCAACACGACGCACTCCCCGCAGAGGAAAGAAGGCGACTGCGGAGGCCAGTGCGACTGCGGGCGAGACGTCCACCGCCAGCGAGTCTGTGGCGCCCGACGCACCCACCGAGCAAACCCCGGGTACTTCAGAGCAGTCTGCGGCCCCCAGCGATGTTCAACCTCCCACTGACGCTTCTACGAAAGCACCCACTCCCAATCTCCTACCTACTGTAGTTTTACATAAGAAATTCGGCAAATACCGCTGCTTATTCAACAATGATGATACATTTTCTAAAAAATATGATCTTGGTAGTGACAGTGAAACAAATAGTAGCTTAGATGTGAGAATTGTTGATCCTGGTGCCAGTTCAGAGTCTGACTCCAATACTGCTTTGGATACTCATTCAGATACAAATAGTGGAGCTTGTTTGAGTCCAATGAACAGTAATACCTTGCAAGCTGGTTCGAGGGATATATCACCAGTTCCAATGATGAATGAAATGACGCCAACCATTGATATCCCTTTGCCGGGTGAGAGTGAGAATGTAGAAATGAATTCAGAAATTGAGTTGGAATTGGTTCCGTTGCCGCCTCCTCGAGATGTTGAGCCTATCGAACAGGAATCTGTGACAAAGGAAGATGTAGTACTAGTTGAAGAAACAATTGATTCTCCTGAACAGGAGATTCCAATTAATGATATTAGTCAAGACATTCCACTGGAGGATGAGCAGATAGAGTATGCAGCTGACGATGATGAGATGATAACTATTGTTCAAATTGTTGAAGATGATAATCCAGAACTTTATTACAACATCCAAATAGATAGTCCTAAAAATAAATCTCCAGAACCAGAAGAGACGGCAAATAAAGAGGATGTAAATAAACAAGAGGATGCAGATTTTCAGAAACATTTTGAACAGCTCAACCTTGCAATTTCAGTGGACTCTGAGCAAAGTTCACCAATGGATTGTTTGGAAATAAACAGAACTCCATGCAGTACTCCAGACTTAAAAGATAGCTTAGATATTTTGACAAGACCTGACCCAAGCTTAACCCCCAGTTCTACACTCTCTGATGATAGTAATTCATCTAGAATAACAGAACAGAATCAAAATAATTCTAATGATTCAGCTGAATCGTCCCCTACTGGGGTTAGGCGGTCTAATCGCATTAAAACAATCAGCAATATGAAACAGAAGACAAAGGGCTATGGGTTAGTCAAGACACCATTGAAGAAGGCTTTGATCACACAGACAAAACTAAAATTGGAAGAATTAGGTTCCGACAGCCAAGAGAAATCAACAGATGCAACTTCGATTGGCACTCCTAATTCTCCTTCATTCCCTGTGCCCTCTGACATGCCTGTGAAGGTCAAGTCTCGTTGGCGGAGGTCCAGTGAGCTAGAAATGGGAGCCAGTTCACCAGCCAGCTCGCCTCTAGCTAGTCCTAGCTTGCCAACACGTATACAAGCAATATCTGAAGTCCAAAATGCTGAGGAGGACCAACCAGTGCCACCACTGTCTAAAGAAGCGTATGATAAAATAATTGAAGAGAGAATGAACCAGTACCAACATTTAGAAGAGAACGAGTATTTATGTGAGCGAATGATAAGTAAAGAAACCAAGAAGATGATCTGTGACTGTTTTTTGACCAAAGAAGAACTTGAACGGGGAGAGTTAGCTTGTGGGGAAGACTGTTTAAATAGACTGCTTATGATTGAATGGTAAAGTATCTATTAAACTTTATTTATTTGTATTATTTTCAGTTCAAGGTAGGTACATATAAATTGCTGTTGGTTTTTCAGTAATTCCCGTTGTCCAGTTGGTGATAGATGTACAAACAGAAGGTTCCAGAAGAATGAAAATGCACAGTTGAGAGTATTTTATGCTGACAAGAAGGGCTGTGGAGTGGAAAGCGGTATTGATATTTCAGCGTAAGTTTCTAAGCTATTATAAATGTCTGCTGTAGCATTCATTGATTTAGGTGTCTTGCTAAATTTTATTACATATTTTACTGTTATTATAGATCTACTATAACAGCAAAGCGAATGTATTTTTATTACAGAATCTTGGTCATTGTGGTAGTAAAATGTTACAGTATGATGGATTAAAATTTTGGAGACTGTCTGCCTCTGAAAATGCCTTAAATGAAAATTCAAATTTCAAGCGTGTCATATTAGACACTAGAATAAAATAGGGAAAAGCCCATAAAAGTTCGTTTTGTAGGCCAGCACTTGCAAGTAGCATAAAACTCAAACATACAGTCAGATGGAAATTTTCATAAACATACACTTTGAATTGAAAACCTCCTCCTTTTTTGAAGTTGTTTAAAAATTGTTTCTGGAAGTTCCTATTATCACTACATAGTATAAAACAAAGTCGCTTTCTCTGTCCCTATATCCCTATGTCCCTTTGTATGCTTAAATCTTTAAAACTACGCAACGGATTTTGATGCGGTTTTTTTTAATGGATAGAGTAATTCAAGAGGAAGGTTTTAGTGTTAGCATTGTACCCGTGCGAAGCCGGGGCGGGTCGCTATAAGCAAATAAAAAAAAATCCCTTTATATCTTATTTAGTCTTATAGCCCTGGTTAAATTAGATTCATGTCCATTAAATTACTTTATGTTCATTACAGTGGTTATATATCTGCTTATTTGTTCTACATATTAGCAACAGCTCTAGTTTATCTAGGTAGATTGTAACAGGCAAAATACAAGTGACAAGTCTTATTTATTCTGACCATGTTACAACCATGTAAAATATTCTATCTATCGTGGCTAAACATGCCTTAAAAGCTTTTAAACTAGAAAATCGCAATGAAATCCAAATTTCAACATTTATGTGGGTAACGCCCCTACAACCAGAAGGACAGATAAGGAAGACACAATGATAAACTATCATGGAATCCTACTACTAATGTTTTAAATGCAAAAGGTTGTGAATATGGATGTTTGTTCCTCTTTCACGCAAAAACTACGTAACGAATTTTGATGGTACTTTGCAGTAATATACCTTAACAATTATAACATAAAGGCTATATACAACGCGTAACAGAATAAGCGCAATTCCTTATACACCCCAATTAGTATATTAATATAAAAAAAATATTAAGCCTTCGTACTTTAGTTGTGTCTAACCAATTTTCTTAAATAAAGAGCAATAATAGTAAGATTTCAATAGGTAGCACTAAATTCAGCTATGCTAATTCATTTTTCGAAAAAATTAACACATATATATTGATTAAGTAGTCGATACTGAACAAACTAATTTCAGGAATTGCGCTTATTCTGTTACATATTGTATATAGTTTATATAGATATTGTGTAAAATATGAATGAATGAACTGTCCTTGTGAACTTTAGGTTATCCTGTCCCCTAGGAACTATGTGTGTTACCGGGATGAAAACTAGCATATGTCCTTCTGGAAGGTCCAATCTATCTCTATCCCAAAATTTATCAAGATTTGTTCACCAGTTTAGGCATGAAAACGTAACAAGAAACTCACTTTCGCATTTATGATATTACTAGCTGCCCCGCGTTTTCACCTTCGTAGTTCCCGTTCCCGTGGGAAAATGGGGATAAAATGTAGCCTATGTGTTATTCTGATGTATAAGCTATATAAATGTAAAGTTTCATCAAAATCCGTTCAGTAGTTTTTACGTGAAAGAGGAACAAACATCCACACATTTATACATCCATACATACAAACTGTCGCGTTTATAATATTAGTAGGATAGGATACTTGGAAGTTATGATAGCTTGAAATAAATTAGGTCGTTTCGAAGGAAGACTGGTCATCCCAGCTTATCAACAGTGCTAAAAGTGGACTTCAATATCAAATTCCAATTCCAGGGGTGAATTCCTAATGGAGTACATTGGAGAAGTGCTCGACTACGACCAATTCTACAAGCGCGCGCAAGCTTACTCCGACGAAAACAACATGCATCACTACTTCATGTCCCTGAAAGGCGACACAGTCATCGATGCTACCCTCAAAGGGAACATATCCCGGTTCATCAACCACTCCTGCGACCCAAACGCTGAGACGCAGAAGTGGACGGTCAACGGTGAGCTAAGGATCGGGTTCTTCAGCAAGCGAGACATCGTGGCTGGCGAGGAGATTACGTTTGATTACCAGTTTCAGCGGTTTGGGTAAGCATATTGATGCTTTTGTTTTATGTTGTTCTGGTTTTATTGTGTCTGATTACATATTTTCAGCTCTTAACCAAACCAGGGGCCTTGTTGTCTATTTCAAACTGTAATCGTCTTTATTTGACATCTGTTACGCAATCAGTCCTTGCTCTTCTTTTACTGGCTGTATTGACAGATGTACGGAAGAAGCAATATCATTATGTCAAAATTAAGACGATTGCCATTACAATTATAAATAGACGATAAGACCCTTGGCCCCTTAGCCAAGTGGCATAAGGCAATCTAATCGAATGATCCTTTAGATTGACATGTATGGGATTGACATAAGCACTTGCCAACGAGCGCTAACGCGAATGTCAATCCCATACATGTCAATCTATAAGATCATTCGATTAGATTGTGCAAGCCACTTGACTAGGGGGGCTGTTTGGAATAAATTGTATGTGTTCTATGTATTCAGTTACACTGATTCATGGTATTAATTGTAGTGCTTGAAAATTTAGGTGGTCACCGATCTAATTACATTTCGAGTGCGCGTGAGAATGGAGGAGAGTATCATTATTGTGACAGTGGTACACTTTAGGCACACGTCAAACTGCAGTCATTCTAATTTATTCCTTTCACTTGCATACATTAAAAGTGAGAACGTTATACTAAACTCTGATCTGAATAGACTACTGTGGCAGGCAATGGCCTGTTACAATTTGATGATGCATATTCTCGGATGGGTTAATGAAAGTACCTAGTAGACCCACCTTCGCTCATTCTATCCCCTGTTTCACCATCTTTTGGTGAAGTGGACGATTTTTTTTTTTTTGTTTAAAATTGCGTTTTACAGGAAATACAACTATGCAGTTGAACTTCAAAAGTTTAAATGCAAAAATGTATCTGTATACAAAATTTGATCACAATACTTAAAGCCGTTTTCGAATTGCTCGTTTAGGTCATGTTAACACCAAACGTATAGTCTTCCGCGTAATTTGCGTGAGTTGATTTTCGAGTCGATTTTCAACATTTCGTTTACATTGAACCAAATAATTTGTATGTGCGTAGATTTTTAAACAAAAAGCTACCTTAAGCCTGCCTGCATTATACCTGCTCACATGCGGCGGCTGACTATACGTTTGGTGTGAACACAGCCTTAAAGTAATAGGATTCATAAGTTCGCCTTGTCAATTCCAGTGTGGTGAAGGGTCAGGTAACGTGTTGTCTTTGCGTGCAGAAAGGTGGCGCAGAGGTGCTATTGCGGCGCTGACAGCTGCCGGGGCTGGATAGGGGCTGAGCCCGACTCTGACGACGAGGACGACGAGGTGATTTACACTTTAGTGTTTCGGAATAAAGGATAAATTCCAACAACTCATCATCAGCTTGATTTACATTCGTAAATCATTCAAAATATTGAAATAACACAATTCTCACAGCGTTTTTTGCTACTTTTGTGCTTGCGATAACGGTTGGCGAGCGTCTGTAAGCTCAGTGATGCTAGAATTAGGCATAGACAGACTGCCTATTCTTATTAGGTACTATCGACTAAAGCTACATTTGGAAGAATTGTCGCTTGAAAGCTCAAGTTTTTATTACCCCGCCCCTAATTAGAGTTAAACAATCAGAAGCCAGTAACACCGTCTTTTTTCCATTCCGATCCATTCGACAGTAAATGATTTTGTAATTGTCACAAGAGAGGGCTTTTATGCCCCGGGTTGGGAAAAGATAGCTGCTCGCCAAAATGACACTTAAGGAGGGCTTTTATGCCCCGGGTTGGGAAAAGATAGCTGCTCGCCAAAATGACACTTAAGTTGTATCAGACAGAACTTTACTGATAGTACCTACTAAAAAACTTTTCACGATCTCTGGCACAGCAGGCAACAACAATTAACAGCCGAGTTACTATCAAATTTGCAGTAGATGTAGATAACATTTATAATTTTCTTTAACTTACATCTTTCAATCAGGAGGAAGATGTGTCGACCACAAAAGCGGTGACAGAGTCTTCGGAGGAAGCCAGAGCGACGGACTCTGCGGCCGAGCACCCGCTGCCGCGCGTGCGCAAGCCCAAGGCTGGCCGGAAGTACAAACCGAAGTCTAAGGACTTGGTCCAGGATGCAGATGTGAGTGTTACTTTACTACTACACAGTAGTATACAATATGTAACAGAATAAGCGCAATTCCTGAAATTATTTTGTTTAGTATCGACTACTTCATCGATTTCAGCTATTTTAAAATTGATATTTATTAGAAATTGCGCTTTTTTTGCGACACGTCTAATATTGCCTAAAGCGCCGGCCACAGAGGGTGGCACGATGACGTTCGCGGCGATCGGTCACAGAAAGACGTGTCCATTTTCTGAAAATCAGTGTCATTTGGAAGTCGCAGAAAAGTCAATGAAATCGTGGGAGTCATCTGAGGAATCAAAAGCTAAATAAAATAAAAGAAATAATATAAAAATAAAGATTTTTTTTAAAACTAATTATTTTCTTCTCTTCTTAAGATTCGATCCTAAATACTTAAGATTCTTGTTAGATATGGAATTAAAGAGGTTATATGTTTTGATCACTAATAAAAGTAGATAACTAGTCCAACAAAATTACAGGAAAATGCTGTCTATTTAACTTGTACTGACACTACATAAACAAAACTGCACTGAAATCCAGCATTTTTGAGGTGTTGGTTATCTGGTTTTATATTAGTGCTTGAAGATTATGGGTCTCGGTGCTTGGTGTAATAAAAAAAACCAGCCAAGTGCGAGTCGGACTCTTCGAAGAAGTTGCTTCGTACCAAATTTCAAGATTCTGAGTTCACGGGAAGTACCGTGTAGGTTTTGATTCCCTTGCGGCATAAACGGCTATATCTTTTGATTGCGTTGGCTTAGAAGTTTGATTTTTTCACATCTCCAAGGGACAGTAAACTTGAGTATTTGATATAAATTCAAGCTTGATACCTCCACGCGTTCTTGAGAAAAAGGGTCTTGACAGACAGATGGACGGGCGGACGGACGGACAAAAAGTTATTTTTTTAATAAGAGGAAAGGGGGAAAATGAGCAAACGGGTCACCTGATGGTAAGTGACTACCGTCGCCCATGGACACCTGCAACTCGAGAGTCGCAACTGCGTTGCCGGCCTTTGCAGAGGGAGTAGGGGAAGACGAGGGGAGGGAAGTTATCCGATAAGGGTTCCGTCTTTTCCTTTCGAGTAATAAAACACCAAACTTTGGTCGTAACAGATCGAAGAGGACCTCGAAGCCCTCGGCAGGACAGGCGTCAAGAACCAGAGCCACACTCTGCGGCTGTCGCGTACAGTCGTCCGCGCGAAGACCCGCCGCGCGCAGACGGCTCTACTGCGGCTACTGCGGGACGCGGACCTCCCGTGCCGCAGACTGTTCCTCGACTATCGCGGGCTGAGGCTGCTGGCACCGTGGTGCACTGACGCGCCTTTGGACTTCAGGTATTCTAAATAACTGGCTTTTTAACTTGGCATATCGGAAGTTACGTAACATTTTTAGAGACCATTTGGCTGTATGAGGCAGGCGGAGACCATGCTAGGTTGTCATTAATAGAATATTCAATATTTATAAATAACGCCATCTTTCCGCTAAACCCAGTACTAATTTAGCATTAAAATGCGTTCAGGTAATATAAAAAAATGCAAAATATATATTTTATGAAGTAATTAATAACATTGATTAAACTATTAATGAAAAAACAACCCTTTTGTTTTAAAACATTACACAAATTAATAAAAGTTATTACCACTGAATTAATTAAAAGAGAACGCACCCTTTAAAAAAATAATGTCTTTCAGTGTTGCAATATTTTTACACAAAACCTATAATTGAGTAAAATTTTATTCGGTGCAAACGCTTTTTATTGGAATAATCATCTTATAATAAACATTTCTGACGCCTTTACATGTTTTACACTATGCTTTATCTACCTGTTTATTCTAGTAAAGGCAGTTTAACTGATGTAAAATTATAAATATATTATGGACTTATTAGAAAGTCTTTTTTGTTTGATTTTTATCGTTCTATTTATTTACACCGTGATGCCCCTTAATTCGAGACGGCGCGGAGGACGGATATACATTTAATTCAGTATCATACATTTTAAATGAAATGGTAAATTTAAAATTTTCAATATGGCAACATTAAAACTGGTTGTCAATACCACTGTTTTTCAAAATTCGAATCTTCAAATACTACTTTGTGCTCCACATACACGGATTTTGCTTTTTATTTACTAAACAGTGCATTCTTTTCGTGAGATTTTCCGCTAAAAACGTTGAATCGAGTGTCTACTCCTCCGTCTTAGTGACGTAATCTTCACGGAATACTGCCTGACTGCGAAAAGAAGACAGTGTTGAGATAGGACTCCATGTTCTCTAGTTTAAGTGCAATTTCGTGAGATATAGACTCTTTACCATGCCTCAAAAAACCTGTTGTGCTTCCTCTTGTCTAAATAAAACCGTTAAAAAAGATATAGTGAATAAAATTGTTTATTTTTTCTTCTCATGATTGTCTAAATTATTATCCAATCTTCTCTTTAAATTCGTTGGCTTTGATGTTTTCAATGCTTAGTTTAGATGTTAAAAAAATCATAATCAAAACTAATACATCATTATTTATAAAAAAACGAAATTTAAGTGCTAAGTCTGTTTATATAAATCGTTAAGTATCAGAAACGCATTAGTAAATGACTGCCAATATTTTGTAATTTCAATATTTGTTATGAATAGTGTAATACAAAAATGTGTTCTTAAATTTTTAAAATGCGTATCTGCAACTTAGCGATATTACAAAAAATAAATAAAATAAAGTGCACATATAGATAGCTAGCTAGGTATATATATCGACCTGGCACCTACATGGACTTAATAGTTCTGGGTGTGGTAACTAGATGGCGTCATAATACGAAACCCAGACTTGGTTATCTATACGTTAGTACATATTCTTATCTATGGCGGAGACTATGTTCAGAGCTGCCAAGTTGAAACGGCCGAGCTGTACTCTTATGTCTGTGTGTGTGTGTGTGCGAATGAGGCGCCCGTAGCCCTGTGGTACCAGTGTGTTTGTAAAAATCATAACCAGTGTGATTTTTACAAACACACTGGTTAAGCAAAGTTAAGGCTAAGAAAATCAGTGAACGTTTGACAGCCTTGTGGCATTATACACGAGTGCCTTAATCTTTCATGGCTTGACGACTTGACCTTGGGTGGCTTAAACATTTCTGACAGTAAGGTGGTCACTAGCTTAACACCACCTCTTAATTAGTGTTGGGCTCGCGTGGGAGATTATAGCCCATACTTCCGGATGTGTGAGGAAAGACCATTAGCTCAGGAGTGGGCTAGTACGGGTTGATGATTAATGTGTGTTTGGTGGATTATTGCTTATCACGTGAGACAATGTGTTTCAGGTAGAAAAAACAATATTAGTAAAACTTATTGACAATGTTCATGTACATAGTGGACTTCAGGTAATTTTCAACAGGCGTTAGTGATCCCATATGATAATTAAAATATGTTTTATAATTTACTAGCGACCCGCCCCGACTTCGCACGGGTGCAATGCTTATACTAAAACCTTCCTCTTGAATCACTCTATCTATTAAAAAAACCGCATCAAAATCCATTGCGTTATTTTAAAGATTTAAGCATACATAGGAATATAGGGACAGAGACAGCGACTTTGTTTTATACTATGTAGTGATGAAGAAAAATCTTCTAATAATTACTGCCACTTTTATTTGTTAAAATATTTTAAATGCAGTTTTACTTATTTTTAAAAATAAAGTGAGTAATATTTCCTTCCAGTATAATTGATGCCATCATCAATATTTAGGGTACTTTCTTCCCTCTTTGCAATTTTTATCACCGTGTTTACTCACAACATTACCCTACAGGCTAGAAATGCTGCAAACCGTGGACCGGCTCCCGATCCCGAACAAGACGATGGTGCAGGAAAGTCGCTTCTTCACGATCGTGGAGCGCTGGCTCACAGCCGACGCGCCGTCGGAGCCTGTCTTCATTGACGAGGCCACCGGTGAGTTAAATACCATGAATGATGTACAGTATAGTCTTTTCCACGTAGCATGGGTTCGGTGACAGTTAACATTTTTCCGTTTTACGCTTACTTACTAATTTCGACTAATATAAATATTGAATTAAAAAGTAATTAATATTTTATTATTTTATCATTGCAAAAATACAATATTTTTTTATTAGTCAACAGTAGTATCAGTAAAATGGAAAGATGTGAACTGTCACCGAACCCATGCTACGTGAAATAGACTGTAGTAATAGTAATAAATTGTGGGACACAATTTACACACGGTTATTCAGTCCCAAACTAGGCAGGGCCTGTACTATGGGTACTTAACAACTGATAAACATACTTAAATAACTACAGATATGTTCATAACACAAATGTTGACCCCGAGCGGGGATCGATCCCGCGACCTCCGACTCAGAAGGCAAGGTCACTACCAACTGAGCCAATAGGCCCGTGAGGCAACAGACAGTCAGAAGAGCATATGAAGCTTACACTTGTAGTGCGAGTCGGACCTCTAAGGCGATTGTATTCAGAACGTTACAAAGTCTAATGTGTCAAGCTCTACGTGCTCTTGACTATAAAGAGACTTGCCCTTTGTGGAGCTAATATCAGCGCCGTGAAATATTTTGTCTCGTGCAATTGTCTCTTATTGGTACGAAAGAGCGAGACAAAACAGAACACAAAAAATGGTCCTTAGGCAAAAAATTATTGTGGCTTAAAGATTCAAGTTTCCTGCGGACTTCTCTCTTTTCTTTGGCATTATAGAGATAGAAGAATAATCTCATGTCAATCTTCTATTGAACAATCATGTGGGGTAATTGACCTCGAATTTTTGACGTCATTTGTTCTAAGTCTCATCAGCAGATAACAAACGAAAGTATGTTTTCGTCTTACGAGTCTATAATACTAAACGATTATTTAGGATATTTTTGTAATATTTTTTTTTTATTTTCAGGGTTGCCAGTAGAAATACCGATCGGGCCAGCCCAAGATGGCTCAGCGCCCGTGGACAAGGTCAAAGAGAACGCTGCCGTTCTGGAGAAGGTCAAGGACCTCTCCAACCAACTGTTGGAAAGATGGTCCAGTTTAAAGGTAGGTTTGTCTAAGCGTTTTATTTACGATAATATATATTTTGTTGACTGAATATTGTGTATAATGTGAATTGAGGGTACGACAAGGTGGCTTAATGGATGCTGTCCCTACTGTATGCAATCGCTAATTTGTAAGCTATAATACGTTTTAATTTAAAAGTGAACGTTTATCTTACTAAGGCCCGTATAGAATGTTCTTTCTGACATCCTCAAGCAACGAAAATCTGCTTGAGGATGTCAGAAAGAGATGCCACTAGTTCTCTCTAGCTAAGTCGCATAAAGCTGTCCCCTTCTAATTGTGCTCAAGCAGAGTTGCATGCTTGCGGAACGTTATCTAATACGGGCCTAAATTATGTTTGCAAAGTAGCAAAAGATATGAAGTGATAGACGGGTAATAAAAAAATATAGCGGATTGTCCAAGTCAAAATTCATTTATTTCTATAAAGCAAATTATACTTAGAAACGACAATAGTCTAATAACAATGCACTCCAAACTCATCCATGGACATTGGCTAAATGTAAACAGCATCCCATCTCTAGAGACGAGTTGCTGGTTCCAAATGTAGTACCCTGAGAAAAACCAGCAAGAATCTCAAGGACAGCTCTTTTTAATGTCATGTCTTACTATTTATTATCGAATGTTTGATTCTGTACACATATTATTGTATTATACTGCATCATTACTATTTATTATGACAGGAAGTATTCAAGATCCCAAAGAAGGAGCGAATACAGCAGATGAAGGAGCACGAGCGGCAAGCGAACGTTGAACGACGAGCAGCTGACTCGAGCGGGTCACGTGACCGGCGTGACGAGCGAGAGCGACGGGATGAGCGAGAGCGACGCGACGAGCGGGACCGTGAGCGGGAGCGAGAGAGGGAGCGGGAGCGGGACAGGGAGCGCGAGAGAGATAGATACAGGGAGCGGGACAGGGACCGCGACAGGGACAGGGAGAGAGATGACAGGGATAGAAGGAAAAGGAGAGGCAGTCCCGAAGGCAGGAGGAGCATCAGGTTAGCAAGCAAGTCTTGATACCTAAAAGTGTGTATTCCTTTACAAATTGCATTTGTTTAAGAATACTATCTCCTGAGCATGGAGCTTTCAAGTTGTCCTGAAGCTGCCTTATTTAGACGCCAAACATGTGTTGGGAGTTGCAATCTGCACAAAAAAACAAAACAAAAAAATGGATATAAGGGTCGGAGCTGCCGTTATTATTATTATTATTTACTACTTGTGTGTGCATTGTAGTTGAGTTATCACAAAGTCCATTTTAACGAACAAGAAAATACCGATTGCATTAAGAAAGCGTGTTCTTTCGCAACTTACTTACATATTTTATTGAATTTCCCATTCACTGCACACTTTGACGGACACTTCCCACATATACTATCACTAACACGAGTCCAAGCCCGAAATATACATCAAAATGAAAAAAACATCACGTCCCTGTTCGGATTCCCGCCAAAAAACCCAGTTGAGGCTTAGACGTCAAAGTTTTTTTCAATGTAGGGGCTTATAGGTCCTCTTATTGAAAGTCATTGCTACTCCACCGCTTCAGTATGTATAGTTCAGGAGAAGCGGGGCAAGAAACTCCTCAACACATTATAAAAATATTTCACGCCTGTTATCCCCGAGGGGGTAGGCAGAGGTATTCCATTACTGGAAATACCCACTTTTCACGAGACATATTGGACCCCTAAACGTAATAGGTGGTGAGCCCATCGCCGGACCGGGTCTATTTACACATGTCTCAGAATTAATTCTGGGACCTGCGGGTTTCCTCACTATGTTTTCCTTCACCGTCGAGCTAGTGATAAATATGTACATAAGTTTTAAAAAACTCATTAGTACATGCCGGGATTCGAACCCGAGCCTCACTGATTTTCAGCCGGCTCCTTAACCGTAAGGCTATCACTGCTCTTATAGGTCCTCTTATTGAAAGTCATTGCGACTCCACCGCTTCGGTTATAGTTGTGGAGAAGAAGTGGGGCAAGAAACTCCTCATCACATTCCATCACATTCTTTTAAACAACCAATATACAGGGTGACTTTTTTTACCGTCTGGAAAAAAATGTGGTGTGATAGGTAAGTGTAATAGATTCATTTGGCAATGTTACTTAAAAATATATTTTTTTCTCAAAATATTTTTTTCTTGCTTAAACTAATATAGTACGTTACTCAATTGTAGTCAATAATACACACTGAAATATAAAAAGAAACAGGCTCGTAGCTTCCATTTATGCGCAATTTAGCTACAACCGCCAGCAGCGCGTAGTACTGTGCGTAGTTTTCTAGATTTTGTAAATTGCATTAAACATGACTATATTTAACAATTAATCTCGTGTAGAACTTCGGCTCTAGGTACCTTATACGTCATATTTTTTTCCAGACGTTAAAAAAAATCATCCAGTATATAAGGGATGTGTTTCACAGGCTAAGCGATCGCGTGCTGGCCGCAGTCCCGCCGATGAGCAAGGAGGAGCGACGTCGAGCCTTCGCCGAAGCTGCCGCCGCCGCCGAAGAGAGCCGCCGCCAGAGGGACCAACACCACTACCACTACTGGCCGCCCGACGGATTCGCACAGGTTACTGCCGTTACATAATTCTTCTTTTAGGTTATAATGGCTTTTCACAGTGGTTTTGCTGATTTTCGCCATAAAATAGTATACTACACATCTAGGAAAGTAAAATAAGAAATGTCTCACATCAATGTTATTGTCGATTCGCCGAGGTCTACAAACATTGTGATCTGAGGCTTTCTTATTTACTTCCCGAGGTGTGTATACTTTTTTTTTCGAGGGAGGCGGAATGTGGCAACTTTGTTTAGCGCAGCGGGCCGAAAGTTGACGCTTTCCGCTCGGAGAAATCAAAACAAGTATTGGGTTAAAATGAGTAGTGCAGTGCCAAGTATCTTTCCACTGTGCCCTCTGCTACTCAGAGCGACGTTGCAGTGTTAGCCGGGACATCGCCGACATTAGATTTAGTATATTCAAATTAGCCAATTGTTCTCCATGTTTTGTGCAATAAATTATTATTATTATTCTCACCAGATGTTCCCAGGGGGCATGATGGGTGGCCCGCCGGGTATGATGGTCGGCCCGAACGTGGGCATGGGTCCGGGAATGGGCCCAGGAGTGGGAATGGGTCCCGGTATGGGCCCAGGCGTGGGCATGGGTCCCGGTATGGGCCCTGGCGTGGGCATGGGTCCGGGTATGGGACCGGGCATGGGCGTGGGCATGATGGGAGACGGTCCGGACTGGCGACCGGGTGCTCCAGAATACCCACCTTTTTGCCCGCCGTATCAGCCACAGCCTTACTGCATGCCTCAGCCTAAGTAAGTCACTCAATACTGTTGTTGTTTTACAAATTGTTACACTGGTATAGTACGGTCAACCAGTGGTGACCTTTATGACGCTTTTTTGAAAATAAAGCATCAATAAAAAGTAGTGGTAGTTCAATGAGAACTAAATACACGTAATATAAAAAAGGAGTAGTTCAATAAAAAATTAATACACGTGAAATCTCAGTATACCCCACCCCCTCCTTGTGATATTTCGCGATTTTTCCGAACCCCTCCTCCTTTTCGAGCCTCCCGTGATTAATGGACGACCCCTAATCGGTCCAGTGTTTCTTAGCATACACAAACCAATCTTTAAATCTTTCCTTTTTATAATATTAGTAATATTATATGTTTGTGTGCAGCATGGGCGTGATGGGCATGAGCGGGTTCGGGATGGGCGGGTTCATGTTCGGGCAACCGCTCCCGGCGCAGTTCCCCACTCACGGACCACCCACGGAGCCCCCGTCTCAGGTACAATCCACTATATTATAATCTCGCGGTTTCACCCGCGTAGTTCCCGTTCTCCTGGGAATACGGGGATAAAATAGAACCTATGGTACTCAGAGATATTCTAGCTTTCCATTAGTGAAAGAATTTTTGAAATCGGTTTTTTAAATAGCATGTACACAAAAGACTAGCTGCGTAAGTCCCGTGGGAAAATTATAGACCATGTCAATCCCAGATAAATAAGATTTACATTGGTGAAAGAATTTTTAAAATTGGTCCAGTAGTTTTTAGTTTATTAGTTACAAACATACAAAGCTTTCAGCTTGCACGTGGAGCTTGACGCATTGTAATTCTTATTACAATCGCCTTAGAGGTAAGACTCGCACGACAAGTGTAAAGCTTCGTGTGCTCTTGACTGTACATGCCGGAATTCGTACCGGAGCCTCACTCATGAGAAGCGGGCTCTTCAATCACAGGGTTCTCACTGCTTCCAAATACCAGTCAAACACCCAATTATTGACACCCCTCACCCCAACAGATTTTTTCCAAATAAAATAATTATATAAACCCACCGTGTTTATTTGGTTATTCTAAATAAAATCGTTTATCGTAATTTCGTTAATTGGTGTCAATTAATTCAATTAATTGGTGAAGTCAACAATTGGTTGTTTTACCCTACTTATATTCGATGTTAGCACCAGCAGCCGATGGCGCCTCCCCCCAGCACGACCAGCCCGGCGCCTTTGCCCTCCCTCTGGCGCAGCGCCGTGGACGCGAGAGGCCGCACATACTACTACCACGTCAAGCTGAGGCAGCCGCAGTGGCTGCCGCCGGAACCACCGCCCCCCGCAGGTTCAAATACATTATTTTTTACTAGCGACCCGCCCCGGCTTCGCACGGGTGCAATGCTTATACTAAAACCTTCCTCTTGAATCACTCTATCTATTGAAAAAAAAAACGCATCAAAGTCCGTTGCGTAGTTTTAAAGATTTAAGCATATATAGGGGCAGAGAAAGCGACTTTGTTTTATACTATGTAGTGATATATAAGGTCATTTTAAATCACCCCATGACACCCCACACCACATGACACCCCACCAATTAATTGACACCCAATCAGCTTTATTCAAAATTAACGAAATTAAGATGCACAATTATATTTAGAATAATTAGATGAAACCACTTTGTTTATTTAATTATTCTAAATATAATTGCGTATCGTAATCTTAATTTCGTTAATTTTGAATAAAGCTGATGGGGTGTCAATTAATTGGTAGGTTGAACTATGGTGTCAATAATTGGATGTTTTACCCTACAAACGCAAACACAACAAGTTGCCGTGCGACGCAGTAGCTAAAACTATAAAAATAAAATTTATTTATTTGGAGTAACAAGTCTCATTTTGTTAGTAACAATGGGTAACTTAATTCGTCGACCGCGCGGTTGCAATCCGCACCATAACAATTAAAAACCAATTGTGTTTTATTTTACTGGCTTAAGATAAAACATAAACGAAAACGTACTATGTTAGTAAAAAAAAATTAAAACAAAAATCATTTACATAATATAATATATCGTATGATATGTGGAGATGTCGCTACATGTTTATTTACTTAATCTTAGGAAGGCTAACAGCTATAAATAACTACATTGTAAATGCTTCGATGATAACAGAATGCCAATAATAAGTCTCCTTTATGTTATGTTTCGGACCTTACACATCTCTTATTCCTTTTTAACGTGAACCGTTGCAATTCAGGCGATTCATCGGGCGAGGACGAGGATCAAGAGAGCACCGTGAAGGCAGCAGTCGACGCCGTAGTCAGAATGCCGTTCAAAGGAAAGCTCGTGGAGGGAGTCAACGGCATTTACGAGGGTAAGTTATGATTTTATTTTTTAACCGACTAGTAGAGATTTCAAGAAAGCCTTTGTAAAGAAATCATACAAAAGTTCCAAATATAACTACATATCAATTTACTTACTTACTGCTTTATATTATTGTAAACCATATTTATTAGTAAGACATTAGATTAAAAAGAGCTGCCCTTGAGTTTCCTGCTGGCTCTTCTCGGGGGACTGCATTTGGTACCAGCAACTCGTCGGTGGAGATGGGCTGCCGTTTACATTTAGCCAATCTTCATGGACGAGTTTAGTGTGCCTTGTTATTGTAAACTATTGACGTTTCTAAGTGTATAGTCCATACCTAAAGAAAATAAATGAATTTTGAGTTTGAGTTCAGATTGCGCGATGGCTGATCAGTCAATATATGCCCCGAATCCGTCTGTTCTACCTTGAAGGGACTGTAACTTTTGAACCGTAATATACAAAAATAACGGGCAACATACAAGAATCGTGTTTTTGACGGAACCTACGGTGCATGCTCGCACTTCGCATAGGGATTTCGAAAAACCCTTATTTAGTTAGTTAGTTACTATAGGTACGGATATTTAAACAAATCCCACCGGAACGTGAAAAAACGGTACATGCGCGGAAAAATGCGCTACAATAACTAGTAAATAGATATATTATTTTTGAAATATCATCCCATGGGTTTTTCCACCACATATGAGGAAGCATGGGCCATAATCTTTCACACTAGATTGGGAGATGTTGTTAAGCTACAGATTTCTTTTCTATTGTAGTGATAAAAGAGAATGGACTAATCCCCGACCACGCTTTGCTCACCATGAAGCCGAGCAAACGGCGGCCCGGTCTGGTGTCCGAGAGGCCGATCAGCGTAAGTTGTAACCTTTTGCCTTTTACAAGATTCTATTTAATTTGCAATGTATGTTTGTGTAGGCAGATCGTCAACCGATTGAGCTGAAATTTGGCATACTTGTGTAAGTTCGGTGACAATACAATATTATGGTACCACCTAGCTGATTTGATGATGGTGCTAGGAGGTGGATATTGCATTTCCTCAATGACTACTCATAAATCCCTAATAAACCTAGTTGGGGATCATTAGATTTTATATGGCGCACTTACAGCTTTGAAGTTGCGCAAGTGGCTGCGCAATAACATTTTTTAGCGACCATTTGGCGGTATGATGCGGAGCCTATGTTCAGAGCAGGCAAGTTAAAACGGCCGTACTGTACATGCATACAAAAGCTTGTTTTTTTTTACGATCTATAATTGGGTCGCTTTCGCAGCACTTTAAAATTCAAATAAATAACTGTAAACAATAACGTCCGTCCGTGCACAGCCGAGGACGGAGGAAGACAAGCTGGCTGGCAGGATGGAGGTGAAGCGGTACAAGCAGACCAAGGAGAAGCTGCGCCGGCGCAGGGAGCGGCTGTTGCAGCGGGTGAGGCTCGGCGCCAGGCCCAGGCGCACGCACGACGCGCCCAGGGACCTCAAGGTGGGTGGATAAGGGATCCGCTATTGGACCGACAAAAAACAGGCGTTCCTTCCACGTGGTCAAACTGATTTGACCACGAGAAATTCTATTCCGGATAGTCAAACTACTTAGTTAAACGAAAAATATCCACCCTTAGGGGGGGGGGGGGTTCGGAAAAATCACATAATAACATAATAATATGCCCGTACACGATGTTCTTAGCTCGCCAACGTGACACGAATATACGCGTGCTAATGTAGCCACAGCGTATTAATATATTTTTGTATTTTTTTCTAAACGTGCTTATTTGTTTTTGTCGAAATATTTTTTTTTCTAAACTGGGACTAGTTTTACTCCTTTTAGCGTAGAAGCTAACATCTCAGTTCAATGCGGTTGTAATGAATGCTTACCATTATTAACTCCTCACTACAGTATAAGACAAACATTGGTCATTCATGCATGTTTTAATTTTTTTTAAGTAACACAATTAAATGCTTAATTTTTTTAAATCATGCAGCCTAGTTCTCTGTCGGATACTGAGTGGGTGAGTCTTGTAGAAGCGCTTACTTACTATGGTCCGGTCAATATAGGAAGAGCTCTGAAAGCTCCAAAATATTCCGTATTGTTTTATTATGGCGACACGTAGTGGTATGTACTACATAGAACTAACTAGACGGCAAGTTCTAAACCGCGCTATCGAAGTTTTCTAATGAGTTTGTATAAATACAATTGTCCAACATCAACAGTTGGACCGCGGTCCTCACGCACGATCACCTTTCGTAAAGGAAGATCTTCCCTTTTCACGATGGAGGAGCATTCCACCTCCGCTCCTCCATATTTATTATTATTTAAGAAATAGCTTGTCAGAGTTGTTCTATAATGACTGAACTTAAGATTAGGCTCCACTGCTACATATAGGATTGACAGTCCGTCAAATATATTTTAATTCTGCTTGTCATCTAACCTATTATCTTGAGTTACAGGGGCTGGCATAATACCTTGTATTACAAGCCTCAATAAAAAAAAATTGTCTGTAAAGTCGGTTTACGGAATATAATTTAAATTGATAACGTCATGAAGGAAAACATTGATGAAAAATTGCATACTGGAATGGAAGAGAGATAGACGCGTCACAAGCTGAACACTTTGATGGATCGTGTCTGTCTTTCGCTTGCTCCGCGCTTTCGCTTGCACACTCGGCTCAGGCGGAACGTGAAAATGAGTCATGCTTTTTCGTACCACCGGCGTTCATTGATTTATAAGATGTTATAACGTAAAAAATTGATTAAAATAAAACATTTTAAAATTATATATAAAAATATTACGATGAGCAAAGTCAAGACATCTTGTTAACCCAGTACCTGAAATATGGTTTCTTATAATCCTTCCTTCCACATTTTTTTAATAATCTATCTATCAACAGATCGACCTAGTGGAATCGGACAGCGACTCCGAAGAGGATTTGGATGAAGTGCCAATCGTGGCCCCCGTAGAATCGCCCCCGCCCGTAGCCTCGGTAGCCCCAGCGGCTGCCGTAGCCCCAGTGGCCACTGTAGCCCCGGTGCCCGCGCCGCCCGACGCCGACGAGATTGCCCGGAAGATTAAAGAGCAGTTCAGGAGCAGCATGGCTCGGGCGATGGTCCAGCATTTGAACCCGTATCGCCATTCCGAGGCGAAGGCTGGCCGGATCACTTGTACAGCTGACTTCAAACATCTGGCTAGAAAGGTGAGTGACTATTGTCTGCTTCTAGTGTATTAAGTAGATTTTAGGTGCATTGATAACATTTAATAAAGCCGCCACAGCCTAGCCTATAGCCTAGGTCTGTCACCAAACTGGTTCATAGCTAGTTTTTAAGTTATTTCATTTAATGGCTCTGGGTTCAAGCTCTTTTCAGCCAGACGCTTTTGTTTAATATTATGTTTGTTTTCTTTTTCAAATTAGGCAAATTTTAGGCAGCGACAGTTACATTAGGGATATAGTCTAGGCGATAAAGGTAGTGGACCCCAACATTAATTCCTCAGTCGATGAAACTTTGCAGGATTGTAGTATAGTATGAGACAATGGGTTCAATTCTACGCGTCCACTGCCTAAATAGCTTAAAACTAAATTTCTTAAATTATATTTAGTTTTACGCAGCCGCTAAGCCAAATGCAATTCTAGAAAGCCATGGTTACTAAATTTAGATAGTCTATAACCACAGCGTAAAATGCCTAAGTTGAATAGTGTTGCAATTACAAATAAAAAAAGAGCCGAGTGAACGAATGAATGAAATCTAAAAAAAATACAATAATAAATGTGTATATATTTATTAATATGTAAATAAAGTTCTCAACGATTACTTTCGATGCCATTTTTATCATTTTATCATAGGTTTAATTTATATTTTCTTGTTTTACTTCAAATATTAAAGTCACTATTATTCGGGCAACACTGAAAAGGTATTATCAAATAGTTTTTTTTTCTTTGGACAGGCTAGAGTCATAGACCGTACTGCCTCGTCTTCAGTTAAGTTTATCTTTAAATGGATATGTGCCTTGTCCTCAGTCTTTGTTTTCTTGTTAATTCAATAACATCTCCAGCAATCTTCAAATTTCTTAGTTAAACGGCTCTGCTTTGGAGTCCATGTACCAAAGAGATTTAAATATAATAGGGCATAGAGGGGGCATTGGGAATATTTTCATACAAAATTTTGTAGCCTAAGCATCATGTCCTTGTCATGGCAGTTAGTATGAACGCGAGCTGTCATTCGGTCGAAATTGTACTAGACTTATTCCACTTGGAATAACTTTTGACTTCAAATTTTCCTCGCTTTGTCCCCTCTATGCCCTATTATATTTTAAATCTCTTTGCCATGTACAAAAATACTGAGTCATCAACACCCCTTTTTGGATTATCGCCAATAAAATTATAGTACTTTTACTGAAGACTTCATTAAATGACTTCGGCAATCTAACAACGTCGATCCCATGCATTTTATCGAAATTTCCATTCACTGCACACCTTCACAGACACCTGCCACACAAAATATTATTAGTCAAAACCCAAAATATACAGCAAAATATAAATTTTACAAAAAAACATGATCCCCCTTTTCGTATTCCCACCAAAAACCCTCTTGACTATTTCTGAAAATATTGAAAACATATCTTGGAAAATAACACAACCACAAATATGTAGGGATTTAGTCAAAACCCAAAATATGCAGCAAAATATAAATTTTACAAAAAAACATGATCCCCTTTTCGTATTTCCACCAAAAACCCTCTTGACTATTTCTAAAAATATGGAACATATCTTGAAAAATAACACAAACACAAATATGTCGGGATTTTTCCTATAATCTAATTTAAGCGACACCATTTTAATCGCCGCTAAGTTTAGGAGGTTTAGTCGTGATGACATTTCTAAAATGCTTAAAATGGCGTCCACAGAATAGCCATAAGGTCGCTAAACCTAAATTGAATTGACCAGATAAATTAGGAACGTCAGATTCATTTTTAGTCCTGTCATTTGATTTTGACAGTACTGCCTAGAATAGCAAAATGCTTTAGCAGCTGTCAAATAAAATTAAGAGGTTTAGACGGTGTTGTAGAATTGAACCCAATACTTGCATAAAAAAATTTAAAAAAAAAACTAACCAAAGTTTTTATACTTAAAAAAAAATTTTTTTTTTGGTTGATAATTTGATAATTTCTGAAAATAATGTAGGGAGACGGTTTTTATTTAGGATTTTCCTATTGTAAGTCCACAGCGACTATTAAATTATCGATTTTCCCGTGCAAGGTACATATACGTCTGAGTTTTGTTGTTTCTACCAGGAGATTTTTTTGGATATCTCGCATACTTATAGCTTTCTTAACACATGAGTATTGCTGGCGAAGAAAATTTTGACTGAGCATTTTTCCCAACAAAGATATCAAATAAATAAGTATTTCAGTAAAAATACCTAACTTCGGTTAGGTTTTTTTTTTATTTTTTTATGCAAGTATTGTCTCATACTATACTACAATTCTGCAAAGTTTCATCGACTGAGGAATTAATATTGGGGTCTTCATACAAAAATCCGCTTCATTGCCTGGACTAATAGGAAACATACCTTTCTTATTTATGTTAATAATTAAATAGATCAAAGTCGTTATTGTCTCGACTATCTTGCTCGACCTTGTTCAGAGTCGAGGCGAGTTTAGTTACCATATTTCAGGCTCTGCCTAGTTTGGGACTAAACAACCATGTGCGAATTGTGTCTCACAATTTTTTTATTATAATTCACAGCTCACGCACTTCGTTATGCTGAAGGAGCTGAAGCATTGTCGCTCTGTGGAGGAGCTAGTGGTGACCGACTCTGTCCGATCGAAGGCGAAAATGTTCGTCCGGAAGTACATGGCTAAGTTCGGGCCGGTTTACAAGCGGCCGCCCGAGGAGGCCGACTAACGCAAGCTTAAAGTGTAATCCGTGATTACACTGACTGAGTGCTAGTGAAGTGACTTGACTTGACTGCTATGGTGCTTCTCCACGATGCAAGTAACGCTTCATATTTACACAGACAGTAAGCAGTTGACTATCGAAATTGATATGCGGGTCGATCATTTAATCAAAAGATTCTAACAGAACACATCTAAAAGTGTATTTCGATTTTAATTTTACAATCTTACAGAATTTCAAAATAATAAGACAATAGAAAAGCGCAATTGACAATTAATAAAAATGTTGATGTCAATTCAATTTTTAAGGTTATGACTGCACTGTTTTATCAGTGATTTCGGGAACGACGTTATGGTAATATAACACTGCATTTAGTCATAGACTGTTGTTCGGTAGAGAAATGGTTTGAACCACAATTTAATATTCACTACATTTTTTTTTAAAATTTGCCATTTCACAGTTTATAAAATGTTACGTAATAATTCATTAGCAATTAGACAATAATGACGGCATGCCTCTTTTGATTCGGTAGTGCCTTAGACCTCTCAAACCAAGAATCATAGACACAATTGATTTTTAATTGTTACGGTGCGCATTGAAACCGCGCGGTGCTTGACTAATTACGTTTGCCTGTGGCCAGGAATTCACATATAGTAGACTTCTTGACAGTTGAACTTTATCACGCATGTTACTTGCTCCAGTTGCTTGTATCGTGTGCAAGCACCGTTATTCTCGTTTAGTCGCGATATGATTGCGACTATTGACTATTTAATGGGATTACGATTTACTTGTTTTGAAGGTTCTAGTGACAAATGTAGTTTTGAATCTAACCTAAAAGAATTTTAAATATATATATGAGTCGATTCCGTTCGAAAATAGTCAACAAGTCCGTCGATTATTTGTCGATATACAACTGTTACGCCGTCTCGTAGATATGATATGGGAAGAGTGAATTGACACTATAATAGGCGGAAGTGTCGTAATTGAGACGAGAATAAGACGATGGACACTGATATACTACTGCTGACTATGATAAAGTTGTGTATGTGTTCGTTCTTTGCCATAAGGTCGAAATTGCGTCAAAAAATAATGAACTTAGCAAAATGATCTAATGAAAATATAAATGAGTTAACAGTTTTATTTATAAATAAACAAAGTAATATTTTAAAAGAAATACAGTCGTGATTTTTATGGTCAATTTTAAATTAAATACTAACCAAAATTATGTGTTACTGGTACTGCGGAAGGTAGATACTAAATACCAAACACAAATCTCTGAAAAATGTTAACGCGTGTAACACTAATAAATAATAGTACCCACCGGTTTTAAACAACACGGAAGAACTAAGTTTACATAAGTGATGAAATACTGATGACTTATAAAACCAGTGACAGAACATTCTGGAAAACGATATTGTGTAAATAATTGAGAAATGTTTTATATTAATAGACTCGCGCAGTGTTTTTTTTCTAGGATAAAATGAAGAATATAATATTTTCATGGTACCTAAATGTTAAGTACTCTACTTAATAATACCGTTCACGAAATAATGAAAATGCTAAGGTATTTATTGTTTGAACGCTGGTGGAATGTACTTTACTGTTCCAAGAATAATTGGAGATTGATTCTGCAATGTTTCATCACTAGAGGCGCCACTTGCATAATATATTCTATTGATGAATATTTTTTAAATGGATGTGGCGACACCTACTCCTCGTTTTGCATTTTATATCCTATTGAAACTCGAATATGGGTAACAAATAAGTACACAGTATTATATTATAATAGTTAGTTTCAAGTTTCATTGTCAGCCATTTTCTCTGCCTTCAGTTATTTCTCTGAAACTATTTCAATAAATGTTCCTTGATGGAGTCCGCGCCATCACTCAAGTGCTCCGGTGAAAAGCCTTAATTAAAAGATTGATTTGATTTCAAGCAAATATTAGGTCTTTACTTATCAGATTTTCGATACATTCGGTTTAATGTTATTAGTTCTGTAATTTTGCGATTATCATATAATTCAAAAGTTGACTATATTGGTAATAATCTGACATTTTGCGAATCCGTCGTTTTGCGAATCCGTCATTTTGCTAATCTGACATTTTGCGATGGTTCCAATTATGCGTGCACTAAAACTTATTTTGTTAAAATGACTGATAGATTCGTTGCATGTGTTGTCCAGATTAAAAAATCTGTTATTTCAAAAACTAACCTAGCAGTTTTCTTCTAACAAACACGATCATCTCATTGGTAAAGACCTTTTTTAATTAAATAAGCTATTATGAAATCTCAATGTCTAGTTACAATTTCTTGTATAATTAGTAAAAAATGCAGGCAGTAATTTCTTGAGTGTGAAGAACTTGAGTTGTGGTTGTAACGCGGACACATGTTTGGATTTTAGTTTCAATGTGAACTTTGCTAATAGTCCTCTCTTTTCTTTGGATTATAATGTATATCTTGTGTATAAACGGGCTGCGTTCAGAACATGTATTTTTATGATTAAAACACGATGTGACAAAACAAGGTCACTCTTGATAAAAATATCAATATTAAAGATTTATTTTATTTATTTATGTATTTTCTGTTAACGAACGCAGCCGTGGTTATTTCTGGTTTCATTTATCATGTTTGTAACTATACATTGTTAGTATGTGGTCATTTACATGTATTAAGTTGATCGTTTTAAAAAAACATTATTTTCAACGATCTGCAGTGCAGGTAACTGGTTGTCTATTCTCAGTTTTGTTTTTTATAATTTTTTTGAATGACATAACATGAAATTATGATTTCAGTGGAACTATACCAAACATGATTAATTATGATTTATATAACTGAATCAACTTTTAAAGTCATGTTTTGAGACTAAGATCTAAATTTTTGATGATGGATAATATTATATGTATAAGTAAATGTGATTTGCAAAAATAATGTAAATATTGTACATAAATAATGGCGTGTGAATTAGCAGTATGTTCCAAGTCGATAAGGTTATTGTGTTAGTCTGAAGCTTGAAAGGAAATGAAACAGATAGAGATTGTAAGGTTTGATTTAATTATTTATAAGTTGGCAAAGAGATCGAAGCCGTCGGAACAAATAAAACGTTATTTCTTTTAATACTATTTTTGTTTAACTTTACCTCCTTACCTTCCTTAGCCAAATGGACGAAAGTTTCAACAGTATAGTATACGGTTATTTGCTAAAGCTACATTATTAGGGAGTAATATAGGCTATATTTTATCCATTAAAATTCTCGTCTCGTATCATCTCGTCTTTGGTAATGCAGCTTGAGATTCCGTCATCCGGATTCACGCCAAAATCCCTACTTTCTTAGGGTTCCGTACCCAAAGGGTAAAACGGGGCCCTATTACTAAGACTTCGCTGTCTGTCCGTCTGTCTGTCACCAGGCTGTATCTCAAGAACCGCGATAGCTAGATAGTTGAAATTTCTGTTGCCGCTACAACAACAAATACTAAAAACAAAAAATAAATATGAAAGGCAAAACACGTTTGTTGTAATGGAGCCCCCCATACAACAAACGTGTTTTTTCTGTCGTTTTTATAGATAATGGTACGGAACGCTTCGTGCGCGAGTCCGACTCGCACTTAACCCGTTTTATTAATGTTTGACGTGTTGGCCACAGTTTGCCTGGAATTGAACTAATCCAAACAAGTTTGAGAGCAAAATAAATAATTTATATAGATATATATTTTTTTAACAATGAAGGAGTGAACAGTAATATTTATAAGTCGGAGAATCGATCGAATCAAGCGATAACTGTTACTGACCGCCCCCATTCGTCGGCGGCGTCGAGTAGGTATTTGCATTGTGCGGCAATTTCGTAAACAGCCTTACATTCATCGCTGTCTTTCCATAATGTACATTCCTGGAAAAGTTGTAAGTAAGTAGTAATTATTAACAATGAGTACCTACTTTGCCTACTGAGTTCTTCGCGCTCGCGAAAAGTCGCTGAATAGAGTTATTAACAAGTTGACAAGGACTCCTTGCAAAATCTCCTAGAATTCCTCTTTTAAGTCGTTTTTCGTCATAGAGTATTTATAAGGCTATACTACATTTATTCCCGCTCCTGATGGGGACCTCTTTTGTTTTATCATCGACATATAGGGCTAATATAATGTACTAACCACCATCGTATTCATATAAGCACATAACTCAAACTGCAATGCAGCGCAGTCCTTCGGGTAGTACTCCTTGTATTGTCCATTGAGGCATTTGGCGCGGACCCGATCAGTCATAACCTTCGCGTCGGGATATATAGCGGTGTTCCTGTCCATCATGGCGCTTATTTTATCCTCATTAACTTCACCGTATGCCATCAGGTGGATTTTCTCCATACGGCATGATGATTCTTTACACTGGAAGAGGAATAAATCAAAACGCTTGCTCTTAATAACATTGAACTAGCGCTTAGGATTGTGCTATAGCTGTAAGGTTGTAGGTGTGCTAGGGATTTTGCGTAATGGCTGGTTTACACACAGTTTAGTTACAGTACCTACTGCCGTCTTTACTTGGCTGCTCTGAACATAAGCTCCACCTGCGCAAACCGCCTCATACGGCCAAATGATCGCTAAAATGTTACTGCGCAGCCGCTTGCGCAACTTCGGAGCTGAAAAAAAAAAGGCCGCACTGTAAGTTGGTCAGTAGACGAACATTGCTTGCCCACTATGAGGTATTAATATACCCGTTTATAGAAGCAATGTCCATATACTGACAAACTTAACTAAACTGTGTACACCAGCCATAATTCAAGCATCAAGAAGTCTAGAAACTACTTTAAACTAATTTTACATGCAAGTGAAGTTATAAATAGGGATCAGAAAAAAATTGGGCGGTAGCGGTACCAAAGAGTTCGATGTTACGTACCGACCACGGTTTACCATCTTTAAGTGTGCAATTCCATTTGTCCTTCATATTTTGCAGATGGTGGCAACAAGATTTTTCAACCACCTGAAATTATGTAATTTGTGTACAGTCAAGAGCACATGAAGCTTTACACTAGTAGTGCGAGTCTGACCTCTAAGGCGATTGTAATAAGAACGTTACAAAGTCCAATGTGTCAAGCTCCACGTGCTCATGACTGTACCTAGTAGGAACATGGCTACACTTACAATTTCTTTGAATTGAAATATGTTGTAAGTTTAGAAAGTGAATCTAACATTACTGACCAAATATTTAACAAACAATATATGTATTACCGAACGATGAAAGAGCTTTTCACATTCTGCTAAGTGTATATTTTCTTCTGCGCGGATCTAAAACAAACGAGTTAATTTAGGTACCTTTTAAGCATCTTTTGTTTATAATCAAGTAGTATTAGTATGGTAATTTTTACTCACCCTAGTTGCAACGAAAATTAAATGAAACACTACAAACTTGTAACACATCGTAATGCGATCGCTTCCCAATTGCAATTGTTGTACCTAGTCTCCAATACTTACAACTCATTTATACCATAATTATTATAACAAGAAGCTTCCTGTACATACCTAGGTTTTGCTTTGAAATGACATTATAGTCAAAGATATTAAAGTAAGGATGAGTTATATTCATACTGCTTGCGTTTGAAAATTGATCCCCTACGAGTGTGCTACAACATGTACATACTTACTTCTTAGCGTATTTATAGGATACAACAATGACGGGGAAAGATGATACGGAACGAATAATAAAGAAAAAGAGAGCTATCTGTTAAGAGTTGCGCTTAAAATACGACTTGAAATACAATGCGACTAAATAAAATGTGGTTAATTAACTACATTTGTCGGCCTCATTTTCCGTGCTCTAGTAACATATCTACGTCTTTCTATATATAATATCTTTGATTATAGTAGGTAGGTAGGTACCTACTTACATTTATATTCCTGCTATTATGAACCGTGATGGTATTTTTCGACATTGCACGGTTTTTGATATTGTTATGCTTGTGCGTTATGTTATGTATGTGATTTGAATAAATAAATAAGTACTTAGGTATAACGACAAATTAAACGAGGACTAAGGTTGTAAGGATGAGATGAATTGCGATAAATTGGAGATATATTTTATGAATCTTTTCAAATTAAGTAGGTACCTAATACCTATAGGGAGCAGTGATAGCCCGGACGGTTAAAGAGCCGGCCGAAAATCAGTGAGGCTCGGGTTCGAATCCTGGCATGTACCAATGAGTTTTTCAAAAACTTACGTACATATTTATCACTAGCTCGACGGTGAAGGAAAACATCGTGAGGAAACCCGCAGGTCTCAGAATTAATTCTGAGACATGTGTAAATAGACCCGGTCCGGCGATGGGCTCACCACCTATTACGTTTAGGGGTCCAATGTATCTCGTGAAATGTGGGTATATCCAGTAATGGAATACCTCTGCCTACCCCCTCGGGGATGGAAGGCGTGAGATTATTTATTTTATTTTTTATTCTAATACCTATACTTTAATATGAAATTATTATTATAATATCGAAATGTAATTCTGTCGTTATTCTAAGCAGCAACGGAGTCGGATGATGTGTTTTTTTTCTTATAATTAGTTGCTAATATTGTACATAATTAATGACGTTAACTAAATAAAACCCAAAGATTGTAAACTTTCATTTTTTATAATAATAGATAATAAATTTTGAGAAGTAATTAAATGTTCAGCAATTTTAATATTTGGTAAGCAACAAAAAACAGCATTTAAATAATTTGGTCTGCATACAAATATTTTTCGATGGCAATTTAAAAAATCAGGCAGCAATCCTTGTTCTGCAAATAATTTTGATAATGGTCAAATATTAAAACATAAATAGGCAGCTTACAATAACATGATAAACATTCAGTCCGCAAAATAATTACTTGGTCCGCAAAATAACTACTTGGTCAGCAAGATTTCATGATTTAACAGCAGAGAAAACATGTCTATAAGCAGTGAATTTGATTGCTATGTATATTTAAAACATGGTGAGCAAAATAACTAATTGGATTGCGTTTTTGTTGAAACATCGGCAATGTACGTTACAAGTGGGCGGAGTATGAGCAGGCGCGTGACACGTGGGTTAGGTTAGGTTTTTCTTGTGACCACAACGCACAAGCCTAGCGAGCGTGCCGCGGCAGCGGCCGGCGAAGTGCCAGAACCGAAGTGGCCCCTGGTCACTTGTCTAAGGCAGAATACGAAAGGTTGTATACTAAGTTATGATGACATAAAGTCACTTTTTTTTACCGCTACCGCTAACTTTGGTAACATTTACACGGAATCTGGTAAATCCAACCTAACATTTGGATTTTGATGCGCTTTTTTTTTAATAGATAGAGTGATTCAAGACGAACGTTTTAGAATGTATAAGCATTGCACCCGTGCGAAGTCGGGGCGGGTCGCTATTAAAATATAATTTGCAAAACTATTCTATTGTGCCCAATTTGTAGTGTAGGTATATTTATTATTATTTGCACTGTGACTAAATAAAAGTTTGTTCCAAGTCGATAAGGTCATTAATTAACTTATTATAAAGTACCTACTTATATCGAAAACTCGAGGAATGGAAATGAAACAGATAGATTGTATTCCTTCATTTAATTATTTAGAAGTTGGAAAAGAGTTCGAAGCCGTGGAACCAAAGAACCAAAATAAAACGCTAATTCTTTGGAGTGAAATGTACTCGTTCTATGATTTCGTACGTGATTTTGCATTGTGCTGCTGCAACAGCTAGCGACCCGCATACAGGTTGTGGTTTCCATGACGGGCATTCCTAGAAGAAAGATGATTTAATGAGTATCTATCGATTCCCTTTGTCGAGGTATCTATATTATATTATAATCCTACTAATATTATAAACGCGAAAGTTTGTTTGGATGGATTTCTGGATGTAGAGTCATTCGGGTCAAGAGCACGCACTTTACCTCTTTAAAGCACACCAAAACAAAACTAATCAATTATAAGGAATGTGATAATCAAATTTAGATGACGTATTTAGTGTTTTAGTAAATACATATATTTATGTACAGGCTAAATCCATAGTTTTGTTAGAATTAAATACTAAAGAGGCTCGGTCAGAATGCGAACCTTTGACCCCTTATGTGGGTAACAGTAGGTACGCAGTCTGGCGGGCAAAAGTTCCAATATTATGGTGTAAGTGAACTAGTCGAATGAAATTGTAAAAAATGAATTAAAAAACACCATACGAAATAAAGATGTGTTTTATTATACACAGTAGGTAACAACCACTAAATTATTTTTGTTGATAAATGACAAAGAAATTAATCAACAAATAACGACGTCGACGTTCTATTTTAATTCGCAATATGGCAAGGTTTATTATTTTTCTACTGTCCATTTACTGTCATTAACTTATACACCAATTATACCTAATACTTATCTTGAAATAATAGTAATAATATGAAAATAATATTACGAAATTTTGCAGTAAGGTAAGAGTTTGCGTGCGTTCTTTTGACCCCGCTCTCTTACCCCACAGGACTACTTTCTGACTATTTCGCATACATAGAAATGTGCTTTAGAGATAACCTAAAATTTTCACTCGCTAACAATAGTGCATTAATAGAGTTACTACCGTAAAAACGACTTACCACGTTACTATTATTGTCATCGAGGCTATAACCTTTTCCATAGATTTAAAATCTATCTATCAAACACCGAAAATCATACTTTTTGGTTTTTTTTTGGACCACAACGCCGCAAAGCAACCTAACGCCTGGCTCCAATATGGCCGCTTGCTCGCCTCTGATTTTGTCATATACATGTCCCCTGTCCCTTCTTTACCCGCAGAGATCTGAGCACTGCGATCTCTTACCCGACGCGTGCTGTTACCCCGAATGACTCTATGGATGTCTAGATGGATGTTTGTTCCTCTTTCACTCAAAAACTACCGAACGGATTTTGATAAAACTTTACAGTTATATAGCTTATACACCAGAATAACACATAGGCTATACTTTATTCCCGTATTCCCACGGGAACGGGAACTACGCCGGTGAAACCGCGGGGCGGGCGGGCGGAGCGGGCTGGTAGTAATTTAAACTTACAACGCGTCACAGAATAAGAGCAATTCCCCATACTTACACCCAAATTAGTATATTAATATAAAAAATACGATGTAATTCGTACTTTATTTTTGTCTAACCAAATTTCTTAAATAAATAGCAATAATATGTAGTACCTACGGTTTCCATAGGTAGCCCTAAAATCAGTTATAGCTAATTCATTTTCCGTAGAAATTTAACACGTAGGTAAGTAGTCGATACTGAACAAACTAAGTTCAGAAATTGCGCTTATTCTGTTACATATTGTATATGTTACAGGAAATGTATGAAATCGAGGTATTGCACACAATATCTACGAAATAGGTCATGTTCTGTCACACAATAAAAACTTTTGAATTTATAATGCTGTCCACAAAAAAGTTTATTGAATTCGAATTTCGAACTTTTCATGAAAATAAAAAAGTGTACTTTTTAGATTTTTACTCATTTTTAAATATGGATTGGACACTTAAGGCCAGGTATTCCTGCAGCAGTAGGTATTTAGCGCTGTCACGGGTCGCGTGCAAAATAGTTAGATCGGACGCAGCGGCAGTGAACTCGCATGACCCCGCCAGCGACATAGTATAGAAATTAGCAGTAGGATAATTTTATTTGACTTTAGAAATGTATTTTATATATTATGAAACTTTGTTTATAGTATAGTAATAAATTAGAGTTACGTAAATAAATGAAGTAACTTCTCTGTTTTTATTTTGTTTGTTTATGTAATTATTATAACTGTTATGTGTATACATCATGGTGACGAAAATCATAAATCGAAAATTCTGTTTGACATAAATATTAGGTCTTTTCTTTACCAATGAAATTGCCATTTTATATCAAAAAATTGAAACGATTTTTTTTCATGTATTTTTATTTGTATTAATCGAAGTAATCAATCACCTATGCAATTAATGCATCTTTGCCATCGCAGTGGCAGTTTATTGATGCCCTTCTCAAAGAAATCAGCTGAACGGGAGGCAACAAATTCTTCAAAGGCATTTTGTACCTACTGCCTCTCGGGTATTGAATTTTTTTCCCACCAAGAAGTTATCCAAATTCTGGAAAAAGTTGTAGTCTGTAGGCGCAAGGTCTGGTGAGTACGGCTGATGACGGGGAGCTTCCAACCCCAGTTCCTGCAACTTGGAGACCGTCTGCTGTGCAGTGTGAGATCACGCGTTTTCGTGCAGAAGCAGCGGAGACGAGCGATTGACCAAAGCTGGTTGGAGATGTGCCTGCTTCACCATTATTGTGTTCAGTTCTTCACAGTATACATCTGCAGTAATGCTCACCCCGTTTGGTAAGAAGCTGTGATGAATCACACTGGTGCTAGACCACCAAACAGGTCACTTCATCACTTTTCTAGGGGTAAATTTTCGTTTAGGGCATTGTTTAGGTGCTGAACCTGGATCCAACCAATTTGCGGAGCGCTAGCGGTTATCAAACAACAAATAACCAGTAACAATGCGGTTCAAAATTCCTTCATTTGTGTATCTGTTGAGCAGTGCAAGGCACATCTCGACGAGTACTTCGCGCTGGGGATCATTGAGTTCGTGGGGCACCCATTTGTCAAGATTTTTTACCTTGCCAATTTGACGCAAATGGACCAATATTGTTTTGATGCTAACGTCGAAAGCTGCTGCTAATTCGGCCGTAGATTGTGTATCATCAGCTTCCATAATCGCCTTTAATTCGTCATTGTCGACCAAAGTCTTCGGACGACCGCGAGGTTCATTTTTCAGGTCGTAATTTTCAGAACGGAAGCGAGCAAACCAATAACAAGTGGTGCGTTGGTTTGTAGTGTTAGCTCCGTAAACGTCGTTGATGTTGCGTGCCGCTTGTGCCGCGTTGCTGCCACGACGGTACTCATATTCCATAATTACTCGAATTTTTAACGTATCCATTATGACGAAAAAGATTGAAATGCGATGAAAAAGTTGGTGCCGTAAGATCTAGCGCACCATGACCCAGCAACGTAAACATCAATTAAAGGGTAGCCGTTCTTAGTTCGACCTTCTGCGATAGCGATATCCTTTTCCACTTGAGCTGCTTCTTCCATTCCATAGAAGTATTTGCCGTCTTTTTCCATTTTTCAAATAATTCATCTTCTAATTTGGAATAGTATTTTGAGCTGAATATCGGAATATCCATCGCTGAACATAATTCCTCAAATTGAGAAAAGCCAATACCGGAAGCCACAATTCCAGTCGTGGCAGCTGTATTAAGATTAACTTGATCTCTATCGTTTAGGTCTTCAGAGTTAATCGAGCAAAATTTATTTGTAAATATTGCATTCAAAATGAAATACTGATAAAAGTCCTCGTCGTTTTTCACTAATCAAACGGAATTTTCCTAAGGTGCAGTTAAATAAACCGTTATGACGAGCTTTCTGTTGTAACTCCTGTAAAATGTAATTTATATCAACAATTCGCCGTCCCGAAACAGGTTGAAATTCATTTTCTTTGAATCCATACTATACGATAAGTGAGTCTTCCGCCTATTCAGTATCTCTGAAACAGTGAACAAATATAGTAAGTATTACATATTTTAGATTAATATTAGTTACCTATATTTTTTTTAATGTTAGCATAATGAGAAGTTAATATACTGACAAAATACACATAAAAATGTTAAGATAAATGTTATCATTTAAAATGTGATCCTTATGTAAGATTTACAGTGTCGACAGGATCGACAGAATTCAATTTACTGACAGTTTTCGGCCAGCCACGTCAGCCACATCAGACAAGTGCCTAAAAACAACTTGAAACATTAATGTTAAATAAGAAGATTTATATATTTATGTAAATTTATTTTTTTAAGTAAAATCTGTTTCGGGACGGCGAATTGTTGATATAAATTAAATTTTACAGGAGTTACAACAGAAAGCTCGTCATAACGGTTTATTTAACTGCACCTTAGGAAAATTCCGTTTGATTAGTGAAAAACGACGAGGATTTTTATCGGTATCGTTTTGAATGCAATCAAGACCAAGTTAATCTTAATACAGTCGCCACTACTGGCATTGTGGCTTCCGGTATTGGCTTTTCTCAATTTGAGGAACTATGTTTAGCGATGGATATTCCGGTATTCAGCTCAAAATAGTATTCCAAATTAGTCATGACGATTCGATGAAGCCCAAACTCGATGAGGTTGTGTCGTTTCATTGCGAAGTTCCTATGGCCACCTTCCAGCTTTATCATCAGATCAGCACCATGTCATCATAATATTGCATTTTCACGCGATTTACACATGTATGCAATATTTCAGATTTTAAAAATTGACGGCCTCACCCACCTTCATATTCCGATTTATTTGATTACTTGCCTAATTTCAGTTGAATTATACCTACTGATATTCTTATACTATGGCATGATCTTTTTATGAATTTATAAATGAGATGGAAGTAAAATGAAATTTAATGTGATTGTGTCAAAGTCGAAAATGATATAACAAATTAAACATTTACTTACTTCTTCACATATATTTTGAGTTAATTCTTTTTATTTATTAATTTTATAGTGGTAAACGCCTTTTTTCGCTTTCGTTGTTTATTACCTATCAATTCGTCAAAACTGATTGATTGGTGCAAAAAATTGTCACGGAAAAAATTGACACAGGTCCGTCATCCGTAAGCGCCAGCGCGCGACTGAACACGCCAGCTAAGCCACCGCGCTCGTGCATTTTGTCGTTTTTTCAACATAGTGATTATAAAAATCATTTTATAAAGTCAAACTCTGCGAATTTGTCTAGAAATATTTCATATCTTTAATCTAGTACAAAAAATAAATGTAAAATATCAGTAGTTCAGTCATGACATAGAAAAAACAAAACAAAAAGGGGTAACTTTGAGATTTTTTTCTATCGAGTGAAGTTCATCAAATCGTGTAACCGAATGCGACTTTGACTAGAGTATGTCCTTAAGTTATATATATCTTTTTTTTCAGAATTTTAAACACTATTTTATATGTCTGAGATGATTTTAAAAATCACAAAAATCGGCCTCTGCTGGCCCACCCAGCCTTAAAGACCGTGTCGCGGTTATTGCGTTGCATCGTTGCGGTTACGCGCCTATTCAGATTTTTTACATACTGAAAAGTTGGTTACGTATCTAAATGTCGAAAATTATAAAACCTAACGTTAAATAACCTAAGTTCAAAATACCTAAAATCAAAATACCTTATGTTTTAATATACCTAATAAAATAATACATACCCACGAAATACCTAAGTTTACAATACCGATTGGACTAAATACCTAAAATTTAAAATGTTTATAGTTTAATAATAATAATAATAATAATATTTTTATTTCTCCACAAAGGTACAATTACTTATACTTATAACTATTTAATATCTAAATGATTCACATAAACCTTTGTGAGAGCTGGTGTCTATACTAGGTTTTATACAAAACCTGTGTTACAGATCACCAGGCTCTCAACCACCTCGGAATGAGCTAGTAAAGTTACATGTCTTACAATATTAGTCACTTACTCAGTTATATCACCTAATTTTGATATACCAAAATTTTTAATAACAAATGGTCAAAATACCTAAAGTAATGCACCACTTGCGCGATATTTGTTTGAAATAGTGGATCACCTTCCGCAAGCGTAAAAGTGGGTAGATTGATAAAGTTCATCGTTTTCTATTTTTAACATATTTTGTGTCAGGAAAATATATGTTCATTTACAATAATTACAGATAAAAAATGTCCTCCAAATAGGAACCATGTGGGACAGTGCCCAGAAGACTGGCCGTATTCCCTCTCTGGATAGCTAGGCTGATCCTTTGACAGAGATAGCCGCCAGATAATATATATATCTATTTATATTTATATTAATACATTACGTCGGTATTTGTCACTTCGGTCAATTAACGTGAGGTAAATCAATTTCAGGGACTTTGTACATAGGTATTTCAAGTTTTATCCTTTTGAACTTCAGTATTATATCCATTTGACATTTTAAACTTTCGGTATTTTAACTTTATGTCAAACAACCATTAGGTATTTTGATTTTAGGTATTTTGAACTTAGGTTATTTAACGTTAGGTTTTTTAATTTTCGACATTTAGATACGTAACCGAAAAATTTGAATATACCCAAAAGATTTGTTTATCGTTCCGTCAAACGATACAATGAAGACTCTAGTGTAGATGACAGGTCAAGAAGTGGTCGCCCTCGCTCTGTTAGGACTCCAGCAGTGATAAAAGCTGTGAAGGCGCGAATTCAAAGAAATCCCATACGTAAGCAGAAACTGTTGGCCCTTCAAATGGGGTTAAGCAGAACCACGGTGAAAAGGGTGTTAAATGAAGACTTAGGGCTTCGGGTATATTGAAAAAAAACAGGACATCGTTTGGACGCTCGTTTAATGGACCTGAGAGTCAAGAGATGCCGCGCTTTGTTGAAGCGGTACGCGGGAAAAAAGCATCGTGAAATTCTTTTTTCGGATGAAAAAATTTTTACCGTGGAAGAGAGCTACCACAACAAACAAAATGATAAGGTGTACGCACACAGCTGTGAAGAAGCGAGCAACCGTATTCCGCGTGTCCAACGAGGTCATTTTCCATCCTCGCTCATGGTTTGGTTGGGAGTTTCTTATTTGGGACTAACTGATGTACATTTTGTGAGAAAGGTGTAAAAACTAATGCAGTTGTGTATCAAAATACGGTCCTCTCGAACCTTGTGGAACTTGTTTCTCATACCATGTTCAATAACAGGCACTGGGTATTCCAACAAGATTCTACGCCAGCTCATAGAGCGAAAAGCACACAAAGCTGTCTGGCGGCGCGTGAAATCGACTTCATCCGGCACGAAGACTGGCCCTCCTCCAGTCCAGATTTGAGTCCGTTAGATTACAAGATATGGCAACACTTGGAGGAAAAGGCCTGCTCAAAGCCTCATCCTGATTTGGAGTCACTCAAGGCATCCTTGGTTAAGGCAGCCGCCGATATTGACATGGACCTCGTTCGTGCTGCGATAGACAACTGGCCGCGCAACTTGAAGGCCTGTATTCAAAATCGCGGGAATCATTTTGAATAAACTTTATTACCATAAGAATCTAGGATTTATTAAGTTCATTTTAGTATGTAAATGGTTACATCACTACATAGTATAAAACAAAGTCGCTTTCTCTGTCCCTATATATATCCCTATGTCCTTATGTCCCTTTGTATGCTTAAATCTTTAAAACTACGCAACGGATTTTGATGCGTTTTTTTTTAATAGATAGAGTGATTCAAGAGGAAGGTTTTAGTATTAGCATTGCATCCGTGCGAAGCCGGGGCGGGTCGCTAGTAAATACTAAACATATCTCAATTATTTAATATTAAACATGTGACAGAACTTATGACCTGACTAGGTACAATCGAGCATATTTAGGAAATGTGTAAAATAATAATTGGAAGATTCTTTATTACAAACATTTTCTAGGAAATGTATACATATCCTTGGAATTATATACAATTCCAAGATATATCATCTTGGAATTGTATATAATTCCAAGATGCCGCAACAATTTTCAAAAACATTTCATGTACAGACAGACACGGTCTCGTTACAGTTTTATTATATGTACAAATTGTTTGTTTAATGTACCTATGTATACTAACCATCATCGAATTCATGTAAGAGCATATATGCAACTGTAAGGCCGGGCAATTCGGGGAAGGGTACCTCTTGTATTTTCCCTTGAGGCACTTGTCACGGATACGTTTAGTCATATTCTTGACATCGGGGTATTCTTCGTCTTTCTTATCCCACATGGCGAGTACTTTATCCTCGAGGACTGTACCGTTTTTCAACTGTCTCTTTTTCTCCATCAAACATGTTGCTTCTGCACACTGAAGAAATCGGTGTTAATATTATAAAACTAGCGGGAGCCCAGCGGCGTTGCCCGCGTGGATCCAGTTTAATCCCGTTCCCATGGGAATTTACAAAAATGCATTTATAGTGGTTGCCTACGATATATAAGACACCTACACACCGTATTTCAAGTTTCTATGTGTTATCGTTTCGGAATAGTACGTAATATCTCTTTTTACCCAGTTTTTATATTTTCCCGTGGGAATGAGATATTTTTCTGGAATAAAAAACCCTAAATGTTGACCCGGGTACTTAGTTATCTGCATGCCAAATTTCTTCAAAATCCGTCCAGTAGTGTTTGAGTGATGCGTTCACAACCAGACAAACAGACAGACAGACAAAAATTTCAAAAATTGGTATTTCGGTATCTATGTCGAGAACTATATACACTACAGTTAAAATTTTCAAAAAATATTTCATGTACAGACACGGCCCCGTTAGAGGACTAAATGGGATGGGACTAAATAACCGTGTGTGAATTATGTCCCAAAATTAATTAATTTAAGTTAAAATATTTTTACGAAGAAATCTAAATGTACTAACAAATATCAATTATACCAACATTATAACCGTTAGGTATTGAAAGTTTACTTAGTGAAGAGTTTCAAGAAACTATGTAATTTATTTTCTTCAATACATACCTACCTATAAAATATAATTAAATACTAGGTACAAGCTACAGAAAAGGTTTTGATTGATGTAAGTACATACCGTAAACATTTTTATACTCTTGCAAGCCTTTTTTAGTATCTCCATTTCCATTTTACTAAAACCCAAACAACAGCTTTCCTCAAAGTACTGAAGTCATGTAAAATTACTGATATGTAGTTTTAGTAATAGCCTTTAGAGCAGAGCAGCGAACCCGAGCCTGACTGATTTTCATCATGTGAAGTAGGCTCTTTAACCGTAAGGCTATCGGTTAAAGAGTCTACTTCACATGATGAAAATCAGTCAGGCTCGGGTTCGAATACTGGCATGTACCAATGAGTTTTTCAAAACTTACATACGAGTACATATCTATCACTAGTTCGACGGTGAAGGAAAACAACGTGAGGAAATCCGCAGGTTCCAGAATGAATTCTGAGACATGTGTAAAAGACCCGGTCCGGCGATGGGCTCACCACCTAGGGGAAGGGTGGGCAGGATGTATATAGATCTTCTTGACTAGCTCCAATTTCGACAGTTTTAGTAATCTATATTTCCAATCCACTTGAAACTACTCAAAAACTATTAATACTTATTTATTATTCATATTAATAATCAGTCTCAAGAGATTTCTCCGGAGTTTTTTTTTAAATGGCGTATTATCCATCTTGCCCACATAGGAAGGAATACCAAGTTTAATACCTCTCAAAATGCAAAAAATAAGGAACTAATATTGTTATATACTCGTAAACATATGATCAGTCAAAACAAAAATAGTTTCAAA
The DNA here is from genome assembly GCA_963855545.1 of Ethmia dodecea. Classification (NCBI taxonomy): domain Eukaryota; kingdom Metazoa; phylum Arthropoda; class Insecta; order Lepidoptera; family Depressariidae; genus Ethmia; species Ethmia dodecea. Next base: position 4,101,615 of record OY979437.1, read on the forward strand.
GCGACCTAGTGTTTAGTGGCTAGAGTTGGATTTAATGTAGTGATATAACGTCGCATATGGTATTCCATATTTCTCGGACGCCGATTTAATAGATGATATGTTCTCCTCAGCTATGGTTCTCTTCATTCCACAAGCCCCTGGTGGTCTTCCGCAAGTATACTTACCTTCTAAAAAACAACAAAATACTAAAGTGAGATTTTTTTTATATTTTGAATTGGAGGGTAAGGTGGATACCGGGCAAGATAATTTTATTTGTTTTGCCCGCCACGTGCGCAGAAATATTAAAAAAAACCTTGAATTGTGTACAAAAATCTACTGGGGACTGGGATCCTTAAAAGTCAACTAACCACAATAATAGAATACATAGTAGCAAACATGCAAAAGTAAGATAATAAACCACTTTACTTGCTGCCTAAATATGAATCTTCGTATCACAAAAAACTAAAAAATAACCTAAAATCTGCCATCGACGTTCGGCGCGTCTCGTGTTATGCGGGGTATGTCCCCTCGCTGGGCGAGCGTCTTGTTTTTTGTTCGTATACACGCTATGAATGTTAGTGTCAGTTTAAATTGAATTATTCATTTTGCCCAGTATGTTCATCTTGCCCACCCTTCCCCTATCACGTTTAGGGGTCCAAAGAATATCTGGTGAAAAGTGGGTATATCCAGAAATGGAATACTTCTGCCTACCCCCTCGGGGATATAAGGCGTGAGATTATTATTCTTATTTTTAGTTTTAGTAACATAAAAATTCGATTTATTGGAATTAAATTGTGAATGAATAAATTTACCGGCGATTCTACTAGAATTTCACATTGATGTGCCTCCGGAAAACATACAGCATTGCTAATGAAGAAGCCGTGTATACTTAGCCTTATATCTATGGTCGATACCACAGACAATATGTTTCATCCTGTGGTTACTAGGTGGCGCTAGCGTACATCCAGCAAGAGAGCGGCAACGGCCGCCATCTTCGAAGTTCATAGCGTTGTGTACTTTCGCCGCGAATGGTCGAAATCCAATTTTTTTTCGAGAAATCCGTGAATTATTTTTAAAATTACTTTCATACAGTTTCAAATAATCATATTGTAGATTCATTACCGTTAATATTTTACTAATTGTGAAATACCGGACGTGTAAAATATTTCTTTTTCACAAAGTACCTACATTCTTATAATTTAAAGTGGAACAATTAATTACGGTGCAATGAATCGTGGTTCTACTGAGAACGTTGACAATCAGCGTAGTGAATCAAACCCGTCGACGCCCGAGAAGGACCCGGTTCCAGAGGATGCGGCGACTTCGAGTTCGAGCAGTTCAGCTAGCGAAACAGAACACGAAGTCCCACCTCGAAAGAAACGAAGGCAGTCCTCCCAGGTAACGATCGATCCTCGGATCGATGCGTTATACAACCAGGTCAGTTTTCTTACGAACTTTATAATGCATCAACAGAGTGTGCCTATTAGTAACGAAACCAATGCCGTAGTTGACCAATCTGATAATGCACAAACAGAATTTTTAACGAATCCGTCGGCATCCTTATCAAAAACACTAGAATTAGGCACAACTCAAACAGTTTTTGACGATAAAAAATTCATCAAACCAGCTGATGAAAAAAGATTAAGACAATTGATAGACCTGCAACACTTTAATTCTCCTTCATGGCAACATGTTCGTTACAATAAGGCATTGAGTGAGGTGATCGCGTCTCCAGGCTTTTGTAACCTTAAAATTAATGACGAATTGTGCTGTTTAAACAAGGGCAAAGATCACTTAGCCTCTACGGAACAAGTCATAGCCGGGATCACCAATACTCAGCTGCATCAAAAAGAGCTGTTACAATCAGGCTTACAAGGGATCATTGACTGGGCCTACAAGAACCCGACCGAATTAAATGGTGACAACCTTTTCAACAAAATTAGTGAAACCTTTGGCAAATCGTCTGCTTCTTACAAATTATCGGAACAAACACTTCAAATCGTTTGCGGTAAAAGAGCTGAATGTATAGAAATTAGACGTTCAAGATTAATATCTGAAGTTCCTGATAAAAACATACAGGCAGCGCTTACTAATATACCGCCTAGTGAAGAATTTTTGTTTGATAAAACAAAGTTAATGTCGCTTATTCAATCCCTCGGGGGGACCCAATTCTGGTTAGCACCTGCAAGAACCTTCAAGGCCAAAGAAAGACCAAACCTAAAGAGGAAATTTAATGAACCCATGCCATCAACATCTAGATCTTACAATCAAACAAAAAGTAACTTTCATAGTAATAAGAAACAGCAAACTAAACAAGTCTATAAGGGAGATAACAAACAAACCAAGAATTTTACTTTTCGTAGCAAAGACAAGAAAAAATGACTATCCAACACAATTCCAGGGGGGGCACTTAAGCATGTTCAGGGACAAATGGCAAACACTGGGCGCCAACACGTTTATCATGTCAGCAATCACAGCTTCCCGAATACCTCTTTACAAAAAACCTCCCTTGATTTTCCCAACACAAAAGATTATGAACCAATATGCAACCAAATCATCAAATGCAATGTCTCGAATAATCCAAGAACTCTTAGATCAAAAAGTATTACAACTAGTGCCCAAGAGAACGCCCAGCTTCATTTCCAAGCTTTTTCTGCGGAAGAAAAGCGACGGGTCGATGCGCCCGATATTCGATCTTCGGGAGTTAAACAAGTACGTGAAAACAAAACACTTCAGACTGATTTCTCACAACACTGTACCAGAATTCCTTCAGCCTGGGGACTGGATGATAAAACTAGACATTTCTCAAGCGTATTTTCATGTACCAATCGCAAAATCGCATCGACCTTTCTTGAGAGTCAGCTATCAGCATCTACTTTACGAAATGACTTGCCTTCCTTTTGGTCTTGCCTCAGCACCGCACCTTTTCTCTTCCATAACATGCTGGGTCGCGGAGACCTTGCGTGCAAAGGAATTTCGAGTGATAGTTTACTTAGACGACTTCCTTCTGGTGCACCAAGATCAAACCAAGTTATGTCTTCAGGCTGCGGAAGCCGTGAGACACTTGGAACATCTGGGCTGGCAAATCAACTATCGAAAATCGATCTTGACACCCACACAAGACTTGGAATACTTAGGAATTCGATGGCAAACAACAAAGAATACGATGTCGTTACCAATCAAGAAAATAGACGACCTCAACAGAACATTAGACCAGAACTTACAGAAAAGTCACGTCAACCTTCGTCAATTGCAAACGCTCTTAGGCCAGTTGAATTTTGCCAATTTTGTCATACCCCGAGGCAGACTGCACTGTCGCAATATTCAGATCTTTCTGCGAAAGTTCAACAAGAAACGTCCCAGGCAGTTACAACCTGTGCTTCAAGTTGTTTATCGGGAGATGAGATGGTGGCGCGGAGCCACCCGTCACTCATTACCGATACACAAAATGCCAGCCAAACACTTCCTAGCGACGGACGCTTCGGATGCTGGTTGGGGTGCCCAATTAGACGGAACGTTAATGTCAGGTTCATGGTCAGTCCACCAAAAAAGATGGCACAGCAACAAAAAAGAATTGTATGCAGTATTGGCGGCAGTCAACATGAATGTAGACAAGTTGAGAAATTCTCATGTGCTGATCCAATCCGACAATCGAACGCTGATTGCGTACATTCAAAAAGAAGGGGGCACAAGATCTCTAGCACTACTGAATCTGACATTTCAACTATTGCAACTAATAGACCAATTCGGAATAACACTGTCAGCATATTATCTCCCGGGAAGGTACAACATTGTAGCAGACAGGTTGTCTCGAGGGAAAAGACCTTCGGAATGGCATCTTACGCCCCAAACGACTGCGGAAGTCTTTCGAAAATGGGGTCAACCAGAAATAGACCTGTTTGCAACACAAAATACAGCTGTAGTGCGGAACTACGTATCGATAGACTGCAAAGATCGATCAGCAAGCTATATAGACGCCTTCAGCAGACCGTGGAGGTACCAGCTAGCTTGGGTCTTTCCACCCCCGAGCCTGCTACCCAGAGTGCTGTCACACTTGAACAGTGCCACGGGGACATACCTAGTAGTGGCACCCGAGTGGCCTCAAGCATTTTGGCTACAAGACCTGAAATCGAGAGCACTGGATCAACCCTACGAACTCCAGAACCTCTCCGAAACCTTGATAGATGTCACAACATCACAGCCTCCTCCACAAGTACAAACATTAACCCTGAAGATTTGGAAAATTGGGGGTGGGGCGACCAAATAAAAGAGTGGTCTACACACGAGAAAGAGTTACTAAAAAATAGTTGGCGGCAGTCCACTTTATCTACTTATTTACCGGCTATTAGAAGATGGCTAACATGGTGCGCCAGCTCCCTAGTAAATCCTAAATGTCCTCTACCGGCTGACTTAGCCAAATTTCTTATCCACCTCTTTCTCAATGAAAAGTTATCATATAGTACTATCCTTGTTCATAAATCGGCTGTCTTAACTTTCTGCGGCCCACATGTAGAGCAACATACATTTTCAAATTTCATCGTTAGACATGCCCTTAAAGCAATAGGAGTTTCCAAACCAAAAGTAGTGAAATCGTCAATCACATGGGATCCTAGAATCGTTTTAACTTGGCTTTCATCGAACCCCCCTAAAGACTCTCTGTTCGAGTCATCTCGAAGAACAGCCACGGTGCTATTGTTAGGTTCGGGACGGAGAGTTCACGACCTTACCCTACTCAGAATTTCTGACGACAGCTTCTTCGATAATGGTGAAAACATATTTCTCATACCAGCATTCGGATCTAAAACTGATACAGAGCGCCATCGTCAGTCAGCATGGAAGCTGTCAAAACATGAAGATCAGAACATATGCCCAGTTACGTTAGTTAGATCTTTGATAGAAAAAACGAAGTCACGTAGAGCAGAAGTTAATAATTTAAATAATCTGTTTATTACGATGTGTGGTAGCACTAAAGCGGCTTCCCGTACTGTGATTGGAAACTGGGTTCGCACAGTTCTCCGAGACAGTGGCATTAATGCATCCCCAGGGAGCTGCAGATCAGCAGTGGCCTCCTTGGGATGGTTAAATAATCAGCCAATAGATGAAATATTGTCGCGTGGTAATTGGAAATCCCCTAACACTTTTTTCAAACACTACTGTCGTGATATAGAAGTTACTAAAGATGATCGTAATTCCTTTTTCGAAACATTTACTCCTTCTTAATATTTTTCCTTATTTTCCAATAACTACATGTTTACTAAGATTTTAGTTTAAATATACCCAAAAATTATTAGAATGCAACTATAATAAATAATTTTCAGTTTAATGATTATATTTTTATTAATATATCATAGGAATAATTTTACCATTCAATATGAACAGGTTCCTAAATAAATAATTTATCAAGATATGCATAATATTTCATTTACTTACAGATTAATTACCTAATCATCATAGCGTTGTGTTTTATATATTTCACCAGCAGATAACAAACACGTCTTCATTAGCAATGCTGTATGTTTTCCGGAGGCACATCAATATAACGGTTTTACAAAACAATAAAACCGATATTATGTGCCGAGAAGGAAAACATACAGCATTGCAGGAAGTCCTTCCTGGTGAAGACTATGAACTTCGAAGATGGCGGCCGTTGCCGCTCTCTTGCTGGATGTACGCTAGCGCCACCTAGTAACCACAGGATGAAACATATTGTCTGTGGTATCGACCATAGATATAAGGCTAAGTATACACGGCTTCTTCATTAGCAATGCTGTATGTTTTCCTTCTCGGCACATAATATCGGTTTTATTGTTTTGTAAAACCGTTATATTCTGGATAAAAAGTATAAATGTTTTCAGCTCCACGGTCCTAAAAAAATAAAAGTATTGGGTACATTCAAGAGCACGTGGAGCTTTACACATTGGACTTTGTAACGTTCTTATTACAATCGTCTTGAATGTCAGACTCGCACTACAAGTGTAAAGCTTCAGTGCTCATAACTGTACACATAGATAGACACGTTAGGTAAACGGTGGGTCCCAGTTTTCGTTGTGTTTACGCACAATGCAACTCGTTGTCTTAAAAAATTCTGGCAGGTTATGTGGCCACTAACCTAACACCATTTCCCAATCCGCGGTGGGCTCGCGTGGGCGAGTCATGGGCCTTCTGTGCGAGGAAAGACGCTTAGCTCAGCAGTGGGCTGTTACGGGTGGGTCCATATTGGGTCGCATAAAATTAAAATTCCTAATTTTAAAATGCATAACTGGTTTTGGCATAATCATCTTTTCGCATAACGCTAATTCGGCATAAAGTTTTGAAGTCTAATTTTCTTTCGCATATTTACTTTAGTCATAATATTCTAAAACCATAAAATTCTAAAGCATAATGGTTTATCGTACAACGATATTTAAACATAATGTACGGAACGTTCACAAGTATAACTCCTTAAATTTTACAATTACATCTGAAGCGCACATATCACTTTGCTATGTTTATATGCATTAGCTTTTTTACCAGTGGCTGATATATCAATTTATTTTGCTGATTGGAAAACAAGTATATCTCAAGAAGCAGGTAAAATTGTGTAAAAATAAACAATAATATACTTTGTTTCGTTCGTGTTTGACTTTGAATTTGAATATACTTTGTTATTATAACAAAGTATGAAAAAATATATTCATTGTCTTTAAAGTTCTAACCTAACCTAACCCAAAGACGACACGAAATAGCACTGAGTCGTGGCATAATCAATTTTCACATTTTGTTGGGCGACACCACGCTGGATTATTTTTTTTGTCATAAAAAAATATCTAAGAAATCAGGCATCAAACGGCCGAAATTGAAAAAAATGTAATTGGGGCACCACCATTTCCAAAGAAAAGGAAATACACAGACAAGTCCAAACGACTAGAAAATATTATGAAAAATAAATCACAATATTCAAGACCAGCATTTTTGCAGGCTATTGCCGCCAACCTAAAATAACACTAGCTAATGAATAATGATTCTTTATTATTAATATATAAATAAAATCAATGACATTACACACTTTGATTTATCGTATTAATTTCATTTCTCATCTCGGTATAACAATTACCTACTAACTACTTCTGTAGTTTATAGGTACGTTATGATATTATGACTTTAAAATTTATGGATAAGAAAGTTATGGTTAGCACAATTAGGGCCAAAGAATTCATTATGCGTAAAGACCATTATGCCAAAAAACCATTATGCGAAGTGACTATTATGCTAAACATTTTATGCTATTCGATATTAGGACAAAAAATGTTATGCGAAAAAAGGGGCACCCGTTACGGGTTGATGATGATGATTTAATTAGTTATTTATCTACTTTTTGGAAGATTAACAGCTTTAATAACAAATTGTGTAATATGGTTTAAATAACAATATGCCAGTTAATAATCTCCACCTATATCAAAGAATTCATTATGCGTAAAGACCATTATGCCAAAAAACCATTATGCGAAGTGACTATTATGCTAAACATTTTATGCTATTCGATATTAGGACAAAAAATGTTATGCGAAAAAAGGGGCACCCGTTACGGGTTGATGATGATGATTTATTTAGTTATTTATCTACTTTTTGGAAGATTAACAGCTTTAATAACAAATTGTGTAATATGGTTTAAATAACAATATGCCAGTTAATAATCTCCACCTATAGGTAACAAATTACTTTACACTTATTTTTTTTTTAATTTAACAATGAAATAGTACCTACCTGCTATATTACACATCTAGGGAAGTAAAATAAGAAATGTCTCATATCACACCTAATTGTAGAGTCTACAAACATGTGATATGAGGCATTCTTATTTACTTCCTGAGATGTGTGTATACTTTTTTCTTTTCGACGGAGGCGGAAAGCGGCAACTTCGTTTAGCGCAGTGGGCCGAAATTTGCCAGTTTTCCGCCTCGAGAAATCAAAAATTATTTTCATGCCTAATTCAACGATTTGACAATGCAGTTAGAAAACACTATTTGTGCACTCAGTTTAAATCAGCCAAAGTGTTATCAAAAAAGTTGTTTATGCCAGTAAACGTTTGACTGCTGAGGTGTTTGTGCAGAATGAATCAAATCATCAAATAAAATAAATAAATCATATAATAAAAATAGAATAAATGACGATGAGATACACAAAAGAGTGTTAAAAGCTCTATGTGCATATAACTTATTTAAAGACTTGCTATTAATTGATTAATAAATTTATCTATTTAAATTAAATGAACACCTTTGAAACTTTACAGCTCTTAATTAATATTGAGTTACGAATGATGGAAGATTATTCCAGAGCCCTTTACCAATATAAAATAAGCACTGTCCGAAAAACTTGGTTCTTTTGTTTCACATAGGTACCGAACCTATCGTAAAGTAGGTACCTACCTGCCTACTTACTAGCTAAATGGTTAATTATGTGAATCATAAGTTAAACCAAGCTATATATATAACTACTTACTTATATCTCGAGATAGGGGGATGTAAGGAACGACTGTAATTCACAACTTCGAACCATCGCAAAATGTCAGATTAGCAAAATGACGGATTCGCAAAATGACGGAATTTTAAAGAGATTTTAGCTGGTTCGAGTCCCGGGTGATACAAGCGAATTTTATAAAATCTTTGAATACACTTTTGTTTCTTTATAAAATAAAGGAATGTTTCCTTCAAGTAAAATGAGCTAATACGTATAATACTACATGTACGTTGATATATCACCAATTAGTCAGTCTGTTTATCATATTTTTTATATAACTATATAGATTAACTGACTTTTTTATTGAACTCTTCAAAATATCTACTGGATTATCATAATTTCATCGACAAAACTTCAAATTCGTCTATCCTAGTGTCGTGGGAAATATCTTTAAAATTCCGTCATTTTGCGAATCTGACTTTCTGCGGAACGCGAATAGTCAGATTAGCAGAATGTAAGAATTCCGACATTTTGCGAATCTGACATTTTGCGATGGTTCCAAATGTAAACAGAATCATGGAGGTATATTTCGCAATTCAAAATGGACGTCTTAGTTAACATTCATGTCCTTTGTTCTATCCTTCGATCATTAGTTTTATTAATCGTGAGTGATAGCTTTGCCTTACAATTTATAACAAATAAGTGGTCACTGTACCAAGTAAATTTCACTGATTGCAGCTAAAATTAAAAATAACACGATAAACTTGTAGCACGTCATGTTGCGATCGCTTCACAGTTGTACCTACATCAACGAATTTATACCTCATCGCGTCAAAATGCTTCCTGTATTTACTTGTGTAGTATATAAAACTGCTTATTATATTTGAAATACTATTACTTACGGCAAATGGTATTATTTACCTACACTTCAAAATTACACGTTGTAGGTTACGAAAATGAGTGTATAATGTGTGGTATCTGAAAACAAATTGTGATCCTGCATCTGCGAGTAGTTACAGTAGGTATAGGTAACTTACTAAGCGGGGCGGTATATTGTACAGTCATGTACAGTCAAGAGCACATCGAGCTTAAGACATTGACTTTGTAACGTTGTTATTACAATAGCCTTAGAGTTCAGACTCGCACTACAAGAGTGAAGCTTCATGTGCTCTTGACTGCACTAGCAGAGTGGCTAAAATAACGAGATTCAGATCACGGCTGAGACTAAAATATTGATTTTCGCAAACTAATGTTTTTTATACAAAATTTTGCATTCATTTGTAACGACGAACTCTACAGTAGCAGACACTAGGCACAGCCTGTCGTGTGGAGCACACGGCATGCGTTGCGAGGTAAAAAGTAACTGTAAATAATTTGCGTGTGTGTCTGCGGTGGGGGGGGGGGGGGTGAATTGATGAGCTGTGACAATGCCCTGAATTGGGAACCTGTATAATGTGAGGAGGGTAGAGAAATGTCAAAGTTTTATAATGAACTAGCGGCGCCTCGTGGTTTCACCAGCGTAGTTCCCGATCCCGTTTGAGTACGGGGATAAAATATAGCCTATGCATTATTCTGATGTATAAGGTATATAAATGTAAAGTTTCATTAAAATCCGTTCAATAGTTTTTGCGTGAAAGAGCAACAAACATCCATACATCTATACGTCCAAACTTTCGCGTTTATAATATTAATAGGATTCGTGAACCGTGTAAGCCGGTTGGGGTAGCATATTACCTACCTACTATATTTATGAAAAACCCTATTCAACAAGATATTTTTAAAATACTATGAAAAACAAAGATAATAGGTATTTATGGACTGTATTTCACAACTTCGACATTTATTACAGCGAATTTTACCAAAGCGAATGTTTGTGATCGCGATGTACGTTACAGCGAATGTTTGTGATGTCGACGTATGGGACTTCGACGGTTTGTCATCGCGATGTACGTTACAGCGAAAGTATTCGATGTCGACGTATGGGACTTCGACGGTTTGTCATCGCGATGTACGTTACAGCGAAAGTATTCGATGTCGACGTATGGGACTTCGACGGTTTGTGATCGTGAGGTATCTTACCGCGAAAACAGTCATGGGTTTATGAGCGACGCACGCATCATTGAAAATATAGGTAGGTAGTATTGCAATACGTGACACATACGACACACGTGACTTCAAAAGTTTTTGATCGGAAAGTAGGTAGGTATGTGAAATCAATCTTCTAAACATTTTTTTTTTAGAAAAATTAATGCCACCATTCCGTCAAGCAGCGGCAGCCCGCCGGATTTCAAGTGGTGTTCAATTATAAACATAAGTGGCCTCTAAAGGTTGAGTTGTTTATCTTAGACGATAATACGATGTTTCTAGTTGGTGTTTAGTAACATTGTTTATAAATTTGAGTACTGTGGTAATATTGGTAGCAATTATTTTGTGATTATTCTCGAAACAGGTCCGAGTTTTTATTTACGAACAGAAATGAATTTAAGTACTTACAAAAATGATTTGTTTTTGTATTCTTCGCTTTTTCCTCTTATTTCATTTTCTAAAAAAAAAATGTTTAGAAGATTGATTTCACATACCTACCTACTTTCCGATCAAAAACTTTTGAAGTCACGTGTGTCGTATGTGTCACGTATTGGAATACTACCTACCTATATTTTCAATGATGCGTGCGTCGCTCATAAACCCATGACTGTTTTCGCGGTAAGATACCTCACGATCACAAACCGTCGAAGTCCCATACGTCGACATCGAATACTTTCGCTGTAACGTACATCGCGATGACAAACCGTCGAAGTCCCATACGTCGACATCGAATACTTTCGCTGTAACGTACATCGCGATGACAAACCGTCGAAGTCCCATACGTCGACATCACAAACATTCGCTGTAACGTACATCGCGATCACAAACATTCGCTTTGGTAAAATTCGCTGTAATAAATGTCGAAGTTGTGAAATACAGTCGTATTTATGTTATATTATGTGGTCGCTAAACTAAACAAAACATATGTTTTGATACAAAAGATATTTTGTATCAAAAGTGGGCAATAAGTTTTTCAAAAATATACGTAAATAATATTTATGAAACCTATATTGCCGTGAAGTGGACGATATTTTATGTAAAAAAACAAGTGAATGAAATTTCTTCCCAAAAATCAATATTTTTTTAAGCTCGAGGGCCTTGAGCGAGGGGACTGAATCCAGAAATTCCGTAACGAAAAAAAACCTCACGCTCCCCACTCCGACGGGCACGGAGGTGTGGCTTGAAGGCCGTGCATTGTCTAACGTCGTTTCTTTTCGGCTTGTTGATACAAAATGCTATGCAGTAGCTTTACCGCGGCAGTCCCCGAGTGCCACACGTCTTTTTTTTTAATAAATATACTAGCGGCCATTTTTTGATATGGCACCCTGGTAGAATACAACATGTAACAGAATAAGCGCAATTCCTGAACTTAGTTTGTTCAGTATCGACTACGAGTACCTACTTATTCGATTTCAGCTATTTTTAATATGTGTTAAATTTTTCCGACAAATGAACTAGCGTAGCTGAATTTAGTGCTTTCTATGGAAATCGTGCTATTATTAATCGATATTTAAGAAAATTGGTTAGACACAACTAAAGTTCGATTGCATCATATTTTTTTTTATATTAATATACTAGGCAGAGGTATTCCATTACTGGATATACCCACATTTCACGAGATATATTGGACCCCTAAACGTGATAAGTGGTGAGCCCATCGCCGGACCGGGTGTGTTTACACTTGTCTCAGAATTAATTCTGAGACCTGCGGGTTTCCTCACGATGTTTTCCTTCACCGTCGAGCTAGCGATAAATATGTACGTAAGTTTTTGAAAAACTCATTGGTACATGCCAGGATTCGAACCCGAGCCTCACTGATTTTCGGCCGGCTCTTTAACCGTCCGGGCTATCACTGCTCTAAGTAATGGAATACCTCTGCCTACCCCCTCGGGGATAAAAAAGGCGTGAGATTATATTTATGAGATTATTTAATATACTAATTGGGGTGTATGAGGAATTACGCTTTTTCTGTTACGCGTTGTATATTCTAATAATCATAAATATGTTTAAAAATTTGGTTTGTAGCATATACTCGATCCCTACACTTTTTGCAGCCGGATCGCCGAGCCGATCGTCGCGCCGGATACTATAACTACTGACAAAAAAAGAAATGTTCTGGCTCGTCCATCTCTTACCTATACCACCAGCAGCTATCTCACAGACATTTTTGTTTTCTGGGTAACTATCCTTATAGTAAAATTAACCATCTTCTTTGCATTTACTCAGTCCCAAAACATAAGTGTGAGATTATAATATCAAATTGGCTTTTAACCTTAAATTATGAATCGACAGAAAACCTTCTTATTCCCTCACCCCATCCTAAACATATATATGGTGAACACTCTCATTCATTACACATACTTACACGAACACTTAAAGACACCCTCTCACACTCACTGCACACACAACCCCTCCCACTAACATTAACTTTTATTTTTCTTAGTTAAAAATTACTAAACCAAATTTTTCACCTGGACAACTTGTAGCAGTTTGCTTATATGTAGGTATATCAAATCTTAAATTAGTAACTTTGTGGGGTGGGACCCTGGTGACTTATACCAGGGTATAACCCAATCTTATTTTTTCACAATCCGTTATTCAGTTCCAAACTAGACAGAGCCCGTAATACTCTTATGGGTACTAAACAACATGTAATAAAAATTAAACACCCAGCGAAGCCAACAGACATGTTCATACACTAGTCTAAGTTCATACACACAAATGCTGGCCGCGAGTTGGAAAGAATTTTCTGGAAATCTCACACGAATGTGAAAGAATAAACAAAAACATAGAAATATTTTTTTTTAATTTGCGTATTTTTGTATTATAATTTAGATATAAGCTGTCAGAACAAACGTTATCTCGTTATTTATTTCATTTTATTATTAGTGTTGTTTTATCGCTTTGTCGAATATGGCTTTGCATTTTGCTGCAGTGACGGACACTGTCTTGCATTCATCGCTGTCTTTCCATGATCCACATTCCTGGAAAAAAGTTATAACTGATTAGTAACTAACTCTTTGTAAATCAACTACTTGTACCGAGCCGCTGGTCTATATGTTCGCAAATATAAAATAAAAATATAGTTTAATGTTTTCATTTAAATCGAAGAATCACCCAGTCATGAAAACTTGCAGCCAATCAGAAACGAATGGCTCTCGAGACGTCCGAAATCCTTGAGATCGTGGAAACCCTCGAGACCGAATTACGAAGGAAGATATGATTCATGAACGAGTAAAAGAGAAGTGAATATCCGATACAAAAGCTTGGCTCTCGAGACGGCCGAAACCTTCGAGACCTCCGAAACCCTCGAGACCGAATTACGAAGGAAGATATGATTCATGAACGAGTAAAAGAGAAGTGAATATCCGATACAAAAGCTTGGCACTCGAGACGGCCGAAACCTCCGAAACCGTGGAGATCCTCGAGACCGAATTACCAAGGAAGATACGATTAATGCGCGAGTAAAAGAGATAGAAGATCAGAGGGGAGGAGTTAGTGCGGATGACGCGGAGAAAAAGAACCAATGAGGGGTGAGCATTTTGGCGCGGGAAGTTTTGGGAAACTTGGAAGCTTGAATGGCTCGCGACGGCGGGAAGAAAGGTTTTAAAAGAGGTAGCACGGGAAAAATCGAGTTAGTTGATTTTAATTCGCGCGCCGACCACTTTCAGGAGAACCTCGTTTACCTCCAGTGGGGCCAAAGCTCTGGTTTATTACAGAGTTATTTTAGTATTTTGAGAATAGTGAAGAGAGCCTTTGGCATTAATAATAAAATTGTAATTCGGTCTAAAACTTTAAATAATCAAACGCGAAATCGGGTAAAACTAGTGAGAGTGAAGTGAGTAAAAGCCATCCGGCTATACAGGATTTCAGTGTTTTGTTCGAGAGGATTTTTGAGGCCAGACTAGGTTTTCCTTTTTATGATAGGGATGACATGAAATGAAAATTGGGTTCAAATCTAAATTATTTATATGAGTGTCAACATAAGAAAACTCCGCTTATATAAAATATTTATTTTATAATCAAATTTTAGCCTCAAAGTTATAACAAATCGATGTAGAGGGTTTTTGAGTAATCAATAACTTTGTAGAACACTGAATTTTAGTACAGTAAACTATCTAAAAATTTGGATTGAAATTACAATCACAAACCAATTTACTTAATATATATTTTAGTTGTATTTTGGGTAAACAAAACCTTTTTCCAATCTGACTCAAATACGAAACAACGGTTTGATGTGACGAAAGGAATATTAAAATATAACTATTTTATTTAATACAGAACGAAAACTATGTTCAGACATACAAAACAAATTGTCTAGCTTCCAATTATTAAACTGATATTTCACTGTACTGATCATACATTTTAGTTCCTTATAAACAATAAGTGATGGGAATCTAAATCTGGAAAGTGGATGTCTCACTTACATTAGAAATCATTATGAGAATGAGTAATGGTAGTATCTTCTATCTTCTATAATATATAAAGCTCGACTACCACTGACTCACTCACTCACTGACTGATTGACATAATTGTTCTCCCAGAAGGAGTCGTTTTGGAGTCAAGTCATGTAGGGGAAAAGTGTGCAAGATGGCGGGGTGACCCCAGGAAAATTCCGACTTTTCAAAAAAACAAAATGGCGGCCAAGCCTGCCCATCGTATCTCTTTTGTTTTCCGGCCGATCTGGTTCAAATTTTTGGCATCTGTAGTATTGCTTAGATGATTTACGAATATTATTTAAAAAGTTGAAAAAACAAAATGGCGGCCGCGTAGTAGTGTTTCAAAGTTGGAGTGGTTTTAGACCCCACTTGACCCGAATTGATCTCCCAGATGCCAATATGCTACAGGGATGTGTTTGGTGTCATCACATAGCTTATATCCTGTAGTTTACCAGAAAATCCCGAAAATCTGAAAAACCAAGATGGCCGACCGGTGATTTGCTCCCAAAGAAAAGTATTAATTTTAAGACATTTTGATTGTCGATTTTCGGCAAGATGGCGACACCTGAGCGAGTTGGCTTGTATGGCGGGGTTAGAGGTCTCGATACGGCGTGTTGCCGTGTTTAACAATTTTCCCAAAATTTGGGGTATTTTTTTACTTTTAATGCAAAAAGTCAAAACTCGAAATTTTACCATTTTGCAAAAACGAGAAACAGTCAACGGTACATTTTATCTCTCCCTATGACCTTTTGTAGGTTTTTTGATTTTTGCCTGGCAACACCGAAAGTTATGGTTGATTTAATTTTTAGGGAAGACCTCAAAAGACCCGAATTGATCTCCCAGATGTCGATATGCTACAGGGATGTGTTTGGTGTCATCGCATAGGGTATATCCTGTAGTTTACCAGAAAATCCCGAAAATCTGAAAAAACAAGATGGCCGCCCCTTATTTTTGTTTTACTGAAAAAAATCAATTTTTTTTTTGTTTTTTATTTTTGTTTTACTGAAAAAAATCAATTTTCTTAATCTTAATCGGCATTTTTTAGCCAGTTGGCAACACTTTGGAGAGTTGGCTTGTATGGTGCGATTGTAGGTCTCAGTAAACAGTGTTGCCATAAAAAAAATATTTAACAAAATTTTATTATTTTTCGATTTAAAATGGCTAAGACAAGATGGGCGCCCAAAATTTGACTCTATTTTTCTGTCAAAATAAGACCCCACACAGACACGCGTGACCGCTTGCGGCCTCGCGCACCGCGCGACATCTAGTCTTATTTATAAAACTCAGACACGCGATTGTTTTGCAAATACCAGCTGATATACAAAAGCTGTTGTTGAAGTAAATGTAGAGTCTCAGCCATGGATACATAGGTTGGTATCTGGAAGATTTCTTCGATAAGAAATCCGAAAGAGAGGCGATGGGATAAAAGGTCTGGATACTGGGTGAAATTAATACCTTGTGTTCTGGGGCTTTTATAGAGAACGGTGGAAACCTCCATGGACTATAAAATAATGTCTTAGCCCGGGCTAAATCGTAATACGAATTTTATTTCTCTAGTTAGGGAACAGTAGAAGTACAGTAATGAACTTATAATTCATGACTTTATCTTTTCAGTTATTTTGAACCCTATTTTCTATTCTAATGTGATCTCTAATTAATTTTATTTTGTGATTATATTTTACCTTTAAATCTATTTACTTGACGGGTTGTACATCTTGTTTAAGCGCGACTAATTCTAAAGTAGCTGAGTTATTATGAGCATAGCGTAGACTACCACTAGATGATCATTTGGCCAAATTATGTAATGAAAATGAAGTAGGTAGGATCTTATATTAGAATCTATATTGAAGTAGAGAGCGTGTATCAGTAACAATAATTTTAAGAACGAATTAACTATTATAGGAGAGTGGAGAATGGAACTATAATTGAAAGTAAAGACTAATTCTAACTACTAATTTACATGTGTTATGCTTTGCTAACTGTTATATTTGTGTGCTTCTGCGATAGTGTTTTGTGTAATAATCATAACTCTTTTTCAGCTGTTTACTAATCATAACTATTTTTCAGCTCTTATTTCTGTGTCTAATAACAATTTCTTTTCAGCTCTACTTACAGATGTTATTATTAATGTTCTCGTGTAATTAAATTACTAATCAGTTTTCTTACAGCTTCGAAAGTTCCATTATAGTGTGCGTCGTTACTGATATACGTTATCTCTATATAATTTAGGTAGCTATAGTTAGTTCTCTATTTAGGACATTGGATAGTTAGTACAATAACGTTTTACAATCAACGCAAACTAGGGATCAGTACATACTAAAGCATCCAATTTGGCAAGGTTCGCTCAGGCGCCAGAGGTCTACTTCTCAAATAGCCCATTTCGCATTTTGACTTCTTCTTATAAGTGACTACTTCGCTACCGGCCCACTTAGCAAACAGTGTAAGTTTAGTGACTCTACTGTAGATTACTCGCATCCTGCGGCGCGCGGCGTTGCCCGCGTCAAATCAGGTTATTTCCTGTTCTCCTGACAATTTTCAAAAATCCCTACTGGAACATTTGTGAAAAACTTCATGCTTCTAGGCCATAGACATATTAACACTAATATGTCTATGTTCTAGAGTCAGCTCAGCTGTTTTGACTGTGCGTTAATCGATCAGTTAATACATTTGGTAGGTGCAATGTACAGTCAAGAGCAAGTCAAGCTTGACACTACTAGTTTAAGCTGAGCTCTGATTTGTACTGCGCGCCATAGAATACAGGGCCGGGTCAAAGTCCAAAGTGTCAAGCTTAGCGTGCTCTTGACTGTACATGCTCTTCCATCGTGAAAATTCAAGTTTCCCGTTCAGTTATTTTGACATTTGTTCAATGTTCCCAATTTATGCAATTTTGAACGTGACTCTAAAGTTCTCACGTTAAGGTATAATTTGAATATATATACCTATACACGTTGAAAGCCACGGTTATAAATTAATTCAGGATTTCGGTCACCGGTGCCGAACATGGCGTTAACAAAGACTTAAATACATCAACAAACATCTACTGAATTGCTACGTATACTTAAGTAGCGATAGGTAACACCAACGTAAATAATAATTTTAATAAAATTAGGTATAGTCGGATAATGTTTTTGCGATACTAAGCTCTATCATTCAATGTTTTGTAGTAGGAGCAGTGGAGTTGAAACGATAAGTGGACTTGTGAGTTCCTACTTTGAATAAAACATTTTGACTTTGACTTTTGACTTTGTAGAGGGACGGGATTGTAAACATTCGGTCTGCCATTTTGAAGAAGACGCGTCATGCTCAAATAGAAATTATTACGAGAATAGTAACTATTTTTTATTTAATCCAAATATTTGCAAACCACTGAATGTTTGTTTACTTTATAACTTCTCATGACGGGAGATTGATAGCAACTCCACTCTACCAACCAGATAATAAATAATTAATAAATTGTGGGACACAATTATCACACGGTTATTCAGCCCCAAACTAGGCAGAGCTTGTGATATGGGTACTAAACCACTGACAAACATACTTAAATAAATGTAATACTTAGACAAGAAGGCAGCAGACATGTTCAGTTCATGGCTTGTGTGGAGTGCTACGTCACTGCTCAGCTCACATGTACGCCGACGATCTATGCACACTTCGTGCCGGTACCGATCTCGCTGAGACGTGTCATTTGGTTCAACAAGACATTGACTCAGTAGTAAAGTGGTCCCATGACAATGCAATAGTTCTAAATTCTGATAAAACAAAACTTATTATTTTCAACTCACCGTACATAAGCCTACCGGAATCTCCACCTCCCATGATTACTCACAGCTTTCAGTGTATTCATAATAAATTATTTAATTGTCAGTGTAAACCTATTGAAAAAGTAGATTGTGTAACTTATCTTGGAGTTAAAGTCGATGTCAGTTTTTCCTGGTCTCTCCATATAGACTATATTTGTAATAAGTTAAGAATCCTACTTGGCAAATTTTACCATTTAAGTTATAAAGTACCGCTGAGTACATTAAAATGTTTATACTTCGCATTAGTAGACTCCATAATAGGATACGCTCTTGATTGCTATGGCCTTACGTTTAAAACATATATTGATAAATTGGAAACCCTACAAATTAGATTTTTAAAATTACTTGTTAACACAAAAACAAAAAATAACTGTAAAGGCAACTATAAAAAATTATTTAAAATCTGTAAAATTCTACCAGTCAATTTACAACATAAATACTTATTAGCTATTAATAACCATGGCAATCAGGAGCTTAACCTATCTTCAGTAAACCATAGTCATGGTACAAGGTCGGTGTCCACGGGTAAATTTAATGTACCCAGAGTCAGTAACTACTTTGGTGATAGGACTTTAAAGAAACGAATACCATATCTGCTAAACAGTTTACCCGAGGATATCCGCCTTGAGCCAAACAAAAATAAGTTTAAAATTTTACTTAAAAAACACCTTTTAGAGACACTCACAGAATAAATTAAAATGTAAAAATAATATAATACCAGAGACTCATACCTGCAGACAAACTGTCATAAACAGTTTTGCAGGGAACTGTATTAGATTATAAGATTGAAATTTGTTTAATAAATAAATAATAATAATAATAATAATGCACACAAATTTTGGCCCCGAGCGGGGATCGAACCCGCGACTTCCGACTCAGAAGGCAGGGTCTCTACCAACTGAGCCAACAGGCCCATCAGATTCACAGCTCGCTGTAGATTCTGCCAGCTCGGGATTATTTCGACATCTAACGTAGTGTGCAAATACACACTAGTCCGGATACCGTTATTAAAACTTTTAGAGCACTTAAGCTTAAAAGTACTGAAGATATATGGGGCATGTCTGTTAAGGTATGTAGCTTCATCATAACCTTATTAGCACCATATTTAGCTTATATCTTTAACAATTGTATTGACAAAGGATTATTTCCTGACCTAATGAAACATAGTAAAGTTATTCCTCTTTTTAAATCAGGAGAGAAAAAAGACCCCTCAAATTATAGACCTGTCTCTGTTTTACCAGTACTTAGCAAAGTTTTTGAAAGGTTATTGCTTGATCAAATGATTTCACACTTCAATCTAAATAACTTATTTCATAACGAACAATTTGGCTTCACCAAAGGTCGTTCAACTACGGATGCTGGAATAGCATTACTCAAGAATATTTTTAATGCCTGGGAGAAATCTCAAAACGCAATT
This sequence comes from Ethmia dodecea, assembly GCA_963855545.1. Lineage (NCBI taxonomy): Eukaryota > Metazoa > Arthropoda > Insecta > Lepidoptera > Depressariidae > Ethmia > Ethmia dodecea. The sequence continues at coordinate 4,121,771 of OY979437.1, forward strand.
GGAGTTTTTTGCGATCTATCAAAAGCATTTGACTGCGTAGATCATGAGACCTTGCTATGTAAATTAAATCATTATGGAGTCAACGGTAAAGCGCTTGATATTTTACAGTCCTATCTCGAAAATAGGATACAAAAAGTAAAAATAAATGATTGTAAATCACAGGGCGCACCCGTAAAAATTGGGGTGCCTCAAGGTTCGATTCTTGGTCCTTTTCTTTTCCTTGTATATATAAATGATCTTCCATTCATGGTAGAGAGTTTGTCAAAGATAGTGTTGTTTGCTGATGATACATCTCTGATTTTCAAAGTAGATAGACAAGCTCAGAAGCTCGACGAGGTAAATGACACTCTTCAACTAATTCTCACATGGTTCACTGCAAACAATCTAGTGCTCAACGCTAAGAAGACCAAATGTATAAAGTTTGTACTCCCTAATGTTAGACGAGTAGAGAATGAGATAATTTTAAACAATGACAAATTATATTTCGCTGATAATACAGTTTTTTTGGGGATAACGATAGACTCCAAACTTCAATGGAATTCTCATATTTCTGCATTATCTAACAGACTGAGCTCAGCTGCTTATGCCGTCAGAAAAATCAGATGGCTTACTGATGTATATACAGCAAGACTCGTTTATTTTAGCTACTTTCACAGTATAATGTCCTATGGCATCTTGCTGTGGGGCAGAGCTGCTGATGCAGAATCTATTTTTATTTTACAAAAAAGGGCTATACGCGCCATTTACAAGTTAAGATGTCGTGATTCCCTAAGAGAACTGTTCAAAGAAATTAATATTTTAACAATGCCTTGTCAGTACATTTATGAAAACATTATGTATGTAAGGAAAAACATATTACTGTATACTAAAAACTGTGATAGGCATAATTGTAATCTAAGGAATAAAAATAAACTAGAGCAACCTCAGTCACGATTAAGTAAAATTAATAATTCCTTTGTGGGGCTTTGCATACGCGTTTATAATAAAATACCGATATTTTGAAATTGCCTGAAACTGTGTTCAAAACTCATGTTAAACATGTACTTTGTAAAATGGCATATTACAAACTAGACGACTATATAAATGACAATGATGCTTGGAACAGATTTCCTCCAGTCCAGCGCAATACGATACCTAGCGAAAAACAAACGAAATTATGTAACCCAATCTAGTAATATGTAACAATTGATTAAAAGAATATTGTGTTGAGGAGTTTCTTGCCCCGCTTCTTCTCCTCAACCATACATGCTGAAGCGGTGGAGTTGAAATGACGTTCAATAAGTGGACTTGTAAGTTCCTATTTTGAATAAAACATTTTGACTTTGACTTTGACTTTGAATAACAACAATGGGACACTGACTTAGCAATTGTTATCTTCCTATTGTGATAATACTCACTTTAAGTGCACATATATAAGTACACATATTCGACTGCATGGGCTCGCAACCTGGCGTGGGGTACATCTTGTATTTCCCATTGGGGCCGCTGGCCCGGATCATGTCTGTCATATTCTTGAGCTCGGGATAATCCTTAGTGTTCCTAGCCTTAACCAAGGTGGCGTTAATTTTAGACTCACTGACTTTACCGGTTTCCAACAGGCCTTTTACTATGACGCATGTTGAATCCTTACACTGAATGGAAAAAAACAAAACTAGGTAAGTATATGGGAATGTTATAGTTGATGGTTAACTCGATCCCATTCCGGGACAGTAAAGCGGTAGGTAGGCGTCTTGGAACACACCCGGTTCCAAAAGGCATATTAAATAAAAATTTACTGACAGACTGTTAATTAAATCTCATGTTAACTGTTCAGATTGGTTGTTGAAAAGCTTTATGATTTTATTAAACCAATCATAACAGGTATAACTATCAGCTAATTTAGTTTGATTTGTATTTCGGAAACCTGGGGTTAGTCCCGTTTTACGGTTTCCACAATTAGAGCAGTAAGGCCGGCATGGAAATCAGCAGGCGTATTAACGGAGACTCGATACCGTTTCCGTTCGATTCAGATCGAGTGAAAAATTTTCCGAAGTCGAATCTATCGACTTCGGAAACTTTATTATAGGCGTTTCTGACAGCCACGGACAATTTTCCGAATCCTTATGTCACATAATATGACATTAGTTTTCGATACCAACATCAGCCCATCTCGAAAGTGTTCGACAGATTTTCCGATATCAAATATCGAAGCTCCCCGAATACGCCTGCAATTTCGCTTATTCAATTGTCTTTAACAAAAAAAATACTTCTACCTTAAAATAAGTTTATAACACATTTGCACGTAAAAGGTGTCTTATTTCACCAATTTCAATATCGTTACCTATCTCATTACGCCCAAGTGCGGTAAGTGTAAAGTAAAACGCACGGTTTATCAAGATGCTCCGTCTTAAAACGAACGGTACTTTTTAAAATCTCAGCAGTTTTTATGTCAAAAAAGTTGTCAACATTTTATGATTAACATTAACTTCGGGAGATAAAATATAATAAAGAAATATTTATGTACATAATTATTTAATTTAACTAATTTTGACAGTAAATTACAACCAATTAATCTGTAACAAAAACACAAAAATATTAATTTACTTTATTAGTAATACTGGCTGTTTTTGTGCTTTTGCCTAAAAAAAATGATGATGGGCGCCGCGCGCTATTTCTTAATGCTGTATTGTTTTTATTCGTTTACCATAGTCGGAGTTTTTTTTATTTCCTCGCAAATGTGTTATAAAACGTCGTATGACATACGTGCGCTTTGATAATTCTTACTGCCTCTGCTTACTTGTAGTAGCAATATCGCCTCGGCTGTAATTTTCAACCTACCGCACTTATATCATAATGTACTATTAAAATACTGTTATCTGACGATTCCGCGTAATATGCGTAAGAAGTAGAAGTACCGACGTAACCTAACTTAACCAGAAAAAATAAAAGAGCTACATTACAAGATTTGAGTTCAGTAGTATACGTACAGTCCACGGGCTCCAATGTTCTAACTTGCATTCTGTTTTTAATGCTTTCTGCATCACGTCTTCCAATGTGCCCAAGCTCTTACAGCAGAATTGTTTAAAAACCTGTAATTTTCAAATGTTTTTTATTTGTAAGAATACCTACTGTGAAACTTTTCAAAATAAACAATTTTATTAACATTACCGGTGGCATAAGCAAATCGATGCATGGATTATGCGGCCTTTCATCACCGTCTGAACGGGCCTAAAAATAAAACAATTGATATATTATTATTATGTAAGTTATAAGAACGTTATGTAACAGGACGCTCCCCAAAACCAGTCCACCATTTAGGAAACAAATTTGGGCTCGTCAAGCCACTGGCCCCTGTCCGGTGCCACTAAGGTTCAGAATAAATAAATTGTTAAAGACTCAATTCACACACGCAGCTTGGTAGATACTATGTAGGTATACTAAGCACGCTATAAAACATACTTAAATATATATTATATACCCCATGATTGACAGAAATCCATCCTGTAAGTCTCAATACATTTCGTAAGCAGTTACAATACAAGAAACAATGGTCTATTAATAGATTAGCATAAAGGTACTGTTTCTTTTTTTGTTACTTTATAAATTTTGGACTCTATTTACAATTAGATGTTACTTGCAGTTATACTTTGCATGTGGTGTTTACCTTATATCAATTGTGCATTAAGTTACCTTCCGTGTATGAATCTTGTGCAATGTATGATTTTAACAATTGCTGGAAACCAAATAAATAAAAAAAATTTTAGAAAACAACAGACACAAAAACATGGCACGGGTAGAAATCGTAACTGCGACTTCAAAATCAAAAGGTACATGAGTAGGAGCAGGTAGGACGGACAAATATATGCGACATTGGGAATAAAAATATTTTACACTTAGCTGTCGTACCTAATGTGACGTATCCACCAACCACTAAGTAGGTATATATACCTACTTAACTACTTATATAAATTACTAGCAGTTCTTGGCGGTTTCACTCGCGTAGTTCCGGTTCCCGAGGGGAATACGGAAATAAAATATAGCCTATGTTACTCAGGGATATTCTACTCTCTGTTTAAAGAATAAGAATTTTTAAAGTCCATTTTAAGGTCAAGTAGTTTTTGAGTTTATTCGTAACAAACATACAGTATGGCCGTTTTAACTTGGCAGCTCTGAAGTTGAGCAAATGGCTGCGCAATACCATTTTTTAGCGACCATTTGGCGGTACGAGGCGGTATGCGCATGCAGGGGAAGCCTATGTTCAGAGAAGCCACGGAAGAACGGCAGTACAAAAACACACATCTCTCCTCTTTATAATATTAGTAGGTATATAATTATCTAAGTATATCTATACATACTTAGATAATTATTTTATTATAACGAAATATATATTTACTTACTCTGACTGCAGCGAAAATGAAATAAAACACAATCAATTTATAGCACATCATATTGCGTTCGCTTCCCAATAACAATTGTTGTATCGTACCAAAAACTCTTTTATACCATAATATTATAACAAAAATGCTTCCTGCTTCTACTTTTAGGCGTGAAATTAAGTATATTTTAATACAACACCCTTATGAAGCCTTTTTTCTATAGTATATTTAAATGGTGTTATTTATTTGCGCATATTATGGTGTTTACACTTCCAAATTGCACGATATTTGTTACCGAATTGCTTGTGTGACCTTCTCTATGACTGAAAACAAATTTGTGGACGTATTTTTCCATAATTTGCATTGTTGTAGTCAACATTTTAGTTGGTGCTATGCTATTTAGTAAGTACTGAAAAATACGACAAGTTAACAAGGTACCCTCCTTGTTAACTTGTCGTATTTTCCAGTACCCTGACCTCTCTAGGTACATATTTAAGACTAGCAGCGCCCCGAGGTTTCACCCGCGTAGTTCCCTTTCCCGTGGGAATATGGGGATAAAATATAGCCTATGTGTTATTCTGATGTATAAGCTATGTAACTTTAAAGTTTCAACAAAATCCGTTAGGTTGGTTTTGCGTGAAAGAGGAACAAACATCCATCCAGACATCCATACATCCATCCATACAAACTTTCGCGTTTATAATATTAGTAGGATTAGTAGGATGTGTGTTTGAATTGAAACAAATTGCAATTACTGAACGATCGGCGACACGCTTGTAGAGATAGAAAATATTACAACGCGTCACAGAATAAGCGCAATTTAATACCTATATAAAAAAATATCATGCATTCGTAATTTAGTTTTAGGTACCTAACAAAATTTCTTAAATAAAGAACAATAATAGTACGGTTTCCATAGGTAAAAATAGCTGAAATCGATTAAGTAGTCGATACTGAACAAACTAATTGCTGGAATTGCGGTTATTGTGCTACTCGTACATTTGTCCTACTAAGTAATACTTACCTATTATAAATTCGAAAGTTTGTATGGATAGATGTTTGTTCCTCTTTTACGCAAAAACTACTGAACGGATTTTGATGAAACTTTACAGTTATATAGCTTATACATCAGAATAACACATAGGCTATATTTTATCTCCGTATTCCCGCGGGAACGGGAACTACGCCGGTGAAACCGCGGGGCGCTGCTAGTATGTGAATATTTCCGTAAAATTTTAAACGATTTAGATTTTTTTTTGAACTGGTACCTATACCTCAAGGGTGCAGGTCCCCTATATCTAAGTTTTGTAAAAATATGATAAAGAACTTCAGGTGGAGGTGAAGGAAAACTTCAACGGACAAAGCAATCAGCGTAAAGTTGCTATTTCGTTGAAGTCTTTGTTTAAATTTTGATTATTTAGTAACTACAGGTGCTTGTAATGTACCTGTATTTTTAATAGCGTAGTAACTACAATATTTTATTGATTATAGTTGTGTAAAATTTGCAAACTCTTCCAAATTGCGGAAAGCGCGATTTTACATTGTTTCCCTGCATAAAACGTCAGTTGACTATTTTTAATTGCACAGAGGTATAGTATAGAGGCAAAAATATTTAAATCTCTTTGTGTATTTTTTATTGCATCAGATTGAGTTCGTCGTTGAGTTCGACAAGAGATAGAAGTATTCCCGTTTCTGCTTCAATAGGCAGATCCATAGCTGTTGTCTCTTCAGCCTTGCCTTCACGTTCTGGGACTGATTGATGCTGTAGATGCCCATCACAACAGGCGGCTGCAAAAGTGGGCAGAACTCTGTACGACCCCGAAATATACCTCAAGTTGCCTCCGATGATTTACATTATCCTGACCCAGGTACCTTCTTAGACGAGCCTGTTGGCTCAGTTGGTAGTTGTTCTTGTTAGACCCTGCCTTCTGATTCGGAGGTTGCGGGTTCGATCCCCGCTCGGGGCCAACATTTGTGTGCATAAACATGTCTGTTGGCTTCGTGTCTGGTCGTTTAATATTTATTTAAGTACAGCGGCCCGCCCCGGCTTCGCACGGGTGGACATACAATACAATACAATAACTCTTTATTGTACACCAAAAACAACACAATATGGATACCAACATTAACTAAAGTACAATGGGCGGTCTTATCGCTTTTAGCCATCTCTTCCAGACAACCTTACGACATTTATTTTTTAAACATTTTGGGATGCACAAACAAATTTCCCCAAGGAACCCATAGTGAATTTGAATTGAAAAAAAAAATGGAATTTGTATGGAGACTTATAGAATAGTCTTGCCAATTACTTACTTTTTTAGTGCTTTCTAATATGGAAATCGTGCTACTTATTAGTAATCGATATTTAAGAAAATTGGTTAGACACAACTAAAGTTCGCTTTTCTGTTACGCGTTGTATACCTGTATACAACGCGTAACAGAAAAGCGCAATTTCTCTTACACCCCATTAGTATATTAATATAAAAAAAAATATGATCCAATCGAACTTTAGTTGTGTCTAACCAATTTTCTTAAATATCGATTACTAATATACCTATATATTATTATAGATTCCCTGCTATAAGAGTAAAGGCTACTTTGACTCTTTCTTGGCCGGTTCTTATTTAAATTGTTGATGAACTCATCATGCTGGCAGCTAATGAGAGAAGAGATATTTACTATATTATTAACTAGCAGCGCCCCGCGGATTCACCCGCGTAGTTCCCGTTCCCGTGGGAATACGGGGATAAAATATAGCCTATGTGTTATTCTGATGTATAAGCTATATAACTGTAAGGTTTCATCAAAATCCGTTCCGTAGTTTTTGCGTGAAAGAGGAACAAACATCCATCCAGACATCCATACAAACTTTCGCGTTTATAATATTAGTAGGATAGGATTTCAATATCGTCACAAACATTTACATCATGATTTCCTGTTTAGAAGAATAGTTATCAGCTTACAAGGTATACTAGATCAAGCAGGTATGGTAGGTATCAATATCAAGAAAATGTTTCATTTGAATGTAGGTATTTTCTGGAAAACATACAAATGTGAAAGTGATCTATTTAATGAATGAAGGAAATAAAACAGACCTTTTATATTATCGACTTTATTATTTATAATTTTGCAAAGACATTGGAACCGCCAGAACAAACGTATCTTTTGGGGTGAATATTTATAAATTCACTGCTTTTTAACCAACTTCAAAAAAAGAGGACCACTTGTCTAAGAAGTTACAGAATGAAATACCGCTAGAGAGCTTGGTACAGACTCTAAGTCATTAATTTACAACAGTGTTTTTTTTGAAGTCGGTTTTAATTTTAGTTAGTTAAATTTTTTCACCGCTTCTTCGAATACATCTCGGCATTTTGCGGCAGATTCGGACACCGCCTTGCAATCATCGCCGTCTTTCCATGATTTACATTCCTAGAACAAAGTTTATAGTGATTAGATGGGTCTACCTATGTTCGTAAATTTTCGTAAAATGCAGCCGCGGGATGGGTGCATGGGAGTTTGTCATGTTAGGAGTCCTAAAATTGATACGTAAAAAGGCGGTCCTGTTGGCTCAGTTGGTAGTGCCCCTGCCTTCTGAGTCGGAGGTCGCGGGTTCGATCCCCGCACGGCGACAACATTTGTGTGCATGAATTTGTCTGTTGGCTTCGTGTCTGGTCGTTTAACATTATTTTATTATCAGTTGTTTAGTACCCTGCCTAGTTTGGGACTAAACCGTCCGCATATTCTGTTTCTCCAACGTATCTTCACTTCACCAACTACTTAGATTCACAACCACTCATTGACTCAACCCCGCAACTCGACTCAAATCAAAGTTGCCCACTCGTAGCAATCTAACCCTAGATAGATGAAAAATGACGTTTATGTAACACAATTTAAAGCTTAAATTGAGATATCGAGATGGTCTTGAGTTGCTAAGGGATCGTTCATTAATCACGTGATGTTTTTAGCAACTTTTTGACCCCCCCTCACCCTCTTGGTGATGTGTGATGAGGTTTTAGACTACCCCCTCCCCCCATACCTAAATCACGTGTATTTTTTTGGTAGAAAGTATATTGAAATTTTCGATGACTAAATAATTAAAAATCAAGCATCAATAAAAAGTCACGTGCTACTTTTTGGTTTAGAAATCTGCCTGATATTGTATTACTACGAAAGTATCGTCACGTGCAGTAACAACAATGTGATGTACAGATTAACATCACCTTATTTGTAATTATAATGAAAATGCAGTGGACTTCCGCTATGAAATTAAACGACTGATGATTGCAGGTTGCAGGGTCGGTAGATTTTGTTGCATTACATATAGCTGTGTTACCAAAGAAATCGTTTTCCTAATTCGTGCCTACCAAAAGGTGAAGAGCATAGGTTTAGTCAAAGAGATTAAAATATAATAAGGCATAGAGGGGATAAAGCGAGGAAAATTTGAAGTCAAAAGTTATTCCAAGTGGAATAAGTCTAGTACAAATTCAACCGAATGACAGCTCGCGTTCATACTTACTGACATGACAAGTACATGACGCTAATGCTTCAAAGTTTTGTATGAAAATATTCCCAATGCCCCCTCTATGCCCTATTATATTTAAATCTCTTTGGGTTTAGTATTTTTTCATACGACTGAGCATAGGTTAACCATAGATTACCTATACCTATAGGTGGTAGCATTTTAAAAGTAGAGACGGTATATAGATAGATAATTTTTCTTGACTCACTAAATAAATGTCAAAAATACTAATGATTACGCTTTGTCAACCTATAGTTTTCGTAACAGTAAATTTTATCTTAAATTTAAAATCTGTGATAAAAAGAGCAGTGATAGTCTTACGGTTTTAAAGAGCCTGCTTCACATGATGATAATCAGTGAGGCTCGGGTTCGAATCCTGGAATGTACCAATGAGTTTATCAAAACTTACAAGGCCTGAGATTTTTTTTTAGTCTATGTCGAGAAACAAAATAAACGATGATAGGATCGTGCGCGTCTAAAGCAACTCTGCTTTTATTGCAGTTTGGAAAGGTAGTTTAATATAGTCTAGAATACCATTGTGTATACTTACAACAAGGGCATTCATATAAGAGCACACAAAGAACTGCATGGTCTCGCATTCTTTGGGGGGGTACTTCTTGTACTGCCCCTTGAGGCAGTTGGCGAAGATCCGGTCTGTCATTATCTTGCTATCAGGATGATGTTTGCTGGTCTTATTCAACCTAGCATTGATTTTGTCCTCATTGATTTTACCGTTTTCCAACACGCCTTCTTTCTCCATTATACATGTTGACTCCTTACACTGAATGGGAAAGAGATTATTACTTCAAGGTGGATGGATGTGGAGGAAGCACAAGAGATCTACCAGGTTCGTAGCAAGTGGCAGTCTATTGTCCTACCCCAATGGGAAATAGACTTGAGATTATGTATGTAATTGTACTGGCAGCGCCCCCCTGGTTGACCTGCGTAGTTCCCGCTCCCGTAGGAGTACGGGGATAAAATATAGCCTATGTGTTATTCTGATGTATAAGCTATATAACTGTAAAGTTTCATCAAAATCCGTTTAGTAGTTTTTGCGTGAAAGAGGAACAAACATCCATCCATACAAATTTTCGCGTAGGAAGTAGGATTACTTCAAGGTGTTCCTAATAAATATTTTTCTTTCTTTTTGTCTTTCTTTCTATTACCTTGTACTATTAAATCAGGGCTTTTTCTGCTTCTGAATATTTTTCTTGGTGGTTAATTAGCCACTTCTGGGACTGGAGCTCAAGGCGATAAGAAACCTTTGTGCCCGTATTACAGAACGGTTCTGATAGATGAAATTCTGTGAGTAGGTACAATTAGAATGGAAGAGATTTATGGAAGCGGCATTTCTATAAGCGACATCTCTAAGCAAAGTTTCGTCGCTTAAGGATCGTTCTGTAAAAGAGACTAATCAAACTAAAATTAGTCGACCGACTATTAAATCTCATTTAAACTGTTTGTCTAAAAGCGTTATAATTGTATCTAAAATTTTGATTGACATGTATGGGATTGACATAAGCACTTGCCAATGAGCGCTAACGCTAATGTCAATCCCATACATTTCTCTAAGAACATTCGATTAGATTGTACAATGCCACTTGGCTAGGGGGGCTGAACAGCTGGAATGAGATTTAACGGTCTATCAGCTAATTATCAGCTAACAAATAAATTTTGATTTGCCTTTCGGAAACCCGGGTTTAGTTAATGTTAATAGATAACTAACCAAACAGTCCAGTCCTACGGCCAGAAGAGGACGACAGTAAATGTTTACGGATCTTTATTTTACCAGGTAGGTAGTGACACGGCCTGCATTCGTTTCATTCATCATTTCGTCTAATTACTTCATCAAAAAATTCTGATGTAAACTTAAAATAAGAATATTATACCTACTATCTAATTACCTTAATCTAGTAAATAGAAACAAAAAACGAGAGAGCTAGATGGAAGAATTTGAGATAAGTACGTACCGACCACTCGGTTCCAGGTTTTGGCTTGCATTCTGAGTTGAATTTCTTTGTCATGTCTTCCAGTGTGAACAAGCCCTTACAACAAGATTTTTTAAAAACCTGAAATATACTAAATGTTTAGTAGTGTTTCTACACTGTATGTACCTATATCTATTATCACTGTCATCACATCAACCGAAAGACGTCCACTGCTTCTATAAAGGTATACCTACCTACTATTATTAGCGGCTGCCTTGTGGCGTTTCCAGCACGGATTCTGTTTATTCCCGTTCCCATGGGAATTTTGAAAAATCCCTTCTTATAGTGATTGCGTATTTAAGGAACCTTTTAAAACTTCATGCTTTAAAAGGTTCCTTAAATGAACTCCTGACTGAATGAACAACGCTGCTGGTCGCCTCCTAGTTTAATTAACATGAAACTTAGGTGCAAAGATTTTTATTCACTTACCTACTCAAAAAGAACAATGTTCACTTAAATGAATTTTGTACATAATATCTTAAACATAAACAGTCCAGTATTTACATCTCAAAATATTTTATCATGTATATATTTTTTCAGTTTGGTTTTAAATAATGTAATATGTTTACAATCTTTAACATCTTCTGGTAAGTTATTATACAATTGCGCCCCTTCAGATACTAAGTTTCGTTGGCCGTAGTTAGTTCTGCATTTGCGAAGTTCGCTTTGGTTTTTATTCCTTATATTGTGTGAGTAGGTACCTATGTTCTTTTGGTGAGTGTTGTTTGTGAGTATATGTCATTGGTTAAAATTTTTCGTATTAGTACACAGGTGGTATATGTGCATAATTGTTGTAGGTTAAATAATTTGGTTTAACTTAATGTTAACCAAATCAACTTAGTGTTAATCAGAAGAATAACATTACCTCTGGAACAAACAATTCATCACACGCTTTGGTCGACTTTTCAGCATCTGCGCGGATCTAAAATTAAAACATTTTCATATAGGTATTATGTAAGTTTTAAGTAGGTAACTAGGCTTTGTATCACGGTCCCCAATAGCAAACGTCTATTTAGGGAAAATAATGTTTATGCCGAGCCCGAGCCCCTAAAATCCCACTTCAGATTAAATAAATTCTAAATCAATTCACACACTGTTATTTAGTCCCAAATCCTCATTGATTTTACAGTTTTTCAACAGCCTTTATTTTTCAACTATAATATCTATACATATTATAAAACAAAGTCGCTTTCTCTGTCCCTTTGTATGCTTAAATCTTTAAAACTACGCAACGGATTTTGATGCTGTTTTTTTTTATAAATAGAGTGATTTAAGAGAAAGGTTTTAGTATTAGCATTGCACCCGTGCGGAGCCGGGGCGGGTCGCTAGAGTATTTATAAGCAGGCAGAGGCCAGAGCGGGTACTAAATCACTTATAAATATATTTACCCGCGTAGTTCCCGTTCCCGTGGAAATACGGGAATAAAATATAGCCTATAGGATATTCTAATAGCTTTCCATTGGTGAAAGAATAAAAAAATCGGTAAAGTAGTTTTTGAGTTTATTCGTAACAAACATACAAAATATCATCTTCCTCTTTATAATATTAGTAGGTATAGATTAGATACGAAACCAATGCGCTATATGCGAACAAAATATTGGTTCCGGGCGGGAATCAACCTGAGACCTTAAAACTAATGAAGGTAGACTATAGTTATGCGCTGCGACTACACATGCGTGATAAAAATTAGGATGATTTATATTCAGTTTCCAAATTTACTTATGTATAGGTAGGGGCTTGTGTAAAGTGTTTCTTTTTTAGGTATCATGTTCCATTTATTGCGAGCACGATATCTTGTTATTTTACGATATGCAAAATTTAACAGAATAAGCGCAATTCCTGAAATTAGTTTGTTCAGTATCGACTACTTAATCGATATCAGCAGTTTTTTATATGTGTTAAATTTTTCGAAAAAATGAATTAACTAGCATAGCTGAATTTAGTGCTATACCTATGAAAACACTACTATTATTGCTCTTTATTTAAGAACATTGGTTAAACACAACAGGCAAAATATTTTTTTATACAACGCGTAAAAGAAAAAGCGCAATTCCTCATACACCCCAATTAGTATCACTATCACTACATAGTATAAAACAAAGTCGCTTTCTCTGACCCTATATCCCTATGTCCCTGATTTTGATGAGTTTTTTTTTAATAGATAGAGTGATTCAAGACGAAGGTTTTAGTATTAGTATTGCACCCGTACAAAGCCGGGGCGTGTCGCTATATTAATATAAAAAAAATATGATGCAATCGAACTTTAGTTGTGTCTAACCAATTTTCTTAAATATCGATTAATAATAGCATGATTTCCATAGAAAGCACTAAATTCAGCTACACTAATTCATTTTTGGGAAAAAATTAACACATATTAAAAATAGCTGAAATCGAATAAGTAGTCGATACTGAACAAACTAATTTCAGGAATTGCGCTTATTCTGTTACATGTTGTATACTAATTATTAATTGAGTGTACGAGGAATTGTGCTTATTCTGTTACGCGTTGTATAGCTGTACTGTACCAAGTTTTTTTTTTTTTTCTAATATTATGTAACGAAATATTTACTCACTCTGGTTGCAGCGAAAATGAAATAAAACACAATAAACTTGTAGCAGATCATGTTGCGTTCGTTTCAAAATAGCAATTGTTGTAGAGCATAAAATACCCACTCTTTTATACCACATTATAACAAAAGGCTTCGTTTAGGTATGAACCTAAGTATATTTTATTACATAGGTACGGATACATAATCTGTCTTTCCCGAATATTTTAAATGTAGTTATTTACGCCAGATTGTATGTACCTACCAATTTAGGCGCTGCGCAAACGTAAATACCTACTTCTGTGTTCTTTGTCAGATACTAGCTCCTACCAGTGAATACATAGTACCTATTTTATTATTTTTTTGTTTATTTTTATAATATGAAATCGGGCACTACCGTGGCGCAGACGTAGATACCTACTGTATAAATCTACCGACGGATTACCGATCAATGTAAGCAGCTAGAAAGAAAAAGTTGTCAGTTAAAGACAAAGCAAGATTAATAATAAATTTACCTACATTGTGAGAGACAGTACAGTCAAGAGCACGTGAAGCTTGACACTTGGACTTGGACTTTGTAACATTCTTATTAAAATCGCCTTAGAGGTCAGACTCGCACTACAAGTGTAGAGCTTTATACGTGTTCTTGACTGTCAGTGTCCAGAAGAAGCAACCGGTGACTGTGTCCGTTTGCCAATGTTGCCATTACTGAACACATATAGAAGTCACAGTTCTGAGCCGTGACAGTCTGTCACCTGTGTCAGAAATACGTTTGCGCAGTGCTTTACACTTCCAAATTGCACGATATTTGTTATGGAATTGCTCGTGTGACCTTGTTTGTGACACTGAAAACAACTTTGTTGCATTTCCATTTAAAATGTTAGTTGATGCTGAGGTAGGTAAGGGAAAATACGGCAAGTCACCAATTTAAAAAATATATACTGCACTGACTAAACGATAAGCGATAGTAATATAATAATAGGTGTTATGAGGAATCACAAATGCATTGCTACAACGCTCGTGTACCATACATCAGTTGTAATTTGTGGCAGTTACTACCTAGTGTAGGCTGGATATCAGATAATTGTTTGACATAATGTAAATTGAAAAAAAAAAATGTATCTTAAAACTTTTTATTATTCTAATGGCGGCCAGCCGTTTGCTGCTGCCTCCAAAACTCTTCTCTGTTCTCCAGGAACCTGATCGCTTCCTCCGCTTGCTTCATCACGACGTCATTCTTCTTATCCGCTATGGCCAGGTCAGGGTTCTTCAATAAATTCTCCAAGTACAACTTGTCAGACATCAATTGACCGAGTACAGGTCTAGAAGGTTTGGAGTTTGATCGTTTGCCAGTCTTCTTCACAGGTTTTACTGAGCCTATTGTGTTCTCTATTGCTTCCTGGAAAGTACAACATATTTTCTAGTGAATAGAGGTTATGTTGTGTTTCTGATGACGTGCAGTCGTACCACCTATTAAGTTTAATTACGGGATATCTAATTTGACGTCGCTTTGTTTAGCAATGATAGGAAGATGATCATAAAAAAACTCTTGATCTATGCGCGGGTGTCGCCATTTTGGGTCCCAATTCAAATCGCAAACGTCAAATTAGAATGGTAACCAAATGCCATTTGAAGATTTTGATGCCATTAGATAGTAGGCCTGGTGGTTTTGTAAAATAATAATTGATAAGTTTTCGTGTGAAATACGCTAGCTCCGAAGTCTCCGTTGTTGTTTAGATTTCAGATGCCTATTTTCGTAGACATATTAGGTAAGACCATTTTTTGTTGTGGGACCTGTGTCTCCCAAACCATAGTAAACTCCTTAGATAAAAGCAAAATAGGTAAACTCAAATTGAATAATACATGAAGCCTATTCTTCTTCATGTAATAAGTATTTGAGACTCATAAGCCCGGAATTGGATGTTACACTGTTCAACTTCATAAAACTAACCTGTGCCTTTTGGACTCCAAGTCTGAACTCGTACAAGTCGGGTCGAGTCCTCAACCCTCGGTGGTAGTGGACGAGGCTCATCTCGAACTCCCCGCAGTAGTAAAGAGCTTCAGCTTTGCGGAGCAGCGCCTTGGCGTGTTTGGGGTCCAACTTCAAGGCAATCTCGGCGTCTGCTAAAGCTGACTGAGGCTCGCCAAGCAGCAAGTAGCATTGACTCCTGGCCACGTACGCTGCCTTCTCTTCTGGAGCTAACTCGATCGCCTGTAACCATAGAGATACCATGATTAATTTTTAGCGACATCTATCGGACACATACATTGAACACGAAACGTGACGTCACTAAGTTATAAACCGCACTCTAAACAGTTTGGATAAATAGAAATGCAACATCAATCGTTGGACCGCGATCTCCGGCTACGACCACTTTGCCCTGAAGATCTGGCCCTCTCACGATGGAGGGACTCTCTCTGTCGCTCGCGGTGGATAATACCACCATCCTCTACAAGTTTTACTGTAGACTTCATATGAGACAAGCTTTCAGGGCTATGAACGGATTCTGGTATTTTATTATACTCACTTAAAAGATTGGGGCAACCGTTTGGGATATTACGATCTAGATAATGATCATTATTATAATTATACTTCTGTGATTTCAAATTGGAAGGTACGTTTAACAGTTGGTATGTTGATCAGAAGTGCAAAGAGAGAAGGTTGAGTTCAGAGGTGTTACAAATTAATTAAAAAGAGATAAAGCCGTAAAAGACCTTGTCAACAAAAGACAAAGCAGTTCGATAGCGTTCCCTCATCAACTCGGCTCTAGCGAGAGCCAGAAGCGTTCCCGCGTCTGCTTCAACCGGTAGATGCATGGCGGTGGTCCTTTCAGCCTTGTCCTTCATGCTCAGAGATTGCTTAATGTCTTGGGTGCCCATCACAACAGCTGCTGCACGATCCTTATCGGTGTAAAGTTCCTCTTCACGACGCCGTCTCTCCCGCTTGTTCTTCCTCTTAGCGCTCTTACGAGGTTTGAGGACCTTTTTTTCGACTGGCACTTCTTTCTCCGCGTTGGCTTCATCGCCCTGGCTTTTAGCGGCTGATGGCGGAGCTCTCTTGCTGATAGTGGCTTTAGGAACCGGTATTTCTTCTTCCTCGTCTCCAATCCCAACGCGCACGAAACTTTGAAGGAATTCCGCGTCTTTATTCGGTCCAAGAATGGAGCGCGCTTGGATTTTAGCGTTATCGCTGCCGTCCATCGCGAGTGTTATGTAAGTGGCTGAGGTGTCTGAAGAGGCGTTGGTATTGACGCCAGAGCTGTGGTCGCTATGGCGACTAGTTGTGTTTTCTCGCCCTCTTACTACTTCGAGTGAGTACCTACATAGTGGTGTGGTGGGTGTTATTTTTATTTACAATGCAACTTTTTACAGCAGTGTAGGTAAAACTTTAACATTAAATTATTGCTGCAATAACTACAGGATGCGTAGGTACAACGAATATTTAAAGATATTTTGATAGTAAAAGGTATACAGTCTTGTCAACTTGTTGTCAACACTAAAAATATATCTGACTCTGTCTCACCTTGTTGAGCGCCGTAAGCGCGCGGTCGTAGTTTCCGTTCTTGAGGTGCCCCGTTGCTTCGTCTCGGTACTTTTTAGCTTCCACTGGGTTAGTGGTGGGCAGCTCTGGCTCCTTACCCCGTCCCATTCTCTATCGGTAAGGTATACTGAAACCATAAGGAAGGTAATTTATCTACACTAATATTATAATGAGGTCTTGGGTTCGAATCTTGGCATGTACCAATGAGTTTTTCAAACACTTACACACATGGAAACACAGCAATGGAAAGCTAGAAGATCCCTGAGTAACATAGGCTATATTTTATTACCTTATTCCAACGGGAACGGGAACTAGAACCAGGAACGGGAACCGCTAGTACAATATACATTATTAATTTAACCTTAAAAAACAGTAATTTATCATAACGCCGCCAAACCTAAATCGCAAATATTTTCCTAAAAATAACAAATTTCACTGAACGACATTACGGAATACACAAATATTTGCTGCCGCGGCCGTCCCCCTTAACAAATTGTGCGTAACCGCAGCTCCCATAAATCTTGCTATTTTTGGCTCAATCATACAAATTTAACGTTATTTTTATTTTCCTATGTAAGTAAGTAAATCAGTTAGCAGATTTTTTTAAATAATAACTACTTAGTGACCAATACTAGATATATAATGTACACAGTACTAAATATAGCAGTTTTAAGGCTGATTCACGTTACACCGGGCCGGGTCCAGGCCCCGGACGGTCAAACATCTATAGTGTAGGTACTTTTGGTATTAAGTGCTTGACCGGACCCGGCCCGGTGTAACGTGAATCAGCCTTTATGGTCAAAGAGCCTATTTCACATGATGCTATGTACCTAACCCTAACAACTTTGTTGACTGTAACAATGAGTTTTTCAAAAAACTTACGTAGGCACATATTTATCATTAGCTTGACGTGAAGGAAAACTGCATCGTGAGGAAACCCGCAAGTCCCAGAATTATCTAATTCTGAGACATGTGTAACAGACTCGGTCCGTCGATGGGCTCACCACCTGTCACGTTTAGGGGTCCCAAGAATATTTCGTGAGTCTAGAGCAATTTTACATCTAGACTTTGAATGAGAACAGCAGTTCCGAAATAATTTTATTTCCATTTCAATATTTTTTTTATAAAATCAACAAACAATCAAGCATTTGAAAAAAATAACAAAATTTAGGGCCTCCCGCCCCATTGACACACAATGTCACAATTTGTCCACCCCCTCCCCCCATTATGGTGTGACGTAATTTATGGATGACCCTTACATATTTCGGAGGCGTGTGTAGCAGTATGGCCCCCGGCCCGGCGATAAGCTCACCGTCACGTTTAGAGGCCCAAAAAATATACGGTGAAGAGTGGGTACCTATTTCCAAGAGTAAAATACCTCTACCTAACCCTTGTAGGATATAAGGTGCGGGCATTTTATTTCAATTTTGCTTTTTGCAAAATGCAAGTAGTCATTTATTAAAAATATTATCTTAAAACACCTCTAAACAACATATACATATTTCGATTTTAACTTTACAATTATAGCAAATTTTTAAATAATTAAATAGGTAATCAAGTAAGTAATGATGAATTGATGACGACACGTAAGTCTTACTTAAACATTTTCCATAGTAAATTTTCGTTTTGGCAGATCATAAAAAGTAGCTCATATATGACTAGGCAGGACACCCTTTTTCGAAATGATACTATATTACGAAGCTCCAATAAACAATGCCCATGACACAGATTGGAAGATCTGGCGATAGCTAAGAGAAATGGCTGCAAAGCACGGAAGGGTGAACATTATCTACGATCATAACTGGTTCAGAAAGGGTAGGGTAGTTACACAAGATAATACCCTTTAATGTGAATTTCAATGGATGGCTTTGACCTATTTAATGAGAGTTTTTTAATAAATAAAAACCAGTCTTGTGTTTACATTAGGATCATTAACCCATTTTTGTATAATATAGACCGTACAAGAATTTTTACCTGTTTCTAGAAAATTGTCTTGGTCACCATATTTAAAAATATTTTTAGTGATAATCGAGATTTTTCTTCGTGTGTTACAGATTCATTTCTGTGCCTACTTACAAAAGTTCATGATTAATTTTAATACATGCGGACTAACCCTACTATTACCGTCGACTCGTTTTTTAGTTTTATCCGATATAATTGAGATTAAATTAGAGCTCCGCTCAAAGATATTAAAGTAAGGATGAGTTATATTCATACTGCTTGTGTTTGAAAATTGATCCCCTACGAGTGAGCTACAACATTGTACATACTTACTTCTTAGTGTATTTATAGGATACAACAATGACGAGGAAAGATGATACGGAACGAATAATAAAGAAAAAGAGAGCTATCTGTTAAGAGTTGCGCTTTAAATACGACTTGAAATACAATGCGACTAAATAAAATGTGGTTAATTAACTACATTTGTCGGCCTCATTTTCCGTGCTCTAGTAACATATCTACGTCTTTCTATATATAATATCTTTGAGCTCCGCTGTAAAGTTTGTACCTACTTAATATAGAATTTCATTAGTGGTCGTCCAATTTGATATCGCAACTAAACAAAAGAAAACTTCCTACGAATATTTTTGTTGTAATATTTCATAATGAACTGTATTTCACTTAAATATGCACCGTTATGGGTTAAAGCTGCTTAACAATTTGTCGCAGGGGCATCGGGCGAGGGCTGTCATAACTCTGGCATCGGTTCGCCGCGGAAATTATTCATGCAAGCCTGCCAACTATGAAAAATCACGAAATGCTGTTCATTTTAATGAAATAAAATGGCGCATTGTAATCTTGGAACAAAAAAATTTAAATTCATATTTGGAATTTCAGATATTTTTATGACATGCGCCGTGTTTTGTTTGATTACGCTAATTTAGAATCATTTGGATAACAAAATGGAACGTAAATCAAGTTTAATAAAATACCTTATAGATTAGGACATAGATTCTATTGAATAACTTATCCTTTTCTGAATGATACATACTCGTATCTAGGGTTGAGTGAAATAGAGCGGGCCGGGAAACACGCGATCTCCCAATATCGTGACTTTACGACCACAAAAATAATGAAATTAGAGATTATTCTGTCGGTAAAATATTTTATGGCATCCGCTAAAACTATAACTTGCGTAAATATTGCGTAACATCTCTCAGATTTGAAACAGAATATGGTGTATAATAGAAGGTAAGTAAATAAAACAATACACCTATATTATTTATATCCTGGGGTACTTTCAAAATATATACTCGTACATATACATAAACAAAGCGATCCGCGGACATTGAACACATAGAAAATAGAAAACTTTTGTGAACCGTAAAAATCAAGTTGTACAAAATATAAATTTATAACATTGGCATAATACATGTATGTATATACTCCCAATGTCAGTGAATGCAACACAATATTATGTTATTTACAGTAAATAATATGCATGCGTCATAGGCTTGGGTGGTGACTTAATAGGTAGGTACATGGCATGATTACGTGCATTTTTCTGCCTCGTTTAATCCAGATTTAAATAATTGTTGTAAAACGCACCAGCTGTGGTAATCTGACACAATCCGAGCAATAATATCGAATACAAAAATTTGGGTAATATACAGAAATGGAATACCCCTGCCTACCCCCTCGGGGATAAAAGGCGTGAGTTTATTATTATTATGTTTTTACAAAAAAATTAACCAACATTATAACAATGTAAATATAGTTTGATAAAATACCGTATTAAAAATATTTTGACGATTGTACCTAAATCAAATAATTACAATATAATTACTTAGGTACAACACAATAAAAAAAAACTAATTTTTGTATAAACACAAATAATATCTGTTTGACTTTGTAAAAGGCTTTCAGTAATTTCTTTTTTCCGAGTTTTTAGGAGTCCTTCATAAACTAGTTTGTATTGTCGTCCCGTAGCGTACTGCGTAGTAGACAGTTAAATGTTAGAGATAGGTCACTTAATGAAGTCTCGCATAATAACTGCAACAAACTTATGAAACACTAGCGGCTCTGCACGATTTCACCCGGTGTTCCCGTTCCCGTGGGAACACGGAAATAAAATATAGCCTATGTTGCTCAGGGATCTTCTAGCTTTCAATTGGTAAAAGAATCTTTAAAATCGGTCCAGTAGTTTTTGAGTTTATTCGTAACAAACATACAAAAATACAAATATTTCTTCTTTATAATATAAGTAGGTATAGATTTCGCCTATATATTTGAATTAACATTAATTGGTTGCCAAATTTTTAGAGGCCCCAAGTTGGGTGCCAACTTTAGAAGTCCCAAATTGGGCGCCAATTTAAGGCTAGTATTTTGATTTACGAAAATAATTGTATAATCTATTCTAAAAAAATAAAAAATGAATAGCCTCAGTCGTTCAGGTAAGCTTTTAAATTAGAGTAAAATGATTGTATTTTTGTATAAATGACAGTAAAATGTTAGTATTTTACTCTCATCCACAAGCTTGTTTTAGAATGACAAAATTATTATAGCACTTACTTTCAAAACATAGGTAGACTACTTACTTCAAAACTTCTCCTCGCTTGCCTAACTTTTAAATATTTATTGTTATCACATGTTTAGTTTAGTAGGCAAAATCAACCGAATTACTATTAATTAACTGTTGGTATTAATCCTCATCTTATTAAATGAAACAAATAAGGAAGGAGCGGTGTACTGAACAGCTACGAAGAATGAAACAGACTGAGCAACTGGTTAAGAAGGCTGCATTTATACAGTCCCATAATGAAAGGGTTGCTTACATTAACTCAATAATAATTCGGGGCTATGAAACAACAGTTTTAGTACCTATGTAAATGTCTGTTAAAATATCTAAAATTCCGTGCGTCTAAAACAATAACTATGTAAGTAGGTACTAACCTATATCTTGTGAAGATAATATTTAGCTAATAAGGTTTATTTTACAACTAACGGCTACGCATCACAAACATGTAGTTACCTAAGTCTTAAATGGTAGTTATTTCTGTCTCTCTGCTCAGCTCTTTATAAGCGACACAAACTGAAATGGCATTTATTCATGAGAAGTAAAAATCTGATACTGTATTGAGGTGTCGACAAGTCGTATACCATATTGGATATGGTAATAAGAAAAGCACAGTAGTAATCAAATTGATGTTACCAGCCGTCCGCGATCCAGCGTTCTTTGATTCATATTACTGAACTCAATTTAGCATGCCTTAATGGATAGTGCTAAGTCAGCGTGTAGCTAGCCACAGAGCTACAACAATAGCATTATATATGTATAAATAAGTAAATCGTCACAACAGCATCATAAATCATTCTGTTACAGTAGATATCTCGGGACACGGTTGTGCCTCGCTAAGGGAGGGGTTTCTTGCCCCGCTTCTTCTCAACTATAATACCGAAGCGGTGGAGTTGCGATGAATTTCAATAAGTTTACTTATAAGCCCTTGATTAAACAATAATAATAATTTTTTTTGGGAGTTGTGTTACTCCAGAAAAAGTAAAGTTTATAAATAAGTAGGACAAGCTGTTCTGCGCCGTTACACCCGCGTAGTACCCGTTCCCGTGGTAATACGGGGATAAAATATACCCTATTTTACTCAGGGATATTTTAGCATTCTAATGGTGAAAGAATTTTCTAATCGGTGCAGTCTGAGTTTATTACTACATGCCTACATACAAAAATACATATTGTTCGCACGATAAGGCTGTATAACGTATTCAAATATGTAGGAAGTATACTAGGTTTAATAAATGAAAACTTTTAGGTCATTTCAATTCGAGTTGGTGGATAAGTAGAAAAACCTAAACGCTATTTCCAGACGGAGGTATTTCCCTATAAACAGAGTTGTATTTGGACCTCCCATGTAATTCTCTTATATGTATTACACATTACTTAAGTGATAGATGGAACTTTGTTGCTCTTTCACGAAATTTTTTTAAAAATAAATTAAATTATAAATAATGTCACGCTTTTTATCTCCAAGGGGTTAGCTAGAGGTATTTCATTACTGGAAATATCCATACGTTTCACCAATACGTGGACCCCTAAACGTGACAGGTGGTGAGCCCATCGCCGGACCGGGTCTGTTACACATGTCTCAGAATTAATTTTGACACCTGCGGGTTTCCTCGCGATGTTTTCCTTCGATGTAACTTAAACATATTAGGCTAGTAGATACCTATTTTTACGCTGGAACGTCAGCCCAGCTTCGGTAGTTTTTAGATCAACTTAAATATATAGGTAATAAACCGCAAACTAAACAAAATATAAATTAAACATTATTACCAATTAATTTACTGACAGTTACCTTTTGTTGTTTTTACTGGGTTAGCATTCTATAATTTGATAATGTATTTGTAAACTTAGTTTACCTACTGCTTATTTCCCGTTTCGATTTGATTATTTTTTTGAGCTACTTATGTTTTTTGTTATGTTGTATGCACATGGTTTGGTTTAGCGAATAAATCTTTTTATTTTACTTTTGATTTGAACTGTTATGTCACGAACTATCAGATGCGTCTAAATAAATAAATAAAATAAAATATGATGCCATTGTACCTACACACCTGCCGACGCCCCTGTCAACAAAACTCATTCTTGCTCCGAGTGGGCGATAATAAGGGCCGCAACGGTGCCGACGTGAGTTATGCGACAATTCAAACTTTTCTCTATTCTTTGTTTTCCTTTTTTAGTTGCAGTTGTACCGCGATTGTACTGTCTTATTTTGAACATAGTATTATAAACTTTTGAGTATTTAAAAATGATTTGATACAGTACCTACCAAGACAATTAGAAAGAGCTGCCCTTGAGTTTGTTGCTGGTTTTTCTTATTATTTATTACCATTATACAACGTGTAACAGAATAAGCGCAATTCCTGAAATTAGTTTGTTCAGTATCAACTACTTACTTATTCGATTTCAGATATTTTTAATATGTATTAAATTAAAAAAAAATGAATTATCGTAGCTGAATTTAGTGCTTTCTATGGAAATCGTGCTATTATCAATCGATATTTAAGAAAATTGGTTAGACACAACTAAAGTTCGATTGCATCATTTTTTTTATATTAATATACTAATTATGGTGTATAGAGCAGTGATAGCCCGGACGGTTAAAGAGCCGGCCGAAAATCAGTGAGACTCGGGTTCGAATCCTGGCATGTACCAATGAGTTTTTCAAAAAACTTACGTACATATTTATCACTAGCTCGACGGTGAAGGAAAACATCGTGAGGAAACCCGCAGGTCTCAGAATTAATTCTGAGACATGTGTAAACAGACCCGGTCCGGCGATGGGCTCACCACCTATCACGTTTAGGGGTCCAATATATCTCGTGAAATGTGGGTATATCCAGTAATGGAATGGCTCTGCCTACCCCCTCAGGGATAAAAGGTGTGAGATTATATTATTATTATTATATTAGGGTGTATGAGGAATTGCGCTTTTTCTGTTACGTGTTGTATATCTACATAGTTACATATTTTGATTTGCAATTTTATAGTTACTTACCTACCTACCGTCTAGGTATGTACCATTAATAGTGATAATTTACCATGGTTTTAAACCAGATAAGTAGCGTTGGCTGCTATGCTATTGATTGTATAAACGTTGAACCATAACAAAATTATGATGACAAACTTCTACTGCCAAACAAACAACTTTGGGAGTAATTTCTAGCTAACTGCAACGTTTTACATAGAATTTTCCATTAAGTCAACCTAACAAATTTTCCTTCGCTTCATACTTGACTTCTAAGCAAATAAAAATAGAGATTATAGTGGCGTGATCGGAGGTAAAGTTCATTTTTGTCAAAGTTTGTCGTCGATGCCGATGCACGCAACGTCGGCATAACAATAATTAATGTACCTATTATGGAAGAAATGTCCCCCCATTTCTAATGATTGTCGTCAGTCGTGGCTGACAAACACGAGACAAAGAAATTTTGATGAATTTTCAAAGGCAAATGATCGTGAAATAACGAATTTAGGACGCGTTGTTTACAAAGTTACCCGACTTGGCGCTTCCTTAATTCACCCAATAAAAAAGTTAGGTTAGCTTTATTTTTGTGAATTGGCAGATAAGCTCAAGCATATTTACCTACGTTCACATAGACGTATAAAATAAGTACAGTATATTTTTTTTTAGTGAAGTCAAAACCTACTAAGTAAATACTTAATGCACTTCTAAGGGCTGATTTTTCAATAGTCAGTTAAAAGTTATCTGAAGAATAAACATCACCTGTCACTTTTCCTTTTTATTGTGTCAGACAGTGACAGCATCAATATATTCTCCAGATAAGATTTATCTGACGGTTGAAAAATCAACCCTAAAAGAAAGTAATTTAAAACAAATTTAGGTGTATAAAATAAACAACAATATTTTAAGCTTAGTTCCATTTATTAAATTTCAGTCAGACATTCAATCAGACATTTTCATGTCTTAAAATAAATAATAAATCAGTAAATAGTAAATGTATTTTTCTAATAGGTAATAAATATCACATCAGCATAATTTCTCACATTCAGTTTTTATTATAGGTATTATCCAAACATGTACCTACATACCTAAAACATGAAACTGCGTATACCTACATGTTTTTTACACATTATTGATATTAAATTTGAAATAAAATATTTTGATTTGATTTATTTAAAAATTAATTTTTGGAATATGTACATAGGTAGTCTCTTTTATTTTTATAAATCAGAATAATTTATTTATTTACGGTCAGTGAATCGCACATAATAAATTAGTCAATAATATAGTATTACTTTCACTTCGTAAAAGTCAAATAAATTATAATAACCTTTCTTTAATTCATTTTATAAACGTACTTCTGTATCTCTAAGACTAACTAGAGATACGTATCTATTACATAGAATAATTAGAATACTCAAACAAAATAATTAAGTTCGTATTAACAAGTAACTAGACTTTTTATGAGCTAAATTTGGCTCCATCAATTTGGCTCTTAGACACAAAACCAATTAAAAGATTCTTAAACCCTTTAATTGTAGGTAAGTCTACTTGTTTTATTAATATATCATTTCGAAAACTCTAGAAAATTTTTATTCGCTTGACAGAATAATAGTGGGCAGAGGTGTCCTTACACCACTGCTAGCTGACACGAGTGATGGGCGACCCATCTGTTTTAGCACCTGTGAAGAAAATATAAGATTTTATTTTTAATACTTAGGTATAGCAAGAGATGCTTTTCCGAAGTACCTACATAAACAATCGGTTCATGTCAGTTTGCTTATTTTGTGTTTATGTTACACCTTTCTATTTAAAGATCCGTTTGCCTCATAGTTTTTCGCATGTGTGTTTCCACGTATCAATGTTTTCCTTCACCGTCGAGCTAGTGATAAATATGTTAAAGTTTTTGAAAAACTCGTTGGTCGCCAGGATTCGAACCCAACAGAGTTACTATCTAATTGATGTCCGTGCCCAAGCGTATTGTGAATTGGGTAGTTGACAGCATCGAAATTAAATTGCGAGTAGTCATACATTAAAAATATTATCCCAAAACACCTCAAAATATATATTTCGATTTTCAATTTACAATTATAGCAAATTTAAAAATAATAAAACAATAAAAAAAGTGCTGCAATTGAATACTACAAACTATGACGTCACGGTTTGCTATACATTTTCCATAGTAAAATTTCGTTTTGACAGATCGTAAAAAGTAACTGATTTGACTAGGTAGGACACAACCCTATTGAGTGAATTTGCTATCCGAAGCATTTAGGTGTTAAAATTAAAATACTTCTAGAAGGTAGTAGTATTTTAACAGCTGGATACTATGCTGTGTCTATATGCACCTCACGAAATCAGGGTCCGCTAGTCAATGCATACGTCGCCCACCATGACTTTACTTCTCCACTAGCTTTTTAGCGACGGTAAAATATCCATTACAAATTTTAACGGTTTTATTTTAGCACTTAAAAAGGCTTACTTAATTCATGACTTCCTCGCCTCATTTTACATAAACTGCGTTCATAACATAACCAAGCTAAAAAACCAATCTATTTTTAATCATCACCTTGTTCTCCGATACAGCTGACAACCTCCTCTTCGAATGTCCACTGGCCGAACGTATCCTACGCTCTATTGTCAAGTTGCTATCATTGCTCGAGTGACTTGAAAGACGCCGATTCCTCAGCGTCGAAGTAGTTTCAGCGCTCGTCAATCTTTTAGCTTCCTTTTCGGCTATACGAAGCTTGGTCTGTCTCGCTGCGTTCTCACAGATGATCTGATCAGCTCTCAGGCGAAGAATATGGGCCGCTTCCTTATGGTATTTCAGCGCTGCTTCGAGGTCATATCGGGATAGCGCAAAGAGGGAAGAATAGCCACGGGAGCTGTGGAAATAATCGTAGTAGAAGTTTCTGGAAATTATTTGTCTTGGCGCCCAGCATGGGGCCGTATTTTAAGGTAACACTTACAGCACGGTGGCTGTGCGCCGTCGCAAGCCGTCGATGCCCAACAAACTGATTTCGCCGAATACTGATCCTTCTTTCAAAGTCGCTAGGGTCTCCTTTTCATCGTGGGACATTACCTGTTAATTATTATTTTTTAATTAAGAGCTTATTAGTAAAACAAACAATACAAACAAACACTAAGTGGAATTTTTTACTAGGTTGCAATGCATTATTGTTGTGTTCTACAGCTACACTCTTTGGTATTGGTATCCCAACTTACACAGCATTCCCCAGATTTGATGATATACATTTGATGGCCCACTTCTCCCCTCCTGACTACTACGTCCCGAGGTAGGTAATTCACAGGTCTTAGTTGCAGAACCAAGTCTCGTAGCAAGGAGTCGGAGCAGTCACGAAACAGTTGCACCTGTGAAAAAAAAACAAATGGTTTATTGCTGTCACTACATACAAGTTGGTAACAATTTTTGGGGTTGTCTGTTTAAATATTAACTGACATGACCTTTGTTCGAAAATGTATAACTATTCTTAGTTTTTTTTAAACCATTATAATTTATTTATACATAACATTATATTTACTTTGACAAATAACATTTTAGACTTCTTAGGGCAGATTTTTCAATCGTCAGATAAATCTTATCTGGAGAATATATTGATGCTGTCACTTTCTGACACCATAGAAAGGAAAAGTGACAGATTATTCTTCATACAATTTTTAACTGACTATTGAAAAATCAGCCCTTAGTTCTTCAACTATTCTTAGTTAAAATATATGTACTATTATTATTGGGCAGCTCTAATGTGAATAAACATTAATTATGAAAACTTCTACTACCGATTTATTAAGTACCGATATCCAAGCTTTACCTTACTCAAAGTAGTCATGTGAACTTCAAGAGCCACGTCTTTCTTCATGTTGTACGGAAGTGAATTAAGGATACTTGCTTCATCTGCACAGAAACATTTTATAATGAAAACCAATTAGCTAAAGGAAAAGAGAATATTAAAAAAAAACTATTCTTAGCGCTTAGGCGGAAACAGTTTCCCGTAACAGGAAAGAGATTTTTTATTTAACCTCTTTGGTTAAATATACCAAACTCTTAAAACTCTTCTGCACGATAGGATATCTACTTTACTTTACATAACTTTTAATACTCAATTAAATAACTTTTAAGTCTGTTATATTATTTAAAATTTGCTATAATTTTAAAATGAAAATTGAAATGCATTTTAAGAGTGTTTTGGGATATTTAAGCTTGTTAATTAATAATTACTCGCAATTTCATTTCGATGGTTAGGTTGGGTCAGATTTTAATTAAACCCTCCGGTATATACTATGCGTTGTCTATCAGTCAGTGTTAGAATTTGATTTAGTACAAGATTGTTAAGAAGATACTAACTAAAACATCTCTGCTGATTCCAGGTGTAGTTGAACCACAGCGTGACTCTTCGCTGTAGGGCTGGTGGCATATTTAGACGACGAAGGTATTGGCTGCACCCATCCACATGCTGCCGATATTCTGCCTAAAAGGTTTTTAAAGTAATAAATTTGAGTCTGGTGTATCAAACGGTTATTTATTCCTAAACTAGAAAGAGCCTGTACTGTGAGAACTAAACAACTGATAAACATTCAATACATGTAAAACCCAGGCAGGTAACTAACATCCTTGGGGCCCCAATATATGTGGGAATTCTGACTCGGAACGCAAGACTTCTAAACTCCTAAGCCAATAGGCCCGTCAGGTCCATATTAACTTGCACATGGTAATATTGAAATTACTTACTCTGGCTCTCGTGGCTGTAGCAATGATATCCCTGATCTGCCCTATGAGTAAAGCGAACACGAAAACGCCCATCAACCACGCAGCTGTCATGTACATGTACTCTTCAATGTTTTCGGGCTTTGGATTTTTTCCTGCATAGATGAAAAAAGTTAAGGCATATAATTATGTATTTGATAAACAATCGTAACATTATTTACAAAAAATATTATGGGCGCCTCACGTGGAGTTTTACTAAAATTGGCGCCCAAGATGGGACTCTGTTATAATTGGCACCTAGCATAGATAGCTATATAATAATGGAGAGACTTAATATAGATCCCTAACGTGTTGAAGGTTTTAGCTGAATTACAATGTGATGCAGAGTAATTGGATCGAATCGATCGAATGTAATTAGCGCCTAACGTGTGGTTCGACTATAAGTGGCGCCCGACGTGGGGTTTGTCTGTAAGTGGCTCCTGACGTGTGGTTCGACTATAAGTGGTGCCCGACGTGGGGTTCGACTATAAGTGGCGCCCGACGTGGGATTCGGTTATAAGTGGCGCCCAACGTGCGGTTCGTCTGTAAGTGGCTCCCGACGTAGGGTTCGACTATAAGTGGCGCCCGACGTGGGATTCGGTTATAAGTGGCGCCCAACGTGGGGTTCGTCTGTAAGTGGCTCCCGACTTAGAGTTTGACTATATGTAGAGCCCAACTTAAGGCTGGACTACAACTACTTACTACAAGTGACGTGGCAGCCGAAGTGGGACTCGAATGTAATTGGCGCCCAATGTGGGCTAGACTATAACTAGCACCTATAACTGAACTACCAGTGGGGATAAGTTATAAATGTCGTTAATATATATAATAATATAATCTCACGCCTTTTTATCCCCGAGGGGGTAGGCAGAGGTATTCCATTACTGGATATACCCACATTTCACGAGATATATTGGACCCCTAAACGTGATAGGTGGTGAGCCCATCGCCGGACCGGGTCTGTTTACACATGTCTCAGAATTAATTCTGAGACCTGCGGGTTTCCTCACGATGTTTTCCTTCACCGTCGAGCTAGTGATAAATATGTACGTAAGTTTTTGAAAAACTCATTTGTACATGCCAGGATTTGAACCCGAGCCTCACTGATTTCCGGCCGGCTCTTTAACCGTCCGGGCTATCACTGCTATCAATGTCGTTACGTTATTTAATTCACGAACTTTAAACTTTCTTTTAATTTTCTCTTACCTATAGAAGTTGCAGTTTTGGTCGCGAAGTAAAAGCATCGGATATAAGCATTCCCTTCGTTATCGTATACCCAGCCATTGGAAGCGAGGCCTATGTAGACACTCATGGCGTAGTATGCGCAGGCATTCAGGTGAATGAGGTAGAAAATGTAGAACAGCATTTTGCCAATCCGAACCTGGATGTAAAGACAATAACATTTAATCTGTTGCCGATTTAATGCAAAAACAATTGGAAAATGTTATTTAAAAAAAAGGAAATTCTTAAAATTTTTGTTATTTTAAGCTTTATCATAATGACATGTACCAATGAGCATACCTACCAATTTTTTTTATATTAATGATGGGCTGAGGTACTTTTGACCCCAGACTAGCCCGAGGGCAAAGACGGGGCTACGATGGCACAAGCTTGCCCATAGATCCCAGAATTGATTCTGAGATGTGTAACCACAACACATACGGGCTCACCACCTGTTGCGTTTATTGTGCTAGTAAAAAGTGGGTAAGTATTTTAAGAAAATATTACATATAATTATGTAATGAAATACATTTAACGACCTCTTTTTAATAAGGCGTACGAGTTTTTTTTTATTGTTACATTTCAAATTACTTGTGTTAAATTGGTGATGTCAGCTAATGATCCTACTGATTCATTCTTGTCTAAGCCTTGACCTGGTAGGTGTACCTACTTTTTTTGCACGACTTAAATTCAGAGATTTTAGACATATTTTAACAGGCAAGTGTATTATATTGTACACGGCCAGATAATACGAGTATAATTATATATACAGTTAGCTAGGACATACCACATAAGGAGACGAAAGCACTCGGTCCATTGCTTGATGGAACTCCCAGAAAGTCTGCAACTTCAGCAGGCGTGGGAAGCGAAGGATCACTTGTTGCGGCCCAAAGTAAAAGTAGAGCAAGTCCAGTGGTAATAGTGAGATAACGTCAAACTGAAAACATAACAATAACTCTCAATTTATTTGTTTTTACACTTGTCTAGACAGACAATCGTTTTTAAACAAGCTATAGCATTCATTTTGCTTATTAGTTTACTAGCTTTTTTCATCGACTTCGTCCGCATTCAGGGATAAAAAGTGCCTATATGTTATTCTATAAGCTACATTATTGCAAAGTTTCGTTGAATACTTTTTGCGTGAAAGATTAACAAAATTTGTTCCATGATTTCTACTCGTAAATGTGGCAAAAACTGTAAATTCCAATTTTAAAAAATGCATTTACATATATACTCACTTTGTATTGAGACTTCTTCATATAATTTTTCCGAGTCTCTGCCAGGTCATCGACCCAGAATCCTTCGTTGAGGTACATAAGTCGCGGCTTCACTAGAGCCACATCGAGGATGTACACCAGGTCGCAGAAGTAATCCATGGTCATCCATATGGCTATGTTGTCGGGAGTCTGGTAGGGAAACGTTGCGCGAAGGGGGATACACCAGGCATTGTAGCTGTAGCAAAACGTTACCAGCAACAGCCAGCTTATGTAGATACGGCCTGAAAGATGATATTATGAAACATATTACCCAGAAGTTAGTAACTATTTTTAAATTTATTTTATTGTAATGTCTTGTATATAACAAAATAGAAAACTGTTCATACCTGATATTATTCGTTTTAGGCCTATTTTATGAACTTTCTTAGAACAGTTTTATACTTATCTACATATACCTACATCATTACATAGAGATTTACATTTTTGTAACGATAAACTAAAAACTATTAAGTATCTACAACGATTTTAAATATACTTTCATCAATGGAAAGATTACTTTTCTTGGGTTAAGTTGTACGTATTACCTACCTACACGGGACGACTTTTTTACCGTTTGGAAAAAAATACGACGTATAATTTACGAATAAGAAGACTTATTCCTTATTCGTAGCGTATAATAGGTATCGTAAGGATCGTAGCAAGTGAAAAGAAGTGGTCTCTGCCTACCCCTATGGGAAAGAGGCGTGATTATGTGTATGTATGTATGTATAATAGGTATCTAGAGCCGAAGTTATACACGAGATTATTTGTTAAATATAGTTATGTTTAATGCAATTTACAAACTCTAGAAAACTACGCTCACTACTATGTAGCAGCTGGCAGTTGTAGGTAGATTACGCATGAATGGAAGCTACGAGCCCTTTTTTTTAATACTATTTCAAATAATTCAGTGTTTACTACAATATAATTGAGTAATGTATATTACTTAAAGCAAGAAAAAAATATACACGTATAGTATGTATCATGTGTAACTGTAATTATATTGTAACGAGTAAAATTTGCTTTTCATTTTGAACGTTCTTTGAAGTTTCATTACATTTTGATGCGCTAGCACAGTAAACTGAATAAATGGTTCCTATTAGTCATGCCAGTCATTTTATTGTTCTGCGAGCTCAAACGAGTTGCGACCTTCAAATGAATGGTTCAAGTATAGTTTGCAATACCTACTCTTTGTAGACAGAAATTCTGACATTTGACTGAAAATTGTGTACTATTTTCTATTAGTTAGGTAATATTAATCTCATGAGGCCTCTGTTTTGTTTCCTATTTACAAACATTGATTTAACTATCTGTTCTCCGCGATATTATCACCTGCGTCAAATAAGAAAATTTTAGACCATTTATTACGACGACAAAAGTAAGGTTAGGTGTAAAACACACATAAAAACATTGAAATGATCTCCTCTTTATAATATGAGTGTAGAAATTATGTATTGAGTAAAATAACGAAATTAAAAGTGATCCAACTAACAAATATTAAGGTTGTGATTTAAAAAAGAAAGAGATAAATTAGGTACTACGGTGGTCAAATGTGCTCTAAATGCTTTGAGCTCATAGGTTATTAACCACGTTAGATACTAATAAAAACAACACTACATTATTAGTATACATAATAGGCATATTTTAAGATGTTTCAAACAAAAAGATCGTCTACCCACAGCCACACCATGAAATAATTGTCTCCTGTCACGACGCTTGATTGGCGCCCAACCGGGAGCGATATTGCGTATTGTTGAAACGGACAATAATAGTCTAATCTAGGGTTGCCAATCCCATATTTAAAAAACTAGGATTAGAAATTGAAAAACCAGGACAAATCATTATTAAAGCAGGACGCAGTAAAGAACGAGACATCACCGAGTGGCACGTTCAACAAGCGTGAACACATGCAAGTTATGAAGCCGCCAGTAACGTAAGAATTGTAAAAGTGGCAAGCGAATTTTAAAATACATGACCTTATCAGGGCACTTTAAAAATCCAGGACGCTGCTTAAATACTATCCCGGACATCCCAGGACACAACAAAAACTAGTACATGTCCTGGGAAAACAGGACGGTTGTCAACCCTAGTATAATCTAACCCACCCTGCGGATCGATGGGCACGAACGGGTCGCAGTAGGTCGGCAATTGGAGGCCTTTGCATTTCTTCGCCCTCAATGGTGACGACGGCACTGGGCTCTGGGGGGTCTCCACTGGTGCCACTGAGTCTTCATCTTCCTTAGTATCTCTGAAAATATTTTTACCTAAGTAATTTATTTTGTTGTATCGGCGAATGAAAATGAAAATGTATTTGTTTCTGTAGGTAATTAAAAATTGCACTTAGAAAAGTCAATAGTCACAAGGCACTCGAAACTCGTTCATGAAGATTTTCTAAATGTAAACAGCAGCCCATCTAGACCGACGAGTTGCTGGTTCCAAATGCAGTACTCCGAGAAGAACCAGCAAGAAACTCAAGGGCACTTTTTAATCTCATATCTGAGGCATCTGTATAGGTACTCTCACCACCTCTTACGTTTACACATCTGAAAAATCCACTAGTGGAAAGAGAGTATTTCCCGGAATAGATAAACAGATTACTCTGCTTCGGGGATAAGAAGTGCTTGTTTTTTTAATTTGGTCTAATAAAAAAGTTTATTTCCGAATGTCTGCTTAGGTAGGTATATTAAAAGTTGATTTACATTAAAAGCAGATATACTTAGAGAGATTCAATTCTGTGTTCTACATACTACGTCCTACCGTTTTTCGCAGTTCCGAAACGACTCATTTTTCTCGAGGTCTTTGAGCTCCGTAGAAGATTCAGTATGATTTTTGTCTGCAAACTCTGGTGGAGGGCTTGACGAGAATAACCTCACTTTCTGCGGTTCGAATATCCTCCTGAGAATAAAATAAAATGTTTGATTCATGTCAATAAGATTTTTTATTTTAATTGTACAAAAATAAACAATTGAATTTATTTTCTTACGCTTTGGTGCGAGTATCTTCTTGAATTTGGCACTTCGACTCGACATTTGAGTTGTTTTTATTTGATCTGTAAATAAAGTGGTTAAAAAAACTTTATTTCTCATAAAGAATAAATTCACTTACATGAGAAATTATAGCTAATACTTAGCGGGTACATATTTATAAAGCGTCGAAATGGCAAACAATATTAAAAAAAATTGTGTGAGGGTAAATTCCCAATAAACCAATGTTTTAATAATTTTTCTACTCTGTACAAAATCCACTGATAACCGCGCGGTTAAGTGGGGCTCAAAACAATGTCCAAGAGTAGCAAAAAGGTATTAGTATACCTAATTTGCTAATTTCCCAAAATCAAATATAAGTTCTGACGCTTAAGACGGGGCAGAGTAGTCTGTAGGTAATTTGCATGACTAAAGGGTTCGCATTCTATATAGATCTATATAGATTGAACCGAATCTTGTACTTATATTTGATTTTGGGAAATTAGCAAATTATACTAACACCTTTTTGCTACTCTTTGACATTGTTTTGAGCCCCACTTAACCGCGCGGTTATCAGTGGATTTCATACAGAAAAACCCCTATGTCCCTTGGTCACATCATCACGCGTGAACGGCTGGACCAATTTCACTAAGTATATCTTTTTTGTAGTGTTTGTTATTGCCAGGAGAAGGTTCAGACCAAAGAAATAATTAAGAAAGTTGAGCGGTTGAGCGTTTTAGAAAATTTAAGAAAACTGTAATCTAGAACTGTCAGTTGTACAGGACAACGTTCTGTCTGGTCAGTTAGTCTTATACAACGAGTAACAGAATAAGCGCACACCAATTCGTACATAAATATAAAGAAAAATATGATGCCTTCGTACTTTAGTTGTGTCTATCCAATTTTCTTATAAAGAGTAATCATAGTAGAGTTTCCATAGGTAGCACTAAATTCAGCTATGATAATTTATTTTTCAAAAACACATTGAAAATAGCTGAAATCGATTAAGTAGTCGATACTGAACAAACTAATTTCAGTGATTGCGCTTATTCTGTTACATATTATTGTATAAATTGTGGCTTTAGGCTCTACCTCAGATGAAGTAATATGTATACGATAAAGTCTGGTTGTTGTGGACAAGAAGACTCACGCAGGGTGGGCAGGACTCGCATCCGGAGTGCACCAAGATCCGTACGGTGCAGCTAGCTTGCCGTCGAGTTTCGAGTCCGGCGATCCGGCCGGATGAACAGTGTGCTGTAAAGAAATTTTTATCGTATAAAACAATTTATGCATAGTATAATCCAAAGACGCTTTCCGCTTCTGTACGCTTAGGTCTTATAAACCACCCAACAGATTTTGATGCGTGCACAGACAGACAGACTAATAAATTTAATAAATTTTGGTGTTTTGATATCTAAATCGACAACTTTCAGAACAACATTACCGCAAAAAAATCCATGTATACAAAATGGTCGCTTTACAGTTTTATTATATGTATAGATAGATAAACTAGGTAATATTTGGACGAATAGTTCCTAGACCCATCCACTATTATACACTTTTATGTTACCCTAATTTTCTGAAACGATAACGACAAATGTTATGTCCTATTTTATTGAAGCCGTAAACTCGCCGTCGTCCACTCCTTGAGATTTCATTTTTGCTGGTTTTATTTATTAGTTAAGTATGATATTATACGACAATCCGTGACTTCCCCACTGCTTAACTAGATAGCTCAACTGCATAAAGTTGAGCAGTGGCTCTATAATAACGGCTCTACTGGTTATTGCTCAACTATGAATAGTTGAGCAGTGATCAACTTAAACTGCATAATCACTGTCACAAATTTACTATAGTAGTATTTAAAAGCGGACCTCTGGACCAAACCACTTTGTCAGTCTCTCGTCTATTACTTAATTTCAAATTTAAAAGCTTCCAAAATTCCTTTTTTTTATTTATAACATATTTCATTCCAATCACGCATTTCCACGGGCGGACAAGGACAGTAGATAATCTCGTTGTGTCTGCATTCCGTTACGAGACGATATATACAAAATAAAATTTTCCTGACTAACTTAACAACGCATAGCCCTTCGCAAGCTGAAATTTCCAAAGTAGAGTCACAGTACTCACAGTAAATACCTAAGTATACCTTTATGCTAAAGGTAGAGTGAACCTATTAAGATAGGGTTTTCGAAGTTCCCACGGGAACAGTGGCGGATTTACCAGCAGGCTGAGTAGGCTGGAACCTAGGGCGGCAGATTTTAGGGGCGGCAAATTTCAGGATTTTTGTCTTTGCTACTTTGTAGAAATCTAAAAGATTTCTGTATCTTTAACGGTTTTCTGATGCCAGAGACAGAGAGCAACACATCGTAAGGACGACTTAGTCTAGGGACTGTTCATTTTAGAAGCAGGGGCGGCACAAACTTCGCAGCCTATACTCTTTGTAAAAGTGTAAATCCGCCACTGCACGGGAACAGTATAAAACAGGATTGAAAACGAATGTCAAGAGCCCGTTAGTTTGCATAAGGTCTTATGACATTTGGTTAGGAAATAAAATAAAAGCAACACCTTGCCTTGGTTTCTCCTTCTCCTTGCCTCGCTTGGCAGCCTTCCATATAGGTACTCTTGCTACATGGCTAGCCAAGTTCTCTATACCTATCGTTTTTCATAACCGTCAATAAGTGATTGATCAATCAAAATAACCGATTCAACTCTATGTACAGGTTGAGGGTTCCTAGTGTTAGCTTAGCGGACTACGTAAACTGTGTGGTGTGCACTCCAATATACACGACTAAACCTTTTAACAAACTTTCCTTCACCCTCCAGGTTTTGGAGGATGTATTCCGTCTTTGGAAGTACTTGCCCATTTGTATTTTTAAAATACTTCAACGAGAGAAGTGGTGAAGTGAAGATATCGCTGGACTTGGCTTTCAAGATCAATTCTTGGGCATCCGCCTGTCTAGCAGACGATCTTTAATTTTTTTTTCATTGATATAATTTATAAAACTGTATTTGATATCCGTAGAATCTTTTTTTTATACACGTCGATTTAATTTTTAATGTTGACATTGTTTATAATAATTTTAGTTTTAAGGATAAACACAATGCTATTATTGTTAATGAATAAATATTTGATTTGATTTGATTTGATAAACGTACGTAAGGTTTTCCAAAACTTATTTGTAGGTAAGTACATACCCTTACTCGCAATTGAAAACGGACCCGTGGAAACTTTCTTTTAGAACAAAACTTAACATTTAAATCTTACTTCGTTTTTGTCTCTTTCTCGCTCGTCTGCCTGTATTTTTCTTTATAATGATCAGATTTTTATGACTGGCTGTTCCAGTTACACACACACAAAAAATAGGTATATATGTAATTGTCCATTATTGCCATCCAATTGGCACTGATTGTATGTACTAATAAGTTTTCCGACGATAATACCACAAAAACCTGTGAATTTCTGCAATCTCCTGCAATTATTTTTAAATAAGTGTTATCATGTTTTCTCTCTCGTAAGGTATGACCTTTTGACGCACTTAACTATTTGAATAATTAGGTATACTCAATTAGTAATTTTCATTTTTACAGTAGGTATAAATATGTAGGCAATAATGGATAATTACATATATACCTATTTTTTGTGTGTGTGTAACTGGAACAGCCAGTCACAAAAATCTAATAATAATGTTGACTCATTTATGAACAACCAAATCAAGTTGTCGAATTCTGTCGACTGCGGTCTCATTATGCTGTGCGACTAGGCGGTCATAACAATGAGGTTGGCTCGCGCCGCAGAAAGCACTGAGCTGTAATGTTTTCGGTTTGGTATTCAAATCACAGGCAGGCGGAGGCTAATGGCTGGCATTGTCGATACGTACCGATGTGTCTCAGAGTTTAAATCTGATTGTTAAAATGTTTTTTTAATACTATTTAATAATAATAATAAATAATAATCTCGCCTTTTATCCATTACTAGACAAAGGTATTCCATTACTGGATATACCCACATTTCACGAGATATATAGGACCCCTAAACGTGATAGGTGGTGAGCCCATCGCCGGACCGGGTCTATTTACACATGTCTCAGAATGAATTCTGAGACCTGCGGGTTCCCTCACGATGTTTTCCTTCACCGTCGAGCTAGTGATAAATATGTACGTAAGTTTTTGAAAAACTTATTGGTACATGCCAGGATTCGAACCCGAGCCTCACTTATTTTCGGCCGGCTCTTTAACCGTAAGGCTATCACTGCTCTTATATATTATTTCAGCCATCAATTTTCTTTTTACGTTACGTAAGTAAATAAATTAGGTAATTCATTAGTTTTACAGTTTATTACAGCGTTCAGACAATTACCTATCCAATCCGATACTATAATCCGATTAATGTTTTTGTTTCCAATTTCTAATAGCGCATGTTATACTCCCAGAAAAGTACCTAAGCATTCCAATGTTGAAAGAATTTTTAAAATACTTAGTTTCGGACCCTATTAATAACAAACAATACAAATAAACAAATATTTGCTCTTTATAAAATTTGTGTATTAAAGTCAGATACATACATACATACAGCTCACGCCTTCTTCCCACATGGGGTAGGCAGAGACGATGGATCGCCACTTTGCCCGATCTTTGCACACTTCCCACGCTTCCTTCACGTCATGATACCTACCTACAA
Organism: Ethmia dodecea; assembly: GCA_963855545.1. Classification (NCBI taxonomy): domain Eukaryota; kingdom Metazoa; phylum Arthropoda; class Insecta; order Lepidoptera; family Depressariidae; genus Ethmia; species Ethmia dodecea. Next base: position 4,161,084 of record OY979437.1, read on the forward strand.
GTTTATGGTAGGTATTTATTAAGCGCCATTCTATGGTCTCAAGTACTTAGTAAGTATTTTTCAATAATAATTTTAAGTTCAGTCAGTGGTATTCGAATAGTAAGTAGGTACCTACCTAATAATTTTTACGAAATGCAAATTTACGATGTGATATAATTAATACTTCCGTGTGACGTCATCATAATTTTTAGAATTCATTTTATTTTTATTTAATACATGTCATGATTGTGAAATGAAAATCAAAATACATTTTAAAGGTTATAGGTATCACCTTTAATACTTATAGTTACATTATAGGTATTATTAATTAATGTTTACTCTAAATTTAATCTCGTTACAGTCAATTAAATTTTTTCCGGCTATGTAACGTTGATACCCATATTCATTTTTTGATTACGTAAAGTGGATAATGAAATGAATGATACAATATTGCTCTATTCCGCAGTAGACAGGTAAATTAATGGCAGATTAATTAAAGACGGGGGCGCGGTCGCGGGCGATTTAGCCCTACAATTAATTACTGGGCCAGTGTCATCTCGACTGGACGTATCTATGTACTGGTTCAGTAAGTACCTACTTCACTACATAGTATAAAACAAAGTCGCTTTCTCTGTCCCTATATCCCTATATGACCCATATCCCTATGTCCCTATGTATGCTTAAATCTTTAAAACTACGCAACGGATTTTGATGCGTTTTTTTTAATAGATAGAGTGATTCAAGAGGAAGGTTTTAGTATTAGCATTGCACCCGTGCAAAGCCGAGGCGGGTAGCTAGTATGTATATAAATTAGAATCAATGTGAGTGTCAAAGAGTAAAGTACCTAGTACTTAAATGGGCTTACCTTTTCCCCACTATTATTAGGAAATACTTACAAATAATATTTTTGCGAAATTATGTTTTAGCTTCTATTAAATTATTATACTTACCTACTTGTATAAGTACTATACCTAGGTGTTGATATTGAATTTGAAAAAAAAGAACCTATATCGCACACCCAGATCTAAAGAGGTATTAACTCAAAAAAACACTTTTTTCAGAAAAGGCGAAAAACTGATTACTATGGCCCTATGCACTGCAGGAGTTTCCTGTATAGAATAATGCTTTTTATACGCAGCTAGAATAAATATATTGTAGGAATCTCGTGTTTTAATCATGTTTTAAGGGTTGAAAATTGGATTTTTTGTGTTATTTCCCTGTTGCTTGAACAATGTATGTTAATTTGTTGCATTATTTTGAGTTGAGCCTGTATTGGTGGATTAATTTTGAGTTGGCTCTCTTTTGAAGAAGCAGCATGAATTTAAAAATGTAAGCATTTTGTATTATTTTTAATTAGTCCCATTGATAGAGTGATCTGTGACCAGAAGAAGGAGTATATTGGATCGTGAATTAGCAAGAAAACACTAGTAGTACTGAAGTCGATTAATATTATTCATTTAAAATGCTTTAAAAATCACTAATGACAGTCTCTCCCTTTTATAAGTATGTCCCTTTTTAATTATAAAATGTTTTATAATTACATAAAAATATAGGAAACTTCCGTTCTATGCAATACAATTGAAAATGCACATCAAAAATCGCATTTCACTTATACAGACTTTTCTCTATTTATTCTTAGTACATAAGTATCTGATTTTAATAAAAACCATACCTACAAAATTATGCTCAGGGTACTGTTAAATTTCAATAGGATTTAAAATTTTGAGATAAACCAATGTAATTTTTTATTTGTAGGAAAACACCCTACAAATAAAAACCCAGTCACCCAGTTTGGATCATGGTCGTGTTTACCTCTCTCTAGAAACATGTGATCTGAGGATTTCTTATTTACTGCCTGAGGTGTGTACACTTTTTTCTTTTCGACGGAGGCGGAAAACAGCAACTTAATAACGAAATTTGCCGCTTTCCGCCCTGAAAAATGAAAAAGAACGTTTTTGACGTGATAACGTATTATAAATCGTTGAACGCCTGCTGCACGCACGAAAAAGTGTCACGTTCCGCCTGAGCCGAGCACGGAACAAGCGATAGAGAGGCACGATCGACCTGAGCGGTCGGCTTGGGACGCATCTATCTCATTTCCACTCCAGTATGCAATTTTTCATAAAGCTTTTCTTATGAAGTTATCACGCAAATTTATCGTCCGTAAACCGACTATAAATAGATGTAGTATTAACCACTGATAAGACGGCACGAATTTCCTTAGATGAGACTTCATCACTTGATGACATCTTAGTCATCTTCCAGGGTTGCATAGTGTGTAAAAAATATAGGAGGAGTGATGTTTTCTTTGTCCCTTTCTTCTACCATATTTACTAAAAAACCACTGTTTGCCTGAATTAGAAAATGCTTATTTTACTTATTTATAGGTTTACATGCGCTAAATCGATTTAAAAAGCCATCAATATAACATCTTCGATCTCATTAGCGATGTTGTAAAATTATATTTGGCGGAATCCATCTAAAAAGATCTAACTCAATTTTTTTCAAAAAAAAGGAAACAAACTCAGTAAATTCCAGTATGATAATAAAACTATACTAAGATGGAAAGATTCCAATTGCCAATAGCAAAAAAGTTCAATTTTAATTGGTTTTTAAAGAAATAGAAGAGTTTAAAATATGACTCAACAAAACAGAGTCAACTACAAATTCAAAAAATGTTTCAACAATATGGTGACAACTCAAAATAAAAATTAAAAATTTTCTTACGCCGTCAGCAATACGGGTTCAACTCAAAATGTGTATTCATTTACTGAGCAACTAACCATCTAAAAGTCGACAACTCAAAATAATACTGCACGGGCACGTCTAATCCAGTTGTGATTCTGATTGCAACTAAAGATGTCCCTGTTTTGGTATGAGGGGAGTGGGGCTCGCTTGTTCAACAAAAGGGAAACTTACTGCCATCTAACGTCGAGTAGTGGACATACTTTTAAATCTGTTTTATTGGTCGATAGGTATTCGGACAAGGAATTCGATGGTGTGCATAACTCAAAATATTCGATTTTTGAGTTAGCTCCCTTTAGATCTCGGTGTGCGATATGTTACTTGGTTTTGTAACTTAAAATGGATAGCGATCTGCACTAGAAATGGATAGCAATAACTTAGAACAAAGACTTACTCATTGAAGTAGGTTGATAGTGTATTTTTTTTACGTTAGAGTAGATATACCTACCTACTTACCTCGTTAATGAGTTAGTTACTCGTGAGACTAATAAAATGGTGTTAAAACTGTACGACGAAAGGTATGAGTAGTTGAAGACTAAGAATGTATACCTATATACTGTGGTACAGAAATAAGTTGGTACTAACCACCACTTTAAGGCGGGAAAGTGGAGTGCTACACTCCGAGATAGGTACGAAATAGGTAGATTGAAACATTTTAATAGAATTCGAAAATCGCTATAATATCCTAAAGACAATGACCATTTATTTACCACCAGACTCTCTACTACTTTTATAGTTAATAAGTACTTATTTATAAAAAACGGCAAAGCGCGAGTTGCACGCCCGCCGAGGGTTCCGTACAAATTTGTAGGTAGTAAGTACATCAAAGACGTTTAAAGAAAAAGTTTCTCTCTCCTAGGAAAAAGAATGATTGTCTTCCAACCTCTTTGTAGTAGGTACATATTATAAATAGGTAGTTCAGGAATCGACCTACCTATTTATAATCTTACTACCTTTTGGTACCTAGTTCTTCTTAGATTTAAGTTATTTTGTAATAAGTAGTATATGGCCGTCAAAAACAAAACTTGTCAAAAACCCAACTCTCGCAACTCAGTTCTTCTACCGTAAAAAGTTGTGAGATCAATGTAATACCAAATCGGTTAATTTATTCAGTCCTTACTAAGGGACCTTCTATGTAATTAGCTAACCTAACAACATCTTATAGTGACCATATCATTATTAAAAATCTTTTATGTTTTAAATAAATAGATTGACTTGGCCATCGCATGAAAACCTAATTTATCTTACAAGTGATACATATTATATTAAATTAGATTGTTTAGTGCGATTGCCAAGTCAATCTATATATTTAAAACATAAAAGATTTTTAATAATAATATGGTCACTATAAGATGTTGTCAGGTTAGCTAATTACATAATTACTTAAGACAGAAGGTCTCTTAATAAGGACTGAATAAATTGACCGACTTGGTATTACATGGACCTCACAACTTTTTACGGTAGAAGAACTGAGTTGCGAGACTTGGGTTTTTTGACAAGTTTTGTTTTTGATGGCATCTCATTTCTTTTTGCAGTCCTACTTTTATCCTTTCCGGTACTTTCTACTTCTTCTTTACCAACAACTGATTCTTGCTCAAAGGTAAAGGAAAACATCTTGAGGAAACCCCCAGGTCCCAGAATTAATTCTGAGGTCATGTGTATACAAAATTTCAGATCAATTGGTTATCTTCCAGCTCCATCATCAGACCCTGGTTACCATCTAGTTACAAAGTACTCGTCAAGACGAATCATACAAGCCCAAACTCGATGGGATTGTGTCGTTTAATTATCGAGTTCCTATGGCCATCTTCCAGCTCCATCATCAAACCCTGGTTACCATCTAGCACCAAAGTACTCATCAAGACAAATCAAACGAGCCCTAACTCGATGGGGTTATGTCGTTTAACAATGGCAATGGATAGACGCTTGAAAAGTTCATAGAGTGTGTATTACTTTAAGTAGGTAGTCGCTATAAATTAAATAATAAAAAACGGAGTCCTGTACAAAAGTCGTGTAAAATTGAGATTTAAAAAAAAATGGTATTGTGGTACGGAACCCTTCATTATCGAATTCAAATCGCACTTGGCGACTTACTATTAAGTCATTTAAATCACTGTTCATTTATCTCTACACATAGTAAAGGTCTCACAAACAATCAAACAGAGCCCTTTTTCCAATACCGCAAAGTAGATCTACAATACGGTCACTGAAAATACTCACCACATCTACTTTTATTTCCATGTTCATTTCATTATTGAGAATTGAGAATAACTTTCACATTACATTATCCATTAAATTCTAAAAATAACTCGTCAAGCGTGTATCCGAACTTTATAATGTAAAAAAGTTTCGTGTTCTAATAAATAAAAATATTGGCGGCAAAAGTTGACATCAAGGAAAATTCGTGCGGAAATTTCCGACACGCGCGTTCCGTGTGATGGTGTTCTAGCTACTAACTTATTCTGTGCTACTACTGAACTCGACATACCTACCTAGGAACTTTACAATCCGAACAGTACCTACAGCCAGCCTTAGTTTTGTCGGAGAGGGTAATAAAAGTAAACTACTTTCAGATAGCGAATTTATAAAAAATAATTAAACCTATTCTATTAGGTACCGCATCTCGGAAAGCGGGTGGGTTCTTGCTTAGATAAATTAAAGGTAGGTACATACAATACAATAACCGTAAATTAATTACGAACCTTGAGTGAATCCTGATAAATGATTTGAACAAGATAGAGCCACACAAAACTGTATCTAGATCTATGTAGAGCGAGCCAGTATTAAATTACCTAGTTATAGTTATCAATATTGATTTATGATTGTAACCCATTTTTCCCATTCCCGTGGGAATTTTTGAAAACCCTTTCTTAACGGACGCCTACATTGTTTTAGGAAATTAACCAAATTTCATGTTTCTAGTTGTGATACTTGCGGAACTTTCGTGATGTCACTGGTAAACGGTAGTAGAAAGATCGGTATTCCGCCCTTTAAACATTGATCAACAAAACATATTGAACCCTCCTAGGCAATTACAATATTAGATTGACAATGGACATACAAGTAGGTATACATAAACCTAGGTAAAAATAGGTCAAATGTAGCTACTTACTTACAATATAGGTAGGTACCAACTAAATTGGCTACGTCGACCATTATAACAAGGTCGGGGTCATGCAGCTATCCAACGGACGTTTTCTACCTTCATTAGGTAGGTACCTAGCTTAATTAAGTAGTTGATTTTGGAGCTTTGTCCTTTTCCGGTAAGACGTTTACTCAAATCACATAGAAGTACAGTAACTCTAGCGGTACTTTACTTATTCCCATTAGAATTACAAAATTTCGCACTTCCTAAAATCTGCAAGATACGAGTAACTTGTCAGATATATCGATCAACCTTCAACACTCCTCTTTAGATATAATTAAAATGACATAATTATTGAGACGATGTATTTATCTTATGTGAGTTACGTACTATTTTCTTAAAATAATGTAGGTAATAGGTGTGTTTATGATAGGTAAATAAACAAAACCCATAAAATATCCAAACTCACCGTTCGCAGCCATTTTAGCACCATGTTTTGGTTGCATAGATTTTTAGCACACCAAAAAAATACGCAATTTCGGAAATTATCTTTATAGCTTATGTGGGGAAACGAAATCGAAAACCATTAGCATTATCACTTGTCAATTTTATTACACTGAAAGATTTTTATACGACCGTATAAGATCGTCGTGATTTTGTTCAAAATCCTTTAAGCACCAGAAACATTTCATTTTGTCAGAATAGTAAAATATTGGGTGCGAGGGGGGAAGTAAATATTTGTTGTGATGACACGGTTCAACTACGCATGCGAAAACTCACCCTTTTAGTAGCATTCAGCTTTTGAAATTTAAGCGCTAGCGAAGCTTTTTCATATCGATAGCTTTAAGCACAGTAAATTTAGCTTATATACAGAATGTCCCACGGCCATGCCACACGGAGGGAAAGTAGGTAGGTAGGTACATTAAATGTTAGTACATACATTAGGTGTTGTTGCAAATTGCATTTATTAATTTATCTGCAACTTGCAAAGTCAGATAAATAAATATCCCCGACGGGGTAGGCAGAAGTATTAAATTTCTGGAAATACCTAGCCACTTTTCACCAGAACGAGTATATTCTTGGGATTCTTGTTTAGGGGAAATATGATAGCTGGTGAGCCCATCACCGTACCGGGTGTCTTGTAATATTCCTCAGGATTAATTCTGCAGTTTTCCTCACAATGTTTTCGTTCACCATCGAGCTATTATACTGATAAATATTAAATAATAAAAAATCTCACTCGAGCTACCCATTTCCGGTCATGTGGCTTCGTTCTATCGCAGGTAATTTGTATTTGACGAGAGCGAGAGAAAAGTTTGAAGGGATTATCTCGAGCTGTGCAGTGGCCATGCCAGGATTCGAATCACAGCACATAAATGCAATGCGTTGCAGTGAATGGGAAATTCGATAAAATGCGAGGGATGAACATTTTTGGATTGCCTCAAGAAAGAAGTCACAATGAAGTCTTCAGTAAAAGTGCTATCATTTTACTGTTGATAACCGAGAGAGGGATGAAGAAAGTGTTGAAGACACAGTATTTTTGTGCATGGTCTCTGAAGCAGAGCCATCTAACTAAGATTAATAAGGCTAGAATCCAAAGGCCGTTAAACAATTTAAAAAAAAACACCCCCCCCACACCCCTGCCCCTCCCTGGCAGATAGCAGATAGTCAGCTGTTTGTTTTGATAACAAAAATAAAACTTATGATTGAATAATACCCGCTTATGTACATAACGGTATACAATTTTACTTATGTATTACGGCGCGTGCCATTTGCGCAAATTGATTGATATTTCGTTCGGTAAACTACTGACTTCACGATGCCGATTCATGGCCGCGCTGCCACCTCGGTGCTATGCTGACCATAGTTATGAAGCTGACTTCGCTTTGCTCTAACGTTGGAAATCCGATACGGACAGCCTCGCTACGTTATTGATTCGACAAAAACCCGATGAATAGAATCGAATAATTTTTAGTTTTATCGTAAAGAACAGTGTTTATTTTGATCTAGTGTCAAGCTTTTATGTTTGTGAAACAACGTGCGTGTCCTAATCTAATTCCGAGTCACTGCATTCTTATTTAAAATGGAGAAAGGTATGTCATTTCATTTGACTACTGTGTGTCGTTCGTTTCTCAACATCAACACCTTATAATAGTAAACAAACAACTTTACATACCTACAGATATAATTTGCTGTTGATTTAGAGTTGAGGTTTTCATTTCAATCTAAATCTTTTTCCAACAGGGGAAATGTTAATAATTAATTATGTTGGCTTTAAAAGTATAGTAAGTCAACCAGGAACTACAAGAGACATTAGACACTGTAACAGATAGCATTCAAAATTAATTTTATTTTTTAGCCATTTAAATCCATTCCATTGTTCCATTCCATTCCATTCCTACACTCAGCCTTATAGAAAAATAAATTAAATATCTTTTTTTCACAGAAGTCAAAACCCGGAAACAAGTGAACTATGATCAGATGACTGGCCTACTAGAATTTCTCCAAGAACACCCACACTTGGCTCGAGGATGCACTCGCGGCCGCAGAGGACGGTTGCTGTCACTGAAGCTGTGGAAACTATGTGCCAAAAAGCTTAATTCTATCAAAGATGGAAACCCTAGGGAGGGCAAGGCCTGGTCTAGGGTAATAATCAGTTATTTGGACCTGTTTTATTAGAAAGTTTTGATATCAAAATATTACATCTCGGAACACCAGAAACCCTTGCGGATGTTCTGAGTAGACTCAGAAGTTTAATCTGCTTCTGGAGGGAGGTGGGCTGGTTGGAATAACTGGCCGCCAGGGCTCAAATACAATGGTCCTTTTTAGGGACTAAGTGCGGAACCAAAGCCTTAAAATAAAAATAAATAAAATAAAAAATAAAAATAAAATAGCCTTTATTCACTGACTTATATAATATTTCTTATCTCTACATTATATGCAACCAATTCCCGGTTGCGGCACCAACAATTTGGTCGAATGTCTCTTGGACATAGGCCTCCTCTAAATTATGCCACTGTAATCGATCATAGGCAGATCTTAACCACCCAGTGGGATGATCATCTTCCCACCTTTTTACTGGTCTTCCTCTCCTTCTCTTTTTATCTCGAGGGTACCATTCTGTTGTCTTTTTCCCACTTGTCCCTTTTTGATCTTATCATGTGTCCAATCCAGCGCTGGAGTGAACCAAAGCCTTAACATAGAACATAGATTACATCAAACTTTCCGTTAGACCAGGTGATTTATAGGATGTCACCCATTTAGATCCAGAAATCCAAACAACTGAACTTAAATTCTGTATGTAGGTATCGATCACGCTAGAGCTTGTTTGGTAACTGGAAAACAATCAAGATACTAAATATCTGGGCACCAATTTCACTGGCAGAAGATAATCAATAATTAACTCATGACACTTTTTTGTTTCACTGATTTGAGTATTAGTTATTTATTTCTCTGCCGAGGTTTACCTATTCCCATAAGTAGAATTTAACAGTACAATTGATTGTTCTAATTATATTCCACAACCCAAAAGGGTTCAAGGTTCTGTATTTAAAAAATCGATGGAAAATCTTTTTTATTTTTTATTCTTATTTTTATCGAGGCTTTGAGCACCCTGGCCCATGTCAGCCTCATAGAAAGATAAGCTTTTTGTATAATTATTTAAAAACGATGCAATACGATAATACTTGTAGTGTGAGGGGCATTGTTATGTGGTCTAGTTACTCTACAGTTCCTGAGATAGAAATTGGTTGAACCACTAAGACTCTTGGTTTTTTTATGTTTTACTAAATCCAAAATTTGTAGTCCCATCAGTACTAGTATCAATGAACTTCTAGAAAAAACGATATTATGAATGAAGAAAAACTATTAAGTTATTTTTTTATTTTCAGTATTGGTGTGACTGGAAATATAGAGTGCGGCGAAGAGCTTTAGAGTTGAGAGCGGCTAAGGAAAACAATATTCCATCTGATATCCTCGTCCCACTGACGGATATAGAACAGACCCTCATGAACCTTATTGGAGAGAACGCTGTTGATGGAGTGGTGATCAAGAGTGACCCACTTGCTGATGGGGTTGGTAGACTATTGTAATCTTTGAGTATTAAACTAACCGGAGACGCCACTGGCAGGCGTTCCCCTCTGCCAAAAAAAAAGTGTCGCTCAACATGCATACCTGTTATATACAACTAGTTTTTTTGAGTTCACGGAGTGCTTGGATTAGTAAATGTATTTGTGTGCATCTAGTTTAAGCTAGTGTTTAATAGTTTTGTCAAAAAATGCGTTTGTTTTAATATTATTTGTGTTTGTTTCCTCGTCCCCCGCGCAGAAATTGGCAGACTTTTTTGCAAAGAAACTAGTGCACGTGACGTCTCCTGTTGGTTTAATACTCATACATGAATAATAATAATAATTTATTAGCCAGAAACAAAGAATTACATAGTATTTAGCTTTATACATGCTACACATCGAGATGTTGCCATGAATAAACCCTGCTTCCTAAACTAGGATATCCTGTATCTTAGGAAGCAATGTAAATTAGTAAGACATGAGATTAAATAGATCTGCCCTTGTGTTTCTTACTGGCTCTTCTCGGGGTACTGCATTTGGAACAAGCAACTCGTCGGTGGAGATGGGCTGCTGTTTACATTTAGCCAATCTTCATGGACGAATTTAGAGTGCCTTGTTATTGACTTTTCTAAGTGTATATTTCCATACCTACAGAAAATAAATGAGTTTGAGATTGAATTAGTCAGTTAATAGCAGAAAGCAGACTCAATAGGTTTATTATTCTATTGTCCTTGATCACTTAAGGGAAGATGCTTGACTGAGATATAAAAGTACATAAACTATTAAAATACTACAACCTGACTGCATTTAAAACAAACTGATAGGATTAAACATTACTCCTGGTGCTTTTAAGAATATAAAAAAAAATACTGTCCTAGATGGAGAACACAGAAGAAGTGCCAAATGATGACGATCAAGATGATGATGATCATGAAGATTATCATGATAGTACATTATTGAACCAAAGTTTCGGTAAGATTTTATCAATTTATTTGTTTATATTATACATTGTCATTGTCGAGGTTCTCGTTGTGTTTACGCACAACGGAAGTAATTAAGGCATTTTAGACACAGTTAGGTGACTTGAAGAATTATGAAAGTTAGATGGCCACCAGTTTAATACCATCTCCCAATCCGCGGTGGGCTCGCGTGGGAGATTATGGCCCATCCTTCCTTATGTGTGAGGAAAGACCCTTAGCTTAGTGGGCTGTTACGGGACGATGATACAGTCAAGAGCACATGAAGCTTCACACTTGTAGTGCAAGTCTGAGCTCTAAGGCGATTGTTGTTAAGAATGTTACAAAGTCCAATGTGTCAAGCTCAACATGCTCTTGACTGTACCTAACCTTTTTGACGCTCTACAGAAAACCGACCACGTCGGAGAAAAGCACGGAAACGGAGGCATTCGTCTATGGAAGCAACAGATTCAGATGACCACGATGAACCTACCAGTACTAGGGAGCAGGCAACCAACGCACCAAGACCAGCCACAGCAAATGAAGGCCTCGATGATGATGACTCAGGTATTTGCAGCTGACAAAATCTATATGAATATTGTCCGGATGTGGGTATGGAGGAGTGGAGGTGGGATGCTCCTCCATCGTGAAAAAGGAAAATCTTTGCAATCCCGAATTCCGCGCTATCGCATTCCATGCGGATTCCCGCATGTCAATGAGACCTACGTAATTCCTATATAATTTACTAGCAACCCGCCCCGGCTCCGCACGGGTGCAATGCTAATACTAAAACCTTCCTCTTGAATCATTCTATCTATTAAAAAAAAAACGCATCAAAATTAGAGATGGGCCGACTATGGGTTTGGCCGGATAGCCGCTAGCCGACTATTCGGCCGTTTGCAAGCCGACTAGTCGGCTAGGCCGATCATTGCTTTCGGGAACGATCGGGTGCGTTTGCCCGGTGGTATAAGAACAGAGCCCGCAATCCAGCAATGTTTATGATCGCGAAAAAGTATTTGTGCTGCCCAGCCAGTTCTGTATACAGTGAAAGGCTATTCTCCGAGGCTGGCAATGTTTACAAACTGAAAAGAAATCGCTTACTTCCTGATCGTGCAGAAGCTTTAACTTTTCTGCATCACAATTTGCCATTACTATAACTAAACTATATACCTAAATAGAAAGATTACTTACGAATCGTGATATTCACTGACACTGCTAGAGTTACAAATGAAAAAAATATAGAATGTATTTAGTATTAAGTTTACAGTTGCAGAAAATTAAAAATACCATTGTTGTTGTTTGCTGATTTCATTTCAAAATAGCCTATAATGAGATGTTGGTTGATTGAAGTTTGTTTTGTTTTAATTCTGATAAATTCTGTTTTTTTAGTAAGTTTCTTAGACAGGAAAACATAGCCGACTAGTCGGCAGTATAAGCCGACTAGTCACCGACTAGTCGCCGACTATAAAACAGACCGGATAGTCGGCTTCACCGACTAGTCGCCGACTAGTCGGCCCATCTCTAATCAAAATCCGTTGCGTAGTTTTAAAGATTTAGGCATACATAGGGATATAGGGACAGAGAAAGCGACTTTGTTTTATACTATTTAGTGATGTTGTGTGGTAAATGCCGCGCGGAAAATTTATCGCACAAATACCGGAATTCTGCACAAAATAGTGAATTATTTGAAAAAACTCAAAAATATTCAAAATTTGTAAATGGGGTATCTTTCAGTACAATTTTAGTACTTTCGGATTCAGTTCCTCAAAAATTAATTGATCTATTTATTGATTCTTTCAGACCACGACGAAGCCGCCGAATTTCTTCGGTTAGAAAGAGAAAATTTAGAAAATTCAAGACAGCTCCAGACATCGATGCAAACTATAGCCACGGAGATCACTAGGCTCGCCGATGTGATGACGAATATCAGAGACTTTTTAATAAATAATAGAATAAATATTTAAAAAACAAAAAAATATATATAAAAATTTAATTCTCCACGGCGGGGAATCGAACCCCGGTCTCCCGCGTGACAGGCGGGGATACTAACCACTATACTACCGAGGATTGTGGTGAGACAGTCGAAATTGTTGTTCATATTCCAAACGATCAAAATTATAGGTAACGTGTTTCATTTTGTATGAGCTGTAAAATATAAGAAGTACCCTCCCTTTTTACGTAAGTTTTCCCTTCTCTGGTACTCGGGAGTCGAGAACAAAATGCCTAAGAAAATTATAAGGATTTTAAATAAAATATACAAAATTTAGTATATTTTAGTTAAACTTATAATATGCAAGCCGTGTGCTTAATATTGATGGAAGTTTTCATTCGGAACCCTTAAAATATTATAACCTTACTTTTGATGACATTAGGTAGTATCTGTAGTTTATATATGTTAGTTATTAATATATATTTTTCAAATGCCTCAAGTTTCATTGTAAGTAATAGTGTCACAAATTTTCTATACTAATATTAAAAAGAGGAAGAATTTGTATTTTTCTAAAGTTGTTACGAATAAACTCAAAAACGACTAGACTGATTTTAAAAAATCTTTCTCCAATTGAAAGCTAGAATATCCCTAAGTAGCATAGGCTATAATTTATTCCTGTATTCTGACGGAAACACGAACTAAGCGAGTGAAACCGCGCGGAACCGCTAGTCTAATATAATTCTGAATGGGGAAAACAAGTTGTTCAAGGTTTCCTCGAATCGCCGCCAAGCGAGCGCGTTTTAATTATAGGGATCAAAAAGTTCAAACGAATCGATAACGAAGAGAAGATAGACACTAAAGCTATTAAAAATAATAAGCAGTTCGTCGCAATGATTTGTCAAGTCACATCATGTGGTGAATAAAGATTAGTAGTCATTTATTAAAAAAAATAGGATATTTTTCTTTCACTAAACTGGTGTTCGTTTCTATTAACATGCATAACGCTGTGATATATTTATTAGTTTTAACCGCTAGGTGAGTCCGAATTCTATACTAATATTATAAAGAGGAAATTGTATGTTTGTATCTTTGTTACGAATAAACTCAAAAACTACTGGACCGATTTTTTAAATTCTTTAACCAATGGAAAGCTAGAATATCCCTGAGTAGCATAGGCTATATTTTATTCCCATATTCCCACGGGAACGGGTACTACGCGGGTGAAACTGCGCAGAACCGCTAGTGTACAATAAATTTGTGATAATTAGAAATGCAGTTTTAAATTAAATAATACTTAAAGCAGTGATAGCTTTACGGTTAAAGAGCCGGCCAAAAATCAGTGAGGCTCGGGTTCGAATCCTGGCATGTACCAATGAGTTTTTCAAAAACTTACGTACATATTTATCACTACCTCGACGGTGAAGGAAAACATCGTGAGGAAACCCGCAGGTCCCAGAATTAAATCTGAGACATGTGTTAGGTAAAAGACCCGGTCCGGCGATGCCGATGGACTCACCACCTATCACGTATAGGGGTCCAAAGATTATCTCGTGAAAAGTGGGTATATCCAGAAACGGAATACCTCCTACCCCCTCGGGGATAAAAAGGCGTGAGATTATACTCGTATTATATTATTATAATATTTTTGGGAATTCCGCAGCTGCAATGGAAAAGTAGCTGTAAACATAAAAGGATTAACAGTTGTTTCAAACGTTATAGAAGAGTTAAAAACGATCAAACTTGAACCGGTCGTGCAAATAGACCTGCCCACAACTGAAACAGTGTCCATCGCCGAAAGTAAAAACGAGGACATTGAACCGAGTAACAAACCCGAAAAAAACGAAAGCAAAATCAATGTAACCTCAGAAGCACAGAATTGCGCGAACCTAACAAAAGATATAGAAGATAACACCATCAATAGTGAAGAAAACGACGTATGTCCACATACAGCTCAGACAAATAACAACACTATTCCAGATAAACCGAAGGTGGATAACGGAACAGCGTTGATTCTGACACCGTTGATTGAAGAAAATCGCTTAGAAGAAGCCCGGAACGCTTCAACGGTAGATCCGGAATTATTTCTCGGTGTAAAAAGTTACTCAGGGTTCATTACAGTCAATGAAACGTATGCGTCGAATGTTTTCTTCTGGTATTTCCCTATAGATGATGCTACGAAGCCAGTGAATGAGACGCCATGGATCATTTGGATGCAGGGCGGGCCCGGCGCCTCCAGTATGACCGGGCTTTTTGATGAAATTGGACCCTTTAGAGTTGATATCAGTGGGAAATTGGTCCGTAAGTATATGAGTTTTTGATTGGTTTTACCATATTTTGAATCAGATACCAACTATAAACATCAAAATATATTAATAGGTACTTATTTGAAAGCACAGATCTAGGAAATTTTCACTAACGAGATCTATGACTGAAAGTAAACCAGATCGTTACCTACAATAATGAATGAATCCTTTAAAAAGTGTTTTATGGATTCGTAATCCTGAGATTAATTGAGTCTTAATTATAATTTATCGTACAATTTTAATTTGTTCTAGTTTATTACATATCATCGTCTTTCTGCCGTTTTCCGACACCATAATGTACGTAGGTAATCCATTTTCAAAAAAGTTAATCATTTTTATACAATTCGACAAGGTACTAACTTTGGAATAAGGTTGTTGACGACTGCATCAAATTAGTGACTTTTATTAATTATCTGACGTTAGATTTCCTATGGAAAATGTATTACAGATTGCATTGACTGGTAATACTGCGAAAATAGAATTCGAATAATCTTAAACAAAAAGAAAACGAATTCTAACAGGAAACTTCAAAGGTTTCCCTCGATTTCTCTGGGATGCCATTATCAGATCCTGATTTCCTTATCACGGTACCACCCTTTAGGATACCTCCTTTCCAACAAAAAAAGAATCATCAAAATAAACGCCAAATTTATCCGCGAACACATATAAAAAAACGGTTCAACTGAGAAACCACCATTTTTTAAGTCTTTAAAATGTTCGAGATTTGTAGTATAGATAAGGCTCGAACTCGCAGAATAAGTCGATTGTCATTTTATAATTGATGTTTCGAAATGTTATTATTTCGATACACTCACTACTTACCCTATTGCTGTAAATTCGGGTACCTAAAGGGGGTTACCGACCGGGTCAAACAAATGGGACTATTTGTCATGTTATCGTATAATGTTACTGATAATGAATAAACATCCATTTAATTAGCACTCGGTAATAAGTTAACATCTTTGCTAGAGCCTGGAAATAAAAAAAATGGGTAGGTAAGGTAAGAAATTATTAAAACACTGACTGACTGACTGACTGACTTATACCTACAGAAAATAAATAATTGTGCCTCGTAGTTTGTGAGTAGATAATATTTTTTATGAAATGGCACAAATTATTATTTAGTTTAATTCAATCGAACGATTGATACTTTTCCTGGAATGAACATGAACACATGAACCTAAGTGAAAATATAATACTTTATTTCAAATTTAAAATCATAATTTATTTTGAAGGTAGGTAGTCGACTAAATGAGATCTCGATTCTCGATGTACATTTTTGTTCTTTAAAATAGTGGAACACTATTTCTGTGTTAGTACCAATATTGTTACTATTTGTGTTTAAGACTGTAATCTGTATGTTTCCCAAATAAAAAAAATGTACCCATGTGTTCTAAACACAGTCTGAATGTGATCCCCTATTTTATGTCAGGAAACCCGTACTCGTGGCTGCAGAACCACTCGCTGGTGTTCATCGACAACCCTGTCGGTACCGGCTACAGCTTCACCAACGATAGGAATGGATTCGTCCAGGATATGGATACGGTAACTATTTCTTCGTTCTTTTACTCACCAGGAGTTCTAATATGGGCGTGCGGGTGTCCTCATTAAGAACTAGGTACTTCTAAATTTGCTTTAGGGCTGATTTTTCAATAGTCAGTTAAAACTTATCTGAAGAATAAACATCACCTGTCACTTTTCCTTTCTATTGTGTCAGACAGTGACAGCATCAAAATATTCTCCAGATAAGATTTATCTGACGATTGAAAAATCAGCCCTTAGTGCAGTAGCTGTGATAAAATTTTGATACTAAGTAATTTGAATGAACCAGCAAGATAAGAGGTACAGTCGAGAGCACATGAAGCTTTACACTTGTTGCGCGAGTCAGACCTCTAAGGTGATTGTAATAAAAACGTCGCAAAGTCCAATGTGTCAAGCTCCACGTGCTCTTGACTGTACTGTAGTTGTCCTCACATAAGAAGCAACCATTCATTTTCTTATTTATGCCTAAGAGTATCCTCATTAGGTGATTCAGGATGGGTTAAGCGCGGTGTGTGTGAATTGTGTCCTAAAAATTTGACTGGCTAATCAGATGACTTACATTTTATGAACTTTTAAAACTAAAATTTACTATCTAAAATGTACATAAAGGCATGTGACTATATGTACATTTTAGATAGTAATTTTCAATATTTTAGTAAATACTCAATTGCTGAACTTTTAGTAAATACTCAATTGCTGAACTTTTTTGATTGTTTAATTATTTCAAAATTTTGCTATTCTTAGGGCAGATTTTTCAATAGTCAGTTAAAAGTTAGCTGAAGAGTAAACATCACCTGTAACTTTTCTATTGTGTCAGAGAGCGACAACATCATTATTCTCCAGATAAAATTTCAATCAAAATTTTGTTAATTGTAAAATAAAATAAACATCGCTATAGGTAGGTAAATTTTAGATGTGTTTTGGGATATTTTCAACGAATTATTACAATTTAATTTCGATGCAGTATTTATTTGTGTTGACTTGGTTTCCAGTACGGCTCCCACCTGTTCACGACCGTGCGGCAGTTCCTACGGGTATTCCCCGAACTACGCACCGCTCCGCTCTTCGTGGCCGGCGAATCTTACGCCGGCAAGTACGTGCCTGCTCTCGCTTTGCAGATCCACCACCACAAGGACACTGAACAGATAAACTTGAAGGTAATTTTTTGCAGTACTAAATTAACCTGTCAAAATTCATAATCAGAGCAGGGATAACCCGAACGGTTAAAGAGCCGGCCGAAAATCAGTGAGGCTCGGGTTCGAATCCTGGCATGTACCAATGAGTTTTTCAAAAAACTTACGCACATTATTTATCACTAGCTCGACGGTGAAGGAAAACATCGCGAGGAAACCCGCAGGTCTCAGAATTACCTAATTCTGAGACATGTGTAAACAGACCCGGTCCGGCGATGGGCTCACCACCTATCACGTTTAGGGGTCCAATATATCTCGTGAAATATGTGGGTATATCCAGTAATGGAATACCTCTGCCTACCCCCTCGGGGATAAAAGGCGTGAGATTATATTATTATTATTATTATTTTTACATTTTGTTTCCTGAAATGAATGAGGTTCTACAAAATGGTAAACTTGTACCTAACTCTTACTCTGTCATTGTAACTTGATACCTAACGCATATTGTTATGATACTTTTTCATCCACACAGGGCATCATATTGGGCAATCCGTACATTGATCCAGCCATGGTATCGCACCTGGTCCGGCCGTTCTACTACTTCGGGCTCCTTGAGGCGGAGCAAGTTGACATAGTCAGGCCGCTACTCGAAGCCTTCCAAAGCGATATAGCCGCTAAGAGGAGCGTTGAGGCCAAACAGGTTAGTGTACGACCAGGGGCCAATTCTACTAAATGTCAACGTTTCTAGTTGGATGACAATATGATGTAAATGGTCGGTCAATGGTGTTATTTTGACACTTTTCAGAGCAAATAACACAATCGACTGACCATTAATATTTCATTGTCATCCAACTGTAACCGTTGACATTTAGTGGAATTGGCCCCCAGTAGCGGAGTTAGGGCAGGGCGCGGTTTGCGACCGCCCAAGGCGCCGGATACATAAGGGCGCCACCAAACCACTTTACATGTAACGATTGCTAGTGGTGAAAGGAATTATTAAAAATATATCGACAATATCTCAATGTAGGTTGACAAACTTAGCTCTGTCAATCGAAAATGAAATTGCGGAAAACATGGACTTAGATGGCTCAGTCGTTCAATTTTATCGGTGAATCTCTTGAATTCCCCGATAAAAAGTCTAGAAGCGAAAAAAATATTAGTATTTTTGGTGGTTTTTTGTTTCAATAAATGGTTATTTCTTTCTGTCCCTTGCCTTTTTTTCGAGTGGCCTCCTACCAATCGGAGTTCAACGGAAACAACCCACTTGAATGGCAGATAGGAGATAGGGGGTGCCGTTGTAGGCTGCTTTATCAATAGTCATCTGAAGAATAAACATCACCTGTCACTTTTCCTTTCTATTGTGTCAGACAGTGACAGCATCAATATATTCTCCAGATAAGATTTATCTGACCATTGAAAAAACAGCCCTAACTCGTATGTTTCACTTACAGAAATGGACGCAAATCATCTCGCTGCTACTAATGTTAACTCACCAAAAACACGGGTACAACTTCCTAAGGGACGAGTTGCCAGTGGGCCGGTACGTTACGTTCCTCGCTCGCTCGGATGTGAAGCGAGCTTTGCACGTCGGCGACATCAAGTTCTCGTTCGTAAACGTCACGACTAATTTCAAGATGGCGCCGGATTTCCTTAGTAGCGCTCGTCCGCTGATCGAAGAACTGCTCGACCATTATCGCATGTTGGCTTATTGGTAAGTGTTAGTAAAGAATCATATTATGTGAATGAATTTTCATACGACACAATGTTATCTGCTGCTCTTCTTCATCTAGCTTTATGAAATCGCATTTGATCTGAATTTGGTTTTCACTTTTCATGTATGATTTGTAGTACTTAGTTACCTAGGAAGTGTGATTTTTCACTGTAAGTAATTAAAAATCATTGCCTTTCAAATTTCAGACCTACCTACCTAGCAATAATGCCTATTCCTAAACAAAGTACCTACTTACCCAAAGACGTTTAAAGAAAAAGTTTCTCTCTCCTAAGAAAATGATTTTATTTCAACCTCTTTGTACTCACCTATATGAATCGAACTCAGGTTCGCCTAAATTATTTTCATTATATTTATTTATTTTATTTAAAATTTCCATTCTATTTCCATTATCCAGCAGTTTACCTTGCGGCTGACATGATGACGATGAGACAAGAAACTGTTCAGGGGCCTCATTGTCTAATAAAATTATAATTGTAATCGCAATCGTCTTCATTTTGACGTACGTTGCTTCCTCCGTACATCTGTCAATACAGCCAGTGAAAGAAGAGCAAGCACTGATCGCGTAACAAATGTCAAATAAAGACGGTTCGATTCTGCTTTACAGCGACTAAACTTAGTTAAGTTTAGTCCTGTCATTTTCTTTCTCCTAGAAAAGAAAAGAGACGAGAGATATTTAATCATGTCAACTAAGGCGTGTTTAGCAATTTTAGCGACTATGTAACAAGGTCATGGATAAAAATGACAGATAAGCACATTCATAAGGTTCAAATTAGTTGGTTTTTACATGTTTGACATTAACTCTTCAATCTATGGTTTGTTTCTGTCCTTTTTCTTCCGTATTCGATGGAGAAGGATAGGCTAAAGTAAATGAGAAATTTTAGCTGGTCAGTCAAAGACACCAATAAGGCCCCTGTGCAGTGTACACGCTTATTTTGATCCTTTGGTATTAAACGGAATTCCTTTTCAGCGGGCAATTAGATCAGATGTTATCGTGCGTGCTGACGTCAGAGAATTACCGCACTTGGAAGTGGAATGGGTCCACAGAGTTCTTAGAAGCCACCCGGTATCCGTACCTCTACAACAAACGGCTGTCTGGGTGAGTCCTACTAATATTATAAACGCGAAAGTTTGTGAGTTTGGATAATTGTTCCTCTTTCACGAAAAAACTACTGAACAGATTTTGATTAAACTTTACAGTTACGAGTATATAGCTTATACATCAGAATAACGCATAGTCTATATTTCATCTCCGTATTCTAACGGGATCGGGAACTACGCGGGTGAAACCTCAGGGCGCTGCTAGTTCTTTATAGTTCGCTATAATATACGATTCGATACGATAAATAAGGGTTTATGGAGGAGCGAAGGTGGAATGCTCCTCCATCGTGAAAAGGGAAGATCTTCCTTCAGGCAAAGTGATTGCGATTGATGTTGGACAGTTGTATTTATACAAACTCATGAGAAAACTTCAATAGTGCGGCTTAGAACTTTGGCCGTCTATGGCGCTTTAGTTAGTTCTATGTAGTACCGCTAGGTGTCGCTAAAGGTTCCTTACCCCATTATTAAGCCTCCGTTGTCTGTTTGTCTGTAAGTGGCCTGTATCTCATGAACCGTAATAGGTAGACAGGTGAAATTTTCACAGAATCCGTGTTGATGGCCTTACGGTTCAAAAACCTTACAAAGTACATATTTATCACTAGCTCGACGGTGAAGGAAAACATCGTGAGGAAACCCGCAGGTCCCAGAATCAGACCCGCTACATGAGCTCACCACCTATCACGTTTAGGGGTCCGAATATTATACAGGTGCTGTTTACATTTAGCCAATCTTCATGGACGAGTAGTTAGGTTAGACTATTGACTGTTGTAAGTGTAATTCTTATAACCTACAGAATAAAATACATTTTCATTTTCACTTCCTCGGGGTATAAAAGGCGTGAGATTTTGTTGTTGTTAACCTTTATCTAAATATCTTTAGGTACCACAAAACGGGGGGTCGTCTAACGGAAGTGGTGATCCGGGGGGCGGGGCACATGGCGCCGATGGACGTGCCTGCGCCCACGCAGCACCTGGTGGCGCAATGGATCAGCGAACAGCCCATCTCGCGACGGTTCCTCATGCTCGATAGCTCCTTCCTCAGCGATTACGTGAGGAACATGTCAAGGACGCACTTCTTGTAAACATAGCTAATATAATTTTTTTTTTTTTAAAGATAATCTTTGTTTTATTTTATTAATTTCTTAATAGGTCGTGCCTTGGACTGGAGATTACATAAATTTCATGATTTTTTACCCCGTTATAAATTCTAATCCTACTACATACAATGTTTTAACTTGTTAGCTTAGCAATGTTTGTTATGTCGAAAAAAAGTTGCTTAACTAGTCCTTAGTAAACTTTTTTTTGCACTGAAGTTTGCCCCTTCTCTAAAACGGCTCTAGCGATATAGGTACCTATTATAAGAGATTACGGGGGCGAAAAATGAAGAGCTAGATCTCAATTTTGGGATAAATAACTTTCTGGAAGTTTTCAAGAGTAGAGCTCGATTGCCCAGATGTTCATTTTTATTATTTAAGTACCTACTATAACATTGCTGTGACATGTTCGAGCTTATGCGCAGCGCCGATCGTCAGTTTAGATAGTGTACTACGGGACCATAATTCAAATTGTATGGAGTTTCTTTCAACGTTAAACTCGGATGGACAAGGTAGGTATAGTTCTAGAAATTACGCCAAGAGGAACCGGAATTCTTATTTGTGAGTGGAGTAAGTCAAATTATAGTCCAAATGTGCTCAGAAACGCCAATTATCCTGAATTAATTATCTACGGTGATTAAACAATCATTACAAAGCTTATCGAAACGAGATTGCAGGCCTTGTTTAACTTTTGACGCAGACGCTGAACAAACCGACATGAAAAGTTTATCGGTTTCAGTTTTACTGGCAGTTTTGTGGTGAGAAAACTTTTTTGGGCACTTGTCTTTTTCCCATTGATTTTGTACACAACTAATAATCCTACTAAGGCTATAAAAGGTTGACATCATATTTTCAGTAGCTGTACCATCGCTCGTGGGGCACAAGTGGATGATGCAGGTAAAATAGTACTTGATGGCTCAGTACCCGGGGCCAAAGTAGCAGGTGAAGTGATATTCGGGGCCCCAGTAGCAGGCGGTGCAGTGCCCGGAGCACCACAAGCTGGTGGAGCAGCAGTAGCTAGAGCGGCAGTGAAACAAGCGGATACAAGCGTTAAGATTCCAGACCAAGACGTCATCCTCAGAGTCGCAGCCAAAAACAAAACAAACGACGATGACTACGACCGTGCAACTACTGCATTGCCTTTTATGAAACCTCGTAGAGCGAAAGGAGACAACCAAATTAGTAACTTTTTATGTGACACACTTGGATTATTCTGTATCTAACAACAAGTTAAATGTACCTACTGTAAAAACAAAGATTAAATCAAATATATAAGAGTAGAATGATGTTTTATTTTAGTCATAATCCTGATTGTTATGTTCATATCTCTCCCAGCGGTGTATCTGGCAAGAAAGTTAGTACTGTATAAGTTTTTTTCCCATTATCCATTAACCATTTCCTTACGATTTTTGTTGCCTGATGTATGTATCGTTCTCGTTGTATGAGCTTTCTACAGAGCGCCCAGAACTATTGGGACAGAAAGATTCGCAAAACTGATAAATTCTGCCTAGTTAGGTGCCCTTGGCAACAACTTCAAGTATAACAGCTACAATCCGAAGCTTTTACTGCTTGCGCCTTATAAAATTGAGACGCAACATGCAGAATGATCTATATACTTGTATTGCTCGAATGTATTATAATTATGTCCAAGTATGACGCAGGAGGCAGCGTCCGCGGCTTGTTTATTCTCTCACCGACTCAGTTCGGTCGAAACGGTCATGGCAAATAGCCACATCGAATTCGCGTGAGCACACGTGTTGCATTTAAAATGTAGGTTTATTTCACTAGCAGAGTAGGTATTATAGCAAAATGAATTGCTTTCGTGTTCAATTCTTCCTCGTTAGGTAAGTAAACAGCTCCGTCTTATTTTGTTTGTTTTATTACGATGTTTACTCAATTGAAGCCGTAAATGTGAAGTGTGAGTTGTTATCACTAGGTTTTGTACAAGTGAAATGTTGTGAAATAACATTTTAGATTCAAGGGATTGCGTATTAGTAGGTACCTATAATAATTTTTGATGATCTGTCTATTGGATCTGTCAAATTCGTCTGAGGATTTTTTGTAAACTTTACCTCTGAACAAAAGTTGGTGTTATCGTTTTCCTATAGTGCCATAAATAGATCCAGTGCAGTACCTTTTACACTATAGTGCATATTGCACATTTCAATATGAATTTACAATTTGAGATAACGATACTCAAGTAAGTAAAAGAAAAGAGTTTTATCCAAATAATTGAGTAGAATATTATCATTACCATGCAGAAGTAATATTTCTACAGTTAGGTATGCCTTTAACGTCTAAGTATTTTCTATTGCATTATTCATATAAGTAAGTACTAGCCTACTTAATTACAATTCTCAGTCTCACTCAAGCTTCGATGAAATCTACTTTAATTAGCGCCATTAAATGTTTTTTTTTTCTATTTCAGTGTAGCTTCAATTCTCATTTCAACTACAGCTATAACTCCAGCTCTTATCCTGACGCCTTTAATCAAAGAGAATCGTACAGCCGAAGCCAGGAACCTTTCACTCGTCAATCCCTCCCTCTTCCTCAACCTGACCAGCCATTCCGGATTCCTTACGGTAGATGAAACGTATAATTCTAATACTTTCTTTTGGTATTTCCCTGTGATTGGAAAACCAGTGAAAGAAGCACCCTGGATCATATGGCTGCAAGGCGGGCCTGGAGCGTCAAGTTTAGCTGGCCTCTTCGACGAGATCGGACCTTTAGAGTATACTAATGAAGGTGTATTGAAATGTAAGCAAAATCGTCTTTTAGGCGCAGGCTGCACAGCGAGCGAAGCTTCTTCGTTTAGCTTAGTTCACTCTGGCATCGTTAAGCTATCTAGCTTACACCGTTACTACAAATTACATATCTTGTAGCTAGTTTACACACTGTTTACTTGTTGAATACTAGCTGTAATGCGCGTACCTACCGAGCTCCCGGATAAAATATAGGCTATGATCCCTAAAAATGTAGCTTTCAATTGGTGAAAATAGTTTTTCAAATCGGTCAGTAATTTCAGAGCCTATTCAATTCAAACAAAAAAAATTTTCGTCTTTACCCATAATATTAGTTTAGATTGCTTGCCCACTATGAAGTTTGGTAAGTATTCATACTCTTATTAATAGTTGTACAAGCAATTTTCACCGTTCAGCAATGTCCAAGCAAAGTTAAACAGTGTGTATTCCAGACACTATGCCTGCTACCGCGTATTCGGGAGAACTAGAATGGTGTTCGAAATTCTGTCGGTTTCCTGCACCCATCCAGCGACTGATCAAGAGTTCTGACAGCCCTAGGCTTATTATGAGGACGCGTCCGTCGCAGTGTTTCACATACAAAATGAAGTTAAAATTTACGCCCATTTATTAGAAGGCGGATTAAACGAAACTCACACTGGGCACTCTGTTGCCGCCGATCCTCGCGCCCTAGGCTGCAGCCTAATTAGCCTAATGGTTAATCAGGCCCTGCACCCATCAAATGGTTTCGCCGAATCTCGCCAATGTGCCGTAGAACGTACATGAAGTTTTATCGCGGTAGGTAAGGCGACACGAATCTTCGCTCGAACATGTGGCCGCAGCATTAGAGTGACAGTTCGCTTAGTTTAGATACAGACCAGTTTAAATGTTTAGCTCTGTAGTTTGCAGTGTGAACGGAAGTTTGAAAAGAAAAAAGCTACGTGAACAAAGTTAAGCGAAGTTAGCTTCGCTCGCTGTGTGACCTGCGCTTTATGGTAAAAATAGTGCCATTAGAAATGCTCATAAATGGAGTTCCAGTACTGCATGACGTAAAACTTGTAGATAAGAATTGAAACAATAGGTATTCTTAGGAACAATTAGTCTGGTATTTAAATTAAAATAAACAACCCCACCGACGTAAATGTCTCTTACCATACCTACTATTCTAATAATTCTAAATCCGTCTCTTTGCAGTGTTCTTCTATAGAATACAAGACAACAATTTATTATTGTACTTACCTACACCAAAAACAACATAATACTTATAAATACAAACATATATATACCAGAGTACAATTAGCGGTCTTTAGCGATCTCTACCAGACACCAAAAGGTTGTCGATGGATGAAACTGAGAGACTAGAATTAGGGTAGACGGTGCACTAAAGTACCTACTTATTATAATATATTATTGAACATACCCTTACATTACTATTACATAAATAAATATGTACATAGTACATTCTTGTACTTTAATAAAATAGAATTAAATCCGTATACTTACCTAAAACTTTAATTTGAATGTCCTAATCCTAAATTGTCTTTCCATTTTCAGTACGCAAATGGTCGTGGACCAACAACCACTCGATGCTGTTCATCGACAACCCAATAGGGGCTGGATTCAGCTTCACAAACAGTGATGAGGGATTCGCAAAAAACATGGATATGGTAAGTTATAAGCATTTCTCACCCCGTGTAAACCGTTTGATGATTTATAGGTCTGACAGGGGGTTTCCGCCGCACTAAGTGTCTGACAATGGACGACGTGATTTCCAATATATAAAAACTGGGCTTTTTAATTTAACGAATGTGAGGTAAAATTTTATGGACCTTTGCTGCCTGGTAATTTCCAAAGCCACTGTTATCCAAACTTCATATTTCGGCAATCGTTTTCACCTGTATTAGGGACATACACTGGCAAACTTTGAGTTATAAAATGACGAAGGTCTGATCAGCGCCGGCTCTCACATCAGGAAAGCCGTGTTTTCTCGGTCGTCTCTACTCGGAAGTTACTCAAACACTTGATCCGAGTGTAGTAGATAGTATTATTTTATTAAACGATCGTTTAGTGTTGGTGATCTCGGATCTTAGTCGGTTGGTAGGTATGACCTACTTAGGAATATAAGTATAATCAGAGACCAGTTTAAATTAACTGGGGGTCGATTTTTGAATCTCACCAAGTGACTAGGTAATTCTCACCGATGTGAGTGATTTCCGAAAGTTCGTATTTTTGAAACTCATCGGTGACTTACATTTGTCATACCTATGATATCGATTTGCGAGTGCCTCCACCCACTTGTAATTGAAATCACCATGCGATTGTTTTTGACCACAGATCATTAGCTAGATTAATGGTCTGTGTTTTTGACAGTTGACGTATGTGAAATCTGCCAAAGTATGTTTTTCGGAAGAATTAGCAGCGGGGCTCGATTGTGATATTTTGTGATTGCGACGATTTATTGAAAAAAGCGTGTGACTTTCAAAAATACGGCTTTTGGGAAATGGTGACATAAAATTCATCGGTGATAATTTTAGTCACCGGTGATTTTGATATCACTAGTGAGATTCAAAAATCGCACTCCAGCAGGCGTATTCAGGGAGCTTCGATATTCGATATCGGAAAATCTGTCGAACACTTTCGAGATGGGCTGATGTTGGTATCGAAAACTTTCGAGATGGGCTGATTTTGGTATTGAAAACTAATGTCATATGTGACATAAGGATTCGGAAAATTTTCCGTGGCTGTCAGAAACGCCTAGAATAAAGTTTCCGAAGTCGATAGATTCGACATCGGAAAATTTTTCACTAGATCTGAATCGAACGGAAACGGTATCGAGTCTCCGTGAATACCTACGCAGGTCTCTGGTATAATGTAGGATCTTTTTGATGATTGATGATTGATGCTGGCACGTAGGTATATTGGAATCGAATTCAAATTGTGAAGGGAATTCTAGAGAGTCGGAAATATAAGATGACGGCAATATAACAGAAAAACGTTTTTTTATTATTTCTTAGACCTAGATATATTTTATTATTTAACCAATGGCTCACGATTTAAACCCAAACTTTGTTGTTTGCTTTAATAAGATATCTGGTAGCAGGAGTCGCAGGAGATAAAACTTAATCCAAACTGATCCCACTCAATCCGATCCCATTTGTATCTAAAGTGATGTTTTGGTTTTCGCTTTAGTAAAGAGCGTTATCACCAAAGAGATTAATATATAATAGGACATAGAGGGGGCATTGGGAATATTTTCATACAAAACTTTGAAGCATGTTTGAAGCTCAAGCGTCATGTCAGTTAGTATGAACGCGAGCTGTCATTCGGTCGAAATTGTACTAGACTTATTCCACTTGGAATAACTTTTGGCTTCAAATTTTCCTCGCTTTGTCCCCTCTATGTCCTGTTATATTTTAATCTCTTTGGTTATCACAATTTATCTTTTACTATAAGTAAATACTAGGATCATAGATATAGAAGGGGTTTGTTTTTGACCATAAAAAAATTAAAAAAAATATCTCACGCCTTATATCCCGGAGGGGGGCAGAGGTATTCCATTTCTGGATATACCCACTTTTCATCAGATATACTTTAGACCCCTAAACGTGATAGGTGGTGAGCCCATTGGCGAACCGGGTCTGTTTACAATGTCTCAGAATTAATACTTGGACCTGCGGGTTTCCTCATGATGTTTTCCTTCACCGTCGAGCTAGTAGATAATAAATATGTACGTAAGTTTTAAAAAACTCATTGGTACATGCCAGGATTCAGGCAGCAGGCCCTTTATAACCGTAAGGCTATATCGCTGCACTGATTTCGACCTATCAAGGCCATATGACTTTATTTATCATTACATAGTATAAAACAAGGTCGCTTCTGACTAATCCCGCTGTCTATCTGTCCCTATGTATGCTTAGATCTTTAAAACTATACGCAACGGATTTTTATGCGTTTTTTTTCTAATAGATAGAGTGATTCAAGAGAGCATTACACCCGTGAGAAGCCGGGTCGGGTCTCTAGTTTATTTATACCTACCCATAAAGGTAGGAAGGTATATAAAAGAAGAAACTAAGTGGATGACTGCATCAACCCACAAAGGTTCATTAAATGTTAAATGATGTTAAGCGAACGTAAGTGATCACTTAGAATTTTATGAAGAACCCACGCGGCAACGGGAAAAACAGGGTACACGCGGGCCAACGCCACGGGCCTCTGCTTGTACATTTATAATAGGTAGTAGGTAGATGCCCTTCACTACATAGTATAAAACAAAGTCACTTTCTCTGTCCCTATATCCCTATGTCCCTATGTATTACGCAACAGATTTTGATGCGGTTTTTTTAAATAGATAGAGTGATTCAAGAGGAAGGTTTTAGTGTTAGTTAGCATTGCACCCGTGCGAAGATATTATAAAATAAGTTACCCTTTATTAACGGGTGCATCCTGTTTGCCAGATTTATGTTTCTTTGATAGTTGCTGAATTTTGCGATGAGTAACTAAGTATTAGGTACCTAGTTAGTATATTTGATTAATTGAGTCTATGTTGTTGTTGTTGCAAACATTAAAACTGCTAAATATATCTTACGCCAATCGAATTAGGTATTCTGGAAAATAAGCCATAGGCGAAATGAATTTCGGCCATACGTAGAGGCAGTAGGTATTTAGATCGAATGATAGGAATCCTTTTATTATTCGCGACACGTTTGCCCTTATTTATTCTGCCCACATCATTTTGAGGCCATGAATAATAGAACAGTAGTTGCATTATTCTTTTACTAGACATTTTTAATTAAAAAATCGTCTGCTTTAGATTTTTTACTAACTGTTCCACACACATTAACAGAAACTATGCAAAAATACACTTGGGCATATTAACCTACTACCTACTAAATTACTCATTAGTAACCAGCCATTCACTAAAAAAACCGGACAAGTGCGAGTCGGACTCGACCACCGAGGGTTTTATTTATTTGGTTCCGTTCAACGGAAGTTTATAACATAAAGTGTATTAATATAAATGCATCCACATTTTATAATTGTGGCTGTAAGTCGTAACATGTACTTAATTGCATTCGATTTTCCTGTTGCTAGTTCTAGTAACAAAGGAGGTAAAAACTTATGTCTGTTTCGAAAGGGTAATTGTAATTGCAGACAAAAAACAATTCTAACAACACACTATTACCTACAATGTAACAATACAATCACCCATATCACATTAAATACCGCAGGCCTGCTCATTCCCTTATTATTACCTACCCTCTGTATCAGTAGTCCGGTTATACCCTTCGGTTCCGGTTTTAGTTGTGTTTAGCATTTACCTATATAGGCTATCTTTGTGTTTCGTACAGTCAAGAGCAAGTCAAGCTTTACACTAGCAATTTAAGCCGAGCTGATTATTTTATACTGCGTGCCGTAGAATACAGAGCCGGTTCAAAGTAGGTACAATGAATATGAAGCGGGGCGTATTTTCTCAATACAAATGTATTCCTATAAAAAAATTACCGAAGTGTACATCTTTTTTTAAATTTTGATACCAAAAATAAAAATAAATTAATCGCCTCAATTTCGAAGGAGAAAACAGGCGGTTTTAGGAGGTCAAGGTTTTTGTAGGTATAAATACCTACCCTTGGATGCCTTGAAAATTCTGACAGTTAGGTGGCCACTAACCCAACACTGTATGCAAAGACGTTTAAAGAAAAAGATTCCTAGGAAAGAGAATGATTTTCTTCCAGCCTCTTTGACTGTATGTCTCCCATCCACGGTGGACTCGCGGATTAGGCGCACAATGCCACATTCGCAAAATGACACATTGGAATTTCGCAAAATGTCACATTCTCAAAACGCCACATCGCAAAATGTCACATTAGCAAAACTTTTGTTGTTGTTGTTGTTGGCAGTTGTGTGGCATATTGCTAGGGTGGCATTTTGCTAATGTGGCATTTTGCTAGTTCGGCATTTTTCGGACTCGCGTGGGAGATTACGTTATAAGTGTTATGTAGGGCCCATACTTGTTCATGATGGGTTAGGAAATGTCCTTAGCGTGGGCTACTTATTACGGGTTGATGATGTTTTGTGATAGGAGTCAGCACCCCAGTCACTGCCACGTTTCTGTTTTTTTTTTCATTTGAAAGGTTTCGTCCCATTTTTTATCAAAATCATAAACAAATGTAAACTTAAAGTGATTTTGTTATTTTCAGTAAAATTTCAAGCAATTTGAAAAAGACTGAGGATGTATCACAAATTCTGTTTCTAATATTTCGAAGTTGGTTGTTTTTTGTTTTTTAAATTCTATTATTACGTTATTTTATTCACAGTACTCGAGTCACCTCTACAGCGCAGTACAACAGTTCCTGACAGTGTTCCCGGAACTGCGGACTGCCCCGCTGTTCGTGGCCGGGGAGTCTTACGCTGGGAGATATGTACCGGCTTTGTGCACTAAGATAATGGAGAATTCCAAGGCTCAGGAGCCTATTAATTTACAGGTAAACCTATCTACATAAATACCTACCTAATATAAACAAAAATGTGACTGGCTGATAGGCTGACTGACTGATCGATCAACGAAAAGCCGATAGGACTTTGGATGAAATATACCGAGTAGAAACGCTTGGACCAGGCGTTTGTACAGTCAAGAGCACATGAAGCTTTACACTTGTAGAGCGAGTCTGACCTTTAAAGCGATTGTAATAAGAACGTTACAAAGTCCAATGTGTCAAGCTGTACGTGCTCTTGACTGTACATGTCAACTCGTCATCCTAGTGTACCTACTCGGACGCCTACAGATAGACGGACAGTTGATCGGGCAGTGTTTTAACACATTGACACGTACGAGTGCACTCCGTCCTATCGCGCTCGTGCTGGGAAAAAAGGCCAGTAAATAAGTAGGTAGGTCAAAGTTTCAATACTTCGGTTCACATTTACAATTGAATCAATTCTTCAAATATTTTCTGTTCTTAATACCAAAGTAGTACAGCTCAGTCCTAGCCTACCTTTAGCCTACGCGCCGTAGGTACCTACTGTGATAAATGTTAAGATAACCTAAAGCAAGCGACCTAGTAGACTTATCGTTTATGGGAGCCACATTTTATATAACAATACACATATGTTTTCAGGTAAGTAGCTACAAGTATGTAGGTACCTACCTCGTCGCCCGGCAGTGAAAACCACGTAAGTGTTTTTAATAGAATTTTACAGGAGGAAGAAAAAACTGTCTACTGAAAAAAAAAGTGTGGGTGGGAAAGGTAATAACTTTAGTTTCTTGTAAGATTTTATGTATTCCTTAGCTACGTATCACATTGATTCGAATAGCGTGTGCCTAAATGAGATTAATGTGACTTACAAGGTTTTCATCACAACTTAACAATTTTTTTGTAGGGTTATGTATGGTTTTCAAATTAAAACAATGTACAGTTTTGGTAATCAGTTTGTATTTTCTTGATATGTTTGCATTAAAATAATACCATTACGTAAAAAAGGAACAATAAGACACACAATAGAATTTTTAAAGGCATTATAGAAGAAACAAAACAATAAAGTACTTCTTCCAAAACTATAAACTTGAACAAAACAAATAAGAAAAAATACTTAAATGTATCCATTTAAGTATCTTTATTCATCATTCGGTAATTAATCTAATAAAGATTTTAATGCGTAAACATTAACGCATTTTATTAAAAGAATACAAAATAAAATGTTTAGAAAAACCGCAATAAAGGACTTCTCCCAAAAGTATAAAATTTAAACAAAACGAAAGTACTTAAATGTCTCCATTTAAATATTAGGTACATTATCTAGCAAAGATGCGTAAAAATACCACATTATATTAAAAGATCACAAAAGAAAAGTCTTATTAAGAAAACAATTGGCTAAGTAAAGGAATGGAAGTACCTTATCCTCAAACCACGAATAAAAAATTGCAATCTCTTTTAGGAGTACTGCAACTATAATAACTAGTGAGATCCATTAATATTATAATATATTTCTGAATTAAATCAATCAATAAGACCAACTAATATTAATATCAAAGAATCAGGCTTCAGTCTCATTCTTAATCATATTATTATCTTAAGACTCTTCGCTTAAAACATCTTTTCTGCACTACTTACTTGACTATGGAGATTTTCCTTATTTAAGATAGAATAAGTTTAGGTATCTACCTTATCTTCAAACCACGATTACAAAATAGCAGCCTCTTTTAAGAGTACCTTAACTATAACAGTGAGATCCATTAATGTTACTTAATTAAATAAATCATTAAGACCAACTAATATTAATCTCAAATAATCAGTCTTAATTAAGCAGTCTTATTCTTAATATCTCTTAATCATATTTTAAGACTCTCCGCTCAAAACATCTTTTCTGCACGAGCAGAGATTTCCACTTCTCCTATTATCTGGACACTCATGGGGTAAACTGTCATAAAATGAATGCACGTCTTGGGGTAAAACTTCCTTTAGTTCCTGCAAATGGGTGTTTGAGTTATAGGAATCCTTGCGTCATACAGGCGAGGCATTGAGTCTGAAGCTCTAGGTTTTTTAATTTTTCGGCGTAATTGTTCGAATTCATCGAAGAACTCTTGTTTTATGTAAATAGTTCCGTTAGTTCTGTACTCGATGCAACGCAAATCAAACACAGTTGCTTCTCCTGCTTTCCTACCCGGTCTGATAGAGGTTAAATAAGGCGTTGAGCTAAACTTTCGGAAAATGCTGTGATCTAAGTAATTTACGACATACGGTTTATTTAATCGTGCATTTCGACAGATATCTATGTATTGGGCTGGAGAGTAAATTTCTCGATTCCTTAGTTGTCGTTCTATTGTGGAATGCATAGAATCAGCTTCCATTTGTGTGTGACCTTTCTCAAGATATTTTTGGGTAATCGTAATTTGTTTTTGAACCGCGATTTGCAGTAAACCATTTGCAAGTATAGCATTACGATTCTGATTTGTGCACCCATCGCTCCAAAAAATAATATACTTGACGTTTTGTGGAATGTAATGCTCAATAAAGTGCTGCAATATACTGGAAAATTCGTTTGCAGAAAGACCACCTTCACATTCGTGCCAAATATAACAATAACCGTCATTATTTTTGATATCGTACAGAGTAAAGTTGTGCACTTTGAGTTTTGTTTTATAATATAGTGCAGATGCTTTTAAGGAGGGAGATAGAAGCACTGCTTGTAAATCAAAAGTAAACACCATCGTCTCCGGATCAGGATTATTTTTGTCTGCGGTTTTTTCTTGTCTTGCTCTTTCTTTTTTCTCTCTATGTGCTATATATACATCTTCCGCAATGTTTCCGACTTTGAAGGCACAGCACACGTCACACTGGTCTTTTTTTGGTGAAAAGAGTGACAGATTCATAGCGTCAAACTCCTGAAAGAAGATCTTCTGTGAAATTTTATATTCATCAATACCTTTGTCTGCAAATTGCTTGACGTATTCTCTGTATAGTTGTTCTTTGCTTTGCCATATCTGTTCTAAATAAAGTTTGGTTGTCATCTTCCTGCAGTAGTGTGATTGTAGTTTTGGTAAATTGTTTAAAAACTCTTTTGTATGATTTCTTCCAATGTCTTCAAACGCTTTCACGCTGTTATTTCTTCGAGTTTTTTCAGACTCTGGCGCCACTTCATCTGTGTTTTCATTTTTGGTCCAGTTGTGTACTGACCATTCGCCAATGTTCAAAGTATTTAAATACATTTTTTTGCAAACTTTGTACTTCTCTCCCAACATATTAAACGAGTACTTGAAAGTGTTTCCTCTGCGAAAACTGTTTCCGCTACATTTTCGCATGGTAACACCTTGTTTTTGAACAGTTTGTTGTATCCAAATCTTTTTTGTTTTCCACGATAGCCTCCAGTACTTCTTAAATAACATATTTCGAGCTTCTTCTGTTAATTTGTAGCAATCAAAACATTTGCAACGATCATTATGATCACAACGAGGCTGAACACTGCGATGGTTTTTTTCACGATCGAATACAATTTTGCCGTCTTCCGTTTTTCTCCTCCCACTGTAACTCTCTCCTTTCATCCTTTTAATTTTATTTTGATTGTAATTCCAGTTCTCTTTATTTGCTTTGCCTCGCTTGGCGCGTTTTCGCTTCACTCTTGTCTCATCGACCAGGTCCAGGGCCAACGATTCATTTGAAGAATGTGATGTATTTAACTGATCACTTGGTTGATAGTCATTATCGCCATCGTCGGGAGAAAAATCACCATCCCAGGGATCATCAAAGTGGAAGGAAGGACGTGGAGACACTAAATCAGCTTTACTGGTAGAAGGTATAGGACTGCTTTCTTTTCCAGCTGATAAGTCATTTGAAGAGTGCACTAGCATAGAGGACTCATTTAAAATTGCTGCAAGCGAGAGTGAAACAAGCGACGACGGCGTGTGGAAAGTTGAAGAGACTGGCGGTATCGGCATTTTTCCTTCACATGTAGGTAGGTGTTGATGGTTACCGTTGATTTTATCCTGAATGATATTCTCTTTCCTGCTCAAATCTAATGGAAGTTCATCCACAATCATGTCACTACTACTGCTGCGAGCGGCATTTACAGTAATTATTGAAACGGGAATGGGGGTGGATGGTCCTTGATTAAAGTTTTCTGGTTGTGGTGTACTGTTATTAGTGTCTGCGAGATGATAGTCAGTATTATGTTGTTTTTGGATCAAAGCTTGTGGCTGCGCAGATTTTGTCAGATCTTTTATTTTTAAATCAGGTGAACCAGGTTTTTGGAATGTATTCGTACTTATAGGTTTTAGTTGAAAAGTGCACTTTTTTTTTGCGGATATTATTTCAGGTGAAATTAGTGACCCTTCATTGTTTAAGTCTTTTGGTGCAGTCACATTCGAAGAGTGACAATCAACTTTATTTGGTTGCGGTTGTAGCTGATGCAGTGACTCATTTTCTCGAGTCATCTGTTTAGATTTTGGTTTCTTTGTGTGACGACGACGTCGTCTTGGATCTTGTATAATTTCTGGGGAATATTTTCCAATATCATAATTAGTACAAGAATCGTTAGTTTCATTGTAAGTTGCGGTATTTAGCATGGGATCTTGTGAAAATAGTAACATTTTGTCAGAAACTGGCGAATCATTATGATTTCGAAATGCGGAATCTAACGTGGGCACTGGATGTTGGAACTGCATTAAATCTTGCTGTATTAATGTATTGATTGAAGGTTTCTTGCCCGAGTCCTTCAAATATGTAACATCATCTCCGACAAAGTAGGAATTCTGATCATTTTCTTCACTTTCTATTTCAGACTCTTGCATTCTGTAATGAAATAATAAACATCAGAACTCGGATAATATCCGATTTTTATTATAAATAAAAACTCACTTAAACCATGACATAATATGACGGATTAAGTGAGTTTTCATTTATAATAATACATCGTTAAAAACACGCATTTGCCAATACGAGCTTCAATTTATTTGTTTATTTATGATTTTTTCTTATGAAATTACGTATACACCTATATGAGGTTTGTGTAAAAGAATTCGAAAGTGTAAATAACTCGTTAAGGCTTATACGTGGTTATCATGGTTGCATTCAAAATGAAAACCTCGTAAAGGTTCATACAAGATTATCTATAACTGTTATGATAGCAGTGAAAATCCCGTCACCAACTTTACAAGGTTTGCATTGCTATAATAAAACAAATACGAGGTTAGAAATACATTTCAAGACAACATCGCCATAAAAGTAGCAAGTTCTTCATAAAACTTAATGAATCATAAAGGGTACTTACTTTTCGATGTATTTTGACACTTTATAACACCAATTTGGCACTTCGAACACAATTTTTCAATTTTTAATCCGGAATAACGCTATGATCAACCGTACTGGCGAGTTCCTCAGACGAAAATGGCCGAGCGCATTTTGATACAAGGTTCTCATAGTAGGTCATAGATGGCGCTAGAAGTAGCTAATTCGAAAGTTTGCTAGAGCAATATGTGCTTACCGAGTTTATCAAACCAAAGAACAAATAAAAATTTTTTTGAAGAAATGAGACTTCCGAGGTTTTCACTGCCGAGCGACGCTATATAAGTTTTTGACAAACCCATTGGTACATGTCCTCACTACGATATGAAGTGAACCCCTCATTTATGAGAGACATAATTTACTTTTACTATGGGTACTAAATAACTGATAAACATACATAAATATATATAGAACGACCAGACACGAAGCCAACAGACATGTTCATGCACACAAATGTTGACCCGAGCGGGAATCGAACCCGCGACCTTTGACTCAGAAGGCAGGGTCACTACCAACTGAGCCAACAGGCCCTTATCTAATGTTCCAGTTCAACAATACAAAAAGATCCCTCAAGTTTTGGAAGTATGCGATAGTACCGACATTTTTACTTCCACTTTCCTCCAGGGTCTAATTATGGGCAATCCAGTGCTGAACAGGGAAAGTGTAGCGAACTTCACGTCGGCGTTCTACCACTGGGGCCTGATCGACACCCAGGAAGCGCTGGCCCTCAAGCCTTTGCAGGACCGCTACAGTAACGCTATCAGAGATCGAGATAACTCAGCTGCTAGTACAGTAAGTTGATAATTCGGTATGTCAATACTTAACCCAACGCTAAATCTACATTAACAATGTCGGACGTGTCTCCGGGGATTTCGCGCAAACTCGCCCGACTTCGCCCAACATGTCCTATGACAGCCCACAAGTTGTTTATTTTATCGTGTTGTATTCCGCGGGACATCTTTGCCCTAGTGGTTTCGTAAGAGGTAATTCACCGTGGTCGACAGCCTCGTCGAGAAGCAATTCAGTTGAATTTAAATTGTTTCTAAATAAGTTGCTACGCCGCTTCTTCGTTTGCGATGACCTGTTGTCCAGACGACCTGACGTCAGAATGGCTGACCACTTTCTTTTCTTGTTTTTTCACTGTTCGTTGAGGTATTTTTTTTTAATTGAGGTACCTATCAAATATTATCAGTAAAAGGTATTGAAGCTTCATTGTCTCCAAACATAAAATAACGCACATGGTCCAGTGGACCTGACGCTTACTGCCTTGCACTTTTTCGCGGATTAACACTAATGTTTTTGACATACAATGGAAGTTTTTCAACCATGTCGCTACCTTTGATTGGCTTGGAAGTTTTTGGCAGTTAGGTGGCCACTAGCCTAATATCATCTCCCAGTCCGCTTTATGCTAGAGTTGGAGATTCTCTGCCTATACTTCTACTGTCTTGTATTAATAATTGCTCTTATCTTCGTTTTTATATTTATCGACTCGACGATGAAGGAAAACATCGTGAGGAAACCCTGCAGGTCTTAGAATTAATTCTGAGACATGTGTAAACAGACCCGGTCCGGCGATGGGCTCACCACCTATCACGTTTAGGGGTCCAATATATCTCGTGAAATATGTGGGTATATCCAGTAATGGAATACCTCTGCCTACCCCCTCGAGGATAAAAGGCGTGAGATTATATTATTATTATTATTTATCTTCGTTCCAGTACCGCAACAAACTTCTAGACAAGCTCGAAGAAATGACGATGCTTCATAATTTCTATAACGTACTCGTCGACGGCTATAGTTTAAATGGCTTCGAGAGTTACATCAAACGAGCAGACGTAAGAGAAGCTCTGCACGTTGGCGAAATACAGTTTACTTTCGATAATGCCAGTGTTCATACTCACTTAGTGCAGGACTTTTTGAGCGAAGTCGTGCCGAAGATGGAAGCTTTGTTGGATCACTACAGGGTATTGATTTACTGGTGAGTTTCGCTTTGATTGTTGTCTTAAGGTCAACACTCACAGAGGCGGGAAAGGACAAAGCGTTCGCGATAATATTCCTGTCCCGGATTGCGACAGCTTTCCGCTTTACCTGCTGTAAGCTGCACTGTAAGCGTTGATCTTTACGGTCATCCATCAGAAATAGACGTAGTGGTATTTTGTGTACCTATTAATCTCTATTTTCCTTGGTCACGCCATCTTGAAAAGTGCTTGAGAACAACTTAACCGATTTTGATTATTTGTTGTGTGGGTTTGAGAGGGTCCCCGGATGGTTTATATTCGATATTGTATGTCTAGCAGGACAACGTCTGCCTGGGCCACTAGTTTCTTATAATTTCGAATATTTTTGAGAAATTGAGCCTGTATTTCTTGGATCTCAAATGAATAGGGAGTGGTTTGCCTCTTGGTTTGAGGCTTATAAAGTATTAATATTTTGTTCCAGTGGCCAGCTGGATGTAATAGCCCCATGTGTGCCAAACGCGGAGTCGCGGCGTAATTGGTATTGGAATCGGCGAGGTGACTTCCTGAAAGCGCCGCGCCAGCCCTGGTGGTACAACGAGTCCGTCGCTGGGTAATTATTCATAGTTCGCCATATTTTTTACTCAATCTTCAAGTTAGTTCGGATCCAACATCCACACGCGACACTTGCCCTCTAATCGAGCCCCAAATTATTAAAAGTCAATAACCCTTCTCCGGTTAGTTCAAAATCCTTTTTTAAAAAGGCCTGTGGCCGAATCCTTATAACAGTTTGATTTAGTAGGACGACTTAGTGGTATAGGCATGCATGTAAGAATAGGGTAAATTCCTTAGCTATGATGTCTTATTACTTTCAGCTACGTGAAAAACGGTGGCGGGTTAACCGAAGTCCTAGTCCGCGGCGCTGGTCACCTAGTCCCTCTTGAAAGAGCCGCTCCAACGCAGGAACTAGTGTCATTCTTCATCAGAGACCTCGATATGCCTCTTCCGCCGAACTACGAACCTGACCCTGCGGACACGCCGGATATACCGAGCAATCCTGACAGCAATAAAGGTCATACCGCAGCGTCTAACGCAGGTCTTATAGTCAGTGTAGTAGTCAACGTGATGCTAGTCTTAGTGGTCGTCGCAGGAGTCATTCAGTACATTAGAGTGAAACGGCGGAATGAAGATCTGTTCTACAGTTCCGTTGATAATGTATCGGACGATATATTTTTGTCCTGACGGTTTTTGTGCCCAAACCTATGTAGGTAGGTACCTACTTGAGAGAGCATCTCAGCCTACTGCTTTGGTTAAGTGACGCAAAAATGAACTTTTAAAACTGGGAGAGTGTACTTTATTTACTAGGCAACAACGTTAAAATTCTTAGCATTCATCAAAATGCAGCCGCCAGAGATCGAGCGCGTTGTCTAGGCGCGAAGAAATTAAGAACGTTAGTAGTCAATCAATAAAGACCATTTTGTTACAAAAGGGCGGTCCGTATAGAGACTAGCATTGAATCTGTGCTAATAAGTTAGGTAGTGTTAAAAACGTTTTACTTTAAGACAACTCTTTGACGTGACGTCATGCATACATACGTCACTTTTCTATGACTACTGGCGATTGGACAAATCTGATGCCGCTTCTATGTATGTTAGTAAACAATGATTTAATGCCTAAAACAAAGTTAAGGCTGTTGTGATGTTATTTGTTAAGGTTATACTTTAAGATTTCAAAATTGATAGGTGCTTATTCGATTAATGTAGAAATAGTTATATCCCGAGTATAATTTGCAAATTGTTTTAGAGTAATCTCCGATTTAAATTCGTATACAAAATTTGTTATTTGTTGGTCGAACGCGCTCAAAAATGGCTAGTTGCTAGACTATGAAAAGGTTTGTGCCACAACCAATGCGCAAGTGCTTTAAAGTGACGCGTATTTACTCTAAAATGTTCTATATATGTATCGTATTGAACTCTATTTCCTCTACGTAATGTGCAAACTTGATTGTATTATAGGTGTACCATTGATACGCATTTTTTCTCGCTACACACAAATATGGACCTTCATTATGGAGATAGAGTTCAATACGCTATGAATGTTTTACAGTGACTTCGACGCATAGACTGCGTCAATATGGATTGAGACTAAAATCGTTTAATTATAGTATCAAGTTACTTTTTGTTACCCTTTATATTTGGCTCTCTGTATTTATATCAGAATAAGAAACATGTCTAAATATCTAAGTCTTAAATACTATTTTGTAATTATTAAGTATTTTCGAAATATGTAATAAATACTTTATACGTTCAGGGGGATTCCAAGGTCAAGGTTCAGGGTGTATCTACCAAGCCACCTGACAACGTAATAAATAAAATGTTATCACTAAAAATGTTACTTATTGTGTGATGTTATGTCCCTAAGGATGGTAGATAATAAGTTGAAACTTTTTAATACTTTGTATAAGGACCATGATTTGTTGTAGTGGAGGAGCGGAGGTGGAATGCTCCTTCATCGTGAAAAGGGTCAAACGGTCGATGTTGGACAGTTCTATTTATACAAACTCTAGTGAAGGGATTCACCATATAAAAAAAAATTAGACACCCAGAGGAATTTTGGTCTAACCAGTGAACAGTAGACCCTACTGACAGTAAGGCCCTTTGGCAACTTGGCTTCTCTGAACATAGGCTTCGCCGCCTAATGGTCGCTAAAGATATTATTGCGGAGCCATTTGCGCAACTTCAGAGCTGCCAAGTTAAAACAGCCGTACTGTAGCACCGCCATGACAAAAGTTTGTCGACTGGCTTGTCTCGCTCGCTACACGTTACAGGAGGATGTTACATCTGTACCGAAATAAAATTGTTCCCATTAGTAGTT
This sequence comes from Ethmia dodecea, assembly GCA_963855545.1. NCBI lineage: Eukaryota > Metazoa > Arthropoda > Insecta > Lepidoptera > Depressariidae > Ethmia > Ethmia dodecea. The sequence continues at coordinate 4,202,085 of OY979437.1, forward strand.
GTTTATTTGTACTGTTCGATGAAGAGGTCGATGATGAACTTGGCCACTTCGGGTTGGTCCTTGGGCACCGCGTGACCGGCGCCCCTCACCAGTACATCCACGAAGTTCCCGCCCGCTTTCTTGTACCTGACATCAACAAATTTCCGTCTCTTCATTCAAATAGATTCTTTAATTGCATCGAAATTCAATTTTGTAAAGGCAATCAGTTCTTGTGACTTCACTTAAAAAAAAATTTGGCACTTTTTCTGGGTAAATTTAAATAAATGCTACATCTTTTTATTAAATGGACGTATGAAGCTACAACTAAAATACATAAATAAAGTAAATATGTAGCAATTATAGACGCAACACATTTTGGGTAACTCTGCGTACTTGACTCTAAACTAGGAGGCGACCAGCCAACCTGACGTCAGGATAGCTGGTAAAAAAAAAATCTTATTCCCAAATATACATGCTATGTAGCAATTATTTATAAGTAGTAGGTATGTAGCAAATAGTAGGTAATTCTCGAATCAACTCTCATTAACAACCAGCCATTCTCACGCTCACGATTAAAAATCTTATCTCAGAACAACTCTAAGTATTTCGATTTTCATTTTACAATTAAAGCAAATTTTAAAACAAAAACGTAATGTAATGCAGTACTATGAGTTATGACGTCACAGTTCGTTTTCGTTTTGACATAATATCATAAAAAGTAACTCTCTTTTTTAGTAGGTAGGTACCTATATCCTATTTTACCAAAGCATGCAGCAGTCGTAGAACGGTGTGTGTCAAAATTTTGTCGACGCCTATTTAACTAATGCACTTGTCTCATTTTCGCACTAGAAAGTGCGTGACAAAACAAAGTAAAAAAAAAACACGGGTTGCACTCCGGGAGTGCCGGTAGAAGTGAAAACTTGAGTATCGATTTCGGTGTTACAACACTACTCTCCAACCGTCTTACGGTTTTTCGATCAGCACACGTGACCTGACGCGAGTTTCACAGTTTATACCCATCCCACAAAAGTGCTCAACGCCGCTAAAGAAGTTTTCACTTCAAAATATTGTCGTGGTGCTCATGTTAGCTAGACTGGCTTGACTGAACATAGTCTATCTTGCGCAACGCGTTTACATATTTCGGCTATAATATGCTACATCACTTAAATTTCACAGAAAAGTAGCCTTTGTACTTACTTCCTCAAGATTGTCGTTTTTAGGTATCTCACAGCTGTAGAACAATTAATAACTACCTACTTAGTACACTTCTTGGAGACAAATGTCTCACGAATAGGGATGTAAAAAAATAATCGATTTTGAAAATAATCGATTATTTTTTTGAAATAATCGATTTTTAATAATCGATTTCTTAAATAAAAATAATCGATTTTTAATTAATCGATTATATAAATTACGCGTTTTAATCGATTTTTTATAAACAGCGCCATCTATGCAGTGGATGAACCTTAACGTTGTCGTTAAGCTTTTTTACTTATCGTTTCATCTTATTTTAATACTACGAGTACTCTTATTTTTTGTTGTATTTAAAAAATAAAGAAAGATTTGTTTTTATTTTAGTTTTTGAGACCATAACGTAGTTGTTTAGTTTTTTTGATTCTCGTTTTAAGTATTTTATTTTAATACTAGTGAAATGTAAAAGAGGACTGGACATTTGTGACACAAATTATTTTAAATTATATATTTATTGTTTAAATTTGAAGATTATCGAAATTTTATTTTGTTATTTCTTTATTCATACTATTTTATTTCATTTTAAATCTGTTAAAATGTTAATATGAATCACTTAAGATTTTATTATTAAAATATGAAAAGCATAATAAAGATTTTTTAATATGTATTAGAAAAAAATCGATTTTTTAGAATAATCGATTATTTTCAATATTAATCGATTTTTAAAAATCGATTAATTTTGAAGAAAGAAAAATCGATTATTATTTAATCGATTATTTTCCTTTAATCTTACATCCCTACTCACGAAATGTCAAGCGAAGCCGGCCGTTTCGCCTGACATATCTGGCGACAGCGACATCACGAAATTGTGTTTCACAAGGCAGTCGATATCATGACACCCGCCGGGGTAGTGTTGTTGTCTGCGGAGTATCATCGTCGCACGATGTTGCCAGACATGTCGAGCGAAGTCCGGCAACGTCGCGCCAATGCACCCGACGTCGCTGGCGACACGTATCGCAGGACATTTCTCCCCTAGTGTATCCCTGGCTTTATCCTAATGCTTACCCCACTATGGATCCGTTGGCGTGCCTGCGCAGGCGCTTCCGAGGCGCCTTCACGTACTTCTGCCGCTGCGACCACTGCAGCAAATCGTACGTGTGCTTCGACAGGCTGTACGCCAAGATGATATCCAGCTGTCCACTGTTGGGATAAGAAGATTGCGGCTGCTCTACTTGACTTGCCTACGCTCTCCAAGGTTAAATGACTGATAATCAAAATAATAAGAGCAGTGATAGCCCGGACGGTTAAAGAGCCGGCCTAAAATCAGTGAGGCTCGGGTTCGAATCCTGGCATGTACCAATGAGTTTTTCAAAAACTTACGTACATATTTATCACTAGCTCGACGGTGAAGGAAAACATCGTGAGGAAACCCGCAGGTCTCAGAATTAATTCTGAGACATGTGTAAACAAACCCGATCCGGCGATGGGCTCACCACCTATCACGTTTAGGGGTCCAATATATCTCGTGAAATGTGGGTAAGTATATCCAGTAATGGAATAGGTACCTCTGCCTACCCCCTCGGGGATAAAAAAGGCGTGAAGCAAAATGTCAGGTAAGCAGAAAGTCGTCGTCGGATAGGTACAGTCAAGAGCAAGTCAAGCTTTACACTACCAGTTTAAGCTGAGCTCTCATTTAACCTGCGCGACAAGAACACAGGGCCGCGCCGGTTCAAAGTCCAAAGTGTCAAGCTTAGCGAGCTCTTGTCTGTACCTAAAATGTCGGAATTCTAGTTATCCGGTGACACTGTACCTACACCTCTTGCATCGTACCTACAGCATAGATATGATAGCCATACCTGTAGCTCATAACCGCATAATGCTCCAACAGCTCCTCCACCCAGGGTTTCGTCGAATTCGCGATGTCCGGCAACATCTTAGCGTAGACAAGCTGGTTGTCCAGGTTAAAGGTCGTATTTCCCGCGTGGATCCACTTCCTCACCTCACATCTGTTCAGGAAGTCTTCGAATTCCGGGCGAGAGGAACTTGGGTCCTTCTCGAAATTGTACACGCTGATGCCAGTGTACTTCTTTATATATTCAACTGTTTCATTGAATTTCTGGAGAAGAGAAATGACAAGTTGGACAACTATATGGCTAGAAGCAGGGGCGTAGCTACTGCCGTCTCTTACGGGCCCCCGGGCCACGGGAGATTCTGTAAGTAGATATTGACAGAAATGCTAAAACTTACATTAGAAGCGTCAACCATAGCTTGCGAGTCGATGAGTTTGACGACGCTCTCCTCCAGGACTTTCAGTTCGGAGAGCTGTTCATCATCCAGCAGTCCCAGAGCGCTGCACAAGTCACTGTAATGCATCATGCTCCGCGGGTCTATCATTCCATTCCCGATAGAAAGGCCCTGTATTCAAAAGTTATTTAGGTCTAAACTATAGGCAAAATCATGTACCTAGGTACTATAGCTACTAAAAAACTGAATAAAGAGTACTTACTTAAATTACCTACATATACACGATTCGTGTATAACGAATCCAACAGACATGCGGGAGTCGAACCCGCTAACTCCGGCTCAGAAGTTAGGTTCACTACCAACTGAGCCAACAGGCCCTTCGCAAGTAGGTATCACTACGAGTTGTCTACGAGTCCTGCGACTCAATCCGCGTCAACTTTAAGCGTCCGAATCCGCGTTAACTTTTATATTATAGCGTCCCCTTGGTGTGTTTTTCCGATAATATGAAAAGTAGCTTAGGTCCTCCGTGAAGGTGTAAACTATTCTCCTGCAAAATAGATCGATCCTCCGACTTAGCCGTGAAACGGTAACAAACACAGACCGAGGCGTACCTACCTACTATAATAGTAGGGATTACAGTATGTACCTATTCTATACCTTGCATCTAGTGTTCTCTTTAGGGTACCTATCTTTTTTAAATGGAGCAAGCAATAAATGATCGCAGAATACTCAATACTTTATTGCAATTTTCTATGTCTACTTAGTTTGTTTTCAATATAGACCCAAATATCATTCTTTACCAATGTTATCATTATTTACGCAGCAACCTAGGTACCTACACTATTTCCATCAACTTACAAAATGGAGATTCTAATGCATTAAGTACAACTGGTGCATTCAGCTTCCAAGAGTATTTCTATGCAAACGAATCGGTTGACTAGTAAATCATCAATATACTTATTATAAAATGATAAACTGACTGATTGGTGATATATCAACGCACATCCTACATCGCTGGGTATAAAAGAAGGTCCTGAAGAAGGGAGTAGTGACTTTAAATTTCGCACATAGACGGCTTATACAGTGTAGGCATCCATTAAGAAAGTATTTTGCAAAATTTAACCCCTAAGAGGGTGAAATAAACGTATTAAGCGAGCGAAGCCGCCTGTAAAAGCTAGTATTTCATATTATTGGTCCAATAGAATGTAGTCAACCGGTTTTGCTTTTATGAGGTAAGTTTATACTTATTAGCAGATTATCTAGTTTCTTAAACTATCTTAGTAAGTATCTATTTAATTCCTTTTTTATTGGATACCAAAGATTGTTGACTTAAGGTCGTCCAACTTTTAATGGACACGCCTTAACAGCTTCTGGTGGCTAGGTACCTACCTATTCAATTAACTAATATTAGATAGGTAGTAAGTTTTTTCTTCCAAAATGTTCAAAAAACTAAATCAACAGTTCACAATAAATCTTTAGGTCCTCATATGCGTAAATTGTCTAGGTATATTTGACAAATGAGTACCTATGTGAAGATTGTAACGTGGATATAAGATGTAACGTCCAGAAAACGCCATTAGGTAAAATGACAGATTCTTAAAATGACTGATCACATCAGCCTGTAGGTACCCCGAGGTACCCATATAATAGGGCATATTAGTAGGTACTTTGTGCCATAGGTAGGGGTAGGTATAAGATCTTTTAGAAGTACTTACCTATCTTTATTTTAAATAGCGACCCGCCCCGACTTCGCACGGGTGCAATGCTTATACTAAAACCTTCCTCTTGAATCACTCTATCTATTAAAAAAAACCGCATCAAAATCCGTTGCCTAGTTTTAAAGATTTAAGCATACATTGGGACATAGGGATATAGGGACAGAGAAAGCGACTTTGTTTTATAGGTACTATGTAGTGATGATGGGTTAAAAAAAATTAGATACTCTTCGAACCGGAACGCAAGGCGACAGAACGTTTTGATCGGACACTTACCCGGTAATTAATTAGGATCTGCGGGTCTAAAAAGGCCGTTTCGGGTGAATCATAATAGAATTCTATTTCGATTCATATTCGAAATTTTCACCAAATACGAATCTGCTAATGAATTGGATTGTCAGTGAATCACTAAATTATGGGACCATTTTACGAAATTTAGAGGAATTGCTTAGGATTTGCTGGGAATTCAGAAAAGGAGAATTGCTCAGAGGAATTGCTCAAAGTGGCCATTTTAGACCCACAGTAGTTAAACTCTAAGTTTCAACTTTATTTTTTGCGATACTTGGACCACACAGTTCCGCTAGAAGCAAACAAAGAATCCTCTCCCTTTCACGTATGGACAAGTTTATAGACGTACCAAATTTAAGCTTAATTAAAAAAAATTAAGAATTTTTTAAACATCCAGAAACGGAATGTGGCCTTTCCTGATGTGTACAATTTAGTTTATTAAAACTAAAAAAACACATTCTTAACTTATGGTCGTCAAAACCACAGACCTGAATCTCTAGTTAGAATCAAATCAAATGAGCCGAATCTAAAAGGGTTTACGAGTACCTATAGTCATTAGGAGTTCTATTGTCCACCACCTGACTCCATCATCAGGTCTGAGACTTCTGTACACAGTTACAACAAGTGAAGCTAATATAAAGCTTGTCAAATGTAGAAAACTATCATGAATCTCTGACCTTTAATTTGATAGGATGCTGGATCATGTGCCTGTGTATCTGTATGCCGAGCGCAGGCACGTACTTCCCCCCGTATGACTCTCCGGCGATAAACAAGGGGGCTTCAACGAGTTCTGGGAACATCTGCAAGAACTGGAGAAGGAACTCGTACATTTGCCCGCCCACCTGCAAAAGAAAGGTTTGCGAATACCTGGATTCTTAGATAAATATAAAAGAGACCAAAGGCCTTTAAGTATCTTTGAAAGAGACTATTCGAGATCGAGAGTAGGTACATAACAGTCACGAGCAATAATACATATTTATATGTAGGTACTTATAAGTAGGTACCTATATTTGTCACATTTTCTAAAATACCTTAGGTAAACGGAACTTATACCAATCTAGAAAGAAGTGTACGACAATTGTCCTAAATTATCTAACCATTAAACTGTGTCAAAATTAGGTATAAGTGGGTAGGTACATTTGTTCCACATCAATATAATCCAAACAAAATCAGAAATTACTTCAACGCACTTTCAATATAATATACTATATTCTGATAACCAAACTTATAGTGTTTACAATAATTTGATTAAAATAGTAGTTTATTTGGACACAATTTAGAGTTTAGTTTAGTAGCTACTTATACCTACTTACTTATTTTTGCGATTGAATGTTGCTACATGAAATTGAATTTTAATGTTTCTATGTCATTTTATTACACATGACTGTATGTACATAGACAAGAAGTAAGATTAAATAGGTACCTAGTAATCTGACTAGTAAATCAAAGTTTATCAACACTAAATTGACCGAAAAACATTTATCAGGCGCCCAAAATCATTACAGGCGGCCGGTCTTTTTTACTCATATACAGGGTGACTTTTTTGAAAAAAAAAAAGTGGTGTGATAGGTAGGTAAGTGTAATAGATTCATTTGGCAATGTTACTTAAAAAAAAAAAATTAAAATGAAAATTAAATAGGCCCGTAGCTTCCATTTATGTGCAATCTACAACCGCCAGCTGCGCGTAGTAGGTACTGTGCGTAGTTTTCTAGATTTTGTAAATTGCACTAAACATGACTATATTTAACAATTAATCTCGTGTATAACTTCGTCTCTAGATACCTTATACGTCATATTTTTTTCCAGACGGTAAAAAAAAACATCCAGTATATAAAATCTTACGTCGTCTTCGTTGTCGGGATACCCTCGCTCGTCGGCGGTGAAGCTGAAGCCAGCTCCCACAGGGTTGTCCAGGAACAGGAGAGAGTAGTCGCTCGCCCACGTCACGTTTCGTAACTTTACTGCAGAAAATACGCGTCGTCACAACCAGAAGCCTATTTGAGTCTACAGCCATGCAACAGAGACCTCTAAAAATAACTGTAGTAAGTACCTATATTTTTTTTTTTTTTCATAAATAAAAATAAATTGTATTTTTTAATAAACACAAATAAAACAATGAAACTAAAAGTCATGATGTCATCATAGGTTATTAATAAGTAGGTAAGTACCTACTTAGTACAGTCAGTAAGAGCAATGCAGCCGAGTTATTAAATAACGGTTTATTATTACTTACATTTTTTAATATTAGAATTATTATTTATTATACATATTAAGTATTAAAACACATTGAGTTACCTTTTCTGTTTTCAATATGCAATGGCCCGATCAAGTCGAAAAGGCCCATCATAGAAGAAACACCAGGCCCGCCTTGAAGCCAGATTATCCACGGCTTAACCTGCATCTCACATTCACTCACAGGAAAGAACCAGTAGAACAAATTAGACTGATATTCATCCTTTACAGTTATGTAGGCGGAATAGCTTCGAACTCCTTGGAATTGTGCGGGGTTGACGGTGGACAACTCTCTTGCTTTCGCGGCATTGCCATTTCGTATGTAGGGTGTTACAATGAGGCAGCTACTGCAGTTGGTTTTGAAACAGGTGCTGTAGGTGCTGAAACTGAGTTTTAATGTACCTATGTATTTTGAATTGTTTTATTTATTTTAGATCTCTCACTTTCCAAACTTCGGAGTTAGGGGCGAATGAGACTGTACTTTCTATAGAAACAAAAGATTAAACTTACATTTTGTTATGTGTAAGTTACACCTTAGTAAATAAAACGTTTCCCAAGAAACCACATTTCAAAATTTAAACATTAGGCAATGATGTGAAATATAAAAAAAGACGACGAGATTTTAAAATTGTTTCATACGCAACATTATTTAAAATAAAGTGTGAGTAGGTACCTAACCTAAACCTACCTAGTCATCATCATCATCATCAGCCTACATTCGTCCACTGCTGGACATAGGCCTCCCCAAATGCAGAGACGAGAGATATTTAGTCCCATCAAATTAAAATTAGTCGTGTCAACTAAGGAATGTTTAGCAATTTTAGCGACGATGTAAAAAGGTCATGGTTAAAAGTGACAAATAAGCACGTTCACAAGGTCCAAATAATAATATAATCTCACGCCTTTTTTATCCCCGAGGGGCCAGGCAGAGGTATTCCATTACTGGATATACCCACATTTCACGAAATATATTGGACCCCTAAACGTGATAGGTGGTGAGCCCGTCGCCGGACCGGGTCTGTTTACACGTCTCAGAATTAATTCTGACAGCTGCGGGTTTCCTCACGATGTTTTCCTTCACCGTCGAGCTAGCGATAAATATGTACCTACGTAAGTTTTTGAAAAACTCATTGGTACATGCCAGGATTCGAACCGGAGCCTCACTGATTTTCGGCCGGCTCTTTAACCGTTCGGACTATCACTGCTCTAAGGTCCAAATTAGTTGTTTTTTACATGTTTGACATTACTCTTCAATCTATGGTTTGTTTCTGTCCTTTTTCTTCCGTGTTCTACCTATGGAGAAGGATAATAGGCTAACTTAAAATTAGGAATTTAAGCTGGTCGGCAGAATCGAGTCCATTACCTACCTATAGAGTGGCGCCATAAATGCCTTTTTGTACCACTTACTTATAAAAGGTGGTTAAGTTTGAAGAAAATATGAAGTAATCGCCAAAACACATAATTATCTACCTACCTAGAGAACATGTTTAGAATAGTAGATTGTTATACAAGGGTCGGAAGGAATTGATAACTTCCACCCGCGTTAAACACTCTACTTTTCATTTCGAATTCAAGGAAAATAAACAAAAAAAATTACAATTTTACAAAAATTCAAACATGCAAAAACGCATTAATACCTACAAAAAAAAACAAAATTGTCAACAATACAACCAAAGAGGTTGGAAGAAAGAGAAACTTTTTCTTTTAAACGTCTTTGAATACTACATCATAGAGTACCTAACCTAAATAACATTACAAAAATAATATACAAATCCTTCGCCCCTTTTCAGACGTACCGGTTTCCGCCGGTCCGGCAATCCGGTCCGGCGGCGAAATGTATGGCCGATCACCCGGTTGCCCGCCGGTACGTATGAACGCGAACGTACATGGCCATATACTTCGCCGCCCGCCGGCCTGGCTGAAAACGGTACGTGTGAAAAGGGGCGCCTCTTTATAATACTTTTAGCCGAGTAATAGTGTTCTGTGCTTAATTAGTGTCGATGAAAAACAAGATTTTGAATTTCGGAACAGCTTACCAAATTATTACTGTTTTTTTAATTTTAAATATGGAACGCGTACCGCCCCGCGCGCGGGCTATTTTCTGTTGTTTATACCTACACTCACAAGGCCGCACCTTTTTTTTTTTTATTCTAATTGATGTAAAAAGTTTCGTATCCCTACTAAGTACCCAAAGAGGTTGGAAGAAAGTCATTCTCTTTCCTAGAGAAACTTTTTCTTTAAACGTCATTGCCAAATTTAGTACTATTTTTTTTTATTTATTCCCGCCCTACGGCCGGAAGCAATTACTATGAGTCTTTCCCGACCGACGGCGGGAATCACAGCCCTGAATCTCTCTGTGGTGGGAATCATCGCTTCCGACCCGGTACTCAGATCAAACATACACTACTTTCCGAGTATGAGATATGAAAAAGTATTAACATAACATGATTTTTACCTGATTAATAGCGTGGCAAACACAACCGCCTTCATGATCTCAAGAAATTATAAAATGAGATCTTTGTTTTAAAACTTTCTTATATACCATATTCCATTGTATAATTGATTTTAGAAACGACAAAGTGTGAAGATTAGATGAACACTATTCAGTTGGTTCAAACTAACTGACTGATATAGGTCCTACATAGTGGTACCTAGGTACTAAAAACGTGTAGCTAGACGAATTTGTGTCGCTACTTTGTATTTAGGTAGGTAGGTATACGGTCTAATTATAATCTATATCCTGTATATACCGTCTATATATTATATATATATATATTACCGTCTGGAAAAAAATGTGGTGTGATAGGTAATTAAGTGTAATAGATTCATTATTTTTTTTTGCTTAGTCTAATATACATTACTCAATTGTAGTCAATAAGTGAGATATTTGAAATAGTATTTTAAAAAGAAACAGGCTCGTAGCTTCCATTTATGCGCAATTTACCTACAACCGCGAGCTGAGCGTAGTACTGTGCGTAGTTTTCTAGATTTTGTAAATTGCATTAAACATGACTATATTTAAAAATTAATCTTGTGTATAACTTCAGCCCTAGATACCTTATACGTCATATTTTTTTCCAGACGGTAAAAAAAATCATTCAGTATATAAAAATGAATCCCTTTCTCCCTTGGTCACGGCATCACGCGTTAATGGCTGAACCGATTTGGCTGAAAGTTGGTGGGGAGGTAGCTTAGAACCAGGAGACGGACATAGGATACTATTTATTCCGATATTCCCACGGGAACGGGAACTACGCGGGTGAAACCGCGGGGCGCTGCTAGTATCTAATAAATAGGTAATTAACGTAATTGCCGTACTGCTTCATAGACACTGTTCTAATATGATGGTTGTTATTTAGGTACCTACCTAAACATTCGTTTTAATTTTTATGCTTTTACAAGGCTTTTAGGGTGAATTTCAACTGGTCCAAAAAAAACCTTCATTTCCGTGGATTTTTTATCCTTAAGTTTTTTTATACAACATAGCTTTTATTTAAGTTATTTTGATAATGTATGTATTCTTGCTTAATATCTAGCAGATAACTTAAATACTAAGGAGATATACTTACAAGATTAAAAATTTCGTGCCACGGCGATGCAATATGCGTGAATGGCAATGAAACAAGCGTCCACGGCAATGAAAGAACTGTGCCATAGAAATGATAGAATCAATCCACGGAAATGAAAATCCATATAAAAGAATATTTTATATAGGTACTTACTTAGTTGAGTATTATACTTACATACAATAGATACATGCCTGTGCCCGTACCCAGACTATGTCTCTCCATCGGATCCTACTAATTCCTCCCATACCACAAACAAATGGCCTGGTTCCATCCAAAGTTTGTGTATGGGAGAAAGATTTGGATAGGTATTACAAAAAAAGAATGGAAGTAAAATAAGGAAACAAAGACTTGTAGTACACAGTCTTTCTTTACTTATTCTATTTATTTCTACTTACTTATTCTCTCTCATTATTATTTTGTGATTTCTCCTTATTAAAACTTTGGTACGAAACCCTAAAACAGATCAAATAAATGATTATTCATTAAAAAAAAAAAACAGCGAGTCACTTTTTGACACTGATTGGTCTGAAGTAGTGTTCCGTTTCTTTACTCATGTGCCCGGGGCAATCAATGGCGAATGTCTAACAAACTCATACTTATATAGGTAGCAGAGGGTAGCAGTCGCATGTCTTCTAATTTCAATCCATCGAATCCTGCGATCCATTTATTCATCATTAAAAAAAAAAAGTCGGGACCCGGCCTTCACACGGGCGGGCGCCGGGCGTGGGAAAACCACGCAATCGTAAAATTTACCACAATTTCTTTAATGAGCTGTCAACTATTCACCCCACGTCGCAGCTGTATAATCGATAGAGTGCCGTCAAGTCCCACGATTTACGTATTTATCGTACGCGGAACGTGAGACTTGGCGGATGGTAAATAAAAATGTTTTACTATGCCCATCCTAAATATAGAGCAAATCACATCTGCGGGCGTGCAAGAATCTATCGCGGGAAGGTGGAGCGTGGGAGCGAGCTTATGCTAAACAGGTCATTGGTACCCCATACCTGTTCGCCATGTAGGCACAGGATGTTCGAAATTTGATCGATAAATTATTCTATAGATTGAAACCGTTCGATATGTTTAGTTGGGTGCAAGAGTTTCTCTCTGGAAATTGAAAGTTAGTATGAAGCGACCACGACCACGACAACAATACAATACAATAACTCTTTATTGTACCTACACCAAAAACAACACAATATGGATACCAACATTAACTAAAGTACAATGGGCGGTCTTATCGCTTTTAGCGATCTCTTCCATACAACCTTAGGATGGATAAAACTGAGGGATTAGAACTAAGGGTAGACGGTGCACTATAATACATATATATTGAACATACATGACAACTATTTTACCAAATTGTCTCCTTAATATGATTACCTACCTACTTTAATATTTTAGGATTGTTTTTATTATGTAAGCTTGGTAAATTCTATATACCTAGTTAAAACAGTCGTCCGCTTTTGTGTCTTTTCACAAAAATAATAGATACTCAATTTAATACATATTTCTTAAATAGGGAAGTCAACAAACACAATAACTTCGACGTCACTAATCTATCCCACCCAGTCCCTTTGCTTTCACTTGTACCTACACATTCAATGTCTTAAAGTTTTAAAGTAAAAATATCGTAAACAAATTTGCGGAACAACCTGTAGATGCGATCGAGATAAGTCCAAGTTCAAGGCGCAAGCGCAGAGCCCGCGGGTACAAGATTCCTTGGCACAGCACCCAGGCCTCATTCAACCCACGGAGTCCTGGCTGGAAGGACCCTCATTACTCTACTGTTCTAAGAAAACATTAGTATTCTTTCATAATTTATTTTAAAGTAATTTAGTACTTATTAGGTAAATATTTGGAAATTAAAGTGTTAATATTTGAAAGTCGGCTGGAGTCCGGATTGGAAAAGATGTTGCTGCTTTTATTAACTGCGATTATGTAAGACAATTATTTTTTCGGGATACCTTTTGTAAGTTGTAAGCCAAAGTATAATGTAGTATTAAGAGTTGCTATCTGTTGGTAAGCCTAATAAATCAAATAAATATTGAAATAAAAATATTCTTGCAATAACTATATACATGTATCTAATAATTAAGTTTCCTACTAAATTACTAAAGTAGATAAGTGGTACCTACCTCTACCTTTACTTATTACTAAATAATATTTGAAGGATCATTGGAACCCGTTTTCTTGTTTATGTCCACATACAAAGTAGACGATAAATCAAAACTAATTTGCTACTATTTATCTACATAATTTCAAAATAGGTTTAAAAAACTTGACTGACCAATTCCTCACAGATGCGTTCATCAAGTCTCAGCTACCGACAGCTCTCTCCCTGACTTACCTCCTGGAGAAGCTCCTGAGCCAATCCTCACCCTCATGGAGCGCACATATTCAATCGGCCGTGGCAGGGCAGGCCACGATGCTGGCGATCCCGTGCTCCTGACTCCTTATATCGAAGGGAAGAAGCTGGAAGAAGGCAGGAAGGCTGCCTATGTAGACCCCGATTACATGCTGCCCGACATGGAGAGCTACGCTGGGTACCTGACGGTTAGTGGATATCTTTTAGTATGTTTAACCCCCACCCTAAAAAGAGAGGGGTGTTATACGTGTCTGTCTGTGTCTGTGGCATCGTAGCTCCCAAAACGGATGAACTGATTTTCGTTCGTTTAGTTTTTTTTGTGTCATAGATAATTTTATCCCGAGTGTTCTTAGCCATGTTTCATGAAAATCTGTTCAGCCGTTTGTGTTTATTGTTGTTATATGTAGGTATTTATTTTGTTTTTTTTTTATTTAATGTTACACGAGATCATTCGATCGATAGTTTTATCTAAAATATCAAGTCAGCCCTCGATTTCTCAGGCCGTATATTTAGGGGCGGCAGATTTTAGACTGAACTTACGCGCAAAGCGTTGCGCTGTCGTCAAGTTCGTTCGCGATTATAAACGTAGGTAGGTACCTAATGGTCACACAAGTCACTGGCGGATAGATGGTTTTCTACCCATTAGGTGGCGGCACAAACTGAAGTAGCCTACAGGTACCTATGAAAAGTATAAATCCAGCTCTGGACTAAGTTCTAAGTGGCGAATAGGATGACCAGAGAAGTTTGATCACAGTCTCTTCATGGTTTTGCAGGTCAACAAAGAGTACAACGCAAACCTGTGGTTCTGGTACTTCCCCGTGGCTGACAAGCCCATAGAGGAAACTCCATGGATCATCTGGCTGCAGGGAGGACCCGGCGCCTCCTCCTTATTCGGTCTGTTTACTGAAATTGGGCCGTTCGTCGTCACAAACGATAACCAGTTAGAAGGTAGGCATACCGATTACAGAAACAGGTAACTTTGGTACACTACTTGATGACTCTCTGAATCTTCATCACTACTTAATATAAAACAAAGTCGCTTCCCGCTGTCTGTCTGTATGATTAGATCCTAAACCTACGCAACGGATTTTGATGAGATTTTTTTTAAAACTTAGATAGAGTGATTCAAGAGGAAGGTTTTAGTATCAGCATTGCACCTGTGCGAAGCCGAGGCGGGTCGCTAGTTACATTTAAGATCAAAATAACAGTGACTCGTCACAACATCTTTGAAAGATCCGAAACTCTTTAAACTTGAAATATAGCAGGTAGGTTTCTTCTGTAATAAACCTACGAATCCGCTAAGATGGGGGATTTCGTGATTCGAGGGAACGAAGGAAAACGGGATCCGTGCCGAAAACGCCTCCTGCTATATATGAATTCACAAATAATGAAAGAGTAGGTATCGTCCATGTAGATTGTTGTTATTTTATTTATGACCTAATTTTTTCGTAGTCTTCGGAATGATCATATATAGTTTGCATTTTTTTCACAGAAATTCGATACTCTTGGGGAAAGAACCATTCCCTTCTGTTCATCGACAACCCTGTTGGCACCGGTTTCAGTTTTACCGACGACGACCGAGGCTACGCCACCAATCAGACCACGGTAAGTGTAAAAAAGGCATTATTTAAATGCATACCATACCATTCTTCCGAAGGAAAGATTTTAAACTGTTGATCATGGTTTCCATTTGTAAGAATAAGAAAAAACCCTAATTAAAAAAAGTGGCTACTTGCTAGTGATGTAGAAAAGTGAAGCTAAACCACGCTAAACTAATAAGAATAACTAAATCTCGATCCATCGTTAACCAAGGTGCCAAATATGTACCAACAAAATAATGCCAACAACTTTTTAACAGATAGGTGAGAACCTCTACAAGGCACTTCAGCAGTTCCTGACGTTATTCCCGGAGCTCCGAAAAGCCCCTCTGGTCATTGCCGGGGAATCGTATGCCGGAAAGCACATACCTTCGGTGGCTGTACAGATCCTTTGGCATAGAGAGGAGGACGAACCTATTAATCTTCAGGTAAAATTAGTGTCTTTATATTTCACCCTGAGATTTTAAGCGAAGTAAGGATTCGATATTCCCATGATTTGCTAGGTACTTCATATGCTAACTTTGCCTGATTAGACGTTACGTTTAGAGTTACGAGTTACGTTACGAGTAGGTACGTGGTATTGAAATTGTCACCGTGTTACAAAAATCCTTTGATTACTTAAGTTTAAAAAGTAAATTTAGTACTTGCTACTGGAAATGAAATGTGGAAAATAATAAAATAAAACAAATAATCTCACACCTTTTATCCCCGAGGGGGTAGGCAGAGGTACTCCATTGCAAGAAATACTACCAACTTAACCCACATTTTAACTAGTGGCGATTTCACCACATGCCGCAACAAATTATATGACTACTAGCGACCCGCCACTAAAACCTTATTCTTGAATCACTCTATCTATTTAAAAAAAACCGCATCAAAATTCGTTGCGTAGTTTTCAAGATTTAAGCATACATGGACATAGAGACAGGGATATAGGGACAGAGAAAGCAACTTTGTTTTATACTATGTAGTGATGACCGATTTCATAAGTAGCAGGCTGGGTCAAGGAAAGTAGCAAGTGTGACGTATGAAAATTTATTTCATATGATTTTTCACACTGCGTATAAAATTATCCATCTCTAAGGGGGATATTACATTATCATATATCTCTGATCATTTAAATGATCATATATTTGATCCAATATAATTGACTATTTGAGTCATATCTCTGTATTACACTATCAAAGTTCTTTGATGCTATTTTACGTCATACGTGGTTGCAAGTCGGTGGTGTGCGCGACTATTGCTTCGGCAGGTATTGACGTCAGGGTTACCAGATCTCAGAAAATTCGATTTGCCAAAAGGCATCGTCATTTTTAGTATGGCTTATTTTTTGTTATTTCAGCAAGATTATGCAAGTATATAATTAGAAAAAGAACTACATTACATTATTTGAAACATATTGACGAACAAGAAATCAAAAACTGGCTTTTTATATTTGTTTTTTAAATACCTAGTGGAAAAAAATTAAAAATAACTGGCAACATCTGTTTCTATGACCGTAATGGATCCAATCTCTCAGCAAATGTCAAAAATCTATGATCAAGGAGAAAATGAATCATATGTCTATATTACATTATCCAATAACATTGACTCATAGATCTATGATCCAAGATAAATGATAGTGTAATATGACCATAAGTCACACGATATCCTTTGTCCAGGGTTTGGCGATTGGTAACGGGTTCATCGATCCCCTAACACTGCAGAAGTACAGCCACTTCGTCCGTGAGGCGGGGCTGGTGGACGACAAGGTGGCCAATATCATGAACCAGCTAGAGACAGCTGTCGTCCAGTTCATTAATCAGGGGGAGATGCTCAAGGCTTATGCGGTGAGTTCGTTTGTAAGGAAAGCAATTTGTGATAGTAAGTAGTTATTTGGTATACATACACAAAGACGGGAAAAAACATACCAGTAAACTTTTGCTTAGGTATTTCGTTAGTCTTTAGAAACTATATTTTTCTCACATTTCTTATTTTGTCAGTGCTTCTCATCTTCTTCAAAAGATTAGGTACTAGAAATATTAAGGTAGGTATTAGTATAGAAATTTGATTTGACATGAGTCTTATAGTAAATTCTAGTTCGGGACTACGTTTCGCTGACGTTGCTGACGTTGCTGACCTACGCAACGACGAGTAAATTTCAAATTGTTAATTTTATTGCGACCGAGTTGTAGATGGTAAAGCTTCGCAAGAGGTCGACGTAACCATTATGTTAACAGAATTGATGTGCCAACTTCCGAAAGACGACTAATTCTGACCTAAGTACCATAAAATTACGACAACTTTTTCTTGCAGTACTACAACTACCTGCTTCAACTGTTCATCTCGGAGTCCCACTTGCAAAACTTGTACAACTTCCTAGTGGACGATATCGGCCTAGAGGGAGCATACACGGACTTCCTCCAGCGGAACGAAGTTAGGCGCGCTTTGCACGTCGGCAGCACTAACTTCACGAGCATAGGAGTGGTGTATAGGAAACTGGTGCCAGACTTTATGGGCAGCGCGAAGATGTGGCTTGAAGAATTGCTGGAGAACTACAAGGTCATGCTTTACAAGTAAGTAATGTCCATTCGGCGCCGTGTATTAACTGTCTAGGAGTGACTGACGAATCTACCTAGTTAGAATACCTACTACACCTACTACAGCTGTCCACGTAATTTGAATTTATCAAGAATAGGTTGAATGATTTAATAAGACCTTTGGATGAATACCTCCAATACTGAACATCGTTATATATAACAACTTCAACATACGTTAGGTTCATCGGAATCTACTGCACGCCAGATTTTTTGTGACAATATTTTGCTGTAAATATTATTCGAAGTGCTGGGCTAACGAATATTTTTTTTACAGTGGACACTTGGACATCATAGTGGCATATCATCCTTCAGTGAACACTTACAATGCGCTGTCGTTCTCAGACACTGAGAAATTCAAGAATGCCAAACGGAAGCCCTGGTATCACGGCGGAGAGCTTGCTGGGTAAGATGTCCTCTTAAATATTTTTTCTTACAACATTTAATTTAATTCTTACAGTTTAAATAAACAGATGGTGGATTAACTATCATCAACCTGCAACAAACGTAGCTAGTGTGGACTATATCCAAGTGATCCCACATCAGAAGACAATTTTAGGCCACCTAGCAAAAATAGAAACTTTAAAAAAAACAAAAATTTTCTAGCCTACGTTTGTATGTCTCAAAGGCTAGACTAAGACTAAGGAAGCTCTCCTACTCAGGTCTAGGTGAATGTGCTAAACCTACCACCTAGTAATAGCTACTGCTATGAAGATCGAGACGAAGGCGAAATTAAGATAATGTTCATTTTATTCGATGGGGAAAACTATTTGGCGAGGGCAGCATCGAGCATCTACGCCATCTACCGCAGATGTACGTACATGATCTAAGCAGATGCCATACATTTTCAGGTACTACAAAGAAGCAGGCAACTTAACAGAAGTGATGGTGCGGGGAGCCGGCCACATGGTCCCAGCAGATAAGCCCGCGGCCGCGCTCGGCCTAATCTCAGCCTTCGCTCGAGGCATTTCTCTGCACGACGATACCGCCTCGCTTTTAATTGGACAAAACGAGTTACGGAGACGTCGACTGCCACTAAAGTAGATCTAGTCGGGATGTGTGCTTTAATTTTACCTACGTAATAGATTTATGCTGTGGTTGTAGTAATAAAACAATAATTTTACTAATTCTATTATTTGGAAGAAGCTGTTTTTTAAATATATGAATCATCATTTTCTGATAACGTTATTACTCATCACGATTTATCATCCTCATCAAATACAATACCTAAATCAAATTAATGATTATAATATTATAATGCACTTTTAGTTTTATTTAAGTCGGGGTTACCTGCCATAGACCTATTATGGTACCTACCTACCTGCCTACTTAATGAACTAAAATAACTTCTAAAGACAATATGAAAATCCTATTTAATTACTTAGGTATGTACCAACTCACGGACATTTGACACATAATAAACTTTACTACTTGTTTAATTATGAATTACCTACCTATGTTATGAGCTAAACCCCAAAAATACTTATACTGACAGTAAACGAAAATTATACAAAAAATGTACGCCACAAGTCGAAAAGTCTTGAGTTACTTTTGAGTCAGTCCTTCAGTATTGATTTTCCATAAAATACCTACTGTCTTATAAAGTCGAATTTTGAGTCCATGCACAAAAAACCTGTGTTTTTATATTCTCTAATTATATTCCTGCCGGTCATTGACAGTAATATAAATTAATCATTGCTTGTTTCATCGTTATGAAAATTCATTGCCTGTGAAATAATGAAATATCGTAATGAAAATCATTGCCTGTGAAATTTCACAGGTAAACCCATATTAAAAAAAATGTAATTTCATCAAATGAAAATGATTTAAAAGTAGCAATCATTCCCATCACTACCAGCCAGCATAACGAAAATGCTAGTAAAGCAAAGAGACTAAAATATAATAGGACATAGAGGGGCATTGGGAATATTTTCATACAAAACTTTGAAGCATGTTTGAAGCTCAAAAGCGTCATGTCAGTTATTATGAACGCGAGCTGTCATTTGGTCGAATTGTACTAGACTTATTCCACTTGGAACCCCCTCTTTGCCCTGTTATATTTTAATCTCTTTGTAGTAAAGGCTGATTCATGTTACACCGGGGCGGGTCCGTGGCATGGTCAAATATTTAGTATACTTTTGGTATGAAGAGAACGGTAGGACGGGGCACGGCGGCGTCGACATGGCGAAGCGTATTGTTAGGATGATTCACCCCGGACGGGGCCCGGCCCGGACCCGCCCCGGTGTAACATGAATCAGCCATAATGCTACTTCAACTTTTTGGTTATGGCTTTTCCATCGTTATAGAGAACAATGATTCCGCCAATGTCAAGTACCATAGAGGATAAATCAGCAAAGTTCCTCTTGATCAGTCAAGGGATATAAAACAATGCTACAAACAAAGAGGTTGGACGAAAATCTAGAGAGAAACTTTTTCTTTAAACGGCTTTGGCTACAAACTTGTCCACTATTCAACCCGCAACCGATAATGTAATGGCAACATCATAATTATTTTCATAGATTATTTTGACATTTTCGTTTAGAAATAAACACGTTCTAGTATTTTTTAGATATAGCAACACTCGCTCTGGTGACGTTTCCAAGTGCGACAGGGGAAGGTTGAAAATTCCTACAAAAATTATTATAAACTTCTCGGAATCAGTTGGTTTTCTCTTATTGTGTACGAATATGTGGAGTTCATTTTCTCACGTTAGCAGCTTATGATAGTCTTGACTCGGAAGACGGAAGAATAAAACGTGGTCGAAAAAATAACATCACGTCATGGCAATTCCAACGTTTGTGGTTTGCGCATTCTTAGTTTTGACGCCCATTAGAGCGTTTTATCTGCCTGGTCTAGCCCCTGTGAACTATTGCAAAGCCGGTGAAGACAACACCAAGTCGTGTAAAGTGAGTACTCATGTACTTATTGAAGTGGTGGTCTGCTTCCGCCCCACACCTCTATCTCCCCAGCAACATGCGTATTCGGTACAATATAGAAGTAATTAAGTCCGTTATAAGCGTATAATTGGCGATAAGAAAAATGTGATAAAACTATGTAGAATTTTAGTATTGATTCATGTAAAAATAATGTAACAAAATTGGATTTTGTTGCAATGTAAACAATTGAGTCAAACCTCTGTTTACTTGTTTTTTATTTTCAGAATGAGATCCCACTATATGTAAACAGACTGAATACTGAAGAATCAGTAATTCCATTTGAATACCATCACTTTGATTTCTGTCTGTCTGATGAAACTCAATCGCCGGTTGAGAATCTTGGTCAAGTGGTATTCGGTGAACGAATACGACCAAGTCCGTACAAACTCAATTTCTTGGAAAATGTCAATTGTAAGGCAGTCTGTGAGAAGACATACAGGGGTGCGGATGGAGAGGCGATTAAAAAGTTGAACCTCCTTAAGATGGGCATGGCTCTGTACTATCAACACCACTGGATCTTGGACAACATGCCGGTGACGTGGTGCTACCTTGTGACAGAAGGCGGGAAGACTTACTGCAGCACCGGATTCCCTATGGGATGTCAAGTGCGGAGGGACTTGGTGAGTTAATTATTACTTTCATTGAACATACTTCTCTCATGTCAAAAGCCCATTACAGACCATTGGCCTTTGTGACAACTGCACCAGCATAGTGGTGTCTGTGCTTAAACTAATTAATAAAGAACTGGAGACCTTCCTTCCTTCCTTCCTTCCTATATATTCAGCTGGGGATTATAATAAAGATTCACTTTCTTAATTACTAGCAGTTCCGCACGGTTTTACGCGCGTAATTCCCATTCCCTTAGGAATATAAATATATATATTTTTATTACCACAACTAAATATAAACTTCAATAACATGCTTTTTTTTTCTATTATCCTATTAGATTATAAACTATTTTGATTTTTTTTTTCTGTGGTTCCCATCTGGGTGAAAGCCTTCTCCATCTTATCCCAATCTTCCCTGTCTAGAGCCCTTTTTAACCAGTTCCTTCCCGCCACCTGGACCAAGTCGTCGCTCCAGCGCTTTCTGGGACGTTTAGCCTTCCTTCTGAATATTGGGCCTGGCCATAGGAATACGGGAATAAAATGTAGCCTATGTTACTATGGGATCTTCTAGCTTTCCATTAGTGAAAGAATTTTTTAAATCGGTCCAGTAGTTTTTGACTTTATTAATAACAAACATACAAAAATACAAGTCTTTCAACTTTATAATATTAATAATATAGATTACTATATTATGATGTCTTGAATAGACAATAGATTTTTAACTGTCTATCCATCTGATTGGATATTCTAGCTGTGATGCAAACATGTTGCAAGTATTGATAGAATAAATTTTATTCTACATCATTTCTGAACTTGTTAACAGTGTTTCATTAAATTATGTTAATATACTTATCTATTATACAATTAAGGATAAATAATGTGTCATACCAAAAGAACAATGGCAAAAGTCCATGTGTTTTCGGTACCCCACTTACGCCTGCCCACGGAAGACGAAACCGTGTAAAATCGATAGTTCTTGGACAGACTAAGATAATATGTAATCATACCACATTTTTATAAGTTGAGGTTTAAAAGTTATTCGTTACCTAGTGTATTTTGTAGGTTATTATGAGATTTTAGGTACCAAAGACGTGTAAAGAAAAAGTTTCTCTAGGAAAGAAAATGATTTTCTTCCAACCTCTTTGTTAGAAAATAGCACTGCCTACCAAATGCCATATAAGTTACTCTATGCCTCATAGTGGCAGTAAATGATGGCTTGGGCAAAAAATATCGATAGTTTTGCAAATACATAATTAGCATATTATATATATCGTTGATATTTTTAATGGCGATATTATATCGACATTTATTTTACAGTATCGAATTCGTATCAATTTTAATATATTTTTAACGCAATTCTGGTTTCTTGTTTCATTTCATGTTAGGTACTAGATACTTGTTTAGACTCAAGCATTTATAAAAAAATACTATTTTCATCGTCCTTTTTTACGAATTTGAGAATATGTATAAATAATAATGTAAAAACTGACGATATATCGATATTTTTCACTCGATTTTTATCTATAGTATTTAGAAATGTCGATAGGATAAATATCAATTTATTTTTTCACTTGGCCATCCCTAGTGAATGACATGGTTGACGTGATGACACTGATGACATGACATTCAATTTTACCAAAACAACAAAAAAGTGTTTGTATTAATCAAAGACTTTAAAATTTAATAGCATAGAGGGGGCATTGGGAATATTTTCATACAAAACTTTGAAGCTCAAGCGTCATGTCCTTGTCATGTCAGTTAGTATGAACGCGAGCTGTCATTCGGTCGAAATTGTACTAGACTTATTCCACTTGGAATAACTTTTAACTTCAAATAATCCTCGCTTTGTCCCCTCTATGCCTTATATTATATTTTAATCTCTTTGGTATTAATAGATTTCCCAATCGATCGATTCGTGTTTCTATGATATTTCTGTTTTATTTGACTCAATATTTTCAACTGCTAGATTAATTAAAAAATATGAAAAATTTCGACTTGTTAAGAGTCAATACAACAAGCATAGTGTGATACCCCGTGGGTGTCTATTTCAGTGGGTACCAAAGCTGCCGATGTTCTTTATGATAACATTCAAACTTGTGAATTTAGTTAACCCGTCAACTCACAGTTAGCAGACACAGTAGGATTATCTATTGTCCTTGAATGCTTGAAGCCCTAATGATTGACTGGTTAATAAAAATATAAATTTCCTTTGCACAAATTATGCAGTAAGAAAATACACACACCGGCACAATTAGCGGAACAGAAAAAAAAAGGAGAAAAAAGAGGGAATTTAGAACAATGAATGTAATTTTTAAACAATATATTATTTAAAATGAAACAACAATTAAATTAACATGTTTTGACATTCATTTGTAACACCATACTTAAAATTTTATAAAAATAAAAATTAAATTAAACAAAATGCATTTTTCTTCGATTTTTAATTATAGAGAAACAGCAGAAAATTCAAGATTTTCCAAAGTTTAACAACAATTTCAATGACTGTTCAATATCGAGTGTTTCCTCCTCGTGCTCTGATGAGGGTTTCCATCCGTCTGGGCATGCTGCGGATGATGTTATCAATAGTTTCTTGGGGCAACCCCTGCCATTCTTCAAGTAATGCGTTTCGCAACTCGTTGAGATTATTGGGAGGGGGCATTCTTGACTTTACACTCCTCTTTAGCAAGTCCCAGACGTGTTCTATAGGGTTCATATCGGGGGACCGTGCTGGCCACTCCATCACCGTTATACCAACATGGTTTAGGTATGTCTGTACTGTGCGAGCACTGTGAGCCCGAGCATTATCCTGCATTAGAATGAAGTTGTTACCAATAAAGGGGGCAAATGGCACAACATGTTCTTCTAAAATCTCCCTGATATACCGATCAGCATTCAGATTCCCGCCATCGACCACTACTAACTCCGTACGAGCTCCTAAACATATTCCTCCCCAGACCATAATTGAACCGCCGCCATATGCAACTGTATTTTCAAAATTAGACTGGATATACCGTTCTCCTTTGCGTCTCCATACTCGCTGCCTTCCATCAATTTGATTTAACATAACTCTGCATTCATCAGTAAAAAGAACCTGTCCCCAGTCGTCGAAGTCCCAATCACGATGTTCACGACCAAAGTGTAGACGGTTTGTGCGATGATGTCTCTCAAGTTTTGGGGCTTTGGCGGGCACATACGAGCCTATACCCACTTCTTTGAATCTTCTACGAACTGTCCGCTCACTCATCCTTACTGCTCGTACCTCTTCCAGTAAATTTCGAGCCTGCACCGCCGTTAGTCTCGTGTTCCGTCGGACTTGAAGTTGGAGAAAACGGTCATCCCTCCTTGAAGTACACCTTTTCCGGCCTTGTCCTCTCCTTCTCACTAGAGCATTCGTCAATCTGTATCGTTGGATGCTACGATAAATCGTTGATAACGATCGACGAAGGCTTCTGGCAATCGATCTGTAGGTTTGACCATTTCTCCTCATTTGATCTGCCCTAATGATTTCTGATGGCGTTAAATCAGGCATAATTAGATGCTCGTAAATTATCAATATGCGAAAAAACTCAAAAGCCTCAAAAACTGCAATTCAAAGCTTTTCAAATGGAATTCACGAACCTTCTAAAAACGGACAAGCGGTGGAAAAAATGAATCAATGAAAATTAAAACAAAAGAATGAAAAAAAGGGCAGTCGCTTAGTATTCCATTTTTAAATTAAAACCCAAATTTAAAAAAAGCTTGTTTAGCCGGCCAGTAACACGCAAAAATGCGTAAATACTCCCTTTTTTTTCTGTTCCGCTAATTGTGCCGGTGTGTGTATTTAGTTCAACTAATAGGTGTTCTTTGAGTTATGTTCAAGTGGCTATTAACAAGATTAGGTAATTGGTAAAGATAAGAAGCTCTTTGCAAACCACAATCTAAAATGAATTGTTTCACTATTGGTTTATTTTATATTCATAGATAAATTTTATTTGTGCATATGTATTATGTTGTGCAAAACTTTGTGTATATAATTTTTTCATGCAACCCACAGGTTAGATGTATTTATTGTTATTTTCTTTTTAGCTGAGTTAACTTTGCACATCTATGTATAGACCCATAGGCCATCCCTAGTATTTTTCATTCTTTTCTCTACTGAGCATTAGTGACTTCTTAACCCTTGTGATATTATCCACCTACTTGCCTTTCTAGGATGTCCTCTCTTACTTTTGTTTCCAAATCTCAGTTGCCATTCTACCATCTATTTTGTCAGTTCTATTTTTCCTTATATTTCCACGTGATAGGTGGCGAGCCTATCGCCAGACCGGGTCTTTTGCACATGTCTCAAGAATTAATTCTGGGACCTGTGAGTTTCCTCACGATGATTTACTTCACCATTGAGCTAGTAAATAACAAAAATATTTTAAAATGATGATGAATGATTGATTAACCAACTATAATGAGAATTCTTTTAATCAAATATCAGCTTACTGGTTACCAATAGCTGATAGGACCTAAAACCAATTAGTCCAGGTTCTGTGAAAAACATAGACATACACCTAGATTATCCAGAAAAGTTGGAAACAAAATATTTTTTAGTAGATTGATTATCTGCTCATAATGTTTCATATATGTATACATATACTTCAATACTGATATCATAAACAGGAAAGATTTGTATCTTTGTTATGAATAAACACAAAAACTACTGGACTGATTTTAAAAATTGTTTCACCTGTAACATATCCCTGAGTAACACAGGCTATATTTTATTCCCGTATTCCCACGGGAACGGGAACTACGCGGATGAAACCGCGCAGAACCGCTAGTATCTTATATGTGACAGTTTTATTGAAATTCATTTCAAGTACTTTTTTCATGGCTTATGGGTACAGAGCACCTATTGCCAAAGTATTAGCATCCTTGCTAATTAAATTTGTATAACAATAATAACATTACTCTCTTTTGTTATGTCCCATGTAACTTTCAATATAGCACACTGTGTCATTCGAAACCATTGTCAATTACAGAGTAATTGTTACAATATGTAGATTACATACATACATGATGCAATCGGATATTATTTATTTTATTTGATGAACACATTATTTGATAGAGTAACTTTCTATATCGTCTAATATTAAATTTACATCTTTAAACAATTAAGTATTGTTTTGTTCTAATAGCACATTTGTGAAAGTAAACAATAACAGTAGAAACAATACACACATCGTTATTTAGATAGAGTTACTATGAGTATTACTGATAATAATACTTATATAAATATATACAGACACAAAACCAACGATCTGGCTGACATTTTTTAATTGACGAGACAAATATAAATATATAAGGGTATTGTGAGTGGCCGAATCGGCAGGGGGCGTCCTAGCCGTACTTACATAGATCAGATTGGCGATGATTTGAAGAAAAGCCAGATAACGAGTACCTACCCGAAACCTGCGAGCATGTATGAACCGATTAATGGATGTAGATGAAGCGCGGGAGGTGTGCCAGGATCGTAGCAGGTGGCGGTCTTTTGTCGTTGCCTACCCCTTCGGGAAAAAGGCGTGAGCATATGTTTGTATGTCTGTATATACCCGAGCAAATCAAGCAAACTCTGTCAGACTGATTTCAATTCATTTTTACAGTCCCAAAGGATCAAACGTAAATCTTAACATACTCGTATGTCCATGAATGCATGCATTAACAGACATCACTCTGTGTAGTGTAGAAAAGGAGAAACCAGAATATAAGTATAGTTATAAGCAGTCATAATTTTATAATAGTAATGTCATGTACTATATTGTAATTTGCATACCAATCAGCAATTGTACTCGTAATGAGTAATGACAAATCGTCTCTTGTCTTTGAAGGTGGTAAGTTGCTTCCTCTGATTTTATCTCTTGTTTTAAAAGTCTGTTTAGTGTGTACACTCACCGTGAAGAAAGACACCTGTTTAAATATGAGAACTTATATTATTATTTTTGGCAAGTGACATACGTGACTATCCAGACGGTGAAGTCAAACATCGTGATATAAATCATAGGTCACCGATTTTGAAATTTGTTCTGAGACATCAGCATGTAATAGCACACCATTTCGACGATGTCCGATGGGCTCACCATCTAGCACATCTGAAAAATACCCTGCAGAAATGTTGATATTTATGGGAATGGTATACCATTCCCATGATTCGAGGTATACCTCGACAAACCCGTTCAGGGAACATGCGTAAACGTATGTATGTATCAGATTTGTCAGACTGCTTTTTGACATAGATCTTTTTCTATCTCCATGTTCCAGTGATGACTTTTCTAACAAACTGGTAAGACAAGTCTTGCGTTTATCGGAAATGTATGCGATTCATCACGACCGAGTTCGTGTAACTAAATATTTTACGGTGTGAATATTCGCTGCGCCAATTTACTTCATATCTTCACAAGTACTCTCTCTATGTTTTGGTATTTAAATTACCAGATCCAAACGGTAATGATGATTGAAATTGAAGATTTAAATTTTGTTGCAGTCTGTCTGATGCAATTTATATAATAGTATCAGTTGTCCGCGACTCGGTCCGCGTGAACATTAGTTTAACGCGTCCATTGGGAACTATGTGTATTACCGGGATGAAAACTAGTCTACGTCTTTCTCCAAGATCCAGTCTATCTCGATATTAAAATTCATGTAGATTTGTTCTTCGGTATATACATGATGACGTAACAAATAAACCAACTCACTTTCACAATTGTAATGTTTTTTACTGCCCAATCAAATCTTTTAATTTTTATCATCTGTCAAATCAGAAATTTACAATGTGACCTCATAATTTTTTGTGTTCTATTTCTTTTTTTTACCTTTCGGCACCAAAATTAAGTCTTCTCCGGTGCTATTTACATGCAACCTATTTTTTGTATTTTAATAAACAATGTACATAACTTGTTAATGCTCCAATTACCTTATCAAATCATAGTTCTCATATAGAGGAAGAATTTAAAACAGTTTTAAAGAAAAAGAGAGCAGTGAGGGTGAAGAGTTAGTGAGGCTTGGGTTCGAATCCTGGCAATGTACCAATGATTTTTTCAAAAAACTTAATTACATATTTATTACTAGCTCGACTGTAAAGGAAAACGTAGGTCCCAGAATTAATTCTGAGACACGTGTACACAGACCCGGTCCAGCGATGAGCTCACCACCTATCTGGGGGCACGGCAGTGCCCTCGCCAAGTTGATCAAAAAGCGGCACGGCCGTATCACGTTTAGGCGTTCAAAGAATATCTCGTGAAAAGTGGGTATATATCCAGAAATGGAATACCTCTGCCTACCCACCTCCTCAGGGAAATAAGGGAGTTTTTTTTTTAAAGAAGAAGTATAATAATATTTATCATCTCTTGTAGGAAACATGTTCCCCCATCGTGAGCGTGGTCTCCGGGCAAGTGGGAGCCTATTACATATTCAACCATGTCGACATAGAGATCACCTACCACAGCGGAGGTGAGGAGGAGTGGGGTGTCGGCTTCGGGGATAACGGCGGGAGAATCATCTCAGCAAAGGTAAGAACATGAACTTGACGGTCCTGTTGGCTCAGTTAGTGATCCTGCCTTCTGAGTCGGAGGTTGCGGGTTCGATCCCCGCTCGGGGCCAACATTTATGTGCATGAACATTTCTATTGGCTTCGTGTCTGGGTGTTTAATATTTATTTAAGCATGTTTATCAGTTGTTCAGTACCCATAGTCTAGGCTCTGCCTAGTTTGGGACTTAATAAACGTGTGTGAATTGTGTCCCACAATTTATTATTATTATATGAATTAGTCAAGTATTTGACTATGTTTTGTTCCTCTACTATATATAATTATATTATATCACTACATAGTATAAAACAAAGTCGATTTTTAATATTTAGAGTGATTCAAGAGGAAGGTTTATATACCATATAAACCGAAGCGAACCGAGGGCGGGTCGCTAGTATATATATAAAAGAAAAAACTGACCGGCTGGCTGACTAATTGATCAAGGCACACCCGAAACCGCTGGGTCTGGAAGCATGAAATATTTCACAAAGGTTCCTCAAAATGACCTACTTGAGCACTAAGAAGGTATTTTTGGAAATTCAAACGGCAACAGGAATAATCGAGACCCGCTCGACGGCATCCGGTATTTTTTTTATTTACAAATTGTTTTCTTATAAATTTCCAGATAAAACCGGCCAGTATCGCACAGCGCAGCGGTCAACCGCTAGATTGCAGCTCGAGAACGCCACTAGAGATACCCAACGTTCTGAGCGGGGACGAGACATTCGGCATCACATACAGCTATAGTGTCACCTTCATCAAGAACAACACTATCAAGTGGTCCTCGAGGTGGGATTACATCTTAGAGTCGATGCCACAGACCAATATCCAATGGTTCTCTATCCTCAACTCGTTGGTGATCGTCCTGTTCCTCAGTGGAATGGTAGCGATGATACTTCTCAGGACGCTGCATAAGGATATAGCTAGGTACAATCAGATGGAGTGCGGGGAAGATGCGCAGGTACTGGTTATTTATTGATTATAGTCATTTTTGTAGTAATAGTACTGGTTATTTTTGCTTAAGAGGCCGATAACTGTTGATTGAGCTTTACTTGAAACTTTTTTTTTAGGAAAATTTGTACAATTTATCGTACTCAAAAATATATATGTTACTCTTGGACACATTTCTGAAAATATAAGTCATTTTAAAGGTTCCGTAGTCAACAAGGAATCCTCATATTTCCTTCAGTGGCTTATGTGTGATGGATTGTGCTTGCAGGAAGAGTTCGGTTGGAAGTTAGTACACGGCGACGTGTTCCGGCCTCCGCGGCGTGGTATGCTGCTGGCTGTGTTCCTGGGATCTGGGTCTCAGGTTAGTGCATGTGTATTTATACATAAACTGTACATAGAAAATAGTAATGTGAGTTAAAGGTGGGCGATATCATGAGGAGCATGTGAAAAATCATGTACTTAATGACAGGACCATGACCATGGATACAAATCCTTCACTCCTTTTATGTTTTTGGCTGAAAGACTTAATACCTCTGACAGGACTAAATTCGGTAGGTTAAGTTAAGTGGAGGTCTTCTATCCCTTTTCTGTTTTTGAAGTAAGACAAAGAAAGGACTAAACCAAAATAAGTTTAGTCGGTGTCGGTTTACTAGCCCCCATTGTCCAGTTTATTTTTAAATTGATTAAGTAATAGCCTTCATCATCACACAGGTATTCGGGATGACCCTAGTGACCTTGGCCTTCGCGTGCCTCGGTTTCCTGTCGCCGGCGAACCGCGGTGCGTTGATGACATGCGCCCTAGTGGCCTGGGTGATGCTCGGCGCCGTGGCCGGGTACGTCAGCGCTAGGATCTACAAGAGCTTCGGTGGCCGACGGTGGAAGAGCAACATACTCCTTACTTCGATGGTGTGTCCTGGGTGAGTTGCTTACTATACAATATGTATCAGAAAGGTGAAATAATATTGAAGGGTGTATATGTATATCGTGTAACGAAATACCTAAAAAAATATCAGATCTAATATAGCAACTTTTTTCTTTCATATAAACTTAATAATTATTTTTTATGTGTGAATTTTCGCCAACCCTGTGATTGAAGAATAAAAGCGTACGGGCTCCCTACGCGCTAGTGTCGTTGACCGTAGAAGTGGTCGGTAGCGTAGGTAACGCAGCTGATCGCTCGCGCCGCGCGCCGGCGCGGCTGCCGCCCGCGCCTTAGCATACCTACTTATTTTATTCTAGGTTAAATGTTATTGGAAATAATTATTAGCAGTACTTAATCATTAAAGTTTTTATTCAATAATAAATTATTTTTTTCAAAACATTGTCATTAAACAAGTAATACCTACATACTAATCATGTAGTTTCATCAAACTTTACACTTTGGGATTTGGGTCCGAACTACTGTTGGTTTACACACACATCAATACCGCACAATAACTTAAAACGTCCACCCGTGCGCAGTGGTTACCACCAGCCGCAGGTCCCGGTACCACGAGTAGGCGTACAGGCGCGCGACCTTGGGGGGTTTGAGCACGGAACGAACCAGCCTCGCGCATACGCAGACACCTGACAAATTCTCCCGAAGCAGCTGAAGGATAGCATCCGCTGCTCATCCAGCGGTCTACCTTCGGCGAAGCGCACGTGACACAGCTCCCTAACTCTACTGATATTGCCATCAGCACCACCGACACAAAGTCATTTCATAAGATTCACTATTTGAATAATCGCGAGACACTGTTACGAGGTCATATTCTTTGATTATAACACGTCTTCACTCGTTGATAGATAGGAAGCAACTAAGTTCATTGATTTGA
Source organism: Ethmia dodecea (assembly GCA_963855545.1). Taxonomy (NCBI): domain Eukaryota; kingdom Metazoa; phylum Arthropoda; class Insecta; order Lepidoptera; family Depressariidae; genus Ethmia; species Ethmia dodecea. The sequence goes on from OY979437.1 coordinate 4,233,707, forward strand.
AAATGAAAGAATTTGACGATTTTCAAAATTTTTTTTGTAGGGTTCAGTTGAAAATTAAACATAAACCTATGAAAATAAAAGACGTAAAAATAATTTAAAACGATACAAGGATAATGAATCAATTAATTACATAATTTACTTTTGTCAATTGTGAAATAATGATAACGTGAAATAAGATAAAAGGCTTAGAATTAGGAATATTTTTTTAAACATACGGAACCACTCAACAAATAGAGGGTGGAGCTAGAGTCCTTAGTAACGCCGCCGCCGGCCCTTTGACCTTTGCGCAGTGTCCTTATTGGCCAAAAAGGAGCGCGCAGGCGTTCCTAGTGATCAATGGATTTTTCATTGATCTACGACCGCAATCCACGTGGACTAACAAAATTCTATCAAAGACTAATAATGTCAGATATTTACGTAGGTAAATTAGTAGGTTTTCTTTAAAACTATGGGAAAAAAAAAAAATAATGATGGAGTATGGTCGGGCCTGTTGGCTTAGTTGGTAGTGACCTTCAGAACCTGAGGTCGCGTGTTCGATTCCCGCTGAACAACATATGTTTGCCTACAGTTGTGTGAATAAAATTGTCTGTTGGCTTCGTGACTGGGTTTTTAATAATTATTTAAGTATGTCTATTAGTTATTTAGTACTCATAGTGTAGGATCTGTCTAGTTTTTTCGTAGGTAAAAACACGATGTCTTATCTGTACCATGTTTAGTCACTTAAAAGAAAGGTCAACAGCATTTTGCAGCTGATTTTAGGGGTGAAAATGTTTTTTTTTAATGATAACTTCAACGTTGTTTTACTCCAAATTTATAGTATATATTCAACAAGAGACATTTTTCACGAACTATATATAAGCTACTTTATATGACCCTTAATTATTATTTCACCTTTCTGATACATATTGTATATACTAATATTATAAAGAGGAAAGATTTGTATTTTTGTAAAGAATACATTTAAAGACGAATGGACCGATTTTAAAAATTCTTTCAACAATGGAAAGCTACATTAATCACGAGTAACATAGGATATATTTTATTCCCGTATTCCAACGGGAACAGGAACTAGTAACACCTAGAAACGGGTAAAACCGCGCAGAACCGCTAATGTATCAATATATGAAAGATGAACTGACTGACTGATCAACGCACACCCGAAACCTCTGGCTCTAGAAGCATGAAATTTTGACTTCCACGAAGAATTTTGCACAAAGTTTCCAGTGACGTAAGCAAGAAAAGATTTTCGGAAATATTTACTTGGACTGAAAAAAATGGAAACAACGCGGGTAAAGCCGCTGGTCTCCCCTTAGTATTTATATATTTTTAAAGCTTATCTCAAAAAATGTACGCGTACTTACTTTCTATATTTTTGTTCTTATAACTATAACATTTTTTTCCAGCGTGGTGTTCTCACTGTTCTTCGTCATGAATTTGGTGCTGTGGGGCAAGGGCTCGTCGGCGGCGGTTCCATTCTCCACGCTGGTCGCGCTATTGGCTCTCTGGTTCGGCGTATCCGTGCCCCTCACTTTTATCGGAGCGTATTTCGGGTTCAGAAAGCGGGTAAGTCGGATTTTTATCACTATATTTTTATTAAAATAATTCGTTTTAAAATTTAAGAGCTGTAATAAAACAAATCTGAGCGTCGAAAACATGGCGCGAACTGTTTTGTAGCATATTTATTAAGCCTTCAATAAAATAATAATAATCTCACCCCTTTTATTCCCGAGAGGGTAGTCAGAGGTATTCCGTTTCTGGAAATACCCACTTTTCACGAGAAGAAAGAGAAAAATATACTTATAAAAAAGACATAACTAAAGTAATATGTCTTGGTGCTTATACCTTGGCAAACGGTGAATAATCAGCTTATCCAGTTCTACTGAGCCAAGTATTATGATACATAATACTTGGAACAGTAGAGCTGGTTTTCATTGTTCCCCTTTACTTAATAAGATGGCATGACAGTGGAATAGTGTATCGTAAGCAGCCATAAAGAACAAACATGATTTCTCTTTAGATCTTGGACCACCCGGTGCGCACGAACCAGATACCAAGGCAGATCCCGGAGCAGTCCTTGTACACGCAGCCAATACCCGGGATAGTGATGGGAGGAGTGTTGCCCTTCGGATGTATATTTATCCAGTTATTCTTCATACTTAACTCGTTGTGGTCGAGCCAGGTAGGGGAATATTATCTTCACTACATTGTATAAAACAAAGTCTCTTTCTCTGTCCCTATGTATGTATATAAATCTTTAAAACTACCAACGGATTTTGATGCGTTTTTTTTAATAGATAGAGTGATTCAAGAGGAAGGTTTTAGTATTTTAAGTTACAAGAAATTTCGCAGATAAACTTTTTCTGCAAACATCTCTGATTAATACATACTACAATTTATCCATTTAGGTCGTTTTTCCACAAAATGATACTCAAAAATGTTCCAGATGTACTACATGTTCGGTTTCCTGTTCCTCGTGTTCGTGATCCTGGTGATCACTTGCTCGGAGACCACCATCCTGCTGTGCTACTTCCACCTCTGCGCCGAGGACTACCACTGGTGGTGGCGCGGCTTCCTCAGCTCGGGGTCAACGGCCGGATATCTCTTCATCTACTGCTGCCACTATTTCCTCACCAAGTTGAACATCGAAGACGGCGCCTCCACCTTCCTCTACTTCGGGTACACCTTCATAATGGTCTTCTTATTCTTCCTCTTGACCGGCACTATAGGGTTCATGGCGTGCTTCTGGTTCGTAAGGAAGATCTACAGTGTGGTAAAGGTCGACTAAATGACCAGTTGTCCACTGTGACGATATAGTGAAGTAGGTGTATAGTAGGAATACTGTCCTGTTGAAATTGTATAGAAATTTTTCATATCAACGCTGAATGGGTATGGAGTTTATGGTGCCTTCAAGGGCTAGACGGTGTTTGTAAAGCGAACGTCGGTCTTATGGAGTCGCTTTGAATTCGGACCTTTTTTAAAGCGACTTTTATTGATGTAAAAATATTCTATTGTCACAGTGGATAGTAAGCCAAAGCCTGTTGACGTTTAAACGCGAACGCGATAGTGAGAGACTGCTGTACACATTGTGATTAATTGTATAAAATTTATATCGCAAATAAATTATAGTCACATGGTCGGAGTTTAGTTGTTCGTTTATTTGTATTTCTTTAGATAGTTTTTTAATGTTAGATAAATCATGATAATCCTAAAACTAATGTTAAAAGGTTTAGATCGTATGAAATTGTTAATTAAATGCAACCATTGCGGAGGTCAATTCAATATCTAATTGAAGATAGTTCCGTATTAAATGATGTAGCCACAGCATAGACCCACAGTCAAGGAATCCATAGTTTTAAAGAAGGCAAGACTAGGTGATAGGGAACATTACGCAAAGCCTTTGAGTATTAAACCAACAGGAGACGTCACGCGCACTAGTTTTTTTGCAAAAAAGTCTGCAAATTTCTGCGGGGGGGACGAGGAAACGCACACAAATAATGTTAAAACAAACGCATTTTTTGACAAAACAATTAAACACTAGCTTGAACTAGATGCACATAAATACATTCACCAATACGAGCACTCCGTGAATTCAAAAAAACTAGTTGTATTTAACAGCTATGATCGTTGGCCGACACTTTTTTGGCAGAGGGGAACGCCTGCCAGTGGCGTCTCCGGTTGGTTTAAAACTCAAAGCGCAAAGCTCGTCGCAGAGGCGCTACTAGCACATGGCGTAAACAAACTGCCATGGTATTGTAATGTTATTTAAAGTTACAAACTACTCTGTGAAGATATCAACGTTTTATAATTATTCTTGATAAACAATTTGTTGGCGGGGGGTGATATAAAGTAACTGTCAACTTGTCAAAAAACTGTTTACTGTTTGCGCGAGTGCTGCTCTGGCGCGAGAACAGTATTACTTCCTATTATGAGGAGCGAGGGAGTGGACAAGCTCGAACTGTCATCTTCAGGGATTCTTACACTGTCCTATTACTCAGAAATAATTTAATATTTTTCATCTCTCCGGGCGGAAAGCGTCAACTTTCGGCCCGCTGCGCTAAACGAAGTTGCCGCTTTCCACCTCTCAGCAGATAAAAAGTATACACACCTCGGGAAGTAAATAAGTAAGCTTCAGATCACATGTTTGTAGACACATTTCTTATTTTGCTTCCCTAGTCATTTAATATACTATTTGTAACTACTTGATGAAGGGTATAATATGCGGAAAGATGTTTCGTCTTGCTATTTACACCATTGGTAGTTTAACTCTAATGTCTTTGCAGAAATCTTTTTGTTTGTTGTTGAATTATGATTCAACATTTCGGCATTCTCTGTCATAGCTCTACGTTTAGTCGTTAGTTGTAAATAAGTTTATATAAAAATAAATATAATTATTTATTTATGTTCACTGCGAAATTATCTCGAACGTGCACAATTACTACATTCTTTAGTAGATATAATAATGTAACATCTGGAAACCAATAAGTACTTAAAGATATGCTCTAAACAAATAAATAATAAAAATAGAGTTTAAATTTAACGGAAAATACAAGTAGCTACCGATTCGGTACATCACAGAATCTGTAAAACGGCGGACGAAGCGGGTTTACTTTGAATTCTCTCAAAACATGATTTAATAAATGGAATTGAGATTTAGTCATCGTCCTTCATTTGCCTTTACCCGGAACTGGTAATTCTTAATAAGTGTAATAGTTGTGATTATCGTTTCTGTTTCACGTTTATTTTACTATTGTGTGTGCATATGCAAGGTTTATATAAGTTACGACTTTAATTAAAAATTTTAAAACTGCTTATTTTAATTGAAAAGTTTGATGTAAACAATAAATTGACTATTTTATAACGGCATTTTCATTTTTGAAAGAATAATAATACCAGATATTTAAGTCCACTCTTAAATACTTGTAAGTACATAACTTAATCACTATCACTGCTTTCTGAAAGCTCAGCCTTTTCTTTAGGCAAGTTGGCTCGCCTTTTCGATGTTTTCTTTTTCCGATCGATTTTTGTCTTTCGAAACAATTCGATCGCTTTTAATTTATTTTCCAATAAACTTTGTTTATCTTTCTCCCTTTGTGGGATAAACTCTTGACTTCTGTCGGTTTTTGGGATATTTATTTCAATAGTCGATTTGCCATCCCGTATATGCGATACTACTTTTACACCGTGATTTTTAAGTATACTTTCTTCACTGAGCTTCTGTTTAGTTTTAGAAGGCCCTGCTTCATTATCCTCTGGGTCATTATAAACATCACCTTTATTTTCGTTTATTTTTCTCTTTCTAGCTACCTTTTTCTTTTCCAAAGGAATATCTTCGTTTTCTTCGACAGGTTTATCTGAGACCATTTTTTGGACTGCAGCTTTCACCCTTTTACTCATTTGATCTTCAAGTGAATGAAATGTAATTTTTTTCTTGAAATAGTCTTGCACAGACCTCTGAGTCTTACGTTCAAGTAATCGCTTTAAAACTGGCTTAACTATTTCATCCAATTTGTTCTGTGACCAACCAAACTTTGCCTTTGTGTAGTCTCGTAAAACAGTAATGTCCAGCTCTCCCCATGTAAATTTTTCTTTACTTTGTTCCACATTCGGTTCCATATAAGCTTGGACAACCTGCAGAATTAATAATCATAGTAATTTAATGTATTTAGTCTCCTAATATTTAAATAAATAGATACTTACTCGTACGCTTGGAAAGTCGTCTGTAACTTGGACATTTCTCAGTTTTTTCTTCAATGTGGTGTTATCAGTCCTTTTCCCAGCTCGAACCCATTGCTTAAACTCTTGCAAACCGGCCACTATTTTAGCGTAGCGAGCCTGCTTTGAATTTTCATCAACAATGTGTTTTTTGTTGAATGGAAAAGATGCTAGAATCTCCAATGCTGTTACCGGACCTACCCCAGCAACACCGGTTGTGTAATCGCTGCCCACTAATAGTGCAAGTAATACTAATTGTTCTCTTGTTAAATCTGTAATAATATTGTTATGTTAGCCCTTTTAATCAACATCCTATCATTCACCCACTAAAAATAAATCCAGATACTTACTAAATGATCGCTCGATTCTCTCTGCTACAAACTGCAGCACATGTTTCTTTTGATTGAAGAAATTTTTATAGACGGTTCGTCCGCCGAAGAGCCAAATATCACTGTCATCAGTAATGGTTCCATCTGTCAGGTTGACGCTTTCGAGGAACGCGCATTGAGCTTCTGCCTCCGTAGGAGCAACTATGTATGGTATACCAAATATTTGCAACAGTTCCTGAGCCTCTTTAGTCATTTGTTCAGTAATATTTCGACCGATACGGTCTAATCGCCCCTTTTCTTGTAACAAATTCTGTTCCTCAATTTCTATTTCTTCTACCATAGAATTAAGTTTTTCAGTAGAAATGGGTTCATGAGGTGGTTTAGATATAGTTTTAGTGAATACTTCATCTTGCTGTTCAATGGGACTATCTCTAGGAAGTGGATTGTTGGAGACATGAATTCTATTATATGTGGCAACTGTGTCTCTTATTTTAGTAGCTATAGTATCCTTAGTTTCTTCGTTTGGTATCTCCGTTGGTACTATGTTTGGAGTGGTTTGAGTGGTGCTTTGCAATTTATTTTCTATAGAAGTATTACAAGGAGTATTTGCAGTCACTTTTGTTATGTTTTTTACTTCTGCATTAGATGAATTTGGAATAGTATCAATAATTTCATCCTTAACTTTGGGTTTTTGCATCATGTTAATATTTTCAGAAATATTAATGATTGTCTGCATTACTTTATAAACCTCATCAGCTTTTTTTTCTTTTATTTGTCCGGTATCAAAAGACGTACTTGGAATTGGAGAATCTGGTTTGGGTTTATCGTAATTAGAAAAAACATCTGCAAATATATCATCATTCAGTTTCTCGTTTAAGTTTAAAGTAACCTGAACAATAGGTTTACTTGGTCTATTATCTACATCTGATACCTCTTCGAAATCATCATCTGAATCTGAGCCGGTGTCGGTGTTATTTTCCATTGGTGATGGTTTTAATTCAACTTCTAACTTGGTAGACACTGTTTCTATAGCATTAGGCACTGTTGTTATGGGAATAGGTTCTATTTGTTTTTGATCTTCGTCGGTACTTGTATCAAGTGCTATGGTATCTTGTACAGGATTTTCAACATACACTACTGATGACTGAGTTGCATCCATATTTGTTGAGCTCTCAAGGTTTTGACTCATTTCATTTAATTCGATTTTTCTTTGTTTTTGAACTTCAGCAATCTTATAGTCTTGGATGCAATCATCATCACTAGATGATAAGTCGACTTTATCAACAATTACTGATTTCTCGTTGTTAAGCTCTTCTATTATTTGATCTACATCAGGGACCTTCACTGTATTTTTTTTTCTAGTTTTTGAAATTACCATGTCATCTATAGCTTCATTCGTAAAATCACTATACTGCATGATGTAAGCTTTAGCCGAAGATAAATCTGGCTGTTCAAAACCATCTTCTTCTTCAGAGTCTTCATAGTCTGAGTCTGTCATAATTGATGTCCAAGAATCATCTGTCTTAGATGTGTAAGCACTGGTATCTGGATCATTACCACAATCTAAAGACATTTGTATTGCTTTTTCTAAATCTTCTTCCAGTTCATCTCGCTTTAGCGGTACAACTTCAGTATTATCTTTCTCCTCACTAGGTCCAGGATTATTTTCAGCTTCTAATTTCTTTTTGGCTTCAGCTATTGCTTGTTTCACATCACTTATCAGAACAAATCTTGTAGTGTTATTAGATGCAATGCGGCGGCTCGGCAAACTTTCAACATTTGTGTCGATTCCTACATCATTTAAAAATGACTCAAGTTCGTTCAAAGACATGCCAGTGTCACCCATTTCTTTTTCAGTTTCTTGTAAGCACTCTTGCACCTTTCTTCTTTTAAGTAGTCTCTGCACCTGTTAGACATAATTTATCATTGTTTCAACTTTGCCTACATCTTCAGTATTCTTACTTTAAGGTCTGCTTACCTGGAAATCGGAAAAGTTATCACTTTTCTTTGGTAATTGATGAAGTCTCCCCCACGAATTCATTTTCCTTGTTTCCTTTAATTCAACAAGAAGGTCGTATTTCTCTTTTACTGGGAGATTTTTAAAGTTTTCTGATTCAAGATCAACTGAATGCAAATCAATAACTGAATCGCTTGAGTGCTCATCTTCAGATCTGAAAAATCAGTTTATGAAAGTCACTTCTTTTTTTATAACATCTGAAATATTTCTTGTTTATATTGATGATATTTTATTACATACTCAGATTCACTTTCCTCCTTTTCTGGTAAAGCAGGTAGTTTAAAGAGGTCATCCATATTTGCTTCAGCATTACTGCCTTTCTTTGGTGATATTTGTTTCCCTAACAAAGTGCTAACAGCAGTTTTTTTACCCAGCAAAAGAGCTAGTTCTCGCTTTAGCCGTTCAGATGCAGAGTTATATTTGATTTTACTTTCAGTACGCCTGGCCTGGAAAATGTATGCAGGTATTGACACATACATTTAAGTATTTTGAGTAATATGTTAAAAGTTAGGAATTTTATTTCGGAGTCACAAAACCCAATAATGCCTGGGTTTTGAGTACACTTGTGAGGGAGCGGGCGACGGAGGACAATGAGGTCCGCTACCTTGTTACACACTAATTTAAGTTAACTCTACTAATGTCTAATCAACTACCAAACTGTGGACTGAACAGTGTCTTTTCAAAATTTTTGTATGTTGCTTAACTATGCAAAGTAGGTAGTTACATACATCAACTATAAATGAAATCAACAATTCACTTACAATTGTCTCCTTTTTTAAATCAGGGAAACCACCGTCAAAGACAAATATAGGCTTTATTCTGAAATAAAGCAATTTGCAGAGACGTTGAAACAGGCCCATTAAATGGGCATTTGGGAGAGGGGCTCCTTTGGCATCCTGATAACCTTTCACCATCTGATGCAACCATATTGAAATGTCTATAGGAATGAAATGAAGTCATGAAAATTATAAAATAAAAACATTAAGAAACTTGTTTCAATATTTACATTATGATCTAGGTGTCAACCCAGAATACCCAGACACAAAAAAATATCAAATCCATTAGAACTCACCAACAGCCAAAACCTTGTTTTCTAGAGTCTCTACCGGCACTGGCTTGCCTGTCGGCTCAATCAGCCGCCACAGCCCAGTGACTCCCATTGCGTGCGATTACAGTCCAGATTTTTTGTTTGGACTAATGTATATCAGTGTACATAACAAAGGTCGTTTCCCACGAGATCGCCGGTCAATCGTCGGCTCTTCCTCACACATAGCAACCTTTTCGCTTCATGAACTCAACATATTTATCACGCACACAACCGCAAAACGAAACACTGCTACTGGCTCATTGCGTTCATAAATGTGTTCGGTTCACTACAACATATCAAATGTTTTACTACGCTGCGCTGCCGCTAACGCCCACTCTTTCCCACACTTTATTTTCTCACGCCCCATGCGTAACCCCACATCCTATGACCGGCTGGCTGTCAGTCGACGGGTCGAGCGATCCCGCTTCACTCGATTGTATTTGCTTCGCGTGCGTCGTCGAGGACACGCTCGCACTGCACATCACTTTTTCGTGTCTATGGTCCACTTTTGACAGATCGTATTTTTAGCGTTTTCGTACTCATTTAGTTCACGAAAACACGATTTATCAAAGTTTTGTCAGCAAAAATAAGCAAAGTTATCAACCAAAAGTTTATCAGTAGATAAGGCCTTCATATCGAGTGTAAATAATAAACAACGCAGCGTGCAATGTTGGCTAGACTGTCTGAAAATTCTCTCGTTGAACAGGTGTTTTTGAATGAAATGTGTGTTGCAGTTCCCATCATAATTAATTTATAGTGCCGTGAATAATACAAAAGTGTATCGATCGAGGAGATAATAGATTTTGGGAGTCGTTTGTAAAAACGCCGTTATCGTTCCGCAACAGTGGGGTGATAAGGAGAGACGCTACTTCGCTCATCTTGCAGGGTACTGTTTACGTGAGGCACGACGATGTGCTACCGGACTGGCTCCAGATAGTGGCTTGGGAAAGGCGGCATGTGCAGCCAATTACTAAATCGATAGGGTATGAAGTGCGGTGGCAGGTGAGTGGGAGCTAGCCGTGGCGAGCATGCCGCACCAGTTCGGGAGCGGCGCGGGCGGCATGGCAGCGGGCGGGCCATCGCCTCCGCCGCAGCACGGCGCGCTGTTCCCGCGCTACGCCAGCGCCGCGGGCCCCGGCGCAGGCGCCTACCGCCCTGAAGAGCGTCGCCTCACGCGCGAGGCTATGGAGAGATATCTACGCGACCGCTCCGACATGGTTGTTGTTATCCTACATGCTAAAGTTGCACAGAAATCATATGGTAACGAGAAACGATTCTTCTGTCCGCCCCCATGTATTTACTTGTTTGGAGATGGCTGGAGACTCCGTCGCGAGCGCATGCTGCGCGAGGGCGAGACGGAGCAGGCGGCCCAGCTCTGTGCTTTTATCGGCATTGGGAACTCAGACCAAGACATGCAACAGTTAGACTTAAATAATGGCAAGCAGTACTGTGCTGCGAAAACATTGTACATATCAGATTCCGATAAACGAAAACATTTTATGCTATCTGTAAAAATGTTCTATGGTAATGGTCATGATATTGGTATATTTAATAGTAAAAGAATAAAAGTAATATCCAAGCCCTCCAAGAAGAAGCAGTCTCTGAAGAATGCTGATTTGTGTATTGCTAGCGGCACCAAGGTTGCTTTATTCAATAGGCTCAGGTCACAGACTGTGTCAACGAGGTACCTACATGTAGAAAATGGCAATTTTCATGCGTCATCCACTCAATGGGGAGCATTTACAATTCATTTGCTAGATGATAATGAGAGTGAATCCGAAGAATTTGCAGTCCGAGAAGGATATGTCCACTATGGGTCCACTGTAAAGCTAGTTTGTTCTGTCACTGGTATGGCATTGCCACGACTCATAATAAGAAAGGTAAATACGAACTATATTATTAACACTTATTACATTATAACATTTATAGGCAGGCTAAATTGAAATTTAAAATGTCGATATATTTTTGAACATATGCACCCACTGAGAAAGTCCCACAGAAATGGGGAAAACAAAATTCTGAGATCAAAATAAATATAAATAAATCTAAAAACAAAGCTTACAATTTTTTAACTACTACTATCAACCTACAAGAAAAGTTACAAAAATTACACACTTTAAAAATGAAAAGTCTATATAAATCTACATATAATATTTTTATAAAAGGTCCTTATCAACATCAACACAAAATTATGTTATCAGTATTGCCTTTTCCAAGGCTGTGGGAACTATCTTCAATTGAGATAAAAATAAACCTATATGTTTCATTCTGTAGAACACAAGGACTATTTCTGGACAAGACAGACTGTTTTGTTTATTTATTTGTAACTCTGTTGACACCTAATTAATCTTGAACTACTGTTGTGGTATTCGGTAATTCAAATTCTGCTAGTAAATGGAAATAAGCCATCTAGACAATATTGAGATAGATAAGTCATTCAATTATTTTATTATATTGTATTTAAAAATATATACAATACTAGCGACCCGCCCCGGCTTCGCACGGGTGCAATGCTGAATTTTCTTTGCTATAAACCTTGCGGAGCCCTAGACCTTTCAAACGAATGCAAAACCATGGAAATCGGTTCGTCAGTTCTGGAGTTAAATCGTCAGGAAGGAAAACCAGACTTATTTTTATATAGTAGATTACACAAATATTGGTATAATAAATGTCACTGAAAGCAAACATTCCTTTATTTTTAATAATAAGTAAAACTGCATTGCATTGAGAAATCCTTTGCTGACATTCAAACGGATGATACAAAATAGAAAGACATTTGTCTTTCTATTCTGGTAAAAGGCTTATTTTCTTATAATAAAACTGTAATAAAAGTTTTTGATAAATCACCGCCTCCAATAGGGAAGCAAACCTGTAAAATATGAAACAAACTTTGTAAATTGCAGTGATATACATGCATCAGCTCAAGAGCTGTGAGTGTATGAACTAAATAATAATAATATTTTAGTTATTTAGGATCTTTTTTTAAATAATATAATGGTCTAAATTTAGGTCTTTCTAAACTCCAAAAAATTGTAAAAAAAAAATATTGTACCTATATTGAAGTAAATATTTGATTGGGATACTTATCAAAAATCTTGAATATCAGTAAATTTTCTCAACCGATCATAGCCTATTTTTCAACCCCAAGTCACAAAACCTGAAATAACAATATATGTTAACATTTGTAGTAAAAAAGTAAAAATTTTAATTAAACTCGTTCTTTTCCCTAAGGTTGACAAACAAATGGCGCTACTAGAAGCAGACGATCCAGTGTCACAGCTCCACAAATGCGCTTTTTATATGAAGGACACCGAGAGGATGTACCTCTGCCTCTCGCAGGAGAGGATCATCCAGTTCCAAGCCACTCCTTGCCCTAAGGAGCCTAACAAGGAAATGATCAATGACGGAGCCTGCTGGACCATCATATCTACTGATAAGGCTGAATATCAGTTCTACGAGGGCATGGGGCCAGTGAGGTAAGTTTATGAAAGAAAACCTTAAATTATTTTGTGTTTGAGCTTGATTTAAAAATAATAATAAAAAAGGTAGTCGTACTGGCTGAGGTATGCCAGGATCGTAGCAGGTGGCGGGCTGTTGTCTCTGCCTACCCCTTCGGGAAAAAGGCGTGAGCATATCTATCTATCTATCTCGTACTGGCTGTGTACCAATAAAAAAAATACGTTTCTTTCATTTATTTCGGGATACCTTGCCGACAAAAAAATTATCATCAAAATCGGTTCATAAACGACGAAGTTATCCGGGAACACACATCCTACTAATAATATAAATTCGAAAGTTTGTATTGATGGATGTTTGTTCCTGTTTCAGTAAAAACTACTTAACGGATTTTGATGAAACCTTACAGTTATATATCTTTTATACATCAGAATAACACATAGCCTATATTTTATCCCCGTATTCCCACGCGAACGGGAACCACGCGGGTGAAATCGCGGGGCGCTCGCGCTGCTATAAAGAAATATATACGGTCGAATTGAGAAACTCCTTTTAGAAGTCGATTTAAAAATTAAACCACAAACGTGAATTTTATTGTCTTAGGAGACTTTATCTACTTACATATCGTTACTCAACTATAAAGAAAATGATGTTATGTGACAAAAATAATTTAATTCATTTGCGCTGGAATTTCATCCGACATCCCCCTATTGCCCTGGCGCTTGTGTGCGCCGCACACTTCGCACACAGGGGCAGCTCGGCCCCCACTCAGGCCGGGATCCAATTCGATAACCATAATACATTTCAATTAAAAATGCATGCAATGCATCGCGTATGCGTTTGCTTGCCATCATAATTTATCTATGAAATTAGGTAAAAACCGGCCAAGTGCGAGTCGGACTCCGCACGAAGGGTTCCGTATCATCTATAGTTGTATACTTTAATATTAACATTATAAAGAGGAAAGATTTGTATTTTTGTATGTTTGTCACGGACAATATTAAAAAACTACTGGACCGATTTTAAAATTTGTTTCAATGGGAACTACGCGGGTGAAACCGCGCACAACCGCTACTATCTATAAAAACGGCAAAAAAATCACGTTGGTTGTATGGGCCCCCTTAGATTGTATTCTAGTTTTTAGTATTTGTTGTTATAGCGGCAACAGAAATACAACATCTATGAAAATTTCAACTGCCTAACTATCACGGTTCATGAGCCATAGGCATACAGCCTGGTGACAGTCGGACAGACGGACGGACGGATGGACAGCGGAGTCTTAGTAATAGGGTCGCGTTTTACCCCAAAAAAGACAGCCAGGATCCGCTCTTCTCTCCAATTGGGTAGTTGACAGCATCGAAATTAAATTGCGAGTAGTCATACATTAAAAAGATTATCCCAAAACACCTCAAATATGTATTTCGATTTTCAATTTACAATTATAGCAAATTTAAAAATAATAAAACAATCAAAAAAAGTGCTGCAATTGAGTACTACAAACTATGACGTCACGGTTTGCTATTTCAGTACATTTTCCATAGTAAAATTTCGTTTTGACAGATCGTAAAAAGTAACTGATTTGACTAGGTAGGACACAACCCTATACTAAAGTAACCACCATCTAGCATAAGTTATCTGATTAAGAGATACTTACTCACAAACCTGTACTAAAAGGCTCTCGTTTTACCCTTTGGTTACGGATCCGCTCTTCTCCAATACTAAAGTAACGACCATCCTACTTCCTACTAATATTATAAACGCGAAAGTTTGTATGGATGGATGTCTGGATGTATGGATGTATTTGTTCCTCTTTCTCGCATAAACCACTGAACGGATTTTGATGAAACTTTACAATTACATAGCTTATTCATCAGAATAACACATACGCTATATTTTATCCCAGTATTCCCACGGGAACCGGAACTACGCGGGTGAAACCGCGGGAGGCTGTTAGTCTAGCATAGTCATCTGGCAGACTTTAAGATAAAAAACCATCCCCTCATCAGGTCCCCAGTAACGCCAGTCCCACTCGTCCACTCGCTCAACCTGAACGGTGGTGGTGACGTAGCGATGCTGGAGCTGGCCGGGGACAACTTCACACCGTCCCTCCAAGTGTGGTTCGGCGACGTGGAAGCCGAGACCATGTACCGATGCGCAGAGTCGATGCTCTGCGTGGTCCCCGACATATCGCAGTTCAGGGGACAGTGGTTGTGGGTGCGGCAGCCGACACAGGTGATTATATTTTTTTAGTTTATGGTCTGGTCTTTAAAAAAAATAAAAATAAAATAATCTTACGCCTTTTATCCCCGAGTTAGTAGGCAAAGGTATTCCATTTTGGGAAATACTCACTTTTCACGAGTACATTCGAACCCCAAAACGTCATAATAGGTGGTGAGTCCATCGCCTGGTCTTTAAACCAAGTCTTAATTTTATTATAGTTAGAGTTGGCTCAGCCTCAGAATACAATCACATTTTTTTTTTATGGAACACTATTTACTTACTTACTGTTATTTATGTAGTGGGTATGAGTACTAATTACATAGTATAAACACCCAGACATAAACTAACATGTAATGCACACATATGATGGCCCCGGGCGGCAATTGAACCTACGACCCACAGAAGGTAGACAGTGAAGTACTTGGGCACTGTGGTTTTTGCACGGCGGTTCTTATCTTGTGCAAAATTTCAAGTCTAGACCCAGCGGTTTAGGCTGTGCGTTGATATATCACCAATCAGTCAGTCAGTTTATCATTTTATATATGTAGATACAAGAATCGCCCTTAGTTTATATGATTACGCCAATACCACAACCTAAAGGTCTGTGAAAATGGATGCAGGATGGCCGCTGTCAACTTTTTAACTTCACTGTAGAAAACTATTAAATCTAATGCACTGCAATTTCCGTCAATGTGGCGTCTGATAGTATGCTATTTCGGTTCTTATATCGCTGGTAATAAGTTCCCTTATTCTTATACTTGCCTGGTTTTGTATCATAACATTATTGCGTATGGCAAGCTTCCATTTTGCATTTTAGTATTGATATTGCTACGACAGGATGTTCTGTCCATCTATTACTAACCGCTTAACAAATCAGTCCACTTTGTTATTCCTGGACGAACTCTTGTCAATCTGTGAGTAGCAGGGGTCTGTCGGTACCTTATTCCGGTGCAATAAGTCCGATATTTGAATCGCAAATCTAGTTGCATTATATCTACACTTATCTATAGGTACTAATTTATAAAGATGAAAGATTTGTATTTTTGTATGTTTGTAACAAATAAACTAAAAAACTACTACGCCGATTTCAAAAATTCTTTCACCATTAAATTGCATTGTCTGTCAGTGATTCCGTGTTTCATTAATAAATGTATACTATCAGCCAAAGTTCCGCCTTCGACAGGAGAAACTATCTTTTCCCACATCGGTATAGCGCTCAATAGCGTTAAGGCACCCAGTGCCGATGGTTACAAAGAATTAGAGAAAATGATTATTACAAACAAAAATATCATGTTTATGACCATTTCGAGGCAATGAAAGCAACGGTATAAAAAACGGTGTGTCAGCTTGTGATTGCTTACCGCCAATTAGGTCCCCCCGTTTTTAGCTTTCAAGCGGCAATTCTTCCAAATTTATCAATCGGAATTTTTGTCGATAGTACATGCTACCCTGTCTAGGTGCCAGAGTATAATAGAACATCTCCTCCACTTCAGGTGCCGGTGTCATTAGTACGGAACGACGGCATCATATATGCCACTGGCCTAACTTTCACGTACACCCCGGAGCCCGGGCCGCGGCCGGTCTGCGCTCCCGTCGATGACGTCATGAGGCCCGAGCAGTCTACGACGTGGCCCCACGACGCCCACAATAGCCACAGGCTGCCCGACAATAGCCTCCAATAGCCAATGGACTGCAGACTGGAGGAAGACAGTCTGCAGTAACCTACTCTGTGGCAAACGAATTAATTTACGATGGACTATCCAAAGAACAGTGGATACAAACAGCTTATTCGAGTAGTGATTATGGCGAAGTTTTGTGCAGTGTGACGAACAGAACTTGGTGAGTGATACAAAGACTTGTATTAATTCAATAGTGCCTAATGTCTATTTACAATAGCGTGATTCCGTCTGCTCTCCCATGAGAACTGGGAGTGATTGTGAGCGATATGACAGCTGTGTTTGTGTTTCAATTAGCCGGGCTGCTTAATCAAAATAAGCTATTTGACTGAGCTTTGTTAATTAATGGACGTTATTCTTTACTTTAACAATTTTCCTAAAAAAACGTAAATAAAAAGTACAATTTCAATTGAATACTAAAAATGATGACGTCACAGCTAAGCATTCAGTACATTTTTCATAGTAAAATTTAGTTTTGACAGCTCATAAAAAGTAACTTATTTGAGTAGGAGTCAAATAGCCTATTCAAGATTTCGCACCGTTCGATTGGAAGAGCAGTTTTGTGGTCTGATTCAATCGGGGATCGCACTAATGCAACGAATAGATAACAAAAAGCTTTACAATATTATAGTGCCGCCCGCGCAAGTCAATTGCTTTGCTCTTGAGCAAATTTTCGCTAGGCGATACAATGGAATAACGACAGTTGTGTGCCTGAATGGAAACTATGTTATAAATAACGTTTATGTTCGAGATTATGACACCAAAATGCTGTAATAGGAATGTAGTTTTAGAGGTTCCTAAGATGATATAACTTTCACTAGCTGAATGGAATATTTAACACCGTGACAGAGGGAATGGAACAGCCATATTGAGCTCTAGCTTTTTGGAAGAAAAAACAGCTGTTACAAAGAGTATGCGAGATTTAGAAAATGCAGAGATTTATTTATCTAGACACGCGGTAGCGTGTCAAAGCCAAGTTCTAGTAGCATTTATTTAACTTCATGTACCAAGAGAATGTACACAGGCATTATCTACCAGTCAACCATCAAGCTAAGCAGAAATAATTTGGAGGATTGGCCTCGCGAGTTTGAAATTTCTATTACCCCGAGAACTTGAAATTGTGTTCTCTCCTCGAAATTCCATTTCCTACACGTGGCTATATGTCATTCTCATTCATTTATCATACAATGTAGAAATCAACACATTTCCCGACAAAAAATATGCCTATACATACATTCGAAGGACAGGTTTCGCTTCCCGCCATCCCAATTGAGGTGATTTCAGTAAATGGGACCTCTGGTACTGTTCCATTTCCTCGGACGCTGTAGGTAAAGGTCACATTATTTCCGAATTATTATCGCTTTTCGCATAAACACTTATCTATAATTTGTCAATTGCTTTTATAAACAAAATGTACATTTACATTCGCAGGGAAGTAGTTCCTACACTGGCATTGAAATTTGCCTATTTTAATTAAATATAAATTTATAATAATATCACCTATACTCGTAACTTCATGGAAATAGATCTCTGCCGTTTCATATTCGTTTCATCGGGGCCAAATAGCTGTAATATCCATGACAAGTCATTGTGTTTATAATTATTGCAATTTTTATTAGTATTATACTTATTAGATAAGTTTAACATTTTGGGTTGAGGATCCTAAGAGATTGTTTAAGGCGTGATTTTTTTTATATTGCTTAGTGAAATCTGGGAATTGGAGATTTTAAAGGTTTGCTCAGATGTTGGAGTACCATAGCAGTGATAAGAGAAAAGCCAAATTGATCTAGTTAGGTACTCGTTGTGTAGCACAATATGATTCTCAACACTCGATTTTTTTTTTAATATCTACCGTCTTAATTTAGACTAAGCCGACTAAAAGTCGGTTGTACAGTACACCACATTGATCACACCAACTAGTTGGTGTGTACGTTGTATAACGAAGAGAAAATAAATACCAACGCTGTACGTATGTATATTGACCGAGATTTTATGAACAACTTAGATAAGTAGCTAGCTTTAGTCCATAGTACACAATCTAAAGTATGTTAAATGACATTGCATTTAAAATTTTATTTATTTTATTGGAAATTATTTTTTAGAAAATTTATTTCGAACATTGATTTGGTGTGTATTTTTAATAAAAAGTGTGATTTCGGACATTCCACGTGGAAAATGTAATAAGAAGTACAAAAAATATCATATTTTTGTAGCGAAACATTGAATTACAAAATAATTTTACGGATTTGGTAAAGTTACAGTATTACAATGAAATTAGTATTAAAATTGGTATACACGAAAAAGCCGTAAATGTCAATTTGTGTAAGACGATGGTTAATTCATCGTTTTATGAACTTTACTCGTGCATTTTTGTCATTTTACATTTGGTAAATATTTCTATATTTAAATTTATCATATTAGGAAAGGACTGCTCGATCTGAAACTTTATAATGCAATGTATCTCCAATATGAGAAGGTTGAAGCAGTAATTTTGAAATATGAATATTTTTAATAAAACTGAGTTTTAAAATAGGTACCGATTCTTTTTATTGCGCTGTTCAACCTCTCACAACAGTTAGGCTCAATTTACACCGCCGCAGAATGGAATGGAAGCGCCTACTTGTAACGAAATTGTACATCGCAAAAACTCGCTTCCATTTCATTCCGCGGCGGTGTAAATTGTGCCTTAAGGTAGCCACAATTTCGCTTTAGTTACGCTTTCGGCACGCCAATCGAGAAACTTCGTGTCAATTAATTACCCAAACCCAAAATTCTCACGGCACGTGCAAAGTGGATCCCATCGCGTCAAATCTCATTGTTTAATTAAACCGGTGGGGTCAAGTGTAATTAACTACTTATGAATAAGAGATAATCAAGAAATCAGTGCGCCGACCAACTTCTGTGGGAACGTCTTGAAAACGTCTTCACATGATAATAACAAGTGTCTTCCCCTACATACCGTTCCGCCCCGCTGGCTCTGACCTCAGATAATTATCACGACTATAGCAATCCGCCATTGTTCCGTGCACAGATTCATGAAAAACAGGATTAATATTTATGATATGTGAATACACAATAACTGGTGTTACGACGTAAATTGTCTTAATTGAGACAATTTATACTCCGTCGAATGAAATTAATCGAATGTATTCAATGACAATAGCCTTAACTTACTCGTCTTTGCTTGAATCGGATCCAATAAGTAAATTAGAAAAGGAAGAGAAAACAATAAAAATCTTTATATCTACATCCAAAAAATATTTTGCAATGTGCGAATAAAAAATGCAAAAGTAAAGATAATGTTGAAGAATCATGTCAGGTAAAACATCTAATCTTCGTACTATTGCATGGCATATGATGCCACAACAATATACTCAAAGGAAATACAGCCTTTGTAGCCATGTAACTTATTTAAATAAATAAATAAATTGTGGGACACCATTCACACATGGTTATTCAGTCCCAAACTAGGCAAAGCCGTAGGTACAACTATAGGTACTTAACAATTGATAAACTTACTTAAATAAATATGAAACACCCAGACACGAAGCCAACAGACATGTTCATGCACACAAATGTTGGCCCCGAGCGGGGATCTAACCCGCGACCTCCGACTCAGAAGGCAGGTTCACTAACTAAGCCAACAAGCCCGTCAAAAATTTATTTCTGAAATTTCAAATTAGCGAATTCATAATATTGTCAAGTACTATCCTATTGCGAGTTTTAGACTAAGTACTGAGTATCAAATTGCATAATTACGCCCATGTAATGAATGACGTTGTGAATTACTACGTAACAAATGAGATGACAACGATGACAGACCTACAGATTGTCAGTAAGCTTGGAAATCGCGTGGAAATAATCGTTTATGAGATAACGCTAGTGCAATCGGGCTTCCCATATCCTGTTAACTATCTTTTCTGCATAATTTATTATGTGATGGTGATGTTTATCAATCAATTAGCTTCTGATGGTATGATCCATTTGTTAATTTCATTTGTGGGCACGGAGTTTTAAACTATATTGTAATTAAAAATGTAGTCAAGCATCAGTGATCCATGGGAGGAAGAGGACAAAAGTGTCCTATTGTCTCTCATTCTTGTCTTTAGTTCAGTGTATCACCATGGAAAGCAAACTACCTAATAAGTATTATATCTTTACCGTTTAGAAAGGTACTAACTTTAACGCACTAGAAAGAACAACGCAAACTTTAAAGAGTAAAAAAGTAGATGGTAGCATTTAGTACCTAGTTCACTATTGCACAGTGTGACGTCACGCATTGCATACTTCTATGCATACTGTCGTCATTGAAAGTATGTCTTTTTGCAGCGTCTCTTCATACAAATTCAATTATTGGTAGCCATTTAAAGCTTTATTCGGAAGTGGTAATGTACCTAACTGAGCAGCGTCACTGCAATATTTAGAGATATTAAAGCAGATGCGTCTGAATTAAAGACATGAAATCAATTTATTTACCTACCACCTTTTGCAAACTATCAAAGCATACTTTGACATGTTTTTTACAAAACGGCGGAGAACTTAGTCAAATGATTTTGTAAACATTTTCGTTATTCGCAGCAGCCTCAGTCCTGGCCAAGGATCTTTGAACGTGCACACATGATCATATGTTTACACAACTCATATACTTACGTCTTACGTAGCTATAATAAGCACTCTGCCCGATGTTTGTTTTCTCACTGCTCACTGCAAAAAGCCAACAGAACACTCGTCAAACTGCGATGTAATAACATCTTGCGTGACTGCAATCGGTTTGATGACGTCTAGAAATTATGACGTGGCTCCTCACCGTTCATTAGTGACGAAAAAACCAGAAAAAATGTCATTGTCTTAGCAGGATGTAGGAGATCCTGTATGCAAGTAATTGGAGGAAACTACTAGCGTCACTTCAGCTTCAGTATCCGTTATACCCGGAACAGTTTATTGGTCATTTACCTACACTAATTAGGTATGGAGCGATTATATCTGAACGGGACTGTGAGAAAGCAATGTGCACACAATTGAATCATTGTCTACTTTTTTACATTCTGCCGACTTGATCTATGGAGCCGAGATATGCAGAGTGTGGGAAAAGGCGTCGTGCCCGTGTTTTCCAACATGTCATCTCCGAGCGTGGGAGCGAGCTCATGCTCCTCCAAATTAGCAATTAAAATTATTATTTTTATATCCAATTGTCTTAATGGCTGGCGGGTTATTCGGCGGTAAAGCCGGGTTTTTACAGAGTTTGCTCAGATTGCTACTTAGACGCTACTCTTATTATGTGCCAGAGATCCGAATGTATCTAGAATGTCGGCTTCCAATCAGTGTAAGGCTTTGAGTATTAAACCAACCGGAGACGCCACTGACAGGCGTTCCCCTCTGCCAAAAAAAAGTGTCGGTCAACACACCTGTTAAATACAACTAGTTTTTTTGAGTTCACGGAGTGCTTGGATTGATGAATGTATTTGTGTGCATCTAACTAGTTCAAGCTAGCGTTTAATTGATTTGTCAAAAAATGCGTTTGTTTTAACATAATTTGTGTTTGTTTTCTCGTCCCCCCCCGCAGAAATTGGCAGACTTTTTTGCAAAGGAACTAGTACGCGTGACGTCTCCTGTTGGTTTAATACTCAAAGGTGTAAGGTGTACAAGCCAAGAGAACACCGACCGAAAACCCCCCTTAATAAAGAGCGAAGTTTCTAGAAGGCAACTGGGAGACATACCTACTTCTCTCTCGGTCGACGAATCAGCACATATCTTTTAAGAAGGGGCTTTCTTGCAATTCTTGCGTACTCTCCAGCAACAATGGCGAAGCTCTATTACTACTAATTTAAGTAAGTATTTCGCAGCTGCTACATTTTAGTAAATGTAATGTGTCCCACTATGAACTTTTAATCATCACACATCATAGTTCTTTGAGGCAACAAGGCCCAAATTTTAGAAAAGTAGTAGAAAAAAATATATTTGGGAGACGATGACATCACGTGTAGGTACAAGTAGGTTGTCTCTGGTGACGCTGAAAATTATGTCTTATTTTACACACTTTAGTTATTAGTATCACTTGTAAAGTTTGTAACTAACTCACTAACGTAGTTCTAATAGTCGTATAGACTTGATTTGCGAATGTATGTAATTTCGATGACAATACAATAATTTGGTATCATCGAGCTGATCTGATGATGGAGCCAGGAGGTTGATAGACGAACTCCTCAATGGTTTATGGTAAACCCCTAGACTTGAAAATCATTAGATTGGTTTCGACGAGTGTCGTCAATACAAAGGGTTTTTTTTAACTACATACCTAAAACTATTTGCATTTTTTGGTTTGTAGCACTGCTAACTGCATTTATCATCCGTAGGCTTTCCGCCATATAATGAACATGGAAGTTATTTTCATGTCAAGAAGATTAGTAACCTGAGATGCGATTAAAGTTGTTTCCTTCAGAGTTGAATGAAAGATCTTTGTTATGAGTTGTACCTTATAAGGTATGTATACCTGTGTAAGTACCTAAATGTATATAGCAATTGTAATAACTCATACATAATAAAATGAATACGCCCACGCCTTATCCCCGAGAGACAGAGGAAATTCCGTTTCTGGAAATAACCACTTCACCAATGTATTTTGCGGATCCCGAAAAGTGACAGGCGGTGAGCCCAGCCAGGCTGGGCTTACCCATTCCTTAGAAAACGATTCTGGTGAATTGGGGTTTCTGAAATATCGTTAGCTAGTAATAATTATGTACTTACGTTAGTTATTGAAGACGTACGGTTAACGAAACTGCTTCACATGATGATACTCAGTGAGGCTCGGGTTCGAACCCTGGCATGTACAGTCAAGAGCACGCTGAGCTTGACACTTTGGACTTTGACCCGGCCCTGTATTCTATGGCGCGCAGTATAGATCAGAGCTCAGCTTAAACTGGTAGTGTAAAGCTTGACTTGCTCTTGACTGTACCAATGAAATGAGTTTTTCAAAAACTTACGTACATATTCATCAGTAGCTCGACGGTGAATAAAAACATCGTGAGGAAACCCGCAGGTCACAGAATTAAATCTGAGACATGTGTAACAGACCCGGCGACGGGCTCACCACCTATCTCGTGAAAAGTGGGTATATCCAGAAATGGAATACCTCTCTACCCTCTCGGGGATAAAAGGCGTGAGATTATTCATTTATTTAAGTTATTGAAAAACTCATTATCACATGGCTTTCCCTGGTTTCGAAGCACATAGGTACAGCACGGCCGTTTTAACTTGACAGCTCTGAAGTTAGTACAGTAACATTTTTTAGCGACCATATGGCGGTAGGAGGGGGATTTGCGCAGGCGAAGCTTATGTTCAGAGAAGTCAAGTTAAAACGGCCGTACTGTACAATATAACACTTGATTTTAATGTGGTTAACATACTAAATTACTTATCGCGTATTTATGAAAAGATTGCGAAATAAAAATATTCCTATTATTATGGCATAGGGTTGCTAAACTAATATTTCGTAATTTCAAATTATTTTAGATCGTACCCACCTACTTACATCCATAAATGTCAATAACTCAAAACTTAGCTTATCGTTAGTGAATAATAAATATTCTACGTTCGTCTACTTTAAGTTGTACCTACCTATTTTTTTATAGTCGATATAGGGGTATAATTGTAAAGAGCATTTTATGTTGTATTGCAGGAAGACAATTTCTTTAATGACACTTTGATTACTTGATGCTATGCAGCTATTGTTGCATTATTACTGGTAATAACGATCGCTAATAGGTTTTGCAACTAAGAAAGTACGTACCTAAGTAAACATTTTTACTACCCGTGATTTCAAATAAGATGATAGGGAAACCATTGAGTTTCTTCCTTAAATTTTGTTTAGCCTATTATGAACTTTTTATCATATACCTATTTATTATATTAATCATAGCATTATGGATGCAGTATCCATCAGGGGTACTCGCGATTGTACTGTTGTGTCACTTTTTAACATTCTAGAAAATTCGTTATATCATTTATTTTTTCTGTAGGTGTACAAACATTACACTTTGAAATGTCAATAGTCTTATAACAAGGAACTCTAAACTCGTTCATGAAGATTGGATATTATTTGCATACAACCTGGTCTGCAGTAAAGTACCTAAGTGCTATAGCACGATGGACCAAAAAAAGGATGCTGGCAGTGGATGGATGAAGGCCGCCCACGACCGGAATGGGTGCTCTCCTTCGGGGAGGCTAGCATCCAGCAGTGGACGGTAATTGGCTGAATGATGATGATGAACCTGCTCTGATTTACGTTTTCGTGATAGTTCCATACGAGTGTATATAGTGCCATGTGCCAGTTATTTAAGTTTTTTCTAAACTAAATCTAAGAGTAAGTATATGGTCGACTGATCATTCGAATCGAAATAAAGAGAATAGGCTGATGTATCTAACTATAATTATAAAAGAACGTCCAGCGTTTAGGGGTGAAAATTTATCACGAAAAGAAATCCGCTGAAATAGGAAAGACGAAAATGCAATAGCTACACGACCAAAATGTACTAAACAACTAAAAAAGTAGGCATACCTACCTATTCTCGTTTTTCAGTTCAGCATTATGTGTACATTCACTCCTTTAAATTGTTTTTTTTTTAAACTATATCGCAATAGGTTGCGTTGGTATACCTACCCGGACTCTAAGCAATCAAATCGTGCTTAGTCATAGCATCACAAGCTCAACGATTACCTTATATCTGCGTCAACCAAAATTGCACACTTTAAAACGAGAAATCAGACACGAAATTGCTCTAAACACTCATATTTCTTGATGTTAGATAAATGACTTCCTGCAGGTTGCCACAATAGAGGCATAGAGCATCATTATTCTTTAGACTACAAGAATAGGCGCTGCCGTGGGAGTCTCTCACGACTTTAATACGGATATATATTTTTTGTTTGTTCTAATTAACAGTTTTTCTAATAGCCTGCTTTTACCTTAATCGCAGTGTGTGCCGTTATGACAAAATTATTAGCAATTCAGGTTTTTGACAACACACAATTGCGTAATGGAATAGAGCAGTCGGGGTAATGAGCAGTTGGGAAATACGGCTGTTAAAATCTTGTTCATGGTATTTCAGATTTGAAATCTGTTTTACTATTGTGGATTGGAACTATTCTGTATGGTTCTTTACATTTTCTGTAATTTTCCAGTCGAGAATTCATTCGCATCTTTATAAACGTACTAAGCACCGATGTAGAAGGAATCTGAATCTGAACTGATACCAAGCGTGTGAGCCACGAAACGATTACCTACAAAAATAAGTAATAACGATTTTGCTGCCGTATAACTTTTTAATATTCCGATTCCGTCAGACCAAGTAGGTACCTACCAATGAGTTCTCGAAAAACTCATGTAGGTACTTATTGTCTCGACAGTGAGAAAACTCTTATGCCACAGAATTGGTTCTTCTGCACATGTGTCATGTTTGTCCTACTAAAAATACATTAACGAATATTAGGTAATGGGTACCTACTTCCACTAAATGAAAGTGTAACTATATAACTAATTTTTTTCAGTATTGCAGCAGTTGCTCTGAATTATAAGTCCTAATTTTATTTTAAAAACGCTTTAATCCAAAAAATATTATAATTTGACAACTTAACACGGAAGCCTGGAATCTAATGTATTCTGTTAGTAGCTACATTGGAATATTCATTAGTCGTGAACGTCAATTCAAGTTATGGAGTACGAGTTTATTGTACGGATGTAAAGTAGGGACACAATACACTGATACATACCTATACATAAGTTCTTCGTACATAGGAACTATAACCAGCGAAGTGAGACTCTTGTGCATTGGCTGAGAGGCGGGGCTAGGGCGTGGCTTTCTGTAACTACATTGTTTAGTGTATCCTTAAAATTTGGAGTTTTTGTTAATTGTAATAAGTATGTTAGGAAAAAATATATGATGCCCTTGAAGTTATTTACAGGTTACTCAGATTTTTGTTGCTCCTTTTATGAGATGTTTTTTATTCATTTTTGGATTTTTTGTTGCTCCTTTTATGTGATGTTTTTTACTCATTTTTATAAATTTTACGGCCTTACCACAATACGGCATTTAAACTTAGACATCGTCTAAAATATATGCTGTAACTTTTGTTATTCCAGACACAATAGCTTTTTAATTGTGTAGATTCCAGATCTACGCTCGGGACAGTCAATGGGTTAAACTGCGAAAACATCTTCTAAACAAGAGTTTAATTATAAACATAATTTTATGGTAAGGTGGGTATTGCTTGGGGAGGTAAGAAATAAAACTCTTACGTCATTGTGACTCATGTTTACAACCACTCACAAATGCAACTTTGACTCTAAAGCGAATAAAACAAATAATATTGTCTCTGATCTCATGGCATACATCGACAATTTTACAAGTAACTTAGCATTCCTTTACCTATAAAAATAAATACATTGCAGTTCTAAATTATAACATAAACAAGATAGAATAATAACATGTTGCTATGTTAGATTACTATAGTGATTAAAAATATTTGAATAATGTATAAAAATATCCAACTCGGTTAGTATGCTATGATATTGCTACGGTACGTGCACACCCCCGCAAATGGAAAACATTTCTCAATGTTCCAATAATTTTACCCCATTATTAATTTTTTCTACTTACTAAGCAATAAGGTACTTATTGAAGCAACAAGTACCTAGCAAATTCCTTAAAAGTGTAACTTTTATGAAAATATATCCATACTTTGCTCTCATTCTTACACCTAAATACAATAAAACAGATCTTTGTCATATTTTGGGGAAACTGGGTGAATCTTCACACGCTTATTTTTTAAATGTGTTTTTTATTTGTATACAAGCATATAATACAAATATAACACATTGTATTGTACTTACATACATAAACTATCGATAAAGGAATATTATTAAAAATAAATACGGTTTCGCTGTACCTCACAAAGAGATACAAATTAAGCTATTTGGAATACCATACGCTGCTATAAAAATATTTTATTACTATTATTTTGTAATTGTTATTTATTATGGACGGATATATAAATTACTCTACGGTTATTGTATAGAACAACTGATTATAAACGACAAAATAGAATAGAATAAAAAATATTGTCTCTTAACTTTAAAAATAAGTAGGTAATAAGAATAACTAATGCAACTGTAAGGAAATAACCTCTATTCTTTACAATAACATTACACATTTCAATCGTGATGTACATACAAATACCTTTAAAGGATATAATAAGTATTACTTACCCTCTAAACTAAAGGGTAAAGCAAAGCAACATGTTTTTTTAACTAGGTATATATTCATTTGGAGGCGTAGGTATTTCAAGCATATTAAAAGGGAGATTTTGTGGCAGCCATTTTCCTTCTGCCTAAAGATCAAGCTAGGTCCACAGAGCCTTTTACATATTGTGTAGCAAATTAATATACTTGGCCATTTGATTGTCAAATAGAATAAGTTACCTTACTCCTCGCGTAAAGGCTATTTTGTCTATAACTAACACACACAGTAAATAACAATAAAAAGCGCGCGAAAAATATGTCTTTTCGACAAACACTTTACAATTTTAAATTAGGTCTTTTATGACTTACACTTTTCATATTCAATTTAGGTCTTTTATGATAGAAAATTCGTACTAACACAACTTCATCATTTAACGCGTATGGACCGCTGTTTATTCATGTTAGTAAGCATGAGGGAGATGTAGGATGTCAAAAGATCGTCCATTTTGTAGCCGAGGGATGTCTCACAGAGGAGCTTGGAGCCGCGGACGAGGTTTCCAATCGTCATATGGAAGTAAGTGTTGCCAGACGACCAGTTCGATATTCTGGTGAACGGGTGGGTGACCAGAATGTCCTGTAAGAGACAAAAAGAAAGACTGTTTTAGGCAACTAAACCTACGCAACGCCAGTTGCTGAACATATAAAGTACCTAAATAATATATTATGATCACTTAAGTAATTAATTAATTCTGGAAATCGCTGACTGAACTACTGATCTGATTCTGGGATTACTTGTAAGCTAGCCATTCCGGAATTTACGGAATAATATACCTAGGCATTGCCATTTACATTACGTAAAGTAAGTATTTCCCTTTCCCATGAATTTAAAATAACGATTTTTAAAAGTATACCAATAATTTTCGACCTAATCAAACTAATTTCCTATCTATTATCGAGCTTGAAATCAGTGACGCATTTATTACCTCCGTTTACGCGTTCTTAAAATATCTGCACTTGATAATATTATAAATTTTATAATTCATATCTTTAACAAAATGTCAACTTCCAAGGCATTGATGAAACAAAATATAATTGCAGATTTTACTAATAGATTTTAGTGTCCTAAAAATATGTCTATCACATAGGTAAGTATATCGTAGTACGAATTTCGTTAAATTAAATAGATCGCTATTTCATTTGCCTTTCTAAATAAAAGGTTATCTATGTCCTTCATCAAAAAGCGGTTTAATTAAATAATGGGACGGGGCTGGATAGGTACCTATTACATGTTGCATAATAGCAGAAGGCACGATCACCTTGCCTGACGGAAGTTCTTCCTTATGCACTAGGAACTACACATTATTTCGCGAACGACCTAGAAAAGCGCTCCTTTAGGTGAACTATACGATCTAGTTAATAATAATATCGCTCTTAGTTCTTTAAATTTTTTTTTTTATTCCGCTCTATTATGGCTAACCGACTGATTTATTTTTAATCTTACCGCTTACCACAGTTTCATAATAAAGTAAATAATTTATAGCGTATGGTTAAAGTGGCTCACATTAATAATATAAAATATGTATTTTTCAAATTATTTCTACCGAAAAAACCTAACGAACTATACTGCGAACTAATTTACTTACTCCCAATGGCGACAGACTATGTCCAAGACTCGACAGTATGTCTCACACAGACTATGCCCAAGACCAATCTACAGTATGACTCACCTTATTCTGCGGATGGATCAAGCTAACCCCATGCTTATTGATGGCAATAAGCAGTAACTCCGGGTAATTCGGCTCCGTCGTCTGCTTGACCTCGAAGAATGCGGACCCGAAGGTCGGCCACCGGTAGATGACCTTCAGGAACGTGATCTTGGCGTCCTCAGGGGTCATACCGGCGTCCTGATTGTAGGAAGCCACGATAGCCCTCTTCCAATCAGCTGAACTCTGCAGCTTTATAAGGTCCGCTGGTACCAGCTCTCGAAGCATTTGTCTGTTTAAATAAAATATTTTAATAACGTTGGCGATCACTGCTATGATCTTAGGATTAATAATTTTTGAGACAGTGACCAGAGTAAGCTGTATCAGAAGTAGAAAGACCAATTCATAAATTCATTCAGAAGTAGAACAATGTCATAAAAATTTATAAATCATAACCATTTTAACACTCTTCGATAACTTTTAAAGAAGTCTAACAAGTTTAAAGAGAAATAAATTGTTTTGTTTATACCGTGGTAGGCACAGATATTTACTTAGATCTTTTTTTTTTGTTTTGCTACTGGGGAAAAACCTCCACATGCTGGGGGATGCTTGTTCCTCTGGCCATCGATATCTAACAATATCAAAATCATTCCGGAATAGATTTTTACTGATCTCTGAAACAGTGACACTCACGGAATGGTCTGCAGCTCTTGCTTATTGTCTCCGAATCTGGCGCGGTAGGCCAAAGCGGCCAGCCGGGCGGCCTCCTCGCGGCCGCATCGGTGGTACCCGCGCAGCAGCTTGGGCAGCTCCTGGTGGAAGTGGAAGATCACGTCCGCGGCACGGTCCTTGCCCGGAACCGTGTTCGTCCACAACTTCTTCATGAAGAACACCTGGAAATTATTACAATAAGTTAACGATTCCGACCGAGTGTAAAAGATGCTGAAAACATTTTAAATTTATGCTTATGCGGCAGCCGGGTAGGAATATTCTATGACACTCAGGACACAAACACTTAGCCAAGCATAGCTTTTTAAATTTTCCATTAATCTTTTTTCAATGTTCAATTTAATGTGGTAGGTACCTATTCGTCCACTGCCGGGCTAAGGGTTAAAGTCTGTCAAACTGTTTAGGGTAAATACCTATGCTCACACAAATAATACAATAATACACACACATATATATATATATATATATATATATATACACATAAGTAGGTAGGTATACCTACCCAAAAAACGTTATCCTCCTATTAGTGCAGTAAGGTAAAAATCAGAAGTCAACTAGTGCCACTACGCCTATTTCAGGAGCAGAGATTTATAGAAATAATCAAGTCGCCCAAGCTGTTCTGTTGTTGATTCATAGATTTTGACCCATCTACTACCTACGCATCAATTTTCGTTTACGTGAAATATACCTCTAGGTATACTAATACCTAACATCTCTCATTTCTAATGTCATATCACATCTAAACCTTCACTTATAAATTCTGATGCAACAACTTATTTTATTTTGTCAAATCATCGTAATATAAAATTTTATCTAGGTACATTGTAGATTTACGAACAAAGAATTATACAATGTCCTTGAATATCCATTAGTTATAATCTGCAATTAATTTAAGTACATGCACCTTGTAACTTACCTGATAAGTAAATTGCGGAGTGATGCCGTCGCGAGTCGGCCTCGCCTTTTTGATCCAATCAGTGAGATGCCGCACAAAATCGAAAAAGAAATCACCTTCCGGCACCGATATCACCTTATCAGCTATCTTAACAAACAAACTAAAGCCTTCACTAGATCTGAGATTCAGTCTCTGCGCTATATTCTGACAGAAGTCTTTCGCCCTTGTCGACGAGTCTACTTCGAAAGCTTCGTCTGTATCATCGGGGAAGTAGACCTTGTGGAATATCTGAGTGGTCTTGTGTTGGATAGCTTCCACTTCCACTTGATGCGGAGGGTATTTCCTCTGTCCGTTCCTTAAAGTCTTCTGAAGTCTTTGGAGAGAATCTTGAGCAATTGGATACCGTCTTGTCCTGAGGAACAGCGTCAGCTCTCTCAGCAGTCCTTGGCTACATGCAAATAAGCCTGTGGCCAACCACATGAGCTCCCAACCTCGTTCCTCAGACATCCTGTTCCGATTTTCAGTCAACTGTTTCATTACTTGGCAGTATATCTCGTCTCGCAGGATCTCGTGTTTTAAAGGACCATCAAATATGTGGTCTGTGTATTCATTGCCAATGCGAGGTCGCTTCGACGGGAGATCGCCCATGTATTTTAAGATCGCTGTAAATGCGAAGCAAGCTTCCTCGGCTAGTTCTTCTTTGGCTTGCAGTTTTTTCAACAACGGTTGTTTTATAGGCTCTCTGGAGTGACGCCACAATTCTTCTGTACCCCCTCTTTTAGCTGTTGATAAGGTAAGAGCTTTGGAAACTGTGCGTTTTGGTGGTAACCTGAAGTGGTCGAGAGCGTATTCTAACAACGTATGGGGCTTGTCTCTGTTTTCAGTTCCGTTCAACGTTGCAGTTGGTATACGTCGACCATGTTGAGCGCCTTCCTGACAAAACAGCGTCAATATATCCGGCGGTGGTTTCGTCAGTGCGGGTAACACGTATACTGTTTCAGCTGGGAAGTCACCTCTTTCCATAGTTCGCTCGCAACGTCCAATACACCAGCCGTTATTCAGTACAGATTCTCCTGTACTATCTTCCTCTAAAATAATCAGATCTCCCTTTAGGAATGTAAGGAAACTAGATCCTTCGCCTGGGGCTTTGTAGTCTTGCAATGCGATTACGAACTTCGACCTCTTCTTCAGACCTTCTAGGAAGTATACTACGAGGTCACGTATATCTTCTGCGTTTGGACTTTGGAATGTAAATTCTTCTCCGCGGACAGTAGACAAGCTGAAGGTCTGTGTAAAGACTTTGTTAGTCTTCTGACTGGAAACTGTCGTGATTTCTGGGAATGACAGTTCTAGTAGCACCTGTTCTTGGTCATCTACTACATAAACTCCAGTCCAGTTTACAGCTATAATTACGTCGTTCTTGGGCAGATTCGGACCAGAATTTCTGTAGGCTTCGTAGAATCTGGAGAATAGTAGTGGCCATTTAAATTTGGCGTAGCTCACTACATCTTCTTTCACTCTATACGCCGCAACTTTCTCCTTCACGTAGTAACTCTTTTTATACGCCTGCACAACTAAAGCACCCCAGCGATCCACTGCTTTCTCAACTCCAGTTAGGCAGTAATCTGGTATGTAATTGGGCAGTAATGTGTATAGCCGTTCTGTATTCATGTCTTGACCGTACTCTATGTAGTACTGCTGAGCAGCGATCATAGCTAAATCTTCTTCCTTATCACATCTATATTCCCCAAATTTAACACCACGAACCACTTGTTGGTAAATAAGATTCGTGGCTACTTGATCTTCAGTTGGGTCATGCCATGGAGCAAAAATTTCCTTTCTAAAGAACAATCTCCAAGGCGCATTTCTTTCCTGTGCTCCTTGTTCCTTCGCATACTGTTCGCATTGAGAAATCGCATCCATTACGTGGTCGCCTCCACTACCAAGCGAACTGACTTTATCAAACAAAGCAATGTATAACGAGAAACCAAATTGGTCTCGCAAACCGATCTTGTCAGATAACTGATTGCAGAGTTCTCTGGCCGTTGTAGCCGAATCGGCTAATAAAGTTTTTGTGTTGCCATCCATGAAGGTTATTGGTAACATTATAGGCTTTTTAGACTTCGTAGCTTGAAGTTCCAGCCAAGACGGGGGCTGGTTCCTCGTACCGTTGTTGAAGGTCCTTTTTAGGCGATCTTCACAGTACGGAGCGTAACCTGGCGGGCCTTCTCTTATGAAAGCTCTCAGGTAGTTCACAAACTTCTCACTCGGTGCGAAGCATCCAACGCATAATGAGAGCAAGATCCATCCTCTGGCATGGGAGGACTTGGAAGGGTTGTTAGTCAATTGTTTGCAAATTTGACAGTAGATTTCGTCTCTCAATTCAGCGCGAAGGATGCCGTGACCAATGATGAAGTGCAGTTTCTCTAAATTGGACGTTGGGCGCGACTCCAGCCATGATTGATAGCTGTCCGCTGTGTATTCTTCGTCCTGAAACAAAGTAGATTTTGAAATAGTCTACTAATATATCACATAATTTCGAATGTGTACCTATGGATGACTACAAACCTGTAATTTTCTCCTAACATCCTCTCCAAGCTTATTCTTCCTTTTCAAAGTCAAAGACACCAGCTTGTGTCTGATAGACCTTGGCTTCTGTTTGTTCAAGTACGCGTCAGGGTCAACGCCCATCATTTGGGCCTCCTGGAACTCCTTAGATCTGATGAAGTTCCTCCCAAGAGTAGCTGTGACCTTGGACATTACCGAAGTATTGTCCCGATCCATAGTATGATACCGAGGTTCTGGAAGATCCCCAGTGAAACGAAGTATGGTGATCCATAATGCTTGTGCAGCCTGTAAACAAATTATTGCTATTATGGAATCTAATCGCAATAATTATAATCTTAAAAGCTTTTAACAAAGGAAGTTGATTTAAATCTTCAAATCGGCAATTTTATAATCGGTTGAATAATTTCTGTTTGATCTGCTTACTGTAAATATAACCTTGAATGAATAACTAATAACCTGAAACATTTAAGAAGTTAGGGATATTATCTAATGTTTCCTTAGCAAATTGAACTGTAGATTAATTATTACATAAATTACTTTCATAGGCGTAAGCGACCTAAAATAGGGAGCCGTTATTGAATCGCATTAGAGATCGTCTTACCAATTGGTCGCCCTGGGTATGTAGCGGTAACAACGGGTGTTTCAATGGTTTCCTCGAGTATTGGTGTGTGACGTTTCCTTGGAAATATGTGGCAGCGAACTTCTGGAACTTATATTCTGATAGGTCTTCCTCATCCTCCGACGTAGTCTGCATGGGTGTCACCATCTGTAACGCACGATGTTGGAGTAGTAGCTATATCTTACGCATCACATGGTTTTATGCTTTTGTTAATGGGTTAATAGAAGTTCTAGTCTTTTCATTCATATGATATTTTTCTACTCCCCGTTTTAGATCAATAAAATGTTTCAAAATCCGCCCAATCCTACCAAAATCATAAATCGAATAAAATTATGAGTGGATGTCAACTTTGTTGATAAAATAAGTTTTTTGACGACTTCATCATGATTTTTGGTAAATCGAGCATAAGTTAATAAAATAAAGTATTCCTGTCAAGCATCAACCTACCACTAGCAATAAATGACGATAGATAATCCTATTGTTTAACGATTATGCGGCTTGATGGGTCTAATTCAATGAAGAAAGTAACGAATATAGACATAACGGTTGATGGGGATAAATGGAAGGAAAAACATTGTGACTCTTTTATAACACTTCGACTATCTTGAAAGGGGCAACTACGCGATCTTCAATTTTAATGAATATTGCTCACCTCTTGCTGATCAGTTCTCTGCGGTAGGTCGCTAAACACTGACGTGTCTTTCGGCGCAGGCGCCTCGCTGCTCGAGTCCGGGAGGAAGTCGAACATGGCTTCCACTAGCTTGCTGTCATCCACAGGCTCGTCCTGCTTTCGGGCTGCCTCCTGGAGCAAGGTCCTCTTTGCTTCCAGTTGACGCTTCTCCTCCAGAGCAAGCTCAGCCTCGCGCTGTTGAAGCTCGTACATGCGTTCCTACAAATTACAATAGGTTTAGTTAAAATACAATTGGTTGTTAATTATAGTTTTTACTGTAAGTAATGCGTTCTTATTCGACAAGTTATCATTATTTATTATTCTTTACGGGTTTAGGTCTTTCTAGTTCTTCCATTGTAGGTGGTAACGACGAAGACATTATAGAAAGCAGAAGCAACATCCATGAAGATTGCGATTTAAATTATTTTGGGGTCAGAATAAACTGTGAGATATTCGTTTATTTATATGTTAGATTGTTTGTGCATGTACCTAATATATCTAATAATTACTTATGTCGTACTAACATAGTGCAAGTCGATGATAACATCGCCTTCAACGCACTTGGACCACATGTTTAACATCTTATTCACCATTTGTACTTATACGACGGTACCAGTAATAAACACAGATTCCACTGCAACCGGAATGTTTCAGAAGCATACATAATTAAAACATTACATTCCGTTACTTAAACACTCAATAGGTTTGTAATCCTTCATGGTTTCTCAATCAGTTTTGTTTATTTAGTTGTTGTTTTTCTTCAACACGTGTTGTAAGTATAGTTAACTCTTTTATTCCGTTTACTCCGTAGCTCTTGATATTTTGAAAAAAAAAACACTTTTTATCATTTAGTAAAATCTTTTGTTCGTAAATTCGTATGATAACACTTTGTTTCAAATTTTTGGTACTTTTATTACTTTCTCTAGTAAGTAGGTACCTACTCTGATAAATTTTTTTTACACACGTCTACATGTCAACACGAACCACTTTAGATTAGATATTAGAGAGTTAGGGTTTACATCGGGTTACGGTAACCTGACTGGATTACGCTATCCAACCCGTCCTGGCGTTGTCGTAACACCACGCTCGATCGGTCGCGTCTAAATTATGCGGTCTGTCCATATAAAGAACATAATTACAAAAGAAACTTGGGTACCTATTGCAACTAGTTAGCTAATTTTACTAATGAAATACTTAATATTGTATCCTTTACCGACACCGACATTTATGAGCATAAGATAAGTATACTAATTGAACCGATCCAACGACATATCTATTTTGCTTCAGCCAATTCAGCGGTAGAGAAAGGAATTTATTTTATTTGCGTTATGTTCAATACACATTTTACTGTTTATTAGAATTTGAAATAGAAAAAGGTGTAATATTTTTTACAGATTTATGGAATCTGTATTAAATGAACGCAGAATCTTAAAACTAAGGGCTATTTTGACCATGATACAAAAAAAGTTGTAAGACTTGTAAGCTGTTTTAACATTGGTGATTATCTAATTCTACTTAGATTACTTATCAGAGTTAATTATGTGCCTAAAATTACTTACTTAGCCTAATCATTGTTCTACGACAGCTGCCATATACGTAAGAAGTAACTATGCATTGACGCAATTTGCACTAGGATCTATCACCACTATAACGTCACAAAAAATCTGGCTCTTTTCAAAAATCTAAAACTCTTTAATAAAATTTAAAGATTTTGCAAAATTATCATGTAGGTAGTAGAATTTTCTCAACAACACACTGTTGTATTTAGATTTTCATGCTCGACTGTATAATTATAAAATAAAACCAATGTTCATTTTAAAATTTATAGATTATCTTACGAGATAAATGTCGGCATTCTATAAGTTTTGGTCTTATCAAAACATCTTAAATTTTTATCTTTTAATTTTGCGTTAATATCAAGAAGGAATTTTATATTTTGTGTCACGTGAGCGTAAAGACGAATGTCCTATGTTACAATAATGAATCAAAACATCGAGATAGGTAATTCTTTGTATAGACTATCGACTCAATCGAATTTTTACTTGTGACGTAAATAGCTATTTACGTCAAATCGATCGCGATCATTAGCTAACAATGACAAAATGCCAGTAACTACTGCTAGATATGTATAGGTACCTGTGTTCATGTCATCCGGATCTAAAGTCCGGTTATTATAGAAACAGCTCTGACATCTACGAAATATAGGTAGGTATGCTTACCTGCCTAGGTAGAATGGAATATTTCGTAGTAGGTACATAATGTAGTTACTCAATCACTGACTAATCTAATCACAATGTTAGAAATTATAAATGCTACGAATTTGAAATTGGACAGGTAGGTTCCTTATACGATGTAGACATCTCCTAAGAAAGAGTTTTTCAACATTCCCACCGTAACGAGAAAAATGGGATCCCCGCTGGCAGAGCCATTATGGATATTAGGTACCTATAGGTAATATGCTCTTTTAGTTTGTCAATGACAGTCAAATTCTGTTAGTCCACCTCTTCTTTATACCTATACTAGCGACCCGCCCCGGCTTTGCACGGGTGCAATGCTAACACTAAAACCTTCCTCTTGAATCACTATATCTATTAAAAAAACCGCATCAAAATCCGTTGCGTAGTTTTAAAGATTTAAGCATACAAAGGGACATAGGGATATAGGGACAGAGAAAGCGACTTTGTTTTATACTATGTAGTGATAGTGATGATGTATCTTTGAAAAATCAAATTAGATTTAGATTAGATAGGTGTTAAATTAGATTTAGATTAGATAAGGTGTTAGAAAACTAACACCTATCTAATCACTAAAATATTAAAAATGCGAAAGTTTGTTTGTTTAAGTGTTCATTATTTTCATAATTATTTATAATTGAATACTTTTGTCAAGTATCAACATCGGTTAAAATAATTACGGACTGATGTGCACATTGAAATAGAGAATTTTTTCACAATATACAAACAATTAATAAAAAGAGCGAATCCATTTTTAAAAAATATATCTATAGGTTCACGATAAGTAAAGCATTTTAAATTGAATATGATAAGATATTAATGTTACTGATACTACCACTTCGATTAAATCTGTTTAACTGTAGATAGTAGATACTTAATTACCCAAGTACGCTATTTTTAACTTACTGAAGTTGTGTTTATAGATTGTTATCTAAATCAAGATCTTGATTAGTCGTGCTTCATTCATCACTACATAGTATAAAACAAAGTCGCTTTCTCTGTCCCTATATCCCTATGTCCTTATGTAATCTTTAAAACTACGCAACGGATTTTAATGCGTTTTTTTTAATAGATAGAGTGATTCAAGAGGAAGGTTTTAGTGTTAGCATTGCACCCGTGCGAAGCCGGGGCCCGCTAGTGGTCTTATATAATACGAAAATTCGCAAAACTGAACGAGTTAAAAAGAGACAAAACCCATCTAAATGTCGTATGGCGCCACCTAAAAACGGATCTCCATAATATTTAAGATCACAGTTGGAGTGGATTGGGACAGCTTTAACCGACAGCGGCATCTTTTTCCAAGTTTTTTTTTAATACCTACTTAAAACATAGATCATCAATCATTTTACTGCAAAAAGAAATTTACTGCTTGAGTAGGTTTTATACCGCCATTGCTTGTTTAAATAATTTGAGAAAGGTTTGAAAAAAGCTAACATTGAAGATTGATTTAATTCAATAGAAAAAAATATGATCAAATGAATTACATGGCAACTCTATTTACCGGCAAAATGTACTAGGGTAATTAAAAACCGCCTCAAAATCAAATCACACAGAGGTGGAAACGCGTTTTGTGCGACATGTTGTAAACAAACTAGAACATTACAAAAAAAAAAAACACCCCGTATAGCGACTGCTTTCCCGCCTTTCCTGTCTCTGTGTGCGATAACCTTAAATAATCAACTCTCCTCAGTGATTACTGTAAACAGTTGGTTAACTTTTACCAACAAATCCAAATAAATCCTCATCAACGCTGATAATATACAACGTGCTACATGTTGTATAATATAAATGCGAAAGTACCTATCTGTTTACCTAACATCTACGTATAGGTTGGATCTTGAGAATTTTTATCGCGAATTACCTATGTAATTAATTTCAATAGGCTAAGGTCTTAAGTTCAGTAACCTAGTTATAGAATAATGTAACTCACCCGATAATTCTGCTCGGCGATCTCCTTGGCGCGCGAGTTGCCCTGGTGCTGCAGCCGCTGCTCCTCCTGCCTGCGCAGGCGCAGCGCCTCGGTGTGCGCGAGCGCCTCCTGCCGCATGCGCTTGTAGCGGCGCATGGCGATCAGCCGACGCGCGTGCGTCTGGATCTTCACGATCGCCCACATCTTGTGCCCGTACGAACGACGGACAAGATAGCCCCTGGCTGCAGCCTGGAGAGATTGTTATGTTGCTCAATATAGGTAATATTTAGAACTGTATCAGGGATCGGAATGCAACACGATACGCTCTACTATGACCACTAGAGCGGACAAAAAGGTCGCCGACAATAAAGACATAATATTACCCCCGACTGCTTGAGACTATTGTAAGATTGTGCAGCAGATGCTCTCTACTTCCTGCTTTACTAATGGGTTATATTGTATCCATCTTTTTTTAAATTGACTTTTAAGCAGTAGCGTTACATATGGTTAAATTTACTTTTTTAATTAAATGAACCCATAAAAGCAGATAATAGCAACTCTACTTACTTGTAAAGAAACAATGTGGCCCCTCAAATGACGGAACCGGTGAGCTAGCACTCTTGCGCGGATCAACGCCTGCAGCCGTGCGTACCCCACCTTCATCTTGTTGTACCGGATTCGCTGCAGCTTCCCTCGCCAGTGGCGCTGGACCAATATCGCCGCCGCCCTCATCTTCAGGAACCGTCTCCGGTACACCCACCCACGGATCGACCGTTGCAGAATCAATATCTTCCTCGTCAGTACTCTGTCTCGCTCCTGCTCGAGGAACAAGTCGTGAGCATCCTTCAAAAACACTTTGGTATGACCTAGTTGGTAATCAGACTTCCCAAGTACAGTTGCACAGATCTTCGACGTAGCTGCCCTGCAGTCGGTCTTGTGAGCTGGAGGTACACCGGATATCAAAAACCGGTATCTTTCAACGAACTCCTTGAAACTGTGCCTGATTGGGTATCCAGCTCTTCTGATCCTAATCGTCTCCATCATTCCGGAGTACCTCAATTGCCTGCAACAGAGGCCGCGGTCGAACAACATTGGCTTCTTGAATTCGTTCGGCTTGATACATCTGATGAAAAACGGTTGGCAGGTGCCCAAAGTCCTCATGAGCAAATCTAAAGATTTCTTAAATTGAGTGGATAGTGTTGGAGTTCGTTTTCGGGTCTCTGATCCCATAGCTATGTCGTCCTGGAAAATGTGTTGCAGGAATTTGTTAGTTGAAATATGAATCAGTTGCAACAAATCCGCGCTGAACGTGTCCCGATTTTTCTCCAGAAATCCTCGAGTGTCGTAAAATACGATGCCAGCAAAGTGGTTCAAGCCGAAACTAGTGTTGATATCTGACTTAGGTTTGAGGTAGTTTCTGTGGAGACCATGGGTCTTGTGTAACTTAGCCAACATAGTTTGGTCTGTGCCTTTTGGGAACTTCGACTCTTCGTCTATTAAAGCCATAATGTTTAACTGTTTCAAAGCAATCAAATCCAATGCGTCTTGATTGTCGACGAACTCAATGTGCTGCCAATTGATACCTTCGTGGTTATATTCCTCTTGCTCAAGTTTAAAAATGTGTCTAACGAAGAATTGCTGCAAATTTTCGTTAGCGAAATTTATACAGAACTGTTCAAAACTGTTCTGGTCAAAGTTTTCGAAACCAAAAATGTCTAGCACACCGATAGCAGTCCGCATTGTTGCTTTAGGTTTGTAGATCGCTGTGTTGATTTTCTTTACAATAGTCACGAATAAACGTCCATAGATGCCCTTGACGAAAGCGTCCCTAATGTCGACCGACTGATCCCTGCTGAGGGTAGAAACCACAGTTTCTCCATGTGCGAAGAGAGTCTTTCTAGTAAGAGCATCGATCAGGGACTGCATTGGAACTCCTAACAAGTGAGCGACTCTCCTTACGTTCGCCTGCTCTATAATTTCCGTGGCATCTAAATTGTCGACAACGGTCGCTTCGTACTTGATGTTGCCACAGTGCAGAACAGCCGCCAACAATTTTAATATCTCCCATATTTCTGGTTCAGTGAACAATAGAACTTTCATCGCAGATCTGATATCTGCGAACTCGGCCGCGTCGTCTCTGCCTTCGCACGAGAAACTGCCTCCCTGTAACAAAATATAATAGCGCGGAAATTTATTTTCCCTTCCATTTATCATAAATGTATTAAGTAGGTGTAAAGTGAAAGATAGTAGTTAAAGACTGACCGAGAACAGAAACTTCTATGTTTGACATTTAATGTGTTTACATTGTTTCTTTAACACGCAAAACAGACATTGACTATAATGGCGCCTGCGTAATGCTCCCGAACATTACATTACATGGCTATTATCTCCGACAGAATTTTATTTAGTGATGTTCCAGGTCAATAGCCTCTTTAGTTCAAAATTTTTTGCCTGTGCTGTGTAAAGCTACTCACCGCGGACAAATATCTATACTCAGACGGCTCTCCCAATTCCAACTTCTTCTTCTCTTCTTTAGACAGTCCGGCCAGTACACAGTAGAATACGTGGTAGTTCCTTTCCTCGGTCCCTTGTGACACTATTCTTGACTTTTCTAGAAGGTACTGCTCAATTTTGGCACCTTCAATGACGCCCTGACTGTTAAAATGTATGTCGATGTATTTTCCGAATCGAGAGGAGTTGTCATTTCGCACCGTCTTCGCGTTGCCGAATGCTTCTAAGATCGGGTTGGCTTCTAGAATCTGAAAAGACAGGACACTAGTCAGTAGGCAGTTACTATAACATTTGTGGTCCTAGTAAAGTTAAGAATCTTGTATTATTTTCATTCTACACGTGTATTTTTATGTGTCATAGTTATAAAAGATTCAAAGATGCGACTTCAGACATTCTGAATTATCGACAATTGTTGCTATAAAAACATCTAATTTTGCGTAGGTATCCAATCCAAAGGTCCATTATTTTAAATAAAAAACGATACGATATATATTTACGATAATATGAGTCACAATTTTTTTAGTTTTTTATACCCACCTTAATTTTTGACTTTTTTATTAGCCCTCATAGTAACACATAGGATTCATATTATAGGGGGCGGTCAGATAGAGAGCACGGCAGAGACTTAATAATGGCCCCCGTCCTGCGGGGGTGCTTGCGTATAATGTATATCCATGCAAGCACCCCCGTCTGCCATTATGTTGTCTACACATCGCCTATAATAGACTTGCGAATTCTGACATCATCACCAAGTTTTTTTTGTCGTCTCCGATATACATACCTACATACTCTCAAGCCATGTCTCCGAAAGGGTTGCAAAATAATTCTTATCTTATCCGTCTTTGGAAGTACCTACTTTGACCAGGGTATTTTTGATCCCTAAAACTTGCAGGATATATTAATTATGACATCTGAACATTTCCTTATGATGTTTTCCTTCACCGTCAAGCTAGTAATAAGGAATATGTAGATAGGTAAGTTTTTGAAAGCCCCCTCGTGGTGCGTAGTTCACTTCCAACAGTTCCAACTAAAGCATCCAACCTGCTGCTCTATCCAAGAATGCTTCCCACTAATCGCTGCAAGATACTGCAAGATCAGCTTGGTGGACTCAGTCTTCCCGGCGCCGGACTCCCCACTAATGACGATGCACTGGTCTTGTCCGTAGCGGCGCATATGAGCGTACGCATTGTCGCCGATCGCGAAGATATGTGGGGGCAGCTCTCCGATCTTCCGCTCCTTGTACAGTTTGATCTGATCCGCCGTGTAGATCGGTAGGATCTGATACGGATTCACTGCGACTAATATCGAGCCCGTGTATGTCTGGAAGTTTAATTACATTTTTTTGTCAGTGTCATGTAGACAATTGTTTAAATGATGATGAATACAAAGAAATTTTTGATCTTTTAACCTAACATTAAAGTTTATTTAAAATGTTTGATAAATTATTATCTTTACCATAGGTACTTCCTCCATAATCCGGTTTCATCGATTATACCTACAGAGGAAAATACCTTTTTTTCATTTCGTTTTTCGATTCCGTGTTACCTAACATAATCCAGATAATATTGTAAGTACAATATTTTAGTGATTAATAGGTGATTAGGTTATTAGATATACGAACCAAGTAAAATGGCTTATTGTCTTTCTCGACACAATTTTACAGATAAAATGAACAATACTCACATAGATAAGATTCTCGTTATATCTAATTAGCAGGTTCCTCAGGATACCCGCTTCGTGCAAGTCCCCGAGCGAGATCATGTCCTCGACGCCGTGCACGGATGTGGCGTGCATGGCTTTGATACGGCGTTCCGGCGGTAGCCATTGCTCCTGTCCGTCGTCGTCCCGGACCCGGATCCGCCGGCCCTCGGCGGCGAGGACTCGTGCGCCGATCGCCACATCGAACTCCCGCCCAGACACCGGCTCGATCCATATGTAGTCGCCCTGAAATGATAACGGAGGTGGCTACAGGCTCGTGGTCAACACATAGCTGAGATATTCATGGAATCATGTCGAGCACCGCTCGGTTCCAGTCGGCATCCGTAACAATTAAAAATCAATAGTGTTATTTTATTGTCTTGAGAGGTTG
Source organism: Ethmia dodecea (assembly GCA_963855545.1). Classification (NCBI taxonomy): domain Eukaryota; kingdom Metazoa; phylum Arthropoda; class Insecta; order Lepidoptera; family Depressariidae; genus Ethmia; species Ethmia dodecea. The sequence continues at coordinate 4,277,364 of OY979437.1, forward strand.
ACAAGTCTGTTGTTATTGAATCCCAACAGATTCTTGGACAATAAAAAATATTTAAAAAATCTGCATGTTGATCGGATGAATGAACGCTCTTAACAAGAAAAATATACAAGGGTGCGAGTCAATAAATCGACTAGATTAGCGATGTAATGAAGAAAAGCCAGATAAAGAGTAGCCAAAACTGACGAGCATGCAAGAGTCACTTGATCCACGTCCAATGGATGAAGACAAGTTTGTAGCTATATTATCTCTGCCTACCTCAATAGGAAATAGGTTTGAGACCATGAATATGTATGTGTGTAGGTAATCTGCATTTCTTAGGTCTTGCAAAATGATACCCTTGGCCCTACTGTATCACAACATGAAGCGCATATCTAAGACTCGTCTATCACGTTTAAGAATTTTAATTAGGTAGGTTTAATCTTACCTCGTTAAAATGCCCAATAAACTTAATTAAATACGACTAAGAAAGCTAAAATTTCAATTTTTGTGATTGATTTGACGGATTCGTCAATAGTGTTGATTGTTGCGACGATGTATACAGTTGCGATGAAAATATTAGTATTAATTTTAAGTTTATCCTGTCTAATCTGTTACGTATCTTCTGAAATGGAAGGCTTTGTAGTTGGCGGAGATAGTACGAATATAAAGAAATATCCCCATAGTGCTTTTTTATGGATAATGTGTCACATAGAGAGTGACGTGGTTGGATGGACGTGTGGTTCATCAATAGTGAACCAGAATATACTGCTAACCGCGGCGCATTGCTTTTACACCTGCAGACCAGATTCAGAAATAGTGGTGGGGGTAGGGCATACCAATAAGAAACAGGCGTTGATACACCACGCTATGAGTTTCATAATCCACGAGCGATTCGACCCGAATGACCTAATCAATGACATCGCAATAGTCAAGCTAAACAAGAAACTGCAGTTTGGGCCAAATGTGAGAAGAGTGGCGATACTGAAGCGGAGTATGCACGTAGATGGAGTCCAAATGGCGGGTTGGGGAATGATCAACGTATGTTTTTCGCTACAACGATTTTAGTACGTAAGAGACACTCAGAAAGTTTAGCGAAAATGAAAAAAAATATACTTATATTGGTTCAGATTTTTAATAGGTATGTAGGTAGGTAGATAGTACTATCAGTAAAAGTTCAGCCTGATACACTTAAGTGTTATTTTTCCGAACAGCTATCTGTTGCACGCCGTGGCCACAAAGCCCTCTCTTATAGTACAAACTCTTACGTTGACAATTACAGAAAAGGGTTTCTTTCATGTTTATGACCACTTCGTTTCAATGAATGGATCAAAATTGAAAAAAAAAGCGGTGTTACTGGCTTCTAATTGCTTAACTCTAATTAGAGGCGGGCTAATAAAAACTTGAGCTTTCAAACGACAATTCTTCCAAATATGGTTTAGCGTTTGTCGATAGTAGGTCTTTTCAAAACACTCTCTACGCTAATATAAATATTTTTCTTTACTGCCAACACCTTTTCCCCCATAACTGCAGATAAAAAGCGACGGGTTCTTTCTTCATCAGTCAAAGTTAGTTGACCACGCTTAAATTAATTGTACCAGCGATACACATTTGCCTTAGAAGGGCTCTTGTCTGCAAACGCCATTCGAAGTCGAAAGAATCTCTAGGTTCTAATGTATCTACCTACATTTGAAAACAGAAAATCCTTACCCGGAAATGTTCCCGTCGAACTTAATTTTTTTCATGAGGCAAAATAAAAATTTTGAATGTTTTGTTTTTATATTATAGGTAGATAGTTATAGCCTCAACTGACATAAAACTCAGGCCGAAATCCATAGAAAAAAAGTAGCAAAACTTTCTGAGTGACCTACTTAGTACAGCAATCTTACTTCTCTACTTAGTGTTGGCAATCAGACGTCAGCTCAGTACACACGAATAGCTACGTCACTAGCCCCACAGACTTCCTCGACAGTAGGTACCTACAGGACACAAAGTAAGCAAGTAGGTATGTGCCCCATGGACTTTGCGACGGATCCACACCCGCATCTACTATGTACATCTTTGGAGGCTGACTTTGCAGCGTCTATCATGTGTTCAAAGTCTGTTTAGGAACAAACCTGAAGCAGGTCAATTGGTAAAAGACATTTTAAATGAGCAGGAGAGTCACACATTGAACTATTTTCGATTTTTCTCACTGTTAAATAACTTGTTCTAATAAGCCTGGCTCTAACAGCGAAATCCCGAACTCTACATCTTTTAGGAAGAAGCTGAAGTAACCACGGCGATCTTAAAAGAAGCGAAGCAAAAGATATGGCCGCGAAGTAAATGTATCAGTTTATTTAAAAAAATGCCGGATGGTACCATCTGTGCTGTCAGCGGCTATACGAGTGATACCAAGAAATATGGATACGCAGCGCAGTGAGTTATGTCTTTATTGAATAGAACCTTGGCACCCCTTTTCACCACCGCAGAGGTTAAATTTTCAAAAATTCATTCTTATCCGACGCTTAGTTCATAAAAGGAATCCACAATCAAAATTTCAGGTTTCAAGCTTCAGTAGCTTCGGCTGGGCGTTGACGAGTCAGTCAGTCATTCGGGTTTCTGTATACATGGTGATTTTAAATTAATCGCAAATATTTAAAGGGTAGATAAAAAAAATATAAAAAACTATTTTCGGTTTTGATTTTTATTTTTCATACGCTACATTACTAGATAACATCGATTATTGCAAAAAATTAAAAATTCATACTAATACGCTGTATACATAGGTACATAAACAATACACTCACACTACCCAATCAAAAACAGTGCGAAAATAACAAAATAAATAAATAAAAAAGTCACTACCGCATTTAAACGCCACCTTTGTTGGCTACAAAGGTGGCGTTTTAATGCGGTAGTGAGTGAGAGTTTATGCAAAGTATGATTACAAAATAATATTTCTTTGTTAGAAAAGAAAAAGAAAAAACCCGACGTTTTTTTCCTTTTTGATCACAATGCCTACGCCGCGAAATGACTTTGAAGGATTACGCCTACACCGCTATAGGACTTAGTCGCAAAATAACTCACATTTAACTTAACTAGGTAATTTAATTTTTCTTCCATATTTGTATGTAGGTACCTACCCTTAAAATATTTTCACTTGATTTAAAATGACCTTATATACTTACCTAATAGTATGGATATCCTTAATATTATGTTACGTTAAGCTATATTATTACTTATGTCCTGTTACAAACTGTTCTAGGTTGACAATGAGTTTGGAAAAAGGTCAACTTTCGCTTTGGTTAACTCGTAATAGAATGCATCTTTTCTTTTAGGGGTGACTCCGGCAGCGGTCTTATAGCTGAAGGCTATATTCTAGTTGGTTTAGTGTCGTACAAGAATCCAAGTTACTCGAAGAGCGTCGTCGTGTATACTGACCCAGTATACCACTATGACTGGATTATGAAAACAGCTTCGAAATTATATTGTAACAGTAAGCGAGTTAGGATTAGAACAGGTTAGGCGGGCTGCTTAAACAATATCGGACAATCTTAGTTATATTTTACCAAAATTTCACTAATGCTTTGATTTCCTAGGATATAGCGGTGCCGTCATATAGCGGCCGTAATACAGCGCGGCGATGAATGACGTCACGAGAAAGTTGTCTATGTAATTAAAGAGATTCTGTGAAATTGTGGATAGCATCGTTAAACTTTAAAACGGTCACTGATTTGTCAACATGGCACAGTATAGTCAGTCAATCGACCAATCTAAAGCGACCGAGCGTTTCAACCACATCCACGTGTTGCTAGTGTTGATAGTAATAATAAGAAGGAAATTACAATGTAGGTAGTGAAATTTAGGTAGGTACTTTGTGAAAATATTATGTAACGAAGATTGTCCCCCGATATTGTATGAAATGAAGACCTGGGTAAATACATATATACTAAAAGCATACTGTCAATCTACTGCTTTTAATTCCAGAAAGTCGCGTATAGACTCTTCTTCGTTTGGCCTAAGGATTGAACGTAGACAAGTACAAAATTGCAGAATGTTGAGAGTATCTGACATGCTTTTATTTCTATTTGATTTGGTTTTAATTATATTTAAATAAACAAGTAAGTACATATTGTTTTCTTTTTGACAACAACCACACTGAAATCTGAATAGGTACTTGAACAGATTGTCTCATAAAAATAATGTACTTATAGGTATTGAGTACCTACCGACCTGCCTCTGTACCTACCTATCTATCCTATCATTTAGGTAAAATATATTATTAATTAATTTAGGTACACATTTTTCTGCATTATATCATGATTTTTTTATCCAAAACTTTAATGCATCTAATTGTCTATGTGTAAATGCGACTGTGATGGTCGTCTTTTCTCATCCGCAATTTGTCATACTAGCTCAATCACGCACGAATATGGATTACCTACACTATAATAAACAGATGCACCTGTAGCCGAAATTGAAATTGTTTATGTAGAAAAGAAAGTCCCGTCCTTAGCTTAAAGCGCAAGTCACATCAAATGCGTCGTGCAACACGGCTCCGTCGCATAGATCTGCGTCAAAAATCACTTAGGGTCTGCGGAACTTTCGGTGAACAACATACATTACCTACGGTTGACGCGGGAGGCAGAGCCATTTGTCTTTAAAGTGAAACGTCAATGTATGTTGTTCACCGAACCTTCGGCGCTGTACGTTCCGCAGACGTGGCGCGACCCTTATAGGTTATATTAATAAGAATGTATCGGAAATATCACTAACACGCGTTGCAGATGTCTCGCGGCGATACGTCCGTCAAGCTCGGATTAAGTTAAGTAGGTAATGTTTATATTATATAAAAAAATATTAAGTAAAGTAAAAGAGCACCGTCTCGCCGTACTCTCCTTTTGCGCTTCGTATGCTGCAGCATGCCTGCAACTGTTCAATCAACGTCGCGTAACGCGATTTATTATGAGTATGGTTCCCAATTATTATTGTTCCATGGCTATTATCGGATACTATCACCTACTTGAGTAAATTTATGAATTTGAAAAAGATTTCGGATTTGAATTTCATTCATAAACTGAGGGATGAGCTTCACGGCTTAAAAGAGCATATTATAGTGAACATTCGATTGAAATGGTTTGGCAAATTTAGTGAATAGATACATAAATGAGACTAATATACTTACAAGGGCGTTGTGAAGGGGCGAGTCTGTAGCGACCAAGGCGTACCTAACCTACTTACCTCGATCGACCCCCGATACAGTGGCGGACTAAGCCTGTCGTAGGCCCGGGGCGGAAAACCTTAAGGAGTATCCCCGGTCTTAGAACTTCAAAGCCTTTGGATTTTGAGGCCCCCCCAGGTCCAGGGCGGGCCTCCGGTCGTTAGGGGCCTCCAAACTTAGTGTAGCTTTAATCATAATTGTATCTATGATGCCTCCAACTAACACCAAACATCCTTTTATCCTTGTTTAGGATTTGATCAAGAGAACTTTTCGCTAAATTTGGAGGCAATTCAATTTGGAGGAGGTGAGTCTTTAAAAAAAACCTTAGGTAGATACGTACATAGGAACATATCTATCAATAGCTCGACGATCAAGGAAAACATCGTGCGGAAACCCAAGCGTTATCGTTTTAATTTAAAAATTAATGGACGTAAAATATGATCTATCCTTAACATTTTCTTTAAACGTCTTTGGTAATCGCATTACATTAATATCTTACACGTCCCTCATGTTTGATAAGCTTGATGCGAATAAGAATTTCAATTAGGTAATGTTAATCGTGCCTCGTTAAAATGCCCAATAAACTTAATTAAAAACGTCTACTGTTGTTGTGTACTTTTCGCCTCTTTCGCCTCTTGTATTGATTGTCACGATGACCTATAAAGTCGCGGTGAAAATAACAGTGTTAAATTTAAGTTTGGCCTGTTTAATCTGTTACGTATCCTCCGAAATGGAAGGCTTTGTAGTTGGCGGAGATTATACGAATATAAGGAAGTATCCCCATAGTGCTTATTTATGGATAAAATGTCAGGAACAATATACTCGTAAAATCTCCATCTGGACATGCGGTTCATCAATAGTGAACCAAGTAATACTACTGTCCGCTGGTCATTGCTTCGAATCCTGCAAGTCACAATCAAAAGTAGTGGCGGGGATAGGGTATACTAATAAGAAGAAGGGGTTGACACACAGCGCTTTCAATTTTAAACTCCACGAGCGATACGACCCGAATACCCTACGTAATGACATTGCATTAGTCAGGCTGACCAAAAGACTGCAGTTTGGACCAAACGTCAGAAGAGTGGCGTTACTGAAGCGGAGTTTGCACGTAGATGAAGCCCAAATGGCGGGTTGGGGAATGATCAATGTATGTTTTTCACATATTTTTTGCATATAACTGCTTGGTTCAGCAAGATTTTAATGTTTTTTTTTCTTAAATGTAATATTTGTTTTATTGTTTTGTTTTATTTTATATACTTATCTTGTTTGTGTTAATATTATGTGTTAATATAACATTGTTATTGCTTTATATGTGTGTGTGTACCTATCTGTGGCAAAAATAAACATTTTTTCTTTCTTTCTTTCACTACTACCTACAATTTCAGTATAACAATCTTTCTACTTAGTTTTGGCAATCAGACGTAGGCGCACAAATATCTGCGTCACTAGCCCTAAAAAACCGACGACAGTATCTACAGGAGCTGGGGGAGTATAACACGTCAGTAGGTAGTTCATAGACTAGAACGGAACTACAACCGCATTCACTAGCCAAATCTTTCGAGGCTGCCTACGGAGCGTCTACGAGTAACATGTATCATAAGTTTGTTCAGAGACTTCCATTTCGGGTACTGCACATTGCGACTCCGAAGCGTACGTGTCAATAAATTGACAAAATAAATTTTAAATGACCATCAAATACAGTGTCGAAGAGTCACGCATTGAACTACATATTTACAAAGCACTATAAAACAACTTTTGATCTTTCTCACTATTAAATAGTCTGTTATAATTAAACTGGCTCTTGAACATAGAACAACATTTTTTTTAGGAAAAAATTCGAATAGGCTCGGTGAACTTAAAAGAAGCGAAGCAAAAGATATGGCCGCGGAGTAAATGCAACAAATTCTTTAAAACAATGCCGTCCGGCACCATCTGTGCTGTCAGCGACTATCCGAGAGGTATCAAAAAGGTTGGATATGGAGCGGAGTAAGTTATTTCTACAAATACTATCCGACGCCCGCGACCTCATTCACCGTGGATCAGTATTTTACATTATTTCCTATGACAAACTGTTATACTTTCCGAAAAAGGCTAACTCTCGCTTTTCTTGTAGGGGCGACTCCGGCAGCGGTCTTATAGCTGAAGGCTATATTTTAGTTGGCTTAGTGTCGTACAAGAATCCGGATTACTCGCAGAGCGTCGTCGTGTATACTGACCCAGTATACCACTACAACTGGATTATGAAAACATCTGCGAATTTATATTGTAACAGAAGTGAGTTAGGACAGACGGACTGCAATTAGAGGATTCCATTTCAGATTCCAGATCCCGGGATCCCGGTCATATTTTAGTCCCGAAATTTTCGGGATCAAATTAAATGAATCCCGGGATTTTCGGGATTGATACGTTTACCTTTACAGTACCTATAAACATTGATCTCTTTAGCATATAGTCTTTTTATAGTTTATCTAAAGTCTAAAGAAGTTGATTTTTTGAAGTTTTTTGTGAGTTACATAAATTATTTACAGAAGTGCCTAGTTTGTTTATTTTAAAAGAAGAAAGTACAATTTTGTTTAACCGCCTTTTTGAAGATTTAATACTTAAATATTCTATGTCATCACAAAACTAAAAGATAAATAAAATAGTATATTATATACCAAGGGAAGTAAAATAAAAAATGTCTAAGATCACATGTAGTACAAACATGTGATCTGAGGATTTTTAATTACTTCCTGAGGTACTGTGAGATGTGTTTACTTTTCTTTCCGCCCGGAGAGATGAAAAATTTATTTTGATATATTTTACTATGTTTTTGTTACCACTTTCCATTGCCAATACAATCCCGGGATCCCGAGATTAACTGTAGATAATCCCGAAATCCCGGGATTAAAAAAACCGACCGGGATCGAATCCTCTGCAATGCAGTCCATTGCAGTTCGTAGGTATGCCGTTTGAAAGCAGTTCGTGCGCACTGATTGTGCTGGCAGTTCCAGTGGGCAGATACCCAAAAAATACTTTTTTAAACAAAACAAAACAGTATGTATGTTATGTAGACATACATAAATTATGATTACCTACCTCATGACCACTACCTGATACCACTCCAAAATTTCCGGCGAAAGTACTCTTGTCACAGTAATATAGGTATAAAAGACTAAAAGACCTGAATACTATTAGGATCTACTTTCACCCTACTCTTTTTAATTTATTATAAACTTCTTTTAATTTATTATATATTTTACATGTTTGTTTCCAGAAACTCGCGGACTGATATCCTACTGAATACTGATAGACTGGTCTTCGTTTCGAGTAAGGATTAAACCCTACAACATTGCAGAATGATTATGTTGCCAGTACCTAACTGATATGGTTTATTTTTTGTTTAAGTTTTTTTTGGTTTTAATTAATATTTACATACCTAAACAAATATTGTTTTGCTTTTTTGATAAAAACCACACAATAAATAGGTACTTGAACACACAGTCTCGTGAAAAAGAATGTGTATTCACTAGTCATTCGCCACCAATCACCCGCCCATTGAATTCTGTAAAATATATTAATTAATTTTTAAAAATATCTGCCATAAACCTGCCATAAACCTGCCATAAACAATATCTGATTTAAATTATTGTAACGCCACACTGCTGCCATCTGCCTGTCGCTGGGTGCCAACCGGTTGCCAGCCAAGCCACGTGATCTCCCCTCCACTCAACCACGCCACCTAGCCCCGCGCCGCCCATAGCCAGCCGTGGAGGGGTAGTGCCAGCCAGCAGCCTATATAATTAAGAGCCTAACATTTATAAGCGATTATTTGCGAAAAGAAGTTGTAAGGGGTAACTCTGCCCGAATAACTATCACACTCAATAATTGTGAATCATAAGAATAAACAAGTTATCAATACTACACGTGTTATTCCTCTGAACGTCCATTATAGTTCAGAAGCGGGATGAAGACTCGATCGACAGCGACTTCTAAACGCCCACGACCTCCTGATTGGGATGTAGAATCGACTTCAGCTTCAACGGATGTCAACGCTCCGCAAGACGATGGAAGATCTACGCCACCCGCACGGAAATTGTTGAGAAGTATGTTGACACAGCAAGTAGAAAAAGCTTTTCACGACCTACAAAGTGAAGTACCTACATTTACCCGACCAAGAGAACATCGCGCCGCTTCGCTTATTCCTGAATTTGACCCAGAAAGTGAAGATTGCACCGTACAATCTTGGCTAAAGAAGATCGACCAATTGGGGGAAATACACGACTGGGACGATAAAACAAAATCATTCTACCTGCAGGATAAGCTGAGAGGGCAAGCACGCAGGTGGTACAACCGGCTTGATGAATATGATTTTTCGTGGCAGGAGTGGAAGTTAATGTTATTGCGTGCCTTCCCCAAGCACCGGGACTACGCTAATGCATTAGAAGAAATGCTCAACCGGAAGAAAATTACCAATGAAAGCATGACAAAATACTTTCAAGAAAAGTCTGCCATGTGCTTCCGTTGTAAACTTTCAGACGTCGCCACGGTTTCCTGCATTATTCGCGGGTTACCCCCCACATTACAGTCAAATGCAAGAGCCTACCAATGTGAACGTCCGGATGAATTGTATGAAGGGTTCCTATCTGCATTAGATGACTACCGTGCACCAGCACAATTCGAAGCACGTCATACATCCAAGGAAACTAATCGCCCGGGACCGGAAAGGAAAGGATCGGTGAATATTGAGACAGACCCCTGCCCGCGTTGTAAGAAAACTGGACATCTGGTGCGAAACTGCCCTGTTCCTGATCAACGGACCTGTTTTAAATGCGGTGCGCAAGGCCACATTGCGCCGCGTTGCCCCAAAAACTTGAAACCCACTGATCCAGGAACAAGCAATGTCAAGGAAATAAAACTAATTCAAAATTATAACGACGTTTACAAGAAAACTGCCAAAATTAACGGCATTTACGTTAAGTCCTACGTGGATACTGGCAGTCAAGTCAACATACTCAACACTGAAGTTGCCAAGCTACTGGACCTACAAGTAAAGCCGTCCAATCTTGCATTAAAAGGATTTGCTGGTGATAGCGTCATTAGTCAAGGTGAAGTAGAATTTCAACTCGAAATTGATGGACTAAACATACCCTGCACGGCCTGCCTAACTGACGTCCAAATGAATGGCATTAATCTATTGATTGGACAACCCGTGATAAACTTTGATAGTGTAGCACTCACTGTACAGAACGGCACAGCTACTCTTAGCCGCGAACCTGAATTCTTAGCCCACATGAACGTATCGGAAGAAGCAGATCGGTTTAAAGTTGTAACTGCGTCGAATGAAAACCTACCGCCAGGAACATCGATAATCAAAATACGCATCTTAGGAAACCGAGAAGGCAATAATGTAGCCACGCCAGCGCGCCACTTCGATCTACGCGGGGTGACTTATTCACTACCGTCGACTCTTCTCTGCGGCAGCGAAGGATACCTGAAGGTCGTAAACACCGGGACCAAGGACCTTCAGTGGAACGAGGGTACCGTCTTGCTCCGCGCCGAGAGCTGCGACGAAGTACCCCTTAGCCAGGTGAGCCATAATTCCAATACTTGTCTTTCATTCCTAGCCAAATATGTACTTAGCACATGCTCTTCCATGCCAGATGATAAGCTCAAAATAGGCGGGGTAGATATAGATAGCATTGATGTTGGTCCTATAAGTGAAAGTGAACGTACAGAGTTGATAAATTTATTAACGGAGTACAGTAATTGTTTTGCTCGAGACACAAGCGAACTAGGGTGTTCAAACTTAACACAAATGAGAATAAAGTTAAGCAGTGATCAGCCAATCTACTATAGGCCCTATAGATTGTCGCATACCGAACAACAAACAGTAACAACCAAAATCGCGGAATTATTAGACGCCGGTATCATAACGGACTCTGAATCTAGCTACGCCTCCCCAGTAATATTAGTTAGGAAAAAGAATGGGGATAGTCGGTTATGTGTAGATTACCGTGCATTGAATGCAGTCACCATACGTGACCGATATCCACTGCCCAATATAGATGACCAGGTCTCCAAGCTAGCCGGTAAATATTATTTCACTAGTTTAGATATGGCACAAGGTTATCACCAGGTTCCAATCTGCCCTGAGGATAGGCATAAAACCGCATTTATAACACCACAGGGTCACTATGAATATACTCGCGTACCCTTTGGACTTGCTAATGCACCCTCGGTCTTTATGCGTCTTGTAGACAAAATCATACAATCTATAAACGGTTCAGAACGATCTAGAACTAATAATAACGCAGAAATCTTAGCTTTTCTTGATGATATCTTATTACCTTCGCATAATGTGCAATCAGGAATCCAGTTGCTAAGAAAAGTACTTGATAAATTACAATGCGAAAACCTAAAGTTAAATATGAGCAAATGTTCATTTTTACAAAATGAAATCACTTATTTAGGACATAAAATATCTCCTAACAGCATTCAACCGGGTGAATTTAAGTTGGCAGCCGTATCTCAATTTCCTTCGCCGCGTAATGTACATGAACTACGTCAATTCATTGGTTTATGTAGCTACTTCCGCAAGTTCATTTATAATTTTGCAGTTATAGCACGCCCACTTACTGAGCTCACAAAAAACAATACTCAATGGACTTGGGGTGATGCACAAATTAAAAGTTTTGACGAACTCAAAAACAAACTTTGTAGTAAACCCGTATTAGCCATTTACGATCCGACGCTGCCAATAGAAATTCACACGGACGCATGTAAACTAGGCATAGCTGGAATCCTGATGCAACAACAAAATGATAACACTTTACGCCCTGTTATGTATTTTAGCCGCGTTACGACACGGGAGGAGTGTCTATCACAGTTACGAATTAGAGACACTCGCATTAGTGGAATCATTGCGCCGATTTCGTGTTTATATTTTTGGTAAACATGTGCGGGTAGTCACGGATTGTACAGCCGTTAGTTCAACGCTGACTAAGCGTGATTTAGTGCCTCGAATTGCCAGATGGTGGCTTCTGATTCAAGACTTTGACATTAGCATAGACTATAGACCGGGTGAGCGAATGAAACACGTGGACGCGCTAAGTAGAAATCCGGTGATTCCCAATCCCATTCAATCACGTGTTCAACCAAGCATATCCCATCATTCTGAACTGAAATTAGACTACGTGAACGTCAACCGATTAGATGTAACAGATTGGTTTTTCACAATTCAGCGCCAAGATGAAAAATTAGGCAGGATAATTGAGTTACTAAGAAATGGGTGTAGTGATAATGACATAGCGAACAATTATATCTTGTTAGAGGACCGCTTGTATCGTAAAACTCTGCACGGTAACCGTCTGGCAGTTCCCGATTTTGCGCGTTGGAAAATCGTACAGATGCATCACGACGATATCGGGCACGTTGGACTGAAAAGGTGTACGGAGTTAATTAAAGGGGACTTCTGGTTTCCTAAAATGTCTCGAATTATTAAGAAATATGTGTCAAGTTGTTTACACTGTGCGTATGGCAAGGGTGACTACGGAAAAAAAGAAGGTAAATTAAACCCAATACCAAAACCAACTGAACCGATGAAAATGATCCACGTCGATCATCTGGGGCCCTTCTGTAAGACCAAAAAGGGGTATCAATATATGTTAGTAGTTACAGACGCTTTTTCAAAATTCGTCATAGCCGAACCCACTCGCACAGTGAACTCTGTAGAAACTATTCGTGTTTTGAACAAAATTTTCAGCTTGTTTGGGTACCCTGAACGTCTAGTTTCTGATCATGGCAAAGCTTTTACGAGCAGGTATTTTAAAAGATTTGCGAGCGATCGGCAATTCAGGCACACCTTATGTACTATTGCCTGCCCACGCGCCAATGGTCAAGTCGAGCGAACGAACCGTACGATTTTAGATGCATTGCGAGCTACTGAACCGAGTGAGGCAGGCAACAACTGGGATAATAGTTTACCCAACGTAATATGGGGTATCAACAACACCATGAATGCATCAACGGGCTTCAAACCGTATGATTTGATGTTTGCCCAAACGGGTAGGTCTGTATGTGATGTCTCTATGCCTGGTCGCGTTCGGGAATCTATACAGTCTAGACGGGTACGTGCAGCTGCTCGAAATAAAGTAGCTAGCAACAAAATGAAGAAAAATTATGATAAAAGACGAAAGAATAGTACAATATATAAGAGAGGGGACTTTGTTCTCTGGAGACAAGCTCCTGTTACTAGTGCTAGTAAAGTCAATTCCAAGTTAGATGATCTTTATTCAGGTCCGTATCTGGTTGTAAAAGTTTTAGGTAATGACCGTTATAAAATTCGAAGCATAAAAGGACTGAGGGGGTATAAAAAGTTCATGGGACTAGTCTCTGCAGATGCCATAAGGCCCTATAGGAGTGTAGCACCTATGTCTGACAGTGGGAGTAGTACGGATGAGCAATTGGAAACTGAAGATCTTATAGATTTGCTCGAGAGCTAATCAACTATACCCCACAGCTTATACTGTCTCTATAAAGCACTGATATTGCCTTTGTTCCCATTGCGGGAGCAATCTTTGTTTCAGGATGGTCGAGTGTAACGCCACACTGCTGCCATCTGCCTGTCGCTGCGTGCCAACCGGTTGCCAGCCAAGCCACGTGATCTCCCCTCCACTCAACCACGCCACCTAGCCCCGCGCCGCCCATAGCCAGCCGTGGAGGGGTAGTGCCAGCCAGCAGCCTATATAATTAAGAGCCTAACATTTATAAGCGATTATTTGCGAAAAGAAGTTGTAAGGGGTAACTCTGCCCGAATAACTATCACACTCAATAATTGTGAATCATAAGAATAAACAAGTTATCAATACTACACGTGTTATTCCTCTGAACGTCCATTATATTATACTGGGTTTTCTATACTAATTATCTATGTCTGAATGCGACTGTGACGGTTGTAGATAATCGTTCAATCACGCACCAATATCGATTACACTAAGAAAGGACGCATATTTAAAAAAAAAACTCACGCCTTTTGTCCCCGAGTTGGTAGGCAGAGGTATTCCATTACTTACCCACATTTCACGAGATATATTGGACCCCTAAACGTGATAGGTGGTGAGTCCATGGTGAGCCGGACCGGGTCTATTTACACATGTCTCAGAATTAATTCTGAGACTTGCGAGTTTTCTCACGATGTTTTCCTTCACCGTCGAGATAGTGATAAATATGTAGTATTTATCACTAGCTCGACGGTATAAGTTTTTTGAAAAACTCATTGGTATATGTCAGGATTCGAACCCGAGCCTCACTGATTTTCGGCCGGCTCTTTAACCGTAAGGCTATCATTACGCATATTATTATCTAACTGTAAATTAATAACAATGCATAATGTAGAAAAGAAAGTTCCGTCCTTAGCCTTACGGAGGAGCGGAGGTGAAATGCTCCTCCATCGCGAAAAGGGAAGATCCCATCAAAAACATAAATGTGAAATGAGAGCAAAGTTCAATAATATTATGCCTTGGTTGTTGACTTCAACGACAAAAGAAGTGAGATCTAAATGCCAAGTTCAACGGTCAGTCCTGAAATTTATTTATAACAACATAAAATATCATTTCTTCTTATAACTTAGGATAATGTCATGGACTTAAACTGTGAAAGTCCCGAAGTGTTATCGCATTAAATAATAGATATCTTTGGCGCGTCCCTCACGTTTCATACGAATTTCAATTAGGTAACTTTTAATCGTACCTCGTTAAAATGCCCAATAAACTTAATTAAATACGTTAAATCTACTATTGTTGTGTACCGATTAGCCTCTTGCATTGATTGTCACGATGACTTTTAAAGTTGCGGTCAAAATAATAGTATTTAATTTATGTTTGGTCTCTTTAATATGTTACGTGTCCTCTGAAATGGAAGGCTTCATAATTGGCGGAGATTATACGAATATAACAAAACATCCCCATAGTGCATTTTTATTGGTAAATTGTCACACAGAGTATAATGAGTCTTTTGGGGTGTGTGGTTCATCTATAATCAACCAAGTCATACTAGTGACCGCTGGGCATTGCTTAGACACCTGCGGCCAAAACACAAAAGTATGGGCGGGTATAGGGTATACTAACAAGATGCAGGGGTTGACACACAGCGCCATTAATTTTAAAGTCCACGAGCTATTTGACCTGAGGTCCCTAAGCAATGACATCGCATTAGTCAGGCTGAGCGAAAGACTGCAGTTTGGACCAAACGTGAAAAGAGTGTCATTACTGAAGCGGAGTTTTCACGTCGATGGAGTCCTACTTGCGGGTTGGGGAATAATTAACGTAAGTTTTAACAAATACTATTTGACTATGGTAATCCTTGTACTTAGTGTTGGCAATTAGGAACACGAATAGCAGACACGTCTCACGTCTAGCCCTACACAAATCCTCGACAATACAGGAGCAGGGCACGTCAATAGGTAGTCCATAGACTTTAGGACGGAACTACAGCCGGATTTACTCTCCCAATCTTTGGAGACTGACTTAGCAGCGTCTAACATGCGTCCGAAGTATTTTTTTTTATATAAAAAAGGGGGCAAACGAGCAGACGGGTCACCTGATGGTAAGTGACGTCCGTCGCCCATGGCCACCTGCAACTCAAGAGTCACAATTGCGTTGCCGACCTTTGAGGTGGGATGGGGGGAGGGGAGGGGAGATTGGGGCCTCCGGTTACCTCACTCACTCAACGAAACGCAATGCATTGCTTTACGCTGGTTTTCTGTGAGGCCGTGGTACGAGTAGGTATCACTCCGGTCGAGCCGGCCCAAGCGTACCGAAGCATGGCTCTCCCACGTCAAAAATGTTGTTCTCTCTCTCTCTCCCACGTCAAGTCTGTTCAGATACTTCCATATCGGCCACTGTTACTGCATGTTGAATCTCGGGAGCCAGACGTGGGAGAGCCATGCTTCGGCACGCTTGGGCCAGCTCGACCGGAGTGATACCACGGCCTTACAGAAAACAAGCGTAAAGCAATGCATTGCGTTTCGTTGAGTGAGTGAGGTAACCGGAGGCCCCAACCCCCCTCCCCCTCCCCCTACTCCTACCTCAAAGGTCGGCAACGCAGTTGTGACTCTTGCGTTGCAGGTGTCCTTGGGCGACGGACGTCACTTACCATCAGGTGACCCGTCTGCTCGTTTGCCCCCTTTTTTATCATAAAAAAAAGTCAATAAAATGTAGAAATACATTTTAAAAGAGGAGTAAATACGGTGTCGAAGAGTCACGCATTGAAATATCTATGATTTTAGTCACTGTTAAATAGCTTGTTCTACTGAGCCTGGTTCTTGAACAGCGAAATCTCGAACTCGATATTTACTCTGGGTCTGATATGTTATTTAGAACGCCGTCGTTACGACGCACGCTGTTGCGAAAAAAAATCAAGTGGACGCCCTCGCGAAAAGCCGTTGTATCGAAAATCGCTTAATCGCGAACTCGCTGTCACGAAATCCCTATTATGTATATGTTTTAGAAAGAAACTAAAGCAGACACGGTGAACTTAAAAGAGGCGAAGCAAAAGATATGGCCGCGGAGTAAATGCATCAGTTTATGGAAAAGAATGGCGAACGGCACCATCTGTGCTGTCAGCGACTATCCGAGTGGTACCAAGAAGATTGGACATGGAGCACAGTAAGTCAAGTCTATAGTGAATACTATCGGACGCCCGCAACCTCATGAACCGACCCGTGTTTAATAAATAAATATATTTCCTATATTATGTTTTTCTGATGTTAAACTATATTAATTTAAATTTTCGCCAATATCCGTTCATAAGTTTTTTGTAAAAGAGTACATCATTTTATAATATTATTTATTAATTTTAATTATTTTTCTGTACCTACACAGAAACATGAAAACCATAATAGACTATCTATAATGACTCTGTTGTACGTGTGACCCAAACGCCATCATATCTTTACATAATCCTATCCTACTAATATTATAAACGCGAAAGTTTGTTTGGATGTATGGATGTCTGTTCCTCTTTCACGCAAAAACTACCGAACTGATTTTTTATGTGAAGATATTTATTGATTACAGAAATAATATATTAATAATTGAAGTTTTATCCCGGCCGAATGGATTTTGATGAAATTTAACAGTTATATATAGCTTATACATCAGAATAACACATAGGCTATATTTTGTCCCCGTATTCCCCACGGGAACGGAAACTACGCGGGTGAAACCGCGGGGCGCTGCTAGTACTTATTATAAATTGAAGTCCCTTTTCACGTCTGTAGGTAATCCGCTAACTTCTAAACTAAAACGAGGAAGGTTTTTATAAGCCATATAAACCGAAGTAAAGCGAGGGTGCGTAGCTAGTTTTATGATACCTACTTATACCTTTTTCTACACTGATATTATAAACAGGAAAGATTTGTATTTTTGTATGTTCATGTTACGCATAAACTCAAAAACTAATGGACCGATTTTATCATAAATACACCTTAGAATGCCACAATATCCCTGAGTAACATATTTTATCCCCGTATTCCCAAGGGAACAGCTAGTCGTAAATAATTATATATCTTCTCTAACAATCTATTATGAATGCCGAAAAAGGCCAACTTTCGCTTAGGCTAACTCGTAATAATGTTTATCTGTTCTTATAGCGGTGACTCCGGCAGCGGTCTTATAGCTAAAGGCTATATTTTGGTTGGCATAGTGTCCTACGGGAATTTAAGATACACGGAGAGTGTCGTCTATACTGACCCAGTATACCACTACGACTGGATTTGGAAAACAGCTGCGAAATTATATTGTGACAGTAAGCGAGTTTGGCAGACGGGCTGCATTCCGACTGCACTGCCGTTCGAATGCCTTTTGAAGGCAGTTTGTGTAGTCATATTATAACGTTCACTGCTTGTGCTGGCAGTTCAAGTTAACGTTAACCCAACAAATACACTCCCGGACACATCTATCGGGCCACCTAGTGTTTTAAGTTTTGACGGTCCCTAGCTAAAAACGTTGTCACACGAGATCGCGGTCTTGCTTGACAACAAACGAAGCCGCCAGTCTCTAAGTACCTTTAATAAACTCTTCGGACAGTAGTAGGTACCTACGGCTTAAATTCAGTTGTGCACTCACATTTCTTTGGCTATGCCCGGCCTGCAGAAGTGCTACAGCTTTGGCGGCAATTTCAGGCCGAGTATCCATATTTTTTGGTCAAAACTGGCTCAAAGTTTGCAGTAGCCATATTATTGAACCAATAATCAGAAACATAAATTAAAAAACCTAACTTTCGCAAAATTAAAAAAGTTTTTTCCCTTGCATCGTTGAAAACAATGAACAGACTCGAATTTTCTTTTTTTTTTTTTTTTACAATTCTGGATTCGAAATTGAAAATAAACATACTAAAAGGTTGACCAATAAATCAGCTTCAAAACTGCATACCAACTTATTGCTCCACCTAACATTTATTTTTAGCTAGGGACCGTCAAAACTTAAGACACTAGGTGGCCCGATAGATGTGTCCGGGAGTGTAGTAATTTATAACAAAATACCTATATCTACATACTATGTAGGTACTTTATGTTTTTCCCATGACTACTATCTAATTATCTGACTCTACAGAAAAAATTAGAGCGAAGATACTTTCATCGCAGTAATACATATATTTTTTAAGAAATACGTTGGAATTTAGAGTTTGTCCTAGGCTGTGCCCATTAGACATAGAACTTTGAGTAAAATTAGTTGGTTAGTTTGCAAACTGATCTGAAAACATTTCAGATTTTTTTTTTATTCGGGTTATTACAACTTAGGGTTATTATATTACTACTTATTAGAACTTAGATACTTATTTGCATAGGCACCTGAATGGTTTCAGAATCAACGTTTACTGTACTGCTTTTAATTTATTATTTTATTTTTTTTATTTTAGTTATATATCTCTTTTTTTACAGATGATCGCAAATAGACTCTTGTTCGATTGGACTAAGGATTAAACATAAGCTGGCACAGAATTGGATAATGATTATGTTGCGAGTAACAAACATGGTTTTATGTCTATTTGTTTTGGTTGTAATTATATTTAAATAAACAAGTGTTGCTTTTTACAATCACTACACACTGAATACTTGAACAGATTATCTTATGAAGTAGAATTTATTGCATTATTGCAAAATAAAACGCTTCATCGCGTCTGCTTCAAAAAGCTGTTGGTATGATATGAGAATGTATCGGAAATATCACTAACACGCGATGGATGTTAAGTCCCTACAACCAACATCACATCTTGCATGACCTAGAATTGATTCTGAGGCATGTGTAACTGCACCCCTGTCCGGCGACCACCTCACGCATTAAAGGCCATATCAAAATCATGGGTCATGCAAAATAGGCTTCAGATTATGAGGGTACCTATGTATGTAATCGGCATGTCATAGTTCTTGCAAAACGATCCATACACATACATGGACCTAATGTAGAAGTCCTGAAGTGTTATCGCATTAAATAATGCCAATAAACTTGGCTTGGCATCGCACTAAATAATCTAATTTAATATAATATGTATCACTTGTGAGATACATTGGGTTTTCATGCGATGGCCAAGTCAATCCATTTATTTAGAACATAAAAGATTTTAAATATTGTTATGGTCGCTATAAGAGGTTGTTAGATGAGATTATTGCGTAAAGGGACTTAATAAATTAACCGACTTGGTATTACATGGATCTCACAACTTTTTACGGTAGAAGAACTGAGTTGCGAGGCTTGGGTTTTTAAAAAGTTTTGTTTTTTCAATCTCATCTCACTTCTTTTTGTAGTTAGTCTTACTTTTTTCTTTGCCGGTACCTTCTACTTCTTGTATACCAACAACTAATTCTTGCTCGAAGGTAAAGGAGAACAACTTGAGGAAACCCCCAGGTTCCAGAATTAATTCTGAGGTCATGTGTATAAAAAATTCCAGCTCCATCATCAGACCCTGGTTACCATCTAGCATCAAAATACTCGTCAAGGCGAATCATTTGAGCCCCAACTCGATGGGATTCTGTCATTTAATTACCGAGTTCCTATGGCAATCTTCCAGCTCCATCATCAAACCCTGGTTACCATCTAGCACCGAAGTACTAGTCAAGATGAATCAAACGAGCCCCAACTCAATGGGGTCATGTCGTTCAATTACCGAGTTCCAATGGCCATTTTCCAGTTTCATCATCAGACCCTGGTTACCATCTAGTAGCAAAGTACTCATCAAGACAAATCAAACGAGCCCAAACTCGATGGGGTTATGTCGTTTAATTACCGAGTTCCCATGGCCATTTTCCAGCTCCATCATCAGACCCTGGTTACCATCTAGCACCAAAGATCTCGTCATGACGAATCAAATGAAGTTAAACTCGATAGGGTTTTGTCGTTTAATTACCGAGTTCCTTGGCCGTCTTTCAGCTTCATCATCAGACTATGGTTACCATCTAGCACCGAAGTACTAGTCAAGATGAATGAAACGAGCCCAAACTCAATGGGGTTATGTCGTTCAATTACCGAGTTCCAATGGCCATTTTCCAGTTTCATCATCAGACCCTGGTTACCATCTAGTACCAAAGTACTCATCAAGACAAATCAAACGAGCCCAAACTCGATAGGGTTTTGTTGTTTAATTACTGAGTTCCTATGGCCATCTTCCAGCTCCATCATCAAACCCTGGTTACCATCTAGCACCAAAGTACAAACTCAATGGGGCTATGTCGTTCAATTACCGAGTTATTAGGGCCATCTTCCAGTTCCATCTTCAGACCCTGGTTACCATCTAGTACCAAAGTACTCATCAAGACAAATCAAACGAGCCCTAACTCGATGGGGTTATGTCGTTTAATTACTGAGTTCCTTTGGCCGTCTTCCAGCTTCATCATCAGACCCTGGTTACAATCTAGCACCAAAGTATTTGTCAAGACGAATCAAAGCGAGCCCAAACTCGAGTGGTTTACGAGTAGTCATTGTGGAGTTGCGATATCCACCTCCTTGCACCATCATCAGATCAGCTCGGTGGTACCATAATATTGCATTGTGACTAAACTTACACAAGTATACCAAATTTCAGCTCAATAGGTTGAAGATATCTGCTTCAAAATTGAGTTGCAAGATTCCACTTGAACATCTAATTTTGTAATCCTATACAATTATTATGGGATTACAAAGTTATTTATAATAAATAATAATAAAATAATAATAATAAATAAATGGTAGGACACAATTCACACTCGGTTATTTAGTCCCAAACTAGGCAGGGCCTGTACTATGGGTACTAAACAACTGATAAACATACTTAAATCAATATTAAACGACCAGACACGAAGCCAACAGATATGTTCATGCACACAAATGTTGGCCCCGAGCGGGGATCGAACCCGCAACCTCCGACTCAAAAGGCAGGGTCACTACCAACTGAGCCAACAGGCCCGTCAAATTATGCAGTTGGTGTATCTAGAAACCTAGACCGAAATTGCAAATTATTTGAGTTCTTCCTTGATTTATACTCTAAACCCTTATTGTATTCTAAATTTGAAGCTTCTATGACTGCTAGAAGTGCCTTAGAGTTTTGATGATCGGTCAGTCAGTGAGTGAGTGAGCCAGTCAGTCAGTCAGTGAGTGACAAAATTAGGAAACTTAGAATATTCATAATTCTAAAACTACTGGTCAAATTGGATGAAATTTGAAATATACTGTTTAAATACAATACCTGCTCGGTTACTGAAAATTCAGGCTTCTAGGTTTATCCACAACGAAGTTATAGGGGGTAGAAAATGGCGTGAATTGCTTCGAGAAAAGGATGGTACGGCCGTGCCGCTTTTTGGTCGACTTGGCGGGGGCACTGTGCCCCCCAGATATCTCAGGCGCGTCCCTCACGTTTGATACGAATTTCAATTAGGTAACTTTTAATCGTACCTCGTTAAAATGCCTAATAAACTTAATTAAATCGACTACAAACGTTCAAACTACTATTGTTGTGTACTGATTCGCCTCTTGCATTGATTGTCACGATGACTTTTAAAGTTACGGATAAAATAATAGTATTTAATTTATGTTTGGTCTCTTTAATATGTTACGTGTCCTCTGAAATGGAAGGCTTCGTAGTTGGCGGAGATTATACGAATATAAATAAACATCCCCGTAGTGCATTTTTATTGATAAAGTGTCACACACAGTATAATGAGTCTACCTGGTCGTGTGGTTCATCTATAATCAACCAAGTTATACTAGTGACCGCTGGGCATTGCTTAGATACCTGCAAGCAAGAAACAAAAGTAGTGGCGGGGATAGGGTATACTAATAAGGAGCAGGGGTTGACACACAGCGCCATTAATTTTAAAATCCACGAGCGTTTTGACCCGAGTTCCGTAAGCAATGACATCGCATTAGTCAGGCTGAGCAAAAGACTGCAGTTTGGAACAAACGTGAGAAGAGTGGCGTTACTGAAGCGGAGTTTGGACGTCGATGAAGTCCTATTTGCGGGTTGGGGAATGATAAACGTACGTCTTAACAAATACGATTTTAGTATAGCAATCCTTCTAATTAGTGTCGGCAATCAGACACTGTCAGTCCACTACGTAAGGAGACTAATAGCTGCGTTGCGTCTCACTAGCCCTACACAAATATCCTCGACATACGGGAGTCGTTGGAACAGAGCACGTCAGTAGGTAGTCCATAGACTTTATCACGGAAACACATGTGTCCAAACTCTGTTCTAAGACTTCCATATAGGCCACTGTTAATGCATGTTGCATCTCGGGAGCATGTCAATAAAAATTATAATAAGCCTAAATCAAGAACTCCAAATCTTTTAGGAAGAAACTGAAGCAGGCACGCTGAACTTAAAAGAAGCGAAGCAAAAGATATGGCCGCGGAGTAAATGCATCAGTTTATTAAAAAGAATGCCAAACGGTACCATCTGTGCTGTCAGCGACTATCCGAGTGGTACCAAAAAGATTGGATATGGAGCGGAGTAAGTTTGTCTATATTTAATACCTACTATCAGCCGCCCGCGACCTCATTAACCGACCCTTATTTAAATTATAATATATAAAAAAAATATATAACCCAAGTATATATTTTTCTGATATTAAGTTATATAATTATAAATTTTCGTCATATCTGTTTTAATAGATTAACCAAATATCAATTCATCTTTTTAAACTTTCGCGTTTATTATATTATTGATTTATTTCAATAACTGTTCAGTACACCACACTATAACCATAATACTTAGACTATAATTACTCTGTTGTGTATGTGACACAAACGCTATCATATCTTTTCATAATATTATAAAATGAAGTCACTTTCCACGTCTCCAATCTGCTAACTTCTGAATTAGGTAGGTACGCAACGGATTTTGATGTACCAAGTTTTCACTAATCTTACTTTTTATATCACTCACTACATAGTATCACTAATCACTAACATAGTATAAAACAAAGTCGCTTTCTCTGTCCCTATATCCCTATGTCCCTATTTAAGCTTAAACTGGTCTCTGGTATGCTTAAATCTTTAAAACTACGCAACGGATTTTGATGCGGTTTTTTTTAATACGTAGATAGAGTGATTCAAGAGGAAGGTTTTAGTATTAGCATTGCACCCGTGCGAAGCCGAGGCGGGTCGCTAGTGTCATATAAACCGAAGTGAAGCGAAGGCGGGTCGCTAGTTTTATGATAACTCAACCTTTTTCGTGAATAATTACCTAATATGTTATCGTTATCTCAAACGTACTGTTATGAATTCCGAAAAAACGTGTATCTGTTCTTGTAGGGGCGACTCTGGCAGCGGTCTTATAGCTGAAGGCTATATTTTAGTTGGCTTAGTGTCCTGCAAGGATCCAAGTTACTCGAAGAGTGTCGTCGTGTATACTGACCCAGTATACCACTACGACTGGATTTGGAAAACAGCTGCGAAATTATATTGTGACAGTAAGCGAGTTTGGACAGTTCTAATGCCTCTTGAAAGTATTTTGTGTCAGATTATAACGTCCACTGCTTGTGCTGGCAGTTCAAGTTAGCGGTAACCCAACAAATAGCGATTTAAAAAAATACCTTCATAACAAGGATTTTCCCATGACTACTTTCTGATAATCTGACTAAACAGAAAAAAATCTTGAGAAGATACTCTCATCACAGTAGTAGTATGGGCCTCTGTTTCCTTTATTTAAGATCTATTAATGCCTGAAAGAAAGATTTATTATTATTATATAATATATTATTATAAGAAAGACGTTGGAATTTAGAGTTTATCCTAGGCTGTGCAAATCAAACATAGAACTTTGAGTAAAATGAGTTTATTTATTTATTTATTTAACTTCATGTACCAAGAAAATGTACACATGGCGAACTTAATGCCTAAAGGCATTATCTACCAGTCAACCATCAGGCTAAGCAGAAATAATTTGGCGGAATTGGCCGCAAATAGTAAAAAGTAAAAAGTTGATTAGTTGGTTAGTTTGCAAATTTATCTGAAATGTTACCTAGATACTCATTTGCATACACACCTGAATTGTTTCAGAATCAACGTTTACTGTACTGCTTTCAATTTATTATTAACTTTTTTAAAAAATTTAATTGTAATTCTCTTTTTTTTCAGATGTACGCAAATAGACTCTTGTTCGTTTGAACTAAGGATTAAACGTAAACATAACGTAAAGTACAACACAACGTAAAGTACAACTTTTTTTTTTTAAATCATTTATTGGATAATGATTATGTTGCGAGTAACAAACATGGTTTTATTTCTATTTGTTTTGGTTGTAATTAAATTTAAATAAATATATATTTTTTTGCTTTTTACAATCATCAGACATTGAGCAGATTATCTTATGAAGTAGAATGTATATTCAAGAGTTAGTGCCTGCCTTTTGTACCTAACTATTCCTATTATTGTTACAAAATAATTGGACAAAATTCTTTGCCATTATATCCCTGCCTCATAATAAACGTGAATATATCTAATTGTCTATGTGGCTGTGAAAGTTGTTTCCATTTGAATCTTTTCTCATCCGCAATTTGTCATAATCTGCTAATGTAATTAAGATAATCGTTCAATCACACACGAATATCGAGAGCACTATAAACCATCTATAAACAGAGTCAACTATAAAATAATTAGGTGTAGAAAAGAAAGTTCCTTAGTCTAACACGGTTCGTGACACGTGTGTCGCAAGAGCATCCGAATTCCAAGATTATTATCTTTAGTTTCGGTGAAAGTGCCAATAATATGGATGCACTAAATACGTGAGAATATATACTGACTTATCATGGCTCTTAATACAAAACATATTTAGATTGTGGTTCACAATTATTATTGTTCCGTAGATGTAACACTTAAAATTAAGTAATTATTAATTTGAAAACATTTTCCAATTTTAATTTGATTGGTGAAGTGAGGAATGAGGGTCGCGGCTTATGAGAGAATAATATAGTGACCATGACTGAGGTGGTTTGGTATCTGAATTTGGTATCACATAAAAGGCGCTTAATAATATTAATATACAAAGTTTGAATGTACCCGAGATTAACTAGTAGAGTCGTTTGATGGACGTTGAGGAAGCAGGAGTGATTTTCCAGGAAAGGGTAAGGGAAATTATGTGAAACTGTAAAATTCCCTGATTTAAATGAACTCGAATACATTAACCTAAATGCAATGCTTTAATGTTTTAAAGTGATAACTGGTAACTCATACCTTTCTTTGGAATATTTATTACTTACCTCAAACAGATTTATATCCATTTGGATTTAACAACATTATTTCCTTTTATTCACTATTTCACTTTTAACATTCCTCTTAATGCGTACTTCTATCAGCTGTTCTGATGAAATAAGGTACGTAATATAGTAAATAACTGGACAATTTTATCGCAGAAATGACCGTGATTCTTTGAGGTCGCTCGCTCATTGGGTCAGTCTGAAATTGGTGATATTATTTTATTGATTTTATTTCATTTATCACTACGGATTCATTGAAGTACCGTACTACTGAACAATTCTTTTTTTAATGGTACGGTTTTGTGGTTTGGTGGTTTGACTAATATTAGTTTTAGACGTTATTTTATCATTTTTATCAGCTAGGGCCTTTTATACACTAAGTTAGGTTACTTTTAAGTGAAAATTCCTGTTTGATTTTTTTAAATTTTAATTGAAATTAATTGAGCCGATTTGGAGCCTTTTAAGATAAACTTTGAGACAGACAGAAGTTCTAAAAATGGTAATTTATGATTAGGCACCGTGTAGCAGTTATTTACTTAAATTTTACATTTATTCTGAAATCACAGGCACACTTACTATTGTCCAACTTATTTTTGTTTGTATCATACCTAGATAGGCAGATATAGCCTCCATGCTGGTATTTTAATAAAATAAAAATATATCAAAACCTCTAATATAATATAATAAACAACATTTTGCATGCCCATAAAAGCTGACATTGAATGAGAATGTAGGTACCTACCTACCTAAACGACTATTATTAAATCAAACGGTTGTGCTTATTTTGAAGTAAGTAATTCTTATACCGGTCTGTATTTATCGCTGCATAATTTTGACTTTCTACACTTATAGAAAGTAATATTTAAAATAATGTTAGCTTATTTTTTTTGCCATCTTCTAGAGAGAATTTTGATTTCATTTCGATTGACTATATAGCTGGTATGCAGGTATACCTATCATTCTCGATTGACTGAATTATTGCATCACTGAATGGTGAAAACAAAATTTTTCATCACAACTCTAAAATTATGGTTCATAAAATAAAAAATATTTTGTTACAAATGAGTCTTTTTCTAATTACAGTTGCCCTGGTAACCCCACTTTCAAATTTCGCCACTTTTCGGCCCGAAAATATTTTATTATTTTCCAAATTTCAAGTCGATCAAAAGCATTACCGGCACTATAAGGGTTTGGTTTTTACTACTTTGGTAGGAAACCCAAAAAAACATAACAAAAAAAGATCCAGATCAAAATCAGTTTAGTACCTACTTATAGCTTTCGTACTTAATTTTTGTATCCAGTAGTAATTGGGTATTTTGCCTAGTCAAAAGAGTTACTTTTATGAGCTGTCAAAACGAAAGTTAACAGTGGAAAATGTACTCTATAAGTGAAATATCCTCAACTACATTGTATCATTAATTTCCATTGAAAACATCGAAGTCATCACGACGCTAAGTGCTGCGATAACGCTATGCAGTTAACTGCAATACCAAGACATCGTGATGCAACACCATCTTGTGCATTTTAATACTGTACGTGACGTTATATCCTTACTGTGTAGTTTACGAGATATGTAGGTATCCGGAATTTTATTATCATTTATATCGTAATATGATTAATCCATTTAACATTTAAGCAGTGTTATAAATCTTACTTAAGAATAAAATAAACAGGCTTACGCCTTATCCTCGATAGGGTCAGCTCAGATAAAATATATTCCCGGAAATACCCCCTTTTGACCATTG
This sequence comes from Ethmia dodecea, assembly GCA_963855545.1. Taxonomy (NCBI): domain Eukaryota; kingdom Metazoa; phylum Arthropoda; class Insecta; order Lepidoptera; family Depressariidae; genus Ethmia; species Ethmia dodecea. Next base: position 4,304,995 of record OY979437.1, read on the forward strand.
GTGTATTTTTGGACCCCTAAACGTGACAGGTAGAGATCCCCTCGAACAAGGGTGCTATTACAAATCCCCATCAGTTCTGGGGCCGGTTTAAATGCACTTTTCATATTTTATGACCATGTCTGTCGGTATTCTACGGATTGCACTTTGGATAGTGTACTCAAGAGCTCGTGCAGAGCTCATTCCGTCTTCCCCTTTTTATCATCGGACTTCCAGATGTACGACTGGGCTTCATCCCTCCTTGGTGGATATCCCATCTATCGAAGAGCTTTTTAAGTTTTTTTATTATGCGCTGCACCGCCGGCGTCTGTATTTCCGACTTCATATAACACTCAGCCTTTTAAGTTTGAGTGAACGGGTATCTTCTGGGCAATTTAAGCTCGTCCCATCGTAGGCCCCGTCTTTGCCTTCGGGTAAGTCTGGGGTCAAGTTTAAACCCAGGAGCAATTTTTTTATAGTAGCTAAAAATTATTGACTTATTATTAATAATTAATTAATTAATTAAACGTAGCAATCATACCATCCTTAGTGGTTGCGATTTCTGCGTTCACAAAAAGCATTTAATAAGGCAATAACATATATGGGAGAGTAGAGCACATTATGAAACTCGATCGGTCCTAGACGCCCTCCCACGCGAGCCTTTATCGGTTTACAGTCAATTGTGCGCGGGCACAACACTCTCGCTCTCGTTTTGGTAATGGCCAATGTGTTTCCAATATAATTTGTTGAGGCCAAAGGCGATGGTTTTAGCTAAGTGAGAGTGGGCAATAATGGCCCACTTCCTAAACTATAAGATACATTCTTGATAATAAGTTTCTTTTTTAGTACAAACATTTTGTTTCAACATAGGTACCTACTTAGCTTTATTAAAAAAACTTTAAACTTATAGTCCATCACCAATGTCACACGACTCCCACGGATGAACAAGGACAATAGACAATAATTAATGCAATAATGAAATAAACAGTAAAATTATTCGCCTTAGTTGAGTCTTGCGATACTAGATGGATCTGGTCGCTCAACTATTTGCCAACGGATCGAGCTATCAGATAAAACGATCCTTTAGCATGGAACTCAGCTTGAGCACAGTAAGAAGGAAATAGCTTTATGCGACTCAAATAGCGGCATCTCTTTCTGATTGCCTCTAATCAAATTCCGTGCTTGAGGATTATTCTGTAATACTGTTTTATGTCCACGCTATTTAGGGAGGTACTTATTCTACGCGTCGCTTTCGTCCAACGTGGAAAAGGCCTATCCCAAGGAGAAATCGCAAAAATTATAGAATTAAACTTTGTGAATCCATAAGATACCAAGAACATTTTACACATGTAACATTGTCGACCAGGCAACGAATAGGCTAAGCAGAGAGAGATATTTTACGGAAATTGGCCGAAAATAATGGATTAACGTGAATGTTATTATACCTTATGTTATATATGGTACTTACATTAAATAAACTATTATACCTAACATGTAGACGATAACCTTCAATACTAAGTATAATAAGTAATAACTATAGAAGACAAGAAAGGGTGAATGTAATCAGTTGTTTAACCACAACTGTCAACTTCTATCGCAACGAAAAACGGAACAAAATCAAGTCTGTCATTAGTTCCAACTAAACAAACACCAACATACCTACTTAGCAAAGACTTAGCACCATTATCTTGGGATTAGTTTAGACTTAATAATGATTTCTAATTAACTTCACATCGCGCCCGATGTCGGGAGCGTGCGAATGGGTGAACGCCCTCGGCTGGTAGCTGACGGAATGTGCTCTTGCCAAACGTACCGATTGGAATTCGCCGAGAAAAGACCGCTTGTAAGACTGACCACTTACGTCTGCTGTATTGTCTACCAGCTGCAAAGATATTATATATAGAAAGACGTAGATATGTTACTAGAGCACGGAAAATGAGGCCGACAAATGTAGTTAATTAACCACATTTTCTTAGTCGTATTGTATTTCAAGTCGTATTTTAAGCGCAACTCATAACAGATAGCTCTCTTTTTCTTTATTATTCGTTCCGTATCATCTTTCCCTGTCATTGTTGTATCCTATAAATACGCTAAGAAGTAAGTATGTAGTACATGTTGTAGCACACTCGTAGGGGATCAATTTTCAAACGCAAGCAGTATGAATATAACTCATCCTTACTTTAATATCTTTGACCAGCTGTGACTCTGTGCAATGCGCAACATTAAAAATATGTCTCTATTATGTAGCTAAGAGGCTACTGCTGTCTGTCTTCTACATGTGTTGTATGATAAACTAGCGGTTCTTTCACCCGCGAAGTTCCCGTTCCCGTGAGAATAAGGGAATAAAATTTTGCCTATGTGACTCAGGGATATTCTAGCTTTCCATTCTTGAAAGAATTTTTAAAATCATTGGAACGATTAACTAAAAAACTACTCCATTAGTAGTTTATTCGTAACAAAGATAAAACGTAAGTACAAAAATACAAATCTTTCGTCTTTATAATACACACACCGGCACAATTAGCGGAACAGAAAAAAAAGGGAGTATTTACGCATTTTTGCGTGTTACTGGCCGGCTAAACAAGCTTTTTTTAAATTTGGGTTTTAATTTAAAAATGGAATACTAAGCGACTGCCCTTTTTTTCATTCTTTTGTTTTAATTTTCATTGATTCATTTTTTCCACCGCTTGTCCGTTTTTAGAAGGTTCGTGAATTCCATTTGAAAAGCTTTGAATTGCAGTTTTTGAGGCTTTTGAGTTTTTTCGCATATTGATAATTTACGAGCATCTAATTATGCCTGATTTAACGCCATCAGAAATCATTAGGGCAGATCAAATGAGGAGAAATGGTCAAACCTACAGATCGATTGCCAGAAGCCTTCGTCGATCGTTATCAACGATTTATCGTAGCATCCAACGATACAGATTGACGAATGCTCTAGTGAGAAGGAGAGGACAAGGCCGGAAAAGGTGTACTTCAAGGAGGGATGACCGTTTTCTCCAACTTCAAGTCCGACGGAACACGAGACTAACGGCGGTGCAGGCTCGAAATTTACTGGAAGAGGTACGAGCAGTAAGGATGAGTGAGCGGACAGTTCGTAGAAGATTCGAAGAAGTGGGTATAGGCTCGTATGTGCCCGCCAAAGCCCCAAAACTTGAGAGACATCATCGCACAAACCGTCTACACTTTGGTCGTGAACATCGTGATTGGGACTTCGACGACTGGGGACAGGTTCTTTTTACTGATGAATGCAGAGTTATGTTAAATCAAATTGATGGAAGGCAGCGAGTATGGAGACGCAAAGGAGAACGGTATATCCAGTCTAATTTTGAAAATACAGTTGCATATGGCGGCGGTTCAATTATGGTCTGGGGAGGAATATGTTTAGGAGCTCGTACGGAGTTAGTAGTGGTCGATGGCGGGAATCTGAATGCTGATCGGTATATCAGGGAGATTTTAGAAGAACATGTTGTGCCATTTGCCCCCTTTATTGGTAACAACTTCATTCTAATGCAGGATAATGCTCGGGCTCACAGTGCTCGCACAGTACAGACATACCTAAACCATGTTGGTATAACGGTGATGGAGTGGCCAGCACGGTCCCCCGATATGAACCCTATAGAACACGTCTGGGACTTGCTAAAGAGGAATGTAAAGTCAAGAATGCCCCCTCCCAATAATCTCAACGAGTTGCGAAACGCATTACTTGAAGAATGGCAGAGGTTGCCCCAAGAAACCATTGATAACATCATCCGCAGCATGCCCAGACGGATGGAAACCCTCATCAGAGCACGAGGAGGAAACACTCGATATTGAACAGTCATTGAAATTGTTGTTAAACTTTGGAAAATCTTGAATTTTCTGCTGTTTCTCTATAATTAAAAATCGAAGAAAAATGCATTTTGTTTAATTTAATTTTTATTTTTATAAAATTTTAAGTATGGTGTTACAAATGAATGTCAAAACATGTTAATTTAATTGTTGTTTCATTTTAAATAATATATTGTTTAAAATTACATTCATTGTTCTAAATTCCCTCTTTTTTCTCCTTTTTTTTTCTGTTCCGCTAATTGTGCCGGTGTGTGTATTAGTATAGACGAAGAGAGGCCTGCACCGCACCGTTTGTATGCTTGTTACTCGGGAATAGTGTAGGTAATTTAGTAGTTTTCTATTGACAAAAGATTTTTTAAAATCAGTTCATTAGTTATAGTAAAAATAAGATAAAAACAGTGAGGTTCCGTAAAATATGGTGAAAACAACAAAGAGGTGTTTCTAATTTTACGACACATTCACACAGAATGTAAGTATAGAATCTCCTTGTTTATTTTATCGCATAAAACGCAAGTTAAAATAAAACAAACGTTGTTTTAAATCATAGACCTACAAAATTTTCACAACGCATTAGATCTCTATTGGATAGCAGTTACTTGCAAAAATATATCATGAATTCTGCGCACAGATCAACTTTCGCAAAGAAAAATGGATCGAAATTGGAAAAAGAAGTTTCTAATCATTATTATCGATTTTTATCCGGTGCGATTGCAATCTTGTATCATCAAATTCGGGTTCAATTATAGGTAAGCGATACAAGTATTGAAGCGTAAAATTATTTCAGCACCGAATAAAATTCTTACAAATAAAAAAAAACAATTCTTCCAAATTCCATCGAGGCATCAAAATTACACAAATAAAGTAGAAACATTGAGACATTTTGTATTGACCTAACCGTGGGAGAGCCATGCTTATCGGCACGCTTGGGCCGGCTCGACGGAGTGATACCACGGCCTCACAGAAACCCAGCGTAAAGCAATGCATTGCGTTTCGTTGAGTGAGTGAGGTAACCGGAGGCCCCAATCCCCCCTTCCCCCTCCCCTCCTCTCCCCTTACTCCCACCTCAAAGGTCGGCAACGCAGTTGTGACTCTTGAGTTACAGGAGTCCATGGGCGACGGACGTCACTTACCATCAGGTGACCCGTCTGCTCGTTTGCCCCCTTTTTTATCAATTTTTTTTAAGAAAAAAGGGGTAGGTAGGTACCTATTTATATAAATAGGTACCTCTTTTTTCATTGATCTTGCTTATTTATTACATCTTACATTTTTTTTTTACGCTACCTATAATTGGTATGCCTACCTACTACGGTAAGAATAATACGATTGAATCTCAAAGATCATTGACAAAAAATCGTACAGAAGCTAGGTATTTCTATATTATGCTTACATCATAATCTCAGCTTCACTATTTACTTTCACAGTCCTTGACCTGTCTCCCCTGCGATCTCAAGATTTCTATCAGCTCCTCAACTCCGTTAGCAATGCAAAGTTATACAAGTCGGCATTGGGCCTTGAACTTGCGCCTCTCGCAACTAAACTGCCAACTAGGGATGTGAAAAAATAATCGATATTTAGAATATTATGTAATATACACACACCGGCACAATTAGCGGAACAGAAAAAAAAAGGAGAAAAAAGAGGGAATTTAGAACAATGAATGTAATTTTTAAACAATATATTATTTAAAATGAAACAACAATTAAATTAACATCTTTTGACATTCATTTGTAACACCATACTTAAAATTTTATAAAAATAAAAATTAAATTAAACAAAATGCATTTTTCTTCGATTTTTAATTATAGAGAAACAGCAGAAAATTCAAGATTTTCCAAAGTTTAACAACAATTTCAATGACTGTTCAATATCGAGTGTTTCCTCCTCGTGCTCTGATGAGGGTTTCCATCCGTCTGGGCATGCTGCGGATGATGTTATCAATGGTTTCTTGGGGCAACCTCTGCCATTCTTCAAGTAATGCGTTTCGCAACTCGTTGAGATTATTGGGAGGGGGCATTCTTGACTTTACACTCCTCTTTAGCAAGTCCCAGACGTGTTCTATAGGGTTCATATCGGGGGACCGTGCTGGCCACTCCATCACCGTTATACCAACATGGTTTAGGTATGTCTGTACTGTGCGAGCACTGTGAGCCCGAGCATTATCCTGCATTAGAATGAAGTTGTTACCAATAAAGGGGGCAAATGGCACAACATGTTCTTCTAAAATCTCCCTGATATACCGATCAGCATTCAGATTCCCGCCATCGACCACTACTAACTCCGTACGAGCTCCTAAACATATTCCTCCCCAGACCATAATTGAACCGCCGCCATATGCAACTGTATTTTCAAAATTAGACTGGATATACCGTTCTCCTTTGCGTCTCCATACTCGCTGCCTTCCATCAATTTGATTTAACATAACTCTGCATTCATCAGTAAAAAGAACCTGTCCCCAGTCGTCGAAGTCCCAATCACGATGTTCACGACCAAAGTGTAGACGGTTTGTGCGATGATGTCTCTCAAGTTTTGGGGCTTTGGCGGGCACATACGAGCCTATACCCACTTCTTCGAATCTTCTACGAACTGTCCGCTCACTCATCCTTACTGCTCGTACCTCTTCCAGTAAATTTCGAGCCTGCACCGCCGTTAGTCTCGTGTTCCGTCGGACTTGAAGTTGGAGAAAACGGTCATCCCTCCTTGAAGTACACCTTTTCCGGCCTTGTCCTCTCCTTCTCACTAGAGCATTCGTCAATCTGTATCGTTGGATGCTACGATAAATCGTTGATAACGATCGACGAAGGCTTCTGGCAATCGATCTGTAGGTTTGACCATTTCTCCTCATTTGATCTGCCCTAATGATTTCTGATGGCGTTAAATCAGGCATAATTAGATGCTCGTAAATTATCAATATGCGAAAAAACTCAAAAGCCTCAAAAACTGCAATTCAAAGCTTTTCAAATGGAATTCACGAACCTTCTAAAAACGGACAAGCGGTGGAAAAAATGAATCAATGAAAATTAAAACAAAAGAATGAAAAAAAGGGCAGTCGCTTAGTATTCCATTTTTAAATTAAAACCCAAATTTAAAAAAAGCTTGTTTAGCCGGCCAGTAACACGCAAAAATGCGTAAATACTCCCTTTTTTTTCTGTTCCGCTAATTGTGCCGGTGTGTGTATATATATTAAATAATATTCTAAATATCGATTATTTTTTTATTCACTTACCTGTTGCACCCTCTTTGTTTCCAGACGGTAAAAAAAGTCACCCTGTATATTCTTTAAATAATTGGTTTTAATAATCGATTATTGAAATATGAAAAAAACGATTTTTAATTAGGTAATCGATAATATTTTCACTAATTTCTTAAGTAAAAAATATAAAAGAAAAAATGCTGCCTAAATTACACATTTTAATTGATTTTTGTAAACAGCACCATCAGTGTGTGACGAATGAAGAAATTTGAAGTAAGTTCACTGACATAAAGTTTATGTTAAAAGTGTAAAAAATTCGAATAATGATCATTTTTCATATTAATTTGTATTTTTTTCGCATAATCGTTTTTTTTAAATCGCTAAATTTTATTTAAATTAACCGATTATTCAAAAAACGATTAGTATTGAAAAGATAATACTTAATCGATTCTTTTTCGATCAATGTTACATCCCTACTGGCAACTAAATTATGCATTCGGATAGCGGTCTAGCATCGCATCCACGTTGTCAAGAATAATCACAAAACTGGAAGCTATAATCGTATGCTTTTGAAAGTTAACGACACACTTGGGAGTTACGCGGTTATCGATACCAGTTCCGGGTGTTGAAAGAAAAGTATGTAGAAAGGCCCTACCTTTTTATGTTATGCCAGGCTTTCGCTCGCGATTACATATAGGTGCGCCTCTGCTCACCCCACTGCTGCCATTTTGTGAAATAATGTTTACCGGAAAGCCGTTCTGTAAAAAAACTAATTTGCTCTTTTGCTCACCCCCTTGCGATTGGCCTAAAGCAACGATATGTAGCCTACATTTTAAGTTGGATCCTAAGCTACTAACAGTGAAATCCACATGAGAATCCCTGTATAATTTTTAGCGTGACATGCAAAAAAAACTTCAGAGCTGGCCGTTTTTCCAATTTCATTTGTTTCTTAGGCACGGCACTTCTGTAGTGTTTAAAAGTTAAAGCATCTTAATGCAATGTCTACTTAATATGGAAATTGTAAATTTACAAGTTTTTGAGCATGGATGAATAGATGTTTGTTACTCTTTCACGCAAAAACGACTGAATTGATTTTACTGAAAAGCTTATAAAACGGAACAGCACAAAAGCTACTTTTTAGCCGCGAACGTGGACCGCGACGTTGCAGGCAAAGATAGTCTAGAGTAATTTCAACTGCTTTCTTCCCATATTTGGGGTGAGCGCATTATGGCTTCCGTATTACTTTAGAGATATGCTGTTTGACTTAACAAGAATTGCAAGCACTGAGTCATAAATAGCACAGCGCAAGTCTGTAGTGCTTGGGTCAAATAGCGCCCTGCCACTTTTTACGACAAACACGTGTTTACGACCAATTCTACTTACCCTGGTAACGATCACCATGATGTTGGCGGCATGTGGTCACCGGACCGATCTGTAAAAAAACAATTACATAAAAAAAATCGTTAAAGTATAGAACCTGGGGTGTTATTGTCTATCGATTTTAAATTTTAAGATAATTTTTGACGAACATTGATTCTGGAGGTCCACCTGTCATTACCATCGGTGTCTGTAGAGCAACCGCTGGCCGCATAATAGAGAGATTCTGATTCCAATTATAATTTAACAATAAGGCCTCTGTATATAGAGATAGCGGAAAGAAAAAACTTATAAAAACTGTTATAATTATAAGGCATGAACATCTCTAAGAAACAATGTGCTTTTAGGAGTGAACTCCAGATTATAGAACGGACGGTGCTATAACAAAATTTACTGTCTTTTTACTTTTAATAGCAAAACACGCTATCTAGTTTTTCAATTCACTTCCGGTCGATTTTAGCGGCGATTAAAACATGTCACATCTTTTACAATATGTCCAATAACCACCGAATGCCGCTGAATTATATCAGTGGATCGGTCAATTGAATTTTTTCATTGATCCAGTGTTCCCATCGGGTGATATGAATCCACTGAATCAATGTAAGTACCTAGTGTTGGCTTGTGAGTAGAATCTTCCATCGACGATAGTAACATAATATACATAATATCATTGTGGAAATAGGTCAAAGGAATCTATTCGATTCAGTGTATTCTAGCATTGTATCGGAATGTAAGATCATGGCAAAGACACGCAACCTTCACTACTTTAGGGGAGTCAATATCTAAATCTTTTTTTCTATGGACGAAGTCGCGGATGCTAAGTAGTACTTACGTACGTACGTACTATAAGCACTGGATATTTTGCAATCAACAGTTGCATTGCAGTTGCGTTTGGATCGGACTCCTCTGTTTCATAACCAGTCCATCTAAGTACATAAAAGCACATGCTTTTATGTACTTATGCTTACACATGGCAGGAACCTGCACTAAGCGATGTATCGTCATACGTACTTACTATGTAAATTCCGTAATATAATGTGGCTTCGTTGAATGGTAGATTATGCACGAAGGGGATTAAGCAGTGTCTTAGTTTACGAACAGCATGTTGCACCCTGAGTTTAGATTTATTAATTTTATTAATAATCTTAATGCTCGACGAAATGTCTGTGTTATGTAACGTGAAAATAATAAAATTCGTAACTATTAATAACACTAAACACCGTCTTTTGTTTCGCATTCTTTGCCCCTTTTATTTGTTTTCTGCCTATGATGGCCAGTTTGAATTTCGAATAAACTCTCTTTCTAAAATACTCTTATTATACGGGATGCTAAAATACATATATACATTTTAATATCCGTTGGGATATTCATACAACTTAATATTCTCCTAAGGAATATAAAATTGTAAGAATGCTTAGGATATTAATGCCTTTCTTTACATTGAAGATTTTGATGCGGTTTTTTTTAATAGATAGAGTGATCCAAGAAGAAGGTATTAGTATTAGCATTGCACCCATGTGAAGCCGGGGCGGGTCGCTAGTAATATATAGAAATTATAAAGATATGTACGAGTACCTACTAAGTACTTAGATAGAAATAAACAGCGTTAAATCAAACAGAAATATGACGTTTTATGAGACTTACAGTAGTTACAGTGTTATGAGACTCGTGAGTAAACGCGTCATCTAGATCTCTCGATAGTCTGATCGGTCCAAAGAGATTTAAATTCTCTCTGGATCGGTCGGTATTGAAGAAATGTCAGATAAAGACTAAGTATGTAGGTACCCGAAACGAAGACCATGCAAAGTTGTTTCATAGATGTAGATTAAGCTCTGAAATGCAAGCTATGTCTGTTATGCTCTCCGACAGGAAATACTGCGAGTGAGATTATGTGTGTATGTATGTAATATGGTAATAGTAGTAATGGTTACTACATTAAATGCTGCTACAGGACAAGTGACATAAATTGCCGTTATTACTGAGTTTGTTTACTGTAATATAAACGCGGGTAGGCTACCACGCATGCAATGTCGACGATACCTACACAGAACATAGTGTGTCAACCTAATTTTAGTCATTGATTGTAAAGATCCAACTTGCTAGTGGTGGGCAACAAATCTACCATCAACTTTTATTCTTTCATTGGATGACATTCACAGAATAATACTTTACCCTGTAGGTATATCTATTAATACCAATAGTGATATGCGTTTAATTTAAACGTAAGTTTAACAAAATTCAGTCAACCCAAAACAGAATTGCTTTATTTAGACTACCAGGTCGGCCGACTATGCAAACGAACATAATTTGGTAAAGAAATACTGCTTTGATTTAACTTCTTTTTCAAAAGAGTTTTTATTATTTCAAATACTTTATCAAACTTCCTACTATTTCAGTGGTTTAGATAGATATTCATATTTGATTTTTTTTGTACGGTACCCCCTGTATATTTACATAAACATATAATAAATATAGAAACTTTCAATAAGTAGTATCTTTATTTATCAATATCTCACTTTCTGTAGGATTTACATGAACATCTGCGACGATAGCAGGAGTGCAATTTTATACAATCCCCTTTAATAACACAGGCTGGGTAATTGTGGTCGATTTGTGTACTCAATGTGCGACAACCTAAGTATACTGTTATACTTCGTACTGAGTCAGGGTGGCCCTGCTCACCGGCCTTTCCTCATTGTTTGATAACTTTGCTTACAATTAGCGACATCTACTTATCCATGCTACATAGAACTAATCGCCCCGTACGGCTAGCCGATCTTTCAGAGTTCTACATAAACGTTCTCAAACAGTTTGTATAAATAAATACAGCTGTCCAACATCAACCATGGGTCCCCACGATCACTCTTGAGGAGCATTCCACCTTGGCTCCTAAATTACATTGCACGACTACCCGTGGGACAGCGGGAATGATGTTTTCACACCACATGCTCGACAAAGCCGGATTATATATCATATAAACCTCACCGAAAGCAAGACATTATATCCCTTGGCTTTAGCCGGGTTATAATGTTGTATGGAATTTCATTATAACCCTAGGTCAATAATGTAATTTTCACTATTCATAATCCTTATTGCTATGAAAATAAAGTCTAATTTCGTTAAGCAAAATGTAGTGCACCCGCCGTGGCCAACTCGATTTTAAAACCGAAGCCGCAACCAACTAGATTCGCACGATCTTCATTTGTTAAATCAAGTAGGTCACGCCGGCAGAAACAAGTTTCTGTATCCACTAAGCTGGCAACACAGGTTTTCCCCAAAGTGGAAGAAGGTCCTGCATTCCACGCTCTAGCAAACCTCAATGTAGTTAAAATAATAACTGAGGGGGCGCTTATTTGTAAACTGGTTGGGGCGCCAAATGTTCTGGCTACGGCAGTCGAAGCAGGTTCCGTGGTCGACTGAATTAGCTGCGAGCGATTGCAATTTCGCAACATACGCAATGTACGCTATTGTTTTGAGCTGGGGTTTTATTAGTGCATTGTCTGCAGATGAGTTAGGGCGTATTGAGACGAAGGTCGGCTTGTTTTAGATGTACATATATTGTTCTTGATGTTATTAGCATCAGTGCAATGTTTACGTAAACACTTAATAATATGGCTCGGATGGAGTCAAATTGTTTGTTTTGTATATTCTAAACAGGATTTGGAAACTACCTATGTCAATGTTTTGCAATGTATGGGTTAGCAATATTGTTGAAAATATCCACATTTAACAAGTGAATTTTATGGATAACCCTATTGTCAGATTGGGATGCTGTTACACAAGCCTCAGAACTAATCCCTGCCTGCTGCCTGCGGGTTTCGTCGCGAAACCGAAAAGAATGCTCATCTAAAGATTATTGACAGGTAGTGTAGGTAGGTACCTACTTGTGGCAGATTGAATAATAACTTTAAAATCATGCTTACTACCTCTCGTCAATATCACAAGGCTTTATGAACTTGAGAAATGTTTACAGAAACCACGTAAGGAGGTATTGTTTAAAACCCCATATTTGTTAGAAGAAAACCATTGAAACAAAGGGCCACAAACTTCAAGTTGTTCGACGCAGGCAGGTGTTAAGTGATCCTTTCCTATACCTACTTACGTAGGTACCTAGGTGGTACTTAGTAACCGCAAGCAAAACATCGCGATATTACTGAATATAAATATGTAAGTAGGTAGGTATGTACGTAACTGACTAATAATACCTAAGTAGTAAGAAAATGCCAAGTAATATTATAAATGCTGAATCAATATTCAGTTATTTCGGTTTATTCGATAGTTTCGGAAAGTTTTATTCCTTTACGCGAGTAAATAGACTAATAAGCGTTATGCCTAACCGGTTTTTTAGGAATTGTAAATGGAAAATATAAGTGTAAAAAATTATAAGATAATGATTTCATTTTATTTCTAGGCTATCACAGTTACTACAGTAGCAGAAAATAAATACTTAGGTACTTACCTAAAAGTTTATGAAATACTTATATACTTACTATACATTAAGTCGAGCATATTCATTGTAGTTTCATTTATGCCAGTTGTAGTGGTTTATAAATTTTTGTAAGATAAAATTTCATTAGAAAAAACAATTCTGATACAAAATTGGCGTTAAATCAGCTGTCGATGTCTGTGCCACAACAAAATATTTTACGAAAAAAATCTTTTATTTTTTATTTTAAATCGTTGTTCAAATACCTACCTACATTCTTGCGGGTGTTCGATATACAAAACATTAACAACATACGTATAATATATTGTATTTCGGAGCCACTGCGCACGTGTGAGGCGGAACTAATACGCCGGAAGCCTTTTATCTGCAGGCCGTTCCTCTCGGGCGCGGCCCGTGCCTAACTGCTGCAAAACGATCGTCAACTGCGTACGTAGGCGACCTTCTAGAACTTTCCTTATCCAGATTGTGCAGCCAATAAGAGCCATTTTTATGACGATATTATGAAAGTTCCGTGTCGTGTCATAGTCATAGCGGTCGTGGATAGGTACCTACTACAACTATTTACTTGAACCTCGGTAACGTTAACAGATGACGCATTGCGCATGACCTACCTACCTGGGTATAAACCCAAATTGGTCAGTTTATTATTAAATTACATTTACTCAATTAAAAATAACTCTACTTATACATTTACATAACTATACAATTTAAGCCTACACTTTTAACTATTCTATAGTACATCCTCTCAAACCACAAGAAAATACTGCAGACTCAATATTATGCTTATTCATTTTATCCTTTCAGTTTTTTTTGTTATCTGTACTACCTACATGTTTGGGAAATCGATTTGTTTATGAATATATTTCGAAGTGATTTTTTCAATATTCTTCATTTAATAGAATAGCCATACCTACTTAAACCTCGATGCTGCCATAACGCAACCCATGGAAACCGCAAGCTATTTGCTAAAGAGCCGGTGCAAGAATTTCTCAGTAACACTCAAATGAGAAGCATCAGTGGAATATTTGTACCATATTTGTACAAACGGAACCCGCTATGTAACGGGCGATGCGAGTTGACAAGTGAAGCTGCTATGTAGGTACCTACTTAGTTGCTGGGTAGGAAGGGAGAAAGATAAAACTGCATGCATATTGCACTCTCGAAATTTTTGAGTTTCGAACAGAAAGACAAGTAGCCGGGCAGGTAATAATAATAATAATAATCTCACGCCTTTCATCCCCGAGGGGGTAGGCAGAGGTATTCCATTACTGGATATACCCACATTTCACGAGATACATTGGACCCCTAAACGTGATAGGTGGTGAGCCCATCGCCGGACCGGGTCTGTTTACACATGTCTCAGACTTAATTCTGAGACCTGCGGGTTTCCTCACGATGTTTTCCTTCACCGTCGAGCTAGTGATAAATATGTACGTAAGTTTTTGAAAAACTCATTGGTACATGCCAGGATTCGAACCCGAGCCTTACTGATTTTCGGCCGGCTCTTTAACCGTCCGGGCTATCACTGCTGCCGGGCAGGTAAAATTTTGGTAAAATGTAGTATACGAAAATCATGTCTTTGAAACCGTGTAACTTGTAGCGACATCTAAGGAAACTACATATAACTAACTAAAGCGCCATAGACGGCAGGTTGTAAACCGCGCTATCGAAGTTTTCGCACAAGTTTGTATAAATATAACTGTCTATCATCAACCGTTAGACCTCAAGGCACGACCACCTCGCCTATAGTGGATGATCTTGCCTTTTCGAGACGAAGGAGCATTTCACCTCCGCTTCTCCATAACGTCGCCTTAGAGTGAAAACCTCGTATAAGAAAAAGAGCAACTTTACAGGAGGAAGAAAAAACCGCGCCCTGAAATTTTTTGTTACCAAGGCTTATTGGATTATACCTGTTTTAGTATGTAATTATACTACTTTTTTTAATAATAGAGTGATATGTTACACATTATTAGCCTAAACATGTTAAATGTCACTTACGAGGTTTTCTAACAAAAAACTCACTATTTGGACTTCAGTTACAAGTTAATCAATGAAACTGGGTAAAATAAAAATAGTTATTTACATTAAAATACATATAATTTTAAATAAAATTATATTTGTGATTACAAATTCTTCTTGTTTTAGGAAAATTCTTAGTAAAAAAAAGTTTAAAGTAGTCAAAAAATTTATAAAAAGTCGAATAACTATAAATCGTAAGATGCTGAACCATCTTGACCTTTCGTTGAGCGCCTGGCTACACATAAATTTTGGTTTGGACTGCTGACTATTGCCATCCTTCGACACAACTCAGAAAGCAAAAGCAGTCTCTGATATTTTTGATTTTATCTAACATACAGCAGCGCTTTCGAATTTTGCCGTCATTTGTATTTTAAAAGAAAATTTTGTACTCTCTGCATGCCTTCTTAAATATTTTATGCTGGTTATAAAAAAAGTAAGTAAGTAATTAAGGGCTTTTGGATGCGGACCTTCTAAATTGTGTAGGTACAGTTTGACATTTCCGTAATGAATAAAAATTACATGACCTTGCGTGGCTAAATATCTGAATCTCATTCTCTTTCATAAAGTTATTAAGAATAATTAGACGTTCTTTCGTGTTTTTGCGCCCTTTTCTCCACTCGAATCCAAAATCTCCTAATTAGGTTCAATATAACTTCGAGAAAACCTCGTAGGTAGTCATGTTTGGTAATTTTCTGAGTCTTTATCAACAAATATTTAATCATTAATACCTCGTAACCACACATACGTGGTTTATTTTCCAGCTATTTTGTGTAAAAAAAATCCTCGTAAGTGAGTTTGCGAGGTTTTCAAACAAGAGATAAATTGTACGAGTTTTTCTATCAAACGAGAAACAAAAATTGCAATAACTTCTGAAATATTAATTAATACAATTTACCAAATTATTTATAACATCAAAAGCACTTATTTCCTTCAGAAAATTGTATAACTATACTGAAAAACGACTTTGAACTATTGAATTCGCAGCCACGCATGCACTTTCTTACGAGGTTTTCACAGCAGACTGACATACGAGTGCTTTTACGAGGTTCTCATTATAGGTCATAGATGGTGCACCATGTCTATGATGTTTACTCGAGTAAAACTAGAACGTCCATTACGAGGTTTTCTTTCCAAATATGAAATAAAAAAAAAACCATGAAATTTCAAATACGAGGTTTTCACTCTAAGGCGACGATAAACGTTTCTATTTATTTATATTTTAAAACTAAAAACAGGGATAAGTATAGATTTCATAGGACATGATATAATAAGCTAATAAAAATCTGTACAGTATTTCAAAAGAAAATCATCAGAAAATCTGTCTCTATTATGTATACCTATATCTTTCCATAGCTACGTCACACGATCATTACAAGAACAGCATCTGTTCCGGTTCAGATCAGGGCAGTAGCGGCAATTTTTTTCTCTGGTTGCACTCAATGATATTCTATTGTTGCTAAGTAGCGTTGCAATACAAAAGAGATTCATGCCCGAGTGCCACTGGTACCTATTGTGTGTACTTGGAAAATTTAAAAATGCCTTAGTATATTAGCGCAATTTTACTATTATTCGACAAATTCACTTAGAGACCCAAGCATCACTTTAGTTTTACTGATAAAATGCCTGCAAGTTCTGCGTTTTATCGATGAAAAGGTAGCAAACTTATCTAATTTTGGCATTTATTGCTAATATGGATGGTGGAACTCGTGGCTGTATTCACACTGAAATGCGTTATTGTGCTAGTCACATGGATAAGACAAGTATAGGTACAGTCAAGAGCACGCTAAGATTGACACTTTGGACTTTGACCAGGCCCTTGACTGTACAAACAAGGACAACCGTTGTGTTTGAGTGGAAAGAACCATTCACAATTTTCATTATTCATCGAATTACAATCACCTTTACGGCTGATTGTTCAATAGTCAGTTAAAAGTTATCTGAAGAATAAACATCACCTGTCACATTTCCTTTCTATAGTGTCAGATAGTGACAGCATCAATATATTCTCCAGATAAGATTTATCTGACGATTGAACAATCAGCCCTTAGTCTATCAATAAGTCAGTAAACATGGATAAGTTACAGTGTCCGCTCATGGGTTCACCACCAGTATTGATGAAAAGGGTGCTTCCAGAAATAGATTAACAGCCAACCCTTTAAAAGATAAGACTTGAGAGTCTAAGTTTATCATCAGTGACACTGACACTTACTTTTGTAGGTACTGGAGCTCCATAGTTTATAAATGCGTCCAATTCGCTTGTCACCGAAAAAAAACGATTGTTGCACTAAGTTGTAAGAAAAACATTCCTGTACAAAGCACCACACGAGTTCACATCACGACAACGCGGTACAAAACAAGTTTGTAATGGCGTGTTTAGTGTTTACGTAGTACGAAGCGGTCACAGTCCCTGACCCGCCACCTGGCTCGGAGTCACGGGTGAGTGACGCGTGCGCAGCGTATTGTGCTGCTACAGGTATCTTACTGACTAGTGAGTGTTGTGAGGACAGGCTTCCTTCAATCGATAATTGCGTGTCCATGGCAACGCGGCTCGTCCCAAACAAAACAGGGTACATAGACAAAACTCTATTGAAGGCATTCCTATTACATTATGGTTATGGACCGCAACCGCCGTTTCTACTGCTATCCGAAACATAACATCGTATTGCAATTTCGTCATCTGATTTATACTCGTGTATAGGTAGTGTTACGTACCTAGCTCATACAAAGTCGATTCAAGTGGAGTCTATACTCTGGCTACGTCTCTAGGCGTGACGTCACGAAGAACTGTCAACGATCCCGAGCAAACTGGCTGACGGAGCTAGGCTGTGGCGGCGAAATTAATTATTTTAAATGTTTTCTCAAATTTCTAAAAGTCTGTTTGTTGTATAAAAACCATAATACGGTCATCGCATTTTAAAATTACCATCCTAATAGTACTGGCGAGGGATCGCACAGTAAAAAAGATTTAACGCACATAATATCCCGATGAAGGGTTATGAAACCTTTATGTATTGAAAGGTTTCAACATTTTGTTACAGATTTCTATATGGTTAGTTTGTAGTAGTTGTTATATGGTTTGTACTATGAACATATAGTTTAAGGGGTGGTGTTGGAACCTAGTAAACTGCATGTTCAGTATTCTAATAGGTTTACGTATTGACTGGTTTGTATAGCAACGAATTCAAAATAATTTGAAGTTCCTAACAATGTTGTACTTTACGTAATTTGAGTGTCCGGAATAAACACACTTACTTAATTCAAGTTGGTTTTCCTCTAACATGTTCAATCCTCATTGTAGCCAGTTGCAAGACTTGCAAGTATTAATATTACCTTTAGCTAATTAGCTAGCAAAGTCGCAACCTCAGCTGCAAATATTTCGGTGACTTTTGTACAATAACATTATTCTAGTCCTACCACATCTCTTTTCACTAGTTCCAGCAGCGGTATACTTAAAATATCTTTCCCTTAAAACGGTAACGGCGTTACGTAAACCGTATCAAATATCAAACGATGCACTCCACAGGTGTTAATTGATTGCTAGCTAATCAAATTATCATCCAAATCGCATGCAATCAACTGCACTATTGCAGATGGTAATCGGAAGGTGCATTGGTCACGGTGGTGACCTGGTAGTTGCTGGTAGGATGGTCGCTTCCTGCTGACGGTAGGATGTGGGCTTGTCATGCGTAGTACCTCTTGCGTTTTCCACCAAAATCAGGATGGGTGTTAGAAAGGACGGACCTCTAGGTCGAGAAAGAAACCTTTCAGTATCTGCGCCTTTTAAACATGTAGACTTTTTTTAAATAACTATTTAACATCACGTTTCTTTATCGAAAAACCTGTACAGTAAACTGCATTACCATGTTGTTAAATGCTTCGTGGACATCGAAGAGATGAAATACGTGAAAAATAGAAATACGAAAGAAATAGAGACGATTCCAAAATATGTGTAAAGACATGGGTTTCCTACAAGAAGCTAACCTCCTTGGTCAAATCTATTACAGTATGAGATGATATTTTAAAATGCATTGAGTATTTTGTAAAGGACTTTCCATTCAATTGCTACTTTTATGAAAAGAGTTTTCTATGGCATTCCGAAATACCTATATTACTTAGAGAAAGACGTTTCCTGGATGTTCAACCGATAGATTACATTCAAAGAGACTTTACAAAAGTAGAGTATTTGCTACAGAATGCAACGATTAATGTAATAGTTAATGATATAAGAAAGTGTATAAAATTCTCACAAATCTTCAAAATAACCATCTAAAGCAATAAAAGTTGAGATTTTTTTCTAATATTACGAACTTGCGGTGCTGCGAAAATAATAATATTCAGCGTGAAAATGTTAAATTTGTCGACTACAACTTGTCTCGATTCGGATTTGCTGCAATCTTCAAGGTGACCGCTAACGGTAAAACTGAGTGGTTTAACTAGTTTTTTCAATAAGATAATCAGAAATTCGATCCATCGACGGATTCGTAAATAGGAGGTACTTTTGTAAACTTACCGTTTCAAATGTTAAAATAAAACCTTAAAATTTTAAATGCTACATTTTGTATTTATCTAACGTTAAAAATCTGTCACGTCGTTGAAATAACCTGTTGGAACGGATCGGCTTACATTACTATATTGTTAATTATTTACTGGTAATTATCATTTCCTCTAAGTATTTATTTATTGGATCAGCTTTTGCGAGAGGCACAACGGAAAAACACAGCTAAGCCGTTTTTATTGCAACACAGTAGGTACATAATTGGTATATATAATATGCCTTCTTGAGTTGATCAGAGTTACAATTACAAATAAACACTCACGTGGTATCTTCGGGTTGGCAGAGGTATTTCTGAAATGAGCCACTTTTCACAGGTGAAAAAGATTATTTGAGTGCAAAACTGAAGTAAGTAATATAATTAATGTTGACGGGTGCACGGGGAAAACAATAGAAGAAAAAAATAGTGCTTCCTCAAATTGTCATACTATGTATACATATCACTATACTCTCTCCACTATCAAGCTATGTAGAGGGGAACTCAGGTCAAGAAGTATTCATTCTCTGTTCAAAGTTATTTCATCACTACATAGTATAAAACAAAGTCGCTTTCTCTGTATATCCCTATGTCCTTATGTCCCTATGTACTTATGCTAAAATCTTTAAAACTACGCAACGGATTTTGATGCGGTTTTTTGTAATAGATAGAGTGATTCAAGAGGAAGGTTTTAGTGTTAGCATTGCACCCGTGCGAAGCCGGGGCGGATCGCTAGTCTCTTATAAGGTGTTCGTTCGGTGAGCATGTCTCAATGAGTTTTACGAAAATCACACATGGCTGGACGACGGTAAAGGAAATGATCGTGAGTATATCCCGCAGACATGTCTCGTTCTTTAGTACATTCCTTACACTGTCTAAAAACTACTAAACTCGTACAAAACAAACTAAGTTCGTGATAACCTAAATCTGTAGGCGTTATTTTCCGCTATGCATAATTAAAAAAACATGTTAATCTATCGGTAAGCCATATGAATCTAACACACGAAACTAGTGATATACATCTGACGAAAGCCACGTCGACGGAGCCGTATACTCGTACGAAATAAAACTGGGGCAATGGCTCGCGTGTCAACATGCGCAGGCGCATACGCGCTGCATATCAAACACTTTCCTTGTGCCTCTGCTGCCTCTATCAGACGATGACTTCACTTAAGTACAATTTAAAACTATAAATCTCAAATAATTAGTCATAGTCCTAATAATAGATTGCACGCCAATTTAAACACAAAAAAAAATGCTCACCAATTCATTCGGGATTATTCCGAACAGCTTAAATTCGGTATAAGCACGTATGTTTTTTTGGTAAGTAGGTAGATATATATATAGATATTTCAGTGTTTTGTAATCACTACATAGTATAAAACAAAGTCGCTTTCTCTGTCCCTATATCCAT
Organism: Ethmia dodecea; assembly: GCA_963855545.1. NCBI lineage: Eukaryota > Metazoa > Arthropoda > Insecta > Lepidoptera > Depressariidae > Ethmia > Ethmia dodecea. Next base: position 4,325,778 of record OY979437.1, read on the forward strand.
AAGTGTGCTTAGATCTTTAAAACTACGCAACGGATTTTGATGCGGCTTTTTTTAATAGATAGAGTGATTCAAGAGGAAGGTTTTAGTATTAGCATTGCATCCGTGCGAAGCCGGGGTGGGTCGCTAGTATTATAATACAAGAGTACATTTTTGTAGTTGTTTTGTCACGCAACGGGGAAACGGATCGACGTGATTCTCGCATTGGTAGTTATAGATAGTTGGAGGAACCTAGGAATGATGTAGGCAATTTATTTATTTATCTTCAACCCGGAGTGCAGACGACGTGTTATGGGTTGTTTATAGGTAGAGATTAAAAAAAATCATCTGGACTTTTTTCTATCAATCAATGCATCATAGAACAAATTAAAAAGAATTTGGTCAATGAAGTTGGAGTGTTTTAATAATAATACGAGTAAGTACAGAAATAGATCAATTAGATACTTTACTATATGTTTTTTTTTGTATTTATTTTATTTTTCTTATTCATTGTATACATAATATAATGTAGGTATAAATATTGTGACGATGAGAATATATGACTGTAGGTACGTCATTAACAGCGTAAATAGAAAGTGTCTTAACTTCATCGGCTTTCTAATTATGATCGATGTTAAAAATGTCCACAAATACGCATTTCTTTTGAAATTTTTTGTTTACTACGATACGTAACTTGGGTATCCTACTTTGAACATGGACAAGTATGATGTCTTCGTACTTTTGTATTTTCTAACCAAATTTTTCCTCAAATAAAGAGCAATAGTAGCATATAGCAATAGAGCAATAGTATAAATTCAGCTATGCTAATTCATTTTTCGGAAAAAATTAACACAGTCAGTTATTATACCTATCACGTTTAGGGGTCCAATATATCTCGTGAAATGTGGGTATATCCAGTAATGGAATACCTCTGCCTACCCCCTCGGGGACAAAAAATGCGTGAGATTATATCAGTTACTAGCGACCCGCCCCGGCTTCGCACGGGTGCAATGCTGAATTTTCTTTTGCTATAAACCTTGCGGAACCTTTCCAACGGATGCAAAACCATGGAAATCAGTTCGTCAGTTCTGGAGTTAAATCGTCAGGAAGGAAAACCCGACTTATTTTTATATAGTAGATTATAGAAAATGATGACATTTCTAGCCACCAGCCCTTGGAGATGACACGTGACACGAAGACGTAACATAATGTATGGGTGAATACACTCTATACATCTTTGTATCTCTTTTAGGCGCATAAATGTCTGTCATTTCAGTCCCATGTTTCTTTATCTATAGTGTTGCGTTGTACCGTGTGGTGCATCACGGGACTGGCTGGGATTTGTCAATATTTTGTATGCTCGTGATTTCCAAGGTAGGCTACGCAAGAGCTACACTCACACAAAATTATGAGATCGCGGTGACGGCATATGTGAATAGGGCTCAATGTCCAGTAATATACAACGCGTCACAGAATAAGCGCAATTCCTCATACACCCCAATTAGTATATTAATATAAAAAAAATTGGTGCAATAGTAGGTACATTAGTTTTGCCTAATCAATTTTCTTAAATAAAGAGGAATAATAGTACGATTTCCATAAGTAGCACTAAATTCAGCTATGCTAATTCATTTTCGGCAAAATTTAACACGTAGGTATTGAAAATATGTGTGAAATCGTAATAGGTGAAATCGATTAAGTAGTCGATACTGAACAAACTAATTTTAGGACTTGCGCTTATTATGTAACATATTGTATAGATATGAAAAAATACTTAAACATTTAAATGTAGGCGAGATATATAGGCAGAAAATCCTCAAGAATTCTGTAGCCAGTCAGTATATAAGTTTCATAAATATAAGTACCTACCTATATCTACTATATAAAAATAAGTCGGGGTTTCCTTCCTAACGATTTAACTCGAGAACGGGCGGACCGATTTTGATGAAACTTTTTGTGTGGGTTCGAGTGGGTCCAGGGATGGTTTATAGCAAAGAAAATTCAGCATTGCACCCGTGCGAAGCCGGGGCGGGTCGCTAGTTGTGTAATAAATATACCTATACCTACATGATGCATGCTGAGTGACAATGGAGTGAGTTTGGCCGAAAATCAACCATATAAAATAAATATGACCTTGGTAAGAGTCTGACAGTTTTCAAGATATTTCAACTTTATTTTCATAATAACTTATTTCCTGCTGCCACTATAGTAACATTTTAGTAACACCTTATAGTCCCCCTGGGTCAGTAGGTAGATAGTACTGGTAACACCGACTTATGTCGCTAGTACCATTAAAAACAAGACTAGTTTTAGCTCATGTGTTTACTACAAAAAATATTTTTAATTATTAACGTTTAACACACTTTTAAGTTATTTTTTTGTGTACGTCATCTAACTCAAATAATTGCTTTAGCTATCCAAATGACTTGTTTGGATAGCTAAAGCAACTCGACCATGAAGATTGGCTTTGGCTGGCTATAGCTTATATTAATAACTAGTGGCCCGGGCAGACGTCGTTCTGCCACCGTATAAACCATCCCTGGACCCACTCTAACCCACACAAAAAGTTTCATCAAAATCTGTCCAGCCGTTCTGGAGTTTTAATCAGACTAACGAACATCAATTCATTTTTATTTATATAGAAGATAGAAGATATATACATCACCGGCAAAGGTCATAAAGTATAATTGTTCTATCTGATCGGTCTAACAATGCCAAGTTAGGTTCCTCCCGAAGCACTTTGGTGAGCTAGTTTTGGAACACCATTGACTGATACAACATAGTCAATGTTCATAACAGGAAAATATGTTAAAACAGTTAAATATAAAACTGACGTTGATAGAAGTCGCCAAACTTGCTCAAACCTAGTTAATAATTACAACAAAAACAACATTAGACTCTTTAGTAGAGTAGACAAAATACATTTTGGAATGTACCATGATAGCATAGTCTTGAAAGATTGTGTGTTAAAGTATTAACACACTGGTCGTATCACAGCACGTTAATTATCTCAAACAGAATGTCACTTGAACCGGTTATCTGCAGCGCGGCGACATTTCTTTGGAAATCAGTTCCAGATAATTGTTAGCAATTTCTAAATTGTAACCGATGGAGAATTTTTGCTACAAATATTCATGAATATTAACGAAGAAGGTAATTAATGAAAAAAGTTTATAGTTAAACATGCTTTTAGCTGTTACTTTGCCATCATAAGAAAGGAACCTTCATGGTACCTACCTAAGTAATACCTACTCACACATTTTTAATCCCTGCAATAAAACGAAATCACCTGTTTAAAATGGGCATCTGATAGCTGATGAAAGTTTGTATGATGTATCGGTATTTTTTAAGTTAGAGAGAGGAAACACGTGATTCAGCTTTTTTAAATTCCGTCTAAGATAACAAAAGTTTTAATGTTTTATATTTTTGAAATTTGGAGATGTACCTAAGGATCAGTTTAATTTAAGTGTTATCATGCAATTTTAAAGACAGTGATGCAATACAGAACTTGTTTACTACACAAAAATTACAAATTTCAGTGTCGAGGAATTCTTCGTGAGGCAGCGAGGCGTCTGACTGACCCTGACGACACTCTTTAAAAATTTGGCGACATCACCCCAATGCCAAAAAATATTCATGCGGCAATAAGTATCGAGTAATAGCTAGTAGGTACTCATTACAATGCGATGATAGGTACAATAAATAAATAAATAAACCTATGCAATAAACACACTGCCATCTCAGGTCTAAGAGTTAAATTCAAATTGGAAAGTCTCTCGGGTGTGAAGTACAATAGTCTTGTAGCACTGATCCCACTCACGTAACGACTAACAATGTGTTAGTGCTCAATGAAATGTGACACCAATACGAACATTACGGTAAACTATCGATCGAATGCATCGTGTATAGGGTTTATGCCACTGACCGACACAGTTCAGAGGTTTCCCCAGAGTAACATGTATTTTGTTATTGAGTTATAGCATAACGGATTTTGCAAGAGATTTACAGACGAGAACCAGTGCCGGATTAAGATAACTTGATGCCCTAAGCAATCTTCGTTAAGTGACCTACCAATAATTAATAAAAAAAAAAAACGTGTGGCACTCGGGGACTGCCGCGGTAAAGCTATTGCATAGCATTTTTTATCAACAAGACTGCCGAAAACAAACGACGTTAGACAATGCAAGGCCTTCAAGCCACACCTCCGTGCCCGTCGGAGTGGGGTCGGTCGGTCGGTCGGTCGGTCGGTCGGTCGGTCGGTCGGTCCGTCCGTCCGTCCGTCGGTCCGTCCGTCCGTCCGTCCGTCCGTCGGTCGGTCGGTCGGTCGGTCGGTCGGTCGGTCGGTCAGACGGTCGGTCGGTCGGTCGGTCGGTCGGAGGGTCGGTCGGTCGGTCGGTCCGTCCGTCCGTCCGTCCGTCCGTCCGTCGGTCGGTCAATCGGTCGGTCGGTCGGTCGGTCGGTCCGTCAGTCCGTCCGTTTGTCCGTCCGTCGGTCCGTCCGTCCGTCGGTCGGTCGGTCGGTCGGTCGGTCGGTCGGTCCGTCCGTCCGTCCGTCGGACCGTCCGTCCGTCCGTCCGTCGGACCGTCCGTCCGTCCGTCCGTCGGACCGTCCGTCCGTCCGTCCGTCCGTCGGTCCGTTGGTCCGTCGGTCGGTCGGTCGGTCGGTAGGTAGGTCGGTCGGTCGGTCGGTCGGTCGGTCGGTCGGTCGGTCGGTCGGTCCGTCCGTCCGTCCGTCCGTCCGCCCATCCATCCATCCATTCATCTACTATCATAACTTGGGTTTGGATTATGCCCAATAAACAAGCCACGCCTCCGTGCCCGTCGGAGTAGGGAGCGTGAGGATTTTTCGTTACGGAATTTCTGGATTCGGTCCCCGCGCTCAAGGCCCGCGATAGAAGCTATGCAATAGCTTAAAATATTTTCACTTCTCATGCTCTAAAAGTACGCCAATATAGCCCTACGAAGCGGGACTAAAGTGACCACTTTAGGGAGTATCAAGTATTTTTTTTTTAATATCCTTAATTAGAAAAAGACAACCTCAAACAGCCAGTAAATATCTGTAGAGTGTGGACTGAAGATGTCATTGCGAAAATGTGAAGAGTTTTAGTTCCATGGTTTTTCCGCGAAGAAGGTGGCGCCATGTGTTTTAAATTGTTTACCTGCAAAGAGATTTAAATCTCTTTGTTAATCTGTGACAGCCTGACAGGTTTAGAAGAAAAAACTGACCGCGAAAATTTCTGAATTTTTGTCGAGTGTTTTGTTGGGTTTTAAATAAATTTGTACTAAATTGAAAATTTTTCTCGCACTCAAAGTGAAAAGTACAGTTTGCACCTCGAGACTAAACGCCAACTTAATATACCCTCGGTTTCATGACTCCCTCGCAAGCTCGGGAGTCAAACCACCTCTGGTATATAATGGCTTCGTTTAGTCCCTCGATATAAAAAATACTATTATGCGCATCGTAGGTAGAATATGTAAGTAGGTATGTGTTGTTCCTCCTGCACTTATCCCATGCTAGGTGAGGTCGGCACAACATGATTTCACATGTTGTCATAAGATGCGACCGAACGAAACGACAACGACAATTTAAAACGTGCGGATTTTGAAATTGCTTTAACTTTCGTGTGATCGTTTTTTTTTCTGTCGTCCCTAGACGGGATGCCCTAAGGAATTGCTTAAATAGCTTATAGGCTAATCCAGGATTGCCGGTAACCTTCTAGTGATAGTACAGGTCGCGTTTATAAATTATCCTATTTAGCCTCTCAATGACATAGACGTGAGAGAATCTAGAGTTTAGGAGATATAAGTATTATGATTCTTTTCCATTTTCTGACAGTTTGGAAACAGCCAGCAGAAAAGATTGTTTTATTTGATTTTTCTAATCTTAACTTTATTCCATTTGTTCTGTACAGTCAAGAAAACATGAAGCTTTACACTTGCAGTGCGAATCGGACCTCTAAGGTGATTGTAATAATACGTAGGTACTTCGGATTTCATTTGGTTGTCAACGAATTTGTAACCTGCTATCAAGGAGTTTTGGATTGTTTAATTTATCAAGTGTCAATCAGTAATGGTTACTGCAGCACTTGAAAGTTAACAGCACAGCTTGATTTACCATCTATGTCATCACAAACGACACTAAATTAGTAAACAATATTAGTGACGTAACAAGAAATAAGCATAACTTAGAGAAATTACAATACAACATTACGTACAAACTCATATTGTACTTGCTTACTCTTAAAATAATTTCCATTCATCTGTTAACGTTAGAAAGTTTAGAAACAATCAAAACACTGTCACTTTTCACGACTCACTAAAACAACTGACAAGTAAAAACTTGACTTGAAATAAAACTTCTTTATAAATTCTTTAGGTAGACTTGTCTTTCAATTTAATTAATAACTTTTAATTATTGCCAATACCTACATACCCTCCCGGTTTCGGTCCAGTCTCCGTCTTTTGTATTATATTTTTAAATAGATAACACTTATTTACAAAGAAAATATATAAATAACTTTTTGGTATGACCAAAGAGCTTGTGAGTCGAGTCGAGTTGATATTTTGGTGTAAAAGAGCGTCGTAGATCATGATGGGAGTCCGGACGAAGCGAAGTATTAAAAGTCGCAACTATAAACAATATAATAAAATTAAATAAATAATAAGTTAATAAACCGTCTTCGTAGGTTGTTTCATGAACTTGTCACGTGTCTCAAGTGGCTTCATATTTGACCTCGCGTGCACGACCCTCTTCCAGTGAAAGTCGGCTGTGACTTGAAATAAACTATTTTATAATAATATTCCCATCGCGTTTTATTTTCACGCCGTTTTAGGCCACTACTGCTAAGTACCTACCTATCTTTCTTTTTTTTCTATGACTTTTCTTAAATTTTCTCGTGTTTAAGTCACAATGCAGTCTTCACTTACTAATTTTACTGTCGTTGAAAAAAATATATATAACATGACGTTGAAGACACTGTATTTTTGTTCATGAAACAAGTATTAAATAGAGGAAGGATTTGTACTTATTTTTGTATTTCTGTATGTTAGTAACCAATAAACTCAAAAACTACTAGACCGATTTTTAAAATTATTTCATCAATATAAAGCTACAGTATCCTTGAGTAACATAGGCTATATTTTATTCCCGTATTCGAACGGGAACGGGAACTACGTGGGTGAAACTGCGCAGAACTGCTAGTATTCATATAATTGACTAGCTGTTCCGCACGGTTTTACCAGCGTAGTTACCGTTCCCGTGAGAATATGGGAATAAAATATAACCTATGTTATTCAGGGATATTATAGGGATATTTATAATATTAGTGTAGAAATGTAGATTAAAGCCCATTCTTTTTCAGTGTGCGGAATGACCCAAAGTGAGGGGTCCAAAGAATATCTCGTGAAAAGTGGGTATATCACAACAACCAACCTCGGGGATAAAAGGTGTGAGATTATTATCTGTATCTTTTATTACTACATAATATGTTATTCTACTAACCTATAGACCTTGTACTAGTGTGGTCAGTTTCTTATTATTCTTCGTCTCTTTAAAAGGTTAACGATGATGTCACGAGACTTAGAGCTTCTTTCGTAAATCTATTAAAAAAATCTACTTTTAATCAGACAACATATTTGCATGATTAGAAACTCGAATTACTCGAATAATTTATAAATTTTCGTGATTTTTTTTAAGTTGTCTTTCCAACATTCGATGTTTATATGCTTCAGTAAATCACAACTTTTTTGAGAAAACGAGTCTCCACATTTTAGGCAACATTAATTTAAAAACTATCTAAAACTAAAATAAAAAAAACTACTTTCAATTTAAGTTACACAGGTTGTTATCACCAGTTCCACAGGACTATAATATTTACACTATTCTCCTTATCGTGTATCTACCTACGCAGATTATTTGAAAAAGGTTTTAATTATTATATTTTAAGTGGGGAATACGAGTAAGTGCAACACCTTTTTGTGAGGAGTGTCGGATAATCTAATATCAAAACTTGTATACCTACATACAAGTTGATCGGAGGAGTGGAGTATTTATTGAGGTACCTACTTAGATATTTGTAGTGCAAACTAAGTAAATAACAAAAACAATGCTTTATTAATGTGGACGCTCATTGTAATTATATCAATATTATTTCAATAGTTAGTAAGTACTTAATAAAATAATAATAATAATCTAAGTAACGTTTGTTATGGAGCAATACATAAATATTATGTAACATGTTATTTGTTCAGTACAACATGAACATACCTACTTACCTAAATTTAGTATGGCTACATTTACTATAATAAATAGTTTTTTGTGAGTATATAGTTACCTAAACAAATTTTTCCTTCTTCTGTTTTTTATTTGTCAGAGTCAAGACTTATGCCTTTTAATTTATTATATTTTGATTGTCAAATTTGCAATTTTTATTTAACTTTGTTTTATTTAATACGTGTCATAAAAAAGTTATGATATTTTACAGTTGAGGACGGCCAGGCAAAGGGACACATACAACGCTTTTTGCGAATGTAATAGCAGTAAGGCTGATAGCATTAATTGCAAAGGCCTTAATTATTAAAAAAGTAATAAAAAATATTGAGCGGCATCAGCTTTTAATTTCTACCTGCCATGACAATGCAACCTACACGAAGTATGCCGCTAACATGTGTCTTATTTTAAAAGTTATTGGTAGGTATTAAGGTTGAATTTATATTTTCTCTTGTTTTATAGGGACTGTAATGTAATACAAAAGGAAAAGGTCAACTTTATCAGTTGCCAGGTGGAACCAGAACAAGTTTTTGTATGTATACTTTCGACTTTTTTCTTTAATATGAGCTTGATTTTTCTTATCTGTGCCACTAATTGCGGCTTTTGTAGTGTACTAGCAGCGCCCGCGACTTTCTTTATTATGTAAAACAAATCAATTGTAAGTAGGACAAAACGTCTTACCAAAAAATATTTAATTTTGGGAACTCTCACGCCTTCTCCCCGAGACTTCATATATAACCCACAAGCCTTTAGGGATCGAGTGAACAGGCGTCTTCTCGTCCCATCGTAGGGCCCGGCATCTTTGCTCTCGGGCTAGTCTGCGGTCAAGGGTAAGCCCATCGTTAATAAAAAAAAAGTTTGTCAGAGTTTCCATTTCTGGAAGTATATAACTACCCTCTTTTCGTTGTTAGTTTCTTTTGACTACTATACACGTGACAGAGGGGAGCAGAATTGGGGTGCTGTTACCTACACATATCTCAGAACCAAATCTGGTTTCCTCAAGATCTTAAGGCATAGAGCGGCCATTGGTTTTTTATTTATTAAAAAAAATCTAGTGACAATGACTTATGTGTTAGTAAATCCTTAACCCATGTGTCAGTAGATATATGTAGAACACAACAAAAGAGTATAAAAGGACAGTCTAGCCTGTCCCCGATAATTTTCAGGATGCTATTGGTGCTTCCCCGCACCCTGCTGCGCACTAGAGATGCGCCGCGCTTGCTACCTATTTGGATACAAAAACTTTGATCAAATACTTCTATGATCATATTTAATTTTCTTTAGGTACCTACTCATGACATTTTCTAAACATGTACAGAGTTTTTGAAAACCGTAGGCGAACCGGAACTTCATAAATGACAGACAGTCTCAATTCCATCAGGGCTATCACTAAACTTATGAACGAGTATAGGTACCTATATTATATATACCCACATCAGACATACACAGGCATGATCAAACTGCGATTTAAAAGTTTCTAAATCAATTAAAATCAGAAACGAACCTTTATTGCATTTATTTATGGGCTGCCAGTTGTAACATTGGTCCAATAAAAAACTAATTAGATACAAAAGAAGTTGAAGCAGCCACAACATGTTTAAATTAAAGACATCATAATTAATTACCGTGCTAACCATTTTACTACTCACATTTCTAAACATAACAACTACTTTTTAAAAATGGCGGCTGACCGAATATGAAACACGAATCCACAAAACAAGTTTCGTTGATGTCTTTTATATTCACGCGTAGAATTATCAACATGTCGAATGATCCAACCAAAATCATTATTGATAATGACTTTCGTTTATACACGAGTAGTTTCTCATTAAAGTTGGACTGTGTTCTATTCATTCTTTATAAGTAGGACTGAAGGCAATTGCAATGATCAACTTATTTTATTCGTAATTTTACGGTGTTTCAAAATTGTGTAGTTGACTGCCTAGTCAAATCAATGACCGTTTGTCATCTGTCAAAAATCAAATTTATTATAGAAAATAAACTTTTAATTAAAAAAACATCACTGCGGATGATGTTAAGCTATTGGCTGGGTGCGAAGTAGGTGGTGGGGGAACCACGAATCGATCGCAGCGCCCATGGTGGCTAAAAAAGGAACTAGGGACGGACGAACTGTCACTTTTTACTAGAGAAATTTGCGTATTCGTGCATTCTTAGTGAAAATAAATACTTGAACATGGGTAACGAAACCTGCTGCGTAATCAACTGCAAGAATAATGGCAAAAATAGTGATCGGAAATTCAAAAAATTTCTAAGAGCAAGTTGAAAACAAGATCAACGACTTCAATGATCTTTTGTATGGCGTTGATGTCACTGAAGTTTGTCTATTTACACTAGCTTCAATGGTGTGGCTCATTTGATTTTCACATTTTATTTCTTTTGCATCTTGCACATGTTGAGCCAAAACTAACTGTTTGCCTTTTGTGGTGGTTTGTGACTGAAAAACTGTATTGTGCGTTATTGTCCGGAATCCAGTTTTTATAATCAATTTGGCCATGTTGAACTGAAATTACACAACAGTCTGCATTATTATCGACAGTACTGCTATAAATAATGGTCTACAAGATATATGAAACGCTCTAGTCGATAAATTTTGTCCATTTCCTTACTTATTTACCGTGAAGCCATGAGAAAGTCCGTGTAGGTATACTGCCTGAAATTTACTGATTGTGGTATTTTTGACGGGAAATAAAAACGGTCAACATTATTATCGACGCTATAGACTTACAATATCCAACAGGACCTAAGTAAATAACGTTGTTTCACTGAAATTATTTTTGTGTTTACTTACTTTTCGTAATGACAGCCAGACATTTGACATTTCAAAGTCCGCCTCAATTCTTACCACTAGTTGGCGCTGTCATCGCGCACCCAGCCAATAGTGGCCAACTAACTGTGACAATTCTTCAAGGCTATCTGACATGGCTTTGGGTTAACGACTTCTATTGTGCGTAAACAATATATTATTAAATACTATTCATACTTGTAAAATGAAAATCATAGACTAATAAAAATAACATTTTTAATTCGTACTTGCAATTAATACGATTCTATAGAGATACTATAAAGTGTGTCTGCACTATACATATAGATAACTAGCAAAAGATTTAAAGATACTAATTTTTCAAAATACACAAGTCATTTCTATCTATGAGTTATTCCTTAACGGTCATAAATAGCTTGTTATGAATTGATGTTTTTTTCAATAAATTCTAGTCACGACCTGAACCTATAACGGTAATGGGAATCGGTATTTCAATTTTTACGGTTTTAATAAACAACCGTTTTAAGATTTTTACAGATATTTAGTAGATGTTGAATCTACGTAAAGTTTAATGCGGTAATGAGGTACTTGAAAATATTACGTAATTAAGTAAATATTTCACATGAAGTGCTCGCGTGGGAGATTACTATATTATACCTAGCATAGAATATGTAGCTTATAGCTTATTGACCTACAAATAGGCGGTGAAATGTGTGTAAAAAATGGAATACCCACAGACCATTAATTAATGGTCTGGGGAATACTTCTGCTATTCTCTTCGGGGATAGAGCGTTTATAAAAGTGCATCTCCAATCTTCAATGTAGGTATTCAACCTACATTCATTTGTGCTGTGTAAAGGCAGTTTCATCTAAATGTAAGTTATATGACTGGCTGGCACGATACACATTACTCAGATATACGAGTACCTACCTACTTAGGAGCAACTGAATTGAATACATATTGCAAAATGCAAACAAGATATTTATGTAAGTGTGACGTCTTGTTGCAGCACTGATGCTGTTACTAGGTGGATTAGTTAGTTCACGGCTAAAACATCATGGAAATAGTCCATGGAACCCGTTTACAACTTTCTATGGGAACCCGTGCACCATTGTTTGCCGAGCGTTTATCGGCGAAGCGGCATATTTATAAACATGGTCTCAGGTACACTCAGGTAAGCATTTCTCACGGGTATTATCTACAGCTGATCTTGGTCTATTTTCATTTACATGAGAAACGATACATAGCTAAGACTTGAGATTCAAAACCATTCCAATTAGATTCTCAAACGAGAACAGACGAGAAAGAATTCGCTCTTAAATCCGTTGCACACTTTCATGTCGAACGGTAAAAACGCCTAATTCCGTATTTTTAGTGACTTATAGATACAACTTTCTTAAATTAAATACTGACTCGGTGCGAAGTCTACGTGAGTGTCATAATTCACATGCCCAAGTGTAAACAGCGAGACGAGATCACGAGCCGACGTGGAATCAACCAGATCCGAATGTGGAACAATGCGCAGGCGCACCCGATCGCACACACCCACACCGTTATCCAACCCATCGGGTGAACCCTCAGTCACCTGACTGACCAGCATACGGGTCACAGTGTCACAAAAATTTACCGTTAAAGATCCTCGGAGTTGCTCCAACGGTTATGTCCTCGTCATGTCATCACTTGCACAAATCACTAGGTTTGATCATCTAATCACTACGATCACTGTGATCACTTCACATCACCACCAGTCACAGATCCTCAGGCATATCGCGACGGTTTGGGCAGAGCTAGAGCCGCGTCAGAGCGCACGGAACCTTCAAATGAGACGGACCGTGAAACTTAACCTACCTGTCGCGCTTGCGTGTTCGCGGTCGGCCCACCGGACCGCGTACCCTGTTTTACCGACGCGCACCCCGCCATCTTTAATTAAAACCTCCTTGGTAACGCTATTTACTTTTTAAAACTATACACTAGCGTCATAAAATCTTCACGTTACGTATCTGAAACGCTACATATTTACAATGTAACACAAAAACTAAGTAAATATTTGTGTTTTCTAGAAAATCTCAGCGTTAAAGCCTTAAAACTGTTTTATCGACGCGCACTAACGCCCTCTGTCGGAAAATTAGTGAACAAAGAAAATTTTTAAGTCAGTGTTAACACCGCATTAAAGTTATTAAAGTGTATCACGTATCTATAATCACTCAGAATGGTAATTATTCTGCAACGTCCATGTTGTAAATTATTGTAGGTGATCATAATAATGCTTAGGTTGCCTTATGAACAAATTAGTAAATAGCGTCGTAAAAGTGAAGTTTTTACTCCACGGATGAGTGACTGGCGAAGTTGACACAGCTTATAGAGAACGTTCATCGATTAATTTACACCGTGGAATCGAGATGAAAGTGTAGATGGCGCCATGTGCCAGATAAAAGCCTCACATGCATGAACCATGCATTTTATCCTGGAAGGTGCAACTGGTGTAATGTAACATAATAGGCACCTATAAATATATACTCCAGCTTTAAAAAAGTATTGTTTTTTTACCTACGTGTTGACTTCGGTCCTATCCATGCTCTCCTGTCAAATGTCCGAGGCTTTAATAGTCCCGAGAATTCAAACAGAAAAGACAAACAGTCATATAATATTTATTGTCCAATGGCAAGCCTAAAAAGATTCTAAAGGGAAAATATAATCAAAAATTTAAAAAAAAACATGTATTTTTTGCAGGTACAAAAAGTATAGAAATCTCCATAGTCTCTTAACAAAGGCACTTTAAACTCGTCAATGAAGATTAGCTAAATGTAATCAGCAGCCCATCTCCACCAACGATTTGCCAGTTCCGATTGCAGTAGGTACCCCGAGAGAAGAACCAGCAAGAAACTGAAGGACAGCTCTTTTTAATCTCACGTCTACCTACCATGAATATGGCTGTTCACTGTTGTGTTTTTGTGGGTTAGGGGGGTGAGTCTATATGTGTGTGTTTATCCCCGAAGAGGGGTTTGCAGTCTTTGCATAGCTATTGTATTCTGAAGCAAGTATCATTGATTGTACTATTTGGCGTCGTCAAAACAAATTTTGAGTTTCCTCATGATATTTTCGTACATCCTAGAAATTGTACTATTTCCTATTCTGTGGTAGAACTGGAGATAACTATGTATGGCGGTTTTTTTTAAAAGTCATTATTTCCGTACAGAAAACATAAAATATATTTTTTCCCTTACTCTATTTTGTGATTTGTAAACAAACCAATCAATGATTACATTATTTATATTAGTTTCAAGATCAATCCTAAATTCTTATATAAAATAATGTTACTTACTTAGTTATTCAGACAGCAGCCTCACACATCCAAATTAACATAGATATGCATCAAATTTACAAGCAACTTGTCATGAAATAAAACGAAATCTTTAAACCAAAATCCTTAAAATAAATAATCTCACGCCTTTCATCCCCGAGGGGGTAGGCAGAGGTATTCCATTACTGGATATACCCACATTTCACGAGATACATTGGACCCCTAAACGTGATAGGTGGTGAGCCCATCGCCGGACCGGGTCTGTTTACACATGTTTCAGAATTAATTCTGAGACCTGCTGGTTTCCTCACGATGTTTTCCTTCACCGTCGAGCTAGTGATAAATATGTACGTAAGTTTTGAAAAACTCATTGGTACATGCCAGGATTCGAACCCGAGCCTCACTGATTTTAGGCCGGCTCTTTAACCGTCCGGGCGTCCGTAAATTAGATAAGTCAACTCTTATAAATGTGAAAACTAAACTTGGTTACTGTAATGGCGACGGTAACCGTTTGTGGTGTCTGACTGTGTCTGTTTTGCTAGTTCTGTTAGTCTTTTTTAAGCTGTCCAAGATAATTTTAAAACTGTATAAGTACCTAATACATATTTCTTCTCTCTGTGGAAATAGGTAATTCTCTATAAGGGATAAGACAAGTCTCTCTGTTTCCGATTTTGTCGATTTATCTATCCTGCTTAATATTATAAACGCGAAAGTTTGTATGGACGGATGTTTGTTCCTCTTTCACGCAAAAACTACTGGAGGGATTTTGATGAAACTTTACAATTGTATAGCTTTATAGGTACGTCAGAATAACACATAGGCTATATTTTATCCCCATATTCCCAAGGGAACGGGAAGTACGCGGGTGAAACCGCGGGGCGCTGCTAGTATAACATAAATGTGAAAGTACCTGACTCTGTCTGTTTGTTATATCTTCACGTCAGAACCAGTGGCAATCCTAAAGTTCACACGGAGGCCGGCAACAGCTAACTATTACTGAAATAAGACTCTCTCTTCCATAGGTTGTATAGGCTGAACATGTTTAATTGATGTTCTGTCGATATTAATGTCGGTATGTATTTTTTTTAGACTGCGGGTTGTCTACCTCAATATAAAAAAGTCTCGATATTAATGGCCGGTCAAGCCGCGTAACCGAGAAACAATACGATTATCAGAATCTATTGTAACAGATCGCCCGTGATAGGCGGCTGCTTGATACGCAAAGAAAAGATATATACTTATTATTATAAACGCTAGAGTTTGTGAGGATGGATGTCAGACAGAAGTATTGTTCAAAGGCTTGTAAAGAATTGTGCATAGATATTTTGTAAAGGTTACTGCGAAGTTCAGGCACATTTTTCTCTCAATACTTATAATGAATGTATTAAGGACTACATGTGAAATATGAGTTCTATGCAATGTGAGAACAGCCCCCCTAGCCAAGTGGCATTGCACAATCTAATCGAATGTTATAGATTGACATGTATGGGATTGACATTAGCGTTAGCGCTCGTTGGCAAGTGCTTATGTCAATCCCATACTTGTCAATCTTAAAGAACATTCGATTAGATTGTACAATGCCACTTGGCTAGGGGGGCTGTTAATGACTTGTAAACAGATACCTACTACCTTATAATAACTGCGATGAATATTCATAGGACAGTCGTTACTCGTGCCAATGTCGAGTTGGGGTCTATAAATATAATTTATTTAGTACGAGTATTTACCATCTGCATTAAACAAACATCTCAATTATGTAAACATTGGTTCTGCTAATCAAATGTTTTAGTTACAACATTTGCAGTCAAAACCGGTACTATTTTCATTTCTAAACTTTTAAGGTTATGCGAATTCGATCTTTATAATATTGTTATCAATATTCTATCTAAATTTTTGGAACCAGATGTCTGTGAATAATAATATTGTTCTAACAAAAAACCCTAATTTATTAATAGCCTTTCGCTGTCAAAATCATACTTGTTGATTATCGGAAAGTAAGTACCTATATTTTTTTTCTACAATAACTACTTACTTACTTATGTATTTAGGTAAGTTCCTAAGTTACCTATTGTTAAAATATTTAAAAAAAAATGTTACTTGCGGGTTAGAAACACATACCATTTTTAAAGAAAATAGCTTATGGGTTCGATTCTGCATTACAGCGCCTTAACTTATTTTAGTTTAGACCTGTCATTTTCTTTCTCATAGAGAAGAAAAGAGACGAGTGATATTTAGTCCTGTCAAATTAAAATTAGTCCTGTCAACTAAGGCATTTCATAACGTGTTTAGTGCTTATGTAAATAAGTCATGACTCATGACTAAAATACAGCCTCTGACAGGACTAAATTCGGTAGGTTATCTTCTATCCCTTTTCTTTTTTTGAGGTAAAATAAAGACAGGAATAAACTAAAATAAGTTTAGTCGCTGTAATGCAGAATCGAACCCTATGTCTTTTTATCTGACCGAAGCTGCTGTGCTCACCACCTCTCACGTTTAGGAGTACCTACAAAGAATATACCTATAGGTACCTACTGTAAAACGTGTCGATACCTATTTTCAGAAATGGAATACCTCTATGTACCCCCTCAGGGATAAATGGCGTGAGATTATTTATTTATTTTATTTATTACTAGCGGTTCTGCGCGGTTTCACCCGAGTTGTTCCCGTTCCCGGGAATACGGGAATAAAATAAAATATAGCCTATGTTTCTCAGGGATGTACAGCTTTCCAATACTTTCCATTGGTTAAATAATTTCTAAAATCTAATATCTATTTTTAGAGTTTATTCGTTCGTTACAAACATACAATAATACAAATCGTTCCTCTTTATGATATTATATTATTATAGATAAATTGTCATTTATGTTGAAAAGTATGATATCGTCTCGGCACACTCGGGCACCTGATTATTATGTTAACGTTCGGTTATTGTTGGCGAACGAACACGGACTTTAGCGGACTGTTTCCAGTCTGGACGGAAGTCATGTTTCCAAATCGAATGGTAAAATTTAGAAACGGCCAATGACTAAGCGCTTAGTCATTCTCATTATTATTTTATAGCCAATTTTATCTTAAAATATAGGATCTAAAAAACTAGATTTCAATATCGTCATGTTCACAGGTGGACGGCGTTTGGTCACGAAATAGCCGCTTTATGCAGATTAATGCAATAAATATCGGTAGAGCCGGACTGTCTAGGATGCGAGAGGCAGAGGCCACACACAAGTAACAGTGTCAAGGAACGTGTGGGTGAACACTAGATTATGACAGATAATAATACGAATGCGATCGTTAAGAAGTATTAGTGGAGTGCGATTGACAGATAGAGTGAAAAATAGTGTGATCCGCAAACGTTGCGGCCTGAAAGACGAAATAGTGACAAGGATTGAAAAAGGAATGCTGAGGTGGTTTGGTCATATTGAGAGGATGAATGAAAGGCCCTCAACGAGACAAATATACAAGGGTGTTGTTAAATGGGCGAGTCGGTAGAGGGCGACCTAGGCGTACTTACATCGACCAGATCGGCGATGTATTGAAGAAAAGCCAAACAAACAAAAAGAGTACCCGAAACCAACGAGCGCATGAGTCGCTTGATGGATGTGGATCAAGCACGAGAGATCTGCCAGGTTCGTAACAAGTGGCAGTCTATTGTCTGCCTGCCTACCCCAATGGGAAAAAGGCGTGAGATTATGTATGTATGTATAATACGAATATAATGTACCTATTCTACTTTATTGACAGGGAATCGTTTTCTTGACCAAGAAAATTGACGATCGTTTTCTTCATCGGTGGAACAAATATGCCCGAGTCATGTGACTAAGTAGTCATAAATAGTAGACATAGGTATACTACATAAACAAACTAAAGTATTGTGTAAAACGTCATGTAGATTGTAGGTACCTACCTAAAAAATACTCAAATATTTTGAACTACCAGCGCCCCGCGGTTTTCCCCGAGTAGTTCCCGTTCCCGTGGGAATACAGGGATAATGACAGACCCTCCGGGAGTCGGTGGCTATGTGTAGATGTAGATATAAGCTATATGTATAACTGTGTAGCGACACTACATAGAACGCGCCAATAAACGTCCAAGTTCTAAACCGCGTTATCGAAGTATTCTAATGAGTTTGTATAAATGTTCAACATCAATCGTTGGACCGCAGTCCCCAGGTACGATCACCTCGGCGGAAAATCTTTCCTTTTCACGATAGAGGAGCATTCCACCTCCGCTCCTCCATAACTGTAAAGTTTCATCAAAATCCGTTCAGTAGTTTTTCTGTGAAAGAGGAACAAACGATGATTATGATTATGAAACATCCATACATCCGAAATATTAGTAGGATTGTATGGCAAAGAAACATAAGTCGCGCGAACTATTAATGTAATGCCATGTATTTGTACTTATTTACGATTTTTAAGCCTCATTTTCGAACTTCATGCTTGGGAGGCGGGCTTCAACCAACAGAGCCTATCACTGCTTTGCTTAGATGTAAACAATTTGGATTGGAAGAACAAAAACATCCGTAACGTGTTCATGATTCTGTAATCTGTTTGTTTCGCAATTATAGTGTCAATGGCTATTAGCCTCTGGTATTCGGTATGTGGTGTAGTTACGTTAAACGTAAATATGAAGAGATCTCGGATTTACATATTTTCTTGCACGTGTGCGCATGCGCATAGTTTATATCGCAGTAATGATAATGACCGATTGTCGGCATAATGATTGAACGCGTCAGAATTCTTGACTAATGAACCTTTTACACTAGATATTCCATGTAACTTTGTAGTCAGAATTCTTGACTAATGAACCTTTTACACTAGATATTCATTGTAACTTTGTATTCTTATATGACTAAGTACCTACTTTATGGGTCAATATACTATGTCTGCGTCCTGAGATAAAAAAAAGTTGGTCCGGTCCTGAGTGAATGAAAGACAAACCAACAAACACAGTTTCTAATGCAAAATTACTTAGGATTTGACAGTGACACATAATAATAACAATAATAATAATATTTATTTCGTTTGGAATGTGGTACATACAAGAAGATGGTCAGTAAAATGATAGGTATTTCACACAATTTCATCAGAATTTGTATTGAAAAACAAAAAAAAAAACTCACGCCTTATATCCCCGAGGTATTCCATTTCTGAATATACCCACTTCTCACCAGATATTCTTTGGACCCCTAAACGTGATAGGTGGTGAGCCTATCGCCGGATCTGTTTACAAATGTCTAAGAATTTATTCTGGGACCTGCTGGTTTCCTCACGATGTTTTCCTTCACCGTCGAGCTAGTGATAAATATGTAATGTGTAAATATGTATGTAAAACTCATTAAAAAATGGAAAATTCATAAACATTACAAATAACAATAATTATAAAAATACAATTCCCAACATTAAATAAATTATCAATAAAAATGTTTATCAGTAATTAAAAAAATAAAGGTAGTTAACAAGTGAACATAATCGGGGCTCCAACAAAGTATCTCGTAGATAAAAAGGCAATCATATTGCAGCAAGCGACATACTTAACGTTCTATGTTCTTGTTCTGTATTTTCTTTTATTTTTTAAATATGTCGCGGATTGTCGGTCGTGTGTCTAGACCCTTATCCGCAGGTTCCGGTTGGATCAGCCGCGCCGGTCACACGGCGCTCCTAATTGCAATTGAAATGGTTAATAACCATATAAAATAATATAAATAAACATAAGCGTGCGAATTGCTTAGAAAAATCAATTAATGTTTATCCTATCCTATTGGACATCCGGCTGTGACGCGGAAGTAGAAAAACTGACTTTATAATATAAGTAGAAATGTTATTGACTCGTTTCTTGCCAAATCATTAATCAACAACAAATTAGTTGAAAGCGGTCCTCGCTTAGGATTGTAATGATCAACATGTTAAACGGTTTTTGTATAGCTTGACAGAGTCACCTATTATGTATATACTCAGACAAGTATTATTTATTCTGTGGCTTAACCGCAAGCGCCGTAAGTAGGTACCTAGCTAGGTAGGTACCTAATCTGAGCGCCGAGACGAGGGTACCGATGGGAATGATTGCTACTTTTCAATAATTCTCGTTTGATGAATTTACTCTTTTTATATGATTTCACCTCTCTAAAAACACAGGTATGAAAAGTCATTTAAAATGATTTTTCGGCTGCTACTCGTAAAATAACCCATCTCTAGACGAGTAGGCAGATCAGCCCTCCCGCACGCTTACCTCACCTCTGTCTCGCGCAAAAATATGTCTCCACCAAAGGCGAGGTACCGTGCTAGGTCAAGCTTTAGTAGTGTATCTACATACAAAATTTAATCGTTTTCTTGTTTGCTACCTTATTATAAAAAACACGCAAAGGTATCAACGACGAATTACATTTCCAGACAGAATTTGATGTAAGTACTTACTTAAGTCAATTATTTTTGCGCCAAAAATAACGCAACATAAAATTACAAATCCGCGTTATCTCCTTGACGATCCTTTCCGAAGCGGTTAGCTGAAATGACTTTTCAGTAGTGCGACTTGAGTAGGCAGTTAAGTAACTAGTATTAAATAATCGTGTATGAATTTTAAAATAAGTAAATAAATAAATACACTCAAACTGTCTCCACAAGTAGGCAGGCACACATGATCCATTTTTGGAATATATTTACCCACTTTTCATCGGTATATTTTCGCGGACCCCAATAAAATCAATTTGGCAGGTGTTCAGTTAGTCCATTGCCAGACTCGGCCTGCTTTTACACATGCCTCAGACTCATCATCGGACCTGCGGGTTTTCTCATGATGCTTTCCTTCACCATCGAGAGTCATGCATATTTTATTGCTATGCGAATTTTATTGTATTGTCCTCTAATGTAGGTATTTATTGCTACAGCTACGCATCTTTAACATATAAGATTTATCAACCTTGAGCGCTTTTACATAACACTGAATTGTTAACTCGGATCAGTGTAACAGTTACACGTCAGGGCTGGCCAATGATAGACTGACATGGGTCGCCGGAAAATATCTAATGATACCACAAATAAATGTAGAGTCGCAACTAGATTGCATTTTTAAGATTTGTATGTTCACTCTGCAGAGAAACGCAGTACAGCCGTTATACCTATCTCATTAAAAGTTTATTTACAGTATCTAAATCTGATTTAGTAAATCACTACTCCCAATCATTATAAAGGGCAAATGTTGGAAAGTGACCACCGGTTCAATTAAGCCGCAATTGCAGCGAACCAATATTTTCGTTGAGCCATAATTGACATGCCTCAAACGACCACAATGCAATTACGACTTGCCTAATGATGGCAACCCATAGCCCATGTCAATCCCACAGCAGTTTCGCTCAAAGCACCAACTAATCTCTACACGTTTAGGAGTTTTAAGAAACACTTAATAATGTTTCCGTTTCTTCTACTTCTAATTTTTCATCAGCCCCTATGTGTGCACTCAAAGGTTCTCTATCAAGAAGTGTATGAATACCACAAGGAGACATATGAAAAAGCTGAATTTGCCTACGAAGTCGTCGACAAAATCTACGGCGCTTTCCGTCAATGGTTCTTCACTATAATCTTTTGTGATTTTACCTACTTCGAGAACAGAATACTCAAATACACTGAGACGAAAGACTATGGCTACCCAGTAATCCTTATCAACGGATGCCCTAACAATGACACAGTGAAAGTAAAGCCTAAAATAGACAAGCACGGCCAAACTGCTTATATAGTCACATCAGAAACATTGTCCGTTGAAACAAATGATTTCGCTTTAAGAGCTTTAATCAGAACTGGAGTCTTCAAACCACGAGCCCCCGTCATCTTCGTCATTATAGTTCCAGTTAAAATCGAGAACTACTTCTATCATACAATGATACAGCATTTCCAGATGATATGGAGCAGACGCATCACGAATTCCGTATTAGTTATATGGTGTAATCGACTAAGAATATACACTTATAACCCTTACTTTAACAAGGTTTCAGAAGTTACAGATGTTGCGGATCTTACTGGCCTGCTTGCAAAGCAATATTACAATCTTTATGGTCGTGAGCTGCGACTGAGTGTATTCAGAAAAGTCTATCTGTATGACGACACTGGACCTGTACTTTGTGACTCAAGAACCACGTTAGTTGTAATGCACCAACTAAATGCAACCTGCTTGCCTTTACCCCCAAGAGATGGAAATACCGTCGGGGATCTGCTAGAAAACGGCACCGCTACAGGAGTAACAGCAGATTTGATTGACGGGTACACTGATCTTGAATTGAACTCTCGTATCCTCAAAAACACGTATTACGGATACATCGACACCACCTACCCTTTAGGCCACGATGAATTATGTTTCATAGTGAGGAAGTCAGACAAACAATCAACGTTCACAACTACGATAAAGTTAATTACAACAAAAATTCTCACTATATTTTTACTTAACGTTGCATTCTTAATGTTCTTGGCAGTACTTGCCCGAAAGGTGGAAGAGAAACTATTAGATTTTGAGAACCAGACAACATCGTCAATTTTGATGGATATGACAAAATGTTTTCTAAGACAAACTTGTGATATAAAATTTATGGGACCCGTATTCAGATCAATAGCGCTGTTGGTTATGATTTATTCATTGATAGTTAACTCTGTCATTGATGTAAGTATAATTTTATTACGTCTTCTTATATAACATAGTATCAAGTAAAATGTTATTAAGTGGCTCTTCAATTGTTTCAGAGTGTGATAATTTCTGCCATAACGTATCCACGGCATAAACCTGACTTAAACTCGTTGGACGAATTATTTTTCCGCACAAATCTGACGATCGGAGTCCACAACCGCCACATGGAGCTATTCAAGAAAAGCATAAGCGACGATTATCTTCAAACAATCGAAAATCGCATCGAAACATTAAGCGATAAAAAAATAAAGGAGGTGCTCGATAAAAGACAATTTCAATATGCAGTTTTGATGAGAAAAGCTGATGCTAGGTTCATCAGTAGAAAACCTGCGAATCTGGAAAATGGGAGCCCGGTATTCCATACGATGTTAGAATGTCCTATACCTTGCCCAATCGTGTACGGGGTACGATACGGAAGCCCGTACCTCGCAAGGCTGAACAACATTTTCCACCACCTATACCAGGGTGGTATCCTGCAGCATTGGACTGCATATGATGACGATGCAATGTACAAAAACTCTGACAAAATCCTTTTCAGATCCAATGGCGACAACAAAGAAAGAAGAGCTTTAAAAATCGAAAATCTCTCAGAAGTTTTCTTTGTTTGGATGATCGGATTACTGCTTAGCTTGATTATGTTAATAGCTGAAATAATCGTTCATACCATTCACACATTGGTAGTTTAGAATCTCTGTAGCTTCACTTATTTCTGTCTCACTAATAGTACTAAACGATCGAAACGCATCAAAGCACCTAGCCACGAGGGTTTTTATAACGTAAACGTCAGTCCAATAGAATGGCAAATGCATAGAATTGTCATAAAAGCTTTCGAATTGTCATGTGCCCGGCATAGCCTGGTAACTAATAAAAATCGAGATCTAGTAAAATTTACGCAACCTTCTAAGAATTGTAGGTAGGTAGTAGTAGCCAACCAAGAATAAAACTTTCATTTGCTACTTGGCTTGGGACTGGTACCAAGAACCATACCAAAGCTTACCAGTCAGATGGTTAGTTGGTTGGTGGTTGAGTTTGGTCTCATCTCATTTGTTTCGACGAGTACCATTCATTCACACTTGGTGACAACGATCTGATGATGGAGCCAGGAGGTAAATAGAGGAACTCCTCAATAGTTACTCGTAAACTCCTCGAATTTGGGCTCACTTGATTTCTTTCAAGAGTATAGTACACTTGGCGTCGAGGTTCTGCTGGCCTATTTTTTACAATCTTAATCGCAAGAGTCTCTTCATTTTTTGACGTGTACGTTGCTTCTTCCGCTCGTCTGTCATTAACGCCAGTGTAGAGAGCAAGCACTGACCGCGTAACAAATGTCAAATATAGACGATTCCGATTACAATTATAAATAGACAATAAGGTCACTGATGATGGAGCCAGGAGGTAAATAGAGTAACTCTTTAATGGCTACTTGTAAACTCATTTCTTAAGTTAAGTAGAGATGGTGTTTTTTAGTTTTTGAAAACTATATAAATATAGTCTCACGCCTTTTTTTTATCCCCGAGGGGGTAGGCAGAGGTAGTCCATTATTGGATATACCCACATTTCACGAGATACATTGGACTCCTAAACGTGATAGGTGGTAAGCCCATCGCCGGACCGGATCTATTTACACATGTCTCAGAATTAATTCTGAGACCTGCGGGTTTCCTCACGATGTTTTCCTTCACCATCGAGGATTACATGCATGCCAGGATTCAAACCCGAGCCTCACTGATTTTCGGCCGGCTCTTTAACCGTAAAGGCTATCACTGCTCTGATTGATTTTGATATGTAGATGGTGTTTTTTAGTTTTTGAAAACTATGATTACGAAAACACATGTTGCAGCCCGTGGTCTACCAACCCTGTGTTACCGGACCACGGAACAAAGCGTACCATCAATAATTAATTTTATGAGTTAGGAATGCGCACAAAAAAAGAAGATCCGCCATATTTCGTTTCGAACCCTTGATTACTTAATAAGTATTGCCTACGTAAGGTAGAGCAACCGCACGAACTTACGATACCTGCTTATTTGTTATCTCAGTATTATAATGTACTTAAAAGATTGTTAGGCTTAGAGTCTGTTCGATGAATCAGTTTATGTTAAATGTACTATAATATAGATTAGATTGGAAAACATAATTATAAGGACATCCTGGAACAGTTAAGTACCTACCTAAAATAAACCAAAACAATATTGTCATTTTACTTACAAAAGTCTTTATAAGAAACGGGTTATTATGATATTTAGAATTATGTATTTAAAAAAAACTCAAATTAAAGTAGGGAAACTGGACTACTCTGGCAAAACGCACATCGTCTTCATTAAAATTTAATTTAATTTTTGTGATGTTTTTATATTTTGAAATTTTGCTGTTGGTATGTAGGTACTTAGTTGTAAAATGAAAATCGAAACACAATTTTAGAGGAACCTATGTTTAGAGGTATGATAATCTTTTGTAATGAATTGGTTGATGACTACTCGCAATGTAATTTCGATATAAGGTAGTCAAGTACTGCTACGAAAAAAGTCGCACGAAATATCATTCCTCGACACACAATTCGAAAGGAATCACAAATATCACAATCTCCTTAATTAGCAATCAAAAACAATTAAAAATGCCATTACCACTCAGGTTAATAAACTTGCGACGGCGCGCTTGGACGAGATGCCTGCCGGTCACGCCATGCATCAATTTGCGGTGCATAGAAGTATTAAGACTGGCATAGCTAATAAATAATAGTATGAAGTATAGAAGACAATATTTCGTGCGTTGCGCCAACACGAAACTATTTGACAGTTAACGCCTGTTGCAAAGTGGTCTTTAGGTACGTTAGTAGGTAAACATAATATAAACCATATTCTACTGTTTCTCGAATAATCCACTTTCGTGAGAGTACCCCAAACAACTCATCGTGTCACGCGTCTTAAATTGTATAATTAAGAAGAAAGAATTGTGTAAAAAAATCTCACGGGAACGGGAAAGGCCAATGAAATGGACACCCGCTATAGTAGTGAATAAAACATTTTAATTTTGAGTTAACGCGTTTGGTTAATCGAGTGAGAGACATGAGTCACTTGGAAGCATACTCGAGTCACCGATAATAAGTATATCCGCAAAAGAATAACAAAAATTGCATCTAAGCATACAATCGTAGATGCTGTCGACAAAACCATTAATCGTGACGTGAGTAATCGGACATTGACAGCTAAACTTTACCTCCAAACCTAAACACATTAATTAACCTTTCAATGAGTAGAACTTGATCATAAGGACGAAGGCCCCGCCTCCTGATTGCAAACATGCGTCCAATTTATCTACAAGATATGAATTTTGACCATAGTATCCAATTAGAATTGGCAGTTTTTTTAAAACGTAGGTAGGTATATAAAGTTACATTAGGGAACTAGGTAGCTTTTTGCATTGAATTAAGGACAACTCAACTAACACAAAAGCTGTAAAGGTCGCGATCCAGGAAAGGAATTTTTGTAATGTTCGGGTTTGGTATGCAACCTGTCTCACAGAAGGGGGCGCGATTGCCTCTGTGTGCGTTGACCTTAAGGTGTCGATATCGAAGGTGAACTTGAGGTGACAATGCAAAGACCCTAGATCTACCGGATCTACGTATAATTAAATTAAGGGACACAATTCACAAACGGCTGTTTAGACGCAAAACTGGGCAGAGTCTGTTTCTACTACTATGGGTACTAAACAACTAATAAACATACTTACCTACTTAAACATAACACACCCATACACAAACTAACACACACGTTCCGAGCGGGAATCGAACCAGCGACATCGCTGATTTAGAACGCAGGGTCACTACCAACTGACGCCACAGTACCGCCAGTGTCGGTTCGTTTCGTATATGTATAAATAAATACCTACGTGTAAAACATCTGCCTACCCTCTCGGGGACAAAAACCGTGAGATTACTATTATTTGTTTTCAACTCATCGGTAGGTACCATTTTACGACATTCACGCTTGGGATAATATCTCTTCGGCACGGTGTTACAAAAGGTGTATGGTAGGAAAACAGTTTAGATGACGCGGTTAGTTTTTCACAACAGTGAGGTCAATGCTCGTTTTTTATGCCTATTATCCTCAAAGATGATTAAATATGGATTTTCCTCTTGGGTTAAAAATAGTGTTTCTTTCTGTAACATCAGAAATCTAGTTAAGTTGTGATCTTCGCCATGGTAGAGGTAGCTAGGTAACTATCTATAAGTATGTACTATACATTATTTAAAAATGGTGCCCGGCCTGCTACCAAATTATAGAAATAATAGTTATATGTTTATGTATTATGAACCGGACAAGAAATAAATATCTTTTTCTTTTTTTCTTGCAAAATCCTTTAGGTACTTGTGTGCTTTCAGCTGTACCATTAGGTACGATTTGACAGTTGAGTTATACATTTCCATAATATATTACTATGTTGTGTTTATCATGTCGTGTACCTATGTATCAAGTTAGTTTTTACACGTTACGTACCTGCCTCGCGCCTTGTCATATATCCTACGCATTTGACCGTACCCTATTCCTATGAACGCAATTGCGATCTTTTGGTGCAACGATGTCACGCCCTCTGTTATGGAAATCCAATTACTTAGGTAGGTACCTCTTGAAATCAGAAACAAAGCAGAAACCTGTTTTTCCAACTCTGGATAAAGCAAGTAACTACAGCTTACACTTAGACACATTTTGTACCACACGAAGAAAACCTGCGGTCACAGAGCGGTGCAATTTCTCTTGCTTCCTTGACTTCTTCTTCATACAGTAGGTATATACGTCGACGTATGCACGCCCAACAGTCAAAAGTATCGATCAAAAGTAAGGGTAGGTATGACCTGGCCTGGGTCCTAGTACCTGGTACCTAGCTGCAAAAACTATTTTTTTATAAGAAAAAAGGGGCCAAACGAGCAGACGGGTCACCTGGTGGTAAGTGACTACCGTCGCCTATGGACACCTGCAACGCAAGAGTCACAACTGCGATGCCGTCCTACTATAACGGCCGATGGGACAAAAAGGTGCTCGAGTCGAGCACTGGCAGGGGCAACGTAGGACGTTTAACCACAAATGGACAGACGACTTGGGAAAGGTAGTACGTGCTTAATACAGACCGCTTTCGATTGGTCGCTCTGGAAGACGATGTAAATTGCCTATGTTCAGCAGCAGCCGTCCAGTGGCTGAAAGAATAAAGATGACCTGATTTTACGTAGCCTACTTAAATTTTGGGTTAGATGGGCGCCGATGAAGTGAGCGAACCAACAGTTAGTCCGCCTCTGCAGGTCTCATTAGGTACACACATCAAGAGGTGTAGCAAGGTAAGTAAAGATAATAATAGGTGCTTTATCTTCACCAGATGCTATGTTAATAATGGCCAACTCATCCGCGTGAATAATTCATACACCATAGATGCGGAACTTCTCGAGGCTGTTTTGTAAACGAGATGCGCGATAACGATTGATGGTAATCGGTTTCAATTAGAATGCCTCGGGCGGCCCCCGCGGCTTGCGCCCCAGGGCGCCAGTGAAGAGCAAGCATTCCAAACATTCTTGCTTGTATTCTTTTGCTACTTTTATGGTCTTCTATCGTTAATTGGAGCCTCTTGGTTTTTCCAATAAAACTTAATTTTAGAATTTGTCAATAACAAGTTAGGTACCTATAGTTTTTGAAAAGCTCGAGTATTTCTGAGTTGTGAGCTGAATGTTTTTTTTATGAAGTTTCTTATAATGCCAAGGAAGTAGGTAAGTACCTATGATGGATTTAGTTACCTTACAGAACACACAAATAGTTCCTGTTGTTAATAATAATACCTTACGCCGTTATTTTTATTAGTTGCACTGATATAAGTAATTACATGCTGCAATTAAATTAGTTTTCATAGATATGATGATGATTAGGTACGTGAAAATTCTCTTTTATATCTTTACTAGACGGATTTTGATTATTTGACTAGAAATTTGGTGTGGTGATAGGTGAGTAGCCGGGTTAACATCTAGGGTACTTTTCGAAGCGGAAAAATGTCTCATTTCCACGGGAAAATAAAAAAAACTGGGTAAAGAGAGATACACGTACTGCTCCGAAACGATAACATCTAGAAACCTGAAATATGGTATGTGGGTGTCTTATAAGTCGTAGGCAACCCTATGAAGAGATTTTCGGAAATTCCCAAGGGAACGGGAATAAACTGGATACGCGCGGGCAACGCCCCTGGGCACCCGCTGGTATTTAATATACAAGAAAGGATGAAGATCAACTCCATCCGTGTCACTCTATAGTCGCAGATTTCGTGTCCAATGTCATATACCACCGTGAGCGATTACCTTACCTTACGCAAACGTGGTTATTATCCAATGCATGTCAACATCGGCTAATTCGTATGCCTGTACGATTCTCGGAGATTCCGGGTCGATACCGCGTATTTATTACGTTTCTGCACGATCGCCAGTTTTTTATTTATTTTTTATATAAGATTCCCACGAGTACGACAGCGGAATAATTGAGCGATTCAATAGATAAAAATAAAATGAGGTCTTGTCTTGTGAATACCTTGCGTAGTAGCCAAGTATTCTCACGGTTGTAGGTACTCCGTTACTATAATAGGGACAGCAATCTCCAGGACATTGAGTAATGCGTGGTTTCTATTTATCTTTATACTGCTGGAAGAGCGAAATATCGGTTCAAATACTCATATTTACTGTTGTAAGAAAATTGCAAAATATGCTAAGTTAGACATATTTTATTGAAAATGATGTAAAGTGTTTGTATTGATTGTTTAAAAGGGTAAAGTGATGTTGCAGTTTTTCCACCGCTTTTTCCTCTCAGCTATAAAAAACTCCGAAGCTGTGGTAGCTGCCATGACTTTCAATAAATTGACATAATTGAAAAAACTATGATTTTGACTGTGATTTGAATCCATAACCGGAACAGCAGAAACAGGATCTTCCATTCATGGTGTAGCGACTCCATTCATCGTGTGGACGTAGCAGTTACATAAGCGGACAAAGTTCACGGCCGGTGAGGCTCACGGCGGTCACTTCCACGCGAGCATACGACAAACAAGGCGCGTCTAGATTCCTAACGCGGAGGCTGCATCCGGGCCCAAGGGATCGAGTTACGGGCGTGCGAATGTCAAGGAACCCTGCTTGGTGTGCGCGGCATTGCTTGCGCCAGTCGCAGCCGACATGCCCGCGCGCGCGATTGCCTCCGCTAGAGCGCTCGCCGCGCTGGCTCTCGCAACCGCCGTACACTTCGCCCGTAAGTAAGCCGTTATTTTATTAGCTTTTGAACGATTTCATTCGCGGGACAAAAAGGCAAATTCCCGGTCTTCAAGTGTATATTCAATACAAAGAATTACGTCAAAGTCGTTAGTGTGACCCGAACTTGAACTAAGAGATACAGTTTCGTACCTATTATAATGTTAAGTGGGATCGTGAAAAATACTTAATATGTAATTCGGTTGATTTAGAAATTGCGTGCGACGAATTCTCTACCATGGATGGCACTATACGAATCTCGATTAGGTGCAAAGTTTGATTTTAATTTTATTTTTGATTTGAAGCTAGCAGTTTAAAAAACATACACCAAATATCAAATATTCAAATACGATCCACAAAGCCGCACACTTTATTTTGAATCAGCATCATCATGCCAAAATTCAATGTCCAAATACGTAAAGGTTGAGGTTGCCGAGATTTATAGGAAGGTGCTAATTTTTTCAGACGGTGATGAAATTTCGTGCATCGCTGACGGTCTGTTCGCCGACTACGACTCGGAGTGCCGCGAGTACGTGAGGTGCGCGGGGGGTGCTAGGATGGGGCCCTACAGCTGCGTGCCGGGGCGCGTCTTCAGCGAGTCCTTGGGGGCGTGCGTGCCGCAGCGCAGCCAGCCGTGCGTGCGCCTCGGGTGCGCTCCCGGCGACGCGCTAGCCTACGCCGCGCCCGGCACCGCCTGCCGCCGCTACTACCGCTGCGAGAACGGCACCGCAGTCGAACACGCCTGCCCCTCGGGTGCCTGGTTCGACCCCGACCGGCAGGCGTGCCTGCGCGGCGCCGGAACCTGCTACGAGCCGCTCTGCACCGGCCTGCCCGACGGCGAGTACCCGGACTCGTCGCACGAGTGCCGCCGCACGCTCCAGTGCCGCGGCGCCGAGCTCCGGGGCGTCTCCTCCTGCGCCGGCGGGCCCTGCGCCGCCACGTGCCCCCCGCCGCGCTCGGCCGCCATCCCGCTCCCGGCCGGAGACGCCGACTTCTGCTCGAACGAGGCGTGCTCGTCTCTGTGCGAGGACGCTGCGGACGGCGCGTACGCGGACCGCTCGACCGGGTGCCGCGAGTACTTCGTGTGCGAGGCCCGCCGGGTGACCCGGCGCGGGGTCTGCGAGGCCGGCCGAATCTTCTCGGGTGGCGGGTGTGTGGCCGCGGCGAGCGCGACTTGCCCGCCGCCCGCGCGCAGCCCGTGCTTCAACCGGCTCGACGGGCTGCACCGCGACTGGCGCGACTGCTCCTCGTGGTTCGAGTGCCGACGGGAGAGAGTTATCGCCCGCGGCTCGTGCGACGCGGGGCTCGTGTTCGACGGGGCCGCGTGCGTTTCGGCCGAGGCGTTCGAGTGCCGGGGGCCCGAGCCGAGCGCAGAATGCGAGGGCCTCCCGAGCGGGCTGTACCAGGACTTGGAATCTAACTGCACGCGGTACTTCTCCTGCCGGGGTGCTCGGCGGACGATGCTGGCTTGCGCTGCGGGTGGAGTGTACGACGGGGTGCGGTGCGTGGCGGCCGCTCAGTACCTATGCCCAAGTTTGGATCCGGACTCGTGCTACGGGCGAGCGGACGGCCGCTACCGGGCGGCGGACACGGGCTGCCGTGGGTACTACGCGTGCTTCGGAGGCGAGAAAGCTGTGTACGCGTGTCCCGCGGGCGAGGTGTTCGACGGGGAGGCCTGCGTGCGGGAAGAACCCGGTGTCTGCCCTGTGGAGGACTACTCCTGCACGGGGCTGGCCAACGGATACCACGCCGAGGTCGAAACCGGCTGTCACAGGTACTTAATCTATCAAGTTACTATCCCATCTGATCGAAAATAAAGTGTTCCTATAAGGACAGCGATTTATTTTGCAAATGGAATAATTTGCCCTATATGTCACATGACAAATTACGCTATTAAAATGTTTCCATCACCAATATTATAAGATGAATCCGAGATCTATTGATCTTTACCACGATGAGGTCATCTTAGCTTTTGAACCTATTGCTTTACTGTTTTGATTGTTTTATAATCATAAAGTTAAAATCGAAAAACGTTTTTAAACTAAGTTAATGAATTATTACACTATTTGACATTCTTAACACGTTCGCGGCAAACTAGTATCGTAGAGCATTTTTGTTAGTTATTGTTATACAATATGTAACAGAATAAGCGCAATTCCTGAAATTAGTTTGTTCAGTATCGACTACTTAATCGATTGCTGCTATTTTTAATATGTGTTAAATTTTACCGAAAAGTGGATTAGCATAGCTGAATTTAGTGCTACCTATGGAAAACGAACTACTGCAATTTAATTTTAAAAATTAAACTAACTAACGTACGAAGGCATAATATTTTTTTATATTGCGCTTATTCTGTTCAACAAAAACCCCTACTCGATTGCTTCCAGATACTTCTACTGCGAGGGCGGAGACCGCTTAGCGACTCTGTCCTGTCTCGGCGGCAAAATCTTCGACGGGCAAGCCTGCGTGGAACCGTCGCACTACGAGTGCGGAGCGCCGAGGAAAAACTCAATCGAGGGCGCAAGTCCTTGCGAGCACGACGGCTTCTTCGTCGAACACGGCACTGGCTGTCAGAAATACTACTTCTGCGTGACAGGGAAGAGGACTTACCTGACGTGTCACGCGGATCAAGTGTTCAATGGACAGGTTTGCGTGTCGAAAACCCAATATCTGTGCCCCGGTTGAGGAGGCTATGAAGACACACGACAACAAACTGAGGCCCGGGGATTGGGCGGCTGGAGTCACGTACCTGATTGTTAGTTTTAAGGCTGTGACATGTGGAACATGAAATTCGACAGCATTTCCAAATGAAGAAGTAGTCTTGATACTTGAAATATTGAGTGTTTCCAAATTAACACACTCTAAGGTGTATTTCATCTACCTCGATCGTTTAATCAATAAGCAATAATTAATGAATTATACAACACATATTTTTCTTAAATTTTATTTGCATAGAAATGTTTAAGCGACCTATGTAAGTATGTATTTCTAATATAATTACAGTGACTATATCTTACAGTATTACTTTACAAACATAAAATAATAAGCTCCATTAATAAAAAAATAAATCCTCTTCAAATAACGTAAAAGAACAATGTAATGTTGACATAATTTATTTAATTTATAAATAAATAATATTTTAGTATGTAATCTTAATATATTGATAATATTTTATACATAATGATTTGTTACATAAAATCAGCATTTGTAATACGCCATAAATAACAACATAGCATTACTCGATAATAGTTATCACGCGATTTTGACAAGTTTGGATGAGATTATAAATTTTAATATAATGTAAATAAAATACTCCACATATAAATTACCTATACAAATATACTCATATTATAGTTACGTATTAAATTATTTTCGTATAAGACTGATATTTTATTTGTATTTTTGTTCAAATCGAATGTATTCGTATTGTGTAAGAGGGTGAAATGTGTACTGGGATATCATTGAACGTCCTCGGTTACACATTCACAAATTATACAAATTTACATAGTTTAATCTACAATATTTTCAATTGGTCCACACCGAAACGAGTGAATTTGGAAAACACCCACGTTTTTTGATAATATTAGACAAGACCGACGCTTTTTTAAATAATTTTCAGTTCTTTACAAGATTCTTTGGAGAAATAAATAAAAATATGTCACGCTAATACGTGGTGAATGTAAAATTTTATTGTCGCGATATTTTTCCCAAAATTCAACAACGTTCATTGTTACAATTATATTTCCTTTAAAACATTTAACAAATTCAATACTTTATTATATACTTAGGATTAGCAATTTCAAAATTTGAAAAACCAATTAATGCCTAATCTTTATAATACAATTAACCCTTTCAAAAACTTATCTTTGGCGTAATCCAAATTTTTATTTATATATCATAAAATAATATTTAGCACATGTTTTGTTTTTTATAAGTCCACTGTACTTGTAAACACATTTTACTTCTTTTTAGTTTCATCCCAATCAGTTACACATTCAAATCCCTCTCCACATAATAATTTTGTTAAAAAGAAACTATAAGTACCAAATTAGTTTATATTACTTACCTAAATACAGCGATATCACGACAGAAAAATACACAAAGAATTAGGTTTAAGAAAATACTTTTGTTTGGTGCACATGCACTTGACATTAATAAAAATCTAAAAAGATAAAATGCAAAGTAAATTGCACCGGTGTAATTTTTTTATTCAAGCAATATTAAACAATCAAGTTCTAATTAAAAATAGATGAAGAAATCTCTCAATAATAGCTATTGCGAAGGAATAACATTTGAACAAAATTGTATGGACGATTTAATGATATACATGAGCAGTGTATGTTTCCAGTTATAATCAATATTTTATATCACTATGAATGAAACATATTTCTACCAGCTAGTTAACACTTAAACCCGCTCCGACTATCAAAATCTCATATAAATTACATTTTAGCGAATAGGAGAGGTTCAGTCTTAGTTTATAACAGACAAAATATACCACTGAACATTCGTTGGAACATTTAAAAAGGAATAAATTACACACTCAGTAATAACGTTACACATTACCTGTAGGATGCTAGTTATAATATAGCACCTTATGAAATGTTCTAGAACTCAAAATCGACTACTATAGTTGCTAGAATAAGTGTCCATCCGTAAAATCATACTTGAAATCTATAATTTTTTTTACATTATTTTTACTTTTTTATCGTTGTAGAAAACAAGAGAATTTAATTTCAAGTCCCTACGGTTTTGCTAACGAATACACACACATCATGTTTACAAGTTAATAGCGACTATGAGGTCCAATATCAAAGGGCGTCGATACGATTTTAGCCACAATCGAGAAAAATAAAGCATAATAAACAAAAACAAAAATTATAACACAGTTCTTCCTAACATTCCGCTATATTTCTACTGGCGGTTTTATAAGATAAGGTCTCTCCACATCAAACACACTCACCTCTGCCTCGCGAGGGTGTAGTGTAAGTATGAGTGAAAGTATAATGTTTATTACCCCGAAAAGAAGGGTATTCGTGTGTATATTACTTTATTACCTCGTAGTACGGCTTGACCAACTTTTATGACTAAGATGTTTTGTCAAAATAACCATCCGAGTATCCTGATACATGGATTTGGTTAAAGTTCTTCAAGTGGCATCTCTTTGGTGGCAATCGAATAACCACCGTCTGAATGGACAATAATAATGGGTTCTAAGATCGACCCATTAAGGTATTTCCTGTGCTCCGTTAGGTCTTAAAAATAGAAATGTAAATATTTTTAGGGATTTATTGACCTCATAACACCGAACAGTCGAAAAAACTGTGTATTTCGTGATTTCAGTGTTACCATTTTAAAGTTAACCAGTTCCAAGGGTACACTATGAGGCTACCCTTAAATAAAAATATTCGTATCTATTAAGTTTCCATAGACCTTATATTTTTTTATGTTTTCTGGCGGAGTAATATATTTTATTTTTTAAATGAATCGACTTATCTCACAGTGGCTATTGGTCGCTGGTGCCGGGTTTGGGCGCGGGTGCGAGCAGGACGCCGATATCCCACACCTTGATGACGCGGTCCTTGCCCGCGGTGCACATGCGACCCGTTGCCTCGTCCACGTAGAGCGAGGCAACTGCGTGCTTCATGTCGTGGAATGAGGCAAGAGATTCGCGGCTGGAAAGGCATAACATTTCACCTGTTAGTTACGGTTTGATTAGTAGGAAATAATTTAAATTACTTATTCAGATTTTGCAAGATGTATTTTTTTTATTAATATTTCGGTCATATAATAAAGTATTATGAAGTGTAACGTGCTACCTTTGCCATGTGTATGATTTTAAGCATAAAATGAAATTTAATGCTTCCCATTAATTTCCTTAATTTGTTTGAATACGGGAATAAAATATAGCCTATGTTACTCAGGGGTCTTCTAGCTTTAAATTGTTGAAAGAATTGTTTTTATCGGTCCAGTAGTTTTTCAGATTATTCGTGACAAACATACAAAAGTACAAATCATTCATCTTTATAATCTATATATATATATATATATATATATATATGTAAAAGTAAATAAATCTTTTATTTATCTATCTATATTCTATATATAAAAGAAAGTCGTGTTTATTATACTATTTATAACTCAAGAACGGCAAAACCGATTTGGTTGAAAGTAGGTGGGGAGGTAGCTTAGAACCAGGAGACGGATATAGGATACTTTTTATTCTGATATTCCCACGGGAACGGGAACTACGCGGGAACAGGAACTACGCATGTGAAACCCGGGGGCGCTGCTAGTATTAGTATAAAAGTATAGATATAGATTTAAAACCGGGTATTAATCGAGCATCTTACCCTCTTACATCGACGACCTAACCTACTTTATTATGTCTGATTTTATGTTTTAAAGGAGTATTCATGTGTTTACAAATCACTCTCAAAATAATGTGACCACCTCTGCAACCGCTATTAAATAAACAGAAGTATGCGTGTACTCACGGCTCGTGCCTGAGCGTGTCGTAGCAGATGGTGCATACGCGCTGCGGGAACTCGAAGCCCATGACGGGCAGAGGCAGCCGGTGCGGGGAGCACGAGGCGCACACCGCAGCGCCGCACCAGCGGCAATGGTGCTGGCGGAGACCTAAATAAAAATAAAAATCATTTATTTCAGACAATAGGGTTGTGTCCTACCTAGTCAAATCAGTTACTTTTTATGATCTGTCAAAACGAAATTTTACTATGGAAAGTGTACTGAAATAGCAAACCGTGACGTCATAGTTTCTAGTACTCAATTGCAGCACTTTTTTTGATTGTTTTATTATTTTTAAATTTGCTATAGTTGTAAATTGAAAATCGAAATACATATTTTGAGGTGTTTTGGGATAATCTTTTTAATGAATGACTACTCGCAATTTAATTTCGATGCTGTCAACTACCCAATTAATTTAGTCCATACTTTGTTAGTTGGTTAGTAGCCTTAGTTTAACTTAAACTAGGTAAGTGTGTTAGTACATACACTACGGTGCATCTGCGACCTAAGCACGAGATCACCAATACTAAATTGACGCATACTCTCTACATACTATGGTGATTTTATTATTTTCAAGCGACTTCAAAAAGAAGGAGGTTCTCAATTTGACTGCTTTTTTTGTATGTATGATTTTGATAATAAATAAAAAAAAAACTCAAGCCTTTTTTTCCCCGTGGGGGTAGGCAGAGATATTCCATTACTGGATATACCCACATTTCACGAGATTTATTGGACCCCTAAACGTGATAGGTGGTGAGCCCATCGCCGGACTGGGTCTGTTTACACATGTCTCAGTATTAATTCTGAGACCTGCGGGTTTCCACACGATGTTTTCCTTCACCGTCGAGCTAGTGATAAATATGTACGTAAGTTTTTGAAGACACTACACACGAAAAAGTAGGGTCCGCTACACATAATTTTACTTAATCTGTTCTGTAATCAACCAGCCCCCAGCTCTATTTAATTTTTATTTCTAAGATTACCATTATGCCTGTCTCCACACTGCTTTTATTCTTTTTTGCAAGTGTCCCTAAAGTTATCAACCTCCTACTATTAATTGACCGGTTGAAATTCGCTCGGCAGACCTGGCAGAGGTCGGCCTCCTTCCAGGCGGGTTGACCCCCATCTCCCAGACGCCGATGAATGATTAGTGCAAGCATACTTCAAAATTAGGCCTACCTAGCTTATCTTCTCCATCATAGCTCGCACGTTCCATATGAAGGGCGCTCGGCAGATCTGGCAGAGGTCGGCCTCCTTCCAGGCGGGTTGACCTCCATCTCCCAGACGCCGATGAATGATTAGTGCCAGCATACTTCAAAAGAAAGGCCTACCTAGCTGCTTCTTCTCCATCATAGCTCGCACGTTCCATACGAAGGGCGCTCGGCAGATCTGGCAGAGGTCGGCCTCCTTCCAGGCGGGTTGACCCCCATCTCCCAGACGCCGATGAATGATTAGTGCCAGCATACTTCAAAAGAAAGGCCTACCTAGCTTATCTTCTCCATCATAGCTCGCACGTTCCATATGAAGGGCGCTCGGCAGACCTGGCAGAGGTCGGCCTCCTTCCAGGCGGGTTGACCCCCATCTCCCAGACGCCGATGAATGATTAGTGCAAGCATACTTCAAAATTAGGCCTACCTAGCTTATCTTCTCCATCATAGCTCGCACGTTCCATATGAAGGGCGCTCGGCAGATCTGGCAGAGGTCGGCCTCCTTCCAGGCGGGTTGACCTCCATCTCCCAGACGCCGATGAATGATTAGTGCCAGCATACTTCAAAAGAAAGGCCTACCTAGCTGCTTCTTCTCCATCATAGCTCGCACGTTCCATACGAAGGGCGCTCAGCAGATCTGGCAGAGGTCGGCCTCCTTCCAGGCGGGTTGACCCCCATCTCCCAGACGCCGATGAATGATTAGTGCCAGCATACTTCAAAAGAAAGGCCTACCTAGCTGCTTCTTCTCCATCATAGCTCGCACGTTCCATACGAAGGGCGCTCGGCAGACCTGGCAGAGGTCGGCCTCCTTCCAGGCGGGTTGACCCCCATCTCCCAGACGCCGATGAATGATTAGTGCAAGCATACTTCAAAATTAGGCTTACCTAGCTTATCTTCTCCATCATAGCTCGCACGTTCCATATGAAGGGCGCTCGGCAGATCTGGCAGAGGTCGGCCTCCTTCCAGGCGGGTTGACCCCCATCTCCCAGACGCCGATGAATGATTAGTGCAAGCATACTTCAAAATTAGGCCTACCTAGCTTATCTTCTCCATCATAGCTCGCACGTTCCATATGAAGGGCGCTCGGCAGATCTGGCAGAGGTCGGCCTCCTTCCAGGCGGGTTGACCCCCATCTTCCAGACGCCAATGAATGATTAGTGCAAGCATACTTCAAAATTAGGCCTACCTAGCTTATCTTCTCCATCATAGCTCGCACGTTCCATATGAAGGGCGCTCGGCAGATCTGGCAGAGGTCGGCCTCCTTCCAGGCGGGTTGACCCCCATCTCCCAGACGCCGATGAATGATTAGTGCCAGCATACTTCAAAAGAAAGGCCTACCTAGCTTTTTCTTCTCCATCATAGCTCGCACGTTCCATATGAAGGGTGCTCGGCAGATCTGGC
This sequence comes from Ethmia dodecea, assembly GCA_963855545.1. Classification (NCBI taxonomy): domain Eukaryota; kingdom Metazoa; phylum Arthropoda; class Insecta; order Lepidoptera; family Depressariidae; genus Ethmia; species Ethmia dodecea. The sequence goes on from OY979437.1 coordinate 4,365,174, forward strand.
AGCTCAGGTCGGCCTCCTTCCAGGCGGGTTGACCCCCATCTCCCAGACGCCGATGAATGATTAGTGCAAGCATACTTCACCCCCGTCTCCCAGACGCCGATGAATGATTAGTGCCAGCATACTTCAAAAGAAAGGCCTACCTAGCTGCTTCTTCTCCATCATAGCTCGCACGTTCCATATGAAGGGCGCTCGGCAGATCTGGCAGAGGTCGGCCTCCTTCCAGGCGGGGGTCTCTCTCCGCTTCACCCCCATCTCCCACACGCCCAGAGCGCCGTCCTCGCCCGCTGAGACGAGCCGCTCGCAGCTGCCCACGTACCAGAGACCGGTGACTTTGTTACTGGACAAAAAAAATGACAACGAATAATTTTAAAGTAGAACCTTTTTTAATAATAATAATAATTGAGGGACACAGGTCACACACGGTTATTTAGTCCCAAACTAGGCAGGGCCTGTACTATGGGTACTAGACAACTGATAAACATACTTAAATAAATACTAAACACCCATTTTGTTTTATTAGTTTTTTTAATAAAGCTTTATTTGTTTTTTTAATGAATATTTTGTGCCAAAGATGTGTACGCCTATTATAAGAAATATTAGTGTTCTCAGTGCAATGTTTTTGTATGTAGTTCTGTTGGTGTACCGTATAATATATAAAGACTAAAATTTCCTACTAATATTATAATCGCGAAAGTTTGTATGTAGGGATGTTTGTTCCTCTTTTACGCAAAAACAACAGAACGGATTTTGATAAAACTTTGCAGTTATATAGCTTATACATCTGAATAACACAGGCTATATTTTATGCCTGTGTTCCCACGGGAACGGGAACTACGCGGGGTCCTGCTAGTATGTTATAAGTGATACAATGACAAAAAGATGAATTAATTCTGAGGCATGTTGTTTGGGTCTGTTCCCCGGTCAGGCTATAGGCTTGGTGAGCCTATCACTTTTAGGGGTCCAAAGAATATACTAGTGAAACTTGGGTACTTCCAGATATGGAATACTACTATACAACTATCCCCTCGGGGATAAAAGGCGTCAGGTTTTTAAAATGAATACCAGTTTATGCAATTTCTTCCAGACTAAGTCAGGAACACCCACATTTCGCCAGTATATTATTTGGACCCCTAAACGTGATAGGTGGTGACCCCATCGCTGCGCCGAGATACTCGGAAACATGCAAACAGATCCAATTCTGGGGCACGATGTATAACGTCCAGCGTCCTCCAACGTCGAGCTAGCGATAACGTAAGTAAATGTTTGAAAAACTCATTGGTCATGCCTTCACCATCTAACATGAGTGCCGTAACAAATTTTTATCTACTGTTTTGTATTGCCTAAGCAGAATGGAAATATAACTGAAGCATTTTCATCTTGCAAATAATTCACGCGGGCGACGCCCAGAGCCAACAGGTCAAGATAATAAAATATTTATTTACGACTAGCAGCGCCCCGCGGTTTCACCCGCGTAGTTCCCGTTCCCGTGGGAATACGGGGATAAAATATAGCCTATGTGTTATTCTGATGTATAAGCTATATAACTGTAAAGTTTCATCAAAATCCGTTCGGTAGTTTTTGCGTGAAAGAGGAACAAACATCCATCCAGACATCCATACATCCAGACATCCATCCAAACAAACTTTCGCGTTTATAATATTAGTAGGAAGTGTTTTACAAGAGACACAGTACTATAGGAACATAAATTTTGTAGTTGATGGATGTGCCCTGCATCCCAAACTAAGCTGAACGCCTGTAACTTGAGAAACTGTGTAACGTCCGTACAAGAAAATATATCTTTTTTTAAATATAAAATATCTTATAATTAAGGAATCGGATGATGAACTGACTGATTGGTGATATATCAACGCACAGCCTAAACCGCTGGGTCCAGACTTGAAATTTTGCACATAGATAGCTTGTAAAGTGTAGGCATCCACTAAGAAAGGAATTTGCAAAATTCAACCCATAAGGGGGTAAAATAAACGTGCGCGAGCGAAGCCGCGGGTAAAAGCTAGTATTTTATAATTAAGGAAACGAGATAGAGCGAGAGAGCAAGAGATTATAAAAATGTTATATGTGCCTTACCTATGGCCTTGTAGTTCATATGCTGTCCCTTTCTGTCCGCCGATATCCCAAACTATAATGGTCTGGTCGAAAGATCCGCTGAACAGTAGCTGAGGTAGAGCCGCCCAATTCAAAACACGAACCGACCTGTATGACATTCGAGATCATTGTTCGAGTAATATTCACAGGTCAAATATGTTTTTGTCCTAAAAATGTCGTTCATAGTAATTACTGCTGCGATAAGATCACACCCACACGTTAATTGAAATAAAAAAGAAACAAAATTACACGATTTCGGAGTTTAAAATATCTCTTACTGTGATTTCCGTTTGTATTATCATTACATCATAACTAGACGTAATGATAATAGATAATTGTTTTAAAGATATATATTTTAGTTGTCATACCGAAAATTCTGTTATTTATTCATGATTATTAAAATTTAAATGTAAAAATATATACCGCTTATCAGAGTCGTTGTACATAATATCCTATTATGTCTGCAAATTGACACCAATTTTATGGATAAAAGGTAGGAAAGAATGCTTTTTTAATTCCACTTTAACATATTTTTTTTAATAATATTTAATAAATTTTACACGGAAAGTAATTGTGTCGGTTTGTAACTTGTTCACAGCTCAACCACTGAACCCATTCAGCAAAAACTTGAGCATAGACATTGGAGAACTTTGAACATGGAACGCGAATGGAGTTGAGAGATGGATGGCTTTTGCCTAGCTGATTGATAAGAAAGCAATATTCACCCTGTGTGTCCCTTCAACGTGGTGACTAGTGTAGCGCAATTGTTATCTAGCTTTAACATCGTTATCTGGCCACTGTAGTCACCCACAAACGCGTATTTCGACTGAGAGTCGAATCTGATACACTGTTTAGGAAATGTTAAGACACTATATGGAACGAAACCGAAAAGGAATGTGTACAAAATATTAGTTACTAACGGTTCTGCGCGGTTTCACCCGCGTAGTTCCCGTTCCCGTGGGAAAACGGGAATAAAATAAAGCCTATGTTACGCAGGGATATTTTAGCATTCCATTGGTGAAAGAATTTTAAAAAGTGGTCCAGTAGTTTTTGAGTTTATTCATAACAAAGATACAAAAATACAAATCTTTCCTCTTTTTAATATTAGTAAAGATTGAACCCTGATGGAAGCTCAACTTATGAATGATCTATTGCAATAAATTCTTAATGATAATAATTATTTATTTATTCAACTATATTGCCAGCTTTTTTAAATATTACTGTTACCTTTTTAAGAAACAAACATTTGATTCAATTCTTAATAAATATAACATACTAGTTCTACTAACTACCTAGTTCACAAAATCTGTTTTTTTTATTTTTATTTTATTTTTATTTATTTTATTTGGATAACCAACAAGGCATACCCTATTACAAACCTATCATTCAAGTCATACACATGCTGAGTGCTGCCTTAATTATAATTATGGTCCTTTTAACATGAAATTGGTATTTCAATACATACATACATAATCTCACGCCTTTCATCCCCGAGGGGGTAGGCAGAGGTATTCCATTACTGGATATACCCACATTTCACGAGATATATTGGACCCCTAAACGTGATAGGTGGTGAGCCCATCGCCGGACCGGGTCTGTTTACACATGTCTCAGAATTAATTCTGAGACCTGCGGGTTTCCTCACGATGATATATTTTATTTCAATAAATAACGAAAGAAGTAGATATTGTAAAAGGATACTGCAACGCCGTGCACCATGCCTCGAAGGAGTACCCGCCAATCCTCCGGCCAGTCTCGCTGCAGTGATATGAGAACAGCTTGTCTCGGCTCACGGACAACATCCACTCACAGCTCAGCGAGAATACCACTGCGGTGACGCGGGCCGTGTGTGCTAGGTACTCGCGGCTCTAGTAGGAAAAATAACAGATAAAAAAATCAGGGGCATAATTCACACATGTAAATTGTTATTATTATTTTATTAGGCAGTGACAGGTAAAGAGCCCGCTTCTCATGATCATCATCAGTGAGGCTCGTGTTCAAATCCTGGCAAGTACCAATGAGTTTTTTAAAAAGTTCTGTCAAGTACCTCATTCTGTCAGTCCTGGCAAGTACGTACATTTTCATATCTAGATCCACAGTGAAGGAAAACATCATGAGGAAGCCCCCAGACTCAGAATTAATTCTAAGGCATGTGTTACAGACCCGGTCCGGCAATAGGCTGACCACCTGTTACGTTTAGAGATTGAATATTCTGGTGAAAAGTGTGTATTTCCAGAAATGGAACACCTCTGCCTACCCCTCGGCGATAAAACGCGTGAGATAGTTAGTTTATTGTTGTTATTATGATAGCCTACTTGTATTAACTATTTAAATCTAGTTGGTAGGTTTCAAACACAAATATTTTTGTTATCGAATAAATAAATAAATAAATAAGTACCAAACTAAATTATACTACTGGAACTAAACAGCTCATGATCATACTTAAATACAAATAATTAAGCTAGAGAGATCTTTGGTTTTGTTCTGTAATATAATATTATAGCCATTATTAACTTAAATTTTTTGGATTAATTATTTATTCAGTTGGATTGTGCTATAACAAAAGAGTAGTCAAGCTTAATGACAGACACTATTCGACAGCTCTTGGAAAAATTTACTTTCCTGTTTATTAGGACTACCCTATTCTTGATGAGAAAAGCATGTAGATAGCACTCCATCAACAAAGAGCATAAGAGTATAGCAACGATCACTTTTTTCTGATAATAACACAAAGCATTAGACAACAGTTTTTTTTAACTGATAGACAAAGCATGCTAAGCTGATATTTTGGACTAACCACAGCAATGTAAACAAATATGTCCCTGTCACATTAAACAATTCAATGTACTTATAACATAAACAGAGGTTTATATTGTGTGTGTGTGCTTGATGAATCACCTTTACATCTTTATCAGTCATCAATCCATGATTTCATAGTGTGAAATAGATAAAATGAATACATACAAATATTTTGAAAAGCCTTATTTTTATATTATATTTTTTTATCAAAAAGCCAATCACAATTATTTTATTTGAAATACCTTCAGTAGAACATTAAAAAAAACTTACAGGATTTATCCTATTGCAGTCTGTGGCTAAAGTGAACTCGGAGACTGTGCCATTCTCTTGACCTATGAAAAGCTGCCGTGTCTCTGGTGTGTAGAACATTGATGTGCAGCCAGACGGCATGTACTGGCAGATACTGGGCCAATACTGACCAGAATCACGCTTCAGCCATACTCGAACAGTCCTGTTTTTTAATATGTTTGTTTAATAAGTTAACAAATCACACATTTTTCTAACCACTTATTAGTATAGATCATAGGTAAAAAAAATATAATCATATGAAACTTGACAATACTCGAATACACACATACATGTTCTATTGGACTATATCAAGTTATTTCTTTGCTGTACGTATTTTTGTTATTGATATAATGGGTCTCCACGATACACACCCAACCTAGTGTGGATACCATAGACAAATAGTGTTCTGTATGGCTCTTCCTGAATGAAAATCTTTTATCTTTAATTTGATAATACGCTAGAGCAAGTGCTATTCTGGACAGCTGTTTCAATAAACCACTTTTACTTGTTTATTCACTATACAAGTATGGTGTAAACATCATAATAATAAGACAACAAAGACTGAACAAAAACCAATTGCTTACAGAGTCAAAACTTGCAATATGTGAATGAAGTTTACGAATTTATAGCAACGGAGGGTAAGATATAACGGAAGTAACGCCTTCTGCTTCGCGACATAAAAGTACAAGCGTTAGCGTGTTTTTCTATCACTAAGAAGCAAGAAACACGTTTAGCGAAGTTAACAAAACGATGCAAATTTCTCAAAATACTCACTTATCATCGCAAACGCTAATTACACCGTCCTCGCCAGGTATCACCACCGCCGCATTCACATCGTCCGTGCAACCCTCCAACTTGTTCAAAAGTGCAGGTTTTTTCGTCGTGCAAAACCTGTCGTTGGGCGTCCTAGGTGCGGGCTTGATTTCAGCAGCCATATTTCAAGTTTTAGAGCAAATAAACACGATTAATCGACAAATTTTCTAAACGTGAAAAGAAAAACGTCATAATAATTGTGACAGTTGGGTTGGGTTGACAGTTGGCCGCGGTGTTGCCACGATCAATGGTGCGGTTCGTTTTGTGCAAATGGTAAATGCGTTCGTAAGCACAGTTTCATTTAATATTGAGGTTGACTATTGTTCTGGTTAAATTCAGTCGTATAGTTGTAGAGCCACCTTATAGAGAGTAACATAAATACTTTTTTATACTTGACTTGAAAATGTGACTAGATGCTGTGTGAACGTGAAAATCAATATTTAATTTATTTCCTCAAGTATCTTACTCCAAACCTTATAGTTAGTGGCCCAGTGCCACTACATAGTATGTAAGCTTCACAATGTACTTCTGTTAATATCAAAGACGGACGACATACCTAATTTTAATTATTACATAACGAAAAAGAAAAAACTTTCGCGAGGCGGGAAAAAACAGAACAATCAAAAAACTTCAACTTCAACTTCAACTTTTTGGTTATGGCTTTTCCATCGTTATAGAACAATGATTCCGCCAATGTCAAGTATCATAGAGGATAAGTCAGCAAAGTTTCTCTTGATCGGTTATGGGATTTAGCTAGTTTATTTATTAATTCATTCTGAGAATTTGTCCAGTCACTCTTCGTAGGTAGGTATCTAAAAACAAGGACAACACACAAATATTAGTATTCGGTTTGGAGTAAGTTAAACAATTAGTGGTAGGAGGTAGAAGGTAACAACATGACGCGACGTAGACAAAACAGGGAAATGGGAAAAATATATATTTATAAAACATACATACAATCATAATTTAATATTATTATTTTTGATAAATTTGGATAAAAACCGAACATAATTAGAGAAAGTCAATGTTAATAAGAAATTTAGGTTAAATGGTCGGGGAACTTGTACCGGTATAACATCATATAAATGGGAGACTAAATTGTTGCATTCAAAGAAAATATGATCAAGGGTACCCTCTGCTAATCCACATTCACACATTGAGTTGTCACGGATTCTCAACTTTTCTAGGAAGACTGGAGAGCAAACATGGCCTAGGCGAAGACGAATAATGACGGAAGTAACAAGGCGATCAAAATTACGGTGTTTAAAAAACCACGGTTTGATGGGGATATTAGGCTGTATGGAAGCAAAGTGTTTACCCTTAATTCTACTGGATTGTTGCCATAAGTCATTCCACGCTTTATCTAAAAGAGGTTTTGCACGGCAGCGAAAGTCCCGAGCATAGCATTTTGTGTGAATTGAAGTTCCAACTTTAATAGCTTCTTTTGCACATAGGTCTGCACACTCATTACCAGATATGCCGCTGTGACTTGGTATCCAGGCAAGTAGGACCTCTAAGTTTGATGAATAACATTTAAATAAAGCTTCCTTGATTTGGAGAGTTAAAATAAAGTTTCCCTTGGAATGAAAAGGTAATTTACAGATGTCCTGTAAAACGCTACGAGCATCAGAAAAAATTACTGTCTTCTTGATGTTGTGCGATAGAATATAGGAGACAGCTTCATATAACGCAATACATTCGCCAGTAAATATAGATGTTTGAGGTGGGTTTTTAAAATTTAAAATTATCTTGTATTTAGGGATCCAAACAGCAGAACCAACGTCATTATTTTCGTCTAATTTAGAAGCATCAGTAAATACATGTAACCAGTCCTTCCACTGCGAGTTAATTATACTGTTAAATTTCTTATCAGATCCCGGAGAACTCTTGCAAATCCCTAAGTCTAGGAGCACTTTCGGGCTAAAAGTGAGGCAATTGAAATCAAATTTAAAAATAGGGTTACAATCAAGTTGGTAAATTTTTGATAAATCCACTTTTCTATACGACTGAATTAGAGGTGGGAGATCTTTATGGGTCCAATAGTTAGATGAATTAACATCTCTGTTTAATGAAACAAGTTTGTCTAATAGGGGGTGATTCGAATTTTGCATAATGTTAAAAAAGAATCTGTCACAAAGGTATTGTCTGCGTAGGGATAATGGAGGGTCTACACATTCTACTTGTAATGCATTGATGGGGGAAGACTTCATTGCGCCTGCTATAATGCGTAAGCACTTTGACTGGATCTTGTCTAATTTGGAAAGAGCAATTTTATTGCAAGGTTCAAGAACAAAAGAAGCGTAGTCAAAGTGGCTACGTATAATCGCATTATATAGTAATTTTTGACTATATGGATGGGAACCCCACCGGACACCGGACAGAGATCTTATGACATTAATATTTTTGTCACATTTATTTGCAATATAATTTAAATGATGAATCCCAGATAACTTAGAATCGAATATGACTCCTAAGAACTTAGCTTTGTCTTTAACGACAATTGGTTCTTCATCAATAGAAATGTTGATGTCAGGGATAGAGCGTTTTCGTGAAAATATAACAGAATTACATTTTGAAACCGAAAGGGAAAGTCCGTGTTCAATAAGCCATTGATTTAAATAGTAAAGGGCAGAATTAAGCCGAGAAGATGCATCGGAAAAAGAGGGGGATTGAACATATAATGCAATGTCATCAGCATACTGCAAGATGCTAGAAAAGCAAGTTACAGTTCTATCTAGATCATAAGTATATAGGTTATAGAGTAAGGGGCTGAGAACAGACCCCTGGGGTAAACCCTTCCAGACAAGTCTGGGGGGGAGATTTTCTCCTTGAACACGGACCGAAATGTATCGTTGCATAAAGAGGTTACAGATTACATTTATTATTCTCTCCGGAATACTCAGCTGAACAAGTTTTTGTCTGAGTGTGGGAAGAACAACATTATCGTAAGCCGATGTAACATCTAAAAATACCGCGACGACATGCTCACCTGAACTGAAAGCTCGCCTTATATCAGAAGTAAGTATACTTAGACTGTCTAGGGTGCCCATACCTTTCCTAAAGCCAAATTGGAATTTAGATAGTAAGTTTCTGTTTTCAACTATCCATTCAAGTCGGTTCTTTAGAAGATGTTCTAATATCTTAGCCAGACAAGAGGACAGTGCAATAGGTCTATAGGAGGAGGAATGGTCCGGGTTTTTACCAGGTTTTAAAATTGGTATCACAATTTGTGTTTTCCAGGAGTCCGGAACTGTTCCAGTTAAAAAAACATAATTAATAATATCTAAGAAATAATTTTTAGTACTGTGGGACGATTTAATGAGAAAGGAATATGGGATGCCATCAATGCCTGGTGCAGAATCGCGTAAACCGTCGAGCGCACATGAGAGCTCAGCAAATGAGAAGGGTTCATTGAATCTATCAGAAGAAGAAGACAGAGAGAGGACTGAAGGGAAGTAATCAGCGGGGGGGACAAAAGGGGGAGCTAGTTTATTAATAAAATTTGTAAGCCAAGAATCCGAACTATTTGAAGAGATATCTAGATTATCTAAAAGACTGCGACGAAATGATTTTATACGTTTCCATACCAAAGAAGATGGAGTTCTTGGAGAGAGTGATTCACAAAAACTGTGCCACCCCTGTCTTTTCTTTTTAGAGAGCAATCGTTTACATTTAGCACTGCACTTTTGAAAACCCAAATAATTCTCCATAGTAAGGTCACCTGCAAATTTATTCTCAGATTCATTACGCGAACGGACTAATGCCGTGCATTCTGAATCCCACCAAGGAGGGGACGGTAATTTGCGTTTGGCCGAATTTTTAAGTGGGATTGATTGGTCGGCAGCATACTTTAGACAAGACACAAATTCATTATAACATAATAAAAAATTTTGTTCATTAACTGGAGAAAGACAACTAACTTTATCACCAATAGAAGTTAAAAATGTATCCCAGTCAGCCTTTTTCATACAATACTTAAGAAGAGGAGTAACACTTAGTTTGGGAAATGAGCAATTTAGGTGTTTTATTAATATTGGGAAGTGGTCACTTCCATAGCTATTTGGGAGGATACTCCAAGAAAACGACATTACAAGATTAGGGGAGGTTAACGACAAATCAACTGCACTGGTGTTTTGAAGAGGAGAAGCCCTACGAGTAGCTGAGCCATCATTCAATACACAAAGATTAATATTATCAAAAAAGTCTAGGAGAAAGGAAGAATTAGAGTCACATCTAGTGGAGCCCCAAAGAGTGTGATTGCAATTAAAATCACCAAGAATTAGAAAAGGGCCAGGTAATGAGGAAAAGATAGATGTTAATTCTAAAATAAGGGGGGGGTTGGGGTGAGGTATGTACACAGATGCAATGGTCATATTAAAGGCTCTCACAGCAACAATGTGTATACCATCATTGCGTGAAGGAATATTAAATTGAGTAAACAAAACATTTCTTTTAATTAAAATAGCGGTACCTGCGTAACCGTCGTCCCTGACATCGCGGAGACAAGAAAAGCCAGGAATCCTGAAGACAGAATCAGGCTTCAACCATGTCTCCGAGACGGCACAGATAACCGGGTTGAATCTATTGATAATGTGTATAAGGTCAGGTTTTTTGAGTCTAATATTCCTACAGTTCCATTGTAGGAGGTCCACTTGGGCCATGGATAACTAACTTACTAATGAAATCTTGAAGTAATGAACTGACATTGTTCGGTATCGAATCGGAGAATTTAGATATTATATTAATAAGGGTACAAATCAATAACTCAATGAGATTGTCATTAGGGGTGAGCTTAGGAGTAGGGGAGGGGGGCATTTGACTTTCTGGATCAAGAGCACAACCATTAGATTGGCTCGATTTGGGAGATTGAGTTATGTATGAATGAGCCAGGCGATCATATGATTTACCTGGTTCAGGTCGAGGTTTGCTTTGAAGAAAGACAGTCTTACGGTAGGATGATTTAACAGGGGTATTTGGATAAGGGGATCCATATGAAGGATTTGGAGATTGAGGGGGATTTGGTTGAGAGGCTTCAGAAAGGACCTCTGAAAAAGGTTTGCGTTGTATAGTTGGAAATCGTGCAGCAGCCTCAGAGAAAGGAATATTTTCTTCTGACATTACAATTTTAATTAGTTTTTGACGAGAAAATTCAGGGCATTTGGGGTCTGTGGCTCTGTGCTTGCCAGAGCAAAGTAAGCATATCTCTTCCATGATACTGCATGTTTCTCCAAGGTGAGGTTGAGCACATCTGAAGCAACGGGGCTTTGAGCGGCATTGTGACTGGATGTGGCCAAAACGGCAGCATCCTCTGCACTGAATAGTGGGGAGTTGATAAACTTCAACAGGTAGGGATGTATAAAAGCAAAAGACCTTGTCAGGCAAATCCTGACCCGTGAATGTTAATACGACTGTGGTTGAAGGAACCCAAGTCGTAGCACCATCTACCTTTTTTTTTACATTAAGTCGTCTAGCCTTCACTACTTGACCCTTGAAGTAATGGGGGAATTTCAAGCCGTTGACAAGTTCCTCCATCGACCAGTCGATTGGGATATTGCGAACAATACCCATTCTAGATACATTAAATTGAGGTATTGTGGCAGTGAAGTTGTTTTCCTTTAGCAAACTGTTGATAATAAAAGAGTTGGCCGCATTCGCGGTAACAAAGTCAATGGAAACGCGGTTCCTTCCGATTGTCTTAATACCCCCATCAATGATACCCATGACTTTCGATTTATGTAACATTTGAGCAAGCTTCAGAACCCGGATTGAAAGGAATATTGAATATTGAATTCAACATCGGCTTGCCGTTTTGCAGGCCTAGATTCTACGACCATAACCTCAATGTCTGGTGGATCAGGTGGCCTACCGCCCCCCGGCGGAGGGCCGTCCTCCTCCATAATTCACACGAATACAAAAATAACACTCACCAGATAAATTTTCCACCACCAGATAAAAATAAATAAATATATAATGGGATTTGACAGATAAATTGAACAAATTTGAAAGAAAAATCACTCCGCAACGACTATCCTCACCGATACGTCAACACGGAATCCCAGAACAATCAAAAAACGAAAAAACACCACGCACATTGAAGTTTGACAACTGTTTGACAGATCCGGAGACATTGCACTACCTCCTCGTTGTTGGCACTGTTCGCACCAATCGACGACGTCATCGATGAAGTCACAATGCTCATGTCAGCGTACCACAGCGCAATTTGAACAGTTGTTTGCATGAATATAGCGCACACAAGCGCCAAAAGTGCAATTTGGACCGCACCACAAATTTAATAAGCTACCAACTCGAGACGTGCGTGACCGATGCCAATGAAAAAGTGTTTTTTCTACGTCCATGACCCTACTTCACTCGATGGTCAGAAGGAAGTCATAGACACCCTATTTTATTTACGAAATTATCGAAATTACGATACACATAATTAGATAAAACCACCGTGTTTATTTGATAAGTGTGTAGGTATTGTAATTTCTCTAATTTTGAAAAAATCTGTAATTATTTGGTGAAATGTCAACAATTAGGTGTTTTACGTTACTTCCTTATAGTCCAGTCAGTCAAGACAATTAATTCATAATAATTCCAAAAGTTTTCAAATTTTGATGTAAGGTCGGGAATGGTATTAAAACAAACTATAAAATTTTGCAACCTGTTCTGCGGTCCGGAACATTGTAAAATCGATTTTTGCAAAGAACACAAAGTTGCGGATCTCATGCGGGGTTGCAAATTTTCATACTGACATGCACCTCAAAGAAACAATCATTGGCTCGATTTGCAAAACTTTTGCAATTTTTTCGAAAAGGAAAAATGCCATAAAGTTAAATTTCCGATATCACACAAGATTCCGGATTGCGTGAGAGGTTGCAAATTTTAATACTAACATTAATCCCAAAATTAAAGTCTCCTCGATTTGCAGAACTTTTGAAATTTTCTTGAAGGTGAAAAAATAAAAAAAATACATTTTGGCAAATTGCATAAAGTTCCGGATCGCGTATGAGGTTGCAAATTTGTAAATGCATCAGAATAGATGTTTTCGAAGTTTGCAACCAAGTTTCAAAACTTTTGTAATTATTCCGAGACCACCTTACTCGAAAAAATGACCACGAATTGAAAAGAATTATAAATAAACGTGTTCCGGTCAACGAAAAAGGTTGCAAATTTATACAACCGTTCGGTATATTTTTCCGATATATGTGTCAAGTTTGCAGAACTTTTGGAACGTTTACATTCAGTTTAATAAAAAAAAACATTAATTTTCAATAACAAAAAATGTTCCGTACACTTAGATTGGTTGCAAATTTAATACGTGATATGAAATATTATATCGAAAACTTCCCCATGTTTGCAGAACTTTTGGAATTTTTTTCACGACCATAAAGCAAAAATTTATTTAATTGCAATTTTAACAATGTTCCGGACTGCGGACAAGGTTGCAAAATGAGATTTATTGTCGTCCCAATGTACCATTCACTTAAGCGAAGTTGGAAAACTTTTGGAATTATTGTTAAATTTTCGATTTTGAATGTCAATAATGACTGGACTATTATTGGTACACAGTGTGTACTACGCACTACGAAAAAACCACTCTGCGTAGGTACATACATTTACAAGGAATTGGAAGAAAATATTTATCTTTCCTAAGAAACCTTTGTGTAGTAACATAAAGATACCTTAACAACTATACATTTAAGGTGCTTTACATGCCTCTGCGGGTTTCCTATTTATAATCAGAATAGGAGTAGTCTTTATTTGATATTTAATACGTTGCAACTGCACTACGTTACAACTACTACGTTGCAACTGCACGTTACCACTACTACATTGCACTGTAGATACTGGTAGTAATGACAGTTGTATGTCCGAAGTAATATACATAAGCCGTATACAGAAAGAAAGCCGAAAACCCATCGGCGCCGACCGGCGCCTGTCGGCGCCGGTCTACGCAGGTAACCGGCGGAGGCATTTATATGAACAAGCGCTGATGGGCGCCGACCGGCGCCGACTCGCGCCGGTCGGCGCTGGTGCCGCCCGCCAATCATCATACGACATTTTGCTCGCTCTGCTTCAATCTGCTTGCTTTCTGTAGAATGGACCGGCGCCGATGGGCGCCGACAAGCTTTCGGCTTTCTTTCTGTATACGGACGTCAAAATGAAGCCGATTGCGATTACGGTAGCCAATAGACACTGGTTCGGAATCAAACCTAGGACTTCGAGAGTAGAGCTTAACTCTAACTGAGCTCAAAAACAGAAACTCACACAGCGACGGTTACAACTTACGAGTAACTTTGAGATGGGATCTCAGTAAGCTGTGTTGGAGCCTCTACCAAACTATTGTTTGTCAAAACAAATTTAGGTGGGGAAATATTAAAACAACGTCTTTATGATTAAACTTTTATTGTTAAAATAAGTAGATAAAATAAACTTGATGCCAAAAACACAGAAATTGTATTAACATGTTGCAGTGATCCTAGGACAGAACTATTCTACGCAAAATATTTACAGCCGACAAACAAACGAATGTCTTATTCTACTTTTTTTAAAACTGATGCAGGTCAATCGTTAACATTGCTTTAATATTTAAATTTAAACACAATTTGTGTTTTTTTAAATACTTTATACAGTTAAATTCCTTATAGGACGTCGCTTAAACATAAAGAGAACACATGGCATGTCCACGACTCGATTACATCGTGGGGACAATCTTAACAGTATTCACCTGCATCTACATCCAAAATCGATGTAAGCCTACATTTCACTAAACTAAATCAGTAATCTTCGGACGTACATACATCCAAAATGCTTGTTTCATACAATTTTATTATGATACAAAATATACTAATACAATTCTATAAGTCGACAGTTATCCCATATTTCAATAAAAATAGTACCTATAATTAATATGTACAATTTGTCACACTCACAGGCAACGAACGCTAAGCATGGCACAATTTCTTTAGAATGCAACAACATCCCTTTTAAAGCAAGAAATATGTACCATTATTATATTACACTTCACAAATCTGACATTTCCTATGTTTTTGTCACTCAAATCCGTTAACTACGAACCTTAAACATATTCGCTTAGGAATATCATAACTTATTACAACTGATACGTATCATACCATATAAACATAATTTTCTTTCGATGGATGGATACCATGAACGTAACTTCATCCGGAACTTGGGCCTTATCATCTATTTATAATTGTAATCTTAATCGTCTTCATTTTGACGTACGTTGCTTCTTCCGTATATGTCAATACAGACAGTGAAAGAAGAGCAAGCATTGATCGCGTAACAAATGTCAAATAAAGACGATTACAATCATAAATAGACAATAAGGCCCCTTGCCTCGTATCAGCCAGCATCCCGCCATATTCGATACTTTACCCCGCCCCAACTCTGCCCATTGGTGCCGAAATTACAGAATTTGTATGCTAGTGTAGCTTTATATTTTCGCCTTCAAACCCCACTATTTCGGAAAGTACCACGGCACGAATTCTGTACCTTCAGCAGTAATTGGCACACATCTACAGTAGTATTATACAACGCGAAACAGAATAAGCGCAATTCTTCATACACCCCAATTAGTATATTAATATAAAAAAAATATAATGCACTCGAACTTTAGTTGTATCTAACCAACTTTCTTAAATAAAGAGCAATAATATCACGATTTCCATAGGTAGCACTAATTCAGCTATACTAATTCTTTTTTCCGAAAAATTTAAAACATATTAAAAATAGCTAAAATCGATTAAGTTGTCGATACTGAACAAACTAATTTCAGGAAATGCGCTTATTCTGTTACATATTGTATAGAGGAAAGATTTGTATTTTTATAACGTATTAAAATTCTTTTGAAATCGGAACACTCTCTCTTTCTTTCAATCTTTTTGAAACCGCGCAGAACCGCTAGTCTACACTAATATTATAAAGAGAAAAGATTTTAGTTTTTGTTTGTTTGCACAGCATTGAATGAGTTTCGAAACTACTGATCCGATTTTATAAAAATCACCAATTGAAAACTACATAATCAGGGAGTAATATTGGCTATATTTTATACTTGCATTCCCACGGGAACGGGAACTACGTGCATGAAACCACGCGGAACAGCTAGTCTTCAATAATTAAGAGGTATGCTGATTCGACGCATCCGGCTTGAGTTACGTTCATTTAGATATCCCTATAAGAGTAGAACCTCATTTATATCAACATTTAACATACTGTAATGTGAATACACTGAGTGTGTGTATTAATTGGTGTCTACAATATTGCTTATGTATACATTATTAACAGATGCGCGATTTAGAACAAGAGTATATGAGTTGTAAAACAGCTGGCCTATTGTCTATTTACAACCGTAATCACAATCGTCTTCATTTTGACGTACGTTGCTTCTCCTGCATCTGTCATCATTACCGCCATCGCGCCAGTGCAAGTACAGCAAACAGTGACTGCGTAACAAATGTCAAATAAAGACTATCGCGATTACAATAATACATAGACAATAAGCCCCCAGACATTATCCTAATGTAAATTGAACTAGTAAAAATAAATATTTTACAGTCGTCGCATTTAATAATTAGGCAAATTATATAAATATTTTCTTACTTTTCCTTTTGAAAATGTCTTCAATGCACATTTTGCAAATGAGTAGTAACCATTTTTTATTGCCACATTGTACATTTTATTCTCCCCGGAAAGAACTAAGAAATATTACTAACATTATAGGGCTTATTACACCTTCCTGAATTAAGTAACTGAATTTCAAGGCCTTCAAAAGTAAAATGAGGAGTTTCTTGCCCCGCTTCTTTTCGAAGCGGTGGAGGCTCAATGACTTTCAATAAGAGGACTTATAAGCCCCTACATTGAAATTTTTTTTTTTATTTTGATATTTATCGATTGTTGCTAATACACTGGATACAACTTTACTAGTATACCTAGTGAGATTTTAAACTGTCAATAGATTGTGAACGGAACTAAAATTAGCAATCTCAGGCTTACATGTTCGAAGGTTGAAATTGAACACTAGCGGGTGCCTAGCGGTGTTGCCCGCGCGGATCCAGGGTACGTAGGTATTTCTCTTTTTGAGCAGTTTTTATATTTTCCCGTGCGTGGGAATGAGATATTTCCCTGTAATAAAAAGTAACCTAGATGTTGACCCAGTTACTCAGTTATCTCCGCAGAAAATATCCTCAAAATGCGTCCGGTAGTTTTTGCGTGATGCGTACACGAACAGACAGACAAAAATGATAAAAATTTGTGTTTTGATATCAAATCGTTAACTATCTATGTATGTATAGATGTCCAGACGTCAAATCGTGATTTTCTGTGTATCGCCGTTGTCACTGTAGCCACCGCTTGTTACGTAGTTATTAACAGCGGGTCTAAAAAGGCCGTTTCGGGTGAATCATAATAGAATTATATTTCGATTCATATTCGAAATTTTCACCAAATACGAATCTGCTAATGAATTGAATAGTCAGTGAATCACTAAATTATGGGACCATTTTACGAAATTTAGAGGAATTGCTTAGGATTTGCTGGGAATTCAGAAAAGGAGAATTGCTCAGAGGAATTGCTCAAAGTGGCCATAAACAGCGTCCATAAGTTTCGTTACCATCTTGGAAAGTGGATGGATAATCGGTAGCGAAAGTGACCAATATTATGGACAAATAGCCAAATAGGGTTCCTTTTCTAGTATGCAATAAAGTTCAGTTTGAGTTTTTACTCGGACGCATGTCTAAGTTTGTTCGCAAAGTATTTTTGACGATTTCTTATAAAACCTGCGCTAGTTCTCGGTTTATTTTTTCTGTAATATTAAATTTTATCAATCTTTACTACTGCAAACTTTTCGCTTTGCAATCTTTGGAGAAATAGGTTCTTTTTTAGATATTTGTTTTAGTTTTATTTAGGGTAAGGAGACCATTCATCTATTATTGCACCATGAATATAAATCTATACTTACTTAAGTATATTAAAAAGAAAAAAAAGTTTTTTAGGTTGAAGTAAGAGCGATATTATTACCAACTGTAATGAATCTTTCCATAATGTATTTTTTACTTCCCGCATACACGTAAGTTGTCTCAATTTTAGGATAATTTTATGAACAAGCATAGGTTATCATGTAATTTAAGTTTACGTTTGTAAGTTCTTATTGTTATTGCTGTTTTGTAAATGGGAGTGGAAAATCAAGAGGTTTTTGAAGAAAATTCATAAATAAATACTCTATACATTAGGTAAATTAATTTGTGCGATTTTCAGAACCTAATTCCGTATTCGTAATTTTTTATAGGTAATTTAATTACCTCGATGTTTGTGTAAGTTTTTTTAAATCAAGAAAAATCATTGGGCTGTAAGAATAATAATTACATTTCCATTTTTTTTTTGTCAAAACTTCTAACGATATTAGCAATGACAGTAATTATGAGCTCTTATTCAAAATCAAATTGTATAAAATGATTTGGGAAAAATCTTTGTCATTTTATTTCAGGTCGGCTTCAAAAATTACATATTAATGTTAGAATAAGTTTTATTTTCCGTTGGTAAAGCGCGAGCTTTGTTACAAAATAAAACAGTGGAAACGAACTCGAACCTCGATACTGTCGTTCGTTAAGTCTTGCGTATTCCGTTGCCATGCCCGCAAACTTTAACGGCGATAGCACACTGTACGAATTATTACAATGCACAAATACCATAAATTTAATATTCTGGTAAATTTTTATAATGCAATATTACAATAAGGAACAATTTTGTTGTTCCTCATTGTATCTCCCTTTATGTGAAACTAGCAGGCGTCCAGCGGCTTTGTCTACGCGGAACCCGTAGGCATTAAATAAATTCTTACTAGGGCCTAGGGTAATCAAAAATATTTCCAAGTCCACCAGTTAATGTGAGTTCTCTGGAAGAAGGTCAGTCACGATACTGTTTATAGGTAGATATACATATATAGATTTTAGATCTTTAGCCTCAATTGTCCACCGAAATACAAAAAATCTTAATTATAATTCAACATCAATGCTGGCATAATGACCAAGTCAATGAACCCATCTCAGAAGGCAGATTCAAATGATACTGACGTGTTTATGACATACGTCAGACTGACGTACAGTCAAGAGCACGCTAAGCTTGACACTTTGGACTTTGAACCGGCCCTGTTTTCTATGGCGCGCAGTATAAATCAGAGCTCAGTATAAACTGGTAGCGTAAAACTTGACTTGCTCTTGACTGTACATCATAAACACGTTGAATATTACAAACAAATGTCACAAACCAACTTAAAACTATATCAACACAACAAATTCAAACACAATACTATACTGCGGCCCAATATCAACAACATTATCACTCACTATTCACATCATATGTCCCAACTAACTGCCATTATATTAAAGAAACATACCACCATCGGATTAATTCTAAATTATTGCTCATTTGTTTAAAGGCAAACTTTGACTTACAGTTTGTGAGTCGGTGGAGTTGGCTGAGTCTTCGCCGAGGAGTCTGCTTAGTTGTTCGTCGAGACTGGCGCGGCGTGGCTCGCTGCGGGCTTTCACGTCCTCTCCAAATTCATCATCCCCCGCCATCATACCCTCTTCCAAATATGAAAACGAGTCTAAATTTATTTCTGACGACGTAATAGCCGTGCTGTAAATGTCTATCCGCTTCAGCTGCGACTTTGCTACCTTCTCCGATAGCTTTTCCTTCGCTTTAGTCAACGCATCAGATTCAGACTTGTCTATTTTTGGATCTTCTTTTAGCTTCTCCGATTTCGCTTTGAGCGCAAACGACGAGTCGTTGCTCGATGAACCGTCGTCTTGGAGTTGACTCAGTAAGGTTCGTGTTGCGAGTGACATACCACTGGAACTGCTGTACACGCTGCTTTCTCCTGAAGAAGAGTTATAAAAAAATATTGAATATCATCACTACATAGTATAAAACAAAGTCGCTTTCTCTGTCCTTATATCCCTATGTCCTTATATCCCTATGTCCTTATGTCCCTATGTCCCTTTGTATGCTTAAATCTTTAAAACTACGCAACGGATTTTGATGCGGTTTTTTTTAATAGATAGAGTGATTCAAGAGGAAGGTTTTCATATAAGCATTGTACCCGTGCGAAGCCGGGGCGGGTCGCTAGTATAGTAATATAACACAAAACCAGACAGTTTGCAAGTCTGCTGTCTGGTGATATAATTCTTACGGGCCGTTGGCTCAGTTGGTAGTGACCCTGCCTTCTGAGCCGGAGGTCGCGGGTTCTATCCCCGCTCAGAGCCAACATTTGTGTGCATGAACATGTCTGGTCGTTTAATATTTATTTAAGTATGTCTATCAGTTTTTTAGTACCCATAGTACAGGCCCTGCCTAGTTTGGGACTTATAACCGTGTGTGAATTGCGTCCCACAATTTATTATTATTATTATTAATTACAAGTTCACAATTTCCAGATTTTTTCTTTACTTGTGCTCTGAGACCTTACTTCTTGCCAAATACCCGGTTTTTATTTATTTGTGAGTGTCAAAATATGCGGCTTGTTTTTTTTTACGGCTCCAAGGGAGATATTAATTTAAAGGATATGAATGTATGGAGACTGGGCCTGCACTATGTACACCAGTTTTTTAGATAAATATAAATAAAATAACCATAGTTTTATTTATGATTTTGCTCATATTTGTCTAGTTTAGTTGTACAATACACTTTAATTTTCATTTAACTAGCATGGTGGCGACCAAAAATATATATATTGCGACCTGACCGGTAAATGACAATTGACATTATTTTGATGTTTGTCCGACTAATTCACATTAACATGGAAATTGGGCTTAAAAAGTTAGAAATAGTAGTATTTCAATATGATTTAATGCGGATCCATAGAAGTTTAAGTACTTTTGCGCAAGTTAAATAGATGGGAATGATTTTTTTAAATGTTGTTGTGATAATCACTAGATTTTTCTCTATATTTCACGCTGGTGTGCAATGTGCAGGCCCAAAATGAAACGTCTCCTTTGATACAATCACGCGTTCTTAACAACAAAGGGTTGTAAAGAGAGACAGATTGACAACAAAATGAGCTACCATATTTTTGAGTTATCATTACTTACCGCTAGGCGTCACTTGTATGCTTCCCTGCGCCGCGTGTTTACTTTTGGTCTTGCGAGTGTCCACCATGTAGTCATTGTCGCTATCACTGGACATGCCCAAGTCGAGGTGCAAGGAGTTCAGCTTATTATCATCATCTTTATCTTTAACCGTATCCAACTCGATCTCCCAGTCCGTGACGCTCGACGAATCTTTTGCGGCCTCAGCCTCAGAGTCTTTACTAAACATGGGTTTGCCTTCCTTTTCAATTTCCTGCAAACTCGATTCCATGTGAATGTCTGATATACTTTCAGCTGTCGAATCTAAGCTGTTAGCATTGCATGTCTCCTCTGTGATCTGGGTGTCGAATAACACAGGCGTGTCTTGTGTGATCTCGTGAGTCAGTTTCTTCTCTTCGACACGTGGCCCTGTCGAACTGCGGTCTAGTATCTCCGACATAGTAGTGGTGCGTCCCGTTTGCTCGTTATTCAATTCTAACACAATAACGTTGCCAGCACACTTTGATGATTGAGCTTGATCAGGCTTCGTGGCTTGGAGGAGTTGGTTCACATTTTTACCCATTATGATTTTAGACATGTCATTGCCATTCTTGGTGAATGTTAATGCTTTGCCTATTGTTGCTCCTTTCTGGACAACTATGACGTTGCCCTTAGTGTTGGGTGGCCGAACGATCGGGTTAGTTATTTTCGTTGCTGTAATAGGGGTCACGCCTTTCGCAGGTACTATATCTGCTAAATTTGCAGTTTTGATCGGCTCCACGCCTATTATCTTTTTTGGCGGGATCGTACTGACTACAGTGGGTTTCGATACTATAGCTACCGCCGGTGACTTGGCCATAGGTGCGACTGACTGTGAACTTACAGGCACCAGTTTCATTGCTGTGGGAATACCCCTAAAATGCAGGGGTAGCATTGGAACTTGTCCCTCAACGACGGGCTTTGGCCGCGCCTTCGCTGGCAATACGACCATTTTCTGCCCAGACTTAGGATTTAAAACAACAGTTTTGGCTGACACTTTTAAGTCAGGAGCAGGGAGGCCCTTAGGAGTAAATGCTTCTGATGTTTTGGGTGATATGCTATTTGTACCGACAGGTTTTCCAGTCTTCATTGGCGTGCCAAGAGCCGAGGATGTGATAATAATTTTAGAATTAGGAAGCCCTTTTTGTTCTGCCGACGGTTTCGAGACGACGATCATTTTTTCGGTCATTACCGGTGTGTTTGGACCCCGGGGTCTAGGTGTGGAGCCAATGAGCTTAGTGGCTACTAGCTTACCCGTCGAATGGAGGGCCTTTTGTGTCGCACTGGGCGCAACCACCACTTGCCTATTGCTTAAAAGTTTGATGCCCTCAGATGGTTTCTGTAATACTTTGAGGTCTGACATTTGTACTTTCTTATCGCTGGTGATGTCTCCTTTATTCTTTATGATAAGATGGCAAGGCTTGCCGGAGACTGTGTGTTTTGGGGTATGGGTAGCTTGCGCCTGAAGGGAGGATGGGTCGTCAGGGTGTGCGTTTTCTGACACTCCCAACTCATGGGGAACGGTTGCCGGCTGCGTTAGTAACTGCATAGTCGGCGAATCGGTCACCATGCCGGGCGACGCTAACACTTTAGCCTTCATCTCGTCCATGTAATCAGGTTTATTCTTACTCCCTAGTACTGTTTGAGCATAGCTAGCCTGGAAAGTGTTAGGTGGACCGGAATATTCTACTTGTAAGGACCCTGGGTTGTACTTGTTAGGGGACATGGGCATTTCCTGTGCTTTCTTCATTTGAGATTTGGAGACGACTATGGCAGCTGGATTTTTGGTGCGTTTATGTGACCTGTGTTTGTGTGTGGATTGTTGACCGTGGGATTGACTTGATTTACTAGTTGACACTTTGCTAACTTGGTTGTATGAATGCTTGGATTGGCTTAATGGTTTACCTGTAAAAATTAATAAAATAATTATTTTAAACCCAAAACATTTCTAAATAAGATTTTTTATTCTTAATTTATTGTTCTTACTTGTAGCTGGCTGTGAGAATTTAGAATATATCTGAGATAAATTTAGATGTTTCTGGTTGGTGTTGACGGGTATATTTCTCATATTCTTGACAGGTGTGGTGGCATCATCTGGTATTGCACCACCTTCAGGGACTTTTCTTTTGCGGCTTATGAGCTCAGTCTCCCAGAGCTACAAAAAATTCAACAATTGAAAAAAGAAAAAATATTGTACTTAAATTTTTTTTGGTCTTTTGAATTTTAATACACTCAGGGTTTTAACACACTGCATTTGCAACCAGCAACTCGTTGGTGGCAATAGGCTGCTTTTTACATTTAGCCAATCTCCATGGACGAGTTTAGAGTACCTTGTTATTAGACTATTGACTTTTTTAAGTGTAATTTGCTCATACCTGCGGACATAAATAAATATTGACTTTTGATTTTGACTCAAATAGCAATAGTTAAATGTAACAAATATATTTTATACTTAACTCAACTATTTATCATTCAAAAATGTTGGTTGAAATACATTTAGGTTATTTTAATATTACTTTTTTGTCAGTGCATTATTTGAATAAAAAAATAATCAAAAAACCTTTGTGGTTTCATCTTCCATGGCAACAGGGGGGTATAACAACTCATCCATCGTATCATTTGTTGGGATTGCACACTCAGCTGTTTCTCCTTCAGCATCTGGCATCTCTTCTTCGTTTGACTTTGGAGCAACAAGTTTCTCAGCCTCAAGTTTCTTCTGCAATTCCAAATTCTCAGCAGCAGCAGCTTCTGCGGCTTTATCCGCAATCTCTGTGTACATGGTCTGAGCAATACCACGGGGCAGGAGGGGTACGAGTCTTCTTCCCTCGCAAATCCATCCTAGGCCTGTGTTGGGACCGGCTAGTCTGAAGAATTTAGTATTTTATTGACAAATATTACTTAAATAAAATTGCATTCATAAATGTGAAAAATATACCTGTATAAAAATAACATAACATTATTACAGTTAAATATAAAAAATACTTGCTAAGTAAGAGAAAATATTCCATATTATATATATAAATTGTTAATTATAGGTTAGTTGTCAAAAAACATTAATAAAAATATATAATTTTCCATATGTACTGACAGATGTATTTGATACTTTTAATTTTATCTCCTATTTCTATCTGTCAAATGATGCTAACATCTACATGGCTCAGAATTGGAATACTTCATTATTTTATTTCAAAAAAAACCTTCCAAACATTCAAGATTTAATTAGTTCTAATAAGACAAATGAATTGAATTACAATCCATTTTGAAACACATACAAAATAGATGAACACAAGTATATCTTTGTGTCTCAAAGCATCCTCAGCCATTTTGACTTTGTGCAACAAGGTTTAAAAATAAATCAACAATCAACACAAGAATATTTTATTTCAACTCACTGATCTGCAATGGTAGCCAGTATCTCGTCATTGGACACGCGGCGCGCCTCCGCGCTGTGCCGATCGTTGCTTATATGTAAAACGGCGCGCAGTTCTTCAAGCAACTTTTTTCTGTTGCCTTCCAATGCCCCTTGTGCTCTGAACACACTGATCATATTCGAATATGCTTCCAGTTCTAAAAAGAAAAGCGAGACTAACATAATACTCAATATATTTGCCACACATACGCTAATAAGTCAACGCATACGAAATAAGTATAACAGAAGAAAACCATAGGAGGGAAAATGAATGCCATTTCTATGCCTAAATATATACCGAGTCTTCGAAGCGTTCTGCGACATTCGTCGCGTGTCATGTTCAAGAGCATGGGCCACATTTTCAAGCATTTATTATAAACACTGATAATTCACGTTGATTATATGATTTTAACCATATTTTCATAAAATATTCAATTGGCAAATATCCATACTGTTTACTTCAAACGACAATTCGTTCATTTTTGACATTTAGTAAGAAAGATGCTATGCTTGACTTTTGTCTATGCTTTTTGGGATACCATGAAAAAGTTACAATAAACATTAATTTTAAAATTTTATAAAAAGGAAATTTCAAGTTTCTTTCAATCTTTACAGTAAATTATTAGATGGTAAATTAATTTAAAATACTCTATTTTAGTTACTACTTGACCTCTAAATAACGTAAGTAATAAGAGAGGCTTAACAAGTCAATTAGGGCTATCGCGTATGGTCATGGCGCTAGTGTAGCGTGAGGTCTACGAAATATCAAATGTCACTGTTTGTCAAGTGGACTACACGAGTGTATTTCTAATTAGAGTATTATTGAGAATATCTTGCAATACCTGAGATTAAATATCGCAAAATATGAGTTACGGGTCAGTGCTACGAGACAGTTTTATTCCTCGGAAACTTACTTCCTCCTTTTATCTGAACAAAATGGAACAGTGCAACACTGCAGCATGCTTTATATTCTAATGTGTATATTCTAGGGAGTGTAAGTCACTAAATATGAATGAAATATAAACTTTGTTTTTGCACCCACAATAGCAAACATTGACAGCTCTATGTCAGGACCTTACTCAACAGTAGTGCCAACGGGTAAGCTCAGAAACGATTGCCCTCATTTTACTGACATCTGGAGCAGTGACATCATGAAGAAGTCAAGTAACATACGGCCTTACCACAAAACGGCGTTTAGAGACGGACTAAAATTTATTATTTTTTCAACGATACATATCAGGTCCAAAACCAACCTATTCTTAAAGCTGGAACTAACCATTCACATTCACAAAAATATTAAAATCGTTTGGTTTCAGAGATTAGATTTTACCAACAGTGACATGTGGTTATTCTATAATTTTAAATAGACATATTATTAAATTACCATTTTTAAAACCGTAATAATTCTATAAAAAGTGTACCTACTTCACTACTTGACAAAACTGCATTTGTAATTAAACGTTATTTTCTAAATTACACATATTTCACCCAATAAGCGTCCACAAAAATGACAAAACTCCTCGTGATAGATGTGGAAAATTTTAGTTCCTGTTTTTACTCATTGAACATTTTTGGTACTCAACTCTCACCTACCTACCGAGTTTAGTGGAAAATTTTCTCCCATCGCAATAAAATTTAATTACCATAGACAAATAAAAACCTTGCGAACAAGCCATACGTTTACGAAGATAGTCAGTCAGCTTATATGACAGCTCGCGTTCATATTAACTGACATGACGCTTGAGCTTAAAATTTTTGTATAAAATATTCGCAATGCCCCCTCTGTCCTATTATATTTTAATCTCTTTGGTTTCACCCGTCCCGATGTTTGTCGGTAAATCTTGCAAAAGTGAAGAATAAAGGTGGTATTTCATTTCTCGTATTTTATTACCAGCACCATAATATAAAAATCATTATATTTCATTAGGTCACTGATGAAACGAACGTCACCATTTTTTAACTTATCACCATAATTTAAATTAATTATTTAGTTATGTGTTCAATTAGGCTGATCGAATTTGTATGATTATTTAGTATTCCCAGAACCATTAAATTATTTTTTGTCAGTCAAATATATAGTTGTATGTTCGTTTCATGGTGATTTTGAAGACTCTCCATGCTAATAGTGAAGAAATCTCAAATTGACATTGGCAGACAACCAAATTAAAAATTGCAGTGTTTTATTTCGCTTCCACATAAACGCTAATGGCAGATAAGTGTGAGAAAAAAAGTAAAGCGCTATCTCTTTCACGTAGCACATCAATCACTAATTTCATCCAAAAAAATACTTATTTATTTGAAATATTTCTTTTACGTATCAGGACTACTTTTTTGATCTCCGTACAAAAATATAACTTCTATGTTGGAAAGGTTACCAGTATTTTGAAAAAGTTGTAAGCAGATTTTTGTACTTTAAAGAATTTTACACAACAGGGGGCATTGTAGGGGTTGTTTTGTAGGACATATATTTGTTTATAATAATATCTTCTTACCGCTCAAATAACTCAGATCCCTATGATATTTTTCATTTATTTGTATAACACCTTGATTTTTTAAACATCACCTTATGACCCACTTCCCGTTTGCCGATTGAGCGGAAATGCATACATGTGTAAATCGCGTGACAATGCAATATTATGATGCTATTATAGTGACATGGTGCTGATCCTTCTGGTTACTGGTCTGTGGTGCTGATCTGATGATTTAAACAAGGCATCAATAGTGTTTGGCAAATGCAAAAATGTGGCAAGCACTTTGAGTACTAAACCAACCGGAGACGCCACTGACAGGCGTTCCCCTCTGCCAAGAAAAAGTGTCGGTCAACGATCATACCTGTTATATACAACTAGTTTTTTTGAGTTCACGGAGTGCTCGGATTGGTGAATGTATTTGTGTGCATCTAGTTCAAGCTAGTGTTTAATTGTTTTGTCAAAAAATGCGTTTGTTAACATTAACATTATTTGTGTTTGTTTCCTCGTTCCCCCCGCAGAAATTGGCAGACTTTTTTGCAAAGAAACTAGTGCGCGTGACATCTCCTGTTAGTTTAATACTCAAAGGGCAAGCATCAGCAAAAGTGTGCAGTGAATATGATAGGAAATTCAGCTAAATATTTGCATAGTAAAAAATTACACAAAATTCTCAAGTTTTAGAGTTGGGCACCATTACTTTATTTTCAATATCAATAACCAATAAAAATGTATAAAGTGTTGTTGTTTTTGTACAAAAGGGCTGCGAAGCAGTTCTGTTTAATTTTGTTATGAAAGATGGTGGTATGTGCTGGCTGAGACCCCTTTGCTTGTCTTAGAAATACATAAAAAAATATAGATAAAGCTAGCAAAAAAAAGTATGTAGCAAAGTGTCAAACTGTCAACGACTTTTTGTGTTTGAAATTGAAAAATATTTCAGGTTTTTATCAGTGTTGAAATAACTAAACATTGAAAGTTCAAGTCATATTGTACGGGATGGGTGACGTAGAAGAGATAATTGACTATATAAAATCACTAAAGAAAGGTTTTGACAAAGAATTGTTTCAAAGTAAAGTCGACGAATTGGCCTATGTTGTTGAAAGTAATGGCTTAGAGTACGATGATTTTCACACTTTGTTTAAAGTTTGGCTGAATTTATCTATACGTAAGTAAGATTTTTTTTGAAGAGTGTAATTTCTGCCATTTAAATACATATTCTTGCTGACATAATTCTTGCAACTCAATAGAATCGCACCGATAGACGACGCGCGCGCCAAATTTGTCAACAAACAAAATTTTAGAGAATGGACTAGCTATCCATTCCGGCTTCGCACATGTGCAATGTGTTTAGATGTATAACTTCCTTCTTTATCACTCCTTCTATTAGAGATAACCGTATCAAAATCCACTGTGGTAAAAGAAGTAAGCAGAGAATCAGAGGCAGATAGCGTCCTAGTTTTATAAATTATTTTTATTATTAAGCTATTCATTTCCACAAAAAAGTAGAAGTAAACTAAAGTAAGTAAAAGTTTTTTTTATTGCATATTAGGTATTTATGATATTATAAACTAAATAATTTTTTTTGTGTGCATCCCATCCAGGTAAAAGCCACCTCCATCTTCTCTCAATCTTCCCTGTGTAGTGTTTTTTTCAAAGTATAACATACTATACTACATCATATTCCTTACAACTCGTCAAGAGTGAATCGGGGGGACAACAAGCGAATGCGAATGCCCTGCCAGGGAAACATTACAGGGGGACCACGAGTCTATAGCGCCCTTTTCAACTTGTTCCTTACTGCTACTTGGACCAAGTCATCTACTATTTAGAGACACAATAAGATTACTACAAATTAAAAATATGTTTCACATAAACACTGAGTCCGTTGATAGGCTCACCACCTGTTGTGTTTAGGGGAAAAAAAGGAAACTGAGTGAAAGTGGGTATTTTCAGGAATGTAATTTCCCTACTCCTCTTCCCACGCCTTATTTTCCCGTTTACTACTCTCCTCTTTTTAGTGGTGCTCTTATACAATAGACCCCTATTTCGATTTTAGTCTGATTGTAAAGAAAAGTTTGTGAATCTTTTTAGCAATAACAAGATGGGTGAGCTTAGGCAGCACCCTCGTGCCTCGGGAGAGAGTAGAAGAGCAAACAATTGACTACGCATTTCGGTGGCTGCTTGGCAACTGTGAAAACCACAACAATTTCTCCAGAATGGCCTACCTTCTGGATTGGCTTACAGGTACAATAAGCTTTATGACCTCAAGATTGAATGAACCACATTTGGTCATACCTAGTCATAAATTCATACTTGGGTGACTGCCTAGTGACATTACATCACAAGATGTTAAACTGTTGGTATAGGATTTTATTGTTTATGCACAATGGAAGTTACAGATACAATCAGGTGGCTTGAAATATACTGACAGGTGACCACTCACCATCACATAATTGGCGGCCCTTATGGCCCATATATTTCTTGTGTGAGCAAAAAAACCCTTAGCTCAGCTGTGGGCTATTACGGGTTGATGATGATGATAATGTCATACTTAATTATGGAGATTAAAAATACACCACAACTCTGTTACTATTTAAACTGTAAAGTAAAATTGTGTCTTTCAGCTGCAATGGACAGTGCAAATATTGACATGAAAGCATTGGACTCGGGCTATGAAATATTCCACGCAATGCTATCATTTGAAGTTCTGGTAAGTTTTTTAATATCTATATATAGTATACAAGACAGTTGGGAATGTGATGTGGTAGCAGACAAAAAGAAGAAAATAACTTGGGGTTGTCTTAAATTTTGCAAGAGTCCACTAGAAGATCCATAGTTTTTACTTAGTGTACCTAGGTGTTTTGACTTAAATAATTTAACATGGTATGCAATTTTTTTAAATCTTTTTATCATAAGTGTAAAGTGATAACAGTAATTAGTCAGGTAACATTTATGTGAGATAACAAGTTATGTATTATCTAGCCATCTGCGGAACCCCGTACATGACCGGTTAGTTAAAATAAAAAAGGTGTGAGCCTTTTATCACCAAAGGGCAGAGGTATTCCATATCTGGAACTGTTGAAATATTGGACCCCTAAACGTGATAGGTGGTGAACCCATCGCCAGAACGGGTCTATTACACATGCCTCAGAATTAATTCTGGGACCTGCAGGTTTCCTCACAATGGTTTCCTTCCGATGTTACTTAAAATAACATTTATCTTTTCAAATTCTCATATCAGACAGGCCATTCTATATAAAACACATTTTTATCATTTATTTGCAGACTGCCCACGCAGTAAAACTAGTTTACACTCTGACAAAACCAAGTGATGTCACCAGAAGACGAGTGCTTGAATTACTAGACCATGCTAAGAAGAGGGACGGGAAAAAGGTAAGTTACTGATATCCACAGTAAGAAAATAAAATTATTCATCTAAATTCAAAGTTTAAATTGTTGTAAGTACTTTATTTTGATTACATAAAATATTTAGGTAAACATCTGATTTAATAACTCATACACACAGGAAAGAGAGTAAAGCATTCATACTCATAATAATATTAATTAGAAAATAAATATGGCGTCTTGAGGAAGCAATACTAGTGCTAATTATTTTTTATTATTTCTGCAGAATATGCTTCGACAAATCCAAGTGCTGCTAGGTCTGTTTAAGTCATACAAACCGGAATGTGTCCCAGAGGACATCCCAGCTATATCTGTCCACACATCTTTCCGAAAGATTAATGCAAATCTTTTAGCTAGATTCCGCAGAAATCAGGTACATTTTTTTTTATTCATATTATTTATTTTTTAGGTTTTACATCATATTTGATCCCATTATAATGGTGTATAAATAAGAAACTATTATTTTTTATTATACTTATATTATACATAATATTATGTACCCTATCTAAAAATAAATTAATATTTTCAGGAGCGCCGGAACATTTCTAGCAAAGACAGAAGTCATTTATTATGGCTCAATCCTCTCAACTGTGTAAGTAGTTGACAGAATCTGGTCGAAACGAAAAATTTACTGTGGAAAATGTACTGAGAAGAATTTTTATTTTATTTTTATTTATATTTATTTATTATATTTTAGTACCTAGTTGCGTCGCTTTTTTATAATTATATTGTTATACTAATTGTAGGTGTCTAAAAAATATACAAGTGAAAAATGTGTATTTTCAAGAATGGAATACCTCTGCATGTGTAATGGATGCGTCTGCACGCGTCAGGCGCTCAGCCCGGCGCAAGACTTAATTAAATTATATTTACTAACACTAGGCTAAGTATTTTGTAACTAATATAATATGGATTTATAATCTGAAAATTTTTTTTCGAATTGAATTGAATTGAATAATGTATTTTGGGTAGAATAAAAAGTTCCTTTATTAGGAACACATTTCAAAGTTGAATTTTAAAATTAATATTTTTTTGGGAAGTTCATTTCTTCTATGGCCATATTACTATATACTATATCTAAATTAATAAAGTATTTTTATTTGTTTCAGGAGAGTGGAAGAAATAATAAAGCTGATTTTCTGGTACCAAATATGGAGTTCTGTAATATTGGCTCAAAACAGTATGGCGACAAGGAACCTCAGAAAAATTACCTCGATTTTTCAGAGTAAGATCCAGTCTTGTTTCTATTCACACCAAAATGTATGGGTGCCAGAAGGGATACCATAACAAAGAGTATATTGTCTTATTAACTCCTCTAAATTAGTCATGGAGACGTAATTGCGGTGTCTGTATTTAACGTATACTTATATGTAAAGACTAGCGGTTCTGCGCGGTTTCATCCGCGTAGTTCCCGTTCCCGTGGGAATTCGGGTTTAATATATAGCTCAGGGATCTTCTAGCCTTCCATTGGTAAAATAATTTTTAAAATGGGTCTAGTAGTTTTTGAGTTTATCCGTAACAAAAATGCAAATCTTTCCTTTTTATAATATTAAAGTGAAAGTCAAAGTCAAAATGTTTTATTCAAAGTAGGAACTTACAAGTCCACTTGTTGAACGTCATTTCAACTCCACCACTTCAGCATGTATGGTTGAGGAGAAGAAGCGGGGCAAGAAACTCCTCAACACAATATTCTTTTAATCAATTGTTACTTAATACTAAATTGGGTTACATAATTTCTTTATTTTTCACTGTCACATTGCTCTGTGCTGGAGGAAATCTGTTCCAAGCATCATTTTAACAACAATTAGTATAGACTACTACTGCTCTTAACCAAGTTAAACCAACAGCTGTGTGTCCGGACAAAGCCGAACCGTTTTTTTTAGTTATGTATTTGAGGTATTTTGTTGTACATGTAGTTATTTGACGGGACGGACAGGCCCGTTGGCTCAGTTGGTAGTGACCCTGCCTTCTGAGTCGGTGGTCGCGGGTTCGATTCTCGCTCGGGGCCAACATTTGTGTACATGTCTGTTGGCTTCGTGTCTGGTCGTTTAATATTTATTTAAGTATGTCTATCAGTTGTTTAGTACCCATAGTACAGGCCCTGCCTAGTTTGGGACTAAATATCCATGTGTAAATGGTGTCCCACAATTTATTATTATTATTATTTATGTGTATCCATAGCCCGGTGTCCCTGCTGCAGTACAGCCTTCAGCGGCCGATGTCGAGGCCGGCGCGACTGAGAGCGCTCTTGTGCAACGAAGCTGGCCTCATTCTACTCGCCGTCAGCTCGGAACAAGAGCAGGCTTTCTTCTCCCACGATCTTTACCATCTGTTAACAAACTGTGAGTTTTTTTTGTCATACAGAACATTACGTAAAGCTCGGCGCAGATGGCGCTACTAGCGCATACCGTAAATAAAGTGTGATGCACAATGTCGTGTGTTATTGCGGTAGGAACTACTCAGTGAAAACGTATCAAAGTTTTATTACTATTCTTGTGTAACATACATATATTTTACTAGCAGCGCCCCGCGGTTTCACCCGCGCAGTTCCGGTTCCCGTGGGAATACGGGGATAAAATATAGCCTATGTGTTATTCTGATGTATAAGCTATATAACTGTAAAGTTTCAGCAAAATCCGTTCAGTAGTTTTTGCGTGAAAGAGGAACAAACATACATCCATAGATCCAGACATCCATCCAAACAAACTTTCGTATTTATAATATTAGCACATATTAGTAGGATTTGTGTTCGCGGATAACTTTGTCGTTTACTATCCGATTTTGTATGATTCTTTTTTTGTTGGCAAGGTGATATCTTAAAGGTGGTACCATGATAAGGAAACCAGGATATGATAATGGCATCCCAGAGAAATCGAAAGGAACCTTCAAAATCGTGGCGACTAGTACTTTTTTAATTTTCTATTAGAAGTCGGTTTTTTTGTTTAATTATAAGCCCATACAAAAAGCCTGGTCATTATTATTATGGAGGAACAGAGGTGGAATCGTGAAAAGGAAAGATCTTCCGCCAGGCGAGGTGATCTTGCCTAAGTACCGTCCAACGGCTGAAGTTGGACAGTTGTATTTATACAAACTCATTAGAAAACTTCGATAGCGCGGTTTAGAACTCGGCCGTCTATTGGCGCGTTCTATAGTGTCGCTCCATTATTATAAATTTTCCCCAGGCTTCCTAGAATCGTCGACGTACAGATACGCAGAGAAGCGAGATCTCCTGCGTAGGCTGGCGGTCTTCCAGAGGACGTTGCTTCAGGGTCTGCCCGTGGTCACCAGGTTCCTGGCGCAGTACCTGCCCTTCTGGAACGAGAGGGACTTCTTTGGGGAGGTTTGTTACTTGTTACTTACACACTATTGTGACCGCCTTTATGGCACTATAGTGAGAGCATTCTGTAATACTATATTAGCTTTTGTTTGTGTAAGTTTACTAGCGGTTTTGCGCGGTTTCACCAGCGTAGTTCCCGTTCCCGTGGGAATATCGTAATAAAATATAGCCTATGTTACTCAGGGATATTGTAGCATTCTAATGGTAAAAACGATTTTTGAAATCAGCCCAGTAGTTTTTGAGTTTGTACGTCACAAAGATACAAAAATAAAAATCTTTACATCTTTATAATAGTGTGTTAGTGTAGAAGTCTAGATTTATGGCGGGCCTGTTGGCTCAGTTGTTAGTGACCCTGCCTTCTGAGTCGGAGATCGCGGGTCAACATTTGTTTGCATGAATATGTCTGTTGGCTTCGTGTCTGGGTGTTTAATATTTATTTAAGTATGTTTCTCAGTTGTTCAGTACCCATAGTACAGGATCTGCCTAGTTTGCGACTGAATAACAGTGGGTGAATTGTGTCCCACAATTATTATAATTCAGTATTATAAAAATATATCCACAGATCTTGCAACTAGTGGAGTGGCTAAGCGTGGAGTCAGCGGACCACGTGGCCTACATAGTGGAAGCTTTGACGAAGATATACCTGCGCGCGCAGCCAATTGAGCAGTGCGCCATACTTGGGAGTCTCACAAACATGTATACCAATATAGTGAGTGTACAGTCAGTAGTCGGAGCTATAACTGACGGGCCTGTTGGCCCTGCCTTCAGAGCCGGGGGTCGCGGGTTCGATTTCCGCTGGACGCCAACATTTGTGTGCATGAACATGGCTGTTGGCTTCGTGTCTGGGTGTTTAATATTTATTTACGTACTAGCGACCCGCCCCGACTTCGCACGGGTGCAATGCTTATACTAAAACCTTCCTCTTGAATCACTCTATCTATTAAAAAAAAATCGCATCAAAATCCGTTGCGAGTTTTAAAGATTTAAGCATACATAGGGACATAGGGATATAGGGACAGAGAAAGCGACTTTGTTTTATACTATGTAGTGATGTTTATCAGTTGTTTAGTACCCATAGCACAGGCTCTGGCTAATTTGGGACAGAGAAAGCGACTTTGTTTTATACTATGTAGTGATGTTTATCAGTTGTTTGTTGTTGACTGACTAACCGTGTGTAAATTGTGTCCCACAGTTTATTGTATTATTTTTATTATATCACTACATAGTATAAAACAAAGTCGCTTTCTCTGTCCTTATATCCCTATGTCCTTATGTCCCTATGTCCCTTTGTATGCTTAAATCTTTAAAACTACGCAACGGATTTTGATGCGGTTTTTTTTTAATAGATAGAGTGATTCAAGAGGAAGGTTTTAGTATAAGCATTGTACCCGTGCGAAGCCGGGGCGGGTCGCTAGTAGTATTATAAATGCGATACCTAGGAACTCTGTGACGAAACGAAAACCCTGACGAAATTTGGCAGGGTGACAGTCTTCTTCTTGCACAAGCACATTGCCTACTTTTTACAAAAACTAGATTGAATTCAGTGTTTAAAAAAAATATTTAACTGTCTTTTTCTTAAAAAGAACATGCATTTTAAAGACTTAGCTACTAATCTTAAATTTAAAAAATGTTTTTGAGTTAAGTAGACTATTAATTATACAATATTCTTGTTCAAAAGTGCGTGCGTGTTTGCAGGTGTACGTGAGCACGCGTCGTCGGCAGCGGTTCATCCGCTCGCAGCCGCTGGACTACGCCTCTGTGCTGGCGCACATCGCAGGCGCCCTCGACGACCTGTGCAGCAAAGCACTGCAGATAAGCCCCGGTGAGACACGGCTTTCTTCTTCTTTTAGGGTATAAAGGTGTAGGGACACATGAACCTAACGTTAAAAAAATAATAGTTTTTTTCGGATAAGAGAGGTTGGCTTCAGGGTCACCAATAAGGAGGTGTTGAGGTGGAATGCTCTTCCATCGTGAAAATTGAAGATCTTCCTTTAGGCTAGGTGATCGTGCCTGGGGACCCCGGTCCAACGGTTGATGTTGGACAGTTGTATTTGTACAACATTAGTACATCGATAGGGTGGTTTAGAACTTTGCCATCTATTGGCGCGTTATATGTAGTGTCGCTACATAACTCCCCCTGCAAGACACAATTGATGATAATATTAATCGATTTTTCACTAATTGATTTTTATTAAAAATAGAAAAATAGATTTTTACTTGATCGATTTTTTTACTCAATATCACATCCCTTATAGCTTTAGGCCTCTAATGTAATCCACATCAACCCCTTCTAGATGACATGCGAGTAGCGTACAGTGGCGTGTGGTCGTGTTGCACGATGCGCCGCGCGGAACTGAGCGCGCGCAGTAAAACGAGAGCGGAAGTTCCGCCGCGCGCACTTCCGCTTGCATTGCCACTGCTTGCCCCCTCCGCAGCGCTGCTCGACAAACTGGCCGCGCTCATGATACTGTGAGTTACAAATCTAAATAAAATATTCTTATCCACAGCGATTTCATCCACGTACAGTCAAGAGCACGTGGAGCTTGATACATTGGACTTTGTATCGTTCTTATTACAACCGCCTTAGATGTCAGACTCGCACTAAAAGTGTAAAGCTTCATGTGCTCTTGACTGTACAGTACGGCCTATTTAACT
Organism: Ethmia dodecea; assembly: GCA_963855545.1. NCBI lineage: Eukaryota > Metazoa > Arthropoda > Insecta > Lepidoptera > Depressariidae > Ethmia > Ethmia dodecea. The sequence goes on from OY979437.1 coordinate 4,401,582, forward strand.
TGGCAGCTCTGAAGTTGTGCAAGTGCAACATTTGGCGGTATGAGGCGGTTTGCGCAAGCGGAGCCTGTGTTCAGAGCAACCAAGTTGAAAAAGCTGTACTGTTAGTCCCGTTCCCGTGGGAAATACGCAAACTATAGCCCATGTCGCTCCCAGAAAAGTAAACTCTTCATTGGTAAAAGTTTTTTTAATCGCTCCAGAAATTTCGGATCCTATTCATAAAACTAATAATCACATTACAGGTACAAGAAAATCTTCGCGTCGATGAAAGCCAGAAACCAGCTGCATCAAGACCAAACTTACATCGAACAGCGGAAAGTTCTAGAAGAGTTCACTTCAGACTTAGTATCCTGTCTTCTCCACGAGGAGGCGCTTTCGCTGCGGAAATCCGGCCTAGTCTTCGCCAAACTGCATCCGCAGCTGGTCTCCAAATTGACAGACTTGGTACCCGACGCTGACGCCAAGTTCAGTCTGCGGAACAACTTGGCCTTTGCCCCGTACACCTACGTGCCTTTAGAAGCAGTCGACCCGTCGGATTTGACAAACCGTTTCTGCTTCGACACAGCGGTGAGGCCCAATTTTCCATACTTGAGCCAGTTTTTGATGAGGGTTATGCCGGAGTGGCGGTAAGGTTAGGTAAGATAAGGTAAGGTCTTCATGGAGTCTAGGATATGTTATGACAGCTGTACTCTCGTAGTGAGACGACCCGATACCTATATGCTATCATTTGTTATCTATAGCTCACCACCTATCACGTTTTGGGGTCCAATATTCTAGTGAAAATATTAAATATAAATATATTTCCAGAAATGGAATATCTCTGCCTACCCCCTCGGGGATAAAAGGCGTAAGATTTTTATCTTTAAATCTTAGCGTCATTTACTGACATAATATAAATAAAACGCACAGCGTAAACCAGTGGACCTAAAGTTTGAAATTTGTTGGAAATATTCCTTGAGTATCCTAAGTTACACTAAAAAGAATTATAAAGAAAGTATTTTGTTAATTTGCGGGAACGGGAAAACTTGACAATTAACACTTTAAGGGTAGTTACCACCAAATATTAAACTCTATGTAATTAAAATAAGATTCAAAACCAATGACAAATTGCCTATGCCCGTTGAAGGGTTGAGGAACGTTATAACATGTTAGGACCTGCGATAAAAGTATCTCGAACAAGACAAATGGGGTCGTTGTTAAATCTCGACAACCGCTGTTTACTAATGTTACACGGACGAAAGTTGAAAGCTAGTTATTTAAGAGACAAGTATTGAGATAGCGTCTCGGGTTTCCTCGCCGAGAGAGTGCAACTGGCATTAGAAATTAAGAGGTTTTATGATTAAAATAGCCCCTCCTGTTTTGGGTTACTCGATAATAGATGTCAGTTGACAACTTTTTAAATAATTCATCTTTCGAAAATGAAAGGATGCGACTGCATTATGCCATGCATTCACGAGGCTACAATAGGGTATTTGACTGTATGGAAATTAAATTTAAAAAGTAAAAAATATGACATCATAGCTAACCTAGCAAGCGTAAAGAAAAAAGTATATACATAAATATACATATAATAATAATAAGAAAATAAATAACACTAGCAAACAAGGTCTCTGATCTTTGTCTGAGGACAAGAAAATTTAATTAAAAAAAACCTATTCAGCAGCAGTCTACTGCGGGCGATCTGTTACAATAGATAATCCTATTGTTTTCGATTACGAGGCTTGACCGGGTAGCCTTAGTAAAAAGAGGTTGGAAGAAAATCCTTCCCTTTCATAGGAGAGAGAAACTTTTTCTTTAAACGTCTTTGCTTAGTACATTTTAAATAGTAAATCATCGTTTCAACAGTTCATTACAAGTAACTCATTTGACTAGCCCATTTAAGCCATGTCAGATACCCTTGGGTGGCTTAAAAATTCTGGCAGCTAGGTTGCCTCTAGCCTAACTCCATCTCCCAATCAGAGCGGTGGGCTCGCATGGGAGATTATAGCCCATACTCCTTCATGTGTGAGGAAAGACCCTTAGCTCAGCAGTGGGCTGTTACGGGTTGATGATGATGATTATTTGATTAGGCAGTCAAATACCGTATTGCTAACTTAGCATGTTCATCAACTTGTGTGTTGTAATGCTGTTCAACAAAATTGGATGTTTTAATGCTGACAAAGATAACTGAAAAGAATTCTAGATTAAGGTAGTAGGTTAAAAATATGTTTGATTTAATATTGCTGATGATGATTGGTGATGATGATGAGGTTATCGTTAAATGTAACTATAAGTAACTACATGTTACCATGTCAATGTTTTTTCAATAAAATCTAAACTAAGATTCTTACTGCTTACTTGGGAATCAATTTTCGTCGTATTAATAAGTGCCTGAATACTATAAACTCTTACGAAAGATGATAACTGTAAGTCTCTTGTTTAATTAAAGAGACGTGAGTGTTACATAATAGGTTAGTTGCATTTCATTAAAAAGATATCGCAAAACACATCTAAGAATGTATATCTAATTTCATTTTACTATTATTATTAATAAAAAAGTGATGCCAATAAAATAAAAAAAATGATATAATTTTTTAATAATAAATAATAACTGGGGCCTACCGCGGTAGGTACTCCAATTTACGATTTTCGTAACTAACGTCAAGTGTCGTACGCGCACGTGCGCGGTGTCACTTTTAGTATGGCCGTGGCGCCGTGTCACTTTTTGACACCGATTGGTCCGAAGTAAACATTTGAAATATATGGATGGGCCTGTAGGCTTAGTTGGTAGTGACTCTGCCTTATGAGCCGAAGGTCGTGTATGAACATGTCTGTTGGCTTCATGTCTGGGTGTTTAATGTTTAATTAAGTATGTCTATCAGTTATTTTGTACCTATAGTCCAGGCTCTATATAGTTTGGGACTAAATAACTGCGTGTGAATTGTGGCTCCCAATAAAAAAAAACGTAAATCGGAAAACCGTGGTAGGTATCTCGATGCCCCCGATTGACGTTCTTTCAAAACGACATGTCCATACTAGACTTGTAGTGCCATTCCACTTTTTCTATATTAAACCTAGGAGACAGGTATATAGTTATCGACTGTGAAATCCAATCGAAACAACGAAAATAGGGGCTGATTTGACTAGGCGGTCAACTATGTATCCAATTTTGGATTTTAGAATTATACTTTATCTATGATTTTTGTAACGCTATGTTAATCGGAAATGTTTTTGTATCTTTATACTATAATAATAAATGACCAAATGAATAAAACCAGTTGTTATTTTTTTTAATACAAAATATGTAGATAGTTAAGTTTACTACATAATAGCGACAAACAAAACGTAACGTTTGTCGCGATAACATTGTCGTTAAAACGTTTGTCGCTGAACCGCTCTGTCGCTATGTTTTCTTTATCGCAATTTTGTGGTCGACTCGTAGATATTGACTCTAAGGGCTTGTACACAAAATTGTTATGCGACGCGATGCGAATTCGCAACGCAGAAATTGCTATACAAAAGTAGCAAATTTAAATTGCAATTTTTGCGATGCGACGACGCATCGCAGTTTTGTGTACTAGCCCTAAAGCGCTAGTCCTACCTATACTTTCGTAAGTTGTTGCTTTGTGCGTGAGGCATTGGGCTTTTTCCGCATATTATTTTATATCTATGACAAACCTATTTACATGTCAAAATAACAATTCATACATCGAAACAAAGACGTTTAAAGAAAAAGTTTCTTTAAGAGAATAATTTTCATCCAACCTCTTTGCATCGAAATTTTAAATAAGTTACAAGTAAAAAAAAAATATAAAGTTCTTTATTTCGTATTTTTTTGTTAAAGAGGTTGGAAGGTCCCTTAAACGTTTTGACTTTTGTATTCTCCAGATTTTGGATTGACAGATTCTCAGTCCATATATCAAATAAGACTTTAGTATACCATAGCGAAAAATTCTAAATTTAAGTGTATTACCAAAGACGTTTAAAGAAAAAGTCTTTATTTCGTATTTTTTTGTTAAAGAGGTTGGAAGGTCCCTTAAACGTTTTGACTTTTGTATTCTCCAGATTTTGGATTGACAGATTCTCAGTCCATATATCAAATAAGACTTCAGTATACCATAGCGAAAAATTCTAAATTTAAGTGTATTACCAAAGACGTTTAAAGAAAAAGTTTGTTAATGATCTTCTTCCAACCTCTTTGGGTATTACAGACCTGCATATATCTGTGTGAATAGTAGATTATGTCATAAGGGAGCAAAACGATATTTTTACGGCGAGGGCGTTTTTTTAAATTCTAATGTAGAATCATGAACGAAGTGAGGGGCTTAAAGTACATAGCCCAAGGTAAAAATAATTTTGCGACCGAATGATACACTCTGCTTTTCATACCTCTCTATGAGAAAAATTATTGATGGTCAAAGAGATTTAAATATAATAGGGCATAGAGGGGGCATTGGGAATATTTTTATACAAAATTTGAAGCCTAAGCGTCATGTCCTTGTCATGTCAGATAGTATGAACGCGAGCTGTCACTCGGTCGAAATTGTACTAGACTTATTCCACTTGGAATAACTTTTGGCTTCAAATTTTCCTCGCTTTGTCCCCTCTATGCCTTATTATAATTTAATCTCTTTGTTGATGGCATTGTTTTCTTCTTCTTTTTGGTGTTTAACTATCACTGCAGTCACTGCTAGATACTTGAATTCATTTTAAAATATAAACATACACAAACAATTCGATGTTGGAATTCGAAAATTTGGCGTATTTTACGCCTGTGAAAAATAACTACGAAAGCGCGCGCAGTGCCACAGCAATTTTTTCTGACAGTGTGGCACGACCATCGCAGGCCATTCAGCCTTGTCAACCTAATGCGGCTAAAAATGGAACTAATATTTTGTTATACAAATGTTTGATGTAAACTACAGTGGCGCTACCCTTAGATGCAAAACTTATTTTGCTAATCTCTTTGGCTAAGAATTTTGAAGAATATTTTTAATTCCAAATTCAAAACACTTTTATTCGCACTTATTAAAATCCTATCGGAAAAGACTGACTTTGCTCCCTCTTTTTGAGGACCAAAACGTCACTTTTCGAATAGATGGTATGAAAAGGATATTTTCACTATCGCGGTCACTGCCAGACGACACAAATCGCCCCGAGAGTAAAATCCTTTCCAGCCAGGCTCAATCTCGGCGCGACAAGTAAAAATAATACCTAATTAAAACTGACGCTAATAAATTCTGTAACCCACCCCTTTAGGGAGGAAACCTCCCAATGTATTTTCCTATTTTACTCGGTAAAAAAATATTTTAACCGATCTCATTTTTGCGAAATTGATTAAATTACTGGTTGTCTATCGCATCCTATTTGGGCTACAGAAAGAAAACAGAATCGAAATAAACTGAAGAGGTGGTCCGACCCCTTAATTACTGGCTAAAAAAGTGCTCGGGGCCAGAGTGAAGTACGGTCCCCAAATTAATACAATATCATGATGTATTATGTATCGTATTGTACGTACGTTGATCCCTGGCCTCGCATAGGGTGACTACGGGATGTGATTTCTTATTTTCCAGTCATAGGTATTACTTAATTTTCAGATCCAGATTTTTCTTTTAGTTCTTCTTTTATTTGTTAATTTGTAAGTGGGGTAGGTAATTTTCTGGGAACCCGCTGCTTGACCGGTTACGTTTAAATTATTTTGTTATAAATAGGTAGGTATACTCATATACCTACACTTATAAAAATTCGGAATGAGAATTTATTTATAGACTAGCAGCTCCCCGCGGTTTCACCCGCGTAGTTTCCGATCCCGTGGGAATACGGGGATATAATATAGCCTATATGTTATTCTGATGTATAAGCTATATAACTGCAAAGTTTCATCAAAATCCGTTCTGAAGTTTTTGCGTGAAAGATCAACAAACCTCCATACATCTACACTCACAAAATTTCGCGTTTGTAATATTAGTAGGATATAGAGTTGTCTCACGACTACGCTCGTAGGAGTGGTATCGCTGGAGTAGAATTCCACGATTAAACATTGTCTATTAAAAAAGAATTTGCCCGTAGAAAAGGTCAGAAGAGGTTTCTGTATCATCTCATCTATCTGGAGGGGCTGGTGTACCTACCGTAAAAAATGTGTTCAAGTCTTAACTTAAGACTTAATTTGATGCATAGTTACCGGTAATCTTTTTGACTTAGGTGGTACTAATCTACTTCCTAACATTCTGGACACTAGTGTTAATATAGTCATTGACCACTAATTTACTAACTAAAATAAGTATGTAAGTAAGTAAGTAACAACTCTTTATTGTACACCAATAATAATATGCAAAATAACCTTTACAATACACAAGGCACGGCCAAAACTTTCTCACCTCCCGTACAACGACACGCACTCGGCCACTTTTCCATTTCCTCTTGTTACTGCGCTCATTTATTTTTCGTGGTCCGCTCCAAAGCATAAATTATGGACACCGCCACTGGATGCTGCCACGTAGGGGGGAGAGGGGGGCATTCCGCCCCACCCTCCTTCAATGAGAAATGTTTCAGAGCGCTTTGTCCCTCTGCCCCTTTTTGCTAGCGGCATCTTCAAGGATAACTGTGTTAATCGAGCCCGCGATGTTTTTTGCGTTCGCGACAAAAGTAGCTCAGAAAAACTGCTTCGTGACAGCCCTGTTTTCATCGAATTGGGCTCAAACTTGGCTCAAATGTTATCTAAAGGGCCTTAGAAAAATAATGGCATGATTATGTTGCTTTGTGGTCTTATGAGCACACAGACCGCTTAGCCCGCGGGCTACGTTGCCCGCTTTGTTTTTTTCCGTAGGTGACCTGACCCACACTTACCGGATAACTCGGCCCGCGGGTTCAGTCGAATAGGTACTATTTTACCGGTAAGGGTCCATTCGCCCCGCGGGTTCAGCCGACTACTATTTTAACTTCTCATCAAACCTTCAAAAGTACTTACCTATTGCACCTGGGTCCAATCCCACTAAATGTCAACGGTTACAGTTGGATGACAATGACATATCAATGGTCAGTCGATGATGTTATTTGCTCTGAAAAGTGCCAAAATAACACCATTGACTGACCATCTAGATGTCATTGTCATCCAACTATAACCATTGACATTTAGTGGAATTGGTCAAGGGAGGTAACTACCTACTCGTACATTGTAGCGGTGTAATGTAAGTAAAAGGTAGGTAGGTATATACTTACCTAGTTTATGGCTCGAACAATGTTTAGCTAAATGATGCTGCTTTAGAGCTGCACTAGGCTTGATTTTCTCCACCATTTTATCACCAACCGAGAAGGCTTGAGTATACGCGGCAAATATCGATAAACATAAATGTTTATGGCCAGCCTATCTTGGCTTGCGGACTGATCGTATAGTAAAATTATAACGGAAGATGTATTATAGGATACAATACAATATCTCTTTATTATACCTACCTACACCAAATACTATACAAATATTAAAATAAATAATCTCACTCCTTTGCAATTTAACAATATAAAACCATTATAAAACACATGGCGCCGCCTTCTTTTGCAGAAAAACCATGGAACTAAAACTCTCAACATTTTTGCAATGAAGATGGTCCACACTCCATAGATATTTACTGGCTGTTTGAGTTTGTCTATGTCTCATTAAGAAAATTAAAGAACGAATTACTTTTCACTCCCTAGAGACTAAAGTGGTCACTTTAGTCCCGCTTCGTAGGGCTATATTGGCGTACTTTTAGAGCATGAGAAGTGAAAAAACACAAAAATAACTGATCTATGTTGTCTATCTATGATCTATGACCTAATTTTTTTACGACACCTTCAACTTCGACCTGTCTATCAATAATTATTGCATTTGTTGGCATTTGGTCAGTTGTGCTATATCTAACCACTAACTTAATGTACCCTATACCTACCAATGGCTAGAGTTCTAAGCCATCGATCGACGTCTGTTGTGTCGATGGAAGTACAACATCCGCACATCAGCTTACACAAATTATACTTAGATAAGTATATACTTAAACCTACTAATTTTTTTCATCGTTTATGGGTCCAAACCAAAGAATATACTGGTGAAACGTGGGTATTTCTAGAAATAGAATACCTCGCCCTAAAAAACCTCGGATAAAGGCTTGAGAGATTACCTATATGATATTTTTTTAAAGATTGTATTCCAATTAACATTATAGGTAATTGCTAAAGTCTTTGGATGCTTTGTCCTTCTTTCTCGCAGTAACGTGAACAGAGCAACAAATTGATACAAGAGAAACTACCTACGCCGATATTCCGCCAACGACCTTTGTTTTATAACGATTGAAAGCCATAACTAAAAAATATAAAATGGAACAAAGTAATGTAGTTTGGTAAATTATTCCATAGTCGGAGGACCGAGAAATGACATAGGCTACTTTTTATTCAACTTGTTAGAACAATGCAGAATAATATTCGGTCAGGAGTAGCGGATAAAAAGACGTGACAACAAAATCACGGTTGCAGTAAAACGCGCAATTTCACCCCATCCTTTTATCAAGAATGGGAGCAGTAGTTACCTCGGACGAAAACAGAGCACTCGGAACGATTTTTGAGTGGGTATAAAACGAAAGTGGGGTCGCAAAGGGTTCCCGCGAGGTACGAACTAGCCCGCCACCCCTATCAATTGTTACCAGTTGCGCATATTTTTACCCGCAAAATAACGAGTTACCTCTTGTTATCGCTCTCTATATTTTGCGTTGAATTTTTTGGTAGTAGGTACGTACCTAACACTTTTACAATGTTATTTATTTGTGATAAACAGCATATTACACGTTCAGTGGTGACATAAATAAGTTTTCGAAAAAATGTAGAGAAAGAAAATTTTATCAAAACAATACCAAGGCTATGCAGTTCCAAAATGATTGATAAGCGTATGTTGTTTACGGTGCATATTTTCGTTTTAGAATAAAGTGTTCCGTAACTCAGCAAAAAATTAAACACGTTTCCTCAATGGGATTTATTTTTTAATATTTGTTGTCATAGGGGCCATAGTATCTGATGAATACTATGAAAATATCAAGTGGCTACTTATTACGGTTCAAAAGATATAGCCCTGGGACAGACGCACGGACATAGAGACGTGCGCGGCGGAGCCATAGTACCCAATAGGATCTCGTTGGAACCCTTCGGGTAAAAAAACTTTGTAACAGTCAGTTAGGTAAGTTTATTGTCAGAGAGATCAACACACACAAGATCACACTACTTACTTACAACGAATTTTATATCTCATTGATTTAAAATCGCCCGAGAAGAGAAATCATGCGTCAAAACTTATGTGGATATCAAAAGTCGCTGCGGTGTCACAATTTTATTTTCTAGCTAGGGGCACCTATTGTTAAGTACGTTCGTACGTAGGTACTACATTCTTGTCATAGTTAAAGTAGTTATGAAGTTCTCAAACTTTGTTAATCTAATAGGTCTGTTACGTTAGTACATTACTGGATTAGGGTTTCGCAATCTGTTTCCCATGTTATGTTTGTTACTAATAATATTTAGCATATGAACGTGCAAATTCAATTTCGCAACCCTATGTTTTGGATATAACCCTATTAACAAAGTGTCAGAAATGTAGAGGTACTGACTGATGGTATTTTAAGTTTAGGTACAATATATAATTTAAATAATCTTTAAGTATATTTTGATAATGAAATGAATTACAGAGCATAGACTGCAAGAATTTATTTCCTGTCACTGCACTACACACCACACAGGAGTCTGTATAAATAGGTAGTTAACCAGCATCGTACGTGTTTCCGAATGTCAAAGCCCTTCTAAACCTCTGAGATCTGCAAACACGGGCGTTGAATCGTGTTAGTGTAGGCGAAAGCTCGCCGGGCTGCTGTCTGTACCCGAATCGATAAAATTCGGGTCCGCGCCCCCGTGTGTCGCCATGGCAACGCCCGAGACCCCCGGTCTCGCCCCCCGCCGCCGCATCTCCGAGAACACCGATGTTGACTTAGACGGATAGGGTAAGAGGCTTATTAATGGTTTTATGTTACTTCGGTGTACCGATGAAAGGAGCTTCCCCAAAACAAAATTTGTTTTTCAGGTAAGGGTTATACCTACTTACCCAGATTATGGCTACGCCATTCTAAAAATCGGTTAAACTGGAAGAGGATAAAGTCGTTTATACAAACAAACAGTCGTTTGGATTATATATTTCGTTATAAAAGTAGAACGCTGGAAAATGGAAAACGAGAGAGCTGCAAGTAATGGCGGAGCATTTTCCCGCGGTTGTGAGCGCCGCCGCCATCTTGCCAGACCGCGTGACGCCATTTCAAATTGAGTGCGTTCACGTCGCTGAGCCCACAGCCCTAGAAATTACAATTTCCATTTCGCCCCGTTCTATCTCACGCTTATACGTCTTCTGTACCAAGGCACTGTTCTTGAATGTAAATAAAGTGTGTCGTTTGTAGTTTATTGGAGGGATAGAGTGGAGTTTTCAAATGAGAGAAGCCTAATAGGGCTAGAATATTCTACACGCAGACCAAGCGGAAAGTTGTGGACAATGACTGAGATTACCCAAATTTCTCGGTGGCACGATCCTGCATTATAAGTAGCAGCAGCCGGCGATGTTGTATCAGTAATGTGGGTCGCCCCCGCATTCGCCGATGTCGCCGGTTGCCGGCCCAGTTTGCACAGGGAGCGAAGGGCCCGCAAACTTTCTCCTACCCTGTTTGCTCAACGTGAGCTTAAACATTTCTTTGCGGGTCTGGATTATTTGGCGATGAATAAGTAAATTGCATTTAAAGCGAATCGTTCTTGCGACTAGTCGTTATGCGCATTGTACGTCCATGAATGTTTAATACGAGGCGCAGAGTCTATCGAGGAGCGAGATAAATTCTTATTAATATTCCCGAGGCGCAGTTTTAGCTCTTTTGTCTTGCACCGCGGAGGCAATAAAGAGGTGGGAGCTGGGAAATGTGCTGCATTTATACAGGTTCCAGGCGCCGGCTCGCTCAGCGTTGCTTTATTTTCTCGTCGCTCCTTTGCCGCTCTTATTGCTTCGAGACTAACAGGGTTTTTAATTATTTCCTTTAATGCCACTTTCAGCGACGGAACATGCAGGGCTTTGTATCGTGTTCCGGGGAAATATTAAAAACATTCAGGTAGGTACAGAGTTTTGGACAAGAGAGTGAAAAGGGTCGTAAAAAACGCGGTGTGGTGGATTGACGCAATAAGGAGTCATGAATCTTATTGGTGAGTTACGAGGCGGCCCTGCAGGCGCGGGCGGGCGCGATACGTGCCTCCAGCGATGATGGACACGACCCTCGCCGCCCGATTATGCCGGGGAATGAATTGGGCCTTATTAGTTTGCAGACTCGATGAAGTTATAATAGCTATTATATATTTTCGAAACAATATGCTAATAAGACCATAATATTACAAATTATTTCTGCTTAACCTGATGGATGACACTTGACTGGTAGATAATGCCTTTAGGCATTTAGTTAGCCATTGTACGTTTTCTTGGTACAATATGAAGTTAAACATATAAAATATATAAATAAATTACCTACAGGGAAAAAATAAGCTATTTAGACATAAAGTATTATATTCTATTTTTCTATCGGATATCCATCAGATTAGCAAATAGTCAGACTTATATTATCTTATCACCTATATTGTTATATTAAAAAAAAATCTCACGACTTTTATTCCCGAGGGGGTATTCTTTCGCTTATCATAATGAACCTATGACATGACGTTCATGAAAATGTTAATATTTTCTGAATGAAGTAGCTATACCTACGTTATAGATACCTACCTACTTCAAGTCCTTCATTTCTGTTGTATGACGACATTCTCGTTATTTTAAGAGCTACGCTCTTTGCAAAAGAGCAGCCCTGTTAACGAGATACAACATACGACAGCACCTAATACCTACGTATATCTACTGTTTCGTCTTTTGTAAAAAAAATATGTTAACTACATCTAGGTACGTACTAATTGTATATACCTACTGCATCTCCACAGAATTGGAAATCACTGAAGAAGATTAATCTAGAAACTTGTCAATTTCATCTAAAACAATTGTTGTATTGCCCTAAAATATAATCACGTTAGTAGCAAATTCATTCATAGTAATTTTATATGATTCTCACACGTGACACATGGTACAGCGGCTTTTACCTGAGTCTTAAATACTCCTCTACCCACATCAGGTAAAATGGTAAGAGCTGGTTAAGTCTGATCTTACATTGTCCGGTCCGGTCCAATTCTTAATAAGAATCCGGCTGACTGGAGGCGTGAACGGGTCGGGCATGTGTGAGACGTCCAGCAGTACATTACACCATACAAAATGTGCTGGCCATCTCACACATGCCCGACTCGTTCACGCCACGCCGCCGGTTGCAATTCTGCTCGGTAAGAATCTGAACGAGTCGGAAATTCCACGTTTGAAAGTGACAAAATATTCAACTCGAGTTGAAGTGAGTTACTACTAAGACTTCAGTTAATTAAAATACTCTAGCTACTGTCTTAGAGAACTGGCTTGCGAAATGTTACAGTTAGAGCCTCTTATATAACAATAGCGGCCACGAGAAAAGCTAGAAAAAGCTAATCGTCGTGAAAAATCGCGTGGTTCGTCAGAGGGATCCACGGCGAATCAGCCGTCATCACGGCGGGGGCAGAGATTTATTGCACCACCCACCGCTGCCCGCAGATAAGGGGCAGGAACTGGGAGCTTATATCGTGACGTCACAGTTGACGAAGGTCTCTCGCCGCGGTTCTGTTCAATGTGCTTGTGCAATTTCTTGGAAGAGAATAGTTAAGGTTGGGAATTACTGAAAATAGTTGCCGAGAAATATTTTTCGTATTTACTGAAATTGTTGTCAAATGCAATTATAGCTGCGCAGTGGTAGCCAAAATAAAGAGCCTGCTTCCTATGATGATAATTAGAGTTTATCAAAAATTACGTAGGTACATATTTAATAGCTCAGGAAAACATCGCGAGGAAACCAGCAGGTCCCAGAATTAATTCTGAGACATGTGTAAAAGACCCGGTCCGGCGATCACGTTTAGGGGTCCAAAGAATATCTCGCGAAAAGTGGGTACCTAAGTATATCCAGAAATGTCTACCCCCTCGGAGATAAAAGGCGAGATTATTTATTTATATTTATTTAAATTTAAATTCAATGATATCTATAGAAAGTTATCGATTTAGATGTCATAAAAGGGGCATAATAGGATTACCTTTTGTCCATGGTGGTCCATGGGTCACTGTAAAGAATCAGTAAGTAAACTTATGGCCAAAATGTTGCCGTCTTAGGCCTATAATTAGAAAACAACCTTAAAATAGTTAACCTTAGAATAGTTTGCAGGAACATTGAAGCGTCCAATAAAACAAAAGCCGTATGCTTCGTTCCGACGACGTATAATGCTCGCAAGAAAATATTCAATCAAGTTTATGGCCCAATTCCTCTCTGCGTCGGGCGGTTTATCCCAGCCCAGACCTACCATGAACTGTTATAGCAGCACTTATTCCGTTGAGAAAGAGGGACGCACTTATAGCTTGGGCATAGGTGAGTCTCTTTCACTCAAAATAATGCTTACTTTAAGAGTTCATTGGTAGTCCTACTGCGCTCATTTGGCTGCTGTAATGGGTTTAGGTAGACTGACATTTAAACAAGATATATCGGGCAAGGTGGACGATAAGTACAGTTTTTACATTAATTTGTATTTTGCCTCGAAATTTTGTTATATTTTGGTCATTGGCGGAATTTACTTGCTTGCTTTCTTCCCCACAGCTTCATTTCGAAGAGGTGATTGCTTCAAAAGTATTTTTTACTGGGTTTTCGACCTGGAATAAATGGAATAAAAATAACCCCATATGTTAATCAAGGTAATAAATTTTCTATGACGACACGATTATCTATGGCGAACGGTGTACCGTTAGGTAAGTCGTTTCTGAGTGGTTGAGTAAAATACAAACTCACAGATTTATAATATAGTTGGAAGTAGGACAGTAGGAAAATCCACGGGTTTCCAGAAGCTACCAAGCGACACCGGTAATATACCGATCCTACCTAAATGACTGTCATTTAACATAAAGAACGTCATAACAAATACTTGAAATACTTACTAAAACACTAATGTTGTTAAGAAAACAGTACAAACGTAACGAAACAATTAAAAAACGTACCAATATTTAATTTTCGGCGGCCTTTGGGAATATTTTTAAGCCACGACTCAAAATGAGCGGGGTGTTATAAGTTTAACGTGTCTGTCTGTGTGTCTATGTATCTGTCTGTGGCATCGTAGCTCCCAAACGGATGAACCGATTTTCGTTTAGTTTTTTTTTGTCTATGACAAATAATAAATAATTTTATCCCGAGTGATCTTAGCCACGTTTCATGAAAATCTGTTGAGCCGCTTGTGTTTATATGTATTTATTGTTACAGGGGTTTTATAATTTTTTTCATTTAATTTTATCATACAAAAAACTTTAATCTCAAGCATCAGTTCAGCTATCTAGGTGACAATAGAACGCGAGCTGTTGCCCGGACTTATCACACTTGACTAGATTACTTTAGATAATAAGTTTTGGATTACGACTTTCGCTTTAGCTACTGTATGCACTAGTACTCAGATTATACACCAATTAGAGAGCCACCCTAATTTATCAGTAACGAAAGTCACCAAACAGGATTCTATCCCGTTTCCAATTATCCTGATATTGTTTTACCGTCAGCCCCTGCAGGCCTTTCAGACCAAACGGACTGATAATGAACAGAAATTCATTAACTGAGTGCACCCAGCTCAAATCCGAAGGCTATACATAGTGGTTGAAAGTCCTCTAGGTTGTCTGTCACCGTGGCGACCAGTCAAATTAACCCCCTCCCTGGGAGGCACAAAGGACTCAGAGTAGATCACATAGCTGGGATGCCTCACATAGTTAGCTGAGGACAGGGCCGCCGCAGTGGCAAAGAGTTAGAGGGCGGCAAACGTCCATTAAGTAATATTAATTTGCTCAATATTAAATACTCAATCTTAGGTGTTAAATGTAGGATAGTTGGCTGTATCGAAATTATATTAAATAGGAAAATCCAAAAGACACAAAAATGAATTTAGCGTTTTTTAGTAATTATAGGTGATAACTTTCAAAATAGTAAAATAGTGTCACAGGTTTTCATGATAGTAAATTTTCCATTTTATATTTACCAACGAAATATTATATTTTTTAGTATTATTTTATTCTACCTTATTTATTTCTAAGGGCAGATTAAAAATAAGCAACTTTTTATAGGTTTCTGAGAAGGCATTTGGTTTCGCCATAAAATATCAAACGTGTATTCAAAGTAGCAAAAAAACTTTACATCCTTCAAGAATATTCTTCATTGGATTCCGTAAATATCATCTGTGAACGAGTTCTTGTTTCCCAATTGCTTAGTCGACAGATTGAGACGTCGAAAGTTGATTCGACATAGCAACAGAATCGACATAGTGTATAAAACGATCAGAATTTGAAAAACGTGGTACATAAGGTCTATCTATTTGAAACGCAGTAAATTAATGGGCGGGGACGCGTACTATCCAGTAAATACAGGCGTCTGCATTCGTCACAGTCAATACAAGTCCCGGGCAGTTACCAGGGCAACCATCTGAGAGCTGCACCGCGCATACAGAGGTACTTATAAGATTGCATCGGTGAAGGTTATATACAATATGTAACAGAATAAGCTCAATTCCTGAAATTATTTAGTAAACATGCAGAAATACATAATTTTAACCACCCAGGCATGAAGCCAAAGACATGTTCATGCACACAAATGTTGGCCTCAGGTGGGAATCGAATCCGCGACCTTCAAGTCAGAATCGGTCAGACCTGCCAAGAATTACTAGAATAAATATATATGTAATAGAGTTTGAGCCATCTTTGCGACAAGGATAGTTAAAAAAGTCGTCTTATAGATAGATATGTTACTAAGTAAAATCAGTTGTTTTAATGTTCCTATGGGAAGTTCCAAAAGTCCTTCCTTAATGCTTATTTACGTCTTTTAAGGACCATTGTTCAAAATTGTATGCTTCTAGACCTAGTAGTATCGATCAGTAAGACAGCCAGACAGTTTCTTCTTTTGTAGGTATACATACTTCATATAATATTAATATAGATTTCAGAAAAACTGTCAAAGTGGGAAGTCACCGTGCTCAAAACCAGTAATTTTGATTACAACTAATAAAACAAAACATCATCGTAGGATGTTAACGCAAAATGTAACCGCATCTGTCAACAGTGTCAGGCAGCTCGATAAAGCTGAGCTGGGCCCGGGCTGTAACCCGGGCAACCGAGCCACGAGCGCTTGCAACGAGCCCTACATAGACTCGTGTACATAGAGTTGCAGTTCAGTTATATACTCCGCTACAGACGGATAGTAAATTATATTTCCTAGTACAGCAGACAAAATGGCTTGCATGAAACCTGGAATTTACTAATGAGATTTTTTGTCATCATTACTGAAATCGGGGATATACGGCGTGAGATTATTCATTCATTCATTACTGTAACGAAGAAGGTGAGTAGTGGAAGTAGTGTGAACTGTATAATCCGATAACATCACAACTCCATAGTCTATGATAATGAGACAAAGGAAGTTCGAATATAAGTAAAAGTTAAAAATAATCTGTGTTCATTGCTGTGAATTTGTTTTGACCATGCCTTTATTCATGATGGGCATTGTAGAGGTATATTCCATTCCTGGAAATACCAAATTTTCACCATTATATTTTTAACCCCCATCATGACTGGGTTGTTGTTACACGTGCCTCATAATAAATTGTAGGACTTGCGGGTTTCCTCACAATGTTTTCCTTCACCGTCGAGATAGATGTGTTCATAAGTTTTTGAGAAAATTCTGGTCACCAGGATTCGAACCGAAGCCTCAGGCATGGGAAGCGCGCTCCCAACTACATAGCTATTACTGGAAAAATACTTATTACAGTAAAATTTATAAAAATATTGCTTAGTAACGCTTTGGATATTTTCATCACGAGTGGGTTGAGTTGTTTGTCCAATTAGAACAGATCAATAAAGATGTAGGAGGCGATCTCGACACGAGTTGTTACGAACTTTTGTTGCTTACTAAGAAATTGCCTAATGTTTTGAAGAATAATTTATTATTTTACCTCTTAAAATAGCCTTTATAAAAACTCACATTTTCTGTGCAAAAAAGAAGATTTTCCTCGAGACGAGATTACGTAGTTTAAATCCAGAGGAAAATTTTCTAATTGGAAATTGATGAGAGAAACTTAGGACTGAGCCGCTATAAGCCGCCTAGAATAAACTTATTAGCTAATTAACCGGAGATCATTTATATGCAGTATTTTTCAGTGGATTAGTTAACATAAGAGAAAATAAAAAATATAGGTGTACCAAAAATAACACGTTAGAATTACGGGAGGTACCTTATAAAACAAAGATAAAAGAAATATGAACTCTAGTAACAATACTAAGAGTTTAACCTGTTTTCGAGACATAAACAAATTTATAAGTTTTCTAGGGTTCCATGTTCCATACAACACAAGAAATAAGAGAAACAATTTTAAAGGATCACTTTGTTATCAATCTGTCTTTCTGTAGGTACGTATGTTATTCAGTTGTTAAGTACCCGTAATACATGCTCTAACATTTTGTATTAAATTCTTTATTCTATTATTTATAGCAGTGATAGCCTTTACGCTTAAAGAGCCGGCCGAAAATCAGTGAGGCTCGGGTTCGAATCCTGGCATGTACCAATGAGTTTTTCAACAACTTACGTACATATTTATCACTAGCTCGACGGTGAAGGAAAGCATCGTGAGGAAACCCGCAGGTCTCAGAATTAATTCTGAGACATGTGTAAATAGACCCGGTCCGGCGATGGGCTAACCACCTATCACGTTTAGGGGTTCAATGTATCTCGTGAAATGTGGGTATATCCAGTAATGGAATACCTCTGCCTACCCCTTCGGGGATGAATATATATTATATATATATATATATATATATATTATATATATATTATATATATTATAAAAATATTTGCTTCGTTCGTTGAGACTTAATTTGTAGTTTGATGTATTAAAACATAAAATCAGTAGATCGGCCAATAAATCCGTGGACCAGTGTATCGTCGGAAGCGGAGTCTAGATTCCACATTTGGTGGCTGCATTGATTTGTCGTGCCCCGGGCGAGCTGAGATGTAATTAACTTACCTTCGATGTGGCCGGGCGCCTCCCTATTGGATTATTTGTTTCGTTGCGTTATTAACAAGTAAAGAAGTACCTAAACCAACGTAACAGTGTCTATATAGAGACATATTTGATTGTTGCTATTTCTTCTTTGTTGCTATTGTCACAGCTTGCTATTTCTGTCCTTTCTCTATAGTATTTTTTTCAAATACTAACAAATATTGTGACGTCATGAGCTGTTTTTACTTGCTTTCAGATTGGTGAAAGTAACCAAAACCACTATGAAAAGCCATTATCACCTAGAAGAAGAGGATAGTAAATTTTCTTTTGACACATCATTAAAAGTACCTCGTTTGACTAGACAGGACACTACCCCATTATAAAATACAACCAAGTAAAATTGATGCAACACTGAATAATTATAATCACTTACACATACTTCTTAATAGTTAGTATTACAATTAATCGAATGTCAGCTAAGCGAAAAAAATGTTGTTTGCCACTTAGTGGGGGGGGGGGGGGGGGTCTGGACAGTCGTGTCTCACAATAACGAATAAGCCATCTAGTATGAATGTATTTGTAATACTTACATTTATTTACACAAACGCAAATAAATACAGTTTGGTAAGAAATCTGTGAGATCTGTAATCTGTACATACTCGTAATATACACCTATGTAGCAGCTTCCCGATTCTAATTAGCAGCGAACGCCCTCCCTTTGAAATCAAAGCCGGACAGCAATTTGTCGTATCTGCTCGTTAATTAAACCTTTGCGGCAATCCCGTCGTGTCAGTGCTATAGAAGGATTTTACCTGCATCTGCAATAGGTATCTAAATTTCAAAGGTTATCTTACCAAATAATATGGATAGGATGATAATTCTTTGCCGACATACGAGTATAAATAATATAAAGAAATAAATATAACAAAAATACTATCAGATATATTAGTAATATTTTATTTATTATTGTATCTTAAATATAAATAAATTCACGCCTTATTCAAGAGATCAGCAGATGTATTCCATACCCGAAAAAAAACACATTTCTCCAGTATATTTTTATGACCCCAAACGTGACAGTTTATGATCCCATCGCCGGACCCGGTTGTTGATACTGCTAAAATGTGGGTATTTCCAGGAAGGGAATACATCTGCCGAACCCCTCTTGTCTTAAGTCGTTAGCATATTTTAACAAACTCCAATCTATCCGCTTTTATCATATTAATTTATATATTATAGAAAAATAGGTTTTCCTACATCGTTTTCAGGTCAGCTACAATGTTTTCGTGGGGACAAAGATTTGAATCAAAATGTAGTGAAATATTTCACAAGAGGGCACAGGCGGGTTGTAGTTTATGTCTGTCATATTTCACGGACATGACCCGCGGAGATGACACGCTTCGGGGAAGAGCACCCATTTCAAAATAATGGGTGAAACATCACTCCTTACGCCAAAGTTTTGGGTTCGGTTCTACTGAAGGGTTTCCGAAAGTTTCCTTGTCTTGTTAGTTAGTAAACTGGTTGAAATTTTCCAACCTCAGAGAGAAGGCTTGTGTATATTTTTATCTACATAAGTTTAAAAAAACATAGAAATGTCGCTCTAAAAATATACAAAAAATATTATGGCTGCTTTTCTGAAACTGTATAGAAACCTCTTTGGTATTGTACTGACTCGACTCAAAGCAAAGCAGTCTACTAGAAACTTTTCAGAGAACTGATCACAATGAGAGTCTCTTTGAATAGCTTTCTAACGAAATAAAAGACCCTTTTGTTGTTAGCTATAAACTGCGCTTTAACGATCTTGATGCAATTGCGTCCGCCGCAGAGCGCCGTCTTAAACAAATTCTAGATCCCGTCTTGAACAAATTGTGAAGTGCTACGAAGTTCTACGGCGCTACGAGTTTGTCTACGAGTTCCTGACAGGATTCTCTACGACCACTTTTTAATTTAATTTGCAGAGTCATTTTAATTAAGTAGATGTAGAGCTGTTGGTATGAGTTCGCCTTTTATGTATGAGACTACGATTCGTTTTCCGGTGGCAGTATGTACCAATGAGTTTGTAGCGACACTACATGTGGTGCGGCTGTATGCCGTGGGACAGCTTGCATACAACCTCGAACACTGCAAAAAATTCCCGTCCTGAATGGCGACCGCTTTCCTACTTTCCCCACCTGTGTGCATTGACTTTTATAATAAGAGCTACAATTAAAGCAAAATTTCTCTTTTTGAAATTTATATTCTAAAAACTCCAACGAAGACGACTTTTTGGTGTACTAGAATAATGTCTCTCTCTCCCCCTCCTAACAAAATTATCACGGCTCATTTGTCTTACACTTGAATGTTTGGAGAAATGAAATTATTCAGCAAAGAGATTAAAATGTAATAGGGCATAGAAGGGACAACGCGAGGAAAATTTGAAGCCAAAAGTTATTCCAAGTGGAATAAGTGTAGTACAATGTCGACCGAATGACAGCTCGCGTTCATTGAATACTAACTGACATGACGCTTGAGCTTCAAACATGCTTCAAAGTTTTGTATGAAAGTATTCCCAATGCTCCCTCTATGTCCTATTATATTTTAATCTCTTTATTATTCAGAGTAGTGGATGAAATTTTCCATTGGGAGTGATCGATACCTAAGATTTTTTGTGAGAAACACGCGCCGCCTTCAAACTTTTCGACCCTCGTAACTATTCCGATAGGTGAGTAACGCAACGAAAACGTGACTTGTTTTTATCAAGGGGCAAGAAAGAAATATATATTTGGTACAAATAATGTTCTACTGTTATCGTGTTTCGTTTGTTTCGTCCAAGATTCGATTAAACAATCATACTTCGGAGGTTCCATACATTTGAGACCGCTTCGATTTCAATATATTAACTATTTAATATTTTTTTAATATTCTGACGTATTTCACAGAAAACTTGGTAGGTAGGTACATACTTAAATAATAAGAAGTCTAATTAAAATTTTTAGTACTCTTTTTACAAAGCTTTCCCGAGTATAAATTAGCCTTTGTGTTATCCTGATGTTCAAGATATATTTATGTAAAGTTTCATCAAAATCCGTCGCATACTTAGGTACTGCGTAAAAGTGTAACAGACATCCATTCTCAAAAAAATTCTCGTTTATATTAATAGGATAATTGAGAACAACGTCGGCAGTTTATCTAGTATAGGTATATAAGTATATATACTCAGCCATAAACAGAAACCTTAAAAATAAACGAGTTCTATCGCAAGCACGACAAAGTTACTGAATTCAGATTCCGTACAACAGAACTTGGGAAAGAACTACGCAATTTCGCTACGTTTTATAGCGAGCGTACATACACGTGACATGATCGGAGATTTTGTATGCGCGTCACTAGCAAGTGAGGCATCTGTGTGTCATAGCAAGGAATTCAGTCCTGGATTTCTCAATAGGCTGTATAGACCACGGCCTATTTCAAAGTAAGCTCGCTTTCGGAAGCCGTCAAATTGATGAAAAACTGAAGTGGCCTGATGTGTATTAAAGAAGAAGAGTGTAAATCCGGTAGTAAAGTGACTTTTCAAGTTTTGCATTTGCGTTGCTCACAGGGAGTTGCAGGCAAACACACGTACAGAGTTATTTGTCCATATATGTATTTATTTATTAGCTATTTTTGTCTATGTAAACTTCAGGTTATCGTGTCCCCTAGGAACAAAGATATTAAAATATAATAGGGCCTAGAGGGGACAAAGCGAGAAAAATTTGAAGCCAAAAGTTATTCCAAGTGGAATAAGTCTAGTACAATTTCGACCGAATGACAACTCGCGTTCATACTAACTGACATGACGCTTGAGCTTCAAACATGCTTCAAAGTTTTGTATGAAAATATTCCCATTGCTCCCCTCTATGTCCTATTATATTTTAATCTCTTTGCCTAGGAACTATATTATTTTTCCGGTATTCAAAATGTTCTCCAAATACAAACGTATCTACCTATAAAATGTCACTTATGTTACATATTCCACCACTCTTGTTAGAGAACTTGCGATGTCAAAACACTCCGCTGAGAGAAGCATCTTTAGTTCAGCGAAGTCGAAGTCCCTAGTTCCTGCTTCGTTTCAAAAGAAAATAATGAAGTTTTATAAGTGCTTAACGTGTATAAACGTAGTTTTTCAATAGCGCTGTACATAAAGAAGCTTGCAAGGGGCGTTTGTATCGACGCGCTCGTATTTCATTTTCCTCGGAAAAGTCGCAATATGTGCAGGTCCGTATTGGACTACATGATGAAGAATTTGCAATGAGGGATGTTCAGATGTGGACGTCCTGTCCTGTGAAATAATTATAATCAAGAATTTTGCATGATAAAATTCGGTCTTGAATTCTTCAATAGACAGTATAGGCCGCGGCCAAAATCCTAGGGGAGAGGTAGATTTCAGAGTGTGCTTTTGTTTTGGTATACCATTACGCTTCGTTGGTTCGCGATTCTGAAAGTAATGCTAAAGTTCACTTGCGGAATTGCGAATAGAACATAGTTATCTACATAAAAACATCCCGTATTTCCTGTAGAAAGTACAATAAATAAATCATAAACTATTATCTGACTAAATTATCGTGTGGATTGTATCCTGTAATGAAAGAGGTATTTTGTTTTGTCATCTTCCACAACTAGAATAACGCAATTCCACATGATTAATGCACGTACTGTAATAAGATTTCGCTTCGCTCCGTTCTAAATCCGACCCTGCCAACTAAAGAATCCGCATATTTTCCAAGGATCCGGTATTTCTTTCAAACATTTTCATTTATTCCGCTGCATTCTGAGATGTTGCTGTAGAATGCTAAAATAAAATCATTTCGTAATAAGCTGTCTTTTTGTCTTTTTTGTCTGCTTAATTACGACGACATAAATAATTATAGAAATGATACTCAAAGGATTATCTTGGGGCTACGTTTTGACAACACTGAATATTGCGCGAATGTTTCGCAGTATAATTGTAGAAGGTAATGCCACTGGCTGAATTAACTTTATAATGGTAAAAGGAATTTTATTTTCATACAAGACACGTGCTTATTTGGAGTTTTTAATAATGTCAATAGGTAGACTGATGCTTAGTAGCTTCAAATGTTCACAAGGCGTGTAAAATTATAGTCACTAATAAAGATTAAAATAAAGTCTAAAATGTAACAGGGGTCTCCAAAAAATATATTCCCTCTTGGCAGGTTTTTATTTTTTAAGAATTGATAGCACATGCAAGTGGGGTTCGATTTCTGGTGACGGCTTTTTAAAAAACTTACACCTTTATCACCAGCTCGACAGTGGTGGAAAACATGGTGGCGAAACCCGGATGCCCCACTATGTGTGTTGCAGCACCCTGGTCCGAAGATGGGCTCACCATATTTTGGGGTTAAAAAAATACATCAGTGAAAAGTTGGTTAGGGGGGTTAAGGTTATCCCAACCAATCCCCTCGGTGACAAGGCTTGAACGTATAATAATATATATATAATAAATGTGCTAATATACAAATTTACTTGACATAAGATATTTGATTATGATAGGTATTTACAACGTTGTTTTAGTGTTCCGTACTCAAAGCGTAAAACGGGACCCCACAAACGTGATTTTTTGCCATTTTTGTAGGTATAAATGGTCCAGAACCCTTCCTGCGCGAGTCCGACTCGCACTTGGCCGGTTTTTAACTATTAGGATAGGTATCCTACAATAATAATAGTAACTAACTTAAATAATAACGTACCTACCTGTTTATTAACAAACAAATACTTAACTAAATTACGTCACTATCTAATACAAAGTTCACCTAATATACTCTTCTAAAGTTAGCAACATTCAAATCATAGGCAAAAATTAATAGTACATAGATATTAAAAAGTACCTACATAGATATTTAACAAAACTTCTAAACGCCGAACAAAGGAATCACCTACCTATAAAACAGAAGCCTACCGAAAATATTCACAAAGAAATGAAAACATTTGAATGTGAATTCTATCATTCGATATTTAAATCTGGTAGCGCGGTTGGGAGGACGAGAAGTTGCCCGGGCGGGGTTGGTGCGGGGTGGCTGGGAGGGGTAATTAGGCGGCCCGGCGGAGGCTGTATTGATCGCCACGTATCCTAGCAACGCGCGAGATGGCAGCACCGCCCGCTCGCACCGGGACCGGGTTTTTTGTTCCAGCTAGGTGATACCGTTTTGATGTAATCTCTGAGATGATTCAATCCCATTCTAGCTTTAGAGCACGTTGAAAGACTATTCTTATCTGCTTTAGGTATAGCAACGTTAACTAGGTAGGTTTAACTACGTATTGTTGGAGATTTGTTTCGGTAGATTAGTCTGTTTCATTAAAAAGATAAGTATGTTTTTTAGGAAAATCATTCACAGTGGGTAGGTGTCAGACCCAAATAATGCATAAACAAAAAAAAAGTCTTAAACAGATTTTAGTAAATCTGAGTAGGTACTAAGGCCTGATTATCTAACAAAGAGTAAAATTTTATTGCCTTTTTAGGATACGACTTATTTCACGTAGCACAGGGGGTGCAAAGTTGCAAACAGATAGAGTAGGAGGCGAGTCCATACAGTTAAATTCAATTTCAAATTCGTAAAGATATCTCCTAGGAGATAAACGTTGTTTAAATTCTATAGATTCTTGTTATCTTTTATGGTTTTATTAGCTTTTGTAACATTTTCATAAATGAAAAAAAAATCTTACGCCTATTATATCCGAGAGGGTAGGCAGAGGTAAATTTCAGGCAATACCCACATTTCACCAGAATAATCTTTGGACCTCTTAACATGATAGGTGGTATGTAGCACATGCTTCAGAATAAATTTTGGGACCTGCGCGTTTCCTTACGATGTTGTCCTTCACCATCAAGCCATTGATAAATATTTACATAAGTTTTTGAAATTTGTACAATTGGTACATGCCAGGATTCGAACCTGATGCCTCACGCATGAGAGGCGGTTTTTTAACACTGGGCTATCACTGTTTTTGTGACTTTTCAGTTTTCTAATTTCTAGAAATCATTGTTGTGCCAAACATAGTCTCGCATTTACAATATTAAAATATGTGAGTAGGATATAATTCTTTTGGTTTGGACACTATACGTATGTACTATAAATAAATAAATTAATATTGATGAAAGAGACCTTCTTTGTTGCAAAACAAAGGATGTACGGTCATCATAGCTACTTGGGAATGAGGAGGGCGCAAACATAATTACGGAGATATACTCTTTAGCCTGTGCTCAGCCGCACCACCCGCCGTAAGGCACGCCTCAAGCAATTTTCTCCTTGTATTAAATCTGCGGCTACTATACAAGTGGGTTTCCACATAATTTCTTCCATGATATGAAAGAAAATGCCGCAAAGATGATGCGAAAGGGCTCCCTTTTTCTTGGAGAATGAAAAATTTACGTTGACGTGGGTTGAGGTGACGAAAAATATATTATATTTTTGAAGGAAATCAACTGCGCTCACAGGTTGTAATGTAGGCTGAGCTGTGTAGAAAAATTTTAAAAGGTTTTAATGTATAATTATTTTTGTATCACAAAACTCTAACGGACCGATGCATTCCAATGTTTGCTACGCGAGTATGCTATCCTAATGAAATATTCGCCGAATTCATGCAATGTGAAGTACCTAAGCTTCACCCCAGGGATAAATAGTAAAACATAGTCGTATATTCTTCGTCGGATGAATGCAGCCTCGTCCAGCATTAGGTATTACTACGACAAAAAATTTAAATGAAAAAATTTCTTAAATCTTTTTCTATCCGATCTGTGTTCTTACAGATAAAATCTGTAAACTCCAAATTATGAAAATGCTCCTTGTTTGATGCATATGTATAGTAACTATAAAGATACTAACAAAAATCTGTCTGCAATACATATAATCTAATACTTTGTTTGTATTGACTAGGCTCCGAAATATTGGACCGATTGTAAAAATCTTTCTCCAATGGAAAGCTTAGTTTTCTGGGATTGATCAGGATCTGGGCAATAATTTTCCCACGGGAACGGGATTTACGCAGTATATAAAACTAGTCAAAATACAAGTTCGGCGAGGGCCACCAGGGCCTCTTAATGCGAGCCTGCGGGGAAGTTTATTTCAGAGGCAGCTGCGCGCCTATCATATTCCAATATATCAGGCGAACAGTACGCATATTATGGCGGATTACGCACCTGCCCCAGAATTTGTCAAGTTTCTTCTTGTTACATGAGATGAGGGGTACCCACACTTCAGAGAGATTCGATTTTCAGAGAGTACATCGGTGCAGTGCTGTTACAAATGTGTTGGTGAAGTCAAACTGTTACATTTTTCGAATGGAACATAGGAAAACCCAAAAAAAAATTTTTAATACAAAAATATTTCTTTGGGTTTTCCTATGTTGACCGGAAAAAAATACGTAATAGAAATTCCCCATCTACCCTAAAAATAAAAACTACAGTTAGAAAGCAATGCAGACTAAGATATACTATAGTCTATTTCACACCAAATGGGTTCGGTGACAGTTCACTGTTGACAATTGAAGTGATGTGTCCTAATGAAATCCAATCGATTTTTCTCAAGTTTCGAGTAAGTTTGTAAAGGAAATGGAATCGATTTTATACTTTATTGATAGAATGATTATTATTATTATTATCGTACGGCCTTTGTAATCCTGCATTTGCTATAAATCTAAATCTAAATTTTTAAGCCAGTCTATAGCCACCTCCGAACACTCGCTGAGCCCCTTTATGCCGCCATGAAAACGTCGGTTGGGGCACTCCTCCACGATGTGTGAAACTGTTTGTTGAGGTGCCCCACAGTCACACGCTGGCGACTCTTTAAGGCCCCACTTGTGCAGGCAGTAGTTGCAGCGGGCCACTCCCGCGCGGATGCAGTTAAGCGTCGTCCAGATTTTACGGCTGGCTTTAAAGCCAGGCAGCTGGACGAACGGGTCACACACGAGGCCGCCTGTTGAGCACTCCTGGGACTCCCAATCAGCCAACCAAGAAGTCCGCATGCTAAAGGTCTGGCGGACAGCCGGGTCAGACCAGAGAGGCTTACGCGAGGGGAGTCGCTCCGGTATATTCCGGTCTAAGGTTTTGGTTATTGGCAACCTGTGTAGGAGTTGGATGTTAGCCGCCTTGCCCCATTCCGCTGCCGCAGCTTGCGTGCGCCTCAGATGCGGAGGTGCTATGTTTGCTAGCACGGGGAGCCAGGGAGTATGTGTAGGACGTAAGGTCCCCGTGATGATGCGCATGGCTCGGTTCAGTTGTACGTCCAACTTGCGGGTATGGGCACTCCGGTACCAGACCGGGGCACAGTACTCCGCAGTGGAGTATACCAAGGCCAACGCGGAACACCGCAGGACATCAGCACGGGCACCCCACGTAGTACCAGCCAGACGCGCAATTAAGTTTACACTGGTTTTAACTTTCTGCGCCGAGGCTTCCAGGTGTCCACCAAAAGTCAACGACCTGTCCAAAGTGACGCCAAGGTATTTGGGGGTAAAATTATGCCGCACCCTCTCTCCCTCAAAAAGTACTCTCAGCTCCTTTCTAGCCAAGCAGTTAGTAAGATGGAAGGCGCTTGCTTCTGTCTTCGATGGGTTTGGGTAAAGTCGCCACTTCTTATAATACTTGCTAAGGGCATGAAGATCGTTAGTGAGCACATCTTCACCCTCCCGGAACTTCCTACCCTGGATAGAATGATTTTTCAAGATTACTTTTTATTGAATATGTTTAAATTTCACAGGTTATATAAGGTAAAAACATGGTATAATAAAAAAAAAGTCATCGACTTTTTGATGCAATACGAAAATATCATACATTATCGAATCTACAAATCACTGCACACTTTCACAGACCCCTGCCACATAATACACTATTACTATTTTAAACCCAAAAGATACAACAAAATGAAAATTTTACAAAAACATTGCATCTTTTTTCGGATTCCCGCCAAAAAGCTTTGATTCATCGATTTAATGTAGATTAAGTTGTGTCAATCCCTATGAGTAAAAGTTCCGTTCCACGCAATACGTATTTTTAGGATATCTTATTTATCTATTGTTTTTTATATTGTTCTTGATTTATAGTCTGAGATTTTAATTTAAAATTTAAGAGGCGACAATTATTGTAGTTTTAGCAATGACATAATAATAAATTATTCATTATTTTTGGAAACATCTATTTTTCTTACTAGAAAGTTGTATGCGTAAAAAGGAAAAATGTGAACTGTCACCGAACCCACTTGGTGTGAAATAGACTATAATACCTACATATTTTTTAAACACTACTTACTGACCTCTTTTAATTATAGTTGAAGTGGTATATGTAGTGTAGTAAATTTTAATTTATATTTCGAATTTCACATTTTCTTTTTGTTCTATCTGTTAATATTTTAACGAATTCACTTTAAATCCGTTGTACAAAATTAATAAAGTTAGTAATAAAAGTAACTAATTTAAGATATTGATGTACCTACTACGATATTCGACTCGGAATCGGAAAATCTGTCGAATCCTTATGTCATATATCTGTGAATAGCCCATCTCGAAACCTTTCGACAGATTTTCCGATTCCGAGTCAAATATCGAATCTCCGTGAATACGCCCGCTGGTTTGTATTATTTCTAAGTGTTTTTATGAATGTCCAGAAAATGTGATTTTTTGCTAATGTATTTTTTTTAATTTTTAGGCTCCTTTTTCCCATAGTATAAAATATCGACTGTGAAAATCCTGGTTTTATTTTGCTACCCGGAGGAAATCCAGCCTCCCGGTGTAACGTGGCGCCCGACCATACTTATGAGACCTGCTTAAGCCTTTTGTATTGGTTTTATTTATGCAGACTATTGTCAACCACAATAACACAAAACTCAACCCTTTTGGGGATCCAATTATACGAATTATTATAGTAATAATAATAATGGGGCGTCATAACCCTTGGGCCTTTATTGAGCATTGTTTTGACCGCAAATTACGATTCCGTAGCTACAGTACCGTTTTAAATGTGCGATTCGTCTAAATGAATTATTCGAACAACAATAACAATATTAACAAGTACTGCTTGCGACTTTGCGCTTACCTACATGTGGTTTTAACTAAACGAATTTGAAAGATGATTTTTAAAGTGACCTAAGTGACTGGAAAGCGAAAGCCCTTATTGTTATCTGACTGCGCCAGAAGGAGGGTAGGTCAGTAAGTAAGTCAGAACGTCAGTATGTAAGCACATTTCGTTAGGGCAGTCTGTAGCCTTAGGTCTGGCGGATTTAACAGTGAGGTAAAAATAGAATAGTCTTCCAGCTTCCTCTCCGGAATACCTAAGCAATTTTTTAACGGATCAGAAGGAGAGTAATATCGTAACTCTAAATGCTTTCCACACGCAGATGGCTTTTTAGTGGGTGCCTGAATACATAACGTGCTTGTAACCTAGCCTCAGCGACGCGAGAAGTGGTTGCAATGAATAAAGAAGGTAACTATAAGACTTGAAACCCAATATTTTTAACAATGCACATTGGATTTACACCCCATTCGTTCAATACTGTGTTAGTAAAACTTTCAAACGGTCGCACCACACTGTCGTCCAGAAAGTTTTATTCCTGCTTCATCGCTCAGAGGATTTGATCGATCCTCCATAAAGCATATTATTTTGGTCTGACAACTTAATTCATATTATTTTGCTCGAAAAGAAGGCACATTAGGTAACCATCTGAAAATAAAATATGCGATCACGAATTCGCTAGCCTAGCGTGTGATTAAAGCAATGGCTATGTGATGAAAGTCAGTATTTTATTTTTCGAGTTCGAAACTCTACCTCCAGCTCGCGACTTACATCTCCAAGCCCCTTTGAGTCAAACGACGCAATAATTGGATTGCCTCGGAACTTCTAAGCAAACAACAAATAGTCTAAGTAGGCACTTTCGCTAAGGACCTGCACTCGGCAATGCAAGGAAAATATTAGAAGACTTTGTTTGCCGTTATACCGTTATGGTAGACGAATAGACAAGGAGAAGCGTCCCTGCATCATTTTGGAAATAAATCTATCTAAACTTCTAAAAATCTGCTATAGAGCTATATAGTTTAGAAAAATTTCTTTGTTCGCGCATCAAGCGAAAAATTCTGCACAGATTTTGATGTTTAATAGAACGCAACTTAGAATACAGGCCACTTATACTAGAGTCCAACCTAAACCTAAATATACAATATGTAACAGAATAAGCGCAATTCCTGAAATTAGTTGGTTCAATATCGACTATTTAATCGATTTCAGCAATTTTTAATGTGTTAAAATTTTCCGAAAAATGAATTAGCATAGGTGAATTTAGTGCTACCTATGGAAATCGTGCTATTATTGCTCTTTATTTAAGAAAATTGGTTAGACACAATTAAAGTACGAAGGCATCATATTGGAACGAAGATCCTTATTTTTTTTATATTAATATACTATTGGGGGGTATGAGGATTTGCGCTTATTCTGTTACGCGTTGTACACTTAATTTCATCAGCGTTACGATACGTCAATCGGATGATGTGTGTAGTACTAGATACACATTATTTTTTACTCTGAACCGATTTGTATACGGACCTGCTTTCGGTATGTATTTGTAACATCATATTGTTACATATTAAGCTTATTATATAATTACCATTAGCATCACCAGTCACCATCCGCTGGGCACCTAAATCCTAGTAAGTAAATATTATAGCTACAGTTAATTGCATTTAAATAATAGCTTCCATAATAAGAAGGTTTCAATTTTATTTAAACTAACTATAGGTATACAAATGATTCTATAATATTGAGACGAAATTCGGGCGGACGTGAACACATTGTTCAGATTCATTAACTTAAAATTGTATGCTTATGATAATGATAGAGTTATAACGAACTGAGTAGGTAGGTAATTGTACTAACAAATTTTATTTCTTTTCTGTATACTCGTATAACCATTCACCATTTGTAGGTCTAAATGAAATTACGTACATAGTTTCCTTGCCCGATTTCCCATTGCGCTAAAACTTGTCTCAATGCACCTTTTTTCAGCAGAGCAAAAGTGAAGAGTCGAAATAAGCTCGCCGCACACCCGACTACGAAATCCAATTGATTCCAACATTTCCAGTTCGCAGGAATGGAACGGAATGTGATTTATCGCCTTTTTTCTCGCGCTCCCTCACCGTTGAGGGCAACCTACTAAAATATTGGAAAACTGCTCTCTATAAATCGCTAGAACGAGCCTTTATTTCCTTTGAGGCTGCACGATGGCGACAGCTTTTGATAAATATTGCAAATGCGTTTTGGATATTATACCCGGCGAATTCTTACGGCTTAACAGTCAATGATTGTCGTGTTACCTTTTCGCTGAACTTAATTAAGGATTTAATACAATAAATACGTAACGTAATACAATAAATTAAAAAAAAAGTTCAATAGTTTATTATGATAAAGGTAAAAAATTAGTAAAAGTACAAAAATCAAGTACTTATGTACTTCCATTTCGTATCAGCAAGACATCGAATTAAGCTACGAGTATGTATTGTGCTGTTTGCAATCGTTTTAGTTCTCTTCATTGTAGCACCTGTGGTACCTACACGACATTTTTAGTTATGTTATCAGGCGCAAGAACAAATACTGCAAATAATAAATATTGCAAATGTGTTTTAGATAATTTAAGTATATAGATCATATAGATACAAAACCTATATTGAATTCTTAAAATATTCCATCCTGGCCTTATTTATATAAGATACGAGTATTCTTATAAAAGAGAAATATTAATGAACGAATCTCTCGTCACGAAATCCGAAACTATAACACAGAAATTTTAGGACATAGGCACAACTTAGAATTCAACGATAAAATGAAAATCAAAATTTTGACATCATTGAATGTAATTGTATTTTTGTACAGGTTGTTGTTGTTCCTGTACAAAATTTTAACCCTTGGCTGGAATCGAACCCGCAACCTCGGACTTGGAAGGCAGGATGAGGTGAGTGATATTCACCCAACAAACGCTTGAAATTCTTGTGAAACATTAATGCTATCAATAGGTAGAGATCACAAAGAGCCTTAAAGCCTCTATCTCTTTTTAATGAGTATTACTGAAAAGTGCTAACAACCATCTGTGCCAGCAAAATAAACAGTCTTCACGCTTGGTGCTCCCACTAATGGTTATAGCGAAAAGGAGCTTTTCCGAACCTTTCAAAGGTTGTTTTTGCTTTCATCTCGTCGCCTCGCCCGTAAATTGCCTTTCAAAACAACTAAAAATAAAAGAATAAATACGTTCTCCTTTAAAGAAAATGTCACAGCAAATATTTCTTGAGGAGGTAATACTTTCAGACTACAAGATAGGTACGTCGTTATAAATAACTAGAGGTGTGTTCCTTGGCTGCAATCCCAAGAAAAGAGACTTTATAAGTTTCCATGAACTGAGAAGCTCTCTAATGACTTTGTGAAAATAAGCGTAAGTCTTGTATATTTCTCATTCACTACACCTAATTAACACTAACACACTCTTACAGATCTCATATACCTACTTACCTAAAATTTTCTTTTCATATCTCATACTCGGAAAGTAGTGTATGTTTGATCTGAGTACCGGGTCGGAAGCGATGATTCCCACCACAGAGAGATTCAGGGCTGTGATTCCCGCCCTCGGTCGGGAAAGACTCATAGTAATTTCTTCCGGCCTTAGGGCGGGAATGAATTTAAAAAAATAGTACTACATTTGGCAAAGACGTTTAAAGAAAAAGTTTCTCTAGGAAAGAGAATGACTTTCTTCCAACCTCTTTGGGTACTTAGTAGGGATACGAAACTTTTTACATCAATTAGAATAAGAAAAAATGGTGCGGCCTTGTAAGTGTAGGTATAAACAACAGAAAATAGCCCGCGCGGGGTGGTACGCGTTCCATATTTAAAATTAAAAAAGAGTAATATTTTGGTATGCTGTTCCGAAATTCAAAATCTTGTTTTTCATCGACACTAATAAGCACAGAACACTATTACTCGGCTAAAAGTACATAATATTATTATAAAGAGGAAGGATTTGTATATTATTTTTGTAATGTTATTTAGGTTAGGAACTCTATGATGTAGTATTCAAATTACAAAGACGTTTAAAAGAAAAAGTTTCTCTTTCTTCCAACCTCTTTGGTTGTATTGTTGACAATTTTTTTTTTGTAGGTAAATATTATTGCGTTTTTACATGTTAGAATTTTTTATTTTCCTTGAATTCGAAATAAAAAGTAGAGTGTTTAACGCGGGTGGAAGTTATCAATTCCTACTCGGACTATATCCGCCCTCGCTGCGCTCGGGCGTCTAAATACTTCGTATGGGAATTGATTCCTTCCGACCCTTGTATAACAATCTACTATTTTTTATACTCTTTTAATTTGTTCAAATCTTATTTTGATGTTTTTTTTCTAAGATTTCTAACTTTGTTCTAGTCTTTTTTGGGAGGGAACTGGGCACTACAATACAGAAGTACTTAGTCTAGCTACCTAGGGTCTCACTGTATTTGTATGAATATTTTATGAACAATAGAGATTATTATTATTATTATATTATATTTTTATTTGACTTGACTGT
The DNA here is from genome assembly GCA_963855545.1 of Ethmia dodecea. Classification (NCBI taxonomy): domain Eukaryota; kingdom Metazoa; phylum Arthropoda; class Insecta; order Lepidoptera; family Depressariidae; genus Ethmia; species Ethmia dodecea. Next base: position 4,435,324 of record OY979437.1, read on the forward strand.
AGACATGCTTATACGTTCCGAGAGGGTAGCGGTATTTCCACGGAAATAAATCTCTGAATATCTCTTACCATCTGTGGGTATTCCTTTTCTCGAAGTGTACCTATAACGCGTAACAGAATAAATGCAATTCCTCATACACCCCTATTAGTATATTAAAATAAATAAAATGATGGCTTCCTACTATGGTTGTGTCTAACCAATTTTCTTAAAAAAAAAAATAGTACGTTTTCCATACGTAGCACTAAATTCAGCTATGTTAATTCATTTTTCGGAAAAAATTAACAATTAAAATAGCTAAAATCAATTAAGTAGTCGATACTGAACAAACTTTCAGGAATTGCGCTTATTCTGTAACATATTGTACGAGGGGTGTTCAAAAAGTAGTGAGAATAGCTATGGTAGAAAATGAATTTATTCAATATTATTTTATTTTTCGACGTAATCATCCTTTAGGTTCATCATCCTAAATCACATTTAGCAAATATTTTTTCTAGAGCCAAAATTCCCTTTTTAAAAAAAATCTTTATCTTGAGTACTTAAAAAATCGTTTACGGCGGCATACACTTCTTCGTCATCTTCAAATTTTGTGCCTCTCAAGTGCTCTTTCAAATGCGGAAATAGGTAGAAATCACTAGGGACCAAGTCCGGTGAATATATGGTGGATGATCGAGGATCTCAAAGCCAGCATCTTGGATTGCTGCAATGGCAACTGCAGACTTGTGCGCTGGCGCGTTGTCTTGATGGAACAAAACTTTTTTTTGCTAGTTTTCCTCGTCGCTTTTTAAGAATTTCTTGACGTAATTTTTTTATATGTTCGGCGTAGACATTATCATCATCATCATCCAAAACAATTTTTTAGACTTTTTCGATCATTTCCTGAGTGACTGATGTCGAAGGGCGGCACGAGCGCGGGTCATCTTTAACCGATGTTCTACCACGTTTAAACTCTGCACTTCACCGAGCCACTGTGGAATATGGAAGAGCCGACTCCCCCAATGTTTCACGTAAATCTTTAAAAATTTGTTCCGTAGTAAAATTTTTCAAGCAAAAGTATTTTGTCACCGCACGAATTTCAATTTTATGCATTTTTAGCACGAGTTATCGACACGTCACAAACAAATATTTAATACAACTGACACAGACAAGATAGAAAGCTAATTATTTGAGGGTATTATGATAAAGACCTAATCTTTCCGTCACACAATTTTTTTTCTTCAAGTACTACTACTACCATTACCATTCCTACGTCATTCTCACTACTTTTTGAACGACGTAGTATACCTACCCAAATTTTACTAGTGAATTTTTTAGGCCCTTAAACGTGTCAAGTAAAACGAGGCGTTGCAGCACTGTGTTGCAGTAACCTTGATCCACTTTCTTCTCAAATAATGTTTTCTTCAATTCGATTGATCTAAGTTTAAACTCATTGACTTCAGAAGTCAGAACCCTTGGAGCTACGAAGTTAGCGAGCTAACATATGGCCTAAGTTTTTGTAGTAGACAAAAACACATCTCTTTAAATTTGTAGTTCTATAGTTGAGAATTAGAGAGTCTAGGCAAAAAATCATCAGGTCCCGAGATCTCTCTTTCTCTCACACTCTCTCTCTTTCATATGTAGTTTACTGTGTTTAGGTATGTAGTTGACACAAACAAAGAATAGATATCCTAGTTTCATCATCATCATTTTGACACGACCAGGATATCCGAGTCCATGAAGTTTTATCTGAAACGAAGCGTACTAGAATAACCTGTTCTTGAAAAAAGTTTTTAATTTTTTTATGTAGAGCAAGTTTGTGTTTTCAACGGTGTAGGCACGAGTATTACCTTCATATCGTGTAATCTCCACAAAACAATAATTTTATCTAAGTTTGCGTAGAGTAGAGCTTTGTCGCCCAGTGTATCATCACACCATCATTATAAAAGTGTTTCATTAATCCCGCTGTAGTGTCCAAGTGCAGCTTACACAGTCTGCCTACTTATACTACATTGCGGGTTTCCTCACAATGTACTCTTTCAACATTGAGTTTTATTGATGAAAGTTTTTGTAAGACTCAGGTTAAACTCGGACCAGAAATCAAACACGGGCCTTATGCATGAGGTTACGATTATCTCTGAACTAGACTAAAAAAATATATTTTTAAATTCCCTACAAGCAGCCTCAAAGAGAAACATTTTCAAACGTCTTTCGGGAACAAAGTGATATTTTTTTCCGTGTCAGTCCTAACCAGATTTAAATTTCGAAGGCATGCATGCCAGTGCGTATGAAATAATAATAAATATTTATTTAGGAAAAGTGTTTACTAGCGAATAGGTAGGTAGTTTAATATTATAGGAACAATCCTTTGACGTTGTAGTAGGGAATAGTATTTTTTAGAAAATTACGTAATCATCAGCACGACTTTCTAATTTTAATTATTCTGCAAGTGGTATTATAGCTTCTGTTTTCATCAAATAGTTGTGACCAGTAAAAAAGATAAATGTATTTCGTAATATTGTAAAAAAAAACGGAGCTGTCCTTTTTTTCCAGTTGTAAAATAGGAACCTTTATTTGTGAGGCGTCTTTCTTTCTCTTACAGCTACTTATTTGAGTAAATTTTGAATAGCTTTAAATAATACTTGGCTAGTTTTATTGCACTAAAATATTTTAAAAAATATTAGATTTTCAGGACAATATGTGCTAAGGCTAACATGGGGTAGAAATTTCAAAGGGAATTTGACTCTTAAAATTTCGCTTCATAGCCCCCATTTTTTTTATTTATAAAACAGACTTTTTTTTTTTTAGACAATTAGCGTATACTCGTACCTACAGAAATCTGCCTTCTCTTTAAATATGGTTAAAAAACAAAAAATCTAAGCTAAACCCAGCATAATAGCTCGTTTTAGCTTGTACTCCATTGTAGTGGTGTATTATGGGTGCTTTAGCGGCACTCGGAAGCCATTTTGCGCGGCACGGAGCGCTAGCACCGGCCTGCGCCTTCCGGGAGTCGCTGGGCAGACACTCCGCTCATTTATATATACTATATATCTACTATATAAAAATAAGTCGGGTTTTCCTTCCTGACGATTTAACTTGAGAACGGCCGGACCGATTTCGATGAAACTTTTTGTGTTGGTTCGAGTGGGTCCAGGGATGGTTTATAGCAAAGAAAATTCAGCATTGCACCCGTGCGAAGCCGGGGCGGGTCGCTAGTTTTCCTATATATTTTCCTGATCTAATGAAACATAGTAAAGTTATTCCTCTTTTTAAATCAGGAGAGAAAAAAGACCCCTCAAATTATAGACCTGTTTCTGTTTTACCAGTAGGTACTTAGCAAAGTTTTTGAAAGGTTATTGCTTGATCAAATGATTTCACACTTCAATCTAAATAACTTATTTCATAACGAGCAATTTGGCTTCACCAAAGGTCGTTCAACCACGGATGCTGGAATAGCATTACTCAAGAATATTTTTAATGCCTGGGAGAAATCTCAAAACGCAATTGGAGTTTTTTGCGATCTATCAAAAGCATTTGACTGCGTAGATCATGAGACCTTAAATTAAATCATTATGGAGTCAACGGTAAAGCGCTTGATATTTTACAGTCCTATCTCGAAAATAGGATACAAAAAGTAAAAATAAATGATTGTAAATCACAGGCGCACCCGTAAAAATTGGGGTGCCTCAAGGTTAGATTCTTGGTCCTTTTCTTTTCCTTGTATATATAAATGATCTTCCATTCATGGTAGAGAGTTTGTCAAAGATAGTGTTGTTTGCTGATGATACATCTCTGATTTTCAAAGTGGATAGACAAGCTCAGAAGCTCGACGAGGTAAATGACACTCTTCAACAAATTCTCACATGGTTCACTGCAAACAATCTAGTGCTCAACGCTAAGAAGACCAAATGTGTAAAGTTTGTACTCCCTAATGTTAGACGAGTAGAGAATGAGATAATTTTAAACAATGACAAATTAGATTTCGCTGATAATACAGTTTTTTTGGGGATAACGATAGACTCCAAACTTCAATGGAATTCTCATATTTCTGCATTATCTAACAGACTGAGCTCAGCTGCTTATGCCGTCAGAAAAATCAGATGGCTTACTGATGTAGACACAGCAAGACTCGTTTATTTTAGCTACTTTCACAGTATAATGTCCTATGGCATCTTGCTGTGGGGCAGAGCTGCTGATGCAGAATCTATTTTTATTTTACAAAAAAGGGCTATACGCGCCATTTACAAGTTAAGATGTCGTGATTCCCTAAGAGAACTGTTCAAAGAAATTAATATTTTAACAATGCCTTGTCAGTACATTTATGAAAACATTATGTATGTACGGAAAAACATATTACTGTATACTAAAAACTGTGACAGGCATAATTGTAATCTTAGGAATAAAAATAAACTAGAGCAACCTCAGTCACGATTAAGTAAAATTAATAATTCCTTTGTGGGGCTTTGCATACGCTTTTATAATAAAATACCAGAACAAATTTTGAAATTGCCTGAAACTGTGTTCAAAACTCATGTTAAACATGTACTTTGTAAAATGGCATATTACAAACTAGACGATTATATAAATGACAATGATGCTTGGAACAGATTTCCTCCAGTCCAGCGCAATACGATAGCGAAAAACAAACGAAACTATGTAACCCAATTTAGTATTACCTAAGTAACAATTGATTCAAAGAATATTGTGTTGAAGAGTTTCTTGCCCCGCTTCTTCTCCTCAACCATACATGCTGAAGCGGTGGAGTTGAAATGACGTTCAATAAGTGGACTTGTAAGTTCCTATTTTGAATAAAACATTTTGACTTTGACTTATATAGATATTTTTGAAATATTTTGTATATGTACCTATACTAGGTCTACCTATGAAATTGCCGTTATTTTTTCATCCAAAATAATAAAAATAAATACATAATATTCCATTTCCGGATATATTATACCCACTTTTCACGAGATGTTCTTTGGACCCCTAAACGTAATAGGTGGTGAGCCCATCGCCGGACCGGGTCTGCTACACATGTCTCAGAATAAATTCTGGGACCTGCGGGTTTCCTCGGCAAAAAATTCAGCAAAATTGTGTATGTATGTTAGAGAAAATCATTAAGTTTAATGAGCTACATTCCTATTTAAAATTAAAGAGCAACTGAAAATGTTTTTTATTTCACTTCGTGTAACAAGAAAATTGTACACATGGAGAACTTATAAAGACATTATCTACAGTCAACCATCAGGTTATACAATATAATAAAATAATGTTAACAAAACTAATAATAAAACATTTAAATGAATAAGAGATAGTTAATGAGTGATATTTTAGTTCCGAGGAGTAGGCAGGCAAATAAAGTACAAAATGATTTTAAAAACTGTTTAATGAACCGAATAAGACCTGTATTAAGTACCTAATTAAATCTCAAAACAATAACATAGTTTGGCATTTTGAAAGTTAAAATTTTACAAGACCAACAACATCTAAACATTTCAATACTTAAATAAATATAATTTATTATAATAACTTAAGAGATCAAACTTAAATCAGGTAACGACGATATTACCTATGTAATTTGGATAGGTACGTTCTATATTCTATAAGTAAATAGTTATGATCAAACTTTACACCTTTATAACCCTTTCACACCACCTGCTCGACAATGTCCATTTACAAATCACGCAATCTCAACGTAAAGCAAGGATATAAAGTTGTATGAAAATCCCAAATATGATAGTAGGTATAAATATGACTTGAATTTGGAACGTTAAAATTCGTGTCAAAACTTAGCATACGAGCATTGGTAGTGGCCAGTTTGATATTTCGAATAATCTACAATACAATATCTGTATTCTATTCTTGTAGAGTATTCATAAGAGTTTTAAGGTTCCAAATTCAAATATCTTATATCCCTTTGGGATTTTCCAGAACACATTGCATTGGCGCGATTGCAAAGAATATGAAACAAAAGACGTTGTTCGGTTTTATTTAACAGTTCCGAATTATTCTTTTGACACAGAAATTTTGTCGATAGTGATCTCACTGTGGAGCTTATTAAATTAGACACTTGATAGATTTATTATGTTATGTTGCCCTGGATAAAATTGTCTCGCAGAACGTGTGAAAAGAAGAGTTTACACCTCTGGCATAAAGCTTGTCTTCGTCTTGTGCGGCTTGAACCCCTCGCTCAACTCAGCACCCTACATAAAAAATACTAAAAGTAATAGAATTTCTAAATAAAATCAAAGTTCACAATGATAAAATGGTAATTTAGTTTAACTACGGTAAAAAAAGAAACAGTGACCAAAACAAATTGAGCATATTATGAACGTTATACAAAATACATTTTTATTCAGAACACGATTTAGGGAAAAAATGTGTAAGTCCACCTCATACATACTTTCGATTAAATTTTTTAAGTTCTTACATACCGTAGTTTATAAATATTTATAAAATAATCATTAAAAGTAACAATAACAAGTTTCTGTGGACGTAATTTGGATAAAAAGAAGTATTTTTTTGCTTACAAATAAATTTATCCTAAAATAATGTTTTAAATGACAACTTTTGTAGTCTTGCAAAGACCTGCAACGAAGAACTAGAATATACATATTTAAGCACATAACAGTACCAACAAACCGAACCACCTCTTATATCTCCAATCACCATATATCACAATAACTTAACATGCGTTTTTATAGGCTCACGTTAAAACAGAATCACAACTATGGAAAGCGTTTTATATGAATGAATGTGGAGCACGCTTGCCTACACTTGAATCGATTCTTTTCTCGCCTAATAGGTAATCAGATTGATGTATACGATTTAAGATAAAGATGTATGAAACTACAATACATAATATAACTAGATACTTTAAAATTTGTGCTACATTTTCAACGGATAAAATATTCTTTATAATTTTCCCGACAGACATATAAATACACCATCTCTTTTGATATGTTCCATAAATACACCTTTCTCTTTCTATCACAGCCCATAATTTAGCAAGTTATCGTTTAATATTAAATAACAGAATTTTAAAATAAAATTTAAGTATGAGATACATTGAAGTAAGTACCTACTCTGAACGGTTTTTGTTAAGTAAAAATTAAACAAGGTAACAATGTTTGAGCTTTGCTCTATTGAACCGTTATTTTAGTTTATATAAAATATATTAATATTAATTTAAAAGTTTCAATAGTTTATCTACCTATCTACTAAGTCCCAAAAGTTGTACATATAAAATTTGTGCTTAGTTATGTCACATGAGTAAAGAAACGGAACAGAGACAAAGCTTCATACAACCGCGCTGTCGTAGGTACACTACTACAAGCATGCAATGCTTGTGTGCGTTTCTACTAGCGCTGCGTCGCATACGCGCCGCAACTGGATAAAGCCGGCTCGGTCAGTAGAAATGCCGAGGGCCGCGCAATGGTTGCCGTATTTGTTTCGCGCTCCTGCTTAGTGAGAAATGGTTATTTTAAATTGTTTATGGTAGAATAAAGTATTAAACTAAAAAGTCAAGAAATATATTAATAATAATAATATTAATATATAATTATAATATAATATAATCTCACGCCTTTTATCCCCGAGGGGGTAGGCAGAGGTATTCCATTACTGGATATACCCACATTTCACGAGATATATTGGACCCCTAAACGTGATAGGTGGTGAGCCCATCGCCGGACCGGGTCTGTTTACACCTTTGAGTATTAAACCAACACTCAAAGGTTTTACACATGTCTCAGAATTAATTCCGAGACCTGCGGGTTTCCTCACGATGTTTTCCTTCACCGTCGAGCTAGTGATAAATATGTACGTAAGTTTTTGAAAAACTCATTGGTACATGCCAGGATTTGAACCCGAGCCTCACTGATTTTCGGCCGGCTCTTTAACCGTCCAGGCTATCACTGCAAAGTCAAGAAAGTGTAAATAATTAGATTCGGAGGTGTAAAATGGTTACCTACTGTACAGTTTGCATGAATGTCTCGAAAATCACATATGTGACGAAATAAAATTGTTTGTTAATAGACCTGAACAACCTATAAATATGGGCAAAGATTCTTTAATTACTCATTACAAAGAACTCGACGTAAACATTGTAAATATTGGTACCTACCTAATGATATTCTGAATCGAGTGTAAGATTGTAAAAATATTATGCCATGTGGAAGCGTCCTTAATGATTATTTGAAAAAACTTTATATCCATTAGATTTAGAATTCATCATAAGATTAAAAGATTTAATAATTTATTAAAAATAAAAAGTTATAAAAAAATATTTAGAGTAGGTAATTTGTAAATAATCTAATGTACAAATAAAAGTCTAATAAACGTTTTGTTTATTTTATTCTCCTTTGCCAACCCTACTAAAATAGGTAAGAATTTTGCACGCTCCTTAGAAGCTTTGTCTCTGTTCCGTTTCTTTACTCATGTGGTTATGTTATTGCGCCATGTCGTTAATTAATATTCATGCAAGCAATTTCCGAATAGCTTGTCTTGACAATGGATAGGAATCTCAAAAATAACTACACGGAGCATGTATTCTATGTGTACACTTGTTGGGCTCAAACGTCTGCCAATGCGAGGCTCATTTGGGTGAGTCCCGCGCTCTTGACCTTTTTACAGTCAGCTAGTTACCGAACGAGTCATCATGACATCTGACACATGAAGTGGTAGAACTGGTCAAAGTTTACCGGCTCCATGTCGCACTCATCAGACTTGTGCAGCAACTCGGGGTTCCTCTTGAGGAAGTTCCTGACCCAGTCCTCGCCCGCCATCCTGCTGTTTACGTCGAATGGATGGTTGAGGTGGTTGTCCTCAGCGTACTGGAACCCTAGTTCCCTGATATCCCTCCTGGAGACGCCCATGAAGTACTTCTGCATGCTCTTGATGTAGCCAACTAGGTCTTTTTCTTGGTTCTCTGTGAAGACGCGGCGGTAGTGGCCCATGAGGGGCTTGGCATCGTCAAGTTGCTGGTAGCGCACTTTGCTCGCTCGCCGTTGCAGCGTGGAGCGAGGGATGTGGAAGGTGCGCGCGGCCAGTTTGTAGCCCATCTTACCTGATACGACCGCGGCCACGGCCCGCGCCATGTCTTCCTCGCTCCATGACTGACGGCCGCTCATCCTTTCGTATTTTCTGACCATTTCCCTCTGCGAAATTATAAAACATTAGATATTTTCGGAAAATAACAACATAGGATTAATTTTAACCCTTTACTGCATGATATATTAAATAAGTGAAAAAAAATATTTTTTTTTGTGTTTGTGGTTTTATGAAAGCTTTAAAAATTAATTGTAGTTTTTTTTTCTTCAAAAAGTACCACCGTTTCATATTTTTTATTCAGAACCATATATGGGTTCGTATGCATCAAACCGTTAAACCCCTTGGACATATATGGTTTCGTATGCAAACTAAGCAAATATGATAAGTGATATCAAAACCTATTATATATGAAGAAAATTAAGTAAAAACAATTGTTAAGTATACAAAATTATTGATGAAACTTAACTAAACAATTTCTATTATCATTATGACTTTAAATATTTGACATTTGGGACATTTAGTATTCATTTTCATTGAAAAAAATTGTCAAATTAGTCGATTTTTCTGCCACTCTGGCAAGTGTTCAATATTGTCAGTCCGCATAGAGGTCAGGGGTGGGTCCTAATGCTTTTCAGGAGCTTATCTCATTTTCTTCTTCTGAGTTAGTTTCCTAGGTACGTCGTATCGTCTGTCTCAGGTACAATAGCAGCAGGGTGTCTAAATGACATGGAGGATGTATGCATGTCGGTGTCGGAATCAGAAGCTAAATCATCATCGCTAAGGCCATGATCAGGGATAGTGTTAGTATGCCTATTATGCCCATAAAAGCGCCCAGGGTCTTTTCTACCACCAAGAAAGAAAAATATAGCTTAGCATAAAGAAAACGTAAAGGAAATTGAAACGAAACCATATCCTCGTGCTTAATTAATAATCATGCTTGAGTGCATACGAAACCACATATGTATAAGCGAAAAAAGCAAACATTGCATACGAACCCAGATATGGTTCCGAAACAATTTTTGTTGAAAAAGAGGTAAAATTGAATGGAAAGTAAAAATCTATTACAGTGCATACAAATTATAGGATATGACACACTATAAACATTTTTTTTTCGCTCGAAAATCTTATCTTTACTATTTTATTTCCTTTTTCAAAGTTGAGAGTCGCACGCACGGGTAAATATGTAATGAAAATGTCTAGAAAAGTGAAGTTATATCCAGATGACATGTGACCATGGACAAAATAATTGCATTTTGTTATAGCTAACGATATGACAAACAAACCCCGTTACCATTTATGAGCCAATTTTTTATTTTTTTGGAATAAATGAACTGTAAAAATGTCAAACCATATATGGTTTTGTATGCGGTAAAGGGCTAAGCAAGTTTGGGGAAAGACTGCGAAATACTTAATTGAAATTTTGCTCCGCTATCTATATCAGGCGCCGAGTGTAATTATCTAGTGACGAGCGATACGGAACGCTCACCACCTACCACGTTTAGGGGTCCAATGAATATACTGGTGAAACGTGGGTATTTCCAGAAATGGAATACCCCTTCCTACTCAGGGATAAAAGGCTTGAGATGATTTTTTTATTTTTCGGATCGCTTTTTATGTGCATAGTATTCTTATGGTTGGTGTTCACCAACACTAATGATCATTTAAAACAATAATCAGGTAATAAGCTGTCAAATTTAGTAATAATCAGGTGTTAATAATGATAAGTTGACAGTTATGGTCATTAAGTAAGTAAGGTCAGCAGTTGTAAATATTTTATACGGGCGTTTAATATTCCTGACCTTAGAAGCTTTCTGACAATTAACCATCGTAATCCTGCGTCAAATTTACCAGGTTTTAACCCAAAACCAGGTAGGTATCTGTTTTTTATTTACTTTTTTATTTAAATTCAGTAGCTGACAACATGAGCCCGGCGAAGGATAACGGCCTACCGGTTCCGCGATCAATGCCAGCCCGAGGTGAAGACTGTGTTGTCAAGACGCTCAAAGGTTAGCCTCAACTTCAAAGGTTAGAACAACAAATTGTGTACACATCTAAAATTAAGTAGTATTTACTCCTAAGTGTTACTGGAATTTTGTAGTTATTTCATAAATTCCAATTTACAATTTTGTTTATTGATTAATAAAACAAACTGACGAACAAAAATATGTGGTCACTTACATACATTAAGATATTTCTAATATTTATTAGTCAAAATATGTAGCTCGATGAAGTAAAAAGTTACTTGAAAATCTATGATGTCTCTTTTCACTAACTTAAACTTTTTAAGACATTATCACCAAAAAGAAGAATTCTACTGTCTTTTTTAATACAAAACGATTAAAATATTTTATTTCTTTATTTCAATTACCTACTACCTAGGTATTTACTTATTTTGTGGATTCCCTTCTCTACGTGATACTGGCAAAATTCTGATCGATCACTCAATTAATCGAATATTTTTTGTTAATCGGTGTGGTTATAATTTATTTTATTTCTGTAAACAGTATTGTATTGTTAGCATACGAGCATTCAGCTTATACTGTTACTACACTTTCAAATAAATGACATACGGCAAGAGCACAAGTGCACAAGTTTCGCGTGAGAAGAAAGGGGTTTACGGGTCTGCGAAACGAAGTCACTTTCAATTCAAAACTGTCTCGGCATCCCACAGTTACATGTTAATTGCTAATTAAAACTGGACTAGTGGCCGAGCGATTGGATATAACACGGTGCACCGACGTGCTGGGAAAACGTGTGGCACCTACCTACCTAAGTAGAACTGCGAACATTACGCGATAAAGGCAAGCGTGTTTTTCCTGTGTGATAGATAACTCTGGAAACCCTCAGGCCTCTTGCTCACACCAACCGATGATAGCATACCAACACAAACCGCAAGTGGACGCAAATTAACTGACGGATTCGTAATGACTGCACGTTTGCAGCTCGCGTCATTTGGTTGCCACTCCGGCGCCTTGTCCAACGGGAAATACCACTCAATAGTGGTCGACCGTCCTTGAGTGACCGTGTCATATTTTTTATCTGTCCGAAAAAGAAGTACGTCGCCGGGCAGTCAGCTGTTTGTGTTCGTTCCATTGGCGTCTATCAACAAGTCCCCGCAACGAGACGCTAATGAGAGAATCTTACTACGCGATCTTATCGGGCCGTTTGTTCGCCACTGCTGCTCGAGCTCCCGCCAAGATTGCCTCGAGACGCAATGGATGCCGCTCGCCGAAGGGAACTCGCGTTGAAAATGAATCGAAAAATATCGCAGTAGCGGAGGAGTACGGCGGGCGTGAGGCGAGGTTACTGTGACGCGTGACTTGCAAGGTCCCCGCTGCATTGCACGATGCGCCAAGGTTGCCCCACTCTGCACGTACCGATAAAGAAACCTAAGGTATACGAATAAAAATTCGAAAATATAAATTGCGTCGCTAATTGAAAATGGGAATCCCGCGCAAAGTGCAAGCGCAGAAGTGAAACCTGCGGATACCGAGGTGCATCGCTGCAATAGATAATGGCTTTCATCACGTACGTTGTGCATGCGTACGTATGTGTTGGCAATAGAGTTGGTATTAGCTAGGTACTCACAGGTCCGCGTGGGGTAGAGGTTCGGTCGGCGGGGCGGGGGCGGGGGGCTGCGTGGCGTGTGCAGGAGGCTGGCAGCGGCGGTGGCTCGACAACGTGCGGCCCGGCGGACGGCGCGCGCGACACTGGCGCGGGGCCCGTCTTGCCCCCGCCGGCCCTGGCCCGCTGACGTCATCTGGCCCAGGGCCCGGCTGCGACGACTATTTTTGTCCACGACTAATTATCTAGATCCTTCTTTTGTCCGAACGTTCATTACTGAAAAGGAACACTGCCAGTCTGACACCGAGTACCTAACAGGTTTTTCGTATACGAGTATAATCTACACTCAAACATTATGCTTACCCCTTGTTGCCTACCATACTGTTACGTAGGCAGCGTAAGTACGCAACACCGTGATAAATCATACTGTACGGACTACTTATGGAGACCTAGTACGTCACACGTAAATACCTGCTACAAATTGTGTCTGAGTAATCGGTAGACGTATTTCTAGATCACGGCTATCACGGCATATAATTAGCACGCATCACGTGTGTAGTTAGGCAATTAGCTAACATAAACACTCGTACAAAAGAATTATAGGTCCCTATAGCTAGAAAATTAATTTCCGACATTCTGATTTCTATTTCCACACCACAGACATCCAGGGAACAGTTATAAAGAAACTAACGAGTGCCCAGCTTCGCTACCTGCGTAGATCTCGTTTATTCCCGTTCCCGTGGGAATTTCAAACAAAACTTTCTTAGCGGATGCCTACTCTTTTCAGGGGATCTCGAAGAAAAATTTCAAGTCCCTAGACCCAGCCGTTTGGGCTATGGATTCATTTGACATTTAGTCAGTCACACAGTTTCAACTGCTGAACATAAGCTTAAATCTGGAATGTAGGAAAGTACCTAAGAAATAGTGTTTCGTAATGACCACAAGAATCGGGAAAAAATGTTCGGTCTTTCAACGCCGCCTGGAGACCTTCCATAATAAATAATACAGGATGTCCGGGGAAAAATACTTATAATCTATAGCTGTCCAGGCAATTGTACTTAGGTATTTTTTATAATATTTACTTACCTACATAAAAATTATACCAACCAGTCAACCAAGTACCTATGCATAGAAAGATTAAATTTATTTCTTTACAATATTGATCAATTATATTTCTTACAGTGATCAATGAGTCATTATTTACATGGGGAGTTTACCTACATTAATTTTAAATACATATTACAGCAACACCGTACAAAAGTAACAATAAACATAATAATATTCATGTTTTACTTATGCTTTCAACTAAAAGTAGAAATTTTATAAAAAATATTCTTAGAATTATTTAAAAAAACCATGTGGACTTTAATAAACAGATAACCTATTAGATGAGATATTCCTTTTCTGGTAATATCGACTTCTCAACAGGGCTATAGCTCATAAATAACATTTAATGACTTCCAATTTTATTGTCACTGCATTGTAAGTGTTGCCAAACTGTCTCAAATTCGGCCATCCGCTTTCGTCACGAGATAACAACAGAGGGCCTATTTTTGAATCAATCGATTTCAATGACTACTCACTCGATAGGATAAATCAAATCATCACGTTGTCTATAACGTTATACCATTTTCGAATCCCTGGTAAAAGCCTAGAGATCTCTCTTCTTTTTGCCTTTCTTACAAAACCGTTTTGATAAATTTTAACGTTTTTTTAGGTAGGTACCTACGTATTGAAGATCGAACCAAAATTACGAATGATATAATCTACATGTACACAAATCTACATAAATTTATAATTATAGAAAGGTAAAGTTGTTTATTTATGTCACATACTTGAAGGAAATCTCTGGAATTACGGATCCTTCTATGAAAATTCTGTCATTGATAGAAAGTAACACTACTAAGAGCCATAATCTGTGTGCACATGTTTTATTAATCCCTTGTCAGTGGGCCCACCGTTTCCGGGAGGGTCCATATACGCTAACACCGAAGAAGCAACAGGTCCTCCACACTAATTCAGGTAAACCTAAGGTAAACCTTACATCTACGGGGGCAGGTATCAGTAAGTTATCAAGCTAGTGCCACTCTTTTCCATTCGAATTTAAAGTCCAAACGAAAGGTTCAAGAGTAGTTCACCTGGCCAATTAATTTTATGGCCATCGTAAAACAGTTTGCAACTGTCGCAGCTCGTCAGTTTGCGGAGGCGTTTTAAACATTGAAATGTCGCCAAATCGCACAGACAAAGGAGGAATTCCCACTAATGACTCACGCTGTCCTCAATCTCCCGCGGATAAGTGGAACAAAGCCCGTCCCAATTCCGGCCATCATAATCAAACATGACATTGATACTGAATCGTTTTGAACGGTTTCGTATTCTCCCGTTTCGTTGAGATACCAGAAGTCTAGATAAAATAAAATACGATAACAATACTTACACAAACCGTTAGCACATTACGACAAGATCTGCTAATTTATTTTGTGCGAATCTATTACAAAATATATAAAATTAGCGGAATATCTCAAGTTATTATTTTCATAGTTGTTATATAGTTATATATTTATTACCTATTATGCACAAAAGATGTTATGGGTAAATAAATAAGTATTACACATGTTTTTAACTTTTTATTAGACATCTAAACTTACTACAGTTCGCACAATGGCCGGCTTTATAGTATAAAAAGCGATCTCTTCTAGGTAACTATTCTTTTACTTGTCTAGATTTAGGTTGCAAGTAACGGAATGCAGACACGGTAAGATTTTCTGGTATCCTTGAGCGCCCGTGGGCCGCTGATGAATGGTAATCAATTAATAAAGAGGCTTCTATACATAAATACTAATCTAAATAATTACAAATTTATTAGAAAATTTATTTAGTATCAAGATTCTTAAACTAACAAAAATATACTTAAAGACAATTTTGCCACAACCGCGTAATGCATCTCATTACAAAATGTACAACTTACGCAATAATAAGCCTGAATCACAAACGATGTAAAATGCGTTGTTACCATGCTACTATACGTCATTGACTTTGTTTTGATTTGCTACCAACAGCACAATTACCTGTATGTAGCTCTATTTGCTAAAGACAGACATAATTAAGTCATCATCAATACGTACCTATGTCACTACATAGTATAAAACAAAGTCGCTTTCTCTGTCCCTATATCCCTATGTATGCTTAAATCTTTAAAACTACGCAACGGATTTTGATGCGTTTTTTTTTAAATAGTGATTCAAGAGGAAGGTTTTAGTATTAGCATTGCACCCGTGCGAAGCCAGGGCGGGTCGCTAGTATATAATATAATTAGTTGGTATATAGAGAAATACCCCTTTTTAAATTGTGGGACACAACTCACACACGGTTATTTAGTCCCAAACTAGGCAGGGCCTCTACTATGGGTACTAAACAACTAATAAACATACTTAAATAAATATTAAACCACCAGACACGAAGCCAACCGACATGTTTGTGCACACAAATGTTGGTCCGGAGCGGGAATCGAACCAGCGACCTCCGGCTCAGAAGGCAAGGTCACCAACTGAGCCAACAGGCCCGTCAAATTCCGTCGTATTTGTAGTTTAGTTTTATAATGGACTAGCGACCCGCCCCAGCTTCGCACAGGTGCAATGCTAACACTAAATCCTTCCTCTTCCACTCTATCTATTAAAAAAACCGCTTCAAGATACGTTGCGTAGTTTTAAAGATTTAAGCATACATAGGGACATAGGGATATAGGGACTTTGTTTCATACTATGTAGTGATTCAGTCCAATAAAGGCTTCTTCGACATTACGACAGAATTCACAAAAATGGGATCGGCGGCGACGTGAACAGTACCTAGTTACATAACTGGAACTCTAGTGTTATAAAGAGGAAATATATAGGTATATTTTTTAATAAATAAGCTCCGAAACTATATACTGGTACGAGTTCAAAATACTTTCACAAATGTAAAACTTACTTTTCTGGAACTAACGTGGGCTATAATTTTCCAACCGGAGTATAAAATGAGCCGATATGTGTTTGAAATGGAAAGTAAATGGTGAAGATAATTAAGAGGTCTATTTATGTTGAACGGCAACAAGACAGAGCGGCGCGGTGTAGTATAGTTACTTAGAAAGAAAACCTTATAACTGTACCAGTAGAGTTGTCAATCCTAGAACCAGGGGGCCAATTCTACTAAATGACAGCGGTGATAGTTGTATGACTGTGGTCACTCAATGGTGATATTATGTCAAATTTTGACACTTTTCGTATTCTGTTAACTGTCAGTTTTCACAATCATTCAACTATCATTGTTGACCCCTTTTGGTATTCTACTATTCCTACCATGGAATGGCGCTGTCCAGTGATTGCTTTTTTCCCCTTATTTTAAGGCATTGGCAATTAAGCCATCAGCCCTAAACACGACACGAAATTCAGATTTTAGCTCTGCTTCAGAGTCTATGCACAAAAATACACAAGTTTCTTCAAAACTTATCGAAATGTCACATGTACCATAAATAAAATCAATCATCTAAAGATTTTAGTGCCGAAAACCCGAAAAAAAACTAATGACACGCATGGTAGTAATAGTTATATATGGTAGGCAACACCTAACGTAGTCCATAGTCATTCCATTGTTATGCCACTATGATTTTAGTGGAATACAAATTAGATGTCATAGTTGCCAGTTGCAGCATAATGGAATGATAGTTCGATGACAATGGCTGACATTTAGTGGAATTGGCCCCCAGGTCACTGTTGCCTGGCAGTGGCAGTTCTACCATTTGGGACTACTACACAATTTACAACATAATAAAGACCTGAAAATAGTATGTTAAGAATCAGGTAGAATTAAGTCTAAGTGTTTTTTTGTATAACTTACAAATAAGATTATACATTATACATACATACATACAAATAAGATATAACTATATTTCTAAGTCATTTAAAACAAACCTTATTAAGAGTATATAAAGGTTCATTTCAAAAGTATTGATGCCGAATTCGATATCTAAGTTTGTGCTTATCAATCTATACTACTATATCTATATCTATGAGTTCTATAGTAACATATTTGTATTTTTGTATGTTTGTATCTTTGTAACGAATAAACTCAAAAACTACTGGAATGATTAAAAAAAATATTTCACCAATGTCAAGCTACAATATTCCCGAGTAACATAGGCTATATTTATTCCCGTATTAAAACGGGAACGTGAATTACGCGGGTGAAACTGCGCAGAACCGCTATGTATAATAAACTTATAAATCTATTTATAACAAACATCTAAATGGAGTGTCTGACATTTTAAATGTTATAGTAATACCACGTAGGTAACACTTTTATTAGTGCATCGCGCCGTCCTGTCCAGCTGCCTTAATAAAGCTGATAATATATTATTATATACTTTTACACTGTTTCCCATTTCATAAATTCCCATTACACGTTCACGTTCTTTATACTTACACATAACCTATTTGATTACAGTAACAGCCCAGCACGTTGCCAAAGAACCGTTTCTTCCCTTCTAAAACATTTAACAACAAAACGAATTACGATTAATACTAATACGAGACAATACAACGAAACTAAGGCAAAGTGACTATAGGTATAGGTTTCTTTTGCCTTCGAAAACAATATTGTTTACAATTTCTGTCGCCGCTATGAGTAATAAGTTGAATAATCCAATGACCGCGCCATTTCATTGCCATTTTTTTTATCTTTAACGTTTTCTAAAGGTGATAAGATCGTCTATTACTCTAAGTAAGTACTTTATCTTTATGGAAAACAGCTGTTTCCCTGGACGCCATTGGGAACTTTACTGTTTTTCCAGGATGAATAGTAGCATAGGTGCCTATGTCGTAAGATGTAAACTAAACAATTTCATTTAGATCGGACCACTGGTGTAGCAGTAAAAAGCTAACAGACATAGAATAAGCGCAATTCCTGAAACTTGTTTGTTCAGTATCGACTACTTAATCGATTTCAGCTATTTTGAATGAGTAAAAATTGTCCGAAAAACGAATTAGCATATTACCTGAATTTAGGGCCACCTATGGAAAATGAGGAATGACGCATCTGTGAAGCATTGTTTTTTTGTTTGACGCGGTGTTCGGTGCCACCTTTGTGGGCGCTGGGGCTCGGCGGCTGGACGTCTGAAGCAGCTCAAACATGCCGATCTGAATGAGGGCTACAATATGTTTGTGCCGGTTGGGGTGAAGACCATGGGAACGTGGGGGCCGAAGGCGCGGCCGCTCCTCAAAGAGCTGTCAGTGCGTTTGGTCGAGGCTTCAGGTGATCAGAGGGCTGGCAGCTATCTCTGTCAAAGGATCAGCCTAGCTATCCAGAGAAGGAATGTGGCCAGTCTTCTGGGCACTGTCCCACATGGTTCCTCTTTGGAGGACATTTTTTATCTGTAAATATTGTAAATTAATGTATATTAATTTTCTTTGTAAATAAATGTTATTTCGCTTATCAGTTAGGAACGAAATAAATGACCTTGATTTTGAATCCTTGAAGTGATAGGTAAGCTCATAATGATACTACTATTCTCGTTGATATCTATTAATATACAAATTATTCTTCATTCTCGTTCATACGCTTATTTTATTTTTAGTTTCAATCAGGATGTGAAACATGATTTCTTGATTTATGTGTTTTGACTCATCTCTGCGATAATAATAATATGTCTACCAGATTTTTTTTGGTAATAAAATTTATGTTCTCGAGAATTTTAGTTTTTTTATATAGTGTATTTTTGAACTATTGCCTCTGCCTACCCCAATGGGAAATAGGTGTGAGATTATGAATGTAGGTACCTACATAGGTAGGTAACTTAAACAATACATACCTATGTATTTTTGTTATGTCAATCCAAACGGATTCTTGTTTTGTTAGTGAAAAAAACTAAAAGCAGCGAGGCCTCACATTGCACAATACACAAGGAGCAGAGATAAATACATTGGACCTTGGTCACGTCCAATACGTGACTTTCGTACAACACACGCCACGAATGCCTTAGTGCATTTGCACCCGGTCGTTATGATTTTTTTACAATTAAACACTCGTTGGAAGTGAGTTTAGAGTGAAAGTGAGAGCTCTCATTTGTAGGGCCTGGGTTGGATTCGGAATCATCAACTTCTTTCGCTTCGTCCATATCTAAAGCCTTTCATGCACGTTTTTTTTTATTATTCGCACTCCGGACCCCGGCATTTTGAAGGACGTCACTAATTTGATCCGTGAACGTCCTTCTGGGGAGTCCCCTTTCCTTGCATCCTCCAACATTTGTACCATAAATCTCTGAAGATTAACTAACTCTTCTTATTTTGATTTGGGACCCACAATGGCGCCATCCGCGCATAGAGAATATAGATCAACTTATATTTGTTTTATGCTTGTCATTCATTCATCTAAACTAATCTACACTAATTATAACGAGGACATATTTGTATTTTTGTATGTTTGTAACGAATAAACTCAAAAACGACTCTACCGATTTAAAAAATAGTTTCACCATTGTAAATATACATTATCACTGATTAGTATAGGCTATATTTTATTCCCGTATTCCCACGGGAACAGGAACAGCTAGTTACTAAATAAAGCCACGCTAAATTAGTTAAGTATTCTGACATGTAAGTATTCTAACGGCTGCAGGGCAGAGCATCTGGCAAAGACTTTGAAAAAACAGCCCAAGTGCGAATACGACTCGCAGCCCAAAGGTTCCGCACCAAATATTTTTTGTACTCAACAGTGACAAAATTTTATGATTGATTATATTGTCACTTTCATGAAGAAGAAGATTCATTCTTTCAATTTATTTCAAGTACCTACCTACGTTATCCCTATATCTATTATTAGGTAAGTATATTTAAATTTTGAGGTAAATTATACTGAAACTTACAGCGGATCAGATCGGGGAGGTACTTATTGAAAAAAAAAGCTAGATAAAGAGTACCCCAAAAAACTCAATGAAACTTAAAAAGACACGGCACACTCTAAAATCAGGTCACATATTTTTCCGGATAGGTATGGGAAACAATACTTGCACGATCCCAAATTTTAGGTTACATTTGAATCAGACAGGAAATAAAATTCAATTAAGGCTATTCCTTTTCGGTACGATTGTAAAAAAAAACATTTACCGATGACAGTAGCAACCTACCTATCGAATTTTATTTTGCCATAATATTTTGAACACTAGGAACGCATGTCTATCTCAGTTTATATAAAATATCATAGGAGTAGCCATAAAAATTGTAGTTTATCAAAAATGACTATCAAAGAAACACTTTGTTGTGGCCATAAACAAATATACTATTAGTATAAGTATAAGTATAATCTCACGCCTTTTTTTATGCCCGAGGGGGTAGGCAGAGGTATTCCATTACTGGAAATACCCACATTTCACGAGATATATTGGACCCCTAAACGTGATAGGTGGTGAGCCTATCGCCGGACCGGGTCTATTTACACATGTCTCAGAATTAATTCTGAGACCTGCGGGTTTCCTCACGATATTTTCCTTCACCGTCAAGCTAGTGATAAATATGTACGTAAGTTTTTGAAAAACTCATTGGTACATGCCAGGATTCGAATCCGAGCCTCACTGATTTTAGGCAGGCTCTTTAACCGTCCGGGCTATCACCGCTCCTACTATACACTATTATTTATTATATATTTGTTTACAATTATGCAGGATTCAAAGAATTTCAAGGACGTAACAATTTTTTTGTAGAGATCATTGAATGTCGCCATTAATTGATACTTGTAATCGGACGTTGACTTATTGATTGAAAAGTACCTACGGCATTATCTCATGTTTATGCAAACAAAGAACACAAGTCTATCATTAATCTACCTATTTTATAAAAATGTTACAAAACACAAGGTTCAGATTTAAATTTTTTTGATTTAGCAATATGTACTTACAGACCTGTCTTGTCTTAATTGATGTTATGTTTCTAAATGTATAGTTTATGATTGTTATGACCTTTGGACCAATTCCACTAAATGTCAACGGGTACAGTTGGATGATAATGACATGGCAATGGTCAGTCGATGGTGTTATTTGCTCTGAAAAGTGCCAAAATAACACCATTGACTGACCATTGACATGTCATCCAACTATAACCGTTGACATTTAGTGGAATTGGCCCCCTGTTTATGTGTAAATCTATTTATTGTTATTTTATTTTATTAGTGCTTTGCTGCTGCTTTTGCTTTTTCTTGACTAGTCAAGTCAAGTTTTCGTTGTGTTTACGCACAATGGAAGTCGTTAAGCCATACCTGTGGGTCTAAAATGGCCACTTTGAGCAACTCCTCTGAGCAATTCCTCCTTTTATGAATTCCCAGCAAATCCTAAGCAATTCCTCTAAATTTCGTAAAATGGTCCCTCATTTTAGTAATTCACTGACAATGGGGGGTTTTTCTTTTCTTTTTTTTTTACTCTTCCCTGTTCTCTGGATAGATGGCGCTGAACTTGCTAAGTTACTGCTAGGAACGGAACGTCACATCATTTTTTTGATATCGTAAAACGAAACGTATATAAAAGTAAATGTCACTGTCACACACAAACAAAACAAAGATAAAACAACAAAACCAAAACATATCGAAAACAACGAACAAAAAAAACTGAATTTTAACAAAGCGCGAGAAAACTACGTTACATTCAGAAGCAAGCAGCAAACGAAAGTGTCGTAATCACAGATTATAAAGATTAGGTCGTTCGCGAGTAATATAAGTTCACAGAATAAGGAAGTCGCGGTTATAAGTTACTCTATGGTGACGTGCCGCATTTAGTAGTAACGTAGTCAATTCAACGCCATCTACAGAGTTCTTGCAAACTATGTTTTTTTTTTTAATTCTCAAAAAAAAACCTCTCATTCAATTCATTAGCAGATTCGTATTTGGTGAAAATTTCGAATATGAATCGAAATAGGATCCTATTAACCTCTAAGACCAAGCATCCGAGACACAATAGATTTTTAATTGTGTCTCGGTTCCAATTGGAACCCGCGGTGCTTTACAGATTTAAGATTCACCCGAAACGGCCTTTTTAGACCCCCAGATAGGTACACTGGGGTAGTTTGAAAAATTCTGACTGTTAGGTGACAATTAAACTAATGATTACAATTTCCTAATCCGCGGTGGACTCGCGTAGCTTGATTAAAGCTCACTAGCTTTTACCCGCAGCTTAGCTCGCGCACCTTTATTTCACCCCTTTAAGGATTGAATTTTCCAAAATCCTTTCTTAGTGGATGCCTACACTGTATAAGCTATCTATGTGCAAAATTTCAAGTCTCTACACCCAGCCTTTTAGGCTGTGCGTTGATACATCACCAACAGTGAGTCAGTTTATCATTTTATATATTATATAAAGATACTTTCTCATATGTGAGGAAATACCCTTAGCTCAGCAGTGGGCTGCTATCTCTTGAAACAAAAGCTTTATAAAAATTCTTATCCATAATCATAGAATAATGTGACACAATATAATTATATTTCATAGATAAACACTCATTAATAAAGTACATACATAATAAAACATAAAATGAAATAAAATAGAATTGACTGACATAATCAGGACTTACCCGCCCAGGAAAAAGCTGATGTTCTCGACGGACCCCTTTGACGGACCCTTAACCATTTAAGGTTAGAAATAGTTTCTGATATTCATGATTTTCTGTTTTGCAATTTTTTTTTAAGATACGGGTGAGGCCGCGAATTTTGCCATAAATGACGCAGCAGTGACGCATAAGATTGCGTGACGGTGACGTAAAAGTAGTATCGCAAAATAGTCGTGCAAAATTATAAAGGTTGGAGTATACCGAGCCACAAAAACTAGGTACTTGAAGTTGTGTGTATAGGGTGAAAAATTAAATAAAATTCCTACCCCTACCCTACCCCTATGTTTTATTCTGATGTATGAGCTATATTATTGTAAAGTTTCATTAAAATCTATTCAGTAGTTTTTGCGTGAAAGAGTAACTAACATCTATACATCCTTCCACACATCTACACCTACTCACAAACTTTCGCGTTTATAATATTAGTAGGATAACAGTAGGTGGGTATACTTCCAAGAGAATCTAAAAATAAAACGAAAAAAATGTGCAATGTTTCTGAAACTAGTGTACCACGACCTTATTTTGGTAGCGCAGTAGTAGTGATGCAATATTTTCGCAACTGGTCGCGCAATAGTGACGAAAAAGTAGCGCAAAAGTAAAAACGCGCAAAAGTAAACAAGCGTTACTCCACAATTTATGAATATTTTCTATTAAAATAAGCACTATAACATCCCCTGCGTTTTTAAAAATCAAGCGCAGTTAAAATCTTTGCAAAAATCTCAAGTTTACCTTTAAAATTGCAAAAAAACTTGCTCACGTAAACAGTGACCACTGCACTTCACCACAAGTTTGACACAATATCTTCTTCAATATGGCACCTGTCATGTTTGCTTCCATAGATAAGACGCATCGGTGTTGCCATTTCAAAAGAACATAAATCTACGAAATGTGACTGACAAACTGTAATTAAATATTGGTTGCGCAACAAAAGTCGTGCAATAGTATGATATCGCAATCAATTATACAAATTAGTAAAATGACAATATTAAATAGCTCTAGTTACAAGCATTTCTTATAATTTGCGTAGATTTATATGCTTTTATCGTAGGAATAATAATTGACCAACATTAGCAAAGTTCTTTTTTTTTTATTATCTTCGAAAGTGCGCTGGGTACCAAAAAGCACGGCGGTTTTACACATTTTTTCCCATTTTTTTATGAGATTCTTCAATTTATACGGTTGTGTACCACAATATTGAGACTTTGACAACTGGCCAAGCTAGATAAAGACCATATTATAGTTTTTAAAAAAAATCAAGGAAATCTTTATTTTATAACTTTTTTTTCTATGAAAAACATGAAGGTTTCTTTGAAGGTCATGAAAAGTGGAAAAATTCGCGGCCTCACCCATACAATAATGACGAATACAGGCAACCTACAGGTAAGATAGACTTATCACATGTCATGAATCTTCTTCTTGATTTTATTTTCTCTTATCTTCTTTTGTTTCGTCTTCTTGTTTTTCTCTGGATTGTAGTATGAGTCCGCTCTTGGCATTCACCGCGTGCCTTATGATTATAGTAGAACACATAATGGCCAGCAGTGAACGCGAGGAGGAGGACTGTTTTCTTCTTTGTGTCTTCTTACTTGGTTTCGGTTTTCTTTAGAGGCTCTTTATAATTTCATTAAAACCATATTAAAACATACAATTTTACATAAAAAAAAATGCCTCTCTCCGACAAGAGTAAATAAAGTATGAATATTATTATGTTCTTTATAAGACTTATTTTTCACATAGAGATAAATTTATTTTTATTTAGAGCAGTGATAGCCCTGACGGTTAAAGAGCCGGCCGAAAATCAGTGAGGCTCGGGTTCGAATCTTGGCATGTACCAATGAGTTTTTCAAAACTTACGTACATATTTATCACTAGCTCGACGGTGAAGGAAAACATCGTGAGGAAACCCGCAGGTCTCAGAATTAATTCTGAGACATGTGTAAATAGACCCGGTCCGGCGATAGGCTCACCACCTATCACGTTTAGGGGTCCAATGTATCTCGTGAAATGTGGGTATATCCAGTAATGGAATACCTCTGCCTACCCCCTCGGGGATGAAAGGCGTGAGATTATACATACATACATAAATTTATGATGCGATAGCCTATGAATGCTGTAGCTATCTTAGAAATATTTTTATTACGTTTATAAAAAAATAATGAATAAATCTCCCAACAAAACATGTAAATGTTGCATATGAGTCCTCTTTATAGTAGGTATATCAGGCTGAAAATGGTTAAATTAATGAATACCTAGCGAGAAATAGGTATTAGGTATACAAAAATATATAATTATCTATGAAAGTATAAATAGGTATAACAATGTAGGAAAGACGAGTAGCTGACCAGAGGCCTTGTTACTGGATGATAATGCCGATGATAAATTACACTGATTTTAAAACCGCTATATCTATAAATCATCATCAATTTGCAATAATCTAACCTAAAAAAACTCATATTTGCCTGGCCTTATTTTCTTTAGTAAAGCACTTAAAGTGAATTTGCTTTATTGAAACTAGTAGGCGCTTTTAAATTTAAAAGCCGATACATTTATCTCTAACAATTATTCAATAAGCATACCTACATTAAAGAATGAAAAGAGGGTTCTAAAACATGCAACGACGAAACTTGCTGTTAAATAAAAAAAGCAAAATATCTACGTAGTTAGGTACTCGTTCTTGTTACAGGCAACAAAAACTACATAACGACATCCTCATTTCGATGTAAATGCTATAAAAAGCCTGGCACGCTATTTGGAAACATATCCAAATTAGAAAGTGTAGGTGTACACAAAATGCTATGTAAGTATATTCGGTAGGAACTGAGTTGGATTGTTCCGTACCCGTTACGATACCTTGTGGCTTTCTTACCTACTACTATCGGTAGACAGCTGGGTAAAAGGTCTTCAGCAAACAAAAACAGAAAGCAACAAAACTCCTCGATAGAGATGCTGGTATGGATCTCATGCTCTAAAATCGGGCCTTTAAATCTATTCGGTTTGGTACTATAAAACGCGTCACAGAATAAGCGCAATTCCTCATACACCCCAATTAGTATATTACCTAATGTAAACAAAAAAATACGATGCATTCGTACTTTAATTTTGTCTGACCAAATTTCTTAAATAAAGAGCAATAATAGTACGGTCTCATAATCTCGGTCCATAGCCCTAAATTCAATTATGCTAATTCAAATTAATTTTTCGTTAAAAATAACACATTTAAAAGATAGCTAAAATTGATTAAGTTGCGTTTATTCTGTTACACACTGTAGGTATATTAGAGATTTGAAAACAAATTAACATACAACTAATAGTACAAGTTGAAGACGAAACAAAATAGGTAGCGGAATCGAAAGTGACAAAAAATAAAAAAAGTTGTCTATAAAACTTTTTAATTATTTCAAAGTAACATGAAACGGCATCTTCTATATATTTCAAGAACATCTCTTGCAACTGCAACAGATTGTAATTCTACAGTATATTGCACGGATCAGTAAAAGAGCAATAACCATATTTTATGTAGGTATACGCATTTACAATAACATTCTCATTAAATAAAAAAAAATGCCTCTTGACAAATTTAAAACATAAAAGTTTACAAAAAGTAAAACTTACCGAAAAAAGTGCAATAAGTAATCCAAACATTGCTAGCATACACAACAATAATCAAACATCAACAATAAAAACACGATACGATAAAAAAAACAAAAAAGATGCAACTCTAAAAAACAACTCACTCGAAAGAAATCAATAATGAAAGCGGAAACGAAATGACAAACAGTGGTAGAGGCGACCTTGTCCTTGGCACTGTAAGTAAATGAGGCTCGCTTCGGCGATAAAAACGCATTACCCTTCCGAACTGGGTCGTAAACAGCCCCATCAGAATTAGGTCACAGATTCATACGATGGTTAATAACCTTCAATTAGGCGTGGGGACAACACCGCCATTTTCCGGCTTTTCCAGATGCGATGCGGTGTTTTCGTAAAATCGTTTGAGGGCAAAGAGATTAAAATATAATAGGGCGAGAGGACAAAGCGAGGAAAATTTGAAGCCGAAAAGTCATTCCAAGTGGAATAAGTCTAGTACAATTTCGAGCGAATGACAGCTCTCGTTCATACTAACTGACATGACGCTTGAGCTTCAAACATGCTTCAAAGTTTTGTATAAAAATATTCCCAATGCCCCCTCTATGTCCTATTATATTTTAATCTTTTTGATTGAGGGATACTTACTTAAAACATGACTAAAATCATAGGATTTTCACATGAACCATTTTTTTCAATCATGGCAACAGGTCGTTTTTAGCGTAACAAAGATACTGAGAAGTGTGACCAGTTGGTAATTATGGGTTCGAATCTTTTTTTTTCGTAATAGCATTGCATTACGTGTAATAAAGTCAACATATGGTGACACAAATAAAGTAAAAACTAGTCATATAATTCGTTTTATGGTTATTCTATGATCCCCTTTTTCCTTTTCCGTGAAAATTTTAAAAACCTTCTTTTGGGTACCCTAAGTAAGTATATACAAAGAAATACAGGACGGGCCTGTTGAGTTTTTAAGAAGTTTATCAGTTGTTTAAAACACGTAGTACAGGTGCTGCCTAGTTATGGACTAAATAACCGTGTGAATTGTGTCCCACAATTTATTATTATTATTAAATATTTCCTCCAAAATTTTAAATCTTTAGGGCGACCAGTTTATCTTGTCTGATGTCTGCCAGCGAGTCAGTTACGGTAGGTACTATTTTATAGGCACACATAAGCTTCTTTTACGCAGGAGATTGATAATAGTTAAACAAGGCTCATAAATCTTATAACGACCTGATACAGACGTAATAAATTCTATACTATAATAACATGAATGCTTCACGCGGAGCAATTACTAAACGAGAAAAATTATGTACTTAGCTATTTATATAGGTAACGTAATTCCTTAGCACTATTTCTAAACACCAAAAACTCTTTGAGTGACCATCTACTTAATCAAGCTCTATCATTGACTGACAGACACCGCACAGACTATACCAGTGAGTTTAGAAGCAAGAAATTTCGCACCACGAAAATATTTTTGAAAATTATGAAAGTTTTTAAGGTTATTTGTGTACGAGTTCCCGTCAAGGGTTAACAACACATGCGCCATTGCCTCTCAGAATTGTTACCAGACCGGCTATAAGCACATAAGGGTGAAGCAAAAAAACAATTTGGTTGCTCGCATACCATCTAACAAATTGTTAGATAAGCAGGAAGATAAAAGGAAAATTTCACACACATATTATAAAAGATTGAGACTATACATATATGATTGAGACCACCATCAAATGCCTCTTGTACGCCGACGACCAAGTCATTCTTGCATCGTCGGCGTCCGAGTTGCAAAAGATGGTGGATATAATGAATGCAGCATTTGAAAAGAAGGGCATGAAAGTGAATGTTGCAAAAACGAAAGTGATGATTTTTGAAAGAGAAGAGTGTATGACAGAGTGTGATATAAAGATTGAAGGTGAGAAAGTTGAGCAAGTGAAAGAGTTCGTGTATTTAGGTAGCGTGTTTACAAGGGATGGCAAGTTTGAGAAAGATATCGAAAGAAGAGTATTGAAAGGAAATGGAGTGAATGGGGCCCTGAATAGCCTTGTGAGTAGCCAGGTCATGTCTAAGAAGGCAAGGATGGCTATGCATAACGCTGTGTTGGTCCCGACGCTGATGTATGCGAGTGAATGTTGGGTGTGGCAGAAGAAGCATGGAAGCAAGGTGAACGCAGTGGAAATGAGATCTTTGAGGAAAATGTGTGGAGTAAAATTGTGTGACAGAGTGAGGAATGCGGATATACGAGAGAAGTGTGGTTTGAAAGAAGATGTAGTGACAAGGATAGAAAAGGGCATGGTGAGCTGGTTTGGTCATTTAGAACGAATGGATGAAAGAAGAGTAACGAAAGAGATTTATGGTGCAAATGTTGAAGGATACAAGGGAAGAGGACGCCCCAGAAGGACGTTCACGGATCAAATTAGTGACGTCCTTCAAAAAGCTGGGGTCAAGAGTGCAAAGAATAAAAGAGCGTGCATGAAAAGGCTTATGAATGTGAAGGAAGCGAGGGAACTGTGCAAAGATCGGGCAAAGTGGCGATCCATCGTCTCTGCCTACCCCTGTGGGAAGAAGGCGTGAGCTGTATGTATGTATGTATGTATTATAAAAGAGAAGAAAAAACAAAAAGAATAAGAAATACAAAGTAAACCATTTAGAATTTAAATAGTATTTTACGTGTGTTCCGCAAGCAACAATATAGGCAATGGCTTAGAGTACAGGAATATCAAATACGCGTCCAAGTTAGGTATTTATAGGCGATCTACGAATAACCATCAAGTACAGAACGCAAAACGTAAAGTATTTTATTATTATGGGACTCCTTGGTTTTTTATACAGTGGTTTGGACCTCCAAATTCATCTTTATCACACACTAGATATAACCAATCTAATAGATAGGAACCAATCTAATGACACCTCTCGCTGAGAGCTCCGTCAAAACGTTAAGGTCATATAAGACAAGTCACATCGAAATATCCTCACATTATATACTCGTACCTACCCGAAAAATATTACCCTGGGTTAAAGAGAAAGATCGAAAAATAGTAATTAAAAGTTGTCACATACAGTCATGTCCACAATTGTACATTTGCCGGTTCCCCTCCCTCCTACAGCTCGCCTAATAGCCCCCTGTCAGCTCAGCCAGGGTACAGTCGCCGACAAAACTTTCTTCATTAACCCCAACTTCTCTTAGAAACATTGAGAGTTCCAAGAAATTTCTCTTTTGCGAAAACACTCAAACTACTATCAATCAATGGTGTGAAACAAAGTTTTTAATTTGCATAAATTTTGAATTTCTTATTACTTTTTAATTATACAATTCAGAGTTATGTTCAAAAAGATTTATTTGAGACCGATTCTTTGATATTTTAGTTATGCAACCGACTTCACAAAGGTAATTGCAGAAAAATTAACAAAGAAAATAAAGTAATCGTGTATTTTAATGTATGTAATTAAAAGTGCCTGGGTTGGAATCTGATTTTTTTTAAAGAAGGCGTCCAGTTTTTTTTAATTTTAAGTATGCCAATAAATAAAATGCACGTTTCAGTATAGGTATGATTTTCAATGTATACGGATTTTTTGTCAAAGAAAAATGCAGACGCCCAACCTTATTAAAGCTTCGACGAAAAAAGTAATAAAACTACAAACCAAATTTGTCCGCGAGCATACTTATCACCCACTAAATTTTATACGTATATCAACGTCCGCATGCAAGTCTGTCTATGCGCTATGCCACAGGATAGATCAGGGGTGCATTGTCAAACACACAATAGATGCAAGCTGCAGCTGCCGGCATTGTGGCCGAATGGGGACGCACCACGCTGGGAATTAGTTCTAACTTCTAATCAAAGTAAAGCTTCACACGAAATTGTTACTAGGATTTAAGATTTCTAGTCCATGCAGTAGGAGAGCTAATGTAGTACATTTGAAGGACATGCGATACTTAATCTATATTAATATTATAAAGAGGAAAAAAAATATGTTTGTTGCGAATAAACTCAAAAACTACTGAACCGATTTGAAAAAATTTACCAATGGAAAGCTAGAATATCCCTGAGTAACATAGGCTGTATTTTATTCCCGTATTCCAACGGGAACTACGCGAGTGAAACCGAACCGTTAGTTGTGTATGTAGCTGTATAGTTATGTTGACCACAGCTGATTTCGTAAGTAAGTATAGCTCAACTATAGATCTTGATAGTTACTTGTTATGAGAATGTTCAAAAGGGTGATTTTTGCTTCGCGTTAACTTGCACAGGCTTGCACTAGATCTAGTGTAGTCGTATATTCGAACGTCATAAAATGTTCGGCATTCTTTGCCTTTCGGACCATCAAGTTGAATTTGCGTAAAGTTGAATTCCGTAAAAGTTGATTTCCCAGAATGTTGAATCCCATAAAGTTGAATTCCCAAAATGTTGAATTATCATTTCCTAAAATGTTGAATTTGCAGAATGTTGAATCCCTTCAAGTTGAATTCCCAAAATGTTGTATTTGCAGAATTATAAAACTTTTGACAAAAAATTAAACCGACGAAAAAAAAAAGAAAATGAAAAAAAAATGAGCAGAGAGTGCGAGTCGGACTCGCACACAAAGGGTTCCTTAGGTACCATTATCTATGAAACAGCAAAAAAAAAAATTTTTCTTGTGTGTTTGGAACCAGCAACTCGTCGGTGGAGATGGGCTGCTGTTTACATTTAGCCAATCCTCATGGACGAGTTTAGTGTGCCTTGTTTATATTGACATTTCAAAGTGTATTACTAATACCTACTGAAATAAAAGAATTTTGACTTTGACTTTGACTTTGTGGGAGCCTCCTTAAATATTTATTTTATTTTGTTCTTAGTATTTATAGTTTTTATAGTGGCAACAGAAATATATCATCTGTGAAAATTCGGTTCAAGAGATACAGCCTGGTGATAGACGGACGGGCGGACGGACAGCAAAGTCTTAGTAATAGGATTTCCGTTGTACCCTTTGGGTATGAAAACCTAAAAAGGAACATAAACTTTTAATAAGGATGCATGAATAAGTTCAAACAGGAATGAGCTGCTGTAAACCAACAATTGTCTTCCATCTCCGTCATCAGAGTTATTTTAGATCTCTGTCATGTTGTAGTATCACTAGAACATTAGAACTACATAATGTGGTCCCAAGTTTTAACAGAATCGGTTCAAAGATGAAAATCTTGTAGGTGAACAATCACTCATCTCCTATTTTTTTACCGGTAGAGGTGTTTTTTTTTTCATAAATATAAATGAGACCAACTTCGAAGTATGCCTTTCGGACCATAAATAAGACCCAACTTCGAAGCTTTCGGACCATTGAACCCTATCAAATAAAAAGAGAATGATCGAAATCTCCTCTGACTACTCTGCAAAAAGTTATGCGTGGTCATAATTTTTTATAACGTTAAAAAACTTAATTAAAATACACATTAATGTCTGCAAAATTGACATTACAAACTGGGGAATTTTACATTTTGGGATTTCAACTTTATGAGGAATTCTACATTTTAGGATTTAAACTTTTTGAGAATTCAACATTTTACGAAATTAAAATAAATCAACATTCTGGGAAATCCAACATTTTGGGATTTCAACTTTAAGCGAAATCAACTTGATGGTCCGAAAGGATTCTTTGGCTTAAATGTGATGAAATTATACAACATAATTATACTCTATTAAATTTTTTGGCGTGCACAATCATCTCTACGTATCTTTCGAAATAAGAATCCAAAAAATAATTTTAGTCCCTTTTGGAAGCGTGTATAATTCCAACTATCTGCTCCTATTATACATCTATACCTGTAATAAAACTGTAAGGAGACTTTGTCTGTACATGAAATATATTTTTTATTTCAGCGGTAGTGTAAATAGTTATCGATTTAGATACCAAAAAAACATTTTTTGAAATTTTTGTCTGTTTGTCTATGCACGCCTCACGCAAAAACTACTGGAAGGATTTTGATGAAATTTGGTGTTGAGATAACTGAGTAACTGGGTCTACATTTAGGGTACTTTCTATTACAGGAAAATATTTAATTCCTTCGTGAAAATATAAAAACTGGTTAACTATCTGGCTACTTCTTCAAAACTATAACACCTATAAACTTGAAATTTGGTATGTAGGTGTCTTATATGTCGTAGGCGACAAAAAGGAATTTTTTTAGAAATTCCCACGGAAACGGGAATAAACTGGATCCACTTGGGCCAAGCCGCTGGGCACCCACTAGTTTTACTTAAGCAGTTTTAAATAAATAGGCTTAGAGTGAAATATAGTGCTTATGCGTATCGATCGCCGCTAACTGGATTACTACGAAAATTGCATTAAGGTCATTCACTCGGGCGCTAATCTAGAGGCTCACGTGTCACCGATCGATCACGTGACGTCATTTACGTTCACAAAGGGTTGTACGGCTACTATACACTTTGAACCGAAACACATAACCGCGTTGCGGCACCGCCAAAATCGGCAGTGCTACTCAATAAACATAAGATAATGAAAACTAAAAATAACCAGCTTTTGTATGGGTGGCACGCATCATAAAAAAAACAAATGATTCCACACTCGAGGGGTTTACGAGTTGCCATTGGGCTCTAAAGTCAGATCAGCTCGGTGATACCATAATAAAGCATTGTCACCGAATTCTCATAAGTAAGACTTTCAGCTCAATCCGTTGCAGATATCAGCTTTAAAATTTAGTTGCAAGATTCCACCCGAACAACATACATTTGTAGAAAAAGAAAGATCTGTTGAGTAGCACCGCCGATTTTGGCGTTGCGGTGCCGCAACGCGGTTATGTGTTTCGGCCCTTAGGATCTACTGTCAAATGGGCTACGAAGCTGACGGTGCTATTAGCGGTCAGCTACAAAAACTATACCCATCATAAAGGTACTAGTACCACAGAATAAGTAATAGTACCACGAGTAACATATTTAGATAGAAAACGGAAACTACTATGTTCATTGTCATTTCTACGTACATAGGTAGCTATATGTTTGTAGTATTTTTAATATAACTTATATTTTTAAAATTGATAAATAAAGGATTTTTAAAGTAAGTGGCACCAACTGAAATATACTGCAAGGCGTGCTAAAGTAATATCTTGTTCCGATTAGCTATCTAAATGGTTGATTATTTATATTTTATTTCCGAATAACTGGTAATAAAAGTAATATTTTATTGTGATGAATAATAAAAAAATACAGATTTTTTCTCTACCTCTTTTTAATCAATTTTTTGGAGGGACTCGATTTTTTTTTCGAAGAGTGACGTCATGTTTTTTGTATTCTTTTTTTTTTTATCTTACTGATTTTGACTCTGTACGATTTTATTTACGTAATTTAAAATAAACAAATTTAATAATTAATTTCAAATAAAGTTATCATGAAAAACGGGTAGTGAACATGAAGGCAACAAACGGAATTAGAACTAACTGGTGGTGCCATTCATGACTGGCGTACGTTGCCCTTCGATCGTCGACGTACTATACACATCAAACTATACTTATATATCTATGATGTTCTATATAAACCGAGGTAGACACATTACTAGTGTTGAAAACATGGCATTATAAATGTTAGGTTTCTTTAGTTACACTATTACAAATGTATTTTTGAACCTTCTGTAATAATAGAATTAATTAAATTTGATTTTGAAAATTTACTATGGAAAATTTTACTGAATACTGAGTTGTGACGTCATCATTTTAGTAGTCAATTGCATAATTTTTTTGTTGTTTGTAAAATAAAAATCGAAAAACATTCTTAGAAATGTTTTAGCATAATTTGATGATTACTCACAATTGAAATTTTACACAGTCTAATACCCAATTAGACGCCGATTTTACCGATGATTCTGGTCTTAACTAATATTACCTTAATTACGTTACGATCTTAGATCATTAATTGTTATTATTAATATTATTTACAAGCAAATTGTGATAGCGGAAGGTGCAAAGTAAACATGACGGTTCACCCAAACAATCAACTAGGTATACAGAAAGTAAAATGAAAATCAAAGAAAAAGCGGCGTTTGATAAACATGTCGTGCCGTGGCCTTGATTGATCGAGCCTCCCCCATGGCGTCCCGGCATTCTCCATGGTGAAGGAATGTAAACATTGACCAGCAATTAGCTTCCCGAAGGGGCGAGCACACAAGGCTACTAAACTGACCGGGACTTATAGAGCGCTACGGTAAATAAACGGCTTTTTTTTTGAAGCTAATCGACTAAGGAAATAAATAACAATTATTTGTTGTACATCAATAAAAATATGCAATATGTGGCACAATGTTTTGAAATAGAAAGGATAATGGGCGGTCTGATAGCTTCACGCAATTTCATCCAGACAACCTTAGGATGGATGTAACTGAGATAAACAGATGAAGGTAGGTGGTGCACTAAAGTTAACAATGAATTAAGATACTATGGTGCCGAGTACAGTGAACAAATTATATTTATTATAAAAGTAAATTCGACGGGTTGACTCCGTTGGTACAGTGACCCGGCCTTCTGAATCGAAGGTCGCGGGTTCATGTGTCTATTGGTTTAAAATAGCCGTGTATAAATTATTCTAAATATTTTCGAGGTTTATATTACAAAATACAAATGGTGTTTTCATAAAGTCAATACAGTTTAAAATGTATTGTTTTTATTGAACCTAAATACAAATATTTTTAAAAGTAACTACGGAGAAAATAAACTATATTTTTAAAAATCCTGTCTATTATAAGAAAATAATATCATAAATACTGGACTAAAAAAGAATGTACCAAAAGACTTTTCAATTGTGTCTCTTTCACTATACATCACAACACTATGCATAATAGACCCGATAGTGTCAGTAGGTAAGTGTCGTTTAAGTGCGTGGTGCGAGGGCTCAGAGAGGGAAGCCCCTTCGCTTCCGCCATGCTAAGTACCCAGCAGTAGTAAACGGCTGCCTTGCCAACCCCACACGACAGTTGTATGATATATTTCGGAATGGCTATTTAAAACATTCTAGGTTTAAATTGCTTTCGATTTATTTTAGTTTTTTTTTATAAAAATAATGATTTTATTTTAATTGTGTGAATAATTTTAGCTGGCCAGTTTCAGTTTAAAAGAGACGAAAAACGAATTAGAAAATCGATTATCTGACTAATTGTTCTCTTTTTTCCATATTATGACGTATAGATAGTTTTTATTTTGTTTTTGATACCGTTGTTATATTATTTGATGAACCATAATGAACATGTTCACTATTAGTTTAAAAACTAAAATCAACACTTATTTCATACGATACCTTTATCACGTAAACTTTAATGTCTTTTTTATAAACAAATGAAAAAGTAACAATGTAGCAATAACACTTAATCCTTACAATAGGCCCAACACCCTCACTTATCACTCGATGACTGCAGCCATTCCTACGATCCAAAAATCGAATTCCCATTGCTACCCAATAACATTCAACCTATTTTTTAAGTCCTAACAAAGCCACCCTCTTTAACAATTGAAAAAAACCGGACGACCTTAGCATACTTTAAAACAGCTTTTTTCGCCGGTGCTCCCTTATAACATAACGGGGTCGGAATCGAAGGGGTACCGTACGGTCGCGTGGCTCCCGGCCGGCCGTTGAACTTTTTATTTGGTACGCAATCAAATTTTAATCTTTTTGCCCGGTTCCTATATTCAACGAATCGTGGTTGTACTTCAGCAACGGACCGTTTGTCAACTACGAGTAACGAACGGATAGAGACGTTCCTATATGTTTTCACGTCATCTACCTGCGACGAACAGTTGTATGTAACCAGCTTACCGAAGCCCTCCGCTGCGTTTCGTTAAAGCAAAAACAGAAAAATTACGTTCTAATAAAAAATAAAGCAAAATATTTTTATTTTACGTATTTACGGTAGTTTTATTTGTAAAACGTCCTTTTCTTGCACTATTTGATCTGATTTTCTGAAAAAGTAATTACAACTCGTTGAAACACAAATTATACTGATATGAACGAAACGCTACTGAAATGTCCACACGCCGCTGACCTATCTTGTCATCAAAGACGTTTAAAGAAAAAGTTTCTATCTCATCGAGATAATAATTTTCTTCTAATCTCTTTGCTTGTCATATTTGCGTCAACAGTTGCTTAAATCTGGGGGCACGGTAGTGCCCCTTGCCAAGTCAAGCAAAAAAGCGGCACGGCCGTACCATCCTTTTCTCGAAGCAAGCCATTTTCGACCCCCTATAACTTCGTTGTGGATCACTACATAGTATAAAACAAAGTCGCTTTCTCTGTCCCTATCCCTATGTATGCTTAAATCTTTAAAACTACGCAACGGATTTTGATGCGGTTTTTTTTAAATAGATAGTGATTCAAGAGGAAGGTTTTAGTATAAACATTGCACCCGTGCAAAGTCGGGGCGGGTGGCTAGTAAAACTATAAGCCTAAATTTTCAGTATCCAAGCAGGCATTGTATAAACACAGTATATTTCATCTAATTTGAATCAATAGTTTATTAAGAGTTATAACTAGTCAAAGTTTTCTAATTTTTTCACTGACTGACTGATCGATCATCAAAACTCTAAGGCACTTCTAGCAGACGTAGAAGCTTCAAATTTAGAATACAATTAGTGTTTGGTGTAAAAATAAAGAAAAAACTCAAATATTTTGCAATTTCGGTCCAGGTTTCTAGATACACAAGTGCATAAATAACTGTAATCAAAGATAAATGTATAGGATTACAAAGTTATTTAAGAAGTCGAAGATACCGGAAAGGAAATAAGTAGGACTATCTACAAAAAGAAATGACATGCCATAGAAAACAATTTACTTAAATCACAAAAGATTTTTAATATTGACATGGTCGCTATAAGATGTTGTTAGGTTAGCTAATTACGTAATAACTTAAGGCAGAAGGTCTTTTAAGTAGGGACTGAATAAATTAACAGAATTGGTATTACATGGATCTTACAACTTTTTACGGTAAAAGAACTGAGTTGCGAGACTTGGTTTTTTTTACAAGTTATGTTTTTTTGGTATTTTGTTTCGATATAAAACGAACATTTTAATCAAAATTCCCTACTTCCTCGTACATACCTGACTAAAAAGTAGGTACTAAATCTATATCTATACATATAATAAAACTCTAACGGGGCCGTGTCTGTACATTAAATATTTTTTGAAAATTTTAACGGTAGTGTATATAGTTATCGATATAGATACCGAAACACCAGTTTTTGGAATTTTTGTCTGTCTGTCTGTCTGTCTGTCTGGTTGTGCACGCATCACTCAAAAACTACTGAACGGATTTTGATGAAATTTGGTATGGAGATAACTGAGTACCCGGGTCAAAATCTAGGGTACTTTTTATTCCAGGAAAATATCTCATTCCCACGGGAAAATATAAAAACTGGTTAAAAAGAGAAATACGTACTACTCCGAAACGATAACACCTAGAAACTTGAAAAATGGTATGAAGGTGTCTGATATGTCATAGGAAATTGGTATGAAGGGATTTTCGGAAATTCCCACGGGAACGGGAATAAACTAAATCCAAGCGGGAAAACGCCGCTGGGCACCCGCTATTTGAAATATGGTAGGTATGTAGGTTAATATGTCGTAGGCAACCACTATGAAGGGATTTTCGGCAATTCCCACGGGAACGGGAATAAAGGGAATCCGCGCGGGCAACGCCGCTGGGCACCCGCTAGTATGTTATAATATTAACGGGGCTTGAGAGGCTTACAACAAAATAATAAATAATGGATAGGTAGGTATTACACCGGTATGGCAAAAAAAAAAATTGGTAATTTGGAATAAAATTGTTTATTAATGCAATACTCTGTAACACAAACACTTTTTAGAATTACCGACAACGATGACACATCATATATACCTAGTGCATATTTGAAAGTTTCTTCAGGTAAATATAACACTAATATCTAAATAGCAACTGGTCCAAATGTTGGATACAAAATTGATAATTTTGATACAGTGCAAATGTTTAATTTTCATTCCAATGACCAAGGACCCCGAACAAGACAGGCTGCTAAACCAGGCTGAAAAAAAGTGATAACTCATTACTATAAATCTGATGTCAGTCTTGATATTTCTGTATAATTCGCATCTTGCATTATTTGCTACACTACTGGAGCATATAAAATATATATTAAATATTGTAGCATCATGAGCGGACCCAGGTCAACGGGCT
Source organism: Ethmia dodecea (assembly GCA_963855545.1). Classification (NCBI taxonomy): domain Eukaryota; kingdom Metazoa; phylum Arthropoda; class Insecta; order Lepidoptera; family Depressariidae; genus Ethmia; species Ethmia dodecea. The sequence goes on from OY979437.1 coordinate 4,474,302, forward strand.
ACTACATTCATTAGCAACAAATTTGCATTGCATACTGTCTGCACATTCAAGAAAAAGTAGCCTTTCCGGTTTCTGAATTCCTCTCCACACACATCTCGCACTATGCCACAAGCAGATGATTTGGATACCCCAACAAAGTCAGCCACTGATAATAGCATAGTTCCCAGAGCATAAAATCGTAATGCCAATAGCAATTGGTGTAAAGGACGTATACCATAGGAAAAAATGTAGGTTCTTATTGTAAAGTATACATATCATCAATACATATTTGTTGCGTTACTTTTTAAACGTTTTGAGATTTCAAATAATACCTATTACATACCTGGCTCCCTTCACTGTTAATTATGGGTATATTCCAACTAGTAACCGTTGAACAGAAGGTTTATCCAACCGAAATCTGAGTTGAAATTCGTAAAAATACAAGGTTTTTAATTTAATTAATTTCGGCGATTAACAAGTTCTTCATTGAACTCTCCCAGTCGGACAACATTTGTAGGTCACTCATTTCACTATCTGAATGAGACATTGTTATTTTTCACATCTTATGTAGTGAAACTACCAAAATTGTGGTTCACAACCGATCGAATTCGGGCAGTAACTAATTATCAAACGCCTAGTAACTTTGACAGCTAGTTGACGTGTCAAAAAATTTATAGGAACACTCTATCCTGTCATCTCCATACATTACCCTTACTATCCGTAAGTTGTAGCCCTCTCATCCGTATGTACCAAGCTGTCAGTAAGTTCGCTTACGAATAGTTTTTTATAGGAACACTTTTGAGTTACGCCTCGTAGATAATTCTACCGTCCGTAAGCAAAACGGTTGGTTTCTCGAATATAGGAACCGGGCAATGGGTCTCGATGGTTACGTTCACGTAGACAAAGAAAAACCCTTGAAAACGACATTTTGGATTTTTTTACCGCGATAGAAAAATTAGGAGGTCGTATGTTTTAGGTTTATTTTTGAAAGTTGTACAATTGTATGTAAATACTTTCATACTATCAATTATAGATTGGTAGATTTGCTAAAAAACTTATCATCAATAACTTTATTCGGAAAATTATCAATTAAAATTCCTCTCGCTAGGAATAAGATCTTGTTCCCTAAGACTAAGTCAGCTCAGAGGGGTTATAGAAGACAAGTTTTGATACTCATCGTGAAAATTGTGTAGAAGCGGTAATTGGAGACCGGGGAGGGACGCATTCAATCCATAATCTCCACATAGGGTCAAAATGATAGAACTTATTTGAACAAAACCCTATTTATACGAGGTCTTTGAAATTTTCAATATGTGTATCGAAAGTTTAAACATTGATAATGAATGAATTATTTTTTGTTTTGCACTGTTTTTATTCAAAAAGTGTCTCGATATTTTGGATGGGAAGTGTGTTTGTTATTTTGGATTATGCTTACGTAGTATTATCCGTAGGGGGAAAATATTATAATATAATATTATTATGGTCATTTTATTTAGCGTCAGCTTTAAATTATAGTGGTAATTAAATTAAAATAATGTTTTTTTTAAATGTTAGAAAGCGGATTTCTAAAGTATGTACCCAGGGAAACTAATATTGACCCGTGATATTGTATGAAATGGAGACGATTGACACAAGTCAGTATAATTATAATACCACTAGTGAAATTATAATATCAGGGCTTTTACAATAACACTGCTACATATAGAATAAACAGAGGTTAGTGGACTCTATTTTGTTCAACCCTCTAACTTAAAGACACAACTTTACGGACTTAACTCGTTCCGTTATGATAACGTTCTCTGTACTTTTTCGACCAAAAATTGGTCACAGAAGCTTAGGAATAGGGGCAGACCGTGGGACATGGGGCCCTGTGATAAATTCCACCAGGGCCCTCCCCGCGCAGCTGTCGCCATAATATATGGATTCGGCGAAACGATTGTTCGATCGCCAACTTTCATTGTTCCTGGCCGAATGTCGAAATGACTTTTGGTTGATGGCGCGAATCGCGTTCCGTTTCTCGTAAGTATTATTACTTCACCGTTAATAGGCTCAATTAAGTCCCCACGTCATCGGGTTATTGATTTTGGATATTAAACGAGGCATAGGTGGAAGTTTTATTTCGTTTAGGGAAATTAAAGAAACTTACATAAAGAAGACAAAGAAAATATATTTGTTGACACAGATAAATTGAGAAACATTTCTGGGTACATTACCTTGATAACTTGGCAATAGGAGGAACAATTAGCCTACCCAGCCATATTACTTGGCTCAGTAAAGCAGGTTTTCATTATTCTTCTTTACTCTATGAGACGGTATGAGAGCGGAATAGTGTATCGTAGGCAGCTATAACAAGCAATCATTTTTACTTTTTTTTGTAATTTTGCAGAAACAAATTTAAAAAGTTAAATTAAGTATGGGTACATTGGTTATTTAAAATATGCCTGTGTGATGTCAAAAGCTTTACAAATGTTGTCTTCGAACGTTTTTATCTTAATTTTGTGCGAACAACCATGCATTTATAAAAGTATGTGCTTAAATCATTTTGTTTTTATAAAAAAAGGGGGCAAACGAGCAGACGGGTCACCTGATGGTAAGTGACGTCCGTCGCCCATGGACACCTGCAGCTGAAGAGTCACAAGTGCGTTGCCGGCCTTTGAGGTGGGAGTACGCTCTCTTCTTGAAAGTTTAAGGTGTAAGGAATCATAATTTATTATTATCTACTTACTTATTTACGTATTTGCAAAGTTGCATTAACATTAATTCTTCATTTAACAGGCATTAACTTTTGACTAGCTGACCCGGCAGACTCGGTCCAGTCTCAACTATGTAAAGCCGTATACAGAAAGAAAGCCGAAAACCCATCGGCGCCGACCGGCGCCGGTCTACGCAGGTAACCGGCGGAGGCATTTATATGAACAAGCGCTGATGGGCGCCGACCGGCGCCTATCGGCGCCGATAGGCGCCGGTCGGCGCCGACTCGCGCCGGTCGGCGCTGGTGCCGCCCGCCAATCATCGTACGAAATTTTGCTCGCTCTGCTTCAATCTGCTTGCTTTCTGTAGAATGGACCGGCGCCGATGGGCGCGACAAGCTTTCGGCTTTCTTTCTGTATACGGCTTAACATTGCACTAACTTTCAAGCAACTGACAATTATTTCAAACGCCATAATGTAAAATTAGGAAAGTTAATATGGTCGTAAAGTTTTCTCCAATTTCCTAATGTTTTTTCATTCATAAGAACCTTCTCCTGACTACAAAAACAAACACAACCAAAAAAATGCGAAATTGGTCCAGCCGTTCACGTGTGTAAATAAAAACATGTAGATTATAATTTTCTAACATAATATTTATACATCTCCCTATTAGTAAATAGTACAATACGGTTATGGCATCTGCGAAAGTTGATGGAAGGATTATACGAATGTAATGTAATATGCATATTCATATTTGAAATCAAGTTTTTAAACAGGGACAAAACGTGTCGGTGATTAATATTTGAACTACATCAAAATAGATGCGTTGGACTAGAAAAGAATAACTAATGTGTGTGTATTAATAATATTAAAATGCAACCGGTTTGCTCATGGCCGTCTTGTCACATTTTAGACATAATGTCAAAACGTGTCTCGGGTTAAGTATATCTAGAAACAGGGCCCTATTTTGTCAAATCCAGCAACATTGCTGGATTTGACAAATGACAAAATTGTATGAGTTTTATTTGATTTATATAAAATTTAATAAGGATACCATAAATCAAATCTTTGTTTGTTATTGACCGAGAAACTTTAAAAGCGATATTTGTGGTTGGAGGGTGTTGTCCATGTTGTCAATATTAGGTAAATAGGTACTTTTTTTGACCACCGACGACGTCAACACCGAGGGTTATTATAAGTGTGTAGGGAGGAAAAAGGTAATACCTAATGAAACTTCTTATACAGCGTTTAAAGTCATAATTGTAAAAACACTCTGCTACAATCTATACATATAGTAAAACTGTAACGGGACTGTCCCTGTACATGAAATATTTTTTGAAAAATGAAAAGACATTTGGCACGAAACCGTAAAAAATAATTATTAATCAAAGATTTTTCTTTTTAGTTTTGAAACTCTGAATAACAAAGCAGAGTGCACTAATGTTGTTGAGTGCATGCGGAGCCCCAAGGGTCCCCGACTAGGACCGGCCCCGTTTAATACTACTCGTAAGTGCACAATAGATGCGTTTTAATGCACATTATTACTTATGCAGATAGCCGCCTGGCTGCATTATATACAGGGCCTACTCCTAGACAAAGCGGGTGGGATTAATCACACAAAATATGGGGTGTGTTTTTTGGCGGTGAGTTGAATGCTCTAGGATGGTGATTGTCAAACTTTGAACCAATGGTACTTAAATTGAAACCAGCACATAATTATATAAATTTCTAAATTATCATTACTTAGGTAGTATTACGGATTTCCTTGTTAAAGATTGTTAAGAATAAATCTTACTACTATTTGCTTACATTGTATTTGAAGTTTATTATTTTAAGTGACAAACGAGCAGACAAACCATCTGCTGATGCAAGCGAGAGCGCGGAACACGCGATGGAGAGGCACGATCGGCCTATGCGTTCGGCTTGTGACGCATCTATTTCTTATAGCGTTATCACGTAAAATTTTCGTCCGTAAACCGACTATATTTAGGCCATTTTTTTTTATTTAGGCCTGATCTATTAAAACTACGCGTTTCAGTTTAATTTGTTAGACAACCAGAGCCATTAGAGGAGACCTCTATACTTATTTTTAACTTTCTATTTTGCTATGTTTTGTTTCGAAACCAAAATATTTTTATTGTTATTGACGTTACAGTTTGAGAACCACTAGCGAGATAGGGGTCGACGGTCGCGCAGCTGCGCGGGCGCCGCGCGAATCAAATTGATACGTCCGCGCACACATGTCGCGACGCGTGCGCCGATGACGTCACGCGATGTGGGGGTAGCCGGCTGTGTGGCTCCTATTAACTATAGTGACATTATAAATGTTGTAGTTTAGTAGAAATGGTTTTTAAACTAAATTGTAGAATTTATACGAAGTAGTAAAATTTATTTTGATTCTAATATGCAAAGTCATCACGAGAACCCCTAGTTTTAAGGATTCAAATTACACATATTACGAGAGACTATCACGTGTGAGCAATGGACTATCAAATAAAAGTCATTTTCATGAGAAAATACATTTAGCTAAAGCACTAAGACTCACTTACACAGACACGGCCGGAACAGGGACCTTATATTGTCTATCTACGTAATAAGTAATCGCAATCGTCTCTATTTGACATTTGTTACGCCATCAGTGCTTGCTCTTCGACGATGTCTGTCTGTCGACGACGATTCGACGACGATTGCTTTCACAATAGGGTTGTGTCCTACCTAGTCAAATTTACTTTTTACGATCTGTCAAAACGAAAGTTTAATGTACTGAAATAGCAAACCGTGACGTCATAGTTTGTAGTACTCAATTGCAGCACTTTTTTTGATTGTTTTATTATTTTTAAATTTGCTATAATTGTAAATTGAAAATCGAAATACATATTTTGAGGTGTTTTGGGAAAATCTTTTTAATGTATGACTACTCGCAATTTAATTTCGATGCTGTCAACTACCCAATTATAAATATACAATAAGGCCCCTGATCAATATCTGATTAATAGGTCCTATGTATAGAGATTGGCCAGTTACAATTTTATTACATGTCTAATTTTATGTGTTGTATTGTATAGACACCCAAAGTTCATTTTCATTTCCTAAAATATCTGTAAAAGCTTGGATATAGATAAATTGAAAAGATAACCCGTTCCGTTTCACGTCAATACAAATGGTATGAATGATATGTACCTGGCAAGCTTTATCGTTCTTTTTATGCCTTTTGTTGTTTTATATCGCCAATGTAAAAATGTAGGTATCGTATGTACCAAATAAAAATCATTGGGTACTATATTTTTAACTTATTCGACTGACAATGTGGTTTTGTTTTTTTGAATATTGTTTTTTCTACTTCATAAATACCACTAAGAAAAAAATTTCATTAATAAATTAAACAAGTTTTAAGAAACTTGTTTTCGGAATTCAAATATATTAATTTAAGAAATAATATTTTCACATAAAATTGTTTGAGTGATAACTCTGAAAAGTTTGCATATGTAATCTATGAGGCGGTGACGAGCGAATATAGGCTGATGTGTTTGCTAATGTTAATATTATTAAGTAAAAAGTTTAAGCGGTTTCTTAGTTTATGTATAATCTTTACCGACTTCTAAATTTTATAATCGCTCGCGATGTATTTGTACATTGTACTCTTTTTGTCGTTGTGTATAGGTATCACATATTTATTTATTAGTGTAATAGTACATTATGATATAAGTGCGGTAGGTTGAAAATTACAGGCGAGGCGATATTGCTAGCCCGAGCCGTAGGCGAGGGCTACAAGTAAGCAGAGGCTGTAATTATCAAAGCGCACGTATGTCATACGACGTTTTATAACACATTTGCGAGGAAATAAAATAAAACTCCGGCTATGGTAAACGAATAAAAACAATACAGCGTTAAGAAAAAGCGCGTGGCGCGCATCATCATTTTTTTTTAGGAAAAGGCACAAAAAACAGCCAGTACTTATTACTAATAAAGTAAAATAATATTTTTGTGTTTTTGTTAGAGATTGGTTGTAATTTACTGTCAAAATTAATTAAATTAAATAATTATGTACATAAATATTTCTTTAATATATTTTATCTCCCAAAGTTAATTTTAATCATAAAATGTTGACAACTTTTTTGACATAAAAACTCTTTGCTGAGATTTTAAAAAGTACCGTTCGTTTTAAGACGGAGCATCTTGATAAACCGTGCGTTTTACTTTACACTTACCGCACTAGGGCGTAATGAGATAGGTAACGATATTAAAATTGGTGAAATAAAACACCTTTTACGAGCAAATGTGTTATAAAATAAAAAGTTGCTATTTACATTAATTTAATATTGAAAACTAGTGGTTCTGCGCGGTTTCACCCGCGTAGTTAGCGTTCCAGTAAGAAAAAAATGCCTATTTTACTCAGGGATATTGTAACTTTCTATTGGAGAAAGAATTTTCAAAATAGGTCTCGTAGTTTTTTCGTTAAAAACATACAAAAATATAAATCTTAGTGTAGACGATTATAGCTGTATGTTACGACTTAATAATGCAATAACGTGTACAATGTGAACTACTCCTAAGAATTGGGGTGGCTCGAATCCCCCCTCGCCCCCACCGCTATCACCGATCGATGTGATAAGAGCCTAATCAGCTGTGTACTTCAACTTGTTTGAATAAATTATGCCTACCCCTTTCGGGAACGAGCGAGCGCGTAATCTAAAATCTAAACATAAATTCTGTCCAATGTACATGTATGATACGAATTAATATGTACAGTCAAGAGCAAGTCAAGCTTTACACTACCAGTTTAAGCTGAGCTCTGATTTATACTGCGCGCCATAGAATACAGAGCCGGGTCAAAGTCCAAAGTGTCAAGCTCAGCGTGCTCTTGACTGTACATAATACATAATATAATGAATTAACAAAAACAGTAGAACTGTATTTCAAAAAAGTACATATTAAAAGTAAAGAATTTTTTTATTTGTTTATTTACAACTAGCGACCCGCCCCGGCTTCGCACGAGTGCAATGCTAACACTAAAACCTTCCTCTTGAATCACTATATCTAGTAAAAAAACCGCATCAAAATCCGTTTCGTAGTTTTAAAGATTTAAACATACATAGGGACATAGGGACATAGGGACATAAGGACATAGGGATATAGGGACAGAGAAAGCGACTTTGTTTTATACTATGTAGTGATTAGATAGGCTTCAGGTGATCAGAGGGCCAATTCCACTAAATGTCAATGGTTATAGTTGGATGCCAATGACATCTCAATGGTCAGTCAATGGTGTTATTTTGGCATTTTTCAGAGCAAATAACACCATCGACTGACCATTGACCATTGACATGCCACCAGAGGGCCGACAGTTATCTCAGTCAAACGATCTGCCTAGGTATCCAGAGAGGTACGGCTAGTCTTCTGGGTATATGTATGTATAGGTACTCTTTCAAGTTCATTTTTTATGTGAAAACTTTGTACAATATTATTGAAACAGGTTATTTGACAATGTGTGTACAGCATTCATGCCGATTATAAATTCTACTTAATATTTTAATAGTGATGGTTTGTGAAGATAGATGTCTGTTACACACTTTCACGCAAAAACTAATGACTATATTTTGATTGATTTTAAATTTTACAGTAATGTAGCTTATAGAGACTACTTTAAATCCTAAAAATCGGGGAGCTACAGCTAGTAGTCTATATAATACCTGTTTAGTAAAGATTGTAACGAAAAAAAGGCTTTTGTTTTATTGGCATTCACCAAATGTTTAACATTATTCAGAAATGTAACTAAATTCTAACCATACCTCTCAAACCAATAATCTGAGACACAATTAATTTTTAATTGTTACGGTGCGCATTAGAATTGTACGGTTCTTGACTAATAACAAATAAAGAAATTTGATCTCTACAAGGCATCTCTATAGGCTAATTCTGTTTAAGTCAATGAAAATGAATTCCTCAATGTATTATTTCGTGAGCTACGGCAATAAATAAATAAGCGTTTCAGGTTGTATAATGTTACCAAATCGTTTTGTTTAAAATATTATTTTGTGCAAAAATGCTTTGTTCATGGCCTAAATTAATAAGAAAATAGTTAATTATATTAATTTGGCTTCTACTCAAATTTTAAAGTAATGCTTATTTGCCTGTTTCTTCTATTTCAATATTATTAAAACAGCAACAGCTAGTTGTCTAATTTATATGATCAAATTTTTTATAACTGAAGACAAGGCAGCTAGTTTTATTGATATAACGAAATGACACGTTTTATATTTGTAGCAATAACCATACCTTTAAGTCGACGCGACACTTTAATATAAAAATATGTTTGTATACATAATACAATACAATTCAATTAATAAATCAATTATTACATAAAGTAAAACTACGTTTTTGTACTTTATGATATGCGTAGGCAAAGAAGCGTGCGCCTACGCCGCGACAATCGTAGCGATTGCTACGCGCTACGAGCACAACTGAGCTACGAACTGTGCTGTTACAGTGTAGTTGGTATGGCAAAAGTACTCGAGGTCGCTAAGTTGATAAGTGATAAATGATAACAAATGATTGTGTCAGATAAAGTTATATAAATAATGATAATGAATGATTATATCAAATAACGTTATATAGAGAGGATAAATATCTGCTTGGGGTGTATGTTAACAGACAATGGACTCAAATGTTTTGCGTAGAAAGAGATTTTGCTACTTAGTTACTAACTTGCTATATTTTTTTTGTTGTTCATATAATATTCTTTGTTTCATGTACCGACCTTATCTAAAATTTATACGAGTAGAGTGTGTGATATAAAGTACTACGGCTATTTTATGACTATTAATTCTTTATTCTGAAAAACACAACTGACACCTTTATTTTAGATAACTTTCTGTATTTTGTTTTGTTGTAGGTATGTTTACAATCTCAAAACAAATCTCACTCCTTTTATCCTCGAGGGGGTAGTCAGAGGTATTCCAATTCTAGAAATACCCACTTTTCACGAGTATATTTTACAATCTATCGCTTGATAAAATTTCATTTGAGAGGGTAAGAAAAGATGAAACCTCTGCATTGTTTATTAAAAAAACTTTTTCACAAAAATGGCACAACTTGGACCGCATTTGTTCTGTTATATTTCTAATTATTTCAGATTTGTTGCGATGATAACTTAAGGGCTATTTTTGGAAATTATTTGTCATAACTTGAATTTTCAATATGCTTTTCTAACTTTTATTTATAGCTATTTCAAATTTTAATTCGATAGCATTATTAGTTACTGAGATAAGCCGCTGTGACAGACAGGCAGACAGAGCGGCACCACGAGTGGTTTAGTTTTTACCGCTTTGGTGAGAAACCCTAAAAATGAAATGTTTTACGTTGTAAGCTCATCACTTGAGAACGACTGAACTGATTTGGGATTTTTTCTTGTTATATGTTTGTAATAGTTCTCAGAAAAATTTACCTCTCACGTTTAGGGGTCGAATATTTTCGTGAAAAGTGGGTATTTCCAGAAATGGAATACCTCTGCTTTCCTCCGGTTATTTTATGTAAAAAAAATTGAGAAATTGGTCCTGAACTTTTTAAATTCGTGAAAAAGCGAAAAGTTCATTTTTCAATAGAATTTAGACAAGACGTCTGTCGGGTCAGACTTCGACTTCTTTTCTTTGTATAAGTATATACAATATGTAACATAATAAAAGCAATTCCTGAAATTATTTTGTTCAGTATCGACTACTTAATCGATTTTAGCTATTTTTATTAATGTATTTTTTTTCCGAAAAATTAATTTAGCATAGCTGAATTTAGCGCTACCTATGGAAATCGTACTATTATTGCTATTTATTTAAGAAAATTGGTTAGACACAACTAAAGTACGAAGTCATCATATTTTTTTTTATATTTGTCGAGCACCGCTCGGTTCCAGTAGGCACCGTAACAATTAAAAATCAATTGTGTTTTATTTTATTGACTTGAGAGGTTAATACTAATTGGAGTGCGTTGTATAAAAGAAGAACTGACTTAAATGATTTAAAAGAGCACTCAAGAGGGATATTTAGAAATTTCTAAGCGAACGCGAAAAAAACAGTGTCCGCGCGGGCAACACCGCTGGGCACCCGCCAGAAAACAATAAAATCCCGCTGTCAAAGTTATGTACCATTGGCTGCAACATCGCAATACATCGGGCCATGTCATGAGGCATAAAGTGCGTTGTGCCGCGAAGGGTGGAAGGGGGGAGGCTGGCAGCCTGCCAGGAGACAAGGTGAAGTGGTGGCGCCAGTGAAAGTCTCGCCCACAACTCAACCCTCCCCGTAAAGGGTACATCTGTAAGGCCTACAGCTAAGTCTGAGTGTAGCTAGGCGCTCATCAGAATATACATATATGTATATTCTATAGAGCTACTAGCTGATCCGGCAAAAGTTGTTTTGTTCCCATACAAATGGGAGGGGGAGGGGTCAGGGGGGTGAAAAATACTTTACGACCCATTCTCAAACCTACAAAATATACAAAAAAAACCATTAAAATCCGTCGAGCAATTTCGGAGGAGTGCGACCACAAACCCCGTGACACAAGATTTTTATAATTTGATGGAGGAGTCGAGTCTCTAAGTACATTGTTGTTTTTGAGGAGGTGGTGTCCTATTGTTTTTTTATCTAATAAAACCATGTTTTTTCAATAGTCTCTTTGATCTTTCTTTTTGTAATCGCATGAAGTCAACACAACTAGAAATTTTTTAAGTTTATTTTTATCTCAATCAAAAGTACCGAATGTTTTTCGAATTTACCCGTGCCGTGTCTACGGAGAGCTCAAATGAAACTGGTTGTAGACAGATTGTGATAAACTACATGAGCAACCGGGTTCTACTCGTGACAACTCACAGAAAAGAATTTTCCCAGAGTTAAAGCTTAGTAAGATAGATTTTTCGCACCTGCAAACCGCGTATTGTAAATTTCAATCAAATCTTTAGAGGCGCTATCGAGAACGCGATTACAACTATATATACATACCTATATACAAATATTGCTCGAGCAAGGTAAGCATCAAAAGCCCACGAGCGAACAAGGACAATAGGTTAATCGTAATGTCTCGTTTTTGATAGGTACTTGATATAATATTGAATGCCTACGAATTCGCAGAAGAGACCACTTGGTAATACTATAGATACGTAAGGTTGTTCGTTTTCTTGTCGGATTTGAATGAAATTGTGTCGATCGACAATTTGACACCATCTATAATTCTATATTCAAGGTTTAAAGAGTATAGTATTTTTGGGGCAAAAACCAGGGCTACTTTTCCGGATCATCCAGGTCGACGTGACTTTTCAAATAGATACTGAAGGAGTAATAGAGATAGAAAGAGAGAAAGGGAAGTGACATGGACTATTTTTTATCCCAGAAAACTGACAGCGACGAGGCTAAAAACTCATTACTTTAACTATGAATATTTGAATTGTAGCTTGTTTTGTTTGTTACTGATGAATGGATTTGAACGAAACTTGGAGGATAAGTGCTGAAGATTATTACCATTTCTTATCACGAAATGCAAATGACGTATCCCGTAAAAAGTTATCGATTCATACGTAATTTGTATTGAAGCGAAGCTATACTTAATTTAATACCATACCAAACAACGTGTTACGGAAAATGTTTTGGCGTATCTTTGTGAATTAAATGGCAGAAATTGGATAACCAAATGATAAAAGTTATTTAGAGTTACAATTATTCAGTAGATTTTTTATTATATCTGAAAGTGTTTTTCAGGTTTGCTTTATGTTATTTTATGTATAAAACTTAGGCCCCGGATTTAAAGATCTCGTACGTAAAGTTTGTTTAATTGTTATCTGATACCAAATCAATAGAAATTTTAATTTTACCAGTATTCTCGCAAATAACACCTTTAAGGTTTCCAGAGACTACACAATAATACCTAACTCACTATCACACAAATGTTTCAGTAATTTGAAAAATAAATACCTAAATTACCAAAACTTGCAATGAAATTATAAATAAGTACTCGAGGCCGTATTAATCTGAACAAGTTGCATTAATGTGAAATATTAAAAATTTCGTAGTCGTTATCACACAGAACCTACTTTTACCCAGAAAATACACTTTAATGTAGAAAAGGTTTAAATAAATTAAGACGTTCAACATTTTATTTTAATTTTCTTCCGTAGTAAAGACACATATTGTGCAGACACCATGTAACATGCAAACAGGAAGCAAATGAAACGGTAACGTGAAAACAAATAATTGAAAGACAACTAAGACACAATTCTTAAGTTCGAAGCAGTGCGCATTGAATCCGTGAACCGGTTTGAAATAATATTTGTGTAAAATTTAAAACACGAGTCGAATTTTGTTTGTAACCGTCGAAATATCCATGAGACGTTTTTGCAGCGCCGACAATCACAGGGCGTTTCACTTTTAATAAATTTAGGCACGAGAACATAAAATGCGTGGCACATAAAATCGGTGTGTAACACAGCATCGTCGGGTCGCATGCTACATACCTCGGCGGCGGCGGCAGGCACGGTACACTCACAGCACGACTGTCACTCGCGGGAGCGCGCACAGGGGACGTTTACGTGCAAACACCAAAAGCAAAATGGACATACCTGAGGGTGGCGGCTGGTACGGGGCGCGCTCGCTACTTGAATGAGCCGGCGCCGGGCGGCGGCGCGCGCAGGGGGCGCGCCCAGCCCGCGTGGCTCCACCGGCCCCGCGCCCCACCCCGCCTGCACCGCTCAGCTGAGCCCTGATTAGCCCCGGCCGGGCTATTCAATTAAGGGTTGCTCGGTGCATCTCTATGGAGCCCGCCGGGGCTCGCGGCTCGTCGCCCGGGCAGTCGCTGTCGAGGGCTCTCGCTCCGGCCGCGCCATAGCCGATACCGTTATTCGCCGGGACTTTGTATAGCTCTGAGAGATGGAAAATTTGAATGTTATTCGCAAATAGGTATAGTACGGGTTGGCAAGCGAAGTTTTTGTATGAGCCGTTTGGAGCATTTTATTTCTGTCGCAGCTAGAAACGGGGACATCTATCCCTATTTGCTTAGTCGGCTTCTGCCGAAAAGGGAGATTTGCGAAAGCTTCAGATTTAGATGCTCTACTTTGGTGTGGGACAAAGAACTGCAATATATTTATCTTTAGTTTCTTTGTAATCTTTGTATTACGTAGTAGATAGGTAAGTAATTATATCGTCAATTTGAATTTTTAAAATTTTAGAATAATCTGCTTGTGTTTAGTAGATAACAAGGCGTGAAACTCCAACAAACTCCAAATTTTTTTAAATATAATAATACTACAAAATACTTTTTAATGGCTAATTACTTTTTTGCTTACTGTAAATACCTTTGTCATTCAAGCCTAACTTATATTTTTTATACCATTCTTTATAATTTTTAGTTTTAGGCTTCTTCTCATAGAACATATTTAATATCGTCTCATGCTAAAGAATGCTCAGTTTGTGTGTTAGCTAACACAGTCTAAGCGTGTTGAAAATTGGCAATGCACCGGCAGCGCTAAAGCTACAACTACTAGAGGGATGCCAGCCTTCGCAGTAATTGCTCTGGCGACGGGAAATTGAATTCTAAGCAGGTCATCGGCGCATACGACAAGTCGTCTTATTGCTATTTGCTCTGTAACTGGGACACACTATGTGAGCTTTCTGTTTGATGCAACTCGAAGAGATTATGCATATAGCGGCCAAAGCTAACAAAATAGTAATCTAAATATGAACATCGTCAAGCATGTGGCATTCAAAACAATGACCTGTACTTTCTCTTAGTCTTTCGGTTAAATAGCCTTTCGATTACTTGATGAAATGGGTATCATATTAGATTTCAAAAGTACGTCGTGAACTCATCCAAAACTTATTAGTTACTACCTAAGGTAATAATTCTAGTGTGAACGTCCGAACGACAGCTCGTCTTCGTGCAATACGCTTGAGATCGATTATTTGTATAAAAATACATATTCACAATAGCCGTTAGGTTCCCTAGTATATCCTAGAATCTCTTTGATGCAAAGAGATTTAAATATAATAGGGCATAAACAAGTGCCTTTTCACACGTACCGGTTGCCGGGTAGCCGGCGGGCGGCGAAGTATATGGCCATGTACGTTCGCTTTGATACGTACCAGCGAGGGCAACCGGGCAATCGGCCATACATTTCGCCGCCAGGTAGCCGGCGCCGGCTATCCGGCAACCGGTACGTGTGAAGAGGGGCTAAGGGGGCATTGGGATTATTTTCATATGAAAACTGTGATCTCATATTTTAATCGCTTTGTACTATACCTACCTTAAGCCTTAAGTCAATGTGGTCGCCATGTTCGTATAGTTTCATAGAAAATAGAAAGAAATTGAGTTCTGGTTTAAGCCTCCTAAAAACACATCAAATTCAATATGTATACAACTGAGAAAATAAATATCATAAAATATTTCGAATAACTGTCAATTTTGGTAATTCAGCAGAAAAAAAAGTTAAGTAACATCAAAAGAGATTCGATTACAGAGCCACGGAGTGATTACGATACGATTATAATGTAAATATTTACGGGGTGATTATAAAACATTACTAGACAGGGTTTAACATTAAATACTGATACTTTCTTTGCTATAGTGTTAAAACACGGCCACCGAGAGTGCGAGTTCATACCACCGTACAATAAAAAATCACTTTTTGTTGTATAGGAACCCGATAACATTTTAAAATTTATTAGATTTTTTATTTGTTGCTATAGCGGGAATAGAAATACACATTTCAGGAAGTATCACACTACGGTTCATGAGATACATCCTCGACAGACAGACAGATGGACAGTCGGACAGACGGACACGGACGGACGGACAGCTTAGTAGGTCTCGTTGTCACCTTTTTGTGTGAATGAATTCTACAATACGACAGTATCTGATTCTAATTAACCTGTTTATAAAGTCAAAGTGAAAAGTTTTATTCAATGTAGGGGCTTATAAAGGCTGATTCATGTTACACCGGGGCGGGTCTGGGCCGGGCACGGTCAAAATCTTGTATGAAGCGATGGCCCGGACGGGGCACGGTGTCGACATGTCGAGGCGTATTTTTAGGATGATTCACCCCGGACGGGGCACGGCCCGGTTTGTAACATGAATCAGCCTTTAGTCCTCTTAATGAAAGTCATTGCGACTCCACCGCTTCGGTATGTATACTTGAGGAGAAGAAGATAATGTTTTGTAATAGGACCGTTAATCTCCACATATAGGGAAGGATTTATTTATTTGTGTAAATTTATCAGCGTTCGCGATCCTGTGTCCCGATCTCAATCTGCGGTCCTCACAAGATCAAAAGCACTTCGGATATTGCAGGGGCTGAATCGCGTTAGGTTTTCATAGCTTTTCTCTGAAATCGTACGTATTGTATTACTCGACTGCGGTAAGAAGCAGGGTCGATATTTTTTTCTTTTAATATAAGTACATCATTCATGTTTTCACTAAGCTTTTTGGCATCCAAGATGAGTAGCAAACTTTTCTATGCTGTTGTTTCTTTATAAGGGTTAATTAATTTTTGATTGCCGACAACGCTGACACAACACAAATTTGTACATCACTTGAAAAAATCTATTTGAAACACAGATACTTAAAATGTTTTTTAAATAATCGTTAGTTATATGTCCTGCGTTGAAGTCATTTCTTTATAAAATATTAATTATGTTTATTCCATACCATAGTTATTATCCGAATTCTTAGTGAATGTTATTTTGCAATATCAAATATAAATAAATGAATATACACTCCCCCCCTCCCATATTCCTGGAGATATACCATTCCTGGAAATACCCATATTTCACCCCTTTCGAGAATTAGAGCCATAAACGTACTCATTTTTGAAATCGGGAGCTCGTAATTCTGAACTAATTTCACTGCTTTCGGATTTTATAATTATATTTACCTTCAATGTGGAGTGAAGCTATACTAAAAAATATAAATGTACACTTTATCTAAATCTTTCATTTACACAGTAACTCTCCTCTTTTACAGTATAGTACGAGATTGTGTAAGGTGGTTTTTATGCGTCTTTAATAAAGCTTTATTTTTGTAAGACCGCCTTTTCGGATAAAATGAAACATATAACACTTGGGAAATAAGGAGCATGAAAGGAGACTGCATGCAGCGAAGATGAGAATGTTGAGATGGATGAGTGGAGTGAGTAGATTTGGTAAAATTAGTAATGAGTACTTAGGAGGGAAACTGAAAGTAGCACAAGTGACGGAAAAGTTGAAAGGTAATCGTGTGTCGTGGTATGAAAATACTAGGCGGAGGGATGAGAGTAATGTTGTAAGGCGAGTGCTGGACATGAATGTGGACGGTTAGGAAGAGGAGTAGGTAGACCAAAGAAAAGATGGATGGATTGTGTGAAGGATGATATGTGCAAGAAAGGAGTCGTAAAGTAGATTTATAAGATCCTACATTGATTAAAAACATTTTGATTTTGAAGTTTGGAGACAACAATATTCGGAGACACACCGGTGGGTCTGCTTGGTGAGTCCTTGAAGACGAAGCGGATATAACGGTTGATAGATCTAAATAGAAAGAGAAAACATACTGTACCGACCCTAAATAATGAGAAAAGGGCAAGAAAATTATGAATGGACATTGTATACTAGCATTAACTTAGTTTCTCTCCTGGTAAGAGTAGAACTAAGTCGGGTGATAATTAAATTGCAATACAGCGCAGGAGAGGGCGCTGCCCATTAAAGGTTGTAAACAGACCATTACGGGGAACTCTATGCCACTACTGTTCTTAATTATCAGCTTTATGTTCTTTCTGGGAGGAAAATGTAATTAGAAAGAAAGAAAAAATGTTTAATTGTAGTGTACCCATTGCACGGGTGAGAATACGGCATTTGCACTATTTAAAAGCTGTTTAGAGTAATGTTACTTTTCCTAGTTAGTAACTCTCTGTTTTGTAAGTCACCAATGAGTTTTTCAGCCGCATTACCAGAGTAAATCCCGTTTTTTCCCGTTCAAGTGAGAATTTTTAAATATTATTTATAGTGAGTGCCTAAATCACAATAATATATCTGAAATTCAGATTTATGAACGTTCAATAAGGTTCATTGTTAAATGCAGTAAGCTATAGTAACATATAATATCATTGGTTAAATGACTTAAAATTACAGTTAATTTTTAATTTAATCGATAATTTTATAACCTGTACTAAAACTATTAAAAACTATTCCAATTTCTACTCTGCTTTAGAACAAACTAATTTCAGCATTTTCGTTTATTGTGTTACCAGGAATTTCAGAAGTAGAAAAGAAAAGAAAAGTTATTTTAATTATTTACATATACAAAATGACCTGCAAAACCATGAAAAGCAGTGCCCAGAAGGCTGGCCGTATTTCCTCTCTGGATAGCTATGGCTCCTTTGACAGATATAACTGTCAGTCCTTTGGTGAAGTTTAACATAAAACTAGTAGCTGCCCAGCGGAGTTGCTCGCGTAGATCCCGTTTGTTCCCGTTCCCGTTTCAATTTTCAATGATCCCTTCTTAGTGCTCACTTACGTAACTACTTCTTAAGACTCGGCAGTTTCGGCTGTGCGTTGATCTGTCAGTCAGTTAAAAAAAAATATAATAAAAAGAATGCGCCCAAACTAATATCAGTAAGTAGAACAAGTGAATAAATGAGAAGCTGTTATTATTGCAGGAGGCCCTAACGGCCCTTTTATAGCGCCCCGGCCGTTACTGCCATCGCCTCCGAGCGGGCGCTAAGTGAATTAGTGGCCTCCAATAATCAAGAGTTACATGAAGCTTGTACCTGGGGTCAGAATTGGTTGGTGGGTCTCCATAATAGCGTGCAAATGGAACGTTTCAGACGAATATACTGAGGTCATGTTTGTAATGTTTCATTAACCGGCAGTTGTAAGGAAGTCTCTTAAATTTAATGCTATATTAATTTAAAATACGGTTTGTAAAAGAGAATTGACGAACTCACTACAATGTAACGTCTTAAGTTGAATAAGGCGATTCAAAATATTATAATATGCGAATCCCTTTCACGTACTTTCCCTATTAACCTCACTAAATATTTCAACCCTCTTAGCATTTAAAATTTAAAAAATCATTTGCAATGAAGGTCGGCGAGCATTACTTAAAATTGTTGCAAACAAGTCGATGGCATGAAAACTTCTTTGCGGAAATAAGGTGCTTGACAGACAGACATATGAAGTTGTACCATAATCCTTTGTAAGTATTATAATGTGAAACCCCAAAAAATAAATAATTATAAGCCCTCACCCGGACTCTAACCAGGGACTCATGCTCGATAGGCAGATTCACTTCGAACAGAGCTATCACTGCTCACATTTTCCCTACTAATATTATAAAAATGCGGAAATAATTACCTGTCTGTTTGTTTGTTTTTCACGGGTAAGCCTAAAATTTGGCAATATTTAGGTGAAACGCATCAAGGCGTCTACTTGATGCGTTTCAGCTAGTAACTAATAACACTGTACAGTAACCCCTTAAGATGAATATAAATTCACCACCTATCACGTTCAGGGGTCTCGTGAAAAGTGGGTACTTCCAGAAATGGAATACCTCTGCCTATTAGTGATATTATTTATCTTATTTTATTTAGGATTAGAAACTCACGATCAAGAGTAGTGATAGCCCGGACGGTTAAAGAGCCGGCCGAAAATCAGTGAGGCTCGGGTTCGAATCCTGGCATGTACCAATGAGTTTTTTAAAAACTTACGTACATATTTATTACTAGCTCGACGGTGAAGGAAAACATCGTGAGGAAACCCGCAGGTCTCAGAATTAATTCTGAGACATGTGTAAACAGACCCGGTCCGGCGATGGGCTCACCACCTATCACGTTTAGGGGTCCAATATATCTCGTGAAATGTGGGTATATTCAGTAATGAAATACCTCTGCCTACCCCCTCGGGGATAAAAAAGGCGTGAGATTATATATATTATTATTTTATATAGAAACTCACGAGAAGTGCCTCACATTGTTGGTAAGCCCCGAGGCTCAGCGCCCTCGTTTTCACACAAACTGAGATCTCTTTATTGTCTCTCCCATCTCAGCGCTTATTGTAATGAGTAATGAAGTAACGTTGCCCCACCTTCCAGATATTAAGCTAACCCCACCACAATATTGAAACAGTTTATTACTCAGAGACGTAAAGCCTTGATTTTAAATTCTAGGAATCTCATTTGCCCCCCATGAGATTCTCATTGGAATATTTAAATGCTACCCTCTACTAGTATTTTTATTCATTGTGCTCTTAATATACAATTTTGAAATTAACACTCCACATAATAATTGTTTAAATATCTAACAGATTATGTTCCTCTACAAAATAAAGGCGTCGTAAGTCATATTCTCTCTTACTCAAATCACAAACGATTTCCGTTCCAATTGGATTCTTATTACCTGATACATAAAAGTTCACTAGATTTAAAATCCCAAAACAATGCGAAAATAACATAGTATTGGACAAATGCCAATATATGGGGACAATCACAGGGTTCGATTCTGCATTACAGCGACTAAACTTATTTTAGTTTATTCCTGTCTTTATTTGACCTCAAAAAAAGAAAAGGGATAGAAGATAACCTACCGAATTTAGTCCTGTCAGAGGCTGTATTTTAGCCGTGACTTATTTACTTAATATGCACTAAACACGTTATGAAATGCCTTAGTTGACAGGACTAATTTTAATTTGACAGGACTAAATATCACTCGTCTCTTTTCTTCTCTATAAGAAAGAAAATGACAGGACTAAACTAAAATAAATTTAGGCACTGTAATGCAGAATCGAACCCACTATCGATACTACTTACACGCCCCTTTTCCGCAAACTTGTACACATTATAGTAAACGTATTCTTCTAAAGTATTTAAAAAACTAAATACTTTTTACGCAGTTTGCAACGCTATGCTTTACTTACCTTTCCTCAAAACACGAAAGAGAAACAAACGAAAAAAGTCCAATCTCGAAAATTGTAGCAAGCCGAAACGCGTGTCCGCTTGAAGCGCGCCGAAACGGAATGTCATTTGAATCGAATTTCCTCGTTGGAAAGCTAGTGGGCATGCACAGGTGAGATGTCAGGTCAGTGCAACCCCCGAAGTGACTGGCCGCTTCCGAAGCGCCCGCGGCGAACGCAGTAACAGTTTTCCGAGCCGATGCCCGGGCGACACGCCACGCATCTACTGTCACGTCACCAGTGCAGCTAGATATACTGGAGAGAGTGTCTAGATGATTTGTTATTTTTATGGGAGCAAGCATAATTATTGTGAATATTAAATACAATATTTTCAGGCTCTATATCATCGAGGGCAAAGGCATTCAATTCCTGGGAATACCCACTTTTCACTAGTATATTTTTGGACCCCAAAGGTGACAGGTGAGCCTATCGCCGGACCGGGATAAATCTACGAGAACGTTACCCCTAACCACTAAATGCTTGTATGAGTACTAGGAAGGTACTAGAGACTGCAAATTAGAACAATAAAAGAAAATGGTAACTTACATTTGTATAGGTTGACGTCTTGCGCTGCATACTTTTCTATAAAAAACTAGCGACAAGCCCCGGCTTCGCACGGGTGCAATGCTTATAAGATTTTCCCGATTTTCTGTTGAATTTTTTCCTGAATTTTCTTTGCTATAAACCTCACCGAGCCCGAGACCTTTCCAACGAATTCAAAACCGGTGGAAATCGGTTCGTGCGTTCTGGAGTTATAGCGTCAGGAAGGAAAACCCGACTTATTTTTATATAGTAGATTACAGCCACGAATGGAACTATCTGTCTGAATTCGTCGCTGAATACGAGTATCATTTGGTAAAAAAAACTGTAAATTTTAAGCATCCAGTAGCCTAAGCGGGACGACGGATTTTAAAGTCTGGATTTGTTTTCATCTCTCGTTTTCCCTCTTTTTTGGCTTTTATATTTTTCATATTATCCATTATATATTTACAATACATTTCGAAAATGTACTACATATATGAATAATGTAAGATACTGTCCATAAAACTGGCTACATGATATCTGGATAGCTAAGCTGATTGTTATGTTTGGATTGTTGATTTTTGTATTAATTTAGATAATTTGGTAATAATTCATAGCGGTATTTTGACACATGAATCTACGTCTTTGATTATTGCTAAGCTACATTTTACAAGTACCTAAACGATAACAAAATTGTTCAGCAAATAAAGCAAAGATGATAAAATTAGGGTCAGGTCATAACATGTTACGAAGTAATTATTATAACTGAGTCCTGTTCGAGCTACGCAATACCTCTTTCATCCAGGAAAACCATCCGGAACCAGTTCTCGTGAAACCGATCTATACTACCCTCTCAATAAGGTTGCATCGCTCGCATATGCGGCGCTCGTGTTAGCGCATGCATCCGTGTAATTCAGGTGCACTGGGAGCCCGGGAAATTCTTATTCTGATAACTAAAGATTCTTTATACAATGCGTTATACATATTGCTGTTATTAACCTTTAATAAATAGGTTTTGAGTCCAAAATTTGAATAAGCAGACCAGACTAATTATGGCCACAGAATAAGTAATTTTTGTCATTGGTTAATATATATACTTATATTAACCAATGTCAGACTGAGTGATCGAATGATTGAACGTATGAGTTATCTACATCTCATTAGAATTTGAAGCTCTGCGTTTATTGTAATCGGGCTAGTCACAAACTACTTGCGTATCGAAAGTGTATTTGGGTGGAAGTTTAATAATAATAATAATATAATCTCACGCCTTTTTTATCCCCGAGGGGATAGGCAGAGGTATTCCATTACTGGATATACCCACATTTCACGAGATATATTGGACCCCTAAACGTGATAGGTGGTGAGCCCATCGCCGGACCGGGTCTGTTTACACATGTTTCAGAATTAATTCTGAGACCTGCGGGTTTCCTCACGATGGTTTCCTTCACCGTCGAGCTAGTGATAAATATGTAGCTGTATGTTTTTGAAAAACTCATTGGTACAGTCAAGAGCACGCTAAGCTTGACACTTTGGACTTTGACCCGGCCCTGTATTCTATGGCGCGCAGTACAAATCAGAGCTCAGCTTAAACTGGTAGTGTCAAGCTTGACTTGCTCTTGACTGTACATGCCAGGATTTGAAGCCCAAGCCTCACTGATTTTCGGCCGGCTCTTTAACCGTTCGGGCTATCACTTCGGAAGTTTAAAGGTATTTTCAGTTAAAGAGCCTGTTTCACATGACGATAATCAGCGAGGCTCGGGTTCTAATCCTGGAATGTAGGTACCAACGAGTTTTTCAAAACTTACGTACATTTTCATCACTAGCTCGACGGTGAAGGAAAACATTGTGAGGAAACCCGCAGGTCTCAGTATTGATTCTGAGGAATGTGTAACAGATCCGGGCTGGATAAGTGGTGACTTATCACGTTTAGGGGTCGAGTCTCGTTAAAAGTGGGTATTTCCAGAAACGGAATACCTCCGCCTATCCCGTCGGGGATAAAAGGCGTGACATTATTTATTTTTATTTCAAGTACTGTTGTAAGTTATCAGAATCAGCCCTCCAGGTAGATAGAGAAGTGCGGGTGTGTGCGTGCCAGACAGGTGAACTAGTGACGCGGCTCGGCCCGGGCGAACCGGAGCGTCGCCATAGCGACTCCGGGTCTAATATAGCTCCAGCGAATACAATATAGGTAGCTGAAAACAGGAGCGGTGGAGCGGAGCTTATGGCGTTTTAGTTGTGGAATTTAATTATGTTGAAATGCGTTATTTAGGTACTCCCTGTGTATTACATTAAATGTAGATACCTGAATTTACTGTTAATAACTACGTTTATCTGGGATTTTAGGTTGAATGAAGTCTGTTAAAAGTTATTGTTTATTATTTCTCTCATAAAGAAATATATTTAGATACAGGAACAGGAACCCAAAGTAGGAGAACTATGACACTCCTGGAGTGCGATTTTTGAATCTCACTGGTGATATCAAAATCACCGGTGACTAAATTTACCACCGATGACTTTTATGTAACCATTTTCCAAAAGCCTTATTTTTTAAAGTCACACGCTGTTTTTAATAAATCGTCGCAATCACAAAATATCACAATCGAGCCCCGCTGCTAATTCTTCCTAAAAACATACTTTGGCACTTTTGGCAGATGTCACATACGTCAACTGTCAAAAACAATCGCATGGTGATTTCAATTACGAGTTGGTGGGGGCACTCGTGAATTGATATCATAGGTATGACATATGGAAGTCACCGATGAGTTTCTAAAATACGAACTTTCGGAAATCACTCACATCGGTGAGATTTAGTCACTTGGTGAGATTCAAAAATCGACCCCCTGGCTCCACCTCCTAAATATTAACCAAGTTTTGTTATAAAATCCACATAATGACACACCTATTAATAAAACTGACCGATGGGTTTCATTGTTGGTTCGGTTTTATTAATATTTATCTGTCATTTCGTACTGCCAATCAATTCCATTCCATAGATTTCTAGGCTCACATATAATTTAATTTTAAAAAATCAAAAAAGAAATTGTAGCACTCTTCTCTATCGAACTTTCTAGTTTTCTCTCAATTTCCAGTAGCTACATTGATTACATCATACACAGTAAACCAATTCGAAACCCATAGTCAATAAACAAGCCAGTTATTAACCTGGAAAATGAAGTGTAGCCCTATATGGGTAAGTTTAAGCCCGCGCTGTGTCGACAGCGCCCGGGGCTGCACTCAGCTCATGTAATCACACACACTACTACATCCACAGCCAGGGGTGCCACTGATTAAATTTGTTACAGGGCCAGCAGACGCCCGTGACTTTGTTCACCGTGGACCCTTATTTTATACAATATATATCTTTATAAATTATACTATAGGTATAAATATTATAAATGTGAAAGTGACTCTGTTTGTTTGTTACACTTCCACGCCTAGTCCACTAAACCGATTTAATATAACCGATTTCTTTTATAGAAATATTAATTATCAGAGAGTAATGGGTTATATTGTATCCTCGTATTCCCACGGGAACGAGAACTACGCCGTAAATTCAATTCAAAATTCTAGAAGTACTCAAATACAAACTTTGATTTGTGTATTTCATTGTTGTGTTTTTGGAAGATATTTAGTTTGGATTTTATTCCCCCCACGTTTCCTCTAAGTATGTAAATTTTGTATTAAGATACGATAGAATATTGAATGTACCTATGCATAGTTTTCAAACGCTACAATACACTGCACAGCCCTGCTGTCTTTTATTTTTAATTGAGAACAAACTGGTCTGATGAATCTGGATACGTAGCAACCTTATATACAGCGTTTCGCACAACCTTATGTGCATGCTGCTGAATACATAAAACATACAGTCCACTCATGTAATTTCATTAAAGTCGTGAAGGAGATTCAGATTTAGTATTATGGTGAAAATATAATTAACAACCTTTTTTGAGAACTAAGAATCTGACGAACAATAAATGCAACTGACTTCTTATTAATATTATTAATGAGTACTGCATGACACGAACTCATAGTACCTACAGGCTCTGTCTAGTTGGACTTAAATGACCGTGTGTGAAATGTGTCCCACCATTTTTGTGTATTTAAATTGTAATGTACATTGGCGGATCATTGACAAGGAGATTAAACCATAGAATTGAGTAATTTTTTTTGTCAGTAATTTTTTGTCAAAAAATACCTACTACAATACTACTACATAATTTTTTTAGAGTCAAATTGCATCACTCGCTATCACTATCCTCTTTTTAAATTTTGCTATAAAATAGTTCTATAAAAACTAGAAAGGATGCCTGTTAACGCAAAATACTTAATAAAAGGATTCGAACACATAAATGTTATTTCTCTTAAATATTCATCATACAAGATGAGTATTGAAGCACGAGGAAAAGTATCTCCGGCACACAGACGTGGTCAAAGTGAAGAAATAAGTAAGGCTTCCTTAATCTTGCCATTTCTCATCTGAAACCTTGATATAAGCCGATTATTACAGACGGGGACTTTGTCTTATTCTTCTTAAAGGGATGGGATTTTTCTAAATTAAGAGAGAGTTCTGAGCGGATGAACTTAATTTCATTTCCTTTTTTCTCCAACACTGATTGACAACCCTCCCATCCTCTATTCAGAATTCACGTATATCTATGTAGGTATAAGAATATGCTCTACCTAAGTTAGACGTTACATATTTCTAAAGCTACGCCAATAAAAACAATAAATCTGTTTTTCTCATTATGACACGATCATTAACAACACCTAGAGTCGACAGTTCACTGCTTTTTACCCTACTGCACCAGGAGGGTAAAGTTTTTCGTGAGTATGTATATAGTATTTATGTATATGTATTTGTGTATGTTACTTCCTGTAGCCTAGAAGCTTTGAAAGATTTTAAAGTGTGAGGTGCTTTAATAATTAATGTTCTTGTTAATTATTACCCTAAACAAAAAAGCTAGCTATAATAATAATAATAATAATAATAATCTTTTCAACACACTTGCTCATAAAGTGGCTCTAATTTCACTGCAATTAGGCACATAATGACACCTATAATCAAACTGAGACTTTTTGTTTGCTATTATTCACTAGTGAGTTATAGATTTTTTTTTTCAATTTTGTTGCTAGAGTTGCTTTGTTCTTAAAAAAGTTTCGATACAAAAAAGATCGTATTCAATCGTACTAATAAATTAATACACAAATATGGCTTGCTCATTTCATGCAACTTCGTATTTAAATAGATCATTTCAACTTGTACGTGTTTAATAAACAAAACTTTCACTCAAATATAACTTTGGTTTTCTCTGTAAAAACTTTAAATACCCCATTTTGTACGTGGCTAAAACGCTATCCACGACAAACCAAAGAAAAAGAAACCTAATTTTTTTAGTCCATGGCCGATCGCCATTGTAAGATGCGAGCGCATAGGAAAACGAGGCTGTATGGGCCTAGATCCTTTTGCCTTTTCCAAATTATATAAATAAAAAATTGGAAAACCAATTAATTTTCCCCGCCATTGCGAATGATTATTTTAAAATGATTTTTTAGTATTATTTATTCACAAGTGTGTTGAAAAACGTCGTATGATACACGTGTGTATTGATGATTACCGTCCTCGGCTCTCTTATGACCCTCGCCTACGGCTCGGGTCTCAATGGCGCCTCAGCGGTAATCACCAACTTTACTCACTTGTACCATAATGTACTATTATTTCAGGCAATATTTACATTAGGCTATATTTGTACTGTACAGTCAGGTTCTAATACGGAATTAATATTATTCTTTCTTTGTCTTTCGCACTACTTCGTCTTCCAGCACATTACAAAATAGCGGAAGATACTAAGAAACAGTGTGCAAATAGTATAGATAGAACACTTCATTAAAATGTTTCTTTTGTATTTAAAAAAGGTTGCCGCCTGACCAAATAAGGGTTGTTTGGTCTCAGCGCAGTGGCGCGTTAAACGCGTGTACTCATCCGATAAGCAAACACCAAAAGCCAACCACCAGCCGCCCCACCGGCCCCACTACCTCCTGCCAGGCGCAAAAATAATAATTACTCTTTAAACCACTGGCGAGCCTTTGCCGCACGTTTCAAAGGCTTCCTTAATGTTATTTAGGAGTAAATAGCTTACATCCTGGGCACAATTTTTGGGCGGTTTCGTTTATGTAAAAAATTCTCACTCAATTTGTCACTTTGTAAATATTTCTTTAGCAAAACGTTTTTGTGTATACAGTGACTGGACTACAAAGGTAACACAAAAAAGAATTGATCAATTATTAAACTCAAACTTTAGATTTAATAAATAATTATGTTTATGTCATAATTATAGAACTTGGAAACAAAAAAAAAAGAGCCTTGTTTAAAGAGCCTGCTTCACATGATGAATATCAGTGAGGCTCGGGTTCGAATCCTAGCATGTATCTACCAATGAGTTTTTTAAAACTTACGTACATATTTATCACTAGCTTTACGGTGAAGGAAAACATCGCGAGGAAACCCACAGGTCCTATAATTCTGAGACATGTCTAGCAGACCCGGTCCGGCGATAGGCTCACCACCTATCACGTTTAGGGCTTTAAGAATATCTCGTGAAAAGTGGGTATATCCAGAAACGGAATACCTCTATTATTATTATTATTGGAAATAAAAATATTTATTAGATTTTATCGGCAATATAAGAACTGCTGAGCAAATCTCCATGCCTATGCATTTTAAAAATAGTAGCTAATGCAATGCCAAGTTAAAGCCGTTGAGTTGAAAAGAGTCGTTGACATCAGCCGCAGATTTCACAGACGGCTCTAAAAGGGTTTTCACTGATTTGAAGCCAGATTTTAATCCTCAATGCTCTTTGTGTACCATAGGTATATTTGTTGTATCTGCAATAGTAGATAAAACATGAGTCCGGGACCCGGGTCAAAACTGCCTGACCGAGGCCAAGTAGAATAAATACTTATTCTCCACCTCATCCCCTAGGAGGTTACAAAAGGTACAATACAATACAATACAATAACTCTTTATTGTACACTAAAAACAACACAATATGGATACCAACATTAACTAAAGTACAATGGGCGGTCTTATCGATTTTAGCGATCTCTTCCAATATACCTATTCCATTTCTAGAAATACTCACTTATTTTAGCCAGGGGGGTAATTCTACTAAATTTCAACGGTTACAGTTGGATGACAATGACAATGACATGGTCAGTGGATGGTGTTATTTGCTCTGAAAAGTGTCAAAATAACACCATTGTCTGACCATTGATTGGCCCCCAGTGTATTTATCGTGACGTGATCGGTATGCTCAGAATCAATTCTGGGGCCTACGGATTTCTATGAGAGTTGTAAGGTAAAAATAAATATGTAGATACGTATGTTTTTGAAAAAACTCATTACAAACTCATTGTGCAAACCCTTTACCGGAAAAAAAATAAACATGGGCCGCCTACTGTCGTTTTTATATATTTGATAATTCGGCCGTCACTTCTGACAGTTCGGTGTTAAAAAATGACAGGCCTATAGTAAAAGTGACAACGCCGTAGAGCCATTAATTATGAAAATCGTAATTCGGAGAACCACAATAGCCTCCAGGGTCACATACGTGCTAGGACAGCTAAAACCTATCTATTGATTTCAATGTCGATGAATCTGATGGCGCTGAGCGCGAATCGATGTTATCAATAATTTAAAGCAGCTTTTAATCCGGACTTAGCCATTAGCCAGATGGGAGGTCTGTGGGCGAAACGTAATAAAGATTCGTCTCCGGTACGAATCAGTTGTAGGGCTGTTTGAAGTACCTCTTCATCTCCCCAAAGATTTCCCGCTATTTCAAGATTGGCAAAATGTGATTATGTATTTAGGCAACAAGGAAATGTTTTTGACGATATATTTTATAATATTTCTTGCCAAGAGTTTTGATATTATGAGAGAAAAGCAAAAATGAACGCAACATTGGGGGAGAAATCATAAAATATTCAAAAAAGCTTTACTAGAGTAAACGGAAAGGGAATCCTTATTCTAAAAAGAACTTCAGACGAAAATTTTCATAGTCGTAATTATTTACGTTACGATTAGGTATGTACTTGATGCTTCTTCCATTCTTTTTTGTCTCTAGCAGCTGGAAGAGGCCTAATGTGTCACAGGACACGCTGACGCTACGCTACGCTGGATACGCTTATAGTCTAACACATGGTTTTGTTAGCGTTCTTGTACATATTTTATGTAAAGTAATCGCGTTCTCGAAAACGACTGTTACGATTTTGTTTAAATTTAAAAAAGGGTTGTATAAAATTTTTACCAACGAGAAGGTATTTTTATTGATCGAGTAGAGCATATTGAATATTCATTTAAAGAGGAAAATAATTTCGGCATTACTTATTGCAAGTATTGAAACATAAGCATCGTATTGCATTCAGTGATATGAAGAGAAACTCCTATCAATCTTAACATTTTTTCACAGAACTTACAAACGCACGCCGACTCCTACCTATCAGGTCGTAAGAATTTAGGCCAGAGCGAGGTGCCTAAATTGTAATCTAATTTGTATCTTTGTTACGAATAAGCTCAAAAACTACTGAACTGATTAAAAAAAATCTTTCACCAATGGAAAGCTATTTCTGAGTAACATAGGCTATATTTTATTCCCGTATTCCGAAGGGATCCCTCTGGTCTCCTGAAGCCTCGAACAACGCACTGACAGCTCTTTGATAAGTTGTCGCACCTCCAAAGTCCAGATAGTCTCTACCCCAAACGGCACGAACATGTAGCCCTCATTGAGGTTGGTACCTATGTTTGAGCCGCTTCAGGCGTTTAGCGGCCGCAGCGGTTTTCTATTCCCGTCTACTAGTACTTTAGAGTCTTTTGACAAACGTACCAGTGTCAGTTTGTCTACTAGAGGACCAAAGTTTTTGGTCCACATCGATGATCAGTAGCCGAACGGAGCGTGCGCACTCAACACTCGCTAACAGTGAGCATATAGTAACATATAATATCATTGCTCGCTAAGCTGCTCGCCCGCGCGGAATCCGCGCATGAATTCCGCAACAGCCGCTCGGAAATGAATTTCAAATAACCGGAATATTCATACCGTAGTTCTAGGTAAAGAAAAATAGAATATTTTATAGCATTCCCAATATCGTCGCATAAGAGGTTCGGCGGCTGATCTTAACTTAAAATTTAAAAAAGACTTGAGGGCAACCACGCCGAACTTCGATCCTGTAATTTCCGCATAGTGTGATCTTAAACTTACGAGCATACAGCTAGTACGTTACTGAAATATTGTTTATTAAGAAGCCCTAAGGGAATCTACACACGAAACTTTCCGCTGCACTAGTAAAAGCCATAACGTGTTTCCAAATTGCACATGTTAACTAAGTATATTATTATATTGTAGTAGCATATACGCCGCTGTAAGCCGCATATCCTTTGTGTAACGTCAGTGTCAGGCGCACACCAGCACACGTGATATAAAACTTGCACCGAAGTTGCGAACAGGGTTTACGTAACTCGGAACTCAGCTAGTTAAGTCCCGGCAAGCCCGGACCACTTCCACGGCAGCTTGTGTGTATGTGAAAGGACTTAAAAATTTTTGGTTTGCAATTTGTGAACAACCTCATATTTTATTCAAAACACTGTTTGTTAGAAGTTTTTGGAGTGTGAATTTTAGTCAGACGCGATATAATAAAAAATGTGTACCTACTCATACGGACAGGAATAATTGTCAGTGTACACTGAGGAGGTGGAACATAGGGAAGAAGGGAAATATAGATAAGAAAGAACAACCACATTAGCCATGATTTGTTCTAGGATAAGTTGAGATTGTCCATTTCAGTATAAGTACTTAATGTATTATTCAGTGGCAAGTAAAGTAACCATTTTAAATACGAGTAACTAGGTATCTATCGTATTAATTCAAAAAATATAATTACCACTACTACTCCTTCACTTATTACTCTTATTAGACAGCTACTGAATACTTATGAAATATGTATAACCGGCCAAGTGCGAGTCGAACTCGCGCACGAAGGGTTTCGTACCATTATCTATAAAAACGACCAAAAAATCACGTTTGTTGTGTGGGAGCCCCTTAAGTATTTATTTTATTCTGTTTTTTAGTACGAGTATTTGCTGTTATAGCGGCAAGAGGTACATCATCTCTTGAAAATTTCAAATGTCTAACTATGACGGTTCATGAGATACAGCCTGGTGACAGATGGGTAGCGGAGTCTTAGTAATAGGGTCCCGTTTTACCATTTGCGGAACCCTAAAATTGACAAATCGGGAGAATATCTTTGAATATTTCATTGTTCATTTCCAATAGCCAGTGTGAATTTTCATGTAAATTAAAATCATTACCAGAGAAATCATGTCATAAAATAAGTAGATAATTTAATCAAATGTAAATAATTTAAATGTAGTAATAATACCCATCATCACCAAAGTTGATTGATCGAATCCCTGAAGAGCCAAAGACGAATCCATTCTAATTAATTCTGAGCGGCAGAAAAGTAGGTACAGACTATACTTTCCGTCCCACTTTATAATACTTATAGTGTCCTTCACAAAATTAATAAAGAGCGGCGAGGGTGGCTGGAATATCTAAAAGGGCGGCGGCGTCCGGATATAAAAGTTGACGGACATCCGGCGTGATTGAGCCGATACAGGCGTAACGGGTCCCAGGCCGGATCAATGGGGGTATTCCGTAAGCCGCGGGTGCCGCCCGGGAATACGTAATTGTAACGTTAACAATAGTTTGTTGTATCCTTGTGAGAGTAGCTGAGAGACTACAATGTAGTTTAAAAAAACATGTCTAGCCGCAATCAGGGTTGTGATTTTTCGGTTTACAAATATTACATTGTCATTCCTCATAAATCTGTACAAAGGTCTGGTTAAAGTTTAATGGAAAGATTTGGTTTTGCTTTCTAGGGGATGATATGAATCACCTAGGCTCCGCATGGCGTAAATAGCAGGTTTCGCTTAAATTTTGTATTAGAGACACTTCTTCTTCGAGGTTCAAACCTAAGGAAAAAAAACATAACCTGATAATTTTTTTGTCTATCTGTCCGTCTGTATGTACCCTTTTTCTCGAGAACGCGTGGAGGTATCGAGTTGAAATTAAAACCATTTACTTAAGTCTACAGTGCCTTAAAACTGTCAAAAAATCTAAGCTCTAAGTTAACGCAAAAAAATATACGGCCGTTTATGTCGCAAAAAACGTGTATTTCATACTCTCAAGGGAATCAAAATGTATAGGGTACTTTCCGTAGACTATACTAACTACACATATAATTTGGCAAGTAATATCATCTTATCCGACGAATACAGGGAAAAATCTGAAAACTATACATTCATAATTAAATCATAAAAAATATAGATCATAATAGTACACCTACGTAGGGAACCCTCGGTGGGCGAACCCGACTTGCACTTGTAAGGTTTTTTCTCTAATTTCGTGACTCCGGAGAACACCCTTTTTAAACTTAGGAATTTGCTCGACGCTCGTTTTGTTTCCGATGAAATTAAAATCCAGAAGAGGTAAAAACAGACGGCCACTGCTTCTAATTTTCACTAAACATTGCCTGTGCTTTTAGAATTCCGTCACAAGCGAACAAAAAAAATATTGTGTAGGTACTATATTTTAAAAAAACATAGTCCAAGGATAAGTATATTTCAACTTAAATTTCTGTTGAACGTATGCTCGAATTCAATCACACATACATGACAACGAATGTGTATGGAGGTACAAAAAGGTTTATTAAATAAATGACTACTAAATTTAGTTAAATTTGAAAATTTAATTTATAACCTACAACAATCTTCTGGTAAATCCATGAAATCAATTTTACTCTCGATTCAGAACAAACTGCAGATCTTGCGTTTATTATGTTACAAGTTGTGAGTCTTACTATGAGATATGTACTTCTTTTACTTTTTGAGACTGTTGTGAACATGCCCTCTTCTTTAACAGGAAATTGATTTTCAACGACGTACAATACATACCTTTTAATATCCGATACTGTATGATGTTGACGTATTCATAACAAGCAATCCGCCCAAAGCGTTATTCCCTGTATAAATTCGGAGTAACTTTACGCGAATGAAGATCCTACTAACTTACTTTATTATTAAATAATGTTTAAAAGGCAATAAATGAATTTTAATAATTAAAAATAAAAGGAAATTTAAAAAAATGTTATTACAAGTGACTTTTTTGTCCGTTTTCCACCAATCTTGCTGCAAATTCGGCCTAAAGATCAGTGTCAAAAAGACGGAAGTGATGTCCCTAGACACACATGGTCACGAGTCACTGGTCATTAAGGTTGGTGAGGATGTGCTGAAGCAGGTCAATGAATTCCGCTACCTGGGGAGCACTATAACAACCAGGTGTGACCTTGATGCCGAAATTAATAGTCGGATCGGTGCAGCAGCTGCAGCATTTGGGAAGCTGCGTTCCAAGGTCTTCTGCTCGCACGATCTAAAGCTGTCCACCAAGGTATCAGTATACATGGCAATTGTGCTGCCAAATCTCCTATACTCGTCCGAGGCGTGGTGTGTGTATCGCCACCACATACGCACTCTGGATCGTTTTCACCTCAAATGCCTTCGTACCATCATGAAGATCAGATGGTCTGACCGAGTGCGTAATACCGAAGTCCTGCGACGTGCCAATGTCAGTGGCATTGAGGCATATTTAATGCATCGGCAGCTTCGGTGGTGCGGTCACGTATCGCGTATGGCAGGGGAGAGAGTAGCGAAGCGCATCTTCTACTCTGAACTAGAGGAGGGTAAGCGGAAGCGTGGCGGACAACTCCTGAGATACAAAGATGTTCAGAAGCGACACATGAAAAGATGCAACATCGAGCCCTCTCAATGGGAAGATTTGGCAGCACAGCGCCTGGAATGGCGTGGGATTGTGAAGAGGCGAGTTCATGAGTTCGAGGATCAACGTTTGGCTGACCTCGACGCTAAGCGCGATGAGTTAAAAGCCCGTCCACCCGCCGCCATCAACTACAATTTTGTGAACGGTGTGCTCACGTGCCCTCACTGCGCACGGGAGTTTGCCGCAAAGATTGGCTACATTAGCCATACTCGGGCGCACCAGCGTCGCCAAGCAGACTAAGAGTCGAAGTGGTCGCCATGGCCGAATACGGTCGGAGCTCATCATCATCATCAGTATTATGTAATGATTTTGACTTATTTTATTAATAATTGTATCCATAATATTTCTACGATTTATTTCAATAATAATTATTTATACACCACATTTAAGCTGAGTGAATAGCTGATGCACAAAATATTATACGTCCTACAATATGTACTAGTTAACACAAATAAATGATGATTGATTGATTGACTATAGGTGTGCTAGTATATTCGACTTACAAAGAAATAATACATTCATTTACAATGTTTACAGATAACAAATGTAGGACAGTGCCCAACTGGCTGCAATCCCTCTCTGGATAGCTAGGCTGATCCTTTAACAGAGATAACTGCCAACCCCCTGGTCACCTAAAGCCGCGGCCAAACGCACTTACAGCTCCTAGATAAGCTGCCGCGCCTCCGGATCCCACGGTTCCATGGTCTCCACCTCAAACGGCACAAACATGTGGCTCTCATTGAGAAAGAAAGAAATAAACTTCTTATTCGGCATAGAAAAAAAACAACATAAATTACGGTAGGTATCATATATAAAAACAGTTTTATGCCGAAAGGGTAGCACTGCTCTCATAGCTTGAGTTACATTCGACAAGACCTAATTCCTTCGTGTTAACATAGCTTACTCTGGTTAAAGGCTTATCGTTAGCGTTAAGTTAGTTCTCGTTTATTAAGGCACGTGTTCCACTATCAACAGGGAACCGACTGTGTCTCTCTCTCAAGAAACATAATAAGTACAATATTTGGATTTAATAAAAATAAAAGAGTTACATATATTAGTAATTTGTCGTTGACTGTTCAGATATTCCTCGGAGTCTATCCACTAGATTGCAAAGGTAAAACAAAAACTAGTTGCTGTGATGTCTATAATCTACACTAACATTATAAAGAGGAAACATTTGTATTTTTGTACATTTGTAAGAAATAAACTCAAAAACGACTGGACCGATTTTAAAAATTATTTCACTAGTGGATAGCTACATTATCACTGAATTAAATCTCAATGGTCTCATCTGTGTAATTTTTTTATGATCGTGCATATTTATTTGAATTGGTTTATAATAATGTTAACTATTCTGTTGTAGGTAAGTACCTACTTATTATTAGTTATACTTTCTGAATTGGTTACCATAGTAAAAATTGATTCACTCTAAGTTTAAAAAAGAAGTAAATAGGATAAACTTAAAGTACTCGGAACAAGTCCTATTTATTACTGAAGGCTAAATAATATATTCACCAAGAAAAACATAAAAAGGCCTCGATAGACGCTTTGTAGTATCCCCCAGGGGCAAGGCAGTCATGGATGTTCCATTTTCCTTCGTCAACCCTTTGTCTAACTTCATGGGTCTACATTAGAACCTACACAACATCCATAGGTACAACAATGCTACTTACCTGCTGGTAAACATTTTCATTTGTATTCCAAAATTAAATTTGGTTTGTAGTATCTTCAATTCTTCATGTAGGGATGGTAAAACAAATGGACATGATTTTTAGAGTAATTCGATGCCCGGGAAAAGACTTGGACTATGTTTTTTTCAAATCGATACAGTAATTTCGGAGCCTATTCATGACACACAAAAAACAAATTACTTGACTCAAAGTATTTTAATATGGTAGGGTATAAAGCGAACAAAATCTAAAACTTATAAGTCTAGTGTGATTACGTTCCAATGACTGATGCTTGAGACCAAAGTTTTTGTATGAAAATATTCCGAGGGGCCGCTCTATACCCAAGTACATTTAAATCTCTTTGGATAAATGCAAGTACCTAACTTATTACGAATACAGAAGCATTAAGTGAAATAACACGTACAAGCATCAAGTGCTGCATGATGTACGAGGTACACGGCTCAGTGAGGCTGTGTCGGTCACGACTCAAAGGAAATCTCATTTCACGACCCTCCCCCGGGCCACCCGCCTCCCCGGCGGACATCTATTAAAATTATTTGAGAAAACCCAACACTTTGCCCGGCCGGCCATCTCCCTGCGGCCGTCAGTCCGGTTCCAGCATATTTTATACTCTGCAGCTCTTTTGTTAGGTATGCCAAGCCGATGAGCTTAAAAATTAGGAACACTTGTGAAATGTTTTATTTTTAAGTTTGCTGTTCCGAGCAATTTCTCCCGCGTATGTTTCGTTTCCGTGGAAAAATTGTAACCCATGTTACTCCCAGAAAAGTAAACTTTCCATTTGTAATAGTAGATTGTTATACAAGGGTCGGAAGGAATCAATTCCGACGAGGTATTTAGACGCCCGAGTGCAGCGAGGGCGGATATAGTCCAAGTAGGAATTGATAACTTCCACCCGCGTAAAAAACTCTACTTTTCATTTCGAATTCAAGGAAAGTAAACAAAAAAAATTACAATTTTACAAAAATTCAAACATGCTAAAACGCAATAATACCTACAAAAAAAAATTGTCAACAATACAACCAAGGCGGTTAGAAGAAAGAGAAACTTTTTCTTTAAATTTGTAAGATGATTGGTCTTAGAGGTTAAACGTCTTGGAATACTACATCATAGAGTCTAACCTAAATAACATTACAAAAATAATATACAAATCCTTCCTCTTTTTAATAATATGTACAGTTTTTAGCCGAGTAATAGTGTTCTGTGCTTATTAGTGTCGATGAAAACAAGATTTTGAATTTCGGAACAACTTATCAAATTATTACTCTTTTTTTAATTTTAAATATGGAACGCGTACCGCCCCGCGCGTGGGCTATTTTCTGTTGTTTATACATACACTCACAAGGCCGCACCTTTTTTTCTTATTCTAATTGATGTAAAAAGTTTCGTATCCCTACTAAGTACCCAAAGAGGTTGGAAGAAAGTCATTCTCTTTCATAGAGAAACTCTTTCTTTAAACATCTTTGCCAAATGTAGTACTATTTTTTTTTAATTCATTCCCGCCCTAAGGCCGGAAGCAATTACTATGAGTCTTTCCCGACCGAGGGCGGGAATCACAGCCCTGAATGTCTCTGCGGTGGGAATCATCGCTTCCGACCCAGTACTCAGATCAAACATACACTACTTTCCGAGTATGAGATATGAAAAATTATTTTTAAAATCAGTTCAGTAGTTTTTGAGTTTATTCTTTACAAACATACAAAAACACATATCTTTCCTCATTATAATATTAGTGTAGAAGTTTAGATTAGTGTAGCAATGTAATTCTCATTGTTAACAAACTATGTACCGAAGCGTAGCTATGGTAAATCCTCGAGAGATCGTTTGGCAATACGAAGTGTTGTTCTTAGGTTCGGTGCTCATTTAGGAATACTTGAAATTTTGCTACGCGAATTGATTTGTAGTCTTAGCTTCTTTGAAAACTAAATGAACAATTTTTTATATACTAGCTGTTCCGTCTGTTCCTGTGGGAAAATTATGAACTATGTTACTCCCAGAAAAGTAAGCAATTGGCATTAAAAAAACATCAAAACACAAATTCTAATCGCAGCATTATATATAACCCATCTTCCATGCTTCAAATTGCTCTACCTATTTAAATACGTAAACTTTAAGCAACCCTCTCAAGGTACATGTTCCCAGATCGTCGTAATCCGATCTATTGTGCTATGTACTTGATATAATCCATCAAATTCACACTGTTCGACGAGTACCATAATTCGACGGCCGCGAAACAAATGATTACAAATGAACAGGGCGAGGGAGGCGGGGGCGGTGGCGAGGCGCTACTGGGGCGATCGCGGGGCGCAAGCGGGGCGAGGCGCGGCCGTTGCCGGGGCGACGCGAGACGATCGATGCCAGGCCCGTACCGCCCCCCTCAATTAAACAATGATTCACACGTTAAGCGATGACGAGCACGCGTAATGTGGTGTTCGACCTGATATTAATATCCAGTCTGCACCGAAGTATCCGCTGGTGGCTCAAGTGGGAGCTGTGAAACGAGGGATTTTATATTGCTCGAGGCATCAGGACTTATGTTTACGGTGTCTGTTCTTTCTTTAGGTTCTTAATTGATCAAAATTGTAATAATCCCAGCCGAATCTGTTCTGAAGTATTTGATACTCTTCGAAGTATTTGACTTATTAAGTTAGAAAAGGCAATGATAATAAATAATACGATGAAGAGGGCAATACTGTAAGATAATCTGAAACGAAAAACCAATTCGATAGAGCAGTTCTAGTTTCGTGGCGGCTAGTTTTATAAGCCAAACATTATTCAGTTCTCCAGAGGCGTCCTCGCATCTTTATTGGGTTTTCCGCCCGCGGTTCACTGGGCTCCAAGTTAGGAACTTGTAAACTCTTCGGGAAGAATAATTTCGTATATTTGTGGGCCCGCGTGCCGTTTGTGACGGCTTTGTTCCTTTTTGGCACGACTTGTGTTTTAAAGTTTGGTGAAGCGATAGCAGCCCAGCGGTAAACAATGTTTATATAAAAGTTACAGTCAAAATATAATGTCTCTTCTACAATATTATAGACAGGAAATATTTATTTGTTGGTGAATTTGTTTGTGATGAATAGGCTTGAAACTGCTGGGCAGATTTTAAAAGTTCTTGCTCCTATGGAAAGCTTACTTTTCTGTGAGTAACATGGGCTATAATTTAAATTTAACTAAGTAAAATCTTATTCCTATTGTATTTCCGGAGCTGTAAACGTAACAACTGCTGGATCCATAGCCAAGCCGGCGTTACACATGTCTCAAAAACAATACTGGGGCCTGTGTGTTTCAACACGACGTTTTCTTAACCGTAGTACATAAATATGCACGTCTTTTGAAAAGTCATTCTTACATGCCTTCACCAGGACAGGAGAGTCGTCTGTATAGCTCAATAGCTTTTGCCTAAAGCAGTTATTTTTATGGGCTTACTCTTGACCCCAGACTAGCCCGAGAGCAAAGATGGCGCCTACGATGGGACGAGCTTGCCCAGAAGATGCCTGTTCACTCGATCCTTAAAAAGGCTTCTGGGTTATATGAACTCGGAAATACAGACACCGGCAGGTAGTTCCACTCCTTGGCAGTGAGCATAATAAAAGATCTTGAAAAAGGTTTAATTGGTAAAAAAGTTTAATAGGTAATTCCATTCGTACCTCAGCGTGCAGACCACCAACGTTTGCAATGTCAATAAATGGAAAGCAGTCGCCAACATCATTAAGTTGTAGAGCGCTCCGCTGTCACCGGTGGGAAATATCCTGCCTCCTACCTAACGCCCGCACCGCGTTGTAATGATTTATGTCAACAGCACGCCGATACGCTCTTTGTGTGCCAGTTGCCGATAATACAGTAGGTATTTCAGGTTATTTCTCATGACTATAGTCTGCGAAAAATTAAATGTCAGGATAAAACCATTTTTACAGTAGGTACGTAATTTTTTAGTCAATTTTTTTTTGCGGTCGAACGCTAAATACTCACGTCTCTTAGGATTAAAATGCTGGCGAGCCGCGCACTATAATTATCATGGGAGGCGCTCTGCTTTAAACTCTGCATCAATTTTTCAACGCGAGTGAACCGCTGGAAAAAATGGGAATTCTGCGCCAGAGCGCGCTATCTCCAGCAATGAGGATTTAATTAAAATGCACAGCACTTACATCTGGCCGCGATCCTGCCCACTAGCGCCCGTGCGCGCACATTGTTAGCCGTGCCGGTGGCGCTCCCAACCCTTCTAATTAAATGATAAACACTCCTGGCTTTGCACAGGTATTCCGCTTGTCGTTTTGATAATCATTTCTTTGATGTCCGCTTTATTCGGGGGGAGTATTAAAGTGAAACCTAATTGCTAGCCCTAGCTGGTTTTGGGATGCGAGTGGGGTCAGCCAAACTTCGGTCTGTCTGAGCCGATAAAAGCCCGGGCGCTGCCGGTCAGCCGTATTTAAACGAGCTGTTTTAGTTGCCGGGAGCCATAATATTGGCCGGCAACAGCACGGAGCCGAGCCAATCGCTTATTGGGATTGGCGGCAAAGCCTTTGGGCGCCCGCGGTCGCTGCAGCCTCCCATTTTAATGTTACGTAACTGAACCGAATTAATACCCTGTGCACCAGCCAGCTCAAACGCGCCCGCCATCCCATTTCGAATAAATATTGTTTCGGTCTGTGTAAGAGGAGAATCAGTCTATCTGCTGTAATTAAAAGTCCGCTGAGCTTGAAAATCCGCTTTTAATTTGTGGCTTTCATCGATTATTGCGAAATGTATGGAGTTGCGGCGAAAATATAATAATCACTACATTGGGCAGTATGAAATGCGATTTTGATTAATGTGTTTTAAAAATATGCATACCATCTATACCTACAACATAAGAAATGTTTATTACACAACATATAATAATTATATACACAATAGTATATTAGGCCCGCACGCAGATTGGTAGATTGGGTTACGCTAGTACAATTTTTCAAGTTTGAACAAAACGAAAACTGAACCAGATTTTTTGTGCCGTGCAAAACACGGAGCTGCTCGTAAAATGACACATCCATTCACTGCTTGACCTCTCCCGAAATTGCATAACCAGCGTGGTCGTTACAACCACACCGGCATAGCAGGGCTACGAGTGCCTCACACACACAACAAGGTGTCCTATCATAGGTGATAGCGAGTCTCGTCTCTCGTCATGGCAACGTGGAAATTAGACAATGAGCGGTGAGATCACAGCGGGTGGCGAGGGCTCGGCCCCTGGGAAACTGAGCTGTTATTAAAAAATCTCCAACAGCAATTTGATTAAATGCTCGTATAACAAGGTTCGGCAAACATCTAGCTATAATTAAAACAGACGGCTCCCGGCTTTTGTTGAGTACCTAACCAAACAAGGTTCTCGGAATAGATTAACTATTAATTTGTGATTGGATTTAGTACTTCAAACTTGGGATCTAGTTTGTGTTGGTCGCAGAAATAATAGTCTAGAAATATTTGTGGTGAAAATATTTCTGTAACTGTATTAATTTATAACCTTAAAAAACCACGAGTCACGGCTCGGGCAATGAGTATTCTGCAATCAGTTTTTTTACATGGTTTTTACAGGAGTAGAGCCACAGAACACTTTTACTAAGTAGAGCTGACAGATTTGACACACAAGTAGATATCAAACCGCAGAGAATAAGGTTCGCAACGTGCCTTATTGGTGATAGGTTTTTTAAAAATATGTCAAAAAAAATAACATATGTAGGTAAATGTGTCCTAATCTTTGAATTCTTACTTTTGACATGTTTTCCTAAATGCATCCTATCCCACTGCTTAAACTACTAAACCGATTTTTTTTTTTTTTTTTAATTGGAAACTACATTATTAAAATTATGACCGTGTTATGATTAGGTATGCCAAATTTCAACTTTCTATCTCGAATAACTTCAGAACAAAATGTATGTGCCAGACCGGGATTATCTAGTAAGTTTTCCATTTTCCTAAAGGTGTGGAATATTAAAAACACCTTTATCCGTTCAATAAACCAATTAAAAACGGCTCTACATTTATCGCTCAAAGTACATTAACTTCTCATGATTATTTGTGTAACAGGACTCAAAACTGTTCCTACGAATTTCTAAAGTACTTATCAGGTACCCACTCTACTCTACACTGACAAGCGTGTGATGCATCCCGTTCCAATTAACTATGGAACCCCTGTATTATAAGTGAACAGCAAATTTTACGAGTGGTTTCGGATTACTGCAATGTACTAACCTACCTAAACTTAATATCATTTCATTGAAATAATTCGCTGTGGAAATTATTTTTATTAGAATAGATTTTAATTTTTTTTAGTTAGACAAGTATTTGTATGACACATACATAACACAACAACCAAGAGACGATATCATATTTTTTTCATACTCCAGTAAAATTCAATGAGTATCGGCTGTATGTAGTTAAAATTACATGTTTTCAAAATCATATTTTAGGAAAACATAGTGTTGAGGTAAAAATTATGCTCTCCACGCATACTTTTAAGGTTTTTTTATGAATGCAGTGACAAGGTAGTTTTAAGATTAAGAAAATGTTTAATCGATGCTTTTCGAAATAAATGTTACCATGACAAAAATTCGAAACAAAGCAACACTTACGAAATAAAGCAAAGATATCTAAAATAATTGGAGCAAACGAAAGTAATATGTGCTCGAAGCAAGTGTTGGCAACTATTTCAGGTGTGGCTTAATCCCAGTTAGCAGATTACCGCGATTGTGTGGCATAAGTGAAATTTCTTCATTGGATTATGTGGAGCATGTAGTGCAAAGTGTAATAAGTATTTGTATGGGGTGGGGGTGGTTTCCCGGGCTGTCACAGTGTAGGTACACCGGTGGCCCCTTTAGTAACTTTCTGATATCGCCATGGACGTAGTATGTATATGTATACCAATTGTTGTCGATGGAAATTTCATGAGATTTTTTAAAAATATGAACAGAAAAGACAACACAGAAAAATTTAAACATTTTTTGTTTCATTTGAAAAACATAATTACAAAAGATCTAATAAATTAACAAAGAGATTACCGCGTTACTTGCAGTTAAAAGGGAAAGAACTTCATCTCAAATCTCTCTAAATCAATAATGTCAGCTTCTCTTGATAATTAAATCCAATACAGATATCCTTTGAAAGAATTTCACTTCTTTTCTTTCAGTAGGTATCGTTTCTTTTCTGAACAATGACTTTAGTTTTATATATGTACGTATTATGGTTTTAAAATATATAAACCCTAATTCTATCTAGTTTCTTGCTTTGCCGTGCCTTTTTGTTTGTAATTTAAAGTTTAAAACAAGTACAAATAGTAGCAATGAAAGGAACCTACCACTTTTAATACACTGTGGTTTTGGGGTGGTGGCGATCGAGCAGAATCAAGGGCGCACGGGTCGTGTGCGGTGGGTGAGGGAGCCTGCGGGACCCGCGGGCGCAGGCGGTGCGCGCGGGAGGGATGCTGCGCGGGAGGCGCGCAGATCAATATCTCGCGTTGCCGGGGCGACGCCGCGCCAGACCGAGTGCCTCCCGTACTACGCCTGCCCACCCCCTACCCACTACTCGCTTTATTTAATACATACCATATCTGGGATGCGAGCTTTTTCATGCTAAATGACAGGGCAGCGTAATACAACAAAGCGCTGTGTCAGCGTTGCCGTAATATTGAGCGGTGCTATCGCGGTGGTGGTGGCTTCACAAAAGGAAGCAGAGACGGTGCCGATGACATTGACCTCGATCCTGTTTCTTGGGTTTCCAAATATTGTCATTTGTCTCAATAAACATGTCGGAGGCAGTGGGGGCCGCTACCATATGGCGAACAGAGCGATCGCTCCAAGTTGGAAAAGGGCGCTGATAAGCGTCAAAAAGATTACATATAAAAATATAGTACTTAGATATAATATTTCTTCTTTCACTTATAGTTCCTGAACCAAATAAAGATCTCTTAATACATAGTTTCGCCTCTTTTATTTGTATGTCAGAATTCAGAGGAGTACTTACCTACCCAAAAGTTGTTTAGCAGTTATTAAAAAATGTGTAATTTACA
This sequence comes from Ethmia dodecea, assembly GCA_963855545.1. Taxonomy (NCBI): domain Eukaryota; kingdom Metazoa; phylum Arthropoda; class Insecta; order Lepidoptera; family Depressariidae; genus Ethmia; species Ethmia dodecea. Next base: position 4,518,057 of record OY979437.1, read on the forward strand.
TTTTAATGAAGCAGATCTTTGATAAATGCAAGATAAATGTGCCAAATAACAAGCTCAGTCTCTGGATAAAATGAGTGGGACATTAGATGCAGACGCGTATTACGACGACGCTATGGTTTCCTTGTTTTACGGAACTCTTAAAGCAATTGGGGATATTATTGAGATTTTTTATGCTCCCGCGGCTCATGCCGCACTAGGTGCACTCTTGAGCACTGTTGGAAAAGGACAGCTTTCTGTGACTAAATACTTTCTGATTGTCCTCAAGCGGAGTTTCATGCTTATCGATCGTCTTCGGTTCATCCTAAAACGTAAAACTAGCCATCGATACAGGAGTAAGTCGTGAGCTTGTGATTGCGTCACGGTATCGGTGGCGCGAGAGAATTACACGGTAAACACTAGAATCCTAGCTGGCTGTGATAACAAGGGCACTCGGAGCCGAGCTTTGTCTCGAGAGGACTCAATACATTGGCGGCATTAATCCGGCATTGTTGTGCCTCTCTGCACCAGGGAGCGGACCCCTTCGTTTGCTATAACACTGTTTGGTTTTCCGAACAAGAATTGATACAATTTGTTTGGTGATTCTACTTAGTTTGTTTTTTTTAATTATATGTAACTACTGGCGGGGATGTTGCACTATGTAGCACGACTACGGATGTTTTTTTTTCTTTTATGTTATAGCTATGATGAGGATAACTACTCTTCATGAATAGACCTTGAATATACCTCCTCCTTTATTAAGGAAATAAATACATTTTATTATTATTTAATTATTATTATACCAGTCAAAATCGTTTCTACTCATTCTGAGTTTTGGTGATTATCAGTGAGAGTGGAGCGGTATAATACAATAGACGACTGTTGAGTTCTAAAATAGGTATATTTATAAAGGAAAAACCAGGAATTTCTAATAAATAATTTATTGTTAAATAGAGATCAATGAATAATTAATAATAAAACTTAAATAATGAAAGTGTAACAATATTATCTATAATATTAAGGGTAACTAATGTCTATCACAACATTCACAAGAAACTAAATAAATATAACATTGGAGGGTCAAGAAATTATTTAAATGGTACCTATTTTTAAAGGATTGTCCATGATTGTTATAAATTCAGAAAAAAATACTCTAAAAATTATTGTTGTCTGATTTAAAATTTCAAGACAATTCGCAAAACGTAGGTATGCATCCTCGTTAAAGAGTAAAATTATCGAGGTAATTTTATTGTCATGTCTGGCAAAGGTCAAATAATTATTTTGCTTTGACCTCAGCCCTATTTTTATTTATAACTGACGAGGACCTGCCACTAGTGATACTGTCTTTATTTCAACCTTGACATAGGCCGATTGGCGTTTAGTCAGTCCAAACTACTATTAACTCTTACATCCGTGTATTTTTCAAGGAAAAATCCTTTACAGTATTGTTATAAAACATGACAAAAAGGAATTTAAAGTTGACACTGCTGCTGTCACTTTCTTGGAAATAATTTTAAAAAGCGACAGCATCTGTTTTTAACAGTGCCTTAATGTAAAATCCGTTATGTAATGTTTTCTAACAGCCAGCAAGTATACTCTCAACGTGCAGAAGATGTAGCATGATTGGGTGATAGTTAAACCAAATATCTTGCCGAGGAAAAAAAAACACCGCTCTGGTATCAATTCCTAGACATAATAGGTGTATTGTTCCTCTCCGCCCGTGGGAACCGGCTGATTGACTGGCTATAGGTTCGCGCTGTGTAGATATATTATTATATAACCCTTATTTATGTTTAGATGTGATTACCCATCTCATGCTGATCCTGGTCACGGCACCAACTGTAACTACCAAACGCCATCCTCTCAATCTTGTGTTACGGAGATGGAATTATCTAGAACCTAGAAAGGTAGCTGAGTGAGTAGCGCCACGCCTCTCATGATCCAGTGATCTGGTTCCTTCTTGGTGGGCAGCCTCATGAACAAGATGTAGTTGGTAGAGTGCCCCGTGGTCGACAAAACCCCGCGCCGGTCACCTGTCTTGTATAGCGGGCAGTTGTAGAATACGTCCTTCGGTATGTCTTGCGTTTTGAGCGGGATCAACCAGACCTGAATTGATTTATTTATTTTGGAGAAACTAATCTTTTTATAAAACAAGTGTTATACATTAGACAGCACTTAAAAATTGTTCTAAACCTAGAAAATTGATCATATATTTTTCCAATTTCACTTTTTTCAATGGTAACTACTTACATACATACTGATGAAATATACATGGAAAATAAGTGGTTTATATTTGAATACTTAATAAATAATTTAGAAAAGAACCTGAGTCATATTATGTGTTCCCTAATTCGATGGTCAGATTAGTTTTGTTCTTTACAACTACTATAATATTTTTGAATATATGGAATGTGGAATCAAGCGACTCGAACAATTGGGGCAGTAGATACGGCAGGCCTTACCATCTAAGAGAATCTTTAAATATCCGACTACGTCAAATGGCATTTGGTTACCATTTAACGTTCAATTCGACGTGATATTAGAATTGGGACTAGATTGAGAATAGTGTTGAACAGTTTTTTCTTTATAATTTTCTATCATTGCTATGACCAGACAAGCGGCGTCAAATTATATATTCCGCAATGAAACTTAGGTGGTACGGCTGCTGTACATATACAAAAATTCTATGAAGGTAGCAAATAAGGATAATCAATTCTCAAAAGTACAATAAAATTCATATTTACAATAGGGAAATCGTCGTATAGTATCTTTGGGAAAGACTCGTCGACGTAATAGGCGTCCATGTTCCACCGCGCGCCTTCCATGAACAGACCGTAGATGTATACGCCCTCGTCTGGGGGCTCTGTCTTCTCCTGGTCGCGTTGTATCTGTTGATTGGTTTGAATCACTACGAATAGATACTTCTAAGCCATCCGAAGGTATAATTTGATTATACATAGGTATGTAGAGATTATTCACAAAGAGATAATTTTGGAATTCCTAATCATTTACCTTTATTTGTTTTGGACCGCTTAACGTGATAGACGGTGAGCCTTTTCCCAGATCGGGTACTACTACATGCCCCAGAAAGAATCCTGGGCCCTTTTGGTTTCTTCATCATATTTTCCTTCGTATAAGTTTAAAAAAATCATTGATACATGCCATTTTAGCTCAGTAACTAGGCAGATGTAGACGCAAACCCAGTTGATTGTACTTTAATATTGAAAAACATAATAATATGCTGCATCATTTGAAATTGACCATAATAAGGATTTTTGACAAATACTAGACTGAAAATATATAGAAGAAAATATTTCTGTGAAGCTTACTGAAACACAATTTTCGTAAAGCGTCGTCTTTCAAGTGTATAGTAAAGCTTGGACCATATCTCGAATTCGTGGGTACTGCAAAGGAAGTGGGCAAACATTCATTACATAATGGACCTGTGCGATTTAATGTATATTTACACATATCTTCAAACTAGGAAACCGGAATTAAAGATCTCCAGATTCCGTTTAAAACAGTTTAAATGTTCTGCTTCTCAAATAAACTGCAGCATGTATACGAGCACTCCTGAGCGGCGATGGGCTCACCACCTATCACGTTTAGGGGAGGGGGGATATACTGGTAAATCAATTATTATATATTTTTGTTATTGTTACACTTGTTCTAAGATATTATCTGTTAGGCTTCGCAAGTCTCCATACCTCATAGTGAAAGGCGAGCTGGTCGATGGGGATCCTGTACTTCCTGGCGTAGCTCTGCTGCGCAGCGGTGAGGAACGCCTGCGGGAAGTAGAAGCCCGACAGCCAGAACACTATCGGGGGACCGTTTGTGTGCCAGTGCTATGGGGAACATAATTTATTTTGTTGATAAAAATATAATCTAGATAATTATATAAAAATCTAGTGTCACGGTGTTTGTGGTTGAACTCCTCTGAAACGACTCGACCGATTTTAATGTTTTTAGTATATTACTTAGGTATGATAATAGATTTATTAATAGGTATTTTTCACCCCCTACCCCGATTACGATGAAACTTTATTTTTGTGGATGCGTCAAAAAGGGTTCTTAAAGAAGAAGAACTAAATTCCCGAAGGACCGAGACAAAACGGGATATGCTTATGATTAGTTAGATAAATCATGAGTGTCACCTGCAAGAACTGCAGCCTAGCCAATAAGTCGTTGAAGTAAGCCGCGAGAGGTTTGAGCGATGGATAGCTCTTCCCAGCCCATAGTGCCGGAATGCGCCCGCGGACCATGCTCGTTAGTACTTCTTCTGTTACATCCGTTAATACGCTCACACCTAAAGCAATAATATTGATAATATATTAAATAATAATAAAGCGAATACAACTTAAAAGTTCTAAGAAGGAATGTTATCAAATGTATAACTACAGAATAAAGATACATGGGTCTTCTACAAATATAGGGAGAGGTTCCTTGGTACGTCTTGCAGAGGCATTACGAGGAAAGTTAACAAAGTTCTTGATAGAGATTTAACAGTCTGTCAGCAAATTTTTGCTTAATTTGCCTTTCGGAAACCCGGGGTGAGATTAGCATACCTTGAACAGCACCGATGACAGCACGGGAGCTAGTGCGTACAACTTGCACAAGCCGTTCGTATCTCGCCGCCTCCTGGATGACCACAATGGACATGGGCGTCATGTCCTGCGGCTTGATATCTCCTTCGTGTGAAGGGCCCGACAGGATCTTCGCTGGGAGACGCGCCAGCACGTCTTCGGCGATCCCCATGGCTTGTTGCTCGGGCGTCTCGCCTGCCCCCCCTGACGCCATCGTGTCCTGACAACGCAGTTACAGTTATGTTTTACTACTACGTCATAGAATCTAGAAAATGCTGCACATGCACGTGGTCATTTTTGATGGCTATTAAAATATAAACGACTACTAGCGAAAGCGTGCGTCTTCTATCATAGTGGTAGAAGTCCTTTGTCTGCGCAGCCCATTCCGTATTTTTTGTTTGAAAGAGTGACAAACATTATCCATCCAACCCTACAAAATTATCTACATTTTCCTTGATGCTGACAACTAGGACTAGTATACATTATATTTTTTGTGATATTTCTTATTCCTTCAGTTAATCACAACTGATCCCTAGACAACTTTAAAGTACCAGTTCTATAGATTAACACACCTAAAAAAAATCTGCTTGTTATACTTCTAACTTCTAAGTTAAGAAAGAGGAACCAATAATCATAGAACAAGAAATGTGAACATTGAAAGGGTGTGCAAAAAGTAAGAGAGTAAACTGACAATGAAGACCAATGGTGCCGTAAGTGATAAAAGAACAACAATGAGAAGTACCTAAGACCAATCTAGCAAAGATAAGGTTTCTTTAGCGTCACTTTAAGCCACCGGTGCTCTAAGCAGACAATTAGCAGTAAGCTAAATCAAAATATCATAACTATAATACACATTGCAAAAAACAATTACAGACACAGATCGTTATCAAAATCATAAATCCTTACCAAATGTTTTTGCAGAAGATCCTTAAGGCGTAAAACAGAAAAAAGTTTAATTAATCATTAATGTCCAAAACTACAATGATTTGTAGATAGTTTTGGTAGTTACTTACCATGCGATCCTGCACGCCGATTTGCAAGATGAAAATGAAACAATAAATACATTATTTTATCTGTTATAAATACAGTTAATATACGTATAATGTGGTAGTTACTATAGAAACAATTAAATAATGAGCCTAACCTATTAATTTTAAAACAACTAAATACTTATCTCAAAATAATCTAAACTCATAACATAAAGGATGTTTAGGACTTCCAAAAGTTATGAATTTCCTATGACATCTACTCAGTTAATACTAGTTTTTGCAAACTAAAGTCTATTTATTGTTTTTTTATTACGGGCAATATATACTCATTAGGCTATATTAGGCTATAGATAGGTACTCATTGAATCTCATTGAAGGTCACCATGCATCATCGCTTCTTGAATAGTTTTACCTAAGGAAGTAAGGATTATGGAATGCCGACTATACTATTGCGTGTTACCTGCGTGAGAATAGCAGTGTTCAACAGTTCATTGGCCTCTCGGAAGTGCTTGGTGATATCGGCGTTGGAGTGGAAGCCGAAAACGCCTGGCGGCGCAGTAACTGGCAGCGACCGGGCGAACGCGATGAAATCTCCGTGCTCCTTCAGCGTCGGTATGTGGTACACTCCTGCTCGAAAAAGCATGATCTCTTCATCTTAAAATTCGATTTTATTAAGAAAACTAAGTTCGCAAAAACACACATTATTCTGCCTCAAAGATATTAAAAAACTATAAACGAGTAAACGAGCCATCTGATGGTAAATGATCACTTTCGAATGGGCATCTGCAATATCAGAGGAATCAACAATGTGTTGCCGACCTTTGAGAACTACTGTTTTGTAGAAACTTACAAGGTCGTTAAACTGATCAGTTTCTGGAGTTCTTTTCTGTAGCAGCTAATAATAAAATTTCAGTAGCAAAACTAGCAAATATGAACAGATTAGTGATGTGACCTGTCGGATCGAGCGGGTAGTTGTGTTCGGAGATGGCACGCGGGTTGTAAAACTTGAAGAGGATAGTGTTGAGGCAGCGCCGATCCCAGTCGTCGGTCACACGCCCGCCGTAGTTGCACTCGCCCGTCAGGTATCGAAGTGCTACGAATTGCACATCCTGCGAAACAACATACGTGATTTCTATCTACCTCTTGTCTGTCAGAAATAGAACATGGTCATAAAGTACGAACTCTCCGAACGAACTGCACATCGATTGCATTTGAAATTTCTGTAAATTCAGATCTTTAATGTTAAATCGTTTCTACGCAGCGATTGTGTTGAAATTTACATACTTAAAGAAAATACCAGGCATATTGACTCATTTGGTAGTTGCTCTGCTTTCTGTCCCAAAGGTAGATGGTTTAATGCCTGCTCGGGCCAACATTTATGTTCATGAACGCCTATGATTGTTGGTTACGTTACGTGTTTTGGTGTTTAAATACCTATATAAAATGTATCCTTGCAGTTTAGTACTTACTACTTCGTACTAAAGGTACAGGCTAATGTTACTGCTACTGCTAGGCAATTTTAAAAAATAAAAAATAATTTTGAGCTGTGAATGAATTATGTCCCACAATTTATTATTAATTTTTGTTGCACAGATGCTCTTATCACCTATCACATTTGAATACACAAACAAAACACTGGGAAAATGTAGCTTCAGAAACTGAGTAAAGCTACCACTGTCGTGAAGGTATTTCACTCGTTATCTTTTAATCGAAATATCCACTAACCTCATACTCATTGAGGAACATGTAGAGCTGCGTGACACTGATCCTCAGGTCTGTCTCGTTGAACTCGTAGCGGATGTTCCAGCCGAGAGGGCCAAACTGCCGCCTCTCCTGCACCACCGCGTGGAAGAAGCACAGCGCGAACAGCAGTTTCTTTAGATTCTCGCTCTGCTTGTTGCCCTCGAACCACTCGGAGTCGTTGATGGGGTCGCTTTGGTAAGACCGAGTGATATTTGCACGAAGCCCTGTTTTTGATGCCAGTCATAGACATAGATGATTACACATCGTGTCGAAAACATCGACTAAGTTTAGTAAGTTTTAAGTTTTTTTTACATACTAGCGATCCGCCCCGGCTTCGCACGGGTCCAATGCTAAAAGTAAAACCTTCCTCTTGAATCACTCCATCCGTTGAATCAATCCGTTGCATAGTTTTAAAGATTTAAGCATAGATATGGGGACAGAGAAAGCGACTTTGTTTTATACTATGTAGTGATTTGCACGCCTACTATATAAGGCAATCTTTGATATCCGTCAGAGTCAAATGGCATTTGGTTAACATTTAACGTTTAATTTGAGGTTTACGATTTGAATTGGGACCCAAAAAGGCGCCGTCCATAGAGAAAAGAGATCAATCACCAGGTTATTTTTGTTTTATTACTGTCTACCATTTCTAAATTAAGCCGCGTCAAATTATTTATCTCGTTATGAAACTTAGGTGGTAGGCAGCTGGTACAATTGTTTGATAATTCAATTAGGGGTTCTTTCTATATTCCGCAACTGTGCAACGAGAAACTCAGGTAATGGCAATATATTATGTATCTATTACATAATACAAACGAAACCCGTCTAGAAACTAAGTTCGATCGAAATTCGTGCTCCAGAAATAGTCCTAGGTACCAGCCGCTCTATTTTCGTTCCTAGAATCCAATAACAATTTTCGGTAGACAACTTTATGTCTGTCTTGCAGATTTTGTGAAATGTCTGTCTATACTAAGGAACCTCAAATATAAATAACGCTAATTAGGGGGCGGGGGCAGAGTTTTATAATGGTGCACCTTGAGGTGGTTCGTTGGTCATCTTCACTCCATTTTGCAGCACATAGACCGGGAAGTGATCTGCCGGATATGACGTCAGCCACAATCTGAAGTCTGGATGCGTTGTGTCTGGCATTAGACCCTCGCATATCTGAAGGAAACCCACAGCTATTTCAAAACTACTGGTGGACATAAGTTCATAGTACATTTTTTAGGACAGATTCATGCAATTTGGAGTACGCTGCACGCTGTATTCTAAGAATTGATCGCAAAACCGTTTTCAACCTTATTACAAAGTTTGAAGTTAAACAGTGCCTAAAACAGAACAGAACAAACTTTCTTGACCATAATATCAAAAAGCGACAGTTATTTGTTTTAAACTGTGTTAATAATACCACGTTCTTTGTTGGATGAATCAAAACCAAGGAAATTGATTATAAGAAAGGTTTGATTATCATAAACTTTTAAGTCGTTATAATATTTACCTTTTCAAGCATGGGCATCCAGCTTTTAGCTAAGTGACAGTTCTGGAGGACCACCCATGTGCCACTGCGGATGCCTTCGTCAATCAGCTTCACTGCTATGGGACCTTGACCTTGACCAAGAGATAGAGAGAACAGTCTAGACGAACCGAAACCCTGTATAAAAAAATATTAAAACGTTATCACAGATTTCATAGTATAAAGTATAATAAATTTTTCCAAGGAATGGGAGATAAAATCCATCCTAGATTCGATGAAGGGTGTAAAAAATTAATTTTTTTTTGCCAGCGAGCTTGCGAAAATCACATTTCCCATCTTATTCCTGGAGTACGTTTAATAGGTCAGTCCACATAGCTGTTTGAAAAATAATTCAATAAATCTTTCTGATCTGTGTTTAGAATGAATTCTAATTTACCTAAAACTTTACTAAGACAAATATGTTATGCTTATTATTACTTTTCTACGGTTTTTGTATGATCTATTTTTATGGACTTATGTTATGTTTTATGTCAATTACCCAGACTACATATATTACAACATTTGCATACTAATCAATTACCTGATCATCAGCAAACTTTAGTAGCGTATCCATAGGGTCTGATCCCGGCGTCAGTACAAACAGCAGCGGGATGCAGCAGTGAGACTCCGCGTACGACGACGCCAAATCAAATAGCGGCGGTTCTACGAACTGGCGACCCATTTTTCCTAAAATTATTGATATGTCACAGAATGGAAACCGTGTTTAGTATAAACTATTTTTGGTACTGAACACCTTCGTTACAACTGTATAGTATTTCCTAGGAATAACTCAAAGTCAAACCAAATGATGTGTTTCGCAACACAATTTGGTAAGGTTAGGTTAGAACTGTGACTAAAATTTCACCAGAACCAAGCATATTTCTCCTAAATATATTTCCCTGAGAAAAAGAAGTAGTTTTAAAAAGGCTTCAGCTAAAACTAGGACCAACGCGTTAAAACTCAAACTTTAGAGACATATGGTTTTATTGCATTAACAAGGTTGCTGTGCCAAAATATTTCAAAAGTATAGTTGTGCAATACCTTCAACAAAGTTCTGAACCGCCGGAACCACCATATCCAAGCGCATACAGCGTAGTACCATCAATTTCTGCGCAAAATTTTTCAATTAAGCAGTCATTGGAATGTCGATTTATTATGTTAATAACAGAAATAGATATTAGATATTTTTTGTATTATTTAGGTACCTACCTCAAAATCAGTTAGCTTTTTGTTCCACGGGTCAGGCAGCGGTTGATTTTGAGGGTCCGGTGTGTCGCAGTATTCTTTCCAAGTATCTATATTAGCCTTAAAATGGTCATAAATTCCATGGAATCTTTCCATTTCATTCAATCTGAAAATATAGAAAGAGTGATAATACGAAGTCCCACCTGCATATAAAATAGATAATAGCATAATATACATCATGTATATTATATGTATACTTTGTAAGTTTATAAAGAAATAGTGCATTATAGGCTTATGGTCAAAGAATGGATCTAATTCTTCTTTAAAAAACGCATCTCCCAATCGTTTCTATATTACACAAAATGCGTGTAAATAATAGGGACTATTTCGTGACTGGCTTATTGTCGCAGTTGATAGTGGATTTTTCTTATGAGTCAGAAATTAGTATCTACAGCGGTTAATTTCAAAGAATGGATATCCTCTGCCGACCCAAGAGCTCGTTCCTTCTTGTCCTATATTTCGTAATCTACAATATATTTCAGATTAAATGTGCTAACCCACAAAACTCAGTCCAAGACTGCGGGCTGAGGAATTGCACGGGGTTGGGGGGCACGTGGCGTGGCTGAGCGCCACCCATCAGGAACAAAACGTGCGCCTGGTCCAATTCGCCCTCCGCCACCATTATAGTGACCACCAGCAAGAGAGAGAACACCATTTTGTCCTGAAATTCCACACCTTTCTTTCAAACTCTATTATCTGGATGCCTTCTTGTTCTTGTTCATGTTGTAACAGTATTTTGGGTAGTTTCGAAAAGTTTGCTGAAGCAGCTTTATTATAACCATACACAAATACTTGAATACCTACGCCGTATACTCACCCTGTCATGTTTATGGGTCTAAAAAATAGACTTCTACCTATTATACTACTACTATATTCAGATATTGAATACCTCTGCTTACAGAGTTGGAAAAAAAACCTGTTTTTTAAAAAAAGAACAAAACATTGTGTTTCTTTTTTGTCAAAAAAAAAAACATGTTTTAATCATGTTTTAATCACGTTTTAAACATAGTTTAAAACACTTCTTGTTATAAAAAGAAATACAAAAGACAACAATATAAGAGGTTTTTATAGTGAAGTGAAACACTAATAAATCTAATAAATCAGAAGTATTTATTGTAATAATTTTTAACTACTAATCTTTACTTTAGGAAAATCAAAAATCCACATGTTTCATTTCACCTTCCATCCATCTATCCTACTCTACTTATTCTTCGTCAGCTACATCATACATCTAAGTCGTCCAACTCGTCCACAGTTAATTTTTCTTTCGGATTGAGCGCTCTCATGATCGTGACACAACCTCAAATATATTGCAAAATTAGCAAAAAAAACTGTATTAAATAAATGAATAAGTGTAAGTAGGTATATGTTTTTTATGTATGTTTTAAACGTGTTTAAAACAAAATGTTTTAAAACATGTTTTAAATAGGTTTTTTTTTTTTTTCAGTGTTTTAAACAATGATTTAAACACTTGTTTTAAACAATTGTTTAAAACATTGCCAACTCTGCTGCTTACCTCGTCGGGGATAAAGCCGTGAGCATATTCATTTTATAATTTACCGACTTCAAAAAAGGCGGAGGTTCTTAATTCGACCGATATGTTTTATTTTTTATTTTGACAGTGAACGTCCATTTTCTAGAAGGTACGAGTAGGTATCTCAAAAATGTAATAGTCAATAACAATGAATAAACCCAAAAGGATAACCTTTTCAAAAAGACTCCTACAGATATTGGAGTACAGCGACAGCGTGAAGTAAGCGCGCAGTATGGCCAGCCGCTCGGGTATTTCGTCCACCTTCTCCGTGTTGTCGATGGACGCCGTGAACAGGCCTTCGAACCAGCCCAAAGAGTACTGGTACATGGGGTCGATGTTCGCCAACGATGCTAAGAGAGTAAGAAAAAAGCTTCGGTCTTTCGATACTTACCTATATAATTATGAGACGAAATTCATGGTCCAGAAGTTATCATAGATGTGGTGGTTGTAACAGAATGGTATCCAAGAGACACCAAAATAAATAGAGGTAGACAAATTTAAAGATGAGAAGATGACTTCAATCAAATAGCTGGTCTAGTATGGACTCGGTTAGCAAGAGGCAGAAATAACTGGAAAACTTAAGAGAAGGCACTAAAAGTTTACCAATAAGGAAGAACAAATTCGTGGAATGCACGGCAATGGGCACGTAGTCGTCTCTTGCTACGTCGATGGCCTTCTCCGTAACCATCGCAACCTCTTGTTTCTCTTTGATTTCGTTTGACGTATCCTTCGCTGAGTTCAAGATCTAAACAGAAAATTTGGTTAAAGCAATCAAGGCACGTATAGATAGAGTCCAAAAAATACTTTGGGGAAAAGTAGGTATTTCCTGGAATTAAATTTTGCCAAAGGCGTGGGCTTATTGTTTTATTTCGCCGTTACCTGTACAGCCTCTTCATCCTCTAATAGATGCTCTGAAGTAGAGAGAACAGTGAGGATTTTTCTCTCGATTTCTTGCAACAAACGGCGATGCTCGGCGCCCTGTGTGGTAAGGTCTGACTTGGCTTGCTGCAAATCGGGCCGCTCTCTTGCCACCACGCGCGATAGGAGCTGCGCAACCAGCCCATCTTTTGCTAGCATGAAGTTTACCAACGTCACTCTCACACCCACTTCGGGTAAATAGTGAGGGTTAGCCAGCTTTGTGCTAATGTATAACCTGTAGTGGGCAATTAAATAAAAAACTTACGAAGAATGAAGATAGATCAGAATTATTGGGTAACGCTTCAATCAACAAGTGGAGATTTGCAAGACAGGGAGTTATAACTAACTGCAAAAAAAACGCGACATAAAAGTAAAATATTCTATGTACAGAAACTGATTGCTTTATGGCCTTATACAAATTTAAAAAAAAAACACTGAGGCATTCTTATAGTCACTTAATAAATTTCTGTCATGTTGCGTATTTGATTATTTATTTTACAGCATTAAATACTAACTTGAATTCCTTGTTGTACTCTACTATTGTGTCTCCAATCTTGATGCAGAGGGCACCACCCTGCTTGAACGTCTGCTGCTGCAATAGCGGCTCCAACATCGGATCCAGCTCCTCACCAACATTTTCTAACAAAACCTAAACACGATATAATGTTATTAAGCTTAAGCTGAGTACGATTGACTTCTGCGGTTGAATTTCTAACGTGAAGTAAAAAATGTTTTAAATACCGGTTGACCAAACTGCACAGCATTTTCTAGGACGCGGCCAAGGTCGGCTTGGGTCATGCGGACTATGCACAGGTTGTTCGGCTTCTCCATATTCTTCACCCAGCGGTTGGCCTGTCCTTGCGGGTCTATCATCAAGGGCCAGCGGCGTGCCGTCCTAAGAGACATTTTCTTTTTAGTCATAACCCATTTTATTAACGAGACTACATTCCACGAGTTTGGGATGAAAATCTATTTTCATTGCAAGATTAGCGGAAGTATCAATATTTTTATTATGTAAATTTATAAAACCGCTCATGCCTCGTCTCCGATAGGGTTGGCAGAGATTTTAATTTCTGGAAATGCCCACATTTCATCATTGTATATTTGCAAAACCCTTACACGTTTTAAATCTAGTTTTTAAATTTCAGTTTCAAGCGTGAGACTTGGATTTAAATCCTTGTAAAGAGATGTACCAATAAGGTTTTTTTAAATATAAGTTTAATGCTATGTATCACTAGCTCGACATTGACGGAAAACATGATGAGGAAACCCTTATGGTCTATCCACGCTATTCCACACACATCTGTACCGTGTCGTTTATTTCTTATTCCTTCCCGGATACAGCAAAAATGTGCGTGGAATAGCGTGGATAGACCATAAGGGTTTCCTCATCATGTTTTCCGTCAATGTCGAGCTAGTGATACATAGCATTAAACTTATATTTAAAAAACCTTATTGGCACATCTCTTTACAAGTATTTAAATCCAAGTCTCACGCTTGAAACTGAAATTTAAAAACTAGATTTAAAAGTAAACTTAATATTACATACATGATAATGATACCGCTCTCCACACTAAAGTCGTCGGCCGGCAAGCCATCAATATTCCACTGCTGTATGGTGACTGGGTCACCCAGCGTCTTGATAATGCTGAAGTTGAGCGTGCACACTATTCCACAGTCGTGACACGCTTGCGCCCATGATTTTATCTGGTTGGATGAAATTTAGGTAAATGCCATGATTGAATCCCCATTCCCCAGTGTAGAAAAAAGATGTTGATTGAAAGAAGATGTCGACAGAAAGATTTCGATGGATTCATCAAGAATTAATTATCATTATTAGAAGCCTTATCGGGTTTTTAGTATTCCGATTTCGGCTTCCGCTATGATTCAAAGAACGGTGACAATTTCATATAATAAATGTAAACCATATTATCTGGCAAATACAAACCTGACTGTTCCTAAATATAGCTGTGAATGGTCCGAGGTATGCTATGACTCCGGCAGCAATCAAGATGTCACCTAAAATCATTTGAGATTTTGATACATTTACAAGACGTAATCATTCTGATTCAACTCGTTGATTGTATATTGAGATAAATAAATCTATCATTTTCACGAGTCTTAATAGAGATTAAAGAAGCAGTACCTAATTATGTCATCAACGATTTTTCGACAAGACTTATATTTACCAGTAAGAGTGTTGTAGGTCTCTCTGAGTTGCTTAGCGATCTGCGTCCATCGCGTCTTCTCCCCACCAAGCCCTGAGATGAGCATCTCGGCTCGCTTCAATTTGTTGCTACAGTCCATAACTTCGTCATCCAACAATTTCTGTTGGCGACTTTGCTCCGCTAGTGCATCCTCTAACTTTCCTAATTTAGCTTGAATCTGGAAAACAGATTATTTAACTTCGTTTGGACTGAACGATGAATATAATAGATGCTACGTGGTAGAACAAATTCAAAACGTCAGAATGATGTAAATGGTAAAGGAAAAAATAAGAAAAGCTTTCTCGACACTACGATAGCGGATTTAAATGATCATCGTTTATGTATTTAAGAATTTTGTAAACGAATACCTCCTTGAGTTGGGCCTGCTTGATAGCGAGGGCACCCATAGCCTTGTCGTAGACGGCCTGTGCCGCGGCCAACCTCTGCTTCTTGGGAGCCACAACCTTTGCCACCTTGTCGTACTTCGTCATAGCAATCACCCACTTGCACATACCTGTTTATGTCAATCTTGTTCTTAAGACGAGCGAGCTAAGATGTGGACATTTAGAGAAAATTACTAATCGCCAAAATAACTTTATCTGCCGGTTTGTCTATTTCCTTTCACAGATAAACCGGTGGAAAATCCCGGAACGATAATTTACATTTTGAGGAATCAAAACACAGTTCCTAGCGGACGCGATAACCTAAAGTCCATGCTGGCGGAATTACGGGCAACCGCTACATTCACCGATATTAAACACTAACTCTTAAACACACTTTAATGTCTACAGTACCTTCAGCAGCCACGGACACAGCTCGAATCTTCTCTGGCACGAAACCTTCATCTTGCATAACCGTCGTCATCAGTTTTTTCATCACGGCTGGAGGTATGTTGTCCTTATCATAGTTTTGGAGACCCTCTAGGAATTTGATATCATTGAGGAGCTTCTTTGACGGACCCCAGAAATCTTCGATTGTGCCCACGCCGGATGGGTTTGGGATTTTATCTGGTTTTATTTCCTATAATTTCAAGTAAATTTCATTTCAAGGAATGATTTATTCTGGCATCTTTTTAGAATGACCTAACTAATACTGAAAAGAGGAAAAATAACAAAAAAAGTCATGCAGTTGTGATTATTTAAAGCATAGAGAGTGTACGTACAATGTGATTAAACAAGACGCTTGTGAAGTGCCAACAACAGATTGGATGTGCAAATTAACAAATGTGAGATATGAAAAAGATGTTTCAAACAAGGACAAACACTTACCGGATCATCCCACTGGAGACAATGCAATGGAAGGTGAAAATAAACCGTGATAACTTTTGAAAGATGATTTTTAATACGTCACACAGAGATATCTACATGATGCTTCTCTTTAGTCATATCAAGAGAGAATGACTGACCATAACCATAAGTTGATGGCAGATTGTTACCTGTTCTTGAGGATGCCTGTCTTGTTAGGCATATCATATATATTATGTACCTTCATCTTTTCATTGGCTTTGGAAAAGCTATTATTTTTTTTTTAATTAATTATACCTGCTCCCTTTCTCTCGTACTTACTAATAAAATAAATTTTACCTTTAATATACAAATAGCTTCCATGACAAGTTTAATGCCGCGGGGTGGACTCTTCATGGTTTTTATGAAGGTGATATCCTGAGGAGTAAGGGTATCCAGCGCAGCCAAAGCCGAATTCAAAATGGGCATAGCTTCCGCTAAGTCGGCGTCACACTCGTCTTTGATTGCTTGCGCCGCTGCCGCCTATTGTTGTATAAGAAATTTATGTATTATAGATATGAGTTCTTAAGGCTCAAACTTGCCTAGCTAAGAGGAATCAGAATAACTTTCTAAACATGTATCTATATTACAAAACAGTGACAGTAATTACTACGACGGTAGACATAAAACAATTTTCTATCTACCATATATCACGGTTTTATAAATGTAATAGAACTCCCCTTGAACACAGTTAGAAGAGGAAATCATTGTGAGACTCATATCGGCATCTTTTTCAATGTGTAGACAAGCGAAGACACATGTCTCCTAAAGCTCTTTTGCCTCATTAACCGATGAAGAAATTGAAAACCCACCTGTTCTTCAGCAGCAGCCTGGTCTACAAGCACGTCTGCCTCTATGAGCGCCACTCCTTCTTTCTCCTTCTCCACCTTGGCGGTGGTCACGGCGACTGCCGCAGCACCAGCAGCTAACTTCGGCTGCAACACCTCCAGTGCGACTTGCAACGCTGCTACAGACTTCGCCGCGATAGCTAACTGGTCCAAACCAGTTAGATACCGCTTTTCACCGGTCAACAGCTCCCTATAAAATTAAGAGTTTGTAAAATAAATGCTTCAGAGTATTCAGGAAAAGTACCTGGAGGTAAAGGAAATGTTACGTTTTTGTTCACTTTTAGATGCTTTGCGGAATTCTAAATAAGGCATAATTCTAGAATACTGTCAGTTTGTGACCTAGCTAAATTGATTTAATTTTTGATTGTCAATTAACACATGCAACTTTAGAACAGTTTGCGGAAGTAAATTTTGAGCTTAAGCAGCACTGACATTCTCTTCTTATTAAGCAGGGACTTGAACATGTTGATAAGCTCGAGATATGCTGTGGGCGTGACGTAGTTGAATCTCTTGAGCCGCAGCAGGAACTGGCGCGTCAGCTCCTGTGTGTCTGTGTGGAACACCTGGCAGAGCTTGATAGCGGTCTCGCGTTCGAGGTCAGTCAACTCTATATCCTTTAGGAACCGGGTTGCTACTGCGAGCAAAGCGTCTGGAGGCCATTCCTAAAGAACAATGATAAACATCAGCTTAATTTATCTTCTTCAACAATGATTAGCAGCTTATTCGAAAGTTTCATATTTCTTATGAAGCTATGTATAATTATTTCTAGATTTTTTAAAAGCAAGAATATTACAAGGCTTCAAATGTGACGTTTCACTAAGTGACGTCATAACGTCTTATAAGAATCCAATTTATACCTGGAACCAGTCTATAGTACAGCAGTTCACGAGCGCTGGGAATTTGCGGATGCGCGTCCGCAGCGAAGTCCCGGCGGGCGACATAGCCAACACAATGTGAAGTTGGTCGCGTACGACGGACACGAAGTACGCGTACAGCGCCGTCGGGCTACCGTCAGTTTGTAACGATTTGTCGCGTTGTCGGTCGATCTGTACATAATAATATATAAACTAAATGCTTGTCCTTTTAAAGGATGCCTTAAATCTTTAGTGGTGAAGAGTAGAAAACAGAATTAGCTAGTAGAATCTAGGATAGGTCAAATCAAATTGTCAAATTGTTTCCTTAGTGTATGTAAACGTTTACTCACGACTCTCATCTTCTCGCATATCTCTGCTTTTTCATCAGAGCCAAAAATGTTAGGGACCTCTCCCGAATTAAGCATGTTATTTACATCCTCCAAGAATCCTTCTTCTTTGATCTGAAAAATAATTACTCATCCTGACTCGAGTTATCTGTAGCTAGCGTCATAAAGACAGTCAATAACCATTCATGACATTGATTACCTGTGACTCAATGAATAAGAACACCATGAAAAGTTCAGGAGTGCTAGACTTCTTTAGTAAAGTCTTCAAATCTTCTCGCCACTCATTTTTACCGTAAGTTCGACTCATTTCCACCTGTTAGATTCAGCAAGAACACTGCCATTAATTATAAGGTTTGGAAATCACTCATGAACCGATTGTCCCTTTCATACGAATCGCTGAAATCTTACATATCTTCTACAAATTGAATACCTGAACACATCACAGTTTTTATTTATTCCATTCATTTTTATAGTCGTACCTGGAACAGATCAAACTCGTTGATGTGTGCAGCGAGACGAGTGAGAGACTGGCGGCCAGAACCGCCCAGCCCAACTAGCAGAGCGTGCGACCGCGGCTGCGTCAGCACGCGGCAAATACGAGACACATGCTCAATAGCGAACCTGATGATAACACGTAGCCAGTGTTATTTTGTTGAAGTAATCAAGTTTTTAATTGGCTTATTGATGATTAAATTTGATCCTATTCTAGGTCGGTGGTTACATTAGTGACAGAAAGCATGATAATAATACTGCGGTTACAATCCACACCTCGCTCAACAAAAAGACTTTGAATGTCAACAGGAGTCTATTTTCATAAAATATTGGTATCGCCATATCACAGTGTCGTCATAGTGGTTCTTTAAGTTTTAAGTTGACACCGTATGAGATGTAGGTATTAGCCGTATCGACAGTTTAGGCTAGTTCCTTTCGTGGTTTTTTTTTATTGTAATTATACCCGGTCAAGCCGCGTGATCGGAAAACAATATACTTATAGCTATTGTAACAGATCGCCCGCAGTAGACTGCTGCTTGATAGGCATCTAGGTACAACACTTATGAGTAAGCAAATATAACTTGGAGCCATTTTTATTGAACTTACGTAAACAGTACAAGGTTCATGGGCTTCTTGGACATGTTGTTGAATTCAACGAGGAACGCGTCCACGGTGGTATTGAGATGCTCCATATTCGTTGTCTCCATGTAGAATCGTGTGTCAACTTTAGGATTCGCGAAATCACAGTATATAAGTTTGCGGAGATGTAAGTCCGTAATCTGAAATAAGCCAATTTACCAATAAAAGTTAAAGCAGCATACCTAAGTGTAAAATCTGACTATCATGACCACTTCACGTTCTTCGATATACTTCTATACAAATCTAGTAGTGTAATTTTACAGTTATCAATAGGAGCTAATAATGGCCAAAAAAAGGTTGGTATACCTTTTCATTAGGTGAGTCAAGCAACCGGCTAAGCATCATGTCAAAGTCGTCATTGACGTAGTTCTTAGTAGCTTCACGAAGACACTGAACCAACCAATGTCGATCAGAATCTTCAACCAATCGATCCGCAAACACTCGAAGACACTCATGGACCCAAAGTCGTTTCATTGATTGCAGGTCTGGCGTTACTTCCGGCACAGAGAGCAGTACACCCTAAACAGTGACACAAACATTTTAAAGAACAAATAGCAGGCCTACTGTCTACTTACAATCTTAATGGCAATCGGCTTCATTTTGACACACATCTGGCCTGATAATAAATGTCAAATAAAGATACCTATTCTGATTATTTCCTTCAGGGTATATAGAGAGAGAGACGTTGACCTTCTTTCTATTTATTTATATCGTTTCACTGGTGCGATTGGCATAATACAAATTCTTACCAAAATAACTCGAGAGAAGTCTCGTAAGTTGAACGTATAGTGAGACTTGGATGGGGTTGGTAGTAAATTCAGTCGACACTGCTTATACACTTCTAACGTCCCGTTTACGATCTCTTCGATGCACGGATCGAACTCTTTTGAAAATCCTCTGAAATAATAAGGATTACGATTTTATACTTGATCGTGCTGATGAAGACCACTTGGTAAAATTTAGGTGAATTAAAGGATATTTTTGGAAGACGTGAATGAAGAGGATCATTTCCCAAACGACTACACTTCTGGAACCGTAAGAAACTTTTGCACTGAGAAGAGCGATTTCTGACAACAAAAGGACAATTACCATTAGTCAAATAAAGTCAAATTCACCTGGTATCAAGATGCCAAAGCATGATCCTGTTGAAGATGACCTTGAGCGTATCGTCATCGAACTCGTCGATGCACAGGAATGAGAAGTGACGCGAGAACCGCGGCGTTATTAGCTTCGCCCCGGGAGTCGGTTTTCCCATCGCACACATGAACTATAAGAAAGAAAGAACGAATCTTTCATTGAATTCAAAGATAGACATTGAATAATCAAAACGGCCACGACTATGTATAATGCCGAAACCTTAGTCTGTTCTTTTCCGCATAGACCCGTTGAAACTTGACATTTTGTCAATGAATTTATAGGGTTCTTCTAAAATAATAGCTATTGTTATATATGATAAATATACCCAGAAAACTTTCGATGTAGCATCTTCGAAATTACTTGTGCTAGTAGCATTGTTGTTAGAAAATTCTTTACAAAATTACTTTGTCAACTTTTTTAAATTTGGTCTCTTGAAGTATTGTTTGTAACTCAAGGTTTCGTTATGGAAGGATAAATACTACCAAAAAAAAGTCTTCTAACCTGCACATCAATGAGATGCATCGCGAAATTAGTTTTCCTGTCATACCAGAGGCCCAGGTCTATCCCTTGCCTTAGCACTTCAATGGGTGGTTGCGCTCCATAGGTCTCTGCCTGGGGCATGCTGACGTCATCCACAAAAACCACGCAGTAGCATCCTATTGGCGGGCCGAATACTCCTGGAAATTAGAAACGACTGGAGATACCTGTTCTAATTTTTTATCAGAAAATTCAAAGCTTTTATAAAAGTAAAGGAAAGAACTAAAACAGTGTATCCCAAAAACACTAACACACGCTAAGAAGAAGAAAGATTTGCTCTTCATTTGTTGCAGTCGAGTAATGAATAATAGTTATGCAAAATACTCGTAGATAACAGAATAATCTATAATATGATTGGCGCATGTTTTATTGATCCGAGTGCCTGATTATGTAACTCTATGAAATAAATTATACTAAACTCGACTCTAAAGGCTTAAGCGAAATGCAGAGGTGCCTCTCTGGATACCCCTTTCTGTAACTTGTCTAAGTACTACTGCTTTTGTACAATGTAATTTGGTGGCCAATAATTAAATCATTTATTTTTATAGGTCGTCGGTACTGCATTTATTCAAATACCTTTTCTTCTCTTGTCAAGCTTTCCCATGATAATATCTTGAGTTTGATTGCAATTGGTTTGCGCCGAGAACGCCATGATTAGGGCTTTGTATACTTTTGTATCTACTCTTCTTACCAAGTAATCCTGAAAGACAAGTTACAAAGTTTTTGCACTTCGAAGTGTTACATTATTATTGTTTTGTCACTTATTTATAAATCATCATGGTAATAACTGAGCCTCGTTTTATGTTTACTTCTTATTAACTCTCGAATTTTAACGACACAGTCAAAAACTTTATATACTCTAGACTAGAAGCTAACCACAGAAGCAGTCGCACGCAATGCTCACAATGATATATGAAGATTTCCCAGTGCCGGTGGGGCCAACCATCATGACAGCTTTTTGGTGGGTGACGAGGAGCTTGAATAAGGCCAGGTAACGGACACTGTCCAGGGTCGTCACCAGGATCTGGTTAGGTGGTGTGTCCCTGCTGATAGGGGGAGCAACGGCCACGTCGTCTTGCCAGGGCTTCCACTTGCCTTTGCCCTGGAAATGTTCAAAAATCTATTTTGTGTTTTAGGGTATCTATAAAAAAGGGGAATTTAGTCCAGTGCTTGCACTATCTTATATGCTTGCTATCTTGCACTGTTTCTTCTCCATAGATGACTTATTCCTTATTCGTAGCCATAGATATAATAAGTTCTTTAATTATTGTAGCACAACAATTTAATGACTAAATCTAGGGGAAGTTGTAACTACTTCAACTCCTTCTGAATCACAGATTTAAAAACGACAGGAACTACAGTGAAGTCGAAATATGAAATCCTTGAGATGTCTTACCTCTTTGATGAATCTGTAGTCATAGACCAGCCCCTCTTTAGGTATGATGAAAATATAGTTCTTCTCTGGCTTAGGTATCTGTCGATGGTACTTCAGGGCTTGTAAGACCTGTTAATAATAATAATAATATTTTAAGACCTGTTAAAATTTCAGTATTAGGCATTAGTATTTTAAACAGAATTATTACAATGTATTTCAATAATTATAAATGAACATGAGGAATACATACCTTGTCAGGGAATTCCTTTTCGAGCAGTCCTCGAAACATCATATCAAGTTTAGGGCGGGAATCCGCTTCCAGGGTCGATCCCAATGACCAGATGCAACAGAAGAAGAAAACACCCTGGAATTACCATAACCACGATATTAACAAATGTGCACTACAACTCCATGATGTTGTAATGTCAATTAGATCAGTTACCTCGAGTTGCGCCCTTATATCAAGATCTGAGTGAGCCTCCACATACTTCTCGTCGTAAAATTCGTCCATAAATGTATCGTAGAGCTTCATACACGCTAACAACAGGTTGCTACGTGAAGTTACGTACATTTGCTGGAAAATCAGAATCTTATAAGAAAATTGAAATTTACAGTTCCGAAAACCGAAACTATCACATAGGTTGCTCTAGAACTAGATCAAAATATTTGCATTCGCTCTCTAATGGTAGCTAAACTGGTACGGGTGACGATTTTTAAGGCTTTAATACCTACTAGTAGTTTCAACAAGTGCAGTCTACGGGTCAAATATACGCGATGGTCGTATAACAATCTTGGCTATGCAGCTACGACAGTGCATCCATATCGACATAAAGTTGCAGCCTTCCTCTTACTTTCCTCTCCAAATCAACTTCTAAAGGCTTTACTTTAATAACATCGATATTTGGGTCGTAAAACAGATTAATCTGTAAGCTACATGTATTTTTAAGCCTAGAAGAGAAAGTCATTTATCTTTTATAGAAAACCACACAATCTTCAAAGATTACCTTAACCTGCCCCGAATATTCCACGAGCCAGAGCAGTGGCGATGTGAACCGATTGAAGAGGCTTCGGATCATGTTCCTGTTGACAGTGTGCAGTAAGGGCGGCAACGTATTTAGCCATGACTCCAACAGACACTTCCAGCCAAGCCCTTTCGGTTCCATATAGATCATACCGCAACGGGATACCTGTAAGTATAAGTAGATCTACCTGAATCTGAGTCCGAGGGCTAAGTCAAAAAAACATTTGCTTGATCATTTTACACGTTCCGTAAAATAGTCGGAGTTATCGCGTAGTTGAAAACAGGAATTATATGAAGATAAATATGATTTAAAAAGGTGCTTCAAATTCTGCGATCAAGGAAAAGGATCTACAAAATCACATTGAAGCAAAGTTGTTGTATTTGTAGCCGATTGTAAGAAAAAATATGCATCCTCAAGCAATATAGTACAGTTATTCAATAAAGTTAATTGATGTAAAGTCTAATAAATAACCGATTACGATTTTTCAAGTGGAAGTTTCAAAAATGGATGTTCGATGACCTGCTAGGTTTTTTAAAGAGAAGTTATTACAGTGGCAGGCGAAGCAGCCTCCAAGTCCATGGGTTCGAATACTAGATTGGTAGTGGGAGCCAGCTGAATGATCTCGCCACTCATCAGACACAGTTTCTTGTTGTCGTCCAACACCGTATTTAAGTTCTCAATCCAGATTGCGTCTACTGGCCCATCGAATATCAGCCACTTTCTGGAAGAACAAGATTTTTGAATGAATACATACTAGAAACCTCTAAATAATCTTCATAAAATAGCAAAATTTTTGAAATCACATCTCATAATGATAGCAAGAATTGTAATCCTTTAATGACAAATTAATGATAATGCCATAATGACAAATGATAATGTTAATGATGATGATAGAAAGAAAGATAGGTGTAGCCACCTAAAAGATGATTTTGTGTTCAAACGGAGATCCGCACTTCACTTACATTATGTAATATAATAACACTGTAAAGGCGAAGTAAAAAAGTAAAGTGAAAATAAATTCGGAATAACTTGCTCGTCACTTGTTAGACTATCATTGCAGCTAAATATTCGTTCTCTTGAGTTCACTGAATACCAATCCAAATTTGGCGTGCAGATAATTCTGTCAGAAGAGACTATCTTTACAGAATACTTGTTCTAGGGCTAAGTGATACCTGTTATCGTTGGGGGATACAGCGAACGCGCGGTAGCTGATAGCGAGGATCCCATCGGACCACTCGTGGGACACCGGGTCGAACTGCCCATACAGCTGGCCCATCGTGATCGACTTCGGGTTGATCACCGTCCACTCCACTGCATTCTCAGCCATTAGGGACTGCATAATGTTAAATACATAAATGTTTACATGAAGAAAAATCTAAGTTTTCCATTGAAAGACTGAAGAAACTGCCGGCATAGCTTCTTTGCTAGCTAACTTCTTTAATTTATTCTACCATGCTTACTGGCATCTTGCATGTCAACTACCTAAACAATATACTTACAAGAAAAAAAGCGGAGTATTATGTAGGCTTTTTACTTATTAAGTACTTCCATTCTCTCAGTCGAACTTTTTAAACGGTTTCAGAATTGTAAACTAATAATTTTAGGATGCAGTCACTCTTTTGAGACAAAGTCCATAATGGTCTATTTACCTTTTCAGATACTTTCCCTAGAGCGGCTCCAAGAGCGTGGTAGCATTTGGTCTTTCCGGATATGGGGAAACCGGTCAACATGAGGCCGTGCCGTACTAGGATCATTTCGTACAACTGAAGAACCTGTACATACAAATTAAGTTGAGTAAAATAAAAACATGTGTATTGTGTGAGCGTCAGAGGTACAGTAATGATTTCTTAAAAGATACTCAAGACAACTTTAAGAACTTTCCTTCTTACCTTTTCAATAAAGAAGTCATTAGCCTGCAAGTTGAGAGGACCGCAGACTTCTTTGAGACACTCCACTAAGAATGGCAAACCAGCAGCTGGCAAGGGAAGACCAGGGAACAAGTCTCCGATAATACCCTGCAAAAGTATGGTACGAAGTGTGCACGTTTAATGTATACAGTGGTGGTCAGATAATTAGAAACACTGCCAACGGTCCTTGACATTATGTAAGATACTGCTCCGCAATCGTTTTTATTTTGAAATTAAACAATAAATAGGACAACAATATGTTCAACGATTTATCAATGATTAGAAAAACAATATTAATTTCATTACACAAGTGCAGTTTCAACATTACATTACGGACAAACATTTGAACCAGTTTTAAGGCATGAACAATAATGGTCAACTAATTAGAAACAACAGCAAAAAAGTATAAAAAATAATATTTTTTTAAGTATTAGTAATTAGTAGTGTTATTTAAGAAATAGCTACTATCCCAAACCTATCAATAGTTATAATTAATATTAATTGGCGTATCGCTTATTGCCAATAACAGCACTGCAACGACGTGGCATCTTGATTCAATCAATTTCGTAAATTTTTCTAGGGGGATTTAATTCCATGCTTCAAAAAATGCTTCATTTAGTTCGTTTTGACTGGTGTTACGTTTGTTTGAGACTTTCTTTTTAACAATAAACCAGAGATTTTCTATCGGGTTTAAATCCGGACGATTTGCTGGCTAGTCTAAAATGGATATACGCTGTTTGCTAAGGAAACATTTGACGCTATTGGCCGTGTGTTTAAGGTCATTGTCATGCTGAAAGATCCAAGTCACAGGCAAATGATCGTCCGAGTAGGGAATCATTGTCTGCTCTAAGATATTTTTTATTGCCATTGATCCATTGTACCTTTAATCTTCCGAACGGGTCCAACTCCATTATCCGGAACAACACCCCCAAACTTTAATGTTACTGCCACCGTCCTTGACTATACTCCTTGTGTATTTATAATTAAAGGTACCTATTGTTTACAGGACGTCTAACATAGCGCTTTGCATCGAAATTTACCATATTTATTTTTGTTTCATCTGAAAATAACACTTTTTTCCATTCTTGTACTGTCCAATTAACATATTTTTAGCGAATAATAATCGCTTCTCTCGGTGCTGCTTGGTAAGAAGCGGTACCTTTCAAAAGATTCTTCCAAACAATTTAGTTTCCACTAATCTTTGGCGTATCAATCTTGGGGAGATGTTTCTCGGGTCATCAGGCGAAAAAACTTCGTTTTTAATCTGGTTGGAGCCTTTAATTGAGTCTTTTTTAGAAACACGAACAACAACTTATCTTCTCTAGGAAAGGTTTTTCTTGGCCGAGCCTTTCTAAGAACATTTTCAACAGTTCCATGTGTTTTATAATGATCAATTGCATTAAAAACTTTCTTTACAGAACAATTTAAATGCTCAGCTATTCTTCTGTTCGACCACATATGATCTATACGTAAATTAACAATGATTTGCCTAGTTGACGCGTCCCATCTTTTATTTTTGCCCATTTTGAACAAAATAAAATTCATATTAAATTTTGAATTACAGCCAGAATAATAGAAAAAGCCAATAAAGAAATGTTATTCTCCAATTTCCAAAACAATAACGAACTATTGATCCTTTTTTTAAATGTTTCTAATTAAGCGTCCAAGCGGCAAGTAACAGAAAATAAACTCCTACAGGTGTAAGACTCATTTTGTTATTTAAAAGTAAGATATGTTTTATATTTTATGCATTTAATGAGTTTTTTATTTGAGTGGCTATATTATTGCATAATTATTAATTATTGAATGTGTATATTTTTTACGCACATTTGTACGTTGAAGGTATACTTTCCTTATTCATAAGAAGTGTTTCTAATTATCTGACCACCACTGTATGTCATCAGTAATCCTACATACCCTCCAATATGGGGTTATGGGAATAATTGAATAAGGCACTAACCATGAACAGTGGCACATCGTGCTCCAAGAACTTGGGCAGGTTGACGTCCTTTATGGACCGCAGTAGAATTACATCCTCCACCTCATCTGGATATCGCAGTTTAAGGGCACCGGCCGCACGCAGCACTGACTTCACCGCCCGCATACCTAAACACCTCAATGATGAATACCAGCCGTTGATTTAATTTTTATTTATTAAGATATATTTAATTTTTATTTATTAGGATATCCACCAGCTTGTTTATATATAAGACTTATGCTTAGACATGTTTTATATATCCACGCCAATAATAGTCATACTTATGATTATAGAAGATTCGAACAAAACGATATCTGTGTGCGTGTGGGGATTTCTCCGGAGGATGGCTGCAGAGTGAGCTTGCTTGCTCTATTTAGCCGTCAAGTTCGTTAGTGATTATTCACGTAATGCTCAAACAAATCCCTTGCGATAAGTTTTCTACCTATAAGGGAAAAACAAAAAACTGAAGTGACCTATAGGTACGAAAAGTATAAATGCGGCACTGATGAAATCAACTTCTTTGTGACGATTTTATTAGTTGACATAACGTACCATAATCATAGTGACACTGCGATGAGAGCTGCTCCGAGCAAAGCTTGTAGGTGGCGACGATCTTGACGGCGAGTGGCTTGGCGTTCAGGTAGCCGAACGCGTACAACTCGATCTCAGAGATTAGCACGTAATCTGGCACCATCATAGCCACAGAGCGGAATAGTGCCTGGAAAATTTGTTTGCTTTTTTAGGGAGTCGTTATCTTGAAGAATCTTACTGTACTATAGCTTTCAGTCTCCTTGTTTGTATTACGAATCAATTTGAAACTTTTTACTTTGAAGGTAGCAGTTTTAAACTCAATTAAAAAATTGAAATGAAACTAAATAAAAAAAACATAGTTACTTTTTTATATATTATATTATTTTAGGGACTAAATAACCGTGTGTGAATTGTATCCTAATATTGCACCTACTTGATGTATATTAAATTATTCCTACCTTCAGATTGTCGGGCAACTCAGATCGACCGGCATAGCCAGGGTTCATGGTGATAAACACAGCGCAGCTCTTATCCAACTGGAGAAGAGTGCCCTCGAACAGCAGTTCTGTGGAGCCAGAGTTGATCCCGCGCTGAATGGACAGGATTTGCTGAGCCACCACGGAAAGCACCTCCAGGTCGATGCGGTTGAACTCGTCGAAGCAAGACCAAGCACCGCACGATGCCAGACCCTACAACCGAAACAAACAATGATCTCTTAGAAAAACACGTTATACATGTAGGTAACTGAATAAGAGCAATTCCTAAAATTAGTATGTTCAGTATCGACTACTTATGAGTTAAGCTACTTTTAGTATGTGTAATTTTTATTCTAAAAATTAATTAGCCCCACTGAATTTAGGGCTACATATGGAAACCGTACTATTAATGTTCTTTATTTGAGAAATTATGTTAGACAAAACTAAAGTACGAATGCATCATCTTTTTTTATATAATATACGAGTACTAATTGGGATGTATGAGGAATTGCGCTTATACTAATGTTTTAGATTATGACAACAGTCTATTGATATCCCATGGATATGGACCTTGAAGAATTTCCCCAAAGCGATATAGTCGAGACCATCTGAGCAGTTGAACACAACACACTGCTTGGCGACAGCCTTCGCCAAATCTTTTGTAGTTTCTGTCTTCCCAGTACCAGCTGGACCTTCCGGAGCACCACCTGTAATATTAAAAAAAGCACTAAATGTCAAAATACAATTTTAAAGATTTCTAATTAACTCTTACTTTCATCAATCTGTTTATCCCAATACGTCAGAATTATCTCTCGTCTTTCTTTAGTTGTATAAAGCTCACATAAAATGTTATAGAGAAGAAAGGGCATGGGTCTGTCTGAGCTATGGAGTTCAGTATTGCAATATTACAAGTTGAGGATATTTAGTATTGTTTTTCTTTACGTACAGAACTTCCATACAAACTTAGATCCTATTTTGTCCTCTTAGAAAAATAATTTTCTATAATCCTTTCTTAGTTCTCAAATACGTTAATACTAGAGCCAACGTATACCAGAACTATCAGTTTATAGTGTGCGTTGTTTTTCAGTCAGTCAGTGTTAGAAAGTATCTCGGTCTTACCAAGATTTAAATGCAGCGCTCCAAAGAGCGTCCGGAAGCATCGGTCGGTGAGCGGCGTTACCACTAGTCTGCCAGTATTGCCGAGGTACTCATAGCCGTACATCAATTGCGAGTTAATCATTCGCGTCGCGCATTGCATCGATTTCTGTTCGTCTTCTTGCTCCTGTTATTAAAAAATGTAGTTTTGAATCAAGTAGACCACCGTCCTTGACATTAGAATCATGTGTTATTTAAGTACACAATAAAATCAACCAGCAAACTGCGAGTTGAACTCACGCAATGAGGTTACATACTTTTCTAAAGACATTATAGGTAATTCATTATGAATTTTTACAATATTCCCAAAATTCAATTCGAAAGCGACGAGTAGATAGTGTTGTAATAAGCAGCTGTGACAGACAAAGCGGCACCTTACGGGTTTCTTTAGTACCACTTTAGGACGAAGCTACGAAACCATAAAATATTTTTTTTAGATTGAGAGATTTACTTTAAGAACGATACCATTCCTCTACTCCTTACAATTGAAAAAAGAGGTTGATTTAACAATATAAATTTAAACTGCTACAAACTTCAGATATACACCCACCTCCCAATAGTAGCGGATCTGCGAGAGCCAGTTGAAGTCATTATCGACCTGCACGTTGCACTCAATGAGCAGCATCAACACATCTCGAGCGTGCACGTCCAGTACCACCAACGCTCCTAATTATATAATGCATGCATGACATGGTTAGATCTTTAAACAATAGTTCAACATTTTTTGTGTGACAGAAATGCATATAGATAATGAATGAGTAAAGCTCGAAGGAGTTGCCCATGGAAGTAGTTAATAGGTATTAACAGTCAGACACTTAAAGAGCACATAAGTCATGTGCTCTCTAGGGGACTTAACATTCTGTGTGAGATTGTTGTAAAAAAAAATTATCATGCTAATACTTAGCATAATTATGAAAGAACTGGTCCGTCCGAAGCCTGGACCTTTAGATATTCTTACCAAGTGTGATACGGTTCTGCAGACTTAGTTCGCCTCGCACAAGATCGACTATCTTCGAGATCTGATAATTACACTTGTCCCAATACTTCCTCATTGCAGGAATATTGATGTGGATTGCTTCTGTCACTTCTGAAGTCCAGAATGTCATTGCTATACATTGCACCTGTTAACAAAATATTGTTTTGTTAAAGATAAATAATAGCTTAAAAATTCGCGTTTAAAGATGTTGTAAAGGTACAGTTATAGGGGATTCTTTTGAGTAATGATCGCTGGACATTCTAAAGTGCCAGAGGTAGTGGAGCTATATGAGGCAATAACTTAGAATTCGATGGTATTGTATTTAACAACAATTTGCAAAATGTATGGTGTTTTGTTTATATCTATAGCAAATATTTGTTTCATCTAGGGATGGCCGTGTAAACTGCTTGATGTGTTATGACATGATAAACACCGAAAACTCACTGCTTGACCGGGCCACACGAGGACCCATCTTTCACGAGGCTGCAGTAAGTAGTCGTTGTAAGAGAGTTCTACGCCGTTATGCACTGAGGATTTCATAGACTTTTCTAGCTCTAATAGCCATTTTTCCACCTGTCAACAAATTGATTTTATACGATTAAGTAATGTCAAAATATATATTATGCATGTCTTCTTATACTTTTATTTTATGAAAACTAAAACTGATATCAACTTCACCTGTCCTCGTGCAGCAGCAGTATTGATTGTAATTGTCAGTGGCACAACTTCTCCTTCCGAAGACTTCATGTGCGTTACCACAAGATCTTCTGTGAAATTCAGTTTGGCGATACCCTCGAAGCACTTCTTCAAGTGCGGCTGTACACTGCAGTTTGTTAACATGATTGAACATTGAAAAAAAGATTTAATAAGGTTTCTAATAAAAACATTTGGGCTCTAGTTGTGACAGTGTTTTCACAGTAAATAATATTCACCCAATAAAAAACATTACTTAGCATGACGTATTCTATTATTTTAATAAGCTGTTTACCGTGTTGGATCCTTAGTTTCTGACAAGATCTCAAGCAGTTCGTCGTTGGATAGGAAGAAAAAACGTGGGAAGTATAGACGTTTCTTCTCGAGGTACGCGTTTAAGCCTCTCTGGACCATCTCGAGCAGGTTGTTTGACTTCTTTAATCTGTCTAACATCTTCTCTATAGTGATCACATCTAGTACTCTGGGTTCAGTAGCAGCAGCTTTCATTATCTCACGCCACATCTACAATTTTAGTTTGGTTGTTAATTTGTCTCCAAAGACTGCGCCACAATTGTACATTCTAAAATAATACTAACTTTGTCAACAGCGCTGAATCGTCTACCCTCTTCCGGTATTTGCTGTTGGATATCAGGCGATGAGAAGATTGGTTCTAGGTACATCCAAGTTGCTTGGACCTTAAGCCACTCGTCCAATATTTCCTGGAGAAGCACCAGCTTTGCCTCCCAATCACTAACACATAAAAACATAGAATTAAAATCCCTGGTAATAAAAATTACAGATATTATTTGAAGTACTAAAAACGTACACTATTATATCTTCAAATGGTTTAATGTAAGGTGAATTCTTCATAGTCTGCGTCTTGACAATATGGTCATCCAGTAGCAACTGGATCTCATCAACGCTCGACAAGATGTAAGTTCCAGTATCCCTGAAGAATTAATAAAAAATATAAACGACTTCAATGTCTCCGACGGCTTATGACCATCAACAACGTGAAACTTTAATAAAACAATTTCTTACTTATATGACAGAATCTCGAATCTAAGTTCAGCCCATTCATTCATCATCTTATCCAAAATCTTCTCGAGATTGTTCTCCTTCGTGGCGGCCTCGGAGATACCCTCGAATTTGTCAATGTAGTCGTCCAAGTGGAAGTCGATTACTTTTTCCAGCGTTAGCTCGTCATCCACGGTGATAGGAAATCCAACGATGTCTGATATCTTCTCCCAATGTCGAGGCTTCATACCTGGATTTCCTAACGTTTGTACTATAGGCAAGTGTGTTTTGAACTCTTCCATTCTCTCCCTAAAGTTGAAATACACATAATTTAAATATATAGAATTAGAAAAATAGTCGTATTCTCAACTATTGAAATTCTAAAATATAATAACCTCACTGATACGGCTAGTTGATGCGTATCTGGGACTTCCTGGAATGACTTCTCGAGTTTATAGACAATCTTGTAGTAATAGCTAACATCGCCTTCTATCGCTTCTGGGTCGTAGCTGCCAACCTGATCATATCAAAGTAATAATAAGTTACAGCCAATGATACATTTTCATTGTTTGTTTATACATACGTACTTTTCCAGTCATCCAAGCTTTATACTTCTCGAGGTAATCGAAGCCGGCATCGAATAATTTCTTGAAAGGCACAAGTTTGTCGTACACAATTTTCCTCTTGGGGTATTGAGAGAGTTCGTAACCATACGAAGCTTCTTCTTCGTTGAACTGATCGATCCTCGTTAAAGCATTGGATAACCTGTGATCATAATTTATGGGTATTTTGTGAATAAATATGAACATTGATTTATTAATGAGTTACTAAAGTACGAATATTGAAACTAACTTCTCGTCTAGACGATGGGAACGAGTAACATATTTGGGTAACTCATTGATATCTCCCCAAAATTGAAGCTCGTTGACTTGAGTCTCATAGATATCCAGATCTTCGATAAACTTGGCGATTTTTACCTGCGTAGTATTAAATAATACCAATTAGTAGTGATACTGTTTGCCTACAATCTACATACTTTTTTCTGAAGTACTAATACATTATTAGTTTCGATAATATAATTACTTTCAACAAATCCTGGTACTCCAACTTCTTCACATCACAAATGGCTTTACACTCATCTATGACACTTGGCATGCGTGCGTACCTGAACACAAAATTCGTCTGTTTAGAGATCTACCATCATATCAAAGTCTTTACGATTGATTGAATTTTAAACTTGCCAATGGAAGGTCTGGTTGTTTGCTTTCATTTCGAGAGGCGTGAACGTGGTGTAGTCACCCAAGAAAATTATGTATCTCAGCACGTTCCGTAACTTGTCCTCCATCTCGCTTAGCAAAATGTCCTCCACCTTCTTGCAATACGCTATCAGCTCCATCAGCGCTGCCGTGTCAGGAGGTGATGTCAGCAGTGTATTCGCTATCATTGCGTACTCGTCGTATATTCTGGTTCCAAATATTTATTTGCATTAATAATTCATCTATGTTTCATTGGTTTCGTTTAGTGTCGAATTGATTGTTTTTGTCGAAGTAAGTAATTCTCAATTAAATATCCAGTATGTTTTATAAGGTATTAAATTCAATAGCACATCAAATTTAAAGAATAATTGCGAATCTGACTAATAGATACTTATTTATCTAACCCTGTAAAATTAGATTATTGAAATGGAAATACATAACTCAAGTATGAAAGGGTCATACATAGGACTCTTACGGTCGTAAAGAAACAAATTAATATCATGTCACAATGCGTAATTAGTGACAGACAGTGTTACAATTTCTTATATTAAATTGGAAGATGATAATAATTATCTTCTGTATTATGTTCATATTGTGTGCAAACAAAATAATGGGTTACGGGTAAAATTTTGAAACACTAACGCCTTGATAATAGTCTGGTAGTCCTCCGTCATTCTTCTCAGTAGCATATTGGCAAGCCTGGTTGAAGCTGATCTTAGCGCTGTGATGAGATCCCCTCGCTGCATCCTAAACATGCCGATAAATATCGTGCCTTCAAGATTGGAAGGTATCTCTCTGGTCAGCTCCACGTATTTGACTGCTTCCGCGCAAAACTCTTCGAAAGTTTTCTCTGGACGAGCGTTCAGGAACGCTTCCACTTGTTCCAAAGACTGAAATAAAGTATTCATAGGGAAACGTATGGCACAGCGTTTCACGCCCAGATGATCCCATGAAAAAACGCGAGTCAAATTCCAATAAAATCCATACCTAGTAATTTTTGCATAACCATTACAGCAAGGAATATTTGAGAAAAAAGTTATAGAGAAAGAAACAATATCTCACCTTTCCATTAAGTAAACATACGTAATCATCAAAATCTTGAACTCTCAGCTCCGGACCAATTCTCTGTTCATTTATCAATTCTGTGACCTGCTTCTTATATCTTTCTACTAAATCTTGGTCGACTATTGGCTGAAAAACAGGAAATATAAATTTTCGTTCCAGAAGTCCAAAAACTTGTATACTTTGATCATCGGGTGTTGCTGAACATACCCTGAGTGTAGACCTAGTCGTGACAACGTAGTCTTGATACAGCATCGTCTCTAATCGAGGACACTGCCTGCACGCGTCTATTAGAAAGTCGTACAACAAACAAATTTGATCCTTGAACTGCTTGAATGCGGGATCAAACTGAATTGCATCCTCTTGAAATGTCACATTTACGATAAATCCTTGATTCATGCCCTACAAACGATTTTAAGAGATTATGTTCTAATCACGATAAGTGGTGAAAGAATAAATATTTGTTAACGTACTCCAACATCAAGGATATAGTCTGTAAACTCCTTCATTGATTTCAAACACAGTGTCTGAAGATTGTACGTCATAATACAGGACAAGCAGTTATAGAAATGCTTCATTTTCTGCACTTGCTTTGGATCTGGTATTTGTTTCTTTTTGCTACCCTGAAAGTGATAAGCATGAGAAGTTGTAGTGAATCTTGCTAAAAAGTAATAATTTGGCATGGACCTCCATTATAACCTCTCAAGATCTAAGTTACCCCAGCCGTACAACGTAAATTTCGTTACGGGAAATCAAATAGGCATGAGGCCGCCTTATGTAGCAATGATAAACAATCATAAAAACCAAAATAATGGTTGATGTCTCTATATGCGGACGGCGCCATTTTGGTTCTCAATTTAAACTTCAAACATCTAATTGAATATTCAATGTTAACCATATGCGATTTGACGATGTCGGATCTGCAAAGATTTTCTTAGATAGTAGGCCTGCCATTAT
The DNA here is from genome assembly GCA_963855545.1 of Ethmia dodecea. Lineage (NCBI taxonomy): Eukaryota > Metazoa > Arthropoda > Insecta > Lepidoptera > Depressariidae > Ethmia > Ethmia dodecea. The sequence goes on from OY979437.1 coordinate 4,553,307, forward strand.
CTTCAAAAAAGGCAGATATAAACAACTAGCAGTGCCCCGCAGTTTTACCCACGTAGTTCCCGTTCTCGTGGGAATACGGGGATAAAATATAGCCTATGTATAATTCTGATGTATAAGCGATATAACTGTAAAGTTTCATCAAAATCCGTTCAATAGTTTTTGTGTGAAAGTACAAACTTTCGCGTTTACAATATCAGTAGGATATAACAACTGATAAAAATCTTACTTGTAGAAAAACAGCCTGTATCGTTGGTATCCACTGCATCGTCAGCACGTTGCCAGCCGCCTCGATGTGCCTCTTGCAAATGAAGCTGAAATCTTGAAGTTCGTACGGCTCGTTGGTTGTCATCATGTCTTTCATGCTGATCAACCGTAGATCGCTAAACATAAAAGTTCAAGTATTATAGTAGATCACTGTTTAAAGTTAGACACAAAGTAGTAAACCAGAATAAAAAAAAACAAGTTGTAAAAAGGTAGCGGATCTCATTCTCCTTCCTTCTCGTATTGGCCACCTTTCAAAATTACTGTATCACTCCATCTACTTGAAGCCCAACGATACCTACATATTATATTATCACCATAATATATTAATATTATCAAAATCCATCATTTTGATTTCCTCCTCCATCGCTCCGCAACGTCACAAAGTAAAGGCTTGTAAGTCCACTTACATTATGAAAGTCATTGCAACGCCCCACCACTTTGGCATGTATCAAAAAAAGCGGAGCAAGAAACTCAACACATTATTCTTTTTATCAATTCATACTGGGAATAGGTACCCTATATTGGGTTGAACAATTTGGTATTTTTTTTAATTCAGCGTCAGCGTCCCAAGCCGGCTCAAGGACAATAGATAATCCTATTGCTCCTGCATTCTATTTTGTTTTGAGCTGTGTCTCTTTTATTAGCTAACTAGCTGAAATTCAATATACACAAAAAAACATGCCAATATCAAAACTTTCAAAATCAGAACGTTTACGAAGCAAAATATCAAGGTAATCGACTACACATGAAACATTTTTTTTATTTATCTCACTTGAATTGTTTCCACCATATCTGCAAGACCTGCGCGATGCAAGGGTTGACGACGTGAAGATTCCTGGTAAGGAATTTCTTTGCGACCACGTAACGGTTTCTCCACGCATCATCTTTCATCGCCAATTCCTGCTTTAGTGGTGTATCTTCTTCCTCTTGTGACTCTTCCTAAAATACTTTTTGTAGTGTTTACATGTTTTTACAAATAAAAAAGTGCTTAGTCAAAGTCAAGTCAAAGTAAATTGATAGAATGTAAACCAACAATTAATAATAGCAATGATTTTCAGAAATTATACTTTCTAGAGTTCTATAAAAAGTATTACCGTGTTAGGATCCTTGAGAACAAAGTCAACAATAGCTTTTTTCATGCTCATCATAAAATCTTCGCGCATCTCATCAGTGCACGTGAACAAGGTCTCTCTCCATTTCTTTAGTTTCGGCGAGATCAAGTTATGAACCCTAAAAATAAAGTTCATAAATCCTTACTTGTACCGCTACATTTTTTAAATCTACAGAAAAATATTCGATTATTAGTTTCTTTTAGTTTTACACATAGTCATGCCATGGTATGGTCTTCGAATTCGCATTTTTTTATTAAATAATTAGGATTAATTATTCTTTGAACCAGCACTCGCACAAGCGGTGCTACGGGCAGTGTAATAAGTTGCTAACAAGCACAAATATAGAAAACTGCGCGTAAAAGGCACGGAAACTACATAAAACATTACCCTCCTTTTGGTGCAGTCGGGGAAAAAGAAATTAAAATATTGATTACTTTAAAATTATCTTATTGTCCAGGGGCGCTACATGAATGGTATCTATCCCATATCTCAAGTAGTAATAGTATCGCAGCATATTCTTCTCTTCTCCGGAGGGTATTTCGTCGGCATCCTCACCCGGCTCCGACTGGCATATCAGTGTCATCAGTTTCGACCTGAACTCTTCTCTGGCTTTCCTCATTGCCGTAAAGCTCTGCATAACTGAAATTTAAAAATATTGTTTGAATACCTTAGGCAAATGCGATTTGAATGCGCTTAGGCAAACGAAGTGTAGGGCGCCCTGCGGCACGATGGACTGATGACCTAAAGAAGGTGGCTGGCAGTGGATGGATGTGGGCTGCCCAAGACCGGAATGGTTGGCGCTCCTTGGGGGAGGCTTTTGTCCAGCAGTAGACAGCAATCAGCTGAAAATGATGTTTGAATACCTACTTACTACTAACCTAACAATAGGTAATTGTGGGTACTTATCATAAGAAACACCTACGAGTTCCATTTGTCTTGCACTCCGGTGACCGGTTCGCGAACAACAAGCAAGGGGTTGGCATCAGGGAAAGCGAAGTCGTACAAAATTATGAAATGACCAAAAACTACAGTATGAATATATGAACACATTGGAGTAGGTATATAAAATAAAAAAGGCAGAGATATTCCATTTCTGGAAATACCCACTTTTCACGAGAATATTCGACCCCTAAACGTTAGGTGGTTAGCCCATCGCCGGACCGGGCCTGTTACACACGCCTTAATTCTGAGACCTGCGGGTTCATCGTCGAGCTAATGATGAATATGTACGAAGTTTTTGAAAAACTCATTGGTACATGCCAGAATTTGATGTCGTGCCTCACTGATTGTCATCATGAGAAGGGCTCTTTAACCGTAAGGCTCTCTAAATATATAAATAAAGTATATAAATAAAAGGAAAAAGCTACAAAACTACAAAACTAGGATTTATTGTGGGGGTTGCTGCAAAGAGAGCACACCACACATCAAAGCATCGTAAAAACTTGGGACGCGATTCAAAGCATCCTACGCCATCTAGCCATGAATAGCTATACTTTCGCTAAGACGTTGCCGGTCGTATTGTAAAAGTGGCAAAAAGATATTAATCAAAGATGAACAGCTACTCGACCTACCCATTGGCGTAGCTAGGGATTTTTCCTAGGGGGGGCCATGGTCCCAGACATGAATCCGCCGGCCGCACAGCAAAGGTAGTCACGACTATCGGCGCATGCGCAACTAAGATAGGTATCAAGTATGGATTTCAGTTACCTTGAGCTTTTTAAGACGGTGTTCGGTTTCGGTATTTGAGGATGAAGTTATTTTATGTAAGAGAAAGGGTATTTTTCTAGGGTGGGCCAACAGCTTTCTAGGGTGGGCCCGGCCCACCCTAGCCCCCCCCCTAGCTACGCCCATGGACCTACCTGCAATGAACAATCCGCCTATGAAGCTCGAATACGCTTACCACTTGATCTTTTTTTCCGAGGAGCTGTCGCTGCTTTTGCAGCTTGAAGCTGTGCTGCCCTCGAAGTAGGAGCAGGCAACTTGAGAACCTCCTCAGGCAGTGAAAATAGAGGTCGGGTCCTTATTTTAAAGTCCTCGGGCATTTGTATTTTGGGAATTTTTGGCAGCTTGATATCCGATGAAGATGGCGAGGGCTGGCCTTTTTTTCGATTTGGCTTATTATTTCTGTCCATGTTGTGAATCTAAAGAAAAAGTTTGTGGAAAATTCAATTCGTATTTCGCGCGCTGTTGTCAACCAATGATGAGTTCCCGTGGAGCTCCTTACATTTTCCAATGTGCGTTTAGTAAACGCAATGAAATCCATTGACTTAAATAAAACATAAAGCTTTTACAAGAAAAATATTAACACTTTTATGATTTTAATAGTTCAGTTTTATTTAGTTTGTATTACTTTAAAATATTGAATTTAATTAGATTATAATAAAGTGTCCAGTCTCGGTCGTCTCACCCTGATAAAGCAAAAATTAAACGCACTGCAATATTGACAGCCCTCTGCGGTAAAGTATTTTTTTCGGCAAATTATCTAGAAATCTAAGTTTTGTTCTTTCTATATCCCAGATTAATCCAATAATAGATAGTGTAAAAGTTTTTGTGAGGCTAAAATTCTTACCTTTATTTACGTGCAAACAGAAGGTAGGTTATGTTCACAGTTTTCACACCCAACCACTATTTTACAAATTTTGTACAAAATCCTAAAATTATTCTTCTTATTTAACCTAAATGTTATTGGGTCTATAATTAAAAAAACTATATAGATTATTGACAAAATAACAGCTACTATTTCAGTAGCTCCATGGCAACTGAGGTTTTTGTCAAGTTTTCATTTGTTTCGTTGCTATGATATTTATTTTTTCATAATTTTTTTTTACGGGCCAGTAACATTTTGATAACAATGTTAAAAAGTTTTCATTTGTACGAATATATCTGTAACTAAGGAGATTTTATACGTATCTTTTTATTGACATTTTGGCATGAATATTATAGGTTAGAATCGGTGAATGAAGCAAAGAGTTAAAGTGTATTCTAAGGTAAACAAAGCTGCATATCATATATAATTTACTACATTCAGAGATACATAAGTAGTAAATGACGAGTGTGCCTACATAGCTTCTTATATAGCCATCACTGTAACATGGCCTTGATTGGACCGAACTGAGATGTAGCTGTCCTACTCTATGATGTCATGGGTGTGGATTAAGTTGTTCTTGCAAATAGAATTATTCTGGCCTCTGTTGTGCTATAACCATAGAATAGGACAGACCAAGTGCCTGTGTGTTTATTCAATGTAACTTGATTTTTCTTAACAATTATTAAATTTTTTCTACTTCAGATTTTTGTGAGTTTGTAATCTTTATAACTTTAAGACTATCTCATAAGTTGAAGTTTAAATTTTTACTATTTTTGGTAATGCATGATTCAAGTATTATACAATAATAATAATAAAAACATGGAAAATTCATAGCTTAGTTATAAATAACAAGAGGATGGTGGGTAATGAAATTAACTAGGTGTATTGTATAAAAGTCTATACCCAGTTTGAGAGTTTGAAGAATGAGGTGTCGTTAGAGTAAGGACGGGGACTACCATGCACCCTCAGGTTTTTGTTTTACTAATTAATAAGTTATAATAGTGTTTAAAATTTCTATGTTTCAGATGATATTCCAGTTAGTGAGGAGACTACATATAAGCCCAGTGTGTAGGGCGGCAGAATCATCTCTCCTCGCTAAGCTTAGGAAGAAGACTGGGTATACCATTGCCAACTGCAAAAAAGCTTTAGAGATGCATAATAATGATGCAGATAAGGTTAGTATTTCCAATCAGTCTCAAAAAATGCTATAGCTACAAAGGAATGTATTGGTTTGTTCTCCAAACATAACTATATTGTTTTGGTGCTTTAACATATTTGGAGTAAAAAAAAGTAGTTTTTTGTATAGTGCTAACTCTGCATATAGATTAGACATTCTCCAACTTTTCCCATTTTGTGTAGCAGTGTACTGTCAAAAGCACATGAAGATTTACAATTGTAGCGCGAGCCTGACCTCTAAGGCGATTGTAATAAGAATGTTACAAAGTCCAATGTATCAAGCTCCACATTCTCTTGACTGTACCTGCTACCATTGTCAACTTTATCCCCAAATTATTGCATCAATATTATAAATCTATGAGCATCAAGAAAAGTGTAAAACAAATGGTATTCGAAGAATTGTGTTATTTTATTTTTTATTACCTTATCTATAAAGTTGATTTTTCTATTTACAGGCAGAAACCTGGCTCAATGAGCAAGCCCAAGCTATGGGCTGGGCTAAGGCTACTAAACTTGCGGGTCGGACAGCACTACAGGGCCTTGTTGCTGTGAAATTTGATAAGAACCATGGCGCACTTGTGGAACTCAACTGTGAAACAGACTTCGTAGCCAAGAATGATAAGTTCCAGAAAATGATTGAAGATGCCGCTGCTGCCTGTTTCAAGTTTGCCCACACTAACTTGCAATCTAAAGGGCCTATTACCAAGGTTGGTAGAGTTTTTTTTTGAATTGTCGTATTATATGTAGTGTGTATGCAGTGTATGTGACGCATGATACAGAAAAATAATATGTCCTGATTTATTATTTTACTTTGATTGAACCATGCTTGAGTATTGTGCTAGTAGTATGCTTGACTTGCCATGTATTTTAATTTTAAAAATACCTTATTTCAACAGATGGAACTAGACACCGAACAACTAGGAAATCTGTCTGTTGATGGCAAGAAACTCTCTCAAATACTAGCACTCTTCATCGGATCGGTAGGCGAAAACGCCGTGCTGAGACGCGCTGAGTGTTGGAAGGCAAACAGCAAAGACGTTAAAATTGCTGGGTATACCCATCCCGCTCCCTCCGTCTCTGGAGACTACTCCGCTGGCAAATATGGCGCCCTGGTGGCCTACAGACAAGCTGAAGACCAGGAGGATGTCGGCAGGCAGCTCTGTCAGCACATAGTGGGCTGTGACCCCAAGAAAATTGGTAACAAAGAAAAAGACGAACCTGCCAAAAACTCCGACGACGAAACATGCCTCATCTTCCAAGAATATCTTCTAGATCCATCTTACACCGTAGAGGAAATACTTCAGCAGAACAAAATAGAAGTCATAGACTATGTTAGATTCTCCTGTGGCGAAGCAACAGAACTGAATTTTCCTGGAGTGGAAAAACAGCCCTTAGACACAGTCCAAACCTTGCAGTGAATCTAACTTTATAATAGGTATTTTAGATGTTATGATTTTTAATTAATGAAATATTGTGTTGAGACAAAAATAGTTATTTATTTTGCATTTAAATAATAAATAACTAAAGAATCATGCATTTTTAAATATAGGTCTTCAAAATTCTTGTTTACATTACATAGCTCGAAAACCTATATTACTTTTTGTATGAATCCGCGTTTATTACATTCTTTTGTTTTGCTATTCCCTTCCACAAGAACATTCTGCAGTCTTTCTTCCAAAACATAGCTATTTGATTGGGATCATGGTTATAGCCGTGGTGGGTTAGCACTTCTGGGGAGACCACGTGGAGCGCCAATGTGTTTTGTTCTCTCGTCCGGAAAGGGCCAGTAATGGCCGGTCTGAGCAGACAACCACATGGGCATATTGTCGCTATCTTAGGTGACGACATTACATTAATCCTGTTGCATAAATTAATCCTTTGAAAATTCCCACTTAGTCTAAGTTCCTCCACTGCTCCTGTGAACGACTGCGTGGCCCGTATAGCCAGAGGCCGCGCGCTCTGGTTCTCTGGGTTGTTTCTAAACCCAACTGTGGATAGCGATTTTTTTGTAACGTTCGGTGTGTCCTCGGGTGTCCTTTCTTCATATTCACTTTCTTTATCAGAAATATCATCTGTGTACATGATTACAACTATTGAATAAACTAATTATAGCAAATAAAACGTACGAATTTGAAATGTCTATCTTCCATCGATTTCTACATCGAAATGTGTCAATAAGGTGTCATTGCCAAGCATTGTGTTTATTATCTTTTTGAACAAAGTTCTTGATTGCCACGAAGATTTTATAATATTTTATAACTATCTATTATTCTACTTTGTCATTACTCTATCCAAAGAGATTGGTAGATTTTTTTTGATAAAAACTTTTTCTTCAAAGCTCTTCGATTCTAAATAGACTTTCTTACTTCATGAAGATGGGTACTTGATAAGTCGTATTCTAAGATTTTTATAGAATGTTTTTAACCGCCTTTAAAAAAAACGAGGGCATTAATTATCAGTTCGTCGGAATGTTTTATTTTTTCAATAAATAAACCCCCAAACGCTATCGGAAAGCACTAAGTACCTACCTATTCCACGGGTTGCGTATTGATTAGGTACCAAAGACGGTTAAAGTTTCTCTCTCCTAGAGAATTATTTTCTTCCAACCTCTTTGGTTGCTAAGCTTCAGTTATTGAGACTCCTTAAGTAGTTGTACTTGAGTTGTACCATAATGGATTAATAGAGAATATACTTAAAGATTCCTTATTCGTAGACTTAAAGTAAGTTCCTAGTATTCCAGTAAAATAAACATTAAAAGGGGGCTGTAAATAACGCTGCTATGCTTCAGCAAACAGCGTGCAGCGAGAGATAAGAGTATACAAATAAAAGTATAATTACTGGGTAGTGCCTGCAGAACAATATTTACAATGAATATTTTAATTGTACACGTTACGGACCATAGAATTGTCAATTTTATTATGTTTTAAAAAAGAAAAACGAGAAATCACAGTACGAGTTATCCTTGGGACAGTACCGGATTAGTATCCGCGCTGAGATAAGTACTACTTACTAGACAATTGTAGCGTATACTTGAGGGTATAACAATAATAATAAACCTAACGAGACCGTGTCAGTGCATGATTTTGTGTTTTTTTTTTTTGCGGTAGTGTAGATCGATATAGATATCAAAACACATTTTAGAAATTGTTTTCTTTCTGTTGGTCTGTCTGTCTATGCACGCATCACGCAACGCCTACTGGACGGATTTTGATGGTGAAGTTGACTGAGTAACTGGGTTAACATTTAGGAACGGGAATAAACTGGATCCGCGCGGGCACTGCCCTTAGCAACCGGTAGTAGGATATAAAATAAAACAGCACTTCTTCTAAAAAGCTTTTAAATACTTAGATTAATGCAGGTAGGCAATTTCAGAGAGTCTCCTAGCTAAATTTAATTAAGTTTACCTATGTACTTACTCGTAGATTTTTTTAAGCCCAGATACGGGGCAAGCCATTGCAGGTTCCCGTAGCATTGCTACTTTTGCTTGGTTAATCCTGCACTACTACAAGATAAAGCTTATTCTGCTTCGAATCTAGCCCTAAATAATACTTATACCAAATAATGAAAGTGCATCAAGTTCTAGATTAAACTTCAATTTAGCTATTGTAAGAGATTACGTCGTTGATGTAGTTCGATGAGTCTTTTACAACGTACCTACCTACACCAGCATCATGATTTACTACCTCCCAAAAACTGTGTCACCCTTGCCAATGTTTACGGACGTGATGATGACACAAGCGTATCTATGACTAACGAAAGTGAACGTGGTTGTCTAAACACAAAGCGCTCGTCCGAGCGTGGATCCTGTCGCAGATCTGCTCCGCACATGAGCTCATGGAGTCAGTGTGCGGCCACCAGCCGTGGAGCCGCGGACCCTGATTGCGATCCACATACCACACATAGCGGCCAAGAAAGTGCGCCAGCTCTTGATGGATGACTATCAGGTGCTTGTTTTTCAGTGAATTTTATTACTTATACCTAAATCTTAATAATAATTGCCAGTTCCATTTCAGAGCTCGTGTCTGCGTTTAGTCAAAATAATTTCCCTATAGGTAGGTACTACAGAGTGTAGAAAGTACCTACCTACTGTACTCAGAGTGGCTTTATCGATTGACATTAATATTTATGATACTACTTAGTTTTACGATAACAAATGCACTGTTTATTACAAAATCTAAGATGTTTAGATACATTTGTGTTCGGAATACAAAGTAACAGATAGTCGGTCCTAAGTCGGTCATATAAACTTAGCTTGTCTTACCTATACTATACGTCAACTCAACCATTAAAAGCTAAATACAAACAGCAGTTGTAATTGGCGTGATTAATAAAGTAGTTATAGTCTGCTGAAGCGAGATGAAAACGCGATTGCAGGCACCCATCAATCGGCGGCGCTGGCCAGACTTTCGCAGGAATTAATGTATTCCTCTCTGTTATATTAAAATATGTAAGTGCAAGAAGCGTGAAACAATTTTCTTTTTTCACATCACCGCCGGCCGATGGTTAGTCTGTGGAGATCGCACGGGCGCCGCAGTCGTCTGCCTTGGTCGCTGTCTCAGTGATTTATTGTCGTGGGCGGGTGGGAGACACGCGAGCCTCGAGCGGTGATGGGACCAGTCCACTCCTGACCACAGCCACGAAAATGCACATTCTGGAGATAGGAGCTGAACAAGTAATTGTGTTTTTGTTTATAAAGAGTGGGGCTCTGTGATCGTTTGAGAATCGATTAGGTGGCTATTGACAGTGAATTTTATTAGAAATGGTTTGATGTTTTATTTATTTTGGAGACAGTTGAATAGTTTCTTGTTGATAATAGATTTAGATAAGGTTCAGTTTGGTGAGGTAGGTATGTTTACAACTTAAAAGTGTTTCTTATCAAAATCACAATTTTTTGTTCTTTTTTTAATAATCTTATTCCAATTTGGTTCTTTTTTTAATAATCTTATTCCAATTTGTTTTATTGACAAAGTGATCACTTCTTCTAAATTTTATTTCTCGTTGCATAGATCGTATTCAATCGCAAACTTATACGCATGCTACGAATTAAGTAACTAGGTACCTACCTACTTAAATATGTATGTATTTACATTTAGTTATGCAAATACTTATACTTAGACATTATGTCTAATGGTTTCGTGTGTCAAATCTAGGGTTAACAATAAGCCGCACCCTGACCAACAATACTATAATAATCCCACTTTGTCCGTTAGATTGAATTGCCTGGCTTCACTGCGCCCTCGTCGCACCCAGTGTCGTAGAATTGGACCCCACCCTTTCATTATTAGGCATCTAATAGTCTGACCATTCTAGATTGTTGGCACACCCCATTACGGAGATTTTCATGCTCCGTTAAATATGACTTACAAATTTACTAGAGAAATAAGAACGCTGTCTGTCTGCGTTGTATAGCTTAGTTTTATGACTTTATTAGTCACTTCTGTGGGTAAGTACTCTAGTTTCTTATTTCGCTTAGACGTCGGATTTTCAAGGCTTATCTATTTATGAAGTGAAAACATAAGTAAATGGCATTGCGCTTAAGCTAAAAACTTACCTGCTTACTTAGAAGGTAAATAAAACAAGTAAGTAGGTAAGTACTACTTATATAAATGTATTTACCTAACTATAGAAATATGTAGTACCTATTTAAATACAGAGAGCAGTGATAGCCCGGACGGTTAAAGAGCCGGCCGAAAATCAGTGAGGCTCGGGTTCGAATCCTGGCATGTACCAATGAGTTTTTCAAAACTTACGTAGGTACATATTTATCACTAGCTCAACGGTGAAGGAAAACATCGTGAGGAAACCCGCAGGTCTCAGAATTAATTCTGAGACATGTGTAAATAGACCCGGTCCGGCGATGGGCTCACCACCTATCACGTTTAGGGGTCCAATGTATCTCGTGAAATGTGGGTATATCCAGTAATGGAATACCTCTGCCTACCCCCTCGGGGATGAAAGGCGTGAGATTATTTATTTTATTTTATTTATTTAGTATTTAAATATTGCAGTCGTTTAATTGTTTTATTGCACAATAACAAAGTCTATTGTGTCTGGAATCTGTAGCTCGAGCAGCAATATGCTAAGTGGTGTTTGACTGAGGTCCAGGTGTTTTCGGACATCCACTAGTACGAGTAGTCGAGTAGGTACATAATACCTATATGTAGAAGACATAAATATTAAACTATATCTGAAGAGCAGTCCTACAATGCAGGGTTGGAAGGGAAGGCGGTATATTATATAGGTACCTTACTTTCAAATTAAAGTTACTTAGGTACCTACTTTAAAAGGTTTTATAGTGTTCCATCTACCATAGTTCCAATCAGTCAGTTTCATCCATACCAATGTTTGTGGCGATCGCTAAAACCGATAAAACCGCTCATTGTACTTCATTTTATTTTTGTATTGTTTTTGGTGTACATTATAGAGTTATTGTATGGCCTTAGTATTTACAAAACTCTTACGTATTACATCACCCGCATAGTTCCCGTTCCCGTGTTAATACGGGGATAAAACCTATGTGTTTTTCTAACGTCTTATACGTTATAAAAACTATATAATTGTAAAGTTTCATCAAAATCTGTCCAGTAGTTTTTGCGTGAAAGAGCGTTACAAACTTTCGCGTTTATAATATTATTAGGATAGAGGAGTTGATGAGAATGAATTATTCTCTGCGCAGGAAGACGATGGTGGCAGCGCCCGCGCAGCAGAAGCGGCATTCCGCACAGTGCCGCGCGACCACACCACGTTCCTCGTGTGGAGGATAACGGTAATTATACTAATTATCATTTTTAGATTAGCAATAGAACACTAAGGATACATACTTCAATATGTACCTACTTGGATAATTGGAGATTTCATGTTCCATAGCCAGCTGACTATTTGTTTTTGTATGGCGAATGAGCTACCTATATCTACAGAAGAAACTTTACAATATTATTAATAAAAATATTTCAAAAATGCAATCTCTAACTAAAATGAAGTGTTTGTATAAAAATAAACCGTTTTAATGAAGAAACTAGGACTTACCTACTACTACTTAAACTGGTCTGTGCTACCTACTACTTATACCTACCCAATTTACTAACTTAACTCTTTATCATAGATTTCGTGAAAATTTCCTAGATCTTATTATACTTACATGCTTTTTATTATTTTAGTTTTGTCTGATTTAATTTTGAAATCATCACAGAAATACTCTAACAAAATTGACCTTGGCTTATGCAACCTTTTCTTCATAGACTGTAACCGCCTACTTTCATAAAAGCCGATACCTACCTAATACCTGCGCAGACGGCGAAACTTAGCACCCTGATTTTCTTTTTATTTTTTGACAGATTTTGAACCTAACTAGGTACTTTGTGGAATGGAAGAGCACATTTACTCACAAAGATTTTTTTTATATTATTTACAAATAAAAATACTAGATGGCATAAAATAAAATAAATATGGTCACGCCTTATGTAGAGTCGTTGAGTTATTTAATTCCTGGAAATACACACTTTTCACCAGTTCATTTTACGTATCCTTTAACGAAACAGGTGGTGGACCCATCGCCGAACCGGGTTGCTGCTACACATGCCTCAGAATTTTAATAATAATAAATTGTGTGACACAATTCACACACGGTTATTCAGTCAGAAAATAGGCAGAACCAGTACTATGGGTACTATACACTAATGAGCTGATAGACATAGTTATAAACCCAGACACGAAGCCAACAGACATGTTCATGCACACAAATGTTGGCACCGAGCGGGGATCGAACCCGCGCCCTCCTACTCAGAGAAGGCAAGGTCGCTCGCTACCAGCTGAGCCAACAGGCCTGTCAAAATTAATTCTTGGGTTGCGGGTTTCCTATCAATATTTGATTTTTGAAAACTTATTTATACCTACTTATATGTTTTCGCCAGAATACGAACACGAACCTCATGCATAAAAGGCGGGCTCACACCAACAAACCTATTACTGCAAGTCGGAATACATTACTTAAGACACCCGAAAATTTTTGGTTAAATTTCTTTTTAATACTTAGGTACCTATAATTTACATTGAAACCCATGAACAAAAAACTTTCAGACATGGCAGACAGACAAAAATTCTAGAAACGGTTTTATGATTACGTATTGTAGTTATGTGTAGGTAGGTACCTAAGTAGTAGTTAACACTTAAATTATGAAATTACAGACATACATACACTTCAATATTATAATTGGTACAGATGATGTTGATGATACACCTAAAATGTCTTTACCAACTTCACTGACCTATCACGCGAAAACAGATTAAATTGTTTCATACGCGTCTCGGTTATCGTTCGTACGAATTTTACTTTCACTGCGTTGAATAGACCAGGACAATGCCGTGTGCTATATTTTTGTTTAGATCGGATTAAGTATGCTAGTCTGTAAAACCTACGTGTCTAATCTGTTGCGATTGAAGAATTTCTCTACTCTCATATTATACTTAGGTGTAAAAGTATAACTGTTGCCTTTCGATAGCATCTTCCGATCATAATACAAGGATTCAGTCGCCCAGTAATTATTAAATTTGTTATTTTTTCTTGCGTAAGTACATATTTATCACCTCGACAGGACACGTGGATATTTCCAGAAATGGAATACCTCTGCCTTTGCGCTCGGGAATAAAAGGCGTGATTTTTTTTCTTTTCTTTGTTTTTAGGTAAAACCAGAAATGTTCTAAACATTACAATATTTAAGTAGTTATTCTTACTTCAATTAAATTTAAAAAAATATTACGTGGTTGCTCATTTCAATGGTTGCATTTTGTCGGTAAATAATGTATTTTTTATGTGATAAGACAAATCTGCAAACGCGCTTTAGCAATGTGGGAAAAATCCACTAAGCATAACATTTTTAAGACTATCTGTCCGTTCCGTGACCACATTGATGGACCATCTAAAACTGAAGCAGTAGGTAGGTAGGTACCTAAACTTTCAACCTAACAAACCGAATTTCGAAATAAACATTTAAAAAAAGTTGGTCTGTCTAGTCTAGACGTCACGGTCGAATAATTCCTCATCGCGCGGACTTAGGTACTTAAGGATGTTAACCCGTGACATATAAAAATGATAGTCGCAGACACCTTGAAATATTTTTTAAATTTCGAAGATGACGTCAAAAAGCCTAAGAAATATCTGTTGTTTTTGAATAGATAAGAGAAGATATTGCACCCACAAACTAACTTTAATTACCTAAAGTAAAGTAAAGAATAACTAACGTAGGTATAAAAGTTAGGTGATTAAGGCAGTATTTACACATATAGGTACGTACCGTGTGGACAGTAACATCTAAGATATCAATAATACCTACTAAATCTCGAAGCTTAAAACACTACAGGATGGTCTCCTAAAGTTTCTTCATTGGTCTAACGAAGTCCAAATGCATTGTAAAACCATTGTCATAAAATAAACAGTTTAATTTTAAGAGCGCGAGATTTCGTGAGAACTCGGCGGAGCGGTTCCAAATAACATTTTATCCGCACATGATTGTCTTTTCGTTTGGGAGTCGTGTGAAAGGTCAGCTTACAAAAACAAGCGTTCCCACAAAGGTGTTTAGCAACTGTAGTCTTGTCGAGCTTTACAATATTTGGAATACATTGCATTTTCCCTCGTTGTATGTAGATACAATATTAAATTATACTTGGCTAAAACCTATTTCTGTTCACTTTGAATATCTTATAAATAAAATAAAAACTTATTTATTGTCTATCTTTATTAGCAAGCTACCTACTACATAGCAGATGCACAGCGGCGCGCGGTGCGTTTCGGAAAACATTTTATATCACCCTGGAAAAAAACCTACCTTCCAAATTTTTACTTCTACTTTTATACCTACCTATAATATGCATAGATATCAGAAACACATAATATTGTCAATTACGTAGACTCCTAATTTCACAATGAACTGTGGACGAAGTCACCGGCGACCAATGGCCGGTAACAAAATTGATTGTTCGCTTTGCACCTTTTGAATATCGATCTTTTTACATAATCAAATCACGACGACTATCGTGCTAATGCGATTTGCACGAACACACGACTAATGGCATATGATTTCTAAAGTGGAGCCACAAATTCACTTAATTGATAAATTACAGAAAGATAACTTACGAGTAACTTACCTACATGTCAACATACTGGCATGATGAGAAATTGGATTTGGAGACTGTGAAATTTTATTACCTACTAAAATATACCTATGTATCTATAAAATTGGATAGACTGAGAGAACCACGTGACCCTGGTGCTTTGAGTCCTACCGCCTTGCGCTCCTGTCCCCGAATTACGGCGGGTTAACCACCATCAATAAATCTTATAGGGGCTGGCGTCGAGCAGGCATGGATTTCCAAAACATTAGGTATGAAGTATTGATAATATTGCATTACCTACTGCTTGCTTAGACCCAAAATAATGGGTAAAGGGCAAGACGATGCCTATGTGAAGTTTGTTGATGTTTGAGATATATGTATGAAAGAGTCATACCATACCTGGACATTATTAACAATTTAAACCACCAGTAACCCAGGATCTCTTAGGTATGACCTAGAAGCCGGATCGCCAAAACTCAAATCGCTAAAACTCTAAAGCATTTTATATAATCTTAACTAGACAAATCATGCCTTAGAAGACTATGACAGTAAATAAAATTTTAGCAAATAACTTATGTGAGCTCTAAATGATTCTTTTGAGTCGAATGCTGTGACTCATTCTATCTCTGCGTCAATACGTTTCCATTCCGTAGACGTAATATAATATAAATAATGAAATTGCGCTCATCTTTTACTTCAGCACAAACAAACTGGCGAGAGAAAGTGCACAGCAGCGTAGTGCGATAAAATTGCAGCGAGATGCATGCTAAATAACGACAGGGCTGTCACCTCGCAATCGCATTTTAATCAAACCTCTTATTATTCGCAATACTTTGACGTGGGTCATTATGGACTTGACTTGTGGACAAAAAATTACTATACCTACCTACTGGTTACTACCAGAAAAAATGTGTACCTACAAAAAACACCAAAAAAACGTTCTATTACGTAGTACTATTACTTATTCTGTGGTTCTATCCAAAAAATATAGATGTTATTTACTTGTACAGTCAAGAGCACGTAGAGCTTGACACATTGGACTTTATAACGTTCTTATTACATTCGCCTGAGAGGTCAGACTCGCACTGCAAGTGTACAGCTTCATGTGCTCTCGACTGTACTGTCTCTCAATGAAAAAAAATGAATTTTTTTTTATTTTAGATAGGTAATTAAATAAAATTACACTAAAAAAAGGTCCTAATGACAAGGCACTCTAAACTCGTCCATGAAGATGGCTAAATGTAAACAACAGCCCATCGCCACCGACGAGTTGCTGGTTCCAAATGCAGTAGGTACCCCGAGAAGAAGCAGCAAGAAACGCAATAAATGTGCAAAATGCAAAACTAACAACCCTATGGCAGCAGCTATTCCGTGCTTCCGCTTATTGCAATATAGTACCTACCTACCTATAAGTACCTACTGAACATACGGTCCTCTCGTAGCGGATCATACAACATTTCGTGATGAATTAAACTTACTTTCTAATAATTTACAGTACTTTTGTGTATACGCGTGTCCAAACAAAATAAATAGAATTAAATACAATCGGTCGGCATCAGTAGGCGATTGGATACGCCCGTACCAGTGACGTAGTTAGGATAGATTTCCGGGCAATTCTCACAAATAAATTTATGCACTTACTTTCCAAATGGGAGCTTGGGTTTTTGACACCCGTTATTCCTTAACATAGACACTACTACAGAATATAACTACGGATATCGAAAATACGGAAGGAGCTGCAGCTATTTATGTCACATAGAGCTGTCCCCTTCTTATCTGTGCCTCTTAGCTGGAAAATCCGTTCTTAAATTAGATTCTGTAATATTCAGAATTTAAAACTATTAACTGCGTTACACTAAAATTCGTATAATACAATGCACTTATTTCTGATCCAGCGTTATATTTATTCTTTAATACATTTTCGAAGCTTCTAGTGATAAAAGGGCTGGCAGCTATTTCTGACAAAGGATTAGCCTAGCTTTCCAGAGACGGAATCAGGACGGAATTAATCCAGTCTTCTAGGCAATTGATTTCTTTTAGATGAAATATATAAAGAACTCCCGAAACTGGCTCAAAACTCTTTTTACGAGCAACTATTGGTTTGATGAAATACCACGAGTATACTGTAGGTCAAGTTCCAGCTATGTGATTCGTTCTGCTTTTAAAATAATCCTAAATTTCTATTAAGATTTGAATTGTGGTTAGTCTCTCGCCCGGGGCCTTGTTAATCTAGCTGGGGCTCTGGAAGGCTATCTGAGTCATTCATCCTACATCTATGTACCGCTACATCGCCGTGGAATAGGAGTCGACGCAGCCGACCGCGACTGAACCATTTTAATCTCACTTTACACTTGTTATTGCGGACAGAATTGTGTGGATTCCCGTTTCACCAAACGGGGACTGATAAAACTGGTAATTTGTCTTCCTAATAGAACACAAATAACAAATCCGTAACACAATTACTCAGGAAAAACTAAAATACGACAAAAATCTTTAAAAAACTTTACACTATTCCTGGTGTACCTATATTGGAGAAAAAATTGTATATAATATGTAGTATGACACTCTAGACATCAAGATGAATCAACAGCGCTAATTCGCACTTCAATAATCCGTCAAACCGTTTCGGCTCAACGCTGCGCCAACGAATATGCTCACATGTTTAGGTTCACACATACATACATTACGACAACCAACAAAACATTACGATCCATCTGAAGCAGTCGTGTAAAAATAATTATGTAGGTATTACTTACCTGGCTTTAATTAAATTTACTCTGTTAAAATAGCAACCAACGATCTATTTTAGACTTTTGTGGCCTCAGTCCTCACCAACACATTTAGGTGTCCAAACAAAAAAAAGTACCTAAACTTATGAAAAGTATTTTCTTACAGGAATGGGTACCTCAGCCAAACCACAAGACTAGATTAGACACCTTTAAGGTCTTAAGTAAGTTTTTTTATTTTGAAATAAACAGAATATAATAACTGTAGGTACAGTATCCCTTATTATTAAAGCTCTTGCAAAAAATAACAATAATCGCATCCGGATGGCTCGCTAGTTTCATGATAAATAACAACTACTTAAGCCGCGGACGGCACATGCCTTGCATATGCATTGGTGCTTAATATCACTACAATTACCGTGGCATGCGCCTACGCCGATGACGCCGCCACGCGACAGCTGGATAAGCCGCGCGCATTTAATCACGACACTAGATTTTTTGTAAACAAAGCGCTTTCAACATTTATCTCAATCTTGTTACGATAATCGGATGATTATTATTCATTTACAAAATCCTTGAGGTGGTGTTTATCAGATTACAATTTGGTTTGTGATCTGTGATCTGAAGTTTCTAGTGAAGATCTAAAAATATTATTAAGCAAACTACAAAGTATAAGTTGTAAGTAGGTATGTAAAAATCTAAATAAAACATTGTCGGTTACATAAAAATAAATATTTAAGACAATACTGTACAGTTTATAGTATAGATAGAGCATTGATGTCCGTGGTTAAAGAGCCCGCTTCTTATTCGTGAGGCTCGGATTCGAATCCTGGTACCTTTATTTTATACCAATGATTTTTTCAAAAAGCTTACGTACTTACATATATACATAATCTCACGCCTATTTCCCTTTGGGGTAGGCAGAGAAAAATATTAAGTCAGTAGTTAAGTAATAGTTGTTATTTAGCATAAATAAATAGATGAATAAAACAATACATTAACATTTAAACATAGCTAGTTTCGATTAGAAAGAATGAGAAAACTACCGAATCGTAGTACCTATATTACCAACCGTTGCGAAGATGGATTGCTTGTAATGAGGATGACGTAAGTATTATTATTACATGGCGAAGTACCGAGGAGATGAAAGTGCCTTAATAAAACATAATGAAAGTACAATACTACGTGTATTTTAGAGTGTTTGTGGTGGTTATGGATTGTAGTTATCTCATATAATCTTAATGGCGTTGGAGCGTATAGCAGTGCGGTGCGTTTGTTTGATTATCTGTAATTATACAGTCCATTCCGTCACTATGAAGCAAGCTGCTCAATTCAAAGGCATTTTGATTGTTTGAAAAACACTATAATTACGCAAATTTAATTTTATAAGGAATTGCAATTAGTGGGATTACAGTTGTTTCACATAACCGTCTGTGTAAATGATCTAGGTTAGAAATATGTTTTAATTAAAAGAGAAATACCACTGATAGACTTACTCATCACAAAATTTCCATTCTTTGGTTTCAATCCGAATTTAGTCATGCCGTAACAAAAGTTTTTACGAAATAAGCAAGGGATCACGAAAAAAACGGGGTCCGTGCGGGCTACCTAACCTCGAAACTGAAAATCATTGAAACCGAGAGTCGTTGTCGAGAATAAGTACAAATAATAGTATACAGATGCTTGCTGGAATAGGAGACTAATTTGTAAACCTTCTAAACGTAAAGCAGTAAATGTAAGAGGTTTAATTAAATTTTAAACCAGAACATATTTTTGTGATAAGATTAAATTTTCTAGTTCAGAGTAAATTCATTTGCATTCTTCTACTGAAAACAACATAATAGGTGTTATACTTCCGCGTATGACACTACAAAAGACGACAGTGACGATTCAATATCATCGTTACTGGAGGCTTAAACATGTCGCAAAGTAGAAAGTGCGGTGTGGGTGGTAAAAGCTAATATTAGTTGTCTGCAAAATCGATTGTGATGCTGCTTCACAAGAAATAAGAGCTTATTTACCAATCATTAAATCCGTTATTAGTTTGCTTGATAACGGTCGATGCGCCTGCACGCCCCACGTATCGAGATTAATAGCCACAAGTCACTCGGTCTCTGTCTGTTTGTTCTATTAATTATTGCTCCAGAATAGTGAAATCAGCGGCCTTATTTTATTTACTAATTTATATTTTTACGAGTTACTTTAGTTTTAGTTTCCAAACATACAAAGTTATAATATAGGTACTATAGCGGTTCTGCGCGGTTTCACCCGCGGAGTCCACGTTCCCGTGTGAATACGGGAATAAAATAAAGCCTTTGTTAGTCAGGGATATTCTAGCTTTCCATTGGTGAAAGAATTTTTATAATCGGTCCAGTAGTTTTTGAGATTATTTGTAACAATCAAAATACAAATCGTTTCTCTTTATAATATTAGCAGGTATAGATATAGATTTTCGAGGGTATTATACCTACGTACTCTGCCGTGATAGCCCTTGTAAGTTGTGTGTCCATCACTTCCATCAGTGAAGCATGAGATTTGGGTTTGATCCGAATCAATAACCAAATATTTTTTCTGAAGACATTATCGCTAGCTCTGGAGGAATTTCTCCTGAGGACGCCCGATAGCCCTAAAATTAGTTCTGAAACAAGTAACATACTTACCTATTACCCCGGTCCAGCAATGGGTTCACCAAATGTCACGCGTGCCCTGCCGAAATGTGGGTACTTCCAGCAATGGAACACCATTGCCAACCCCTTTGGGGGTAAGGCGTGAATCATTAAATAATACATACTCTGCTTTTTTAAATGTGTGCAGGAATCTACCACGGAGTTGCTGCCCCGAACCCACTTCGGTACGTTCTACGATGCGGAGGCCTACCTGGTGTACTCGTGCTCGCTGCCCGGCCAGCCCGCGGGCCCTGACGTCATCGTGAGTCAATAATTTAAAAAATATACTTATTTTATCATCAAAATAAAATATTGAAAAAATTTGCCAGGGATAAGTAGCTTCATATATCAGTAAAATATTTTTTTTCTATAGAGATTTCCGATAAAATACAAATAAACAAGCACACAATTTTAACTTTTTACAGTATTAGTATTAAACCGTCGACCCCATATTTTCCTTCTGGTTAAGATTAAGGTCAAGAGCAACTGCAGGTTTTTGTTATATTATTGTAACGCAGAAAATATAGCTGCGCACAGAGCCTGCACCCATTCATAGTACCAGGTGACAAAGCAATTTCACAAAGCCAGAATAAAGCCATTACTCTGGACTCCATATAATACCTACGTGTGAAATCGACAATAATCTGCAGTAGTCGTGACCATTATAAATATATTAGCAGCACGCTTTACTAGCAATTGGCGTCGGAAATGTCATTGCTGGAACATTAAAGTCATGTAGAATTCTAACTAGTTACTTGTTTTTTCTGTTCACTTATGAATTATGATTCATGAGCAATAACGAAAGAACTTTCGCTGAAAAACACTGGAGTAGGTAGGTACTATCGATTCGACATACCAGATAGAGGGCTAACTAAAGGCCAACACCTACAGAGCTGGCGCGATACACTCGGTGCGCCCGATTTCTGTGACACAGGTTGCATACAAACTCAAACATTACAAAAATTTCCCGTCTCGGATCACGACCGCTTTCCTGCCATTCCTGCCTCGTGGGCCTTGGCTTTTAGACACGTGGTTTATTAGCAGGAAACATCATTATCAACATCAGGACCCCGTAACAGCCCACTGCTGAGATAAGTCTTTCCTCACACATGGGGAAGTATGGGCTATAATCTCAAAGTGCTACAGCGCTTCGCAGAAAACAGCTAAACATCACTGCTACACCAGACGACTGAATGTTTAAATTTCAATTTCAAATGTTTCTCTTAAACAAAATTAAAATGAATTTACCACCATAAGCAAAAAGATGTACCTACTTAAAAAGTAACTAGCCAATTAGCTACCCATCCCTACTATGCCCACAAACTGTCTTACAGTTTGGCAGAAGAATTTTGTTTTAAAAAAATTGGGTTTGTTTATCTACTATATAAAAATAAGTCGGGTTTTCCTTCCTGACGATTTTACTCCAGAACTGACGAACCGATTTCCATGGTTTTGCATTCGTTGGAAAGGTCTCGGGCTCCGCAAGGTTTATAGCAAAGAAAATTCAGCATTGCGCCCGTGCGAAGCCGGGGCGGGACGCTAGTCTTCTACTATATAAAAATAAGTCGGGTTTTCCTTCCTGACGATTTAACTCCAGAACGGCAGGACCGATTTTGATGAAACTTTTTGTGTGGGTTCGAGTGGGTCCAGGGATGGTTTATAGCAAAGAAAATTCAGCATTGCACCCGTGCGAAGCCGGGGCGGGTCGCTAGTTCTGAATAAATGATTTATTAGCTAAATTCGTGTCACCAGCGTCGCGAAATAAAGGAGAATGGGAGCGGCGAGTGCGCAGATAGGCACATCCACGCTTGGGCCGGCGAACGCAGCGGCGCGCTGTCTGCGCTCGCGCTGCGCCGCGGCACACAGCTGGCCGGGTACTTGGGGCTGCCCACCGCCGTGCACCGCGAGGCAGCCACCAAGGAGTCTCCCAGGCTACTGTCCTACTTCAGAGACGGACTCAGGTCTAGTTTATTTGTTACTAGCAGCGCCCCGCGGTTTCACCCGCGTAGGTCCCGTTCCCATTTGAATACGGGGATAAAATATAGCCTATGTCTTATTCTGATATATAAGCAATATAACTGTAATGTTTCATCAAAATCCGTTCAGCAGTTTTTGCGTGAAAGAGGAACAAACATCCATATACATACAAACTTTCGCGTTTATAATATTAGTAGGATTTTTATGTAAGGATAGCAACAACTAGTATGACTGTCTGTCGTTGGGTTTATCAAACAAGGTTGCTTATTTATTTCCGAGATTATGTTATTAATAACTATAATTGCGTCTCTCACTTCCATATATATGCGTTAAAAAAACTAACATAAGTAATCTGGTAATAGTGTAGTTTTTTATAAGTGAAATAATTTTAGAATCGGCACAGTACAAAAAAACTGTAGAGTACCTATCTCTTTATAATATTACATAAGTACATAGTGTAGATAAAACTGCTGAAGATGTCATAAGGCGTCCGGGTCATACAGGTTGCTCTTCCACCATAAACAGAATTACTTACCTATACGCCTATTTATTTCAGTGTTGAATCGAGTGAGTGAGTGCACCCTTGGATTTGTCAATAGGCCGTATAAACTGCGGCCTAAGGGTAGCAGTGGCCTAGGAGCGGTACATTTTAAAGTGTGCTTGGTCACTCAAACTCGTTCGCTATTCTAAAAGAAATACTTAAAGAAATCACTTGCGGATTGTTAAATCGGAACTTAAAAGTACAGACTGAAATGGCCTATAGGCCAGTAAATATATTTACGAAAAGTATAAATCCAACACTGGAGTGATGGCACCAATTAATCACTGAGGCTGCTATACTGTTTCCAAAACTGGATTCCCGAAAGGTTTTCTATATTATTGTTTACTTAAAGTCAACAGAATAATCTGGGTTCTAAAAAATAAAATAAGTCGATGTCACCGCAGAATCCTACGCAGCGGGCCGGGCAACGCGAGCGGCGTGCGGCTGTACCGCGTGCGCGGGCGCCGGCCTGTGCTGCTGCAGCTGGAGCCGGTGACGTGGGCGCAGCTGGCCGCCGACGGCGTCTTCGTGCTGGACACCGCCTCGCTGCTGGTGCTCTGGCTCGGCCGCACCGCTAACCTCATCGAGAAGATCTTCGGTGCTAAGGTGCAGATGATGTTTTTATACATTCCTATAAGAAATCATGATTTATAAAAGCAGTTTGTATGCTATTGTGTGTAGGAAACATAGGTACCTCCTTAAGTAAGAGTTCATCTTAGGCCTACTAATTACCGTAGCGTCTCATTGTCTAAATTTAAATTGTCTTTTAGGCCATACCTTAGTCTCCATATTGTGTTTGCTTATAGTTGGGTTTCTGTTTTATCGTGTTTCGTTTTCGTGTGTGTTTAGTGTATAGCACTAGCTCAACGGAAATCATCGTGAGGGCACAAAGATTTCGTTCTAAGGCACGTGTAAACCATGTTTTGGAATCCAAACAAATACGTGGTTATTTCCAAGAATCGAATGCCTCTGCCGACCACATCGGGGATAAAACATGACCATATTTTGTACCATCAGATCGCGTACCGCATGGCTCGAGGAGCGGACAAGGGTATGACGGCGCGTCGAATCGCGATCGCGCACGACGGCTACGAGCAGACGCTGCCCGCTGCAGACCGAGCGCTCCTTGACGCGCTGCTAGAGTTGCGCGCGCGCATCGTGCGCCCCGCCGCCCCACTAGCCGACGCCGTGCGCCCCTCGCGCCTCTACAAGGCCACGCAGCCACCCCGAGTTGCGCCCCTCACGATGCCCTCGCAGCGCCCCGCCGCCAGGCTGGAGGAGATCAAGCGGGCGCCGCTTTCAAGGGATGATTTGTCCGATGATGTAAGTCGTTTATTAGGTACTTATCACCCAAATATACATGGTGGATTAGGAATATTTTTTCATATTTGACTGCTGTCCACTAAGTTTGACTGATAAAATTAACTTTTTATCGACTAAACAACCACTAATCACTAAAAATCCTGTTTGTAAAATACCATTTGTCATTGTCACTCATTTGTCTAAATATCGTTTAGGTTTGTTTCCACTTATTTTAGTTGCTAGATATAACAGTTTTTTAAAAGAACTGTGGTATAGAATTTGTTGTAAAATTCCTTTAAGAGTATCCAACATAAGCCTTATCCCGAAACTAGCGGTAGTTTTTTTTTATTTATTTGTTTATTTCCTTTTACAAAAAGTAAATCAGACTTTTCCAAAAAAACCTCCTAAATTCCAGATCCTCCTATGTTGTTCGCATTATAACCGCAAATACTTAACACAAAGACGTTTGAAGAAAAACATTAGGAGATAAAAAAATCTTCCTGCCTTTGTGACTTTAGAACTTTTTGGCTTACAAACTTCAAGAATGCCTCCATTATTCGACCAATTCGAATTCATGTACAGTCAACAAAGTTGTTAGTGGTACATTTCCAAAAATTAAGATTCACTTTTCTCTTAAAGCCTTAAATGTATTTATAGTATTTTTTTGGTAAATTATAGGGATCAAAGATACCTTTCGAAATAAAAATTAATCAATAAGATTTATTTATGACTTCCCCAGAAAAATGAATTCTTAGTTGCTGGCCATGTAACCCTAACAACTTTGTTGACTGTACAGTACGGTCATTTTAACTTGGCTTCTCTAACATAGGCTGCGCTTGCGCAAACCCCCTCGTACCGCAAAATAGTCGCTAAAAAATGTTATTGCGCATCCATTTGCGCAAACTTCACAGCTTCCAAGTTAAAACGAGCGTACTGTACAGGGCGTATACATAGTGGACAGCGGCAGCCGCGGCGTGTGGGCGTGGGTGGGGGCCCGAGCCACGGCCGCGGCTTCCCGCGGGGCCTTAGCCGCAGCACGGGGCCTGGCCCGAGCTCGTCGCCACGTGGGCCCCGTGTCCGTGACGGCGTCGGGCCACGAGCCGCTGGAGTTCGCGGCGCTGTTCCGCTCCTGGCGCTGGTGCGATGCGCGAAGGGACGTCCGCCTGAGAGCCGCACGATCCGCCACCACGAAGCTCGACGCCGTCAGCCTAGCGTCCAACTCTTGGCTCGCCGCTGAGGTACGTACTCTCCAGCAGACTATTCATTTTGAAATAGTAACGAACTCCTATACAAACTTTCATCCCGTATTTACAAACAAATACTTAAAAAGTTTTGTGTACTATTTTATGGTTCTAGACCTTTGAGTATTAAACCAACGGAGACGCCACTGACAGGCGTTCCCCTCTGCCAAAAAAAAGTGTCGGTCAACTGGTCAACGCGCACACCTGTTAAATACAACTAGTTTTTTTGAGTTCACGGAGTGCTTGGATTGGTGAATGTATTTGTGTGCATCTAGTTCAAGCTAGCGTTTAATTGTTTTGTCAAAAAATGCGTTTGATTTAACATTATTTGTGTTTGTTTCCTCGTCCCCCCCGCAGAAATTGGCAGACTTTCTTGCAAAGGAACTAGTGGGCGTGACGTCTCCTGTTGGTTTAATACTCAAAGTTCTAGACCCACCAGTTTAGTTCCCAGACTACTTAGAAGGTTTTATGTTTTATTATATGTATAGATATTGATCACCATGCTCACATTTTTAAGTTTCCTACTACTCTTCCGTACTCTAAAGTTGTTGTTGTGTTTGCCGCTCTGTGTGTCCGTCCCTCTGTGACTAGGTACCTTACAACCATGCTTAGGTACTACTTAAAATTTCTAATAGTTTTAAATTAAGCATGTTTTTTGCAAATGTGTCATTTTATTTTCGTGATTAATTGGCCGAAATGGTGCCCGAAAAAATTACAAAAGTCGGGTTACTAGAGCAAGTGCGGTATCATTATGAAAGCACATGCACATTACAAAATATCACAAACACTTGAGTGAGGGAGTCGTGTTAAACTATGGCCCGTCTCAGGCGCAACTGCCGGACGACGGGTCGGGCGCGCTTCGCGTGTGGCGCGTGCGCAGCTCGCAGGGGCTGGCCGAGCTGGAGCGCGCGCACGGCGCCGCCTTCTACGACGCCGACTGCTACCTCGCGCTGTACACCTACCACGCGCCCACCGGGGACCACTCCATACTCTACTACTGGATGGTGAGCTAGTGTTCGAATAATATACTATCAGTCGGCTTCAGTAGGTCGATCGGATCCGACATACCATTGCCGTAAGCTTTAGGGCTGAGTTAAGTGCTAAAGTAAGCTTGGGTTTTTAATATTGGAACGTTACTCAAGGACGGAACTATACTTGAGGACAAAAAAATATGCCGCTATGTAAACCACATAAAGCTGTTTCCTTTCATGAGAAAGTAGTAGTGTAGTACTCACTTTGAGACATGATTTCGTTCTTACAGTGATGTAAGTGCGCAATGATGCCTCAAAGTGAGTATATCTGCAACTACTTAACACAAGACCAAAATTTCATATCATCAACCATCTACAAACCTTCATCCATAATCTGACAATGTATTGGAAAGGGTTTACTTTTGTATCGCTTCGTCATCGCTCTGATATTTATCGGCCCTAAATAAAGAGCTTGACCACAACTACTTAACACGGAATGTTCTTAGAAATTCATACTTCATACATCAACATCGTAGTTGTTATGTTACACAACGCCATTCAAAATCCAATTGTTAATTTGTTCCAGGGTGGCTCTTCGCCAAATGATCTGAGGAATTTGGGCGCAAAAGAAGCCAAAGACCTCTACATTAAACTAGGGCGTCTTCCCGTTCAGGTAACTGACCAATATTCTTAGTTTTTTAATAGTAAACAGAACATTCGGCAACGAAATGAACCTTAACACCACATCAAATCAAATTATAGAAATTTTGACCCCGAGTTCATGCACAAAAATACATTTAGTTTCTTTGAACCTCTTCATAAACTTCACTAAACTATGTAATCACAAAATAATAATACACTTTTACTGAAGATTAAACTTTCTGAGAATTGAATTAGCTAATCATTGAACACTTACGCAGACTTGCTACAGACAACACTATCACATAAGATTCGAATGTTATGATACAAAACCCAACATTCATATTAATTTTAAAATATGGCATCTCTTTCCTGTTCCCTCCAAAAGACCTCATATTCCTTATTTTCGTGTGTATTTAAAGCTAAATAAAAACAGTTTTTCTCGATTCAAAGGTATGGGTATACCAAGGCAAGGAACCTGCACATTTCCTGCAAATCTTCAAAGGTCGGATGATCACTTATTCCGGCAGCGCTACCGACTACGATCGTAAGTAAAAATGATTTAGGCAATATACCACATGTAACAGAATAAGCGCAATTAATGAAATAAGTTTGTTCAGTATGGACTTCTTATTCGATTTCAGCTATTTTTAATATGTGTTAAACTTTAAAAAAAAATATATCGTAGCTGAATTTAGTGCTTTCTAAATATGGAAATCGTGCTATTATTAATCGATATTTAAGAAAATTGGTTAGACACAACTAAAGTTCGATTGCATCATATTTTTTTTAATATTAATATACTAATTGGGGTGTATGAGGAATTGCGCTCTTTCTGTTACGCGTTGTATGTATATGTACAAAAATTACTACGAACTGCAATATTGGCGTTATTAGATTCGCGATGCGAAGTGAAAAACATGAAGCAATAAAGGCATAGGATAAATCCTTCTTTCCTATAATGCTAGGCGCTTGTAGACCAGCGGTGTTTCTAACGATCACCCTGATTAACCTATAGGTTGGTGCAAGTAGTTTTATTTACAAAAGATGTTATATTTTTAACAGAATAGTTCGCTACATTCTGCCCGTGAGCATACAAATATTACCTACACTTCAAGCATGTCATTATAATAACCGATTAAATTTACAATTACAACAGGGAGTAGGCAGAGGAATTCCACCAATATACCCACTTTTCACGAGATTCATTGAAATTTGGTTGAAGTTCAATATTATGTAGCATAAGAAATCCTTCACCACTCTAGCAACCGGCCGTCGCTTGATACCTCCCACGCGCGCCCTGATCCGCGTGTCCGGGCAGTATGCGCGTGAGGCTCGCGGCGTGGAGGTCCGCAACGGGGAGGGGGCAGGGGAGGGGGCTCGCGGTTCCTGCTACGTGGTCCGCGAAGGAGCGCGCGTGTGGGTGTGGTGCGCCGCCACCGCCACCGGCGACGAGCGCGAGGTCGCCAAGAACATGGCCGCCGCAGAGCACACGCTCGTCATGCAGGGTAACTACTTCAGTAAAACTGTAAAAATAATATTCGGAGGCCTTTGTGACATTGAAAATAACAAACAACTCTAAAGAGTAAAAGACCGACTTTTATAGCAATAAAAATATCGATGTAAGTATAAACTTTGGCTTTTGTTCGCTCGACCGATTTCGTATGATCTACCAAACAAAAAAATAATCATCAAAATCCCTTCATAATTGGCGCAATCGCGTAACATACATACAAAAAACATACAGTCGCATACAATTGAGAACCTCCTCCTTTTTTTAAGTCGGTTGAAAAATACCTACGTCGACGCAAGAATCGTCAACATTGAGCACTGATTGAGATAATCGCAAAAAAACCTAATGGACAAACTGAGAATCTTCTTCTTTTAAAGTTGTAATAACTACATGGGTTTGCCTTGATCCTACCCACAAAAATAATAACCCATGAGGTCACAGAAAACATAAAAGCTTTTAAAAATACTTCTGATGTATCATTCTTATGGTACTTTCAATTATTTATACGTCTCATACCTATGTACCCTATGTAATAAACGCACTTGTTTCAAAAGGTGCGGAGCTGACAGCGGTCATTAAGATTGCATCTTATCATATTTTCACAGGCAAAGAAAGTCCGGCGTTCTGGACAGCCCTGGGAGAACGGCGCCACCTATTGGTGGCCTCCCCGCAGAAGGAAGTGGAACGGCCGTTGCCGCCGCGCCTTTTCTACGTCTCCCTGGGCGTGCCCGGCCAGTACTCGTGTAAGTTGTCTTTCCTAAACAATTTCTAGGATACCCTTTATATTGAAACGTAGGAGTCTTCATTACAATCCTATATAGAAAGAAGTTGAACTTTTTTTAAAACGTCTTTGCTTTATCCACTTTATAAATTTCATAACATTGTAGATACCTATGCAGGTAGATTAATATTTTGTGAATAGTGGTTAAATGTGAGATACACTAACCACATTTACAACTAATAAATATTTTAAAAACGTACATCTGAATTCTACCGCGTTTCTCAATAATTATCAGCCTTTATTTGACAAATTTTAGTAGGTATATATCAGTCACTTGTGTTCCCAGTCGAGGAGATCATCTCGTTCAGCCAGTTCGACCTGGCGCCGGAGATGGCGGCGGTATTGGACGCGCACTGCTCAGTGTTCGTTTGGCTCGGCACCCATTGCTGCCCGCGCGCAAAGGAAGACGCTCGCTCGCTCGCCGATGCCTATCTCGCTCAGGGTATGTAATTTTCTATGTTAAGGGTTTTGGTTTCCGCTTAGTCCTTAAATTGGACCATTGTAGGTACGTGAGCCATAGCGGCCGATCATTCCAACCAGCCCACCTCCCTCCAGAAGCAGATCAAACTTCCGAGTCTGCTCAGGCCATACTCTCGCTCTCGCGGATACCCTCGCTTAGGGTAGTGAAACTATTTACTGTCCAATGTCCATCCCTCCCCTATCTTAGGGGACTAACATGGTTCTACGAATTACGGTACTGGCCGTTACTTCGGACTAATCCGTGTAAATAATTGACGGACGCCAGTGACACTTGGCAAGCGTCGTTAGTTACGAGAACCGCGCCTCGCTGATCCCTCCCATATGTCACTCTCTCCTCCCCCACTATCTCTATCTACATGATTCTCCTACCTACCTCCACTCCTCTCTAAAGTCGTATGCCTTTTTACTGTGTTTAATCATTTAGGTTGTTGAAACCGCTTTGGAGCACTAAGGCACGAATTACAAAATGATCATCAATCAACGAAGCTCCTCTTGAGGGTGTCAGAAAAAGATGCCGCTATCAGTCGCATAAATCTGTCCCTTTCTAATTTCGCTTCATCTGAGTTTGATGCTTTAGAACCTTTTTAATACGGGCCTAAGTCTATAAAATAGCTGCGCAAGACCAGTTAAGTAATTCTACGTATACCCTTCAAGATTCCCCATTACTGAGTCGCTTTCGATCGGTTCCTCTAGAAGACTGTTCTTTACGTACAACTGTGGAGGTCCATATAGTCGAGTTCCAGACATGACAGGCTCCAATTTAAATTCAATAACAAATATTAACTAAAAAACAGCACATAGTTGTATTACGCGTATCGTTCGCGTAGTGTTTGCCATTATACGAAGTATTAATTTTATTAAATTTATCAATGAAATTAGAAAATTATCAGTGATAGACTTAAATATGATGATGTTTTAGATCCGGCTGCGCGGGACCCCGAAACACCTGTGCTGCTACTGAGTCAGGGCCGGGAGCCTCCCAACTTTACTGGTTTCTTCCCACACTGGAAGCAGTCCATGTGGAAAGTGAGTATCAGATGTACAGTTAATCTCATTTAGTGAGTAATTAATTTACAGTATCATCTACACTAATATTATTAAGAGAAAATATTGGATTTTTTTATTTGTTTATTTGTATTGAATAAGCTCCGAAACTACTAGACTGACTTCAAAAATTGAAAGCTTAGTTTTCTGGGAGTAACATTAGCTATAATTTTCCCACGGGAACGAGACTTAAGCGGGTGGAATCGCTCGAAACATGATAATCAATAAATAATGACGTCGCAGTGTAGCATTCAGTATATTCTCAGTAAAAAGTAACTGATTGACCGGATCGTGAACTACCCAATTAATTCTTGGTCGTTTCCCCAGGGTCACAAAACGTTCAGCGCGATCATCAGCGCACTAGAGGGCAAGGCGATAATCCACGGCGGGAACAGCGCGATACAGAGCGGCAACACCGCCAACCACTTCGACCAGTACGAGAAATACCCTATAACACTACTCAAGGGGCCAAAGGAGCATCTGCCGCCTGACGTCGATCCTCTTGCTAAAGAGGTAAGTTACAAAAAAGTATACATTATTTATTATAAACACTAAACAACCGTGTATATTAAATATTTAAAAAAATCTGTATTTGACACTCCCGCAGAAGAGGAATCTAACGACCATTGACGTAGTATATAGCTTCTAACGACACCTCCTACTTCAAAATCCGTTTATGCTAGGCACGACACAGTAAAATATGCTCCAATACTTACATACCCATAGATCTAAGGTAGTGCAAATTTCATAGATCTATGCATATATCCGAAAAACATAACCTTCCTTCGGGCTACCTAAGACGACGATCCCAATCATAGATCCCAATGTCGCGGTCTACGCCTACCGTAGGGCCGACTAGGTAATATAACATTGTTTGATACTTTTACATAACTCGCCCAGTTGACTACAAGTAGCTAACTTGGCTGTGCTCGTATTTTAGTCTGTACTAAGGAGTTTTCAATTTGAAACCGTTTCATTTACTAGTACCAAACGGTTTCTTATAACCACTTTTACGTACACCAAATTTACTTACAGATATTTTCTTTCGAATTCCAGCTTTATCTGACCCATGACGACTTCGTTTCGACATTCGGCATGTCGTACAGCGAGTTCCGCTCACTGCCCGGTTGGAAACAGAAGGACCTGAAGAAAGCTGTCGGCCTCTTTTAAGGTTTAATTGAAATAAGATTCAAAACCAAATAAAAATTTTAACTGCCTATGCCCGTTAAAGGGTTAATGTTGAAGGTGCACTTAGACGAAATAGAAACGGCGGCGTGAAAATCTAAATATACTAGTGTCGACACATTGTATGTGGTCTTAAAGATATTGTACTGGTCCATTTGGAAGTAATGGAATACCTCTGCCTACCCCCTCGGGGATAAAAAGGGCGTGAGATTATACCTTATATACCATTTGGAAGTATTTTATGAATTATGCCCCAGAGCACATATTCAGTGAATAATTTTATGCAATAAGAGATAAATATAAGAATATTGTAGTCGCAATATTATTATCAGTATTTAAATACATACTATGGGATTGTTTAATGTTCACTTATTATGATGAAGTTTTTCGATTTGCACTTATTTTAAAAGAAATTTGTGATGTTTTGTTGTTTGGTAGTAAGTTATGGAATTGAAAATTCTATAACTTGTTAAAATAAACTCATATTTTAAATATTAATTATAATGAGCATTTTACACTATTTATTGTTATGAATAATTAAGCTATTTTATGCGAGTTAAGAAATAAAACATTTGAGTTTTTAAAATGTTATTTATTTTTCACAAATGTAGCACTTATTATCTAGGCATTAATTTTATGATAAAATTAATAATCTTTACAATATACAAATTCCTTAAAAAATCCATAAAATATTGGTTTATTTCAAAACATATGTACATTATAATAACTATTGATACATATAACATAGTATGCCTAGGAGATATGGGAGTGGGCCGTAGCTAAGGCACGTGGTATTAGTATTGCATTTCACGTTTATGATGTCACAGCCCGTACTCTTACAGCGGTTTCAAGTCTGCAAAATTTTTATTGTTGAATTTTGAAGCTCTCAGTTCTTTTGTGAAGCTGTAGGTAACAGCTTCACAAGAGAACTCAAAGACCTTATAACCTCAAATTTAAGATTGGTTAAATACGGACTTTCATTGAGCAGAAGCGTCGCGGTTTGCAGAAATGATACTGTAGGTACCATGACCAAAATATTATTCACCAATATTATAATAAAGCCTAAAATCCACTAGGCAACAATTGACACGTAACACGTGAGGCATAACGTTGGTTTATGGCGCGGAAATTAACAACAAAAGTTCCGCGTTGTTGCTCAACATGTTGCCTAATGGATACAAGTCTTTATAGTACAAAATATACCCTCTAAACATATGCTGTTAGGAGACAGCCGAAGCTACTAAAAAGTTTCTTTACAAATGAGAAGCTAGCTAGTACGTTTAGGAACTTACACATTTAGTTCGATAAATACGTTACAATAAGAAATGTAATTCAATAATAAATAATTTACATAATTATGATTTTACATTGTCCATTATTGTTAAACGCAAGGACTATTTGGGAGTATTTCTGAGACAGCCATCGCGTTTAGGGTGCGGTTGAGAAAAATACTCCCGAAAAAGTCGCCAAGTTAAACCAGGATTATAATTATGCATAGTCGATAACAATAGTATTATTATTAAACTGAATTAAAATTAATGACAAGCATGGAAAATAATATGGACTATATTTATTTCATAAAATTCGGAATAAAAATTCAAAATGGACACTCCCTCGAGTTGCTCTCGGCCAGACAGCGCCATCCGTGACGAAACTTATGTATTAAAAACACAATTTTAACTTATTATGTTATAAGTCTTGTGTGCAAGATAAAACATCCTAAATATTTTAGGTATCTTTTAAGTAATTTCTCAACACAAGAAAATTCTGTCTATTTTCTACTATAATTGTTAGCTTTTTAGTTAGTGAGTCTTTCATGAGTCCAAATCCTGAATGATAAATTTTCTTTGGCAAATAAACCATTTCCAGACTCGTAATAAACGAAAATATGTTAAGTTATGGAATGAAAAAATGAACAATGCAATAGCTGCCCTAATAAAATATAATTCTTAAAATGCATCTCAAAAATAAGCGTACCACTACCGTGAATTGCAATTTATCAAACACATAAGTACGTAAAACAGACATTCGTATATCATTACGTGAATAAGGAGATTTCAGACTTACATCTAAAAAAGCGATAACTGGACAAGCGACAGAGCTGAATTTGAGTCAACATAAAACTAACATAAACAAAACTCAACATAGCTTTCGTTGGAGGAATGTAAACAGTAGAGCAATAATAAACAGCGCTATAATATGTTTAACAAGAACCACTAGTAACAACATGTGTCGGAGGCCTGCTTCTCTAGCACCACGGGTGGTTAGACACGTCTATATCACAGCTATCCCGAACCTTCGCACACCACGAGCCGGTCTGTTCCTTTATAACTAACATAATCGGATGCATTATACGAGAACTTCTCACTGAACTTTAGATCATCTCTTAGATACCTACCACCATCTCTTAAAAACATTAAAACAGACAGTTTTGGTCATATTTCCTTTGTACCAAATAATTATGTTGTTGTTTTATAACGATTTATTTTAATTCCATTAACCCGCTTACTCGAACACGACGCGAAAGTGATGTCACTATATTAAAATAAAACGTTATCTGGTTTATTCTATATGAGACGAGCCTACGCTCTTTTACATAAAGATTATACAGGAATAAAACAGTATTGTTTTAAGTTGTCATGGTACAAATCTGAATAATGTTGTTTTAAGCTTGAAACGAAACGTTACTGAATTGCGACAGCTATGTAAAAGATGGTCGTAGGCCTTGATTCGTCGACGATCTACGATTTAACAGACAAAATATAACAGGTAAAATATGGGGAGGTATCACCTACTCGCGCTCATTTTCGATTCGACCGATGCAAACCTCCGAATCCTATTAATATTATAAATGCAAGAACAACGGAGCAACCGTTCGACCTGAATTTTTGCATAAAGGTAGTTGGATGACCGGGAGATGCGACTTTTGTACTGGAACGTGGCCAATTCGCATGAAAAAGCAGTCCGTATCGGTCTCATCGAAAAAGAACGGAAAGAAACAACTTTGTTTTGCAGATTATACGAAATTAAATCTTCTCTTACACTAAGACACACTAACAGTCTATGCTAACTTGCTAAGCGGTTTACGCGTAAGTGTCGAGTTATCTTAACGCCTCCAATGGGGTGGCTAAGAGAAAATTGTGGACATGAAAGTGTTTCCACTATTTTTGTACTTTTATATCACAACTAAAACGGATGAATTCAACATTACTATGTTAAAGGCAATTAAAATTGGTACTTCCCAATTTCACCTTATTATTATCAAATACATACACAGTTAATGACAAGCTCTTTATCAATAAATTTTATTGGTGTCAAGTTACACAACCTTTTAATATTTGAAAAAAGTTAATAATAACAATTTAAAATTTGTACACATAATTTGGAACCACAATTTGGTAATATGAACGAATAAGGAGAAACTTTGGCACCTTGCTCTAAAACGCGCAAAATGTAAATTACGAGAGCGGATTCGTAAGATACTGATCCTTAATTATTGCCTTAATTATTCTATGATTTTCTATATATAATTATAAGAATCAGCAAGGTGTACAATTTCATGATATGAATCTACGGATAATTCAATCTGACAGTCCAAATTTATAGTACCGATTGCGTAACCTACCATTTAAAGTATAAGCTCAATATTTATGTAATTGATCATGTGATTCGAGGAAGCCCGACCGAGTCTTACATAATTAAGTAACACGCAGTAATTTAAGTACTATTCTGTCTATCATTGAGCAACCACCGGAAAAGATTCACTACAAAAACTTATGGCACTGTTCTTCGTTAGATTTGCAAGTGAAGTGTTAAGTTAGAGCACTTAATGCAATGACATTATACAGGTAGACACGTTATATAATATAATAATAATAATAATAATAGTTGTATGATCGTTCATTGTAGCTTACATTTGAATTAGTACCGCGAAATTAAATAAAAATTAGGCTATTACTACTTCAAATGGTTGAGAAAATATATTTCTTGATGACAGTTTCGTGCACGACTATAGCAAATTGGAGAATAGGGTAGTTGACTGTATCGAATTTCAATTGCGAGTGTTAATTAATTAAAAAGATCCCATAACACCTATGAAAATGTAGTTCGATTTTCATTTTACAATTAAAGCAATTTAATGATAAAAAAAACAATCAAGGAATCGTATACTAAAAATGATGACGTCGCAGCTGAGTACTCCATACACCTTCAATGGCTTTACGTTTTGACAGATCATAAAAAGTTTATTTGACTAGGCAGTCAACTATTACCCTACCCTATCACCTGACATTTATATAACGCATCTACCTCAGTTTATATAGAATATCATCACTTTAGTCTAATAATAATTTTCCTGAAAATGTGTTGTATTTTATTACCTAAGTTGTGTATTAAAGTGCCTTTGTGTTAAATAGCAAGTTAACCAGTGCAACTGTGGAAATAAGTTCCAAGTGAAAGTCAATTTCCGTCAAGCTGACAACTCGTGCATCAACTACAGATAATGCTACTCGATATTTAATAAAGGCTCATTAAAAACAGTGCAAATATGTAGTATAAAAAGTGTTTACAAATTGTTCTATGACTAAAACCATAGTCCCTGTTTTGTCACAATACTTTACTCGCTAATAGTGCAATTGATTTGGCGATTGACTGATATCTATGTCAATTTCAAGTACCAGCTTTCATCAACAGACAATACTGTAGATGTTCGATCGGCAAATACTTCTTATTTTAGTGTGGTTTTAGAAAATGTACCAAACATTAACACATTTTTCTGGACTCTCCATACATAAATTACGTGTATGTAGGTGCGCCAGTAACAAAGTATTTCGATACAAAAATATAACAAAAATAATTTCTAATTAAAATGCTTATCTGGTTGAAAACGTATGATAAAAAAATAATCAGTTTTCCAAAGATCTTTTTCCGGTAAATGAAATGTAAAAATCCAAAATTTAAGTTTAGTTTCTTCAAATAACATCGCTCTCAAACTAGTTCTTTACAGTCTGTGATATCTGCTAAGAGCTCATCACAAATAAAGCTCGCTAAACAAAAACCTAACCATCCGTCCATCGAACAACTAAAAGCACAATATCACCACTATATAAATTAAATTATCGTATTTGCATGCCCTAACGCGCATATATATATGATACAAGCCAAATACAAAATCATCATAATATCAACACAACTAATGTAACTAATTTATTTACATAATCCAAAATCGAATTTTTCATAAAAAGATTTCCAATTTAATAAACTAACCATTTCATAAACTTTTCTAATTATAAACGGTTTGCATTGGATCTAAAGCCAACGATGCATACAAAAACTGATATTCCTTTAAATATCATGTCAACATGATGACGACGAACATGACTTATTTATCGAATGATTAGCGGACGAGTCACTTGATCACAATTTTTTTCCGAAGTTCATTACAACGAGCAGCGCTCAAAAGTATTTGGACGTAAACACAATTTCTTTGCTAACCAATAGGTGTGGTGAACGTTAACCCTTGGCCAGTTATTGCCACCTTCAATTGAGCTCTATGTAATTGAAATAAGATTCAAAGGAAAACTTAAAAGGCTATACCTGGCTAAGAGTTAAACCGTAGCCGTGTTCGAGGCACCGGGGCAGTGGTAAGGCAGTACCTGGTCACTGGCGCGGCAAGGACGCGTTGGCCGGCAAGGTGGAGCTGCGCTGAGACGCGTTCATGTACGCCGCCTTCAAGTTCGACCGCATAGAATCCCTAGAAGTGGACAAGATGAAATAAGAGTAAATAAATCGTAGAACATTTGTAAAGTAAAGTCGGTTTACGGACAATAATTTTACGTGATAACGTCATGAGAAATAGATGCGTCTCAAGCTGAACGCTTAAGCCGATCGGGCCTCTATTGTTTCACGCTCTCGCTTGTATATATATATACTGATAAACTGACT
Source organism: Ethmia dodecea (assembly GCA_963855545.1). Lineage (NCBI taxonomy): Eukaryota > Metazoa > Arthropoda > Insecta > Lepidoptera > Depressariidae > Ethmia > Ethmia dodecea. The sequence goes on from OY979437.1 coordinate 4,591,562, forward strand.
GAGTAATTGGTGATATATCAACGCACAGCCTAAACCGCTGGGTCTAGACGTGAAATTTTGCATATAAATAGTTTCAACAGTGTTGGCATACTCTAAGAAAGAATTTTGCAAAATTCAACCCCTGAGGGGGTGAAATAAACGTGAGCGAGCGAAGCAGCGGGTAAAGGTTAATCGATTTATTATCGTTATCACGTCAAAATGTTTTCCTCGCGTACCTGGGCGAGAGCTTGGTGTGGTCGTGGTTGGTGTGGTGCGCGGCGCGGTACCCGTACCGCTGCACTCGCCTGGCCAGCCTCGCCACCCAGCGGCGCTGCTCCTGGGCGGCTGGGGCCAGCAAAAGCAGCTCCCTGGCGCGGTCCGCGTGCAGCTTGCAAGCCGCCACGCCGCCGCCGGACTCGCTCTCCGACACGTGCTCAGCGTGGATCTTCATCCGGCAGCCTGCAAGCGTTAAATTAACAATAATAATAGTAAGCTTTATTTCTTTCCTCTTCACAACCATACAATTTCAAGCTATAAAGGTTTTCTTATAAACTAGAGCACATCACTAGCTCGACGGTGAAGGAAAACATGACATGTGTAAATAGACCCGGTCCGGCGATGGGCTCACCACCTATCACGTTTAGGGGTCCAATTTATGTCGTGAAATGTGGGTATAAATGTAGCAGTAATGGAATACCTCTGCCTACCCCATCGGGAATGAAAGGCGTGAGATTTTTTTTATTTTTTAGAGCATGTTTTGTAGGTGTGAAGACTAGTGCCTGAGGTAAGTATGAGCCTGTGTTTCAGGAACACCAGATTCCCCCGATGTACTTCCCGAATGTACGGCTTAAATATGAGTTCAATTAATGAAACTGTTACATGTATGGTTTACTTACAGGAGGTTTGCCAACCGTCCTGTTTTTTCAGGTCATATCCTAGTCAAAGGCGCAACGTGCCACTCGGTGATATCTATTTCAATTAATAATAATTATTGCGTCCAGTTTTTAAACTGAACGGTCCTGGTTTTTGAAAACTACAATTTTTCATGTCGGTGTTTTATATTTTATTAATTTATGTTATCTAAATAAACAAGGGGTACTAACGGCGGCACTCGTAGGCGTGGGGCGGGCGGAACATGTGCCAAAGGGGGCGCGTGCACACCTCGCAGGCGGTCGGGATATGGTACGTGATGCTGACTAGGTCGTGCCCCTTGTGCTGCACCGTGTTGCCTGCGGGAAAACAAAAAAAAGTGTTGTGTATCTGTAAAGTCGATTTACGGACGATAATTTTACGCGATGCCGTTGCACAAGCCGAACGCTTAGACCGATCGTGCCTCTCTATCGCTTGTTGCACGCTCGGCTCAGGCGGAACGTGGCAATGAGTCATGCTTTTTGTGCAGCCGGCGTTCATCGATTTATAACACGTTATCACGTCAAAAAAATGATAATCACGACGCCAATTATACAATGCTGACCCTTGACTTTCCTAACTAAATCCCAACCGTCTTCATTTTCACCGTTGCTTCTTTCAGTGAAAGTAGAGCAAGCACTGAACGCGTAACAAATGTCAAATAGAAACGATTGCAATTATAAATAGACAAGGCCCCTGATACTCGACCGACTATAGCTCAACTTCTAAAGCTGCTAGAGCGGGGTCGTAGGGTCATTTTGTGAGTAACATGTGAAAAATTATATGAAATGAATTTTCATGTCACACTTGCTACTCTTCTTTACCTAGTCTGCTACTTATGAAATCTATGAAGTCGCAAATCGTGTAAATTTCATTGCATTTAATTTCTTTTCATACTTTATTTCTAGTAGCAAATGTGATTTTTCGTCGTAATTAAAAATGATTGCCTGTGAGAATCATGTAAAAAGAAGCGACTTCGTCTAATGAAAATGATTTAAAAGTAGCTATCATACCCATACCTACCAATGACGCGCTCAAACATACACAAAAAAATCATTAAAATCGCTCCGAGTTATTTTCGAGTCTAACACGGCAATGGATGTTTCATTGTTCATCATCATCAGCCGGAAGACGTCTACTGTTGAATAAAGGCCTCCCATACAATGCCACAACGAACGGCAAATTTATTTTTATGTAGGGTAAAACAACAATTGTTGATACGACCCGGACATGGACGCTAATCTACACCCCAAGAGCTTTATTCAAAGTTAACGAAATTAAGATACAAAATTTTATTTAGAATAATCAAATTAACACGGTGGTTTTATTTATAATTTTGTGTCGTTAATTTTGAAAAAATCTGTTCAGGGTGTCAAAATGTGTTTTACCCTACATAGAAAGATAGAAGGATAGATGGAAGTGCCAGTTTAATTACAGTGGTACAATGTATCTTATTGGTGTGGTCCTGTGTCGGGCTTATAATTGTGTGTCATAATTTCGTTAATTTTGAAAAAATCTGTTCAGGGTGTCAAAATGTGTTTTACCCTACATAGAAAGATAGGATAGATGGAAGTGCCAGTTTAATAACAGTAAGTGAAGTATGTTACTGGTGTGGTCCTGTGCGTCGGGCGGTTGGTCCTGGGCGTCGCCGGGCCGTCTCGCCTCTCCCTCCCCCGCGTACAGCAGCTGGAAGATGCGAGGGATGTCCTTCGCGTCGGCGCGGATCACGTCGCCCTGCGTCACCGACCGCACGTGGAACACCTTGCTGCAATCACAACAACACTACGTCACAATCGGTAAGAGATTTTTTTATAATAATAATCATTTATTCATTTAAATGGGCATTACAATAATCTGTCCTTTACAAAATACTATGGGCATAATTATCAAGAAAACACTGTCAACACTTTGGGACGCCAATCTGAGATAGGATTTAACCTGTGTTTCAGGTGGCGCCATATTGTGCTGACAGATGTTGATTATTTAACTGTGTTGTGAACATATTATCCAAAGATAATATGTTCACAACACAGTTAAATAATCAACATTTTAAACAAAAATACAAACCGAATAGCACTGAAACACTACTATTTGCATGTTCAACATCCATTAGTTACTGTTACAAGACCTATTAAGTACGCTTATAGCGAGTGATTTGCTAATGTCCATTGAGGAGTTCCGTTCTCCACCTAAAGTTCTTCAGTAGATTTTCACAAAACTTATATACTTAAACTTGATCAAACGAAAAAAAATCTAAATCAGTTCAGATTTCAGCGAGTTATGGAATAACATACCAAAAAAAAGGTAAAAAAGAAACATGCGATGAATCATCATACTACATACCAACAAAAGTTGACGATAAAAAAATCCTACTAATATTATAAACGCGAAAGTTTGTATAGATGGATGTATGGATGTCTGGATGGATGTTTGTTCCTCTTTCACGCAAAAACTGCCGAACGGATTTTGATGAAACTTTACAGTTATATAGCTTATACATCAGAATAACACATAGGCTATATTTTATCCCCGTATTCCCACGGGAACGGGAACTACGCGGGTGAAACCGCGGGGCGCTGCTAGTTTATTATATAATACAAATTCTCAAAAAACACAACAAACCTCAAATCCAGTATCATGACAGGATCCGTGGTGTTCTGCTTGTCGTTCTCGGTGTTGTAGAAGATGATCTTCTTCGAGGAGACTACTACGTACTGCTTCTTCCAGCCGTGCCTGCGGATGTTCTGCTTGAACGGTATGGAGAGCCATCCCTCGAGCGTCTGCTCAGTCTCGCCGTCTTCGGCATCAGCTGACGACTGCGACGCCGTCTCACTGGTCAGCGCTGCCAGTTTCTCTTTAAGCTGCTCGATTTCTGCGTCTTTGCTGTCCACCTGAGATATTCATGTTAAACCTTATAAGTCTTAGTCAGTTAACATGAGATTTAACAATCTGTCAGCTAATTTAAGTTTGATTGGCCTTTCAGAAACTGGGGGTTAGTGAGTGTTTAACCCTTTAAAGGGCATAAGCAGTTTAAATTTTTCAATGGTTTGGAATCTTATTTCAATTACTGATTGAATGATTATTGATCTCTATATCAATATTTGGTGGTAACTATTTGCCCACTGTCCGTTAAAGCGCTGAGATGTTGCAGGGACAGTCAAAATTAATTTTTATATGCAATAGTTTAATATAGAAAACACAGTTTTTAAATATCTAATTTTTTGATGCATATATAATAGTGAAATAATACCTGTCACTCACTAGGTATATCCGAAACTATGAAGCAACTAGAAACTTGTAATTTAAGAGGTAGCTTCATTAGACATTTAGACACATAGCAAAGATTTTTGAAAATTTCCCCTGCCTCCACTACTCAAATCAAAAACAGGAATCGAACACACAAGAAGGGTTCCATACCACTGTACAAACAAATGTTTCTTGTATGGTGTGGATGCCCTTTAATTTTTATCTTATTTTTTTATTAATATCTTCTTATACCGGCTACAGTAATAGACATTCTATGAAAATGAACAAAGAACAAGAATTTAAGTCTGTACACGTGACTGGCCATCTTGCCCCAAATCGTAAATAAGTGGCTTTCTATTTAAAATGTAATTATGTGTACTAACCTATGTATTTTCTTTGTGTATTACTAACCATTTATATGAACTTCATATGGTTTAACATACAAATTATTGTATTCTATTCTATATCGTCCATACCTCCATAGCGAGCCTCAGCCGCGTCTGCTGTTCCTCGACGAGCTGTTGCTGCGAGTCCTGGAGGTCGCGCTGCATCTTGGAGATGTGCTGGTCGAACTTCTCCTTCTCTCTGGTGAGCTCCTGCTGCAGCTTGCGGTAGTCCTTGTCCTTACGCACGGACATCTTGCTCTTGTTCTTCGTCGCAGCGGGGTTCATGTCTTTTCTGCTCGGAAAGATTAAAATAAATAACTTGTGGGACATAATTTACTCACGGTTATTCAGTCCTAAACTAGGCAGAGCCTGTACTATGGGTACTAAACAACTGATAGACATACTTAAATAAATATTAAAAACCCAGACACGAAGCCAACAGACATGTTCATGCACACAAATGTTGGCTCCGAGCGGGGATCGAACCCGCGACCTCCGACTCAGAAGGCAGGGTCACTACTAAGCCAACAGGCCCGTCATATCGTATAGATTAAACTATATATCGTACGGTCTTACCGGTGACCAACGGACTGGCGTGGACATTAGATAATAAATGATTGAGTCTGCATCTTGTAGTTTGACGGACCACAATTCTCTAGCGCTCTCTCTCTTCTGCGCGCTCTAGTTTTACTTGATTTGACAATATTTACAATAAAAAAAAAACAAAATAGGCAATACACAATAAAATAGCAACCCCACTAGCCAAGTAAGTAACAAAAGCTTCATTCGCTATTTTCATTTTGACGTGACAACGTCTTATAATTCGATGGAGCCGGCTACATGCACGAAAAAGTATGACGTATGCGGCGTTACAGTGCAAGCGAGAGCGCGCAACGAGCGACAAAGAGGCACAATCCAAAAAGTATGACGTTGTCACGTTCAACTATCGTCAGAAAACCGACTTTACAGACAACCAATTTTTTTTTAACTCTTTGAGACACCCCAACCCGTCGACGGTACCTGTTCATGATCTCCGCTAGTTTGTTAACCGCCTGCTGCTTGAGCATGCTCTCCGAATTGAGCTTCTTGTTGAGCCGGTCCAGTTCCTCCTGAAGGCGCTGGAGCGACGCCACGCGCTCAGCCAGCGCTGTGTTGCTGCGCCGGAGTTCATCCACCTCCTGGAGACACGTGCTTTAGTTACACACTGTACAGCGGGGGTTAATACACAGAATTAGGTCCTTACCTATGAAATTGCCGGAAAAATTTTGCAATTTGTTCAAGAATTATTGAGTTGACTATATTGGTTAAAAAATTCCTGCTATGTGGTGCCCAATTGTTTGTTTCATTAGACGGCACTAAACGGCAATTTTATATGTAAGAACCAAATAATATCATGATTAATACTAGCGTACGGTACCCCCCTAGATGCGATACGTTTCAGCTGCCAGTCACATTTTTAGTTACTAAATAAAAATTAAAAGATTTCTTATTGCATATTAAATTCAGAATAATATTTATAAGCAAATGCTCGAGGATGAATATTTTTAGCAAGTTATGACGTCATGCCTTGAGTCATGGTATTTATGTAGTACCACAATACGATTATATTCCACTGTGTTCCACCTTTTTTACAAACAATATTATTTTATTTATTTATTACTTAAAATTATTAGTATCCGCACCAGAGTACCTATAGCTTTTATAAATTAAGTTTTAATATTGTGTTTACTAAATATTATACTAAAGATTACATTTGTCACGTCAGTAGTTGTTTGTTACGTCGGTCAAGATTACTTAATAAAAAAACTGTGCTCTTACAAATCGATTAGCCTGTAACTGTCGTGGTCTTCCATGAAGAGCTCTACCATCATATATATCCATCTAAATATATATGCGATGGTCCTATTTAAATTGGTAATGATTACAAATTGGGGGACACACCGCAAACATTTGAAACTTCCACATTTATAGACAGTGAATGGAATTACTGCCACATTTGAACTAGTCACATACTTTCGACGGTAGCAGCAATGGGATATAGTTGATGATAAAGGCATTGTGGGAGGCAAATTACTATCAATAATTATTTAAAACCGATAAAAGCGCGAGCTATCAGGTGACTAGCCGATCGAACGATTTGCATAAATCCCCATCGATATATCACGATTGGTTAACACTTACAGCAAAATATGACAAACAGTCAACACATAGGGTAGCATTAAATCTATATAGCCCACCTTTAGTCGTTGATGACGCTAATGTCATTCTCTCGGTGGAAAATATCCAGTTTTTTTCCTGTCTCCTTATTGTACAGGCAATACTACAGGGTCCTAATAAGGACGGGTCGATGTTAAAATTGAATAAAACAAGATGTGTGTGAGATATTAACGAAATTTATATTTTATTTGAAAGTCCCATTTATGCCATTATGGATGGAATATGACATCGTTCAAATGTCCGCCGTGGCTTCGTATGGTGGCACGAATCCAAGAGTTCTTTTACTATGCGCACCGCCAAGGAGTGGAACTACCTGCCGGCGTCTGTATTTCCGAGTTCATATAACCCACAAGCCTTTAAGGATCGAGTGAACAGGCATCTTCTGGGCAAGCTCGTCCCAACGTAGGCCCCGTCTTTGCTCTCGGGCTAGTCTGGGGTCAAGAGCAAGCCCATTTTTTAGTAAAAAAAAAAAAAAAAAAAAAGGTCCAATTTTTAATGACTGCTGCATAGATCCGGCTGAATCTGAGCGATGGCCTGCGTTATGTTGGCTTTCAGGGCAACGGTCGAATGTGGTTTATTGGCATAGACCTGAGACTTCAGAAAACCCCACAAGAAAAAGTCTAGCGGAGTCAAATCACACGATCTTGGTGGCCAATTCACGTCACCTCTGCGAGAGATAACCCTACCCTCAAACCGTTCATGCAGAATGTCGATTGTGTCGTTCGCTGTGTAGCAAGTAGCGCCATCTTGCTGGAACCACATGTCGTTCACGTCCATATTGTTCAATTTAAGCCAAAATAAATTGTTTATCATTGCCTTTGCCATCGCTCAGATTTAGCCGGATCTATGCAGAGGTCACTAAAAATTGGACCTCTCGGATTCATGCCACCGTACAAAACCACAGCGGACATTTGAGCGATGTCATATTCCATCCATAATGGTATAAATGGGCCTTTCAAATAAAAAATAAATTTCGTTAATATCTCACACACATCTTGTTTTATTCAATTTTAACATCGACCCGTCCTTGTTGAAAGACCCTTTACTTACATTTCGCTGCAGATCGACAATGTCGCACATCTCGTGGTCACCTTCATCGCCAGCTTTCTTGTTATTTCCACTTCCTATCCTAAGGACGACTATACATACCTTCTGCAGGTCGACGGCATTGTCGTAATATTTAGGGTTTCGTACCCAAAGCGTAAAAACGGGACCCTACTTCGCTGTCTGTCTGTCTGTCTAGCTCCCATGCCTCGAACTCCCTCATTCCTACATAAGCGCATACCCCTAAGGGGAGCACTACTTTTCTCTGCAGGTCGACGGTGGCGCACATCACTTGTTGCTCCATCTCAAATTCAATCTTCATCACCCCATAAGGGTAGTGTTACAACTTCTACTTCAGGTCGAGTTTTGCACATTTCGTGGTCATCTCCTTCGATTTCTATATAATAAGCACACTAAATACCTTTCTCTGCTAGTCGACGGTAGCGCACATCTCGTGTCGCTCCACCCCAACTCTCTCTTCATCTCCACATATGGGTAGTGTTACAACTTTTACTTCAGGTCGACAGTTTTGCACATTTCGTGGTCACCTCCATCTCCCTCGTTATCTCAGCATTATAAGGCAACCTCAACTAAGGCACCTTAAGGGAGCACTAACTACCTTTCTCTGCTAGTCGACGGCGCTCCATCTTAAACTCCCTCTTCATCTCCACATAAGGGTACTGTTATAAGTTCTACTTCGGATCGCCAGTTTTCACCTCCTTCGTTATTTCTGCATAATAAGGCCCCCTAAACTAAGGCACCATAAACTAAGGCACCCTAAACTAGGGCACCCTAAGGGGAGCACAAAATACCTTTCTCTGCAGGTCGACGGTGGCGCAAATCTCGTGTCGCTCCATCTCAAACTCCTTCTTCATCTCCACATAAGAGTAGTGTTCCAAGTTCTACTTCGGATCGTCAATTTTCACCTCCCTCGTTATCTCTGCATAATAAGGCAACCTAAACTAAGGCACATTAAGATAAGGCACCCTAAACTAAGGCACCCTAAGGGAGCACTAAATACCTTTCTCTGCAGGTCGACGGTGGCGCACATCTCGTGGTCGCGGTCCCTCAGGCCCTGGACGAGTGCGTCTCGTGCTGCCAGCTCGCTGCGGTGACCCGCCAGAGCGTCACGCATCTCCAGGTCCTTCATGGTCTTCTCCTTCTCTAGCTCGCCCACGGTCTCCTCCGCTATGGATCTGTTCCAGAAACTGACATTTCATAAAGGAGGAAATAACAGCGATACTAGATGGGTTTTTAGTGAAAAATTTTACGTTGCAGTGAAGCGTTATTTTCCCGAAATTCATGGTTTGATATTAAATAACTAAGGCTGAATTCATACAACATAGAGTAAAGGTTGATTCACGTTACAACGGGCCGGGTCCGGGCCGGGTCTGGGCTGGGCCCCGTCCGGGGTGAGTCATACTAATAATACGGCCCCCCCGGCGGGGCCACGATCAAACACTTCATACTAAAAGTATACTATAGATGTTTGACCGTGCCCCATCCGGGGCCCGGACCCGGCCCGGTGTAACGTGAATAAGTCTTAAGCCTTATCAAAAGCGTAAGAGTAAGGGTTACACGGAGATCAAATAGCAAAAAAAATTTTTTCCATATAATCTTCAGAGTAGTAGCTTGTAGCCGCTGTACGAGCAGATAGCCCTGTTGGTAGTGATCCCATACTCAGATTCGAATCATGTACCAAAAATATTTACAAAAAAATATGTAGGTAGGTATGTAGGTACATTACTTACTTAGCGGTGAAGGAAAACATGGTGAAGGTTTCCTTACCGAAGACCAAATTGATTTTGAAGCATTTGTAAGCAACAGTAACCCGGTTCGGCGACGGGCTCAGCATCTTTTACATTTAGTAGTCCAAAAAAACACTGATAATCTAGCTTAAAAACCCGTTCAACGATTAATAATTCTACAAGTTTTAATCTCCGAGCAACCCCTACTTTTAGTTCAGATAATCTAGCTTAAATGTGTGATACAGCTGTATCGGCTTCTGAGGAAACTAAGTAAAACCGATTTACGATATTTCATCTGTTACTTCAGAACAATTGGTGTCAAAAACTGACGAGTGCAACAGTCAAAGTGACACCGCGCAAGGTCGTTAAAATCGGAGTACGGCAGTATTCTCCCCCCCCCCCCCCCACATCTCCCCGTTACTTTGGACACCAATCGGAGTCAAAAAGTGACACCGACAGTGTTATTTACGACAACCGTAAAGCCGCTCCGGCACCCACCTGGCGATGGCCTCGGAGTCTGCGCGTGCGATGGCCAGCTGCAGCTGGTGCATGAGCGAGGCGCGCTCCTGCTCCAGGTCTCGTGCACTGCGCGAGCTTTCCTCGATCTGAGCGCGCATCTCGTTGACCTGGCTGCGGTACACCAGGCAGTAGTGCTGCTCATTCTCCAGCTGGGAACGCAGCTCTTCGCTCTGGAGACAATAGAAATAAGGTTAGCATATTCATTTCAGCGGTAAAGTTTCCCTAACCGGCTATGCGAACTGTATTTGAGCTTTATCAAACTCGATTACGAGTATAATAGTTAGGCATGTAATTGAATAGTTTAAAAGTAAAACCTATTTTAGTTGATATACTAAAACAATAGGTTTGGGTTTTTTGTCACAAATATTGAAATGTCTTTACCATATCTGTTACGGAAATGCCCTATAATATTATCAGTAGGTACTCTCGACCAGATACACCAACGCCATATTTAGCATATTGTTATAAAATTATACATATATACCTGCTGCTAAAACTTAGAATCATATTTTCTAAAGAATATTTTATTTATTTGTTTAGGACAACAAACAGTTACATAGAGAGCTTACTTTATAAACTTAACTAGCGACCCGCCCAGGCTTTTCACGGGTGCAATGCTAATACTAAAACCTTCTTCTTGAATCACTCTATCTATTAAAAAAACCGCATCAAAATCCGTTGCGTAGTTTTGAAGATTTAAGCATACATAGGGACATAGGGATATAGGGACAGAGAAAGCGACTTTGTTTTATACTATGTAATGATTTACGTAAGTATTAGTTGCTGCAACCATCCCCCTTGTCCCCAAATTACCTACTACCAATATCAGGGTAATCACCAAAAATATGACACCGGCAGACGGCTCATCTAACAACGTTCATCCAAATTATTTTAGGAAAAGGTTTGTGAATAGAAAATATTATTTCCGGTGTGCCGATCAGCCGAGAATCAAGTATAAATATTTTTTAAAAACTAGAAGCAAAATTCGTCTAATTCTTGTCTTTTACGGTATGTTTGAGCAGATAATGCAAATATATATATAAACTATACATAATAATATAATATAATCTCACGCCTTTCATCCCCGAGGGGGTAGGCAGAGGTATTCCATTACTGGATATACCCACATTTCACGAGATACATTGGAACCCTAAAGGTGATAGGTGGTGAGCCCATCGCCGGACCGGGTCTATTTACACATGTCTCAGAATTAATTCTGAGATCTGCGGGTTTCCTCACGATGTTTTCCTTCACCGTCGAGCTAGTGATAAATATGTACGTAAGTTTTTGAAAAACTCATTGGTACATGCGTTGGCATGTACAACAACAACAACTTTACAACTCATTGGTAAATTATACCTTACTCATAATTCCGATATCTAAACAAATAATATAAATTTTATAGTAAGTTTGTTACATTTTCACGCCTAAATCGGTGAACTGGGCTTTATTAATTTTGGCGTAGAGATATATTGGACCTTGGAGAAGGACATAAGAGTTCCCGTCCCGAAAAAAAAGACAGTCCCTAGGGGAAGCGTAAACAGAATCCCGGGCAACTAGTGTTACTATTAATACTAGTAAAGCTAGTGTTACTATAATTCTAGGCTTCATTAAAACAATCTTAAATTGAAAGAATATAATCACAGCATATTACCGCCCGCCCTATATATTCACCCGCCCCGTGGGAATACGGGAATAAAATATAGCCTATGTTACTCAGTGGTGATGTAGCTTAGCATTGGTGAAAGAATTTTTTAAATCGGCTTATAGTCCAGTAAAATTATACATTACCGCATGCGTCAAATCCGGTAGTTCTGATTTTTTGCAGACTTGTTTATGATGTTGTCCTAATGTATAATCCAAGTTTGTGACCTCGAGCGCCGAACGCAACTTTGTCAAAAATCGAAAAAACCTCGAAAAAATTTTTTTTTTGTTTTTTTGCGATTATAACCCTAAAGGAGTAGTTTTTGAAAAAACTTTCTTAGGACGTTTTTAAAGTAGACTAAATTAACTACAATATGATACTAAAACTGTCTCTGTAGACCCAATAGTTTCCGAGATTTAGCCTTTCAAAGTTTATATATTTTTTCGAACTTCGAAATTTTTTGCATTTCTGTCGTTTTAAAACGTTGCCTGCTCCTTCGTTCGCGTTATTTAGGGATAAAAAGTAGCCTATATGTTAATCCGGGTCCTGATCTATCTACCTACCAAATTTCATCTAAATCCGTGCGGCCGCCAAGTTTATTTTTCTTTTATTACATAGATATCTACACTAATCTATACTAATATTATAAATAGGAAAGATTAGATTTTTTGTACGTTTGTTACGAATAAACTCAAAGAGTAGTGCATCGATTTTAAAAATTCTTTTACCAATGGAAAGTTAGAATATCCCTGAGTAACATAGGCTATATTTTATTCCCGTATTCCCACGGGAACGAAAACTACGCGGGTGAAACCGCGCGGAACCGCTAATATTAGTATAGATTAGTGTAGATATCTATGTAATAAAAGAAAAATAAACTTGGCGGCCGCACGGATTTAGATGAAATTTGGTAGGTAGATAGATCAGGACCCGGATTAACATATAGGCTACTTTTTATCCCGAAATAACGCGAACGAAATAGCAGGCAACATTTTAAAACGACGGAAATGCAAAATTTGCTAAAATCGAAAAAAAATATAAACTTTGAAAGGCTAAATCTCGGAAACTATTGGGTCTACAGAGACAGTTCTAGTATCATATTGTAGTTAATTTAGTCTACTTTGAAAACGTCCTTAGATAGTTTTTTCAAAAACTAGTCCTTTAGGGTTATAATTGCCAAAATTTGTCAAAAAAACGATTTTTTCGAGGTTTTTTTTTATTTGTGACAAAGTTGCGTTCGGCGCTCGAGGTCACAAACTTGGATTATACATTAGGCCAACATCATAAAGAAGTCTGCAAAAAATCAGAACTACCGGATTTGACACATGCGGTAATGTATAAAGTTACTGGACTAGAGTGCGTTCAGCGAATTGCCTTTATCAGGTCGTCTGTCCCCCTTATGGTTGGACGTACTATTTAAGTAAGCGCTAATAAAATGTTTAAAAACTGAACTATTATTCGATATACTATAACGGTACAGTGATCTTAAGGCTTTAAATTTATTGAATTGATTACCTTTATACCACCGCAATCGATCTCATATTTGAAAAGCAGACGGTATATTGATAAACTGTATTTATTTACAAATAACGTCAGAATTTGTAGCATATTCTAATGTAAAGCTAAAGCTCCGAAAATGAAATATTGCCTAATATCCTAACATTCTCTACTGTAAAGTTATTTCTGAATCGTGTCTTCCATTTGCCAAATTATTTCCGACCAACATATTCACCTCACTATCATAAATATTGCTCACAAAAATTTATTGGTTATCATAGTAATATATTTATTTAACACTGTTGATTAAGTTATTTGCGATTAGAACAACGTTTCACAAACTTTTTCTTGATTGGCCGTAAATGTCACGCACTTGGTGACCACAATGTAAATGAAAATAAAGATGGGTATTTATAACTATTATTCTGTAATAAAATTGTAAGTCGGTGATGAGACCGGGCGAGAGGCATAACACATTCCTGTATATTAACGCGGCATTATGCAAGTGTTTTATAGGCCGGGCCCGTGGCGGTGTTTGCCTAACATTAGCAATTCATCGCTTACAATGAATTTGTTATTATATTTTTAATATTATATATTACTAGCGACCCGCCCCGGCTTCGCACGGGTGTAGTACTTATACTAAAACCTTCCTCTTGAATCACTATATCTATTAAAAAACCGCATCAAAATCCGTTGCGTAGTTTTAAAGATTTAAGCATACATAGGGATATAGGGACAGAGAAAGCGACTTTGTTTTATACTATGTAGTGGTATTGACATTATTTCTTATATAACAGGCGCCCAGCGACAACCGAGTGGATCCTGTATTAACTATATAAAAAGCTGTCTAAATCGCAAACTTTAGAGTCTGTCGCGTCAGTCAGAAAATTTCTCTTTATATGCATAGGTAGATGTCGGTATCTGAATCTTACCAAGTTATACTTTTTAACAAACAGTGTGACCTAGAATATAGAACTGGCCATTTAGGAGCTTGACCTATTTTTAATTTTAGCTATTTAAATTTAGTTAAAATCACAACAATCAAAAATAGCGACAGTCGTATTGACACCCTGTATTTGGTAATGATAGAGTATCGACTAACATTTTTTATGCTTTTCTTTACGCTAATATTTACAAAGATAAATTTATTTAGATATATTTACAGATACAAAAAAATGACCACCAAAGAGGAACGATGTGAGATATGGGCCGCTATATAATACTGGCCGCTAATATTTATATGACAACTAGGCCATGTATAAGAGATATAGAAAGTGGTATAAAAAGTAAAGTGAATAACGAAGTATTATCAAATTCCCACATGTCAGCTGTTGTGGGCTGGCAACTAAAACGCAGCGACTTCGAGTTACAATTACTATCACATTTAAATTCTAAGAACAGCTATCGCAACTTTTGAACAAACACCAATCCTGTTCTAGGAAGATCAGCGGCGAATATTGCCGAGTGTTCTATTGGCCCAGCGCCTAGATATCCGACCTATTGTTATCGAAGCTTAACAAAAAATTGGGTCTATAAAAATATGGTGAAATAGGGCCGTGGGTTCCGTAACTAGTAAATTTAGATAATACATAATGGCTATGCATAACGCTGTTCTGGTCCCGACGCTGATGTATGCGCGTGAATGTTGGGTGTGGCAGAAAAAGCATGAAAGCAAGGTGAACGCAGTGGAAATGAGATCTTTGAGGAAAATGTGTGGAGTAAAATTGTGTGATAAGAGTGAGGAATGCGGATATACGAGAGAAGTGTGGTTTGAAAGATGTAGTGACAAGGATAGAAAAGCTGGTTTGGTCATTTAGAACGAATGGATGAAAGAAGAGTAACGAAAGAGATATAATATGGTGCAAATGTTGAAGGATACAAGGCAAGAGGACGCCCCAGAAGGACGTTCACGGATCAAATTAGTGATGTCCTTCAAAAAGCTGGGGTAAAGAGTGCAAAGAATAAAAGAGCGTGCATGAAAAGGCTTATGAATGTGAAGGAAGCGAGGGAAGTGTGCAAAGATCGGGCAAAGTGGCGATCCATCGTCTCTGTCTACCCCTGTGGGAAGAAGGCGTGAGCTGTTTGTATGTATGTACATAATAATATCCACCCCAGAGAAAAGTGTTGACATGGACATTTATTATAAAAATTTCAAAGAACATGTACATGTTTTGTCGGTCTATTTATTTATATGCATCACGCAAAAACTAATCTCACATACCTACCGAATGGATGTTTTTTTAACTTAGATAAACGATAACTATATACTATATAATACTAATTGTTTCCCGAAAAATAAGCCCAATTAATAAAATGAGACTGTTAAAAACAGCGATCCATTTTGTTATCAACCAGTGCTGCAGTTTTTTATCATTTGAATATCGTATTTCCCCAACAGAATATACATTTCCATTACGGACGAGGACAAACCAGCTGTTCCTACAAAAAAAAATTATCAACAAAGAAAATAGTCCCACGACTACTTTCGACATTCCAAAAGCACTCATTAATATCTGTTAGAGTAATTTAAGTAAGCAATTGATGAATGGTGCTACGCACAAATTGTATTTATACATAGTTTACAATCAACGGAGCAAATCTTAATAGTTTGTGTCATAAATATCAAGGCCAGCAAAAATGGGCATTCACACAGACAAGTCGTGAGACTAGATGTATTATGAGAGCTTATTTATCATGTATCTTTTGAACTGGGCTAGATCTTACAATTTATTTACATGTTATTGTGGCGACTGCACTACGAAAGGGAGCAGAGCTATTTGACGTCCCACGAATATGATACGGACTGGCTGATAAAGAAATCGACCACGTTAAACATACTTAGCCATTAAATCAATGTAAATAGCGATGTGTGTACGGCAGAAGGGACTTATCTCTTGAGATATAATACTTTAGTAATAAAAGTTCGCAAAAGGGATTTATTTCACAAATTTCAAAGTTTACACGAACGTAAATATGAAGAACTATATTTTGGTAACTAAAACACCACAAAACGGACTGCGGGTAAAAGGCACTTCGAATATTGAAAATATAACCCTTATCTTGAGAATAATAATAAACCCTATTGCACTGGAGATAAAGACGATCTAACGACTCCTCGCACTTCAAAATCCGTTAAACCGTTTAGGCTATTGGCTGTGCCAACGAAATAATTGCTTACATAGGTACATACATACAACGCGACAAACATTACGCTTCTTCTCGTTGCAGCCGGTTAAAAACGGCTAGTCTAGTAGTAGTCCGTCAGAACTGGACGAAATTAAAATGGGACCAATCTGAAAGCACCAGCTTTCAAATAAAAAAAGAATCATCCAAATCGGTCAACCCAGTCAAAAGTTCTGAGGTAACAAACATAAAAAAAAAATAAACATACAGACGAATTGATAACCTCCTCCTTTTTTAAGTCGGTTAAAAACGGGATGATGTATCGCGTTTTAAGAAGCCGTAAGCGATAGAGAAGCATCATCTTATATTAATAATTCTGCGCGAGATAAATATTACTGCTATTAAATGACTTTAGTTATTGATTTTCTGAGTCGTGAGTAATGCTGCAACTTGAAAAGTATGGTTCGTAGTGAGGTCACACAGACGTGATGAGGTGCGCATACTTCTTTACTCATTTGCATTTCCAGTTGATTACAGGACTGGGACATGAATTATTTTTATGTTATTGCCAGTCCGGCAATGTTCCGTGAATTCTAATCTAATGAATATATTATTCCGTTAATTGTGCAAATCGTACCATATCCATGACTAAGGCATTCGCTTGTAGAAAAACCGCTGTCTACGTAATCGTGTTTATTTATTTGGCGAAGAGGCAGCGCACGCGCATATGTATCGTATAAGGCAAATGCCGCGTCTGTGCGAGTGGAGTCTGTATGTACAATATGTTTGCCATTGACAATGAGTCACTGTTTCGTAATGCTGGAGGACATTCTATTTCGGCGCAAAGATATTGTGATTAATTCACAGTAGTGTACTAAAAGGCTTGCTAAGTTCATCGACTCGCAATCGGATGGCATACGACTCAAAAAAAATATCGGCTACCTGAGTCTTCGCATATTATTGTTAGAACAAAATCAAGAACTATATTCTAATCAAAACAAATTAATTGTCAAAACATTCAAAATCAATCAATAAAATCTGATGCAAATAGTTCTACCCTTAATTCCCCTCTTTTTATTTCCTTTTAAAGGTAAATATGACTAACGAAAATTATGAGTCCCAACACTTAAAATAATGTAGAATGAAGTAATGTTACTTAGCTATGGACAATGAACACTACTCAAAGTAGGTTCTCAATTAACCGTTAAATATACAGCTTCGTGACGCAAAATGGACTAAACAACACAGAGATTGAAACATAATTTTGAGATATAATAATATTATACAAATTAGCATGCCTCCTAAGGTCACATTATGTCATATTTTATATTAAGTTGGAGTACGGTCGTCTGACAGGTTTTGTATGCCCGTAGCTTGCCACTCGAGAATCACACACATACAAAACTCGGTCACATCATGTGTCACGTCCCATATTTGTGCATTGGGTCTAAAGCGACGTATATGTTCGGGCCCTGGTGATCAATTTCATTAAAATTGAAAGCATGTGGAAATTTAATGAATCTTCAAGACGCTGAGAAAAGCGAAACTGACCTCACTTTATAAACGAAACATTTTCAGAGATGGACAAAAAAAAAGTTTTTAATCAAATTTTGTAGTATTTTAAGAACACAAGTGATACCAATAGGTATAGGATTCTGAGGTTGTACTTTGTATGAAATCATAATAACTTAAGAATCCTTTACCTATCGGAAAACTCCAACATTGCCAGGTCATAAAAGTCTTTGGTCATAAATAAAAGATGATCTCACATAATAACCTACTGCTGATTATGACTTCGGAAATAATAGAAAAACAGTTATATCCAAAGAAGAAAAGACACGAAATACTACAGGAACATCAATGCCTATCACTGGCATGCTTCTTTAATAAACACATGCTTTTGTAAGTCACAAGCTATAGATGACGCAAAACTTAGTAAAGGGCACAATGATTTAAACATAATTTCTAAGAAAAACTAACATTATTCAAATTCGCATGACTTGTTCTATGATTACATTATTACGTCTCTTTTACATATAAGTGTGTACTATTACCTATTCTGTGGCTGTGAGCAATGAATTGAGTAGTACACTTGCTCTTTATAAAATGTGAAAGTAACTTTGCCACCTTTTTACGGCTAAACCGATCTTGTAGCTTACATCCTGAGGGAGGACATAGGTACTCATTTCATGAGAAATAATTTAGGTTATTAATATATAAATCTCTCCTAAGGCTCCTTACCTACCTATGAAATTGGCGAAAAAATTCGACTTATGGTTTTCGTTTCAAGTTTCTGTAATTTTGAAAGTACATAATATCCTGAAGATTTATTCTTTCATTCAAGTTGACTGTACTGCCTATACTGGGAATATTATACATGATTAAAAAGTGATTTTTGTTTGAGTTTGAAGCTTGATAAATAAGATAGAAAAAAGTTCGTGCTGTGCCCGATTCTTTGCTTTGATTGGCTTTGTTATTGACAGCTCTTCTTCAATTTTAAAACTTAATATTGCTGATTAAACTCAACGATCTCTAACACACACACACCATTCTAATTTGATGTTTCTATCCCGAAAATGACAACAAAATGGAGATTTCCAAGAATTTTTCTTGTTGTTTGTATGGAAAACTGATTTTCCATACAAACAACAAGAAAATTCTTGGAAATCTCCATACAAAACGTCAACTTCATAGGACCTAATACAACTCACCCATAAATACCTATACAAAATATGATTAAATTATCTATATTAAAAGAAGAATACGATCAAATAACAACCTTAAATAAAAAACAACGTAATAAAAACTTAAGAATTCTCAAAGACATGAACACTTTCAATTTACCTACTAACAATAATACCTATGGAAAAAGAACATATAACTATATTTTACCTAGGATAATAAATTGCCTTCCAAAAGACATACAAGAAATATACCTCGCCAGCTCTAAAGCAGTCAAAAATATTAAAAAGTATTACATAAACAATAAGAACTTAGATTATATTCTGGAATAAGCATTGATATTGTGCATGTACCTACTTACTTTATAAGTGCCGGACTATAATTCCGGACTCACTAGCTGTTCACAAGCCTTCGCTGGTTTTTACAGCTCTTAGTATAAGTTTCAAAACTCTGTTAGTATTTAGACCTTTAAAATAAAATAAATAAAAATAAATAAGTAATCAATTAAAAATTTTGAATCAAATTAAAAACCGACCGGACAAGTTTTTTGACAATGTCAGAAGATAATCCGCATCTTTATTCATATAAAAAAAACTACTCACCCTGGCATAGTGCATGTCGCGTTCAGCACTGGCAGCGGCTAGTTTCTCGGAGGTGTCGTGGAGGGCGGATCGCACAGCTTGCAGATCCCGGGCACGGGCGTCGCGATCCGCGACCGCAGCCCGAGCCGCCGCTTCCGCCGCCGCTACCTCCCCGCCGACCGCGCACCGCGCCGCTCGCTCTTGTTCCAACGCAGCTTGGAGGCCTATCACCTGTTGCATTCTACTATTAGAGAAGGCTTTGTTTTGTTTGTGTCACGCTTTACAATTAAAATGGCAATAGGCAGGCCAGATTTCCTAAATGGAGCGGGATAAAAGGAAATAGAAATTTTGGGAGACCAAAGAAACGGTGGGTTGATGACATAATAGCAACAACTGGAAAAAATTTGCCAGTAATTGGACGACATAGGCAGAGATGAAGAAAAGAAGGTTTTTACCCAAAAGGGGTCCATACCATCGTTATCTACTAATGACACTAACACCTATAAACAATTAATTCATTATGAAATTTCAATTCAATTATTTCATAATTCATTATGAAATTAAAACTATTCCAAATTTTAAGTCTATAGCACAAGTAGTTCCTGAAATAAAAAAAATGGAAATACATAAATTCTATCACCATTAACTACACATTTGCTTTGTACTGTTATAATGGTATGGAAATAAAAAGCTTTATTATTATTACTAGAAAAGGCCGGTCAAATGCAAGTTGGACCTCACAGAGGGTTGGAAAAAACTTTTTTGGCATTCTTATGGCCATAATAACACACATACTATGTGTTAATATCAACAGGATAATAATTATGATTCAAATGATTTAGCCCTTAAAGCTACAACAGAAGGTGTAAGCTTTTTAAAAAACAAAACTTGGCAGAACACAGACTTATTATAGTATGGGAGCCCGTGATGCTAAATGTGTATTTACTCTAGCGTCATGGATACCTATTGGATTTTAAAGATTAAGTGACAGGAAGTTAAAAAGGTTATATGATGTCAGGCTAAAATCGTCAGATTTTTCGACGAACATATTTTTTACGTTATTATTTAACCTGCAAACCTTAATCTGACAATTTCGAGCATTTAGCGATTTTTTTTTTAACTTTTTTGTGATCCACCGACTTATGGGAGGGAGAGTATATCCGGGGTATTAAACAGGTTGCCAGGTATTCCCCTATATACTAATCATAAGCGCTGGAGTAAATCCAAAAATCCCCTCTTGGGCTCCCCTACTATTACTGAAGCATCTGCTGTCACTTTCTTGACAGTATTTACCTCTAATATCCCAAGAGCCCAGGCTTGTCAGACCTTCGTCATTTTGTAAAACCTCAAAGTTTGTCTGTGTATGTCCCTACTACAGGTGTAAACAAACCCCGAATATGAAGTTTGGATAACGGTTCCTTTGGAAGTTATCAAGCAGCAAAGGTCCATAAAATTGCACCTCAAATTCGTTAAAGTGTAAAGCACAGTTTTTATATATATTTTATTCGGATTAATATTAGAAATCACGTCGTCCACTGTCAAACACTTGGTGCGGTGGAAACCCCCTGTCAGACACCCTTGAATCATGGTGAATTGATATACTTGTTGATATGTTTTTTACACTTCTATACTTTGACGATGTTATTGAAATGATACTTTTTATATTGTGCAATAAAGGAGCTGTAAGATAATATTTTTTATTTAGTCTTAATCGTTATAGTGTACTTCTGAGCGACGGAATTCTTAAAAAAATAGTTCAACATTTTGTTTTTTTTTGTAAGTTACTCCGTTTTTTTCTATGGACTGATAAAAAGTTTATTCCAGAAATGAATTCCTCATCCTTGAATTATATGAAAATGACATCAGACTTGGCCTAGTAGCGATATGTGGGCAGAAATCATGTCATGAAAGTATACCCTCAATTCACCATGATTCAAGGGTCTGACAGGGGGTTTCCACCGCACCAAGTGTCTGACAATGGACGACGTAATTTCTAATATTAATCCGAATAAAATATATAAAAACTGGGCTTTAAACTTTAACGAATTTGAGGTGCAACTTTATGGACCTTTGCTGCTTGATAACTTCCAAAGGAATCGTTATCCAGACTTCATATTCGGGGATCGTTTACACCTGTAGTAGGGACATACACAGACAAACTTTCAGGTTTTACAAAATGACGAAGGTCTGACAAGCCTGGGCTCTCACTCGATAAGCCCCATTTACAAAAAAAAATATTTTATTTATAACATATGTTGTTCAAAATTTCTACTGTTTTCAAGCACAATACTTCACAATAGGCAAAGAAATGCAAATTATACTATGAAATCTTCCCCAAAACCTACTCAATCACATAGCAAAACATTTAAAATTTACACACTGAAAAATGTTTAGCAGAATACCTCTATGAGTCAGTCAATTAACATTATAATAGAAAACATGTTATTTGAAATCTACTCTTTCTTTCTTCGCCTATACAAAGTCATACTCAGTATCAGACTTTTAATTATAGTTACATTACTCCAGTATTTAAATTTGTCAATAGATATCTTATCTTACCTTCTCACTCTCCTGGCGATGCTCTCCCTCTAACTTCTGCAAGCGCTGCTGCATCTGTCGGTAGTCGACGCTGAGCATCGACATCTGGCGGTCTTTCTCCTGGCATGCTGAGTCAGCGCGCTGCCTGGCCGACTTCTCCTCATTTAGCTTGCCTTGAAGGGCTGCAGGAGAATACAATAGGGTTACAATGTTCTTATATTCAAGGCAAAAGCTATTAAATAATCGGAAAATGGCTTCATTATTATTACACAGCTGTGTTAACAAATGATTGAAATAGGTACAAGGCCGATAACTTACTGCAAACTATAAACATTGACAAAAGCCCTAAGAAGATATGTGTAATAACTGATATAACAGAAAACTACATCAAGAGACAGTTCTGTAATGAAAGAATATGAAATGAACCAACAAGTGTAATTACAAAACAAAAACTATATTCACAACAATAGCAAACAGGACATTACCTTCAAATATTTTTTCCAATGTTCCTGAGGCATGCAAAAGTGAAGTTTCTAATATTAATTAAATGGGATACACTGTAGCTTAATTACCCGACTATGGGAGGGTATTTTATTATGAGAGGACAATAGCATGAATTCGATTATCTGGGATATATAGAAATAATACAGTTAAGACGTACCTTTGACTAGCTCCAAGTTAGCTTCTTGTTTGGATAGAAGTTGAGACCGCTGTGTGTCCTGGTGCGCCCGAACCTCCTGTTGATACAAGTGCTGAGCGGCACGCATCTCGTGCGTCAGCGAAGCGCACTCCTTCTCCAGCGAAGACACGCGCTCAGTCAGCTGTCGATTATCCGCCATGATTTGCGCCAGTCGGGTCGAAGATCGTTCCAGTTCTGCGTGAGCAGCGTTCAATCTACTCGTCGCTTCCGCAACTGCAGCTTCAGAGCGCTGTTTAGCAGACTTTACTGTCGCCAGTTCTTCAGACAGTGTACTGCGCTCCCGTTCCAGAGCGTCCCGCTGCGCGCGCAAGCTTGCCACGGTCCCATCGTTCACGGCAGCCGCAGCAGCCTGTGCAGCACTCAACTCAGCAGCCTGTTTCCGTGACTTGGCTGCAGCCTCTGCCTCTTGCTTTAATTTTTCGCGGAGCTCAGTCAGTTGCTTCTCTAATGCATTAATCTTCTCATTATAAGTCTGCAAGTTACTTATTTCCTTAGATCTTTTACTCTGTTCTTCTTCAAGACGGCGTTTGGCATCATTGAGATTTGCTTCTGCCTTCCTTCTAGTATCGGCTTCCACTTCGGCTTTACGCTGAATTTCTCTTAGATCATGTCTTAGCAGTGCGAGTTCTTTGTCAGTATCAGCAACTATTTTCTTGCTTCTGGATTCTCTTTGAGATAATTCCTCTAGTTGAGCACACAAGATAATCTGTCTTTCTTCTAATTTACGCCGACTGTCTCTTTCTCTTTCTAAAAGTTTTTCTAGCTGCAATATTGCTTCAGATCCAACATTATTTATATGATTATTAGAAATTGTATCTACAACATCAGGAGCCTGCAACCGCCCACAGCACAGCTGATAATCACCATTGTAAGTGAAACCTACGAAAGGAAGATGGTTTCCAACAAATGCTTTTGGCACTGGAAAAGATTCATCCAGTGCATCAGACTTTTCAATATCATCAAAATTTCTAGTGTCATCATCACTTGACAACTCTGGCACTACTGGTGGCACAGAATCCCTAAGGTTTTCAAAACTCCACTGGTCATTGATAAAGAATGGGTGCTGTTTAATCTCATCAACACTGTTTTTACCTAACCTCTTTGTTCTATCTGTCAGCAAGCCCCTAATGAGAGATTTTGCTTCCTTTGATATCTCAACATCATCAGGAAACTGTAAGGAATTTCTATGATCCATAATTTTTCCATAAGTACCTACTAAACTATCTGCATAGAAGGGTGGATCTCCTATTAGCATTTCATACAAGAATATTCCCACTGCCCACCAATCGCACTCTCGGCCGTAAACTCCTTCGCCATTCTGTGATTGTAGCACTTCAGGAGATATATAGTCTGGAGTGCCCACAGCATTGCTGGCTCTCACCAAACCATCTGGACCCATCCTCATGCAGGTCCCAAAATCAGCCAGTTTCAGATGGCCATACTTGTCAATCAGCATATTGTCTGGCTTAACATCTCTATGTACGAATCCCATGCCATGGATCACATCTAGGGCTAAAACAATTTCCATTGTGTAAAACTTGGCCCACTTCTCTGGTATGTCGTAATTAGACATAAGACTGACAAGATCCCCTCCGGGCATGTAATCCATCACCATGTACAGATACTTATGATCTTGAAAAGCAAAATGTAACTTTAGAATCCACTCTGAGTTTGCATGTGCCATTATGTGCCTTTCCTCCCAGAAAAATGTTGAATCAGACCTCTTAATCATTTCTACTTTACTGAGAAGTTTCATGGCATATACATGTTTTGTGGACTTGTGTCTGACTAGTTGTACTTCACCAAATGCTCCACGGCCAATTACTTTGATGAGGTCAAAATCAGCTGCCTTCATACGCAGATCGACTATATCTGAAGCAAATGCTTCATCTACAAAGAAAAATATATATTTCATGTTATATTATGTAGTAGATAGAGAACAAATAATACCTACCCTTTATTATCAAAGGTAAACAAAGTGTTACAACAGACATGAGAATCAATATTTAAGTAATCAAAAGAAATCATTTGTTATTTATGATTCAGTTTTATATCCATACACTTAATTGGAGCATGCTTGTTAAGTCAAATGACCAGCTTCGAAGAGAACAATGAAACTTAATTTTTAAACTAATCAGATGTTAGTTAACATCTGATCATGACTCAGTCGATGGCAGATATTAAAAAAAATAAACTAACATTTTGAATCTCTGGTTGTTGAGATAGGAATTGGCTAGGTCAGAATATAATCTTCTGTATTATTCAATTAAATCCAGGGACAATAATTGAAGTACTATGAGAGAACGCAAAATTATTTCATGTTTGCAAATAGGTGGGTACAAACTCACATCGACTGGTGTATGCTTCGACATTCTTCATGCGGCGGATGGCAGGGTGGTCGCAGTCGGAGATGAGCGCCGTGACGGTGTCGAGCAGGCAGTCCACGTTGCCGGTGGAGCGCGGATCACACAGCCGCTCCTCCAACGCGCACAGCCGCCGCGCGCGCTCCTCGTCCTTCCCAGCCACCACCTCCATGCTCAACCCTGTGTCTGACCTCACCCACTAAACGCCACCGCACATTCTCCCGAACACGGCTCCCTACTCACTGAGCTCTCATCGCCACACATCAACTGCAAGATATGTCATCCACTTCACGGGCCCGCACTGTTGTCCAGTTAATCAACTACCATTCGATGCTGTAGCTTATTGCAGAATGTTTCATTATCGAAAAATTTAGTTGTTACAGCTCAGAATGACAGCAGATAAAGGTGGTTCTCACAACAAAGCATATGCACGTTTGCAAACATAATCGACTTAATTATAACATCTACAACTTTTTGATAGTTGTTAACCTTATATTAACACTAGTTTAGAACAATTATTGGCACAACATAATAAAATAATGTAAAAATTACGAAATAATCAACCGCTTGATTGATGAACGATGATCAAACAATAATGTGAAGTGAGCTGCGATTCATTCGCATTGCGAGAAGTTCGCAATGGCGACAAAAACTTTCTAGGTTGTTTATAGTAAGCATTTTGTGCGAAATAGGAAAAACTCCAAAGAATCAACTTTACAAAAACATTTAGTTCTAATTTAAACATTTATAACTACCTAACTTAATGTTAATACAACTGTTGACATATGGTTTCCGATCATAGATAAAGTATTCAACATAAAACAAAGACGTTATCACAACAATTCCAGTATTAAAAAATTGTACTATAAAATACTAAAACCAAAAACATTTTACTGTTATTTATGGCTCTATTGGATCTTTAAAATAAGATATCTAATAGACCACCACATTTCAGTGACTATTTTCTTTCTATTTTCTCTAATAATTCTGTTTATTTAGACATAATTATTAGAGAAAATAGAAAGAAAATAGTTACTGTAATGTCGATCTAGAAATGTTCAGTAAAAAAGTATTTACTTTAATATGTAGGTGTGATAACTGATTGATAAGTATTATTCATGGGTATTTATTTATACTAAGACTTCACGTCTTAGCCCCTTTTCACACCTACCGGTTTCCGCCGGTCCGGCGGGCGGCGAAGTATATGGCCATGTACGTTCGCTTTCATACGTACCGGCGGGCAACCGGGCAATCGGCCATACATTTTGCCGCCGGACCGGACTGCCGGACCGGCGGAAACCAGGACGTGTGAAAAGGGGCTTAGAGCATTTAACCAAGTCTTAAATGCTTTAAGTATGTAGTAATATAGTACGGATAAATAAAATAGTTTTAATGTTTTCATCACGCAAAAATAAAAAAATCATGCAATAGCTCTATCATGGCTTAATTTTTTGCCATTCCTGTTTTGAGATTGAGAGACCTTTGAGTATTCAACCAACACTCAAAGATTGGGACCAAAGAGTTCATCATTATCTTTCTTAAGAAAGAAAAACTTAAAAATCTTTGATTGGGACATTCGCTAGAAAAGTATTCTGTGCATTCACTTGAGAGTTGAGATTGCCAGGATAATAAAACGCGAAAAGTCTGCGAAATACGAAACTATCCAACCTACCTTCGCTACGCTAACTGCTAAGGGATCGTAAGACGGCCAAGGTAAGTACGAGTAGGTAGTCCTCATTTTTGGTCATCGTTATTTTTTTTTAGTATTTTTGTTTACCTTCAATTCCGTGGCAACAGGAATAGTAAGCTATGGTAGTGAGCAGTCACAAGGTAGGTACTCCTACTAAATCCTACTAACTCCTACTAACTCCTACTACCTCCTACTAACTCCTACTACCTCCTACTAACTCATACTAACTCCTACTAACTCCTACTAACTCCTACTAACTCGTACTAACTCCTACTAACTCCTACTAACTCATACTAACTCCTACCAACTCCTTCTAACTCATACTAACTCCTACTAACTCATACTAACTCCTACTAACGCCTACTAACGCCTACTAACGCCTACTAACTCCTACTAACTCATACTAACTCCTACTAACTCATACTAACTCCTACTAACTCCTATTAACTCCTTGTACCTCCTACTAACTTCTAGTACCTCCTACTAACTCCTAGTACCTCCTACTAACTCCTAGTACCTCCTACTAACTCCTAGTACCTCCAACTACCTCCCACTAACTCCTACTAACTCCTACTAACTCCTAGTACCTCCTAGTACCTCCTACTAACTCATACTAACTCATACTAACTCATACTAACTCATACTAACTCCTACTAACTCATACTAACTCCTACTAACGCCTACTAACTCCTAATAACTCATACTAACTCCTACTAACTCCTTCTAACTCTTTGTACCTCCTACTAACTCCTAGTACCTCCTACTAACTCCTAGTACCTTCTACTACCTCCTAGTACCTCCTACTTCCTTCCACTAACTCCTACTAACTCCTACTAACTCCTAGTACCTCCTAGTACCTCCTACTAACTCCTACTAACTCATACTAACTCCTACTAACTCATACTAACACCTACTAACTCATACTAACACCTACTAACTCCTAGTACCTCCTACTAACTCCTAGTACCTCCTAATACCTCCTAGTAGCTCCTACTTCCTCCCACTAACTCCTACTAACTCCTAGTACCTCCTACTAACTCCTACTACCTCCTACTAACTCCTACTACCTCCTACTAACTCCTACTACCTCCTACTAACTCCTACTCCCTCCTACTAACTCATACTAACTCCTACTAACTCATACTAACTCCTTGTACCTCCTACTACCTCCTACTTCCTCCCACTAACTCTCCTCCTACTAACTCCTACTAACTCCCACTAACTCCTACTAGCTCCTACTAACTCCTACTAAATCCTACTAAATCCTACTAACTCCTACTAACTCCTACTAACTCCTACTAACTCCTACTAACCCCTAATACCTCCTACTAACTCCTACTACCTCCTTCTAACTCCTAGTACCTCCTACTAACTCCTACTTACTCCTACTACCTCCTAGTACCTCCTACTTCCTCCCACTAACTCCTACTAACTCCTACTACCTCCTACTAACTCCTACTAACCCCTAATACCTCCTACTAACTCCAACTAACTCCTAGTACCTCCTACTACCTCCTAGTACCTCCTACTTCCTCTCACTAACTCCTACTATAGTCTATTTCGCACCAAGTGGGTTCGGTGACAGTTCACTGTTGACAATTAAAGTGATGTGTCCTAATGAAATCCAATCGATTTTTTTAAAGTTTCGAGTAAGTTTGTAAAGGAAATGGAATCGATTTTATACTTTATTGATAGAATGATTTTTCAAGATTACTTTTAATTGAATATGTTTAAATTTCACAGGTTATATAAGGGAAAAACATTGTAAAATAAAAAAAAAATGTCATCGACTTTTTGATGCAATACGAAAATATCATACATTATCGAATCTACAAATCACTGCACACTTTCACAGAGCCCTGCCACATAATACACTATTACTATTTTAAACCCAAAAGATACAACAAAATGAAAATTTTACAAAAACATTGCATCTTTTTTCGGATTCCCGCCAAAAAGCTTCGATTCATCGATTTAATGTAGATTAAGTAGTGTCAATCCCTATGAGTAAAAGTTCCGTTCCACGCAATACGTATTTTTAGGATATCTTTTTTATCTATTGTTTTTCATATGTTTCTTGATTTATAGTCTGAGATTTTAATTTAGAATTTTAGAGGCGAAAATTATTGTATTTTAGGAATTACATAATAATAAATTATTCATTATTTTTGGAACCACCCATTTTTCTTACTAGAAAGTTGTATGCGTAAAAAGGAAAAATGTGAACTGTCACCGAACCCACTTGGTGCGAAATAGACTATAACTCCTACTAGCTCGGGGTTAGGCGGGCGTAGGAGTTAGTAGGTGGGGGTAGGAGGCAGCAGGAGGGGGTAGCAGGTAGCAGGAGGGGGTAGTAGGAGGGTGTAGGAGGTGGTATGATGTTGTAGGAGGCGGTAAGAGTGTATAGGAGGCGGTAGGAGGGGGTAGTAGGCGGTAGGAGGGGGTAGTAGGCGATAGGAGAGGGTAGGAGGGGTAGGGGGCGTAAGAGGGGGTGGGAGTGGGAGTAAGAGTGGGAGTGGGAGTGGGAGTAGCTATTGTATAATTATTCACGACATGTTTTCTCTGCTGTTCAATCATGAAGTCTTGCTGACCAAGTAGTTATTTTGCGGACCAAGTAACTATTTTGCGGACTGAATGTTTATTATGCAAACCCATGTTATTGTAAGCTGCCTATTTCTGATTTAATTTTTGACCATTATTAAAATTATTTGCCGAACAAGGATTGCTGCCTGATTTTTTTATTTGCGAACAAAATCTTTGTATGCCGACCAAATGATTTAAATGCTGATTTTTTGTGGCTAACCAAATTTTAAAATTGCCGACCATTTAATTACTTCTCTATACTATGTACCTACTTAGTGAGTAGTGATCATGGAACACTATTACTCCTAGCGGGTAATGATGATGTACATACATCGGCCTTTTATTATTTTGTTATAGTAAAGTATAGTTTAAATCAGGTATTAACTAGGAGAGCAACTTTTAAAAATCACAAAATCTTTCGATAGAGCCCCATCTCTCTTAGTGCTTTGGGAAGGCTTTGGATAATAAGATGTCAACATTGTAAGAAATTTCTAATAGAAAAATTCTTATGGTCGCCGCAAGACACTCCATCCATACATTTTGTACTAAGCTCCTTCCGTGGCGGCGTAAAAGTGTTCTGTGGTGGCGGCCGTCCGGTGCGGATGCACGCCGGATTGCACACCTACCGGTCGTTAGAATTTTTCTGAAAGAAATGTCAAAAGGCACGTTTTCAATGTATTTTGTTCTAGACCCCTGTATTTTGTTCAGTTTAGCGGTTGCAGCCAGTGATACCTACAAATTACCAAAGAGATTAAAATATTATATTTAAATCTCTTTGCAAATTACGATATCTTAATGGTCGCACCGTCGCACGTCCGGCGACCATCAGAATTATTCTATTACAAATTTCTTGCAATGTGCGGTCGCTCTTAGTCTCAGAGCATAACAGTATGGTTGCTGTTGTACATACAGACCACTGCTCTAGGCTGTAAGGACTAGGATTTAAAAGCCAATAAACAGTTAAAAAAAACAGCACTGCCCTCAGCTCGGGAGGATATCATTCATTCAATAATACTAGGTATAATCAACCATTCATCATTCATTCCAATATTTCCAATGGTCAATGGAACATGGCGGTGCTAGGCAGGATGTGCTTAGTTTTCTGATTTTTGTATTTACTAGCGAATTGCAAAATTGGTTCGTTTATTTTTAATATTTTTGTTTGGTTTGTGCATTTGATTAGTTATAGTTGTGCAAAGACTATCCTGTACTAGTAATCTGCTACCTGGACTTGAGATTCGCAATGAAAATTATTACTTCGTTGCTGGTGTAAAAATAATTGTGACAAATATATCACATTAACTCAGGTAAAAAGTTGTTTTAATACTTGTAATAAATGTATTATTACTTGCTTTATCCTTGGAACCCTTTTCTAAAGTTGTATCTACATTGTGGGAGATGATTTGTGTGTGGTTAAAGTTTAATTTTATTTCAAGTTCATTCTCGTGTTATTTTACTTATTTTTAGTTCTCATGGTAGGATTATATAGCTGTAAATGTAGCACATTTTATTGAACTTCAATATACAGTCTTCATCCTTTGTCTCTGAATGTAGATGTAATAGGTAGAATCTTTTCTTTGTACTCCCCAATCACGTGTGATCCCAGGTCGTTATGGGGTCAATAACTGCTGACTGTGACTTATTTTGGTTCTAATCACCAGACGTACCGCAGAAAAATTAATATGGCGGTGATATTCTGCCGTAAAATGTCGTGGAATGTGCCCAATCATGGCAATTTTGTAACACTACACCCTTGATTCCTGAAATCCATACGTGGTCGTTGCTCGGTTGCAAATGCGCAATTTTCGGGCTGAGTGTATTCGCATGTGCAACTGCAAGCAGACAGGGCGCAGGGTGGGCGCATGGTGCCGCGGCGGGGCGGGGCGGCGGCTCGTCCGGCAGTCAGCTGTGCGGAGTGTCATGTCGCTCGCGTCGCGGTGCGCACCGTGGGAAGTGCCCTAAATTTCTGCCCCTCCATTGAATCTTCGCGAAATTCGACTCTTGTTATGTACTCTATGGAGAGCAATGACCCACATTTTTGCTATCACAAAGAAAAGTGATAAAATAATCATACAAAATTAGTGAATTACTTTGTAGAATCTTTTGTGTGCTTGGTGCTATTATAGCAGTGGATGAGATATACCTACCAGTTTCACTATTTGGGCACTTGGTAATTTTTTTGCTAAAGATTATTTATGTGCCCATCAATAAACTTCAAGTATAAAATGTAGTTACTGGTTTCCCAATATATGTGATTTGGTAAATATGAATTAAATTGGTATTGAATAATGGTACATATTTTTTTGCCATAACCAAATAAACAACTGACTATCCTTCAGCAAAGAATGATCAAATAATAGAACATGACTCATTTGAAAACATTATTCTAAAACATAATTATATAGGTACATTTGGGTAGGTACATTTTGTATATATAAGAAATAAGCTAAGTGTTGCATAGTTAATTACGTCTGAAACTAACTATGTTGACCATTTTCATTGTTTCACGTGCGTGTTTGGCATTGGCCATTGTTGTGTAATCAACAAATTTCAATAAAGTCCTTTATGGTTTGTTGATGGAAGCTGCCGATAACCGCTTTACTCGCACTTACATGCTCTCAACATGTTTAATCAATGTTTGATTAAAACTTGACTCATTTCCTACAGTTGTGAGTATTTGGTATATATTGTTATTACAGAAACAGGATTTTATTAAATTCCATTGTTTGATAGGCAGAATTTTGTTTTTACAATTGATTGTGACTATAAATTAACCAAATCTGTAGACTGTTTAATTAAAGAAATGTAATATAACCTTTCTTTCAAATGTATAATAGTATATACAAAGTATTTTAATAAAACAGCCTTTTTTGTGGCACTAGATCAATCACTGATCATAATATTATGTAACCATACCACCCTCTAGATAGATGTATGTGTATGGACAACAGGATTAAACACAGCCTCCTTTCGTGATTCCAGCGCGCCTGGAAGGCCATGGCTACGTTAATCCAAGAGAATGGCATCAAGGAGTTAAGCAAGGGCACCCACGGAGTGGTGTCCAACCATGGCATGGCACACAGTGTCCCAAATCACATGGTGCCAGACCATGAGTACTGTGAGGCAACCAATCAGCCTCAGGCACCACAAACACAGGCAATGGAGACTACAGCCACTCCGGTGCCCGCTGAGGAAGAAGAGGAGACACCAGAGATAGACATCATGATAAACAATGTCGTGTGCAGTTTTAGTGTTAAGTGTCATCTGAATTTGAGACAGATTGCATTGAATGGTGTTAATGTTGAGTTTCGCCGGGAGAATGGAATGGTTACCATGAAACTGCGCCGCCCGTACACGACGGCATCGATCTGGTCGTCGGGGCGCGTGACCTGTACCGGCGCCACGAGCGAGGACCAGTCGAAGGTGGCGGCGCGCCGGTACGCCCGCGCCCTGCAGAAGCTTGGTTTCCAGGTCCGCTTCCGCAACTTCCGTGTAGTCAATGTGTTAGGAACCTGTCGGATGCCATTTGGAATCCGAATTATAGCCTTCTCCAAGAAGTATAGAGAAGCAGAGTGAGTATCATTTTGTAAATATGTGTTTGTTTTTGTTTAATTACATCTATTATACTACAGGTCTATTTCAATGTTAAACCAATTATTAACTTCAACGACATAATGAGATTATATCTATAAAAGTCATAATATCTGATGTAAAATTACATTGTAATAATAATTGTGTACATACATAAAAACAGAGTTCATGTACCTCTGCTATTATTAGATAAAACAGTATCTTCACTAGAAACTTGTTGTGTCATGTAGATCTAATAATTATTATTAAACATTGCAAAAAAAGATGATAACCGTCTTCCATCACAGTCTCCAATAAATCCGTCATTGTGATCAAAGCTTTGCCTAACTAAAAGATAATTTTATCTACTAGTACATCATAGAAATTATTAAAAAACAATAAATCAGTTATTATGTAATATAATATTATGCATCCAAAAAGGGAAATATTGTGACTGACTGACTCATTCAGTACATAACACTTGGTCTTAACATTGATTGAAATAATATTAAATTTAAATATTAACAAAGTATGTAAATGTTTGTTGTTTATTTAATTTGATATACCAGTCGACTACCAGGCTCATTCTTTGTTTTAATTAAAGTAATGCATCTTTTTTTTTGTTATATAGATATCCAATATCATGTATTCAATGTTTCAGCTATGAACCAGAATTACACCCGGGCGTGACATATAAGCTGTATAATCCAAAAGCCACTTTGAAGATATTTTCTACAGGCGGGGTCACTATTACAGGTTAGTGTTGGTATTTTTTTATTATTTTACACATACCGGCAATGGGAGGTGTGTTACTCTTGGAAAGCGAGCTAGTATACCGAAACCTCAAAATAAGATATTCAGTTCTTAGGAGGCAGTTTGTAACCTTGAAGATTTGGTAGTAGAAAGAAAGAAAGAAATTTGATGAACAGAAATAATCTCCTGTGATGTCATCACATCAAATGCACATTCTCATAGTGCACACAAATACGTATTCACCTACACCTCATTCATTTTAATTGGTTCAGTATTATAGATGTATGAGGTAAATACATACATAAAGCTCACGCCATTGTCCCACAGGGGTAGGCAGAGACGATGGATCGCCACTTTGCTCGATCTCTGCATACTTCTTTCGCTTCCATCACATCCATAAGCCTTTTCATGCACACTCTTATTCTTCGCACTCCGGACCCCAGCTTTTTGAACGACGTAACTTATTTGATCCGTGGACGTCCTTCTGAGGCTTGCTCTTTCTTTGCATCCTTCAACATTCGCATCATAAATCTCTTTCGTTACTCTCCCTTCATCCATACTTTCTAAATGACCAAACCAGTAAATACATAGCTCATGAAATTAGTAAAATCTTACTTTTATTATGACTATGATGGTCTCACATAATCAAACTAATGATCACAAATAAATTGTAACTAGTATTATAACTGCTTACTCTGCTTTAGTATGAAATAAAATAATAAATAAATGTATGTATAGATGTATGGATGTTTGTTCCTCTTTCACGCAACACTGACCTCTTTTCTACTGAACGGATTTTGATGGAACTTTACAGTTATCTAGCTTATACATCAGAATAACTTTTTTACCTGTACATCCCAACAAGCTATTCATAATTTTATTTATTTTTTAATACGTTTGATCCAATTTCAAGTATAATTATAAAAATTGATGGATCTAATATAATTCCTTGAGGTTGTTTTCATACCCAAGTGCGCCCGAAAGGTATAGATTAACAAACTAAGTTTACAGTTGTAGCAACTATAGTTCATAATAATATGAACTATGAATAAAATTCTTTTTTCTGCTGCCATTTGCTTTCCATGATAACTGAACATAACGAATGTTGCCGCAGCCCGAAGCGTCAACGACGTGCAGTCGGCCGTGGAGCGCATCTTCCCGCTGGTGTACGAGTTCCGCAAGCAGCGCTCGGCGGCGGACGAGCAGGCACTGCGCGCGAGGCGCTCTGCCCGTGCGCCCCCTCCCGCCCCCGTTGCGCCCGCGCCTGCGCCCGACGACCCCATGCACCTCGTGACGCTCTCCGGCGAGGAGGACGCCGACGCCTGGGAATGACGCCCCGGCGCCGCGCGACCCTCCCGCACCCAGTGAACAGGGTTGCCATACCTACACCCCGAGCGCCGACGGGGTCAACGGTCTCGATGGGACCGCGATTCTGCGAGTTCGACGATCCTATGGCAACCCTGCCAGTGTAATCTCGTGCGTAGGACCTGTTCGGCGGAGCGCAATCCCTATCGGTTGTCGGTTCAATCGCGTGTGAATTGTGGGCGAGCTGTTCGGTTCATGCCAAAGATATTTATTAGAGAGGTGCTTCGCGCTCGACGCCCGACCGCCGCGCGCGGTGTGCGGTCGCGCTTTTCTATCTACGAACGTATTATTTTCGTGATCCTATGACCTCCTAGTACGCGGAGACGAAGTCGAAACCGAAATCGTAATAAGCTACAAAATATTGTGAGAGTAATTCTCTATAACGATACTCAGTCGCGTTTTCGTTTGCCGGTACGATCGATGAATAACCGTAGTGATAATAGTGTTCAATAAGAAATCGTTCTAAGAGATGACTGAATGATTAATTAGTCGGTAGTGATTGTAAATATGAAAGCTTGGACATTATACGTTTAAATAAAAACCTGGTTGTTTCATTGCTTTTATTTTAGAAATTCTACAATACATGTAGTCGAAAATAAGGCACAGCACTTGTTAGGGGTATGGAGGGTAGAGATAGGGAGGAATATCTTACATAGCAAAAAGTGTCCACTTGTAAACAGTAGTGAATAACAGTTCAAAAATTGTCCGCAACGGCGCTAGTATAGGCAAAACGTATGGTATGAATGTAGTAACAGTTTACGGATTGTGCAGAGCTAGGAAATTTTATATTTTTGTTGACTAGAGTAGTTAATGACAGTCCAGTATATATAAAACCGTAACTTTTATTATTATTTAAATACTCCGAAATAATTTAGTAAATAAATCTTGAGTTTTGGAGCTTTCTTTGTTTACCGTTGCTACTGTGGCGCCATCACCATAATTGAACGCAGCCGCAGTTTGACGGACACTTTCGCAACTGAGATCGTTCTTACTCTACCCTCAATAGTGACGGGGTTCGTAGGCCACTTCGTCCGCTAGGTGTCGGAGTCAGGGGAGTCGTACTCGTCGCTGGTGAGGCGAGCGTGGGTGGGACGCGGGGGCCTCGCCAGGCGGGGGCGGGGCCTATCGCGCGGGGGCCCTAGCCCAGGTGGGGGCCCCGGCGGAGCGCGGATATGCGCACTCAAGTCCACCACTGTCAGTCGTGGCGTCCGCACTGCGCTCCCTGCTCGGATAAATCATAGATATAATTATTGTGAACGGACAGGAAAATAACACTTATAGGGGCACCGAGTCCGTTAGTTCTCAGTAAAATTTTGACAAATAACGCTATATTTTCGAGTATCCACTTCAACTCAATCTATGTCGATAGTTTTTGTTTGCATAACAGTAATTAATCAGGACTAGCCCTGTAGTTAGTGTGTCATGCGTGAGGCTTGGGTTCGAACCCGAGCCGTAAGTTTTGAATGTTGGTATAGGATGGTTGGTATACATGCGTACTAATGAGTTTTAAAAAAACTTAGATACCTACATGTAGGTATGAAGGAAAAAATTGTGAGAAAACCTGCAGGCAACTCACTTAAGCTTTAAAAAAAATTGTCAGGTGAAACTGTCTACAAGCTCTACTCGCGGGGATAAAACCGTGAGCTAATTTCTTTTTCATAACTCATACTCGGAAAGTAGTGTATGTTTGATCTGAGTACCGGGTCGGAAGCGATGGTTCCCACCACAGAGAGATTCAGGGCTGTGATTCCCGCCCTCGGTCGGGAAAGACTCATAGTAATTGCTTCCGGCCTTAGGGCGGGAATAAATAAAAAAAAATAGTACTACATTTGGCAAAGACGTTTAAAGAAAAAGTTTCCATGGAAAGAGAATGAGTTTCTTCCAACCTCTTTGGGTGCTTAGTAGGGATATGAAAATTTTTACATCAATTAGAATAAGAAAAAAAGGTGCGGCCTTGTGAGTGTAGGTATAAACAACAGAAAATAGCCAGCGCGCGGGGCGGTACGCGTTCCATATTTGAAAATTAAAATAAGAGTAATAATTTGGTGAGCTGTTCCGAAATTCAAAATCTTGTTTTTCATCGACACTAATAAGCACAGAAGGCTTTATAAGAATATGTACTTTTGTACATATTATTAAAAAGAGGAAGGATTTGTAGGTATATTATTTTTGTAATGTAATTTAGGTTAGGTACACTATAATGTCGTATTCAGACGTTTAAAAGAAAAAGTTTCTCTTTCTTCTAACCTCTTTGGTTGTATTGTTGATTTCTGTTTTTTTTGTAGATATAATTGCGTTTTTGCATGTTTGAATTTTTGTAAAATTGTAATTTTTTTTGTTTACTTTCCTTGAATTCGAAATGAAAAGTAGAGTGTTTAACGAGGGTGGAAGTTATCAATTCCTTCCGACCCTTGTATAACAATCTACTATACCAGTAATGACAGGAAAAATGTAGTCGATGTCCGGCATAGTTCTTGGTCGCGCTCGCAGTACGCGGGCCCTTGTGAGGCGGGGAGGGGCTCGCGGCAAGGGGGGCCACGCGGCCGCTGGCAGCGGCGGCGACAGCACACGAGCCGCCAACACGCGCCGCTCAGGGGACGAGCTTGGCGATCTGTTGACAGTATGTTTTTGGTTACTGTGGGTTCTAGCGATGGGTTAGGTTGCTACTTAAAAATCATTTTCATTTGACGAAATTTCTTAAATTTCACATGATTTGACTAGAAATGAAATACGAAAAGTGTAATGATATTCGAATTCGGTGAAGGAGAGTAGCAGGTGTACTACTTATGAAAATTCATTTCATAGTAATAAATTGTGGGCCACACGTAAATGATTGATAACATTTAGACTAAAATATACAATATCACAGACCGGTGGCAATATATTATATCATAAGCGCCTTCGGTTAAAGCCACCGAAGGCGCTCAAACAACACCTCATTATTGCTCATGCTTTCTCATATACACTTAGAGAAAAGACATAAGTATATGACAGCAGTGGGCATTTAGGATGATGATTTAGATTAAATCATAGATACGGAGACTCAAAATTTTAGAGGCTCCATAACTATTACTTCATAAATGATATAGACTATTACAGACCTTTCTCGCTCGTAGACAGGTCGCCGGCGCCGTTTCCTGCCTCGTAGCTCCTTCTTCTTGGATACTGCGATACGCGGAGGAATCACACTGATGTGCCGGTAGTAGTCGCACAGAGCCTTCACTACGGCTCGCCCGATTTTCAGATCTAAAACTTTTGAGTTAAGTATCATATTATGATTCACTACAATCTATGTAGGCAACCGGTTTTCACAAAAATCGTTTAGGTACAAACGATTTTTGTAAAAACCGGTTTATAGAATGGCTACCAAATTCAGGTTGTCCTAATCAAATTTTGTTCCATTACATACTTTCGCAGTTTCAGTCCAATTCGCACATGGTCCAATGATCCATTCCACATACGTTATGCGGCAAAATTGAGAAGCTCGCGCACCTCCCATGTAAATATAAATAATTCTATTTTGAATTCAATAGTACACAGGTAAATACTTATTCGGACCAGACGCGTCTAAACGCTTTACCATAGATTCAGCTCTGTTGCCGCATCTGTCTGTGTAAGATTTGGGCATAAGTATATATTATAATACTTATATGATTTTTAATTTACAGCACTTCTCTACCATTTTTTCTACGATAAATATGACGTTTCTCTACCATAAATATGACCTGCAACTCGGGTGCTAAAGGCTGCCTAACCTCATCGTCTGCTTGAATCGCGCCTTTGCCTTCTAACTTAAACCTGGGATGGAGACGTTATAGGGACTTGTCTGCTGTGTTCCTTATAAAAGGATACAAGCGTCTTCAGAGTAGTGTATGTAGGGCCCCCTAGGGCTGAGCCGACGGCCCCCCGTCGAGGCGAGCAACGTGTAAGCGTCCACGTTCCCCGCTGGGAGAGCCCGCCGCGCCGTGCCCGCGAGCCCAGCGTCCGCGTTGAAGTGGCACGCGTCCGCTCGCCAGGCCTCCACGCGGGTTGCCAGGAACTTCGGCAGTACCGCCTGGCGTTCAAATCTAGAACAGGTGCTAAATATCATTTTCATCTCTCCGGGCGGAAAGCGTCAACTTTCGGTCCGCTGCGCTAAACGAAGTTTCTCAGCTTCGCTTCGGTCGACAATTAGTTACTTACATGTGATATGAGACATTTCTTATTTTACTTCCCTAAAGGGTAGTGGCCTAGTCAAATGAGTTACTTTTTATGACCAAAACGAAAAACTATGGAAAATGTATTGAAATAGCAAGGTGTGACGTCAAAGTTTCTAGTGGGTATACACTCAATTGCATCACTTTATTTTTACTTTTTATTATTCTAAAATTTGCTAGAATTGTAAAGCGATAATCTAAATACATGTTTAAAGGTGTTTTTGGATAATCTTTTTAACGAATGACTAACTACTCGGAATTAATTTCGAAGCTGTCAACTACCCTTAGTATTATTTTGAAAGCTCGGAATAAGATTGTTATTTGACTCAGGATCATTGGAATTTTATGCCCGATCCGATGTCTAAAGCTTCCTATACACACCAAGTACCAAGAGATCAGAGATCACGCAGCGTTTTCCCGATACGAGCGCGCGTATTAAGTTAATAGACACAGTGCGACCCGCTGATTGGCTGCCGGCGTCTGAGTACTACACTCTGATAACGTTAAGATAATACGAGTACTTGATTGACTTATACGAACGCACTCCGTCCGAGCAGGCTCGTATAGTAAAAACGCAGCCTGACCCATAAGCTATGGAGAAATGTTATTCGTTATGTGTTCTGCAAGGTTTGGTTAATAACTGGCAACACATTAGTAATAGGAACAATTATAAAATCCTTACCTAAAAACGTCGTCAAAAGAATTACCACGCACGAACACTCCTTCATGACTGACGTCAGCATGTATGTCGATGATGAAATCCAGTTGTATTGTCTACGAAAAAATCGGAAATGGTCAAAAATAAATGAGGGGTCTTTATTTATTTTTAATAAACTCATAACTTGTTACCGAGAATCTTCAGATCTCAGAAGTAATAGAGGAATCCATGAAATAGATACTAGCTTTTCACCACAGGATTTCCTGGACCCCTATGTGTGACATTTGGTGAAGTCCCATACACAATCGCCGAACAGGGAATGGTTTGTACCTACCTACTTACATAAATAAAAAAAAACACTATCCCTGAGGGGGTAAGCAGAGGTATTCTATTGCTGGAATATATGTACACTCCCGGACACATCTATCGGGCCACCTAGTGTTTTAAGTTTTAGCGGTCCCTACCTAAAAATAAATGTTAGGTGTAGCAATAAGTTGGTATGCAGCTTTAAAGCTGATTTATTGGTCAACCTTTTGGTATGGTTTTTTAAAATTTCGTATTCACAATTGTAGCACTTCTGCAGGCCGGGCATAGTCAAAGAAATGTGAGTGCACAACTGAATTTAAGCCGTACTACTGTCCGAAGAGTTTATTAAAGGTACTTAGAGACTGGCGGCTTCGTTTGTTGTCAAAGAAGACCGCGATCTCGTGTGACAACGTTTTTAGCTAGGGACCGTCATAACTTAAAAAACTATGTGGCCCGATAGATGTGTCCGGGACTGTATTTTGTAGACACCCAAACGTGACAGGTGGTGAGCCCTCGCCTAATTGGACGCGGGGAACAGCTATAATTTAAACAGTCGTAGGTATACCTTCTCACTAGTAAGTTTCTTAACGAGATCGTTGATGGCGATGAGAGCTGGGTGCGCGAAGGTAGTAGCACGGTTCCAGCACCGATTGAGGTCCGAGCCCAGCATATCCGAGCGCTGGTTACCGAGGAACACACCGTCTGGATTAAGCATTGGCACCACCTGCATTTATATAAAACTAGCAGCGCCCCGCGGTTTCACCCGCGTATAGTTCCCGTTCCCGCGGGAAAACAGGAATAAAATATAGCCTATGTGTTATTCTGATGTATAAGCTAGAAAATTCAGGGTTCTAGGTTTATCCACAACGAAGTTATAGGGGGTCGAAAATGGCGTCAATTGCTTCGAGAAAAGGATGGTACGGCCGTGCCGCTTTTTGCTCGACTTGGCGGGGGCACTGCCGTGCCTCCAGATAACTTGTAAAGTTTCATTTAATCCGTTGGGTAGTTTTTACGTGAAAGAGGAACAAACATCCATCCAGACATCCATCCATACAAGCTTTCGCGTTTATAATATTAGTACGATATAAGTAGGAAGTGTAGGAACCTAATTAATAACATTACAATAAAGGAGGTATTTTAATTGTAAAGGCCAGTACCCACAGAGGCGGAAAGGCAAGAAAGCGATCCAATGCGACCGGTTTCCTGCCTCTGCCTTTGCGATTCCAATGTTTAAATTGATGCTAATATTTAACAGAGAGAGTTCAAGCATTAACGCTTGCTTTTAGAAAGCGTATTGTGGGTGAGCGCCTCATGCTCATTTTTTAAGTCGTTTAAAAACTCGGCAAAGTGCGAGAAATGCACACCGATCTATAAATATCTGCTAACGTAATAAATAAAATCCGTGCAGTAGAATTTATATTATAAGCGGACAGAGAAATTTGCATTTATAAATAAGTATAGAGATAGGTATGGAAGTGAAAACGTAGCCAATTCTTGATTTGTTTTGCAGGCACTATTTAGGTACTCTCTATCTAATGTAGAGAGTTTATTTTACCTGTATGACTATTCCGCTCCTCAACGCTCGAGCCTTTTCTGAAGAGCTCACCAAGTAATCTAAAAAACCTGCGAATGTTAAAAAGTTTTAGTTTTCGTGATTTTTCCAACATTCATTGAAGCGATTAGGTTAACATTTTTTTTTTTGACACAATTCACACACGGTTATTCAGCCCCAAACTAGGCAGAGCCTGTACTATGGGTACTAAACAACTGATAAACATACTTAGATAAATATGAAACGACAGACACGAAGCCAACAGACATGCTCTGTGCTCATGCACACAAATGTTGGCCCCGAGCGGGGATCGAACCCGCGACCTCCGACTCAGAAGGCAGGGTCACTACCAACTGAGCTAACAGGCCCGTCAAATTACAAATTACACAGATTTTTTGCGTGCAAGAGACTTATGTCCAGCAATGGACGGCTTGTGGCTAATGTGATGATGTACCTACCTATTTGCTTCTAGAGAAAGCGGTGTCTCACCTAAGATTTATGCCTTCTTAAACTTACCCTGACAAATGAAGGACGCCGGCTGCTCGCCGCCGTGAACTCTCGCTATTATCAACACCACCCTTTTCTTTGGCTCCTGAACTTTGCCCTTCGTCGGTAGGTGGTCGTCCGTTATTTCTTTATCTCTTACATTCAGGTCCCCTATTGTGATGAGGTCCACACGGCGTTTTTGCTGAAATAACCGGAACTAGGTTCTGTATCTTCTCTAGTAATAAGTACCTAGGTATATACCTTGCACCGTCTTACTAATAAGTCTATAATTATACTATGTTTACCTTTATAAACGAAAAAAAATGATGATGATATCAACACATGCATGCTTTTATCCTGATGGGTCAGCACTTAAACGAAGCGGCTATTTCGTTTCTGGAAGTAAGTATCCACTTTAAATTTGTAGTTCAAAAAGTGACAGGTGGTGACCCATCGCTATTGATACTCAGTCAAGCATCAGCTTTTCAAGAGCGATCATGGTCTACAGATAATTCTCGTGTATGTTTTCGGTTACGGGACGGGTGAAATTACCTAGGTACGTAAGTACTTAATTAAAGTAAGTAGATATTAATTGTTCTAGATATCACATGCTTACACCACCTCACCGTAGTCTGAGCAATAGATTCCCTTGTCGCAAACGCTTGGGCCTTTTTCTCCCAGACAGCCAGGTATTTCTGCAGCTTAGAATAAGAATACGGCGCAGCTGCAGCAAATTGGTACACATCTTCTTCCCGGTCAAAGGCAAAGGCAAAACTGAGGACCTTACGGCCGCGGTGCGCCGAGGACTTGTGGTAGAATATCAAGCGACGAGGAATGCGTTGCCTGGAACAAAAGCCTACATCTTTGTCATCAGCTCGAGGCGCTCTATAAGCTTTTCATTTGTTGTATTTATGTCACAGGTCATGTACGTGTGAGCTAGAAAGGGTTTTTAGGATCCATAGTAACCAATACCTATTATATAATAAATAAAACGGCAGATATAATTAATATTTAAAATATTGGGCATGAAACTATAATATTATCATATAGGTAGGTATGTACAGTCAAGAGCAAGTCAAGCTTGACACTACCAGTTTAAGCTGAGCTCTGGTTTATACTGCGCGCCATAGAATACAGGGCCAGGTCAAAGTCCAAAGTGTCAAGCTTAGCGTGCTCTTGACTGTACTACTTCACATAATTTTGATGAAGTCTGTGTTGGATAGCTCTATAAAAGATCTCAGCATTGGCCTTTTACGGATCGATAATGATGACGTATTGGTGTAATATGCAATAAATAGGTACCTTTTGATATAAAAGATATCGTGCAAATTACGCCAAGGTGTTTCGCAAACGTAAACGTTTTTGTATTCAAAAGTAGTAAGTAGGTATTTTCGATATCATTCATAATAATTAATTGATAGGTAACTAATTGTAATTTATTATTTTTCAGGGCGTATCTTCGTGTCTGGTCGTTTAATATTTATTTAAGTAAGTATGTTTATCTATCAGTTGTACCCAGATACAAATGAATATTTTTATACAATATCAAATCCATCACTTCCTGCGTAGACACTGCATGTGTCATGGTGCTTTTGTTGGAACCTATGTAAACTGCATGTTCAGTATTCTAATAGGTTTACGTGCTGACTGGTTTGTTTAGCAACAAATTCAAAATACTTTGACGTTCCTAACAATGTTTTACTCTACATAATTTGAGTGTCACAGAATAAACACACTTTTACTTTATTCAAGTTGGTTTTCCTCTAACATGGTAGCAGAGCTTATGGAAGCAGTCGCTTAAACTGTAGCGAGCGTCTGCGAAGTGCTGTGTGCGTTATTTTTTTTGAGAAGTAATTAAATGGGCCGCAATTTTAAAATTTGGCTAGCCACAAAAAATCAGCATTTAAATCATTTGGTCGGCATACAAAGATTTTGTTCGCAAATAAAAAAATCAGGCTGCAATCCTTGGTCGGCAAATAATTTTAATAATGGTCAAAAATTAAATCAGAAATAGGCAGCTTACAATAACATGGGTTTGCATAATAAACATTCAGTCCGCAAAATAGTTACTTGGTCC
The DNA here is from genome assembly GCA_963855545.1 of Ethmia dodecea. Taxonomy (NCBI): domain Eukaryota; kingdom Metazoa; phylum Arthropoda; class Insecta; order Lepidoptera; family Depressariidae; genus Ethmia; species Ethmia dodecea. The sequence goes on from OY979437.1 coordinate 4,635,978, forward strand.
GCAAAATAACTACTTGGTCAGCAAGACTTCATGATTGAACAGGAGAGAAAACATGTCGTGAATAATTATACTATAGCTACTCCCACTCCCACTCTTACTCCCACTCCCCCTCCCCCTCCCACTCCCACTACCCCCTCTTACGCCCCCTACCCCTCCTACCCTCACCTATCGGCTACTACTCCCTCCTAACGCCTACTACCCCCTCCTACCGCCTCCTATACACTCTTACCGCCTCCGACAACATCATACCACCTCCTACACCCTCCTACACCCTCCTACTATCCCCTCCTGCTACCTCCTACCCCCTCCTGCTGCCTCCTACCCCCACCTACTAACTCCTACGCCCGCCTAACCCCGAGTTAGTAGGAGTTAGTGGGAGGTAGTGGGAGGTAGTGGGAGGTAGTAGGAGATAGTAGGAGGTAGGAGTTAGTAGGAGTTAGTAGGAGTTAGTAGGAGGTAGTAGGAGTTAGTGGGAGGTAGTGGGAGGTAGTGGGAGGTAGTGGGAGTTAGTGGGAGTTAGTGGGAGGTAGTGAGAGGTAGTGGGAGGTAGGAGGAGGTAGGAGGTGTTAGTAGGAGGTAGTAGGAGGTAGTAGGAGTTAGTAGGAGTTAGAAGGAGTTAGTAGGAGGTAGTAGGAGTTAGTAGGAGTTAGTAGGAGGGCGTAGGTACTCCTACTAAATCCTACTACCTCCTACTAACTCATACAAACTCCTACTAACTCCTACTAACTCATACTAACTCCTACTAACTCATACTAACTCCTACTAACTCATACTAACTCCTAATACCTCCTACTTCCTCCCACTACCTCATACTACTTCATACTACCTCCTACTTCCTCTTACTTCCTCCCACTACCTCATACTACTTCATACTACCTCCTACTTCCTCCTACTACCTCCTACTCCCTCCTACGCCCCACTCCCACTCCCAACTCCCACGCCCATTCCCACTACCACTACCACCAACACCAACACCACCACCACTACCACAGCCACTGCCACTACCACCATCACCATCACCACAACCACCACCACCGCCACTGTCACTGTAACTACAACTAAAACCACCACCACCACTACCACCACCACCACCACTACTTGTAAGCGTATTAATTAATAATCATAATCATAAAAGTTGCATAATCCAAAGTCATTCCTAATCTACGTAAGGAATGCGCCCATTTTGCGCATGACAAGTTTGCTAAGATTATTTTTGCTACTTTTATATGCAGCTCAAAAAATATTTTTTGGCTTCCCCTCTGAGTGCTTACCAAAATTTTATTAAACAGTAGCAGCTCATTGCAGCTCAAAAATAATTACAGCCATCCAGAATGAAATAAAATGCTGATAGGTTTTGTAATGTTTGCTGGCCATGAGTTGCTGACCAATTAGCTATTTCTGCTTACAGATTATATTTTTCTGCTTACAAAAATACGAATACTCTGCTAACCATTTAAATAACACCCATTTTTTTATCGTGAAAGTTGTGCGCACGAAATTCCTAAATCGAGATGGCGACGTCTAGTTCAGGGGCGGCTATTGTTCCTGCTATTGAAAAATTAAATGGCATGGGGAACTACGGATCATGGAAATTCATGATTAAGATGATCTTGATCCAAGAAGATTTGTGGGAGTGCGTAGAAAGCAACAACGGTGTGTTACCGATTTGTGAAGATAAAAAGAAGCAACAGAAAGCTCTGGCTCGAATTTGTCTGAGCATAAATCCTGTGGCCATCACGCACGTGCGTAACGCAACTACCGCACGGGAGGCGTGGACAAGTCTTCAGGCTGCGTACGAAGACAGAGGTCTTTGCCGAAGACTGGGTTTAATGCGGCAGTTGTTTGGGATGAAGCTCCAAGAGTGTCCCAATATGGAATCATATCTGACGAAGATATGTGATGTCGCACAACAATTAACCGACATCGAAGCTCCGCTGAATGACGAGTTTCTAGCTGTGATAATGTTAAGTGGGCTAACAACCGACTACGACCCACTGATAATGGCGCTAGAAAACTGTAGTGTGAAATTGTCAAGCGAGCTGGTAAAACAAAAGTTATTACAAGAACATCAGCGCCGAGGTAACGGAACGGACACGAGCAGTGGTTCCGTGATGATGGCGAAACGACGTGACGGAAAGCCTGTGATATGTTTCCGCTGCAGAAGGCCAGGCCACGTTTCCAAGAACTGTCCAGAGAATAAGAAGAAGAAGGATCCTGTTGTCAAAGAAATGGCAAGTATGCTGAGCGCACTGTCGGTGGACGTGCAGGAAGACTCCTGGTACGTCGATTCGGGTGCATCGAAGCATTTCTGCAACAGAAGGAACATACTCGACGACTTCGTGGTGGACACGAGCTTGGAAGTCACGGTGGCGAACGGCGTAAGACTTCGTAGTGCGGGTCGTGGCAGTACGGAACTGCATGTTAAAGACGGTATAAAAACTCTTTGCGATGTAATTTATATTCCGAACTTGTCATGTAATTTGATGTCTGTCAGCGCTTTAGCGTCAAAAGGTTTTAAAATCGTTTTCTATTATGATGTTTGTAATATTTATTTTGGAAATGTTTTGATTGCTATTGCAAAGTGTGAGAATGGTCTTTATAAACTACAAACCATCTCGAAAACGCGTAATAGTGTACCGAAATCGTCCGAAAAGTCTGTGTCCGCTGAACATGCCGCGGCGAACGTGGGGGCTGGGCGTGTTGTCTCTCAAGATTTGTGGCATGAGCGTTTATGTCATCTAAACTCAAGGAGCATGAACCTACTGAAATCAGGTATGGCCGACGGTATAGATTTTGATAAGTCCAAGTTTAAACAGTGTATTTCTTGCATTGAAGGGAAAACGCCAAAGCTACCTTTTTTCCAAAGAAATCATTTACTAGAGCGACTGAAATCTTAGGGCTTGTACATACTGACGTTTGCGGGCCTATGCCGCAAACATCGCATGGTGGTTCGCGTTATATGCTACTTTTTATAGATGATTTTTCGCGTAAAACTTTTTGTTATTTTATTAAAACAAAGGATGAAGTTTTTGAGAAGTTTAAACAATTTAAAGCCCTTGTCGAGAATCAAACGAACAAAACTATTAAGATTCTTCGAAGTGACCGGGGAGGTGAGTATGTGAATAAAAGGTTCGATGAATTTCTGAAGCAGTATGGCATCAGACACCAGCTGACGGTTCCGCACTGCCCTCAGCAGAATTCAGTGTCGGAAAGGGCAAATCGAACGATTGCTGAAGCAGCTAGGTGTATGTTGCATGGAGCTGGCATGGATCAAAAATACTGGGCAGAAGCAATGTGTACTGCAGTTTACGTGAAGAACAGATCGCCAACCAAGGCCGTGCTGGGTGCGACTCCTGAGGAGAAGTGGTCGGGATCTAAGGTAAACTTGAACCATTTACGAATTTTTGGTTGTGTTGCTTACTCTGTCGTGGAGGATCGAAAGAAATTGGATCCGAAATGCAAGCCGTACATTTTTATTGGTTACTGCGAGGATACGAAGGGATATAGGCATGTAGACCCCGCTTATCCTACGAAATGTATTGTTTCGCGCAATGTCGTGTTTCTAGAGGACAAATTCTACAAAGACCAGGTTCAGCAACCTGTGGTCAACGAGCCGACTCCGTACATGGTTATTAATGAAACTGATAATGTAGGAGTGCAGACGGCGGAAGGCGTTGACGTCACGGTAGAGCCCGAACCTAAAGCAGCGAGAGAAGACCAGCGTCATGAAGCGGAAGACAGCGAAAGCGAAGAGACTAGTACCTCGGATGATACGTTATACGCTCCTGGGTCGTCATCGTGGGATTCGGAGGAATCGAGAGGACGGAGCGAATTCGAGGATACTTTTACGTCGGCTTTCACCGCTGGAGCGAGTTGCGGCGCGGAAACACCTACTACCGTGCGAGAGGCACTCGAAGGTCCTGAGTCTACGCAATGGAAGGCAGCGATGCAAGATGAGTATCAGTCTTTCGTAGATAATAAATGTCTGGAACTTGTGGACTTGCCGAAAGGAAAGAAACCTGTCAAGTGCAAGTGGATATTTAAGAAAAAGAGAGGATTGAATGGAGAACTCCTGCAATACAAGGCTCGACTGGTTGCGAAGGGATTTACGCAAAAATATGGAGTAGATTACTTCGAGACTTTCTCACCCGTTGTGAGATACTCCACAATAAGACTACTCTTGGCACTAGCGGCGGAATATGATATGGAAGTGGATCATATGGACGTCAAAACGGCTTTTCTTAACGGAGACTTGAAAGAAGAGGTTTATATGGAAGTTCCTGAAGGCTTTGGAGTAGAAAGCGGCAAAGGAAAAACGTTTCGTTTGCTGAAGGCTGTTTATGGATTAAAACAAGCCAGTAGATCATGGAATGAGAAGATAAACGACGTACTCATCAAGAAGTTGAAACTCAAAAGGCTAGCGTCCGAGCCGTGTGTTTATGTGAGATCAAATAACAATGGAACTGTCATTCTCGGCCTTTATGTTGATGAAATTCTGGTATTCAGTAATAGTCAAACTGAGAAAAAGGTGGTAAAAGAGAAGATGATGAAACAGTTTGTTATGAAGGATCTTGGGCCCGCTAAATGTGTATTGGGAATACACGTCAGCCGTAAAGATGGCAAAATAACTCTGAATCAGTCTAGTTATATCAGCAAAGTTTTACAAAGGTTTAAGATGACTGAATGTAAGCCTGCCAAAACACCGATGGAAGTTGGTTTGAAACTTGAAAAGGCTGAGAAGACTGGTGACTACGAATATAGGAACTTGATCGGTTGCCTTATGTATATAGCGGTCTGTACGCGTCCTGACATCGCGCATGCTGTGAGTATGTTGAGTCAGTTTAACGATTGCTACTCGGAAGCTCATTGGAAGGCTGTGAAGCGCGTGCTTCGGTACTTGAAGGGTACGATGGACTACAGCATTAAGTATGAGAAGAGTGGGTTGAACGTGACAGGGTCAGCAGACGCGGACTGGGCGGCTAGTGTAGTCGATCGTCGGTCTTACACTGGTTACGTGTTTAAGTTAGGCAATTCCTTAGTTTCTTGGGAGAGTCGTAAACAACGTACCGTTGCGCTCAGTAGTACGGAGAGCGAATATATGTCGATATCCGATGCGTGCAAAGAGGCATTGTTTATAAAGGCATTCATGTCGGAATGTATGAAGTTAGATGTCAAGGTAGTGGTTTATAATGACAACCAATCTGCAATTAAATTGTCTGAAAACCACATGTTTCACGCAAGGACTAAGCATATTGATGTTAGACATCATTTTATCCGCGAGATAGTCGAAAATGGTATAGTAACTTTAAAGTATATGTGTACTAACGATATGCTAGCGGATGCTTTGACAAAACCTTTATGTATTGAAAGGTTTCAACATTTTGTTAAAGATTTTTATATGCTTAGTACTTAGTAGTTTGTAGTAGTTGTTATATGGTTTGTACTATGAACATATAGTTTAAGGGGTGGTGTTGGAACCTATGTAAACTGCATGTTCAGTATTCTAATAGGTTTACGTGCTGACTGGTTTGTTTAGCAACGAATTCAAAATACTTTGACGTTCCTAACAATGTTTTACTCTACATAATTTGAGTGTCACAGAATAAACACACTTTTACTTTATTCAAGTTGGTTTTCCTCTAACAGCTTTCACTTGACACATGCAGATTGCTGATCAAAACGTATTCGGTGTAAGCAACTAGAAAGTACAGTAGGGCCGATAACTTGGCTTCTCTGAACATAAGCTTCGCCTGCTCAAACCATCTCGTACCGTCAAATGGTCACTAAAAAGTGTTATTGCGCAGCCATTTGCGCAACTTCAGAACTGCCAAGTTAATACGGCCGTACTGTAAATGTGGTCAAGTGAAGACATAAGCAACAATAATAAATTTCCATTGTAGGTACACAAAACAAGCACTGAACCAATGTCTACGTATCTGTTAGGTACCAGTTTCCAGAAGAAGCAACCAGCGACTATCTGGTTATAGTTACTGAACGCAGAAACCATGGTTCCCTGTATTGTCCTATGTATCGGAGTATTTGAGGGAAGAGATGCGATAGTTACTTAGGTAATGTGCATGTGTGTAAAGTGTAAACAAAGAAAATGCATGCACGCGCGAATTAATTCAGCGATTAGGATCGGTGCACGGCCCGAGCGAACACGACGTGGAAACAATCAGGATGTCGCTGTCAAGACGCGATCTATTATTAGAACCCACTTTGAAATAGATTGTGTTTCACAGTAGGTACAGTAGGTATGCTCTACTTCGTTAATTAAATCCAGTGTTAGTATCTACGGTTGATAGACACCGAATTAGTAGATTGTTGCACCGAGCGGAAGTTAGTTCATGTTGTAAGGATTGTTAGTTACTTTGTTTATACTGCTTTTTCCACTAAGTACAGCGAGAGAAGTAAAGTTCATAAAATAATTTAAACTTATGTCAAAATATTAAGACAAAGATGTGGCATTCGAATCGTGCCATTTTTTTTCGTTAGCAAATTGCGGTGGGCCGGCCCATTTTCAAAATTTTTTTTCGGCCAGTCAGGAAAGCATGTAAATCTCTTTAAACGAATCCTAAAGATTTCTATAAAACTTATGAAAACTTATTGTCAACTAATAGAATATAAATTTGGATTAAAAAATAAGCCACGGATATATTATACAGAATTTTAATGTACTCTCTTCATTCCTGATTGCGTTTTAAGTGAACAGTAAGGTATACCTACGTAGGAAGTTGGAAGAAACATTTTTTTTTACCATTTCTGACGCGATGTTGAACGGACCAGTGGTGTCATTTCTCCATCGTACAAAGTTTTTTCTTTCCCAAAATTGACTATATTAAATATAGCCCTCTGCAAAAATAAAGAAATCATGGTGAATCAGGAGATATGAATTTAGATTTGTTTTTTTTAAAACGTCGTCTTCGACGGTTTAATATCGAACCTCAAGTACTGGTATTTCGGGCCTTTAAAACACATCGTGCTTGAACTACCTAAGTGATGTAAGTAGTCTGTGCCACTCAGTCAAATAATGTAGAAAATCTTACTCAAACTTATACCCAAATACGAAGTACAGTGCTGAAACGTCGGATAAAAAAAATATCGTCATCGTGAGGAAACTAGCAAGCCCCAGAATTGATTATGAGGCAGTGTATAACTATTTTCTGCAATACGGTCCGGCAATTGGTATCTATCGTATTATTCCAGGGGGGTAGGCAGAAGTATTAGGTATAAGTATATGTAGCTAGATAATAGATAGAAATACCCACGTTTCACCAGTATAATATGATTAATGATATGATAACAACATTTTACAGTTAATAGAGTAGTAACACCAACTTAACTAACTACGTAATTTTTAAATTTATTGTCATAAAATTAGTCTGCAAGTCTTCCTAAAAATAATAAAATAAAATATAGTAATGACTGTTCCAGAGATTATACCTAGATACTCGTGAAATGTTTGTATTTCCTGAAATGGAATGACTCTGCCTACCCCCTCGGGGATAAAAAGCGTGAGATTATTTATTTATTTATATTTGTCGATATATCTATGTTTAGTATCGTTACCACGGAAGACACTAAATACCTGATCCTGCTTAACGTTCTCGACGGTGAAGTTGAACCAGAAGCGGGCGCGCGGGCGGCAGGTGTCAGGCCGGATGTAAAGGTCGTATTCGAGTTCAGTAATGTGGTCGGCGCGTCCAAGATTCCCGCACTCGAACGCCGCGTCGAAGCAGAGCTGTCCCCGCTTCGCCTTTCCACTGTGGCCCGGTGGCCGCACTATCAGCCGATTCAGGTTGCCCAGACCAGCTTCTCCATCGCTCTCTTCGCTGTCTATAGAAAAAAAAGGTTTATGATTGTGTTTAATAATATTAACAGTAACCCTCTTTGGTGATGAAGACAATCTGCCACGTTCAGGGTTGAATAAAATACCTGCCGACCCTTCGGGAATGGAGGCGTAAGCATATTTATTTTATTATTCTTACAACAATGCTTGAGTATTTTTTATTTTGGGTAGTTGACTCTATAAATGAATCGGCTGGGTATTTTATATCATCGTAGCGCATTTTTTTGAAATTTTTAACACGCATTATTCTATAAAATATACTGAATACCTTAACATAACTTTTAATAAATTTAATTTTGTATATCAATTTGCTTTTATATTTTTTTTATTATTAAATACCGTTAAGATCGCGATTATAAATATTTGTGTGTTCAAGATGATCCGTTTGCGCTGCCATGGTGGTCCCTCACTCTCGCTGTACCGGCGTTTGCTAACTGAACTAAGTTACTAAGTTTAAAGGTACCTACTTTGCGAACTAGGTGGGTTTGGTAGAGATTGACGGCTATTCCTTGGCGATGGTGTAAGGAAAACCGTTTAGTTGCGACACGCCATCGGCTCCTACTCGTATATTCTTATTTGCAGCCAATTGAATTGTTAACATGTATAAGGCTGTGCCTCTACTGTGAAACTAATCAATTCTAAAGTATTTTTGATAAAACTAACTTTACCTATCTTTTAAAATTTTTAGGAGTTGAGTGGTATTAAATCGTATTCTTTTTAACATTTCATTTTTTTTTTACTTTTACAAATAGTATAGATTTTTTGGCTTATTTCTTTTATTGTATATTTTGCTCCATGGAAGAGTCAGGCTTACTTACTCAACTAAATAGGTATGTATCTTATTACAAGTCAAGTAGGTACGAGTACTTAATAATCTTTTTCAAATTTATGCATTTTTTATTTAATAATTAAGAAATAATAGCTGACTGACGTGATACCATTTTTAACGACTCATAATTACATAAGTTTTAAAATAAATGTAGCAAATTCATAACATAATTTGTAACATCCGCCTTACTATAAAGTGCAAACAAACGAATCGACGCCCGCCAATTGAAATTCGACGGTTAACATAAAATAAACATTTCTGTTTTCAAACAAGACTGAAAGTCCCGACATTTTACACAATGACTCTCTTACTTGCATCAATGAGGCCGGCCAATATGTAAAAACTCTAAGAAACCTACGACGTTCATATCTAGAAAAAAATTATTTTTCATATTTGTATTGTAGGTATTATGTATATGAAGAAAAGTTATGTAAGTATACGAATTTTATATTTACTTCACCTGTAAAGTTTCTCTTTCATGGGTAGATTCACAACAGTAACAACTGCTGTATTTTTCTGTATATTTTTTTTTTAAATGTTACGTCCGGTGCCAAGTCCTACCGACCCGTATTAGAAGCGACCTTACCTATTGTTTCGAAATGTTTTTGTTACGTATTTGTAAGTTGTCTAATAAAATATAACTTTCATTACGATAGGTAGGCAATATAGACTGCAAAATGTAGTATTTGAAACTGGTTTACTTACCTTGGTACTTACGACCTGTAAGATTCATATAATACTTATTTTAAACGTTTGTTCTCTGACATAGAGAGCGTGGCTGTAAATGGACCTTTAAAAGACAAGATAGGTAGCGATCCACCCACCGCCGGTTTACCTCGGTTTAAAAACCTTCCTCGTTTATCGTTCCTTATATTAGTGAAAATCACATCAAAATCCGTTGCGAAGTTCAGGAGTTGGCGGATTACAGACGCGGAAAGTGACTTCATTTAATTTTTATAAAAAAAATACATACATATATATAAAAAAAAATATGTTTATCTACACTAATATTATAAAGAGGAAAGATTTCTTTCTTTGTTTGAATTGAATAGGCTCTGAAACTACTGGACCGATTTCAAAAATTCTTTGACCCATGGAAAGCTACATTATCTGGGAGTAACATAGGCTATATTTTATTCCCGTATCTTCCGTATTTAAAGAAGCTCATAAAGTATCCTACATGTATTAATATACACTCACGCTCTATCCCAGAGGGGATCACCAGAGGTATTCCATCTTTTGGATGTCCCCAATTTTAACCGGTCTATTTTATGCTCCCCTAAGCGTGACAGCCTTACCATTGCCATATGCCTCAAAATTCTGGAGTCTGCGGGATTCCTCACAATGTTTTCTTCACAGTCTAGCTTGTGATATTTCTTGACATACACCTACACAAACAATCTCACGACTTTCCCGATGGGGTTTGCAGATAAAATATGCAATTGAACGCTTCAACGATTCGATTTTGACTGTGCTTTACTACGTCTAGTTTTGTCGGTACGAATATAATGTAATCAAGATCAATGACAAGATAAATTGAAAAATGTAAGGCATACATAAATAATATTTTTTTATAACACATTTGCTCGTAAAAGGTGTCTTATTTCACCAATTTCAATATCGTATTGTATTGTATCTCATTACGCCCAAGTGCGGTAAGTGTAGGTAGTGTAAAACGCACGGTTTATCAAGATGCTCCGTCTTAAAACGAACGGTACTTTTTAAAATCTCAGCTAAAAGTTTTTATGTCAAAAAAGTTGTCAACATTTTATGATTAAAATTAACTTTGGGAGATAAAATATAATAAAGAAATATTTATGTACATAATTATTTAATTTAATTAATTTTGACAGTAAATTACAGGCAATTAATCTGTTACAAAAACACAAAAATATTAATTTACTTTATTATTAGTAATACTGGCTGTGTTTTGTGCCTTTGCCTAAAAAAATGATGATGCGCGCCGCGCGCTTTTTCTTAACGCTGTATTGTTTTTATTCGATTACCATAGTCGGAGTTTTATTTTATTTCCTCGCAAATGTGATATAAAACGTCGTATGACATACGTGCGCTTTGATAATTACAGCCTCTGCTTACTTGTAGCCCTCGCCTACGGCTCGGGCTAGCAATATCGCCTCGGCTGTAATTTTCAACCTACCGCACTTATATCATAATGTACTATTAAAGTACAGGTTTCTGTCTGACAATAAAATTAGGAAGCCACTTTAGGAATTAAAAACATTAAACTTTGTGTAGATATCTAGTTTGAGAAATATGCAAAGGATAATTTTCACAAGTGTTGGCTTTCAAGTGAAACCTAATCCACTTTGGTAACTCACCTGACATCCTTCCTAATCTCAAAGCATTAGTCTTCCCACTTAATTGGGAATCTTATCCAGAAAATATACACAACTAATTAGATTATTCACATTTAAAACAGTATAAAAAGATTCGGCTGCATTTTACTTTTCTTTGTTCCGCAAAGTGCCGCATGCTGGTTGCCATGTTACGGCATGATGCGACATTTACATTATATTAAAAATAAACATGAAAATTAAGTTTTGTTTATTGACATGTCTTGTAACCAGTCAGTCCTCGTTGCTAGGCAACGGCGTCTGCTGCTACGAAACGGCTACGCGGCGTCTACGGCTCGTAGCGATCCGTAGAGGCAAACGGTGTGCTAGTCTAATAGTAGGGAGATAATAATTTGGAATAGCTGATGTACCTATATACCTAATTATACGTCATTATGTTATGACGAATATTGGCTATACGTAATAAGATTAGTCTTCCTTCGCCCGCTGTTAGGTATGCGTCCCTTATTAACGAAATGTTAGTAATAAACCTAAGTTTATAAGGGGAAAAAAGAATAAATGCAAAATTACTTACTTCATCTTATAATTTTTCACAGTAGGTATACAGTGTAATGTGCTCCAACAGACTTTTCGAAAAGGGATCGACTGTACAGATTGAAAAATAAAACCGCTTTTATGAACTTTGTCATTTAATTAATAAATATATTTTTTTATTTACCATCACAACTTACGCACCGCAAACACAGCTAGGCTCAACTTACTAATTACCGACTTACACAAAACGCAAACGTTGAGTCCAGAAATTATTATTAAAAATTATATTTTATTACGCTTGAACCGGTCTTAGATTTTATTTAAGTAGAGGTGGATAAGATTTCTACTTATACCTAAATAAAAATAAAAAAAGCCAATTCCCATAGTTCCTTGGAATAAGGCCCAACACGACGTAGAAAGGTGAGATTGTCTTAGGTAGTCCATTACCATGTTTTGTATTTGGATTGGCTAAATGTTATTTGTAAAACGCGCATTATTGTGTCCTACTGTTTCATGGATCCATGTGTCCATGTACAGGGTAACTGTGAACCAGTATTTAAAGTACCTAAATAAACACCACGATATGAGTATGTACGCGCTTTAAATAACTATACAGACAGATGACATTTCTAAAAAAGTAACTGGGGTCACTGACTCTAAATGCATCATCATAGAGTTGATCTAGCTACTTATATTTTTTGCTCCCGGTACATTTAAATTTCATCTAAGCGGGTACATTACTGAGGTATCACAGCTCGTCCTATACTAACCGGAGTATAGTCATCTACTTGGGTGGTAGCGGATATTCACAAGAAGTCACAACCGGATTAAGGTCTCATGCGTCAACATTTTTGAAAATATATAAGGAAAGGGTTCATCTTTCTGTCGTTACCTAGGAAAGTTATAATGGGAGTCCGAGGCCGGCCAAACACTGCAAAGACTCACAGCCAGAAAAATATTTAAAAAAGTGGGAGAACTCTAAAATAATTCAAGCAACAGAAAGTCACATCCTTCAACGAAAATTTAATATTTCCTGTATATTCAATTCCATTTATTTAATTCAATAAAAACAACAGACGCTATGCAAGCAATGTACAGGTTTACAACTTATTGTAAGATTATTATAAATACTCTATCTCTCATAATTTTATTACCTAAGTAACAAACATAACAGGGATATTTACCATAACTATTATGGTTTTTAAGTGAAATACTAAAATCAAACATTATTTTGCAAGTCACATTAGCATCACATAAATTGGATGAAAGTAAACGGCGATAATTAAAGTTTTTTTTTAATATATACCTCACGCCTTATCTCCGCGGAGGTTTGCAAATGTATTCTATATCTGGAAGTACCAATATTTCAATAGTGTAATATCCACATGCCTCAGATACACATTTGACGTAATATGTGATCTGCTTCGAAACCAAAACAAATCATAAATAGGTACACAATTTTAAATAACTTTTCCGTTCATTTAAAAATAAATCATTTATTCGTCGCTGCATATTACACATATAAGGAAAATATCATTTTACAACTTTCAAAACCCACGACGCATTTAACGGTTTCATTCGAGTTAACTTGATATTAAGTATAGTGTGTTCTATATGGTAGAGCGTATAACATTCGGTTAGGGTTTGTGGGATGAAGGATTAAGTGCATAGCTAGAAAGCTAAGAGATCTTTAAAACTGTTATTATTATTGGTCTTAATCTATCTGTACATAAATAGTATATTGGTAACTGTCGTCTCTCTATCGGAGGACTAACTAGTGGCTATATACATTAACAATTTATTAAAACACATAAAATACACATTAAGCTATGTAAAGGCGACATATTGACCAGGGATAGACGTAGGTACTTTAATTCCAAAACGCTCCCATCGTAAAGGTACAAAAATTTACCTCGATTAACTAACATTCATAATTATAAAGTTATTGTTCTATTCTTATTTAACATTAATAACAATCTGACTAGTGGCAATTATTATTAACAGTCAACTTACTAACTAAAGTTGAATCATATGTGATCCCCGTTCTAAATATGTTAGACATCAGATAGTTTCGTGAGATTCGAAAAGTTGACACCATTTTCTTCATTTATTTATTCAGTGGTCAAAAGAAATGGCACTTAGATTGTAAATGATAATCAAAACATGGAAAAATCGGGACTTTCTAAAAATCATTTAGCATTTCATCCATTCTAGAATTTACGGAGTCAGTAACTAGTTTTACCTTTAACAAATCTTTCCCTAAACTGTACACTTGTAGTCACACTTTTTCATTAATTCTGCAATTGTATGGATAATAATCCTTGTTTGAAAAATATTTCTAACATAAAATATTGAATTATCTACAATCCTATTATACATACAAGTGCTATCCAGCTACTCGTACCTATTATAAAATGGAACAAAATTTATAAGAGGGATAAAAGGTCTGTAGCACTCCCGTTAACTGCGAAATGGTAATTACAGTAGGGTAACTAACACGGCTTCACAACAAAATGGCGTCTAAAGCTTACAATATTTTGTCTCTGCTTAACAATATACTTTAAACACCGTTTTAGATTAAGGTCCCTTTTCGAAACATCCACCACTCTACGTACTTTGTCTTTCCGCAACAACAATCCACTGTTCAAGTTTTTTTTTTCAATAAATACCCAATTCGATTAGTTTACATATTTAAACCATAAACCTACGAATAAGGATAAACTCATTAGATGCTCAGAAATGAGCTTGCCTATTCTTTTTATCATTGGCCCGCCCAATCTTCTCGGCAGACACAGTGTTTGTTACTGAAAACCTGAAAACAGATCGTAGAAGACATGAAATCAATTATCTTCGGACGTTTTAACATTACAGATGTACCAAGCCCCGTATTAGTTATACGCACGCAGTGGAGACTTTATGATCGATCCGCCAAAAGGAGATGTAAAATGTTTTGCTTAATAAAAAAACACATTATCTCCTTCAGCCTTACACGTAGACGTCGCTATAACTGCCCCCAGCTGGAGTTTCGCATCACGCCTGCGTTTCCCCGTCCGTGTAGTGCGACGGACCCTCGTTGGAGCACACAGAGTCCTCAGGGGTCCGTGATGCGTCCCCCGCCTCGCTGGCCTCCACTGCGCTAGTGCTGCCCCCGCCCTTACCCTTCCCGCCGCGGCGAGCTTGTAGTGCCTGCAAAGTAACATCCATTAGATAGATGCCAGAAGCTCAACGTTGAAACTTGTTGATTTTTTGTATGGACACCTGTATTCGTTTGATTGTTTCTATTACGCTGAAAATCTTCGTCGTGTCGACAAATTTAGGACAAGTACAAAAAATCACATTATTATAAATTGACAATAAAGAACTAAGGCAATAGAGTGCTTACAGACGAGCGATAGTGTATGCGACCGCTTGCGACAATGCTTGGTGACAGTCGCAGACGGTCGGCAACGTGTCACCAGGAGTCGCCGACTTGCGTCTTACGACAGGTGTCAGAAGTCTCTGACATGCTGTCGCTCGTCTGTAAGTAACCTTATTATTCACTATGAGACTACGAATACAGGTGTCAGTAGAAATGTGATGATAATGCCAATGAACGAATGATTCATCGCGAAAATCAACAGGTTTCATTTCGGTTCTGCTATCTACTGACCAAGTAGCGTGTAGCCGGGATTGAAGCCGATTGTTAACGGGGATCGAATAGACCAATAAAATATTGAAGTTAAAAATGTAATTGAAAATCCGTAGCGTGGGAAGAATAAGCCAAATGGCAGAAAGAGTTTGCTTTTGCCACCGTACAAGTTTTGAATAGGAAAAAAACGTCGAAATCATTTCCCCGCCAAAAAAAGAACAGAGAAAGCAGACATCCGATTGGTACATAGAATACAGGGATGGCAAATGGGGTCGGTGCAGGGGGAGCGGGCCGCAGCCGGTGCTGGGTCCACTACGGGTCAAAGACGAGCCATGTCGGAACAGAACAGACATCCACAAGGGTCATGCGGGTGCTCCACGTCTCAGTGCGCATGCGGTTAAATCACACCTCCTTACCTTGTCGCGACTGCCCTTTTTCTAAAGTCGGAGTGGGATGGAAGATGAAACATTGAATTAATGAGAATGAAGATAGAACATTCATACAGAAGGGTTAATGTACTCAAGGTACTGGCACGATACATGGTTTTTGGTTGACAATTATCGTAGATTTACTTAGGTAGGTAACTAATGAAAGATAAGTACTAGTAACTAAAAGAAACAGTAGATAACACAACTAAACGAAGAAGGTACACCCTACCTAGCATGACCCTATTATAGATATAGAGATAGCAAACAGGACATTAGTAATGTTTAGTATTATAGGAATGAGGAATAAAGAAGGGAAACTTTTCTATAATGTTTATAGGTACTCATAAACAACATATAATCTAACAAGAAAAATCAATCAACTAAACCAATTCTAACAAACATTGGTGTGGGCTAGATGAAATTCAGGCTATATCATACCTACTACTGTAATTGTTTTTCTTAAAATATACTAGTTACTCACAGGCATCCTGTGCCCATACCGAGCTTAAGTATCTCTTATGATTTTCAAAAATCCTTATTTAGCTTACGCTAAACGGTATTTGTAATCCAAATTTAAGCTTTCTAGAGACCAGTGTATTTACTTTTAAATATAGATTTCGATAATGATATCATAGAAATCTACTGTTTTCAAAGCTAAGTAAGTACAAACACTTAGTACCACTCTCCATAATCTCGGTGTCTCACAGGCTCACAATACCTGTAGTGAGAAACGACGGTGGGGGGGTTTCCGTCCCCCTCTCCGCTTGCTGATGTGCGGGTTGTCTCTACGCAGGGTCTTGTTGCGAAGGATCTCCAGTTGGACGTATAGCCGCTTCAGTTCAGCGCGTACTTCCTCTGATGTGGGTTCTTCCTCTCCTTCGGCGCCGAACCCTTCCGCTGGGCCCCGACGAGACACCTGGAGACAAGGAGAATGAAAACATCGTGAGGATACCCGCAGCTCCCAGAATTAATTCTTAGACATGTGTAAACAGACCCGGTCCGGCGATGTGCTCGCCACCTATGACGTTTAAGGGTCAAATATTCTCGTGAAAAGTGGGTAAATCCAGAAATTTAATACCTTTGTCTACCCCGTCGAGGATAAAAGCCGTGAGATAATTATTTATTTTTATTATTATTAATACCCGATGTCACTCTAAGGGCAGACTAACACCAACGGAAAGGCGGGAAAGCGGTCACGATGCCGGACGGTATATTTTTATAATGTTCAAATTTTTATGCAACATTAAGTACAATAAAATCCCGTCCCGAGTCTATATGGGTGTTGGCCTTTATCGGTTCCTACTAGGGCTTCCAATACCGTGATCCCAGTGTTAGCCAAAAAAGGTGAGTTTTAATGAAGCCACTGTTGGATAATAGCTGTTGCTCGCGACTCTATCCGCGTAAACCTTTGTGTTTTTCCGGGATGAAATGTAGCCTATAGATTAGGGTTGCGAACCGTCCTGTTTTCCCAGGACATGTCCTTGTTTTTCTAGTGTCCTGGGATGTCCTGAACAGATAAAACTATCCAGGACATGCCAAGGTTTTTAAAGCACCCTGTTTATAAGTCAAGTATTGTAAAATCCGCTCGCCACTTACAATTACTCGCTTTTACAATTCTTACGTCTTTGGTATTGGCAACCCTACTATAGCTGTCATTGCTCAAGATATATTTGTATTTCCGAGAGCAGTTATAGCCAACAATGTGATGTCAAACCGATCAATCAATCTTCTTATCAAAATAAAATAAACAAACAACGCCTAAAACGCGCGAATACACTCGAAGATACCGAGCAATATCAACCATGTTCGCTATCAAGATTATTGAATAATATTCAGTCGGTCAAAATTTCGCACATTTGTGGATACCTGTCCAATCACACATAAAATCTTAGCCGTATTCACTAGCGGACTAAGGTAGGGGCGGAAGGGGCGGTCCGCCCCGGGCCTCTGGTGTTGGGGGCCAAATTTATCGAAAACTTCTCTTAACTAAATCCTAAACAAGGATAAAAGGCAATTGGGTGGTGGTTGGAGGCACCATAGAAAAAAATATGATTAAAGCTACACTAAATTTGGAGGCCCCCCAGGCTTTCAAATTTAACAAAAATTTCTCTTGATCAAATCCTAAACAAGGATAAGAGGCAGTTGGGTGTTGGTTGGAGATAGACATGGGCGTAGCTAGGGATTTTTCCTAGGGGGGGCCATGGCCCCAGCCATGAATCGGCCGGCCACGGCGCGGCAAGATGGTACCTATGTAGGAATCAAGTATGGATTTCAGTTATCCTATCCTATTATACTAATTATTTTTCTTTTATCTGTGTCCTAGCCGAAACTATGTAGTTTAAGTCGCTAATATAGCTAAGTATACACTGACAAGAGCTCCGCTCTTAAATTACCAACAACAAGGTTAATCAAATCGACATTGAAGTAAAAAAAAGAAACCAACAATATATAAATAGATCATTTGCATCTGGATTGAGGGAACATTTTTCAAATTATTGAGAAACGAAATTATCCTTACAGGGCATTTAGAAAAAGGAGACGTTTCCTGAATGTATGGAGACTGGGCCTGCACTATGTACACCAGTTTTTTAGATAAATATAAATAAAATAACTATAGTTTTATTCATGATTTTGCTCATATTTGTCTAGTTTAGTTGTACAATAAACTTTAATTTTCATTGAACTAGCATGACGGAGACCAAAAAAAAATTGCGACCTGACCGGTAAATGACAATTGACATTATTTTGATGTTTGTCGGACTAATTCACAATAATATGGAAATTGGGCTTAAAAAGTTAGAAATAGTATTATTTCAATATGATTTAATGCGGATCCATAGAAGTTTAATTACTTTTGTGCAAGTTAAATAGATGGACATGATTTTTTAAAATATTTTTCTGATAATCACTACATTTTTCTCTATATTTAACACTGGTGTACAATGTGCAGGCCCAAAATGAAACGTCTCCTTTGGTAAAACTTAAAGCAAAGATTCTTAAATTTCTTAAACGTGAAACAAAAGAGTTATGGTCAAATAACTTGAGCCCTCAATCCTGACTCCTTCATAAAGCGGCATAGCCTAATCTCAGAAAGTACTATCCCTGGGATAATAATTTTTATTTGAGAATTTAGTTAAAATTATCTTAAATACATTAAGAAATTCCCAAATCTTAAGAATGCGATAATACAGATTTATGGCAGTTTAGCTTGAGCCCTCAATTTGTGACTATCTGTACTGATTCATCAGCTGATGAACATGAGTTTATCTAAGGAAAGAGATTAATGCGACTTAAATATATTTGAGTTCAATATCGCTCAATATCGTTGGAAAATTAGTTAAAAAGAAATAACAACACAAAATTTAATTGTTAAAAAGTAAATAAAAATCGAATTTTCTTAAAACGTCTGAACTGAGGGTCCAACATTTTCGGCAGTATTGTATTAAGCCTTCTACACTACCGCACTTTAGGTTAAGTATTTTAAACATTTTTTTTTTATTAAAATGCAACAAAGCGTCCAAATCCCATAGTTTGAGAGAAAATTGATTTAGAATTTTATATAGGAGAAATTCTGTAGGGTGACCATAAAAATATAATAAAGCACTCTTGAATTAAAACTCAGTGGCCAATCATAAATTCCTGATGATGAATTAGCAACAACATAAACATAGTAAAAATAGGTAATACATGACATGTTATTCTTAACTAAAATAGACAAAATCAAACTGGTCTAGGTACTTACTTTGATATGACAAAACAGAAACACTAATAATAATAATAATAATATAAGCTGCACTATTTATTTATTAATTATTGGATCACACAAAACGTAAGCGCTTCCGACAACAACTGTTGGCTAATGAAATAGCTTCTATGGGGTACATGCTGAATAGTAGTATCAAAAAAGTAACAAAATCATAACTACCCTACAGAATTTTCTCATATAAAACATTGTAAATCAATTTTCTCTTAAAGTATGGCATTTAGGAGAATGGACGCTTTGTTGCATTTTAATTAAAAATTGGTTAAAATACTTAACCTAAAGTGCGGTAGTGTAGAAGGCTTAGCCTAGTCAATACTGCCAAAAATATCGGGCCCTCGGTTCAGACGCTTTAAGAAAATTCGAATTTTATTAAGTTTTTTACAATCGACTTTTGTGTCGTTATTTGTTTTAACTAATTTACCAACGATATTGAGCGATATTGAACTCAAATATATTAAAGTCGTATTAATCTCTTTCCTTAGATAAACTCCTTTGTTTGGCTGATTCCTCAGTACAGATATTCACGAATTGAGGGCCCAAGCTAAACCACCATAAATCTGTATTATCGCATTCTTAAGATTTGGGAATTTCTTATTGTATTTAAGAAAATCTTAACTGAATTCTCAAAATTAAATTTATTATCTCAGGGATAGTACCTACTTTCTGAGATAAGGCTATGCCGCTTTATGCAGTCATCAGGATTGAGGGCCAAAGTTATTTGACCATAACTCTTTTGTTTCACATGTTTTAAGAAATTTTAAGAACCTTTGCTTTAAGTTTTACCAAATTTTAACTAAATGCCTTGTAAGTGTCATTTCGTTTCGCAATATTTTGAAAAATGGGCCCTCAATCCAAATGCACATGAATAGGTCCCACTCCACGACCTTGAAATAAGAAAATTATGTTTTCAAACTATTTTAAGTTTTCTGTGTTTAGCTTTTTGAAGATGGTTTTCGATTTTGGTAGTTGAGGATGAAGTTATTTTATGTATGGGGAAGGGTATTTTTCTAGGGTGGGCCAACAGCTTTCTAGGGTGGGCCCGGCCCACCCTGGCCCCCCCCTAGCTACGCCCATGGAGATAGATACAAATACGATTAAAGCTATGCTAAATTTGTAGGTCCCCAGGACCAGAGGGCCGCCCTGGGCCTGGGGGGCCTCCAAATTCAAAAGTTCTAAGACCGGGGGGGGGGGGGGTTCATTCAGTTTTTCTGCCCAGGCATAGTCCGCCACTGGCCTTATCTGTTCGTAACGCAACATATTATATAATCGTGATAGTGTGAGCTTCGAGTGGGGTTTCGAAGTGATACGGATTGTTTTTAGATAAGGTTGGTAATACAATATGTAACAGAATAAGCGCAATTCCTGAAATTAGTTCGTTCAGTATCGACTATTTAATCACAGTACACACACAGTAGCCACATTTTACCGAAAAATGAATAAGCTTAGCTAAATTTAGGGCTACCTATGGAAACTGTAGGTACTATTACTGCTCTTTATTTTGGTTAGTCAAAACTAAAGTATGAATGCATTATATTTTATGTCTATGTCTATGAGGAATTGCGCTTATTCTGTGACATGTTGTATATGGTGATATGTGTTATACTCAGGCAGTCATATGGTCGGAATTTGGAAATTCCGGAGCAGAAATTCACTATTATTGTAAAGTCGTGAGAAAAAACTACCTTTGCCGTGAAACTTTGGATTCACCAGGGAATACCTATAGTGTATCATGGCGTGTCGCTACACGCGAAGTTTTCGCTATACCTATAAATTATGTCACGTGAACTTTTGTGTCAACATTATTTTAATTTGAATAGCGGAGTATTAATTTTGGTTTACCACCACCAGCGTATATGTCAATAAAATGATGAGTCCAGGGGATTTATTCGATTCTAGAAATTTTCTCACTCGCCTCGCTCGACCTCATATACCTACTTAATTGCACACTATATTCTGTGACTTTTCATCTCACGATGCTGCCACATTTGTCTAGCGACAACACAGCTGCACCGACTTGTATCTCCCTCCCATATGTACCCATATGTCTTAGTGCACCTTCCTGAATTCAGTCTACTGAATCATTCAGTCTCTGATTCAGTGACTTAGTTTTGTAAGGTGTAATCGCATGAATATGGTTGCTGAAATCAGAAGCCTAGCTAGCTTTCTAAATTCAGTCACTGAATTTAAGAAGGTGTAACAAGCCCTCTTAGCTGAAGCTTTCCCATCTCTACATAGCAACGTAACTGACCTCCTGTGCCAGTGACCTCGCACGATACCCGTGCCAGAGGCGCGGAGCGAGTACGCAGGCGAGTGCGGCGCCGGAGGACAGATGCGCACGTGCAGTGGCCGCCAGCGGGCTGCGTTCCGGAGCCGCTCCCGCCAGCGCCACCACGCGCCACACCGCGCCACTCAGCCCCTCGAAGCATAGCGCCGTCGCTAACCACCCACGCTCCTGCAAAGTCCAACTATCTCGTCACTCGCTGCCAACAAGGGTAGCATAAGTGATAATTAGCTTGTGCTTGTCCTGATGCATGTTGATGCCGTTAGGAAGCAGTGTGCGGTGCAATAGGGAGTTTCATACAAATAATAATAAACGGCTCGAGTTGAGATGGTGTTGGCTTCTGAATTTATATGTGTGTGACGCGACAACCTTTATGCCATACCGATATATAACGATACATTGGCATCGGCACGCTTGTCCTTGTAGGTACTATTACCTACAAGGACAAGCGTGCCGATGCCAATGAACGATGCGAATGCCGAAATAAAAATCTTTGAGCCACAAGTCTGTTGTCTCTATAGACAACAGACTTGTGGCTCAAAGATTTTTATTTCGTGTAGAGTTATGTTAAGTACATACATATGAATAGAGTTACGCTGAGTACATGCAGATGAGTCAATATCTGAAAGAGGAGTGAGGCATGAGCACCCCAGCGGTTGTAAAAAAATACTGGATAGGTACAAGTGGATACCCACGTGAGTACCTACTGTGTTGCGCTTGAGTGCTAACCTCCGCTTGACTGTCATGTCTGGAAGCGAGTGGCTTATGGGTGCCTAATGGGCTCTAGTCGAGTGCAACGTAAGTTACGTTCTGAAAAACGTTCGCTGCCAGAATAAACAACAATAAAAGTTCTTATCTTATTGTTATATAAGAATTATCAGTTAATGGGTCCATACCACTCTAAATATTCGGATCAATCTTCATAAGCAGCTTTTGTTTCTTTCATTCTTAAGCTGGTATTTCTTCATACATAGGCAAACCACATCAACGAAGCTCTTATTTAACTGTAGTCTTATTCTAAAAACAAGACCTGGAATGGCACATTGGCGTTTCTAGCGGCGTACGCTATCCGGATGCCAGCGAGCGGTAGAAGCAACTCTGCGGCGGCGGTGACGTGGTGCCAGGCGGCGGGGGCGCAGCCATCGGCGCCATCTTCACACGCTGCCGTTGCCGTGAACGCCGCCAGGTAGCAGGCTGCGCCTGAGACCATCGCGCCCACTACCCGTAGCACCTTTTTAACAATAAAAAGTACCGTTAAAAATATAAACTGAAAAGTGGATATTTTTATCGCACCAACATCGAGGTATATATATTTTTTTTTGATTAGGGTATATACCCTAATCCAAAAAAAAAACCATAAAAATCGCAATCTGTAAAAATGTATACGTCCTCTACAAAAAAAAATACGCGTAGGCTTAAGAACCTCCTTTTTCGTCGGTTAAAAATTTGATAGAGTATAGATTACTGTCTATCTTAAGTCTATACATAAAAAATACGCTCACTCTTTTAATCCTGAGGGGTTCGGCAGAGGTATTCTGTTGTAATAATAATGAAATACCAACTTTTCAATGCAAACCCGAACACGTGACAGGTGGTGAGTCCATAGCCAGATTTGGGCGCTGATACACATTCCTCATTATCTTGCCTATCAAGTTTCCTTACGATGTCTTCCTTCACCGTCACGCTAGTAATAATATTCGTGAGTTTTTGTAAAACCGATTGGTAGATCGAGAATCGTTCCCGTGCGTCTCTATGAGAGGTGGGCTCACTTCCAACGGTGGCAACTGATCATTGTAATTTTAACTACTTAACTACCTAACTAAATAATAATAATATTACTATGTCATTCGGGAATATTGTAGATCTTTCTCTGTAAAAGAAGTATCAAAATCGCATAAGTATTTCCATAGATTACCTACCTTCTACAAAAATCGTAACATAAACTTACAAACAACTTTTACACTTCAACAATTACTACTGTAATTATTATTATTATTTAATTAATACACTAGCAGCTCTTGAGCTGATGCGTGTATATCACTGCACTTGTGTTAATTGTTTAAAAATGTTTATCAAGTCCATTTTTAAAACAATTTACTGATGGGGTACTTATCACTGTTTCTGGGAGAGCATTCCATATATTACATAATTGTTGTAGTGTAAAAGTTGTTGTTGTTGTTTGTAAAAGTATACAAATGCCGTCCGTCTCCAGGCTTCGTTGACCTGCGGGTCGAGTTTAACCCACCTCGGAATCCCTAGGGGTCCACCGATGGGCTTTCCTTGTGCGGAACTCTGCTAGCAGAACCCAAAGGCGCAGGACCACAGAGCCGTAGCACGCCACGAAGCCCAGCTCGCGCAGCCACGCGCCCGCCACGCACCGCCACCGTGACGCCGACATGTATTGCGAAGCCGCCTGCATTAATGTCAGTCAAAGTCAAGACGATAACAGCATAAGATCACAAATCCACTCAATCATCAATATGTTCAAATTATTATATTCAAATTATTGTGTATATTAATTTAATTTAATTACGTATGGAACTACTGTATTAACATCTAATATGTTATTGCTTGTGCCTAAAATAAAAGTTATTTTATTTATTTTAAACCTGTTTCGAAATCTATTGTGCCTGTATTTGCGAAAACTTGTAATTGGCTCTTTGTTAGGTACTCATGTTTTTCCTCAGTATGTTATTTTAGCTCTATGTTTTCAGAAAAATAAATAGAACCAGTAGTTGCTACACATTGTTAGTTTTAAGCCAAAGTATTAAGTAGTATTAAAAGTGTTGGTAAGCGTAATAGGTAAATTATATCTTGTAACATGTGAAGTTGTAAGTATCTTATGAGATCGCCGAGCGACAAACGCTATCTATCTTTACACGTCACTCAAGAATAGTTACGTGATATTAGCTTTGTGTTTATTTACTTACCGAAGCATACATCAGTAGCGCGCCCAATAACACGACTTCTAGTACAGTCCACATCCCCATCGCAACGGCCTGAAAGACAGTTAGAGCTATAACTGCCAATATTTGGAAAGAAAAATATGTTTTTAGCATTAGCGTACATCTCAACAATAGGTTCGTACTTTACATTTCCTTTTCTTAAAAATAATGAGGGCGATGACGAGGCAGAGCAGCATGCCAGCGAGGTTGGCGGCAAGAAGCGCGGCGCGCAGAAGCTCGGGTATGCAGGCCGCGCCTCCGCCGGGCTCGCACGGCGCGCACGCCAGCTGGCCCTCCGCCTGCGCGAGCGCAGACCCAACCACCCAGCCGCCGCCATCGCCGCGCCAATGCCCCTCACGGCACTTACACCGGTACTGCAATAATAGCGCCGCCAACCAATAAGACCCAATACACACCAGAAGCAAGACATCACAACAAGAATGTATGTGAGTATACGCGAAGATACGACATCTCTTTCCTTTCATGCGCATTGCTTGCTGTGTTGTACTGCGTAGTTTTTGGTGTGCATTAGACCTAACACTTTTAAAATTGATCTACAGATAGGGCGATTAGAAAACCTTTAAGCACGGTTTAGTTAGACAATCACCTCAAGCTTCAGCTCGCTGGACCCTAAAGTAGGCATGGCCTCGCACTCGGTGGTGAGGGGGTCGCAGAGGGGAGGCCCGCCCATGTGGTCGTGCATGGTGTCCTCGCAGGGTACTGCGGGAATTCGGCGGAAAAGAGCGGCAGCGGCGCGCACGGGCCAAGCGCCACGAGCCGCCGCCGCACCGCCCCACCAACCCGTGGCGCCGTCCTCGCAGGAAAGCCACGCGTTCGACCACACCACCGTGCTGGAGTTCCAAGCGGAGGCCAGCGTGCGCCAGTACTGCTGCATGGAGGCCGAGTTGTTCTGCTGGAAGATGATAAGGCGCGGCGGCTGCGCGATGAACAGCACGCCCACGTGCAGGCGTGGCGCGCCAAGAGCCACGGCAGCAGGCGGCGGCGACAGCGGCGTGCGAGCCACCGTGCGCGCCATCTCCGCCGCGCTGGCTTCGTCCGCCGAGTTCCGCTCTACCAGTTCGGATAGTGCACGCGCCGCGTGGCTCGCCGCCGCTTCGTATTCGACCACATTCTGCGAATGTGACAATAAATTGATCTTTATTTTTTACAGGAAAGAGATCGCCATCCCAAACAGGAATTTTTAGTTATGTTCGAGTTCGTATGTAACCTGTAACCTGTTGCATAAAAACTCGAACATTACAAAAAATCCTTTGACCTTTAACATTGGAATTTTCAGTAAATGTAGAAGCTACTGAAAGTGCGCGATACATAACTGAGAATAATTTATTCGACTGGCAAATTATATCATCATAAATTATTCAGAAAAATTCCTGCTCGGCCCTCGTAATCGAACAATAAAGCGGAGCCAGGGGCAGATGGCTTAAGCACGCCCCGCTAATGACTGCGGGGGGTTCGTATAACGCAGGGCAGGGGGCAGGGAGCTCCTAGTACAATAAAAGGCCGGTAAAAGCGAGTTTCAGACTAATTTTGAGTTTAGAAACTGAGAGAACTGCATATGCCTTTAAGTCCTGTGACTAGTGTGACTCGATTAAGATTTTTCCGAGTTACGCCCGTTTTTAATGAGATGATTTTATGCTGGGCTTGTACCGGCTATAGCATGGCGCTATCGGCTTCGAAACGGGTACAAACAATTTCTCGTAAACAAGCATACCGCGCGGTACCGGTATAGATTTGCGATCCACAGATTTTATAAGTAGAGAGAGGTATAGAGTAGCAGGTGCGACGTCTTAAAATTCATTTCATATGATTTTTCATCTATCTCTAGAAACCACGAATTCTACAGCAGCCTTTGAGTATTAAACCAACAGGAAACGTCACGCGCACTAGTTTCTTTACAAAAAAGTCTGCCAATTTCTGCGGGGGGGGACGAGGAAAGAATCACAAATAATGTTAAAACAAACGCATTTTTTGATAAAACAATTAAACACTAGCTTGAACTAGGTGCACACAAATACATTCACCAATACAAGCACTCCGTGAACTCAAACAAACTAGTTGTATCTAACCGGTGTGCTCAAAGACCGACACGTTTTTTTGGCAGAGGGGAACGCCTGTCAGTGGCGTCTCCGGTTGGTTTAATACTCAAAGACAGCAGCATACAAAATCATGTTAAAACAGTACCGGAGGCTTGGGTGGCGGCGACCGTAGTAGCAGCGGGTCGCAGGCAGCAATAGAGCGTGCCGGCCGGACGGAAGCGGGCGGCGAAAAGCGCGGCGGGGCCGGCGCCGGCGCAGGCGGCCTGGCGGGCGCGGCCGCGGCGCAAGCGCACCACGCCAGCGCCCACGCCGCCCACCGCGCCCGCATCGCTCACCTCACGCGATACCCCTTCTGGAAAATAAAATAAATATTATCGCCTTTTAACCCCGAGGGGTTAGGCAGAGGTATACACATTTCTGGAAATACACAGTTTTCACGAGTATATTCGAACCATAAATGTGGTGGTGAGCCCATCGCCGGACCGGGTCTTTTACACATGCCTCAGAATTAATTCTGGGACCTGGGGTTTCCTCACGATGTTGTCCTTCACCCTCGAGCTACTGATAAATATTTACGTAAGTTATTGAAAAACTCATTCGTACCTACTTGCCAGGATTTGAACCCGAGCCTCACTGATTATTATTATGAGAAGCAGGCTCTTTAACCGTAAGGCTATCACTGTTCGTCTTCTGGAACTTAATGGTAAAAGCTTATGCAAGTGTATAGTAGTAAGAGGAGGAATTTGTGAGGAATATTTTTGAATTATAGTAATGGTGAGTGAGATCAATTAGCTAATATTAGTAGTGATAATTGTGATATATTTGCTATAGTACATATTAGTTGACGTTTTTTTATAAATAAATACACAGGATGATTTAAGATCGGAGTAAGTATTTATGATGGATGACATATTCGAAGATATGGAGTTTCCAATTTTATCTAGATCTGTTCAGCGGTTTAAGAAGGGTAACATACTGACAAACATATTCAGTAAGTATATCAAATTTTTAATATTAGGTATTATAGGGATACAAAACGTAGTTGTAGATTAGGCTTACTTAAACTCCTCTATTAAAAACACGCTCAATTTCTATTTTATTTGAAAGTACGAAAGAAAGAAGTGTAAAATCGATGACTGAATCAGCTGCACTTCAAATACATAGGTTTATGCAGATAAGATATTGGTTTTGGAGATTTATCTTCTTGTCGTAGGTACAAGTAAAAGATTACCAATACATGCGAGATATAAATAAGAGATCGGTTGCAGTAGATATTCAAAGCACAACAAAATGTTTTGCGGAATTAAATTATTGTAAGTAATTTGCAAAACAATTTGAGTAAGGTTTAATTAAATTTATGATTTTATTATTTTTCTTTAGTAAATCGGTAATTGTAAAATTGACTAACACCGATTAATATTTTTGAAATTGAATATTTGCCTACCAGCCGCTGACGCAAAACTCTGAACTAAAGTTTTTTATTTTATTCTACATCTATCAACCGTGTACGCTCGCAATTTTTCTCGCTCGCAACTTTCTTTTAAATTTCAAAGGATTGATTTTAGTGTCCTCGCTAGCTGCGCAGTGTTGTCGTCATGCAAGACAACTGGCAGCGCACGGGATGAGGTGCGTAAATTCCCGGATGGGTTCAAGTTTGGGACCGCCACCGCCTCCTACCAGGTGGAGGGCGCTTGGAACGAAGATGGTAAGCGAAACTTCATAGGAAAGATGTTCACTTTTGAGGTTACCTACTCAATCAATATAATGTTTTGCGCAACCCTGTAATGCCAGTGCGTTTTGTAACGACCACAGTGGTTAAGCAATGTGGAGCGCGGTCAACTAGTGAGTGACTGACCGTTTAGTGGCTTTATATTTAGCGTTGATTGCAATTTTCGTTGTGTTTACGAACAATGGAAGTCGTCACATCATGCCAGATAGACCTAACTTAACAACATCCCTCAATCTATCCCATATACTTCATCTTAGGTATGTACTAAGGAAAGTCGAGCCCAGTAATGGGTTGTAACGGGTTGATGACAGAGTTGATGAATATTTTTGCAGGAAAGACTGAAAACATCTGGGATCATTTGACTCACACCAACCCTTGTGTCATCAAAGACTGCTCCAATGGTGACATCGCAGATAACTCCTACCATCAGGTCGAGCGTGACGTGGAGATGATGAGGCAAGTCGGCATCGATTACTACAGATTTTCACTGTCTTGGTCAAGACTCCTGCCTACAAGCTTTCCAGACAAAATCAACGAGGCCGGTGTAAACTACTACAATAACCTCATTGATGAAATGTTGAAGTACAACATCGAACCCATGATCACGCTGTACCACTGGGACTTGCCTCAGAAGCTGCAGGAGATGGGTGGCTGGTCCAACCCCCACATAATCGACTGGTTCGCGGATTACGCGCAAGCTGCATTTGAGCTGTTTGGAGATAAAGTGAAATATTGGATCACTATTAACGAGCCATACCAGGTCTGCAACCAAGGTTACGGGGACGTCGTCAAAGCCCCGAGATTGAACATCTCTGGGGTAGCTGACTACATCTGCGACAAGAACTTACTTTTAGCTCATGCTAAGGCCTATCACATCTACAACGAGAAATTCAGGCCTACTCAACAAGGTATCATTTTCATCGCATTCAGTGCTCAGTGGTATGAACCAGAAACAGAAAATGACATTGCGGCTGCTGATGAAACTAATCAATTCCAGGTACCTAGGCAGTATAATAATAAATACATTAATTTCAGACTCATAAAAATTAGTCCATAATCTATTTGATTTAATGATTGTTTAGGGTTAAATTGCCGAAAAATTCTGACTTATATTTTTTATTCAATTAGGTATGTTTAATTTAGAAATTAATATGAAGAACATTATTTAATTTAAAAGTTGAATATTTTTTTGAAATAATAAAAGTAAAATACGACAAACTTTTCTGTGAATTTTAATGCTGGATTAAAAATATATAATAGAGTTCTTGCCAATGCAACAATTTCACACTCAGATTATTAGATTTCGAAAATAATAATTTTCATACATAAAAATTTTTCCAGATTTGGATGCTTAGGTAAATGTATAAATTAAATGTTAGTATGACTTAGCCTTACATTCGGGGAATACATAACGGCAATTTCATAGTTTACCCCTAATATTATACCTACGCACAACAGAATATCGAACCATATCTTATCCGTATCTTAACAAATCATCATTACAAAAGTTGGCATAAGAATAACCAACATGCCAACATATTACAAGGTCTTAAAAAATATCATTGCTCACTTTACATACAATACAATGTGGCGTCTCTACAATGTAGTTAATGGATTTCTCAATATATAATTACTCCATTGTACCGTCGAACCATATTATATTTGAATCCTAATCTTTGTTCTAGTGGCAACTTTTCACTCATCCTATTTTCGCCAAGAATGGCGACTTTCCACCGGCAATGCGAGAGAGAATAGACACTAAAAGCAAGGAACAGGGCTTCCTCCGGTCAAGACTGCCCCAGCTAACCCCCGAAGAAGTACAATACATTAAAGGAACCTCTGACGTCTTCGGTCTAAACCACTACTCGACTTTCTTAGTATACAGAAATTATTCTCTCGTCGGATATTATAATGAACCCTCGTTTTTTGATGATTTGGAGACTGTTTTTTACCAAAAGGACGAGTGGCAGATTAGTGAATCGCAATTTGTTAGGGTAAGTAGGTATATGTATAAATACTTGTAGAGCTGCAATCCTATACCTAGTTATAATTGATATTGCTACTTACATCTATTCAAAATACAACAACAAGTCTTCTGTCTGTTGTCTGTGTAGGATCAGTTAGCTATGTATCCAGTGATAGCATTTGTTTCATAATAAATCATAAATAAAGTAAAATGTATTCTTCATCCGGTTTTCTACTTCGGTATGGTATATGTAGTTACTTCGGTAACCATTTAATCAATTTTGTTTCAGTATGTACCATGGGGCTTTAAAAATCTTTTGACGAAGATAAGGAATGATTATGACAACCCTCCAATCTACATCACTGAGAATGGCTTCGCGACTTACGGCGGCTTGGAAGATAGTGATCGGGTGACATACTACAGGGGCTACCTCAACGCATTGTTGGACGCCATAGATGAGGGGTCAGACATCAGGGCATACACTGCGTGGAGTATGATGGATAACTACGAATGGATGCAGGGATATACGTGAGTCCAATCATGTTTGGGCAGGCCTGTTGGCCAAGTTGGTAGTGATCCTGCCTTCTGAGTCCGAGGTCGAGGGTTCGATCCCCGTTCGAGGCCAACATTTTTGTTCATGAACATATCTGTGGGTTTTGTGTCTGGTCGTTTAATATTTATTTAAGTATGTCTATCAGTTGTTTAGTACCCATAGTACAGGTCCTGCCTAGTTTGGGACTAAATAACCGTGTGAATTGTTCCTACGGGTTTATTGGCTCAGTTAGTGTGACACTGCCTTCTGATTCGCAGGTCGCGAAATTCATTTCCAAACGGCTAACATTTGTATGTATTTGAGTATGTTTATGAGTAGTTTAGTACCCAAGTAACGAGTCAAACTTGTTTGGGACCAAGTATCCGAGTGTAAATTGTGTGAAACATACAATTTATGTAATTTCTTCTTTTTTTATAAGATGGCCAAGATATAAATTAATGTTCTGTTAATACAGCGAGCGGTTTGGGCTATACGAGGTGAACTACAATAGCCCGCAGCGCACGCGCACGCCTCGCAAGTCCGCGTTTGTGTACAAGGAGATCGTGCGCTCGCGCGCGCTCGACCCCCACTACGAGCCCGACACCACCTTCATGACCATCGACGAGGGACATTGATGAATTTGATTACCTGTGCTTGCTTATGAACAATAAATATAATTATTATTAGGTTTAATTGTCTTTGTAATTTCATTGAAGAAATATTTTTTTCTGCAAATACTATAGCTACACTATAATATTTTTCATCTGTCTGGGCGGAAAATGTAAACTTTCAGTTCGAAGCAGAAAAAAGTATGCAGAAAAATTGGCAATCATATCCGAATATTATTTATTAATAATTTAGAACAAAAAGTAGATCAAACAACTTACTACGTTCATTGTCGCACACTTCTACGTTCAAAATACCTAATTATAATAACGCGTATGGTGGCAGGGTTTGGGAGTGCATAAAACCACAAATTCTAAATCATTTACCAAAATCACTAGTCAACAAACTAGAAGGCAAAAACTCCAGACAAATTAAATGAATACTTAAAAAGGAAAGAATAAGGTGGATGCAATCCCAAACCCTCATGTAGTAAAATAATAGTGTAAATTTGTGTTGAGGCTTAATACCTAACATACATATGCAATCTTTAATATTTAATATAGCGGCGTTGCCCGCGCGGATTCCGTTTATTCCCGTTCCCGTGGGAATTTCCGAAAATCCCTTCATAGTGGTTGCCTACGACATACTTAAGACACCTACATACCATATTTCAAATAGCGGGTGCCCAGCGGCGTTTTCCTGCGTGGATTCAGTTTATTCCCGTTCCCGTGGGAATTTCCCAAAATCCTTTCATACTGGTTTCCTACGATATATACCTAAGACACCTACATACCATTTTTCAAGTTTCTAGGTGTTATCGTTTCGGAGTAGTACGTATTTCTCTTTTTAACCAGTTTTTATATTTTCCCGTGGGAATGAGTTATTTTCCTGGAATAAAAAGTACCCTAGATGTTGACCCGGGTACTCAGTTATCACCATACCAAATTGCATCAAAATCTGTCCAGTAGTTTTTGAGTGATGCGTGCACAACCAGACAGACAGACAGACAGAAAAAAATTCCAAAAATTGGTGTTTCGGTATCTATATCGATAACTATATACACTACCGTTAAAATTTTCAAAAAATATTTCATGTACAGACACGGCCCCGTTAGAGTTTTATTATATGTATAGATTAATGTGTCTCACAAAGTTAGTTTTAAAATTACTATAAATTGAAATATCCCCTTTTTTTGATACACACCTCGGGAAGTAAATTAGAAAGCCTCTAAAAATAAGAAATGTCACAGATCAAATGTGGTCTACATGTGATCTGTGACATTTCTTATTATACTTCCCTAGGTATATAATACACTTACTATATCATCATTGGTACCTAAAGATTAAAAAAATATATTTGTGCTGATTATCCCAGATTTAATTTAAATCCCGATCCCGAGTCCCTCAAATGTACCTACTTGATATTAACGTAGCTATACAATACTTTACTGTTAACATTATATTAGGGTCATGATTACATTAAAATTCAGTACACTTGACATCAAAACGACATCTTTCAAGAGTACCTACTTATCTAATCGCAATGAAATGTGTCAAAGATATTTATTAAGAATATCCTTTAAAAAGCAGCTCATAGGTCACGAAATGCATAGTGTACCAAGATGTCGCAGCGCTGGAGCCTACTGTGAGTAGTTCAGTACTAATAACATATAAAATTATAAGTAGTACGAGTAACTGCAGTATAGTTAAAGACAGTGGTGAACCAGGTGATCCAAAATGTGATCATTTTAAGAGTTATCGGGGTTACAATAGGTATACGTCGTTGCAAATTTACAATATCTAAAGTGCTTCTGAAATATGAAACCCTATAATAAGACGTGAATGGACCCTTGAAATTGAATAACGCAAATTACGGAAATAACTCCAGAATCACGAAAAAAAAATACTATATATTATTTTCATTTCATTAGGCTTATATAGTCAGGTACCTATCATTAATATTTGTCAGGATGAACAAGAGGGAGTAACGGCATATAAACCCTTCCAGCATTCACATCTCCTGTAAATTATTATTTATAAAATATAATATAATTAATATCTAATTACTTATAACGTAAATCCTTTCGGTACTGAGATAGAAGTGCATACCGCCAAATAATTTCGAATAATAACTATTACGTAAAAGGTACATAAACCTTATGTTTAAATATCCATAAGTATGACCTGACTTTTGATATAATTGATGTTTGATGAAATTTATTTTCGGTGATTATTTGTTAGATACCTATTATTAAGTTCAGAGTCAGTATACTGTTTATTAAAAGAAATTGAATTTAATTGAATAGTGTTGTAAAGATTCTAAAAAAATAGACTAGAATAGGGGTTTTAACATAAGTCTAGAGTTATTTTAGAAAATACTGAGACGTGGGAGAGCCATGCTTCGGCACGCTTGGGCCGGCTCGACCGGAATGATACCACGGCCTCACAGAAAACCAGCTTAAAGAAATGCATTGCGTTTCGTTGATTGAGTGAGGTAACCGGAGGCCCCAATCCCCTCTCCCCCTCCCCTATCTTCTATCACTTTTCTTTTTTGGAGGTAAGGCAAAGACAGGACTAAACTAAAATATGTTTAGTTGGTGTAAAGCAGAATCGAACCCAGTGTCATCTGAAAAAATTAGAACTTATACATACAGTAATGATTTGTTGAATACTTTTGTTAGAAATAACAAAAGTTTACAAGTTTTCATAAAGTACAGCGACAGTCAATTAGAAGATTAAATTTTCCATAGAAGATTTTATGCTTGATTAAATCTTGCAATAATCTTTTGACTCCTGTTTTTGTTTCATATTAAATGGGTAATAATAATAAATTCCTATTGTTATTTGTTAGTAAGTAATATAAGTTTATTCTTAGTATTCTAGCCTTCTGCGTTGCCCTGGCGTCATGCAAGACATCCGGCAGCACGCGGCAAGAAGTGCGCCATTTTCCGGATGGGTTCAAGTTTGGGACAGCCACCGCTTCCTACCAGGTGGAGGGCGCCTGGAACGAGGACGGTAAGAAAACTAAATCCTCTTCATAATATCAGACCATGTCTAGGAGGAAGGAATGTCAGACTTATGAGCAGGCGACTTCTCGAGTACTGAGAGTGTATAGGCAAAAGTTGCATAGAATGCAACTGACACGATTTTAAAGAATATCTATATACTTACTTATAACATAAAGTCGGGTTAGTTAAACCATTTATAACTCTAGAATGGGTGTACCGATTTTTATGATCTTTGATTTGTTGGATTTGTCTCTACCCCGAACAGCAGAATAACTATAGAACATCCACTAAAATCGGGTTTCACTAGTGTATAAATATAAGAATGCAAGTTGTATAAAATTTAATACTTAGATAGGTTGTCAGATTAGATAATGCATACCTTCAATATACTATAAGTAATAACAGATGAAAAGAGCGTTATTCTTGCAGACGAACTGCTTTGCAGGTTGGCGAGTGCCATTAAATTGCTTGTAATTAAAAGGCAATGACAAATATAAAACACACATATATATATATATAAAACACAAAATATTGGCTTGCAGGGAAATCGGAAAACATCTGGGATCATTTGATACATACTGAACCCTGCTCTGTAAAGGATTGTTCTAATGGCGACATCGCGGACGATTCCTACCATCAGTACAAGCGCGACGTGGAGATGATGAGAGAGCTAGGCATCGACTACTACAGGTTTTCACTGTCTTGGACCCGCCTTCTACCTACTAGCTTCCCTGACAAAATCAATGAAGCGGGAGTACAATACTACAACAACTTGATAAACGAAATGCTTAAGTACAATATTGAGCCCATGATCACTCTGTATCACTGGGATTTACCGCAGAAACTGCAGGAAATGGGCGGATGGACCAACCCTCACATTGTCGACTGGTACGCAGACTACGCTCGCGTTGCTTTTGAACTGTTCGGTGACAGAGTGAAGTCCTGGATTACCATGAATGAGCCACACATCATTTGCTACTTTGGATATGGTGCAACGGGTATGGCACCGAGACTAAACATTCAAGGAGTGGCCGAGTACATGTGCGCTAAGAATCTACTCTTAGCTCATGCTAAAGCTTATCATATCTATGACAAGGAGTTCAAACCATCACAAAGTGGGGAAATCGGTATCACTATTGATGCTCAGAATTACGAACCCGCTACTGAAAGCGACGCTGATATTGAAGCTGCTTTAAATGAGCACCAATTTACGGTATGTTTTTTACGTTTTTTTTTATATTGCCTTAATTATTTACAGTAGGTACCCGGACTGACACCAAACTATTTTTATGTGGTTTCAGTGGGAACAATACGCTCACCCAATATTTTCGAAAAATGGGGACTTCCCAGCCCAAATGAAAGAGCGGATTGCCGCCAAGAGCGCCGCACAGGGATTCCCACGATCCAGGCAAACTCAATTCTCTCCAGAGGAAATAGAATACGTCAAAGGAACTTCGGACTTCTTCGGCCTTAACCATTATATTACATATTTAGTGTACAGAAACGAGTCGGTAGTGGGCTACCACGATTCTCCTTCATTTTCAGATGACTTGGAAGTCATTGAGTATCAACCTATGGATGAATGGAAAATTGGTGAATCTGACTATACTGTGGTAAATAAATAATGAATAGACTTGGTGTTCATATTATAGATTCTTTCGTGATAGTATTCAAGTACTTATTTTTTTAAAACTATATTTTTCTGCAGCCATTTCCACATGGTTTCTACAATCTTTTAATAAGAATAAAGAAGGAGTACAACAATCCAAAAATCTACATCACCGAAAACGGGTTCGCAACTTACGGAGGTTTGAATGATGATGATCGAGTGACTTACTACAGAGAGTATCTTGACGCCATGCTGGATGCTATCGATGAAGGCTCCAATATCAGGGCCTACACCGCGTGGAGCTTGTTGGATAATTTTGAGTGGTTGGAAGGATATACGTAAGTGTTACTGATTATATATACTCATCCTGTCATCGAATTAATTATTTTTTCGAGAGCAGAATATTCACCATTCGTGCATGAATTAAAAAGGGTGTACACACAAATAATTAAAAAACTGAACAAATAAAAAGTATTCAATAAAATTGCTTGCTGATCCACAATGAGGGACTTTCCAGGCCACGTTCCTAAAAATTCTCATAGATGGCGCTCTACAATTCCTATCATTGTTAGCTTCTGTCTAATAATGTAATCTGATTTCCTTTGCTCGTAATAGAGAATAGGTTTTTTAGTTACCTAGTCATTTAAAGATGTCAAATAAACACCATGTTGTTTCGTTTTGCGGTAACGTTTGTGAGCGTGACTTTTTGTATAATTTTTCTTTTTTATCCACTAAATCGATCTGCAAGACTTTGGACTCCGATTGCCCCTGCATTTTTCCTTAAAATACCGACGATGGTTAAAAGACTAAGTTTTATTATTAAAAAATTTAAGAGTCTCCTCCCAGTTTATTAGAAAAAAATATTAAAAAAAAAACGGTTGTCTGTAAAGTCGGTTTACTGACGATAGTTAACGCCGCATACGTCATACTTTTTCGTGCGTGCAGCCGGCTCCATCGATGGTACGGTCCAAATTGCACTTTCTGCGCTCGTGTGCGCTATATTCATGCAAACAACTGTTCAAATTGCGCTGTGGTACGCTGACATGATCATTGTGACTTCATCGATGACGTCATCGATTGGTGCAAACAGTGCTAACAACGAGGAGGTAGTGCAATGTCTCCGGATCTGTCAAACAGTTGTCAAACTTCAATGTGCGTGGTGTTTTTTTTCCCGCGAACTTTTTTCATATTCGTTAAGTAATCGATTAATTAAAATTAGGTATGTCGTCATTAATATTAACAGAAGCATTACATTGTGAAGCTTCGGGGGACACTATACTACTCAAATACGACTGAATTTAACTTCAGAACAGTATCAACCTAAATATTAAAAGAACTGTCATTTTTGACAAACGAAAACCTGTTCAAATTGTTTGCATGCTAACAATCGTAATCATTTTGAACAGTCGTGTGCGTGCTTACGAACGTATTTACTATTTGCACAAAACGGACCGCAGCCCGAATTATAAGACGTTGTCACGACACGACACGTCACGTCACAGTACGAAATGCAACGTCATAAGAAAATACTGATGGAATGGATTGTGACTCTTTGTCGCTCGTTGCTCGCTCTCGCTTACACTGGAACGCCTCATACGTCATACTTTTTCGTGCATGCAGCCGGCTTCATCGAATTATAAGACGTTGTCACGACACGACACGACACGACACGTCACGTCACGATACGAAACGCAACGTCATAAGAAAATACTGATGGAATGGATTGTGCCTCTTTGTCGTTCGTTGCGCGCTCTCGCTTGCACTGGAACGACGCATACGTCACACTTTTTCGGGAATGCCGCCGGCTCCATCAATTTATAAGACGTTATCACGTCAAAATACCCAGGGTGAACGCCAGGGTAGTAAACTTTTAACCTTTTGCAGTTCAGACATTACACACAAAAATAGGTTTTCATAGTAGGTACGATTCCCAGAATGGTCTTTAAATCCACTACAATGGATATTATGTTGCTACCCTTGTCCGAATTAAAAAAAAATCCTTGATTGTATTAGGGTGTTAGCGTGAATCGGATATGTCTAATGCAATGGTCTAGGTACAGAATAATTTGATTGTTTTGTTCAAAAATTATTTGGTTGTTTGTTGTTAATTTAGTTTATTAAATAATATGTATTGTATCCAGTAAAAAATGTTTACAAAATAGCACTAGATCTGAGCGAAAATGTTTTTACCTATATTACCTGTGTTTTACTCTGTCTTTTTAAGTCTTCGTCTATGTATAATAATAGCTTATAGTGAAAAAACTGTTGGAAAACCAAATAAATAAATAAATTATATGAGTCGACCTGCCTACGACATTTGGATAACAACACTGCAACGCGTCAGTGACTAAAAAGCTAGAAGTAATAGTGTTCTGTGGTACAAGGTGACTACTTAAATAAATAAATAATAAATAATCTCACGCCTTTCATCCCCGAGGGGGTAGGCAGAAGTATTCCATTACTGGATATACCCACATTTCACGAGATACATTGGACCCCTAAACGTGATAGGTGGTGAGCCCATCGCCGGACCGGGTCTATTTACACATGTCGTAGAATTCATTCTGAGACCTGCGGGTTTCCTCACGATGTTTTCCTTCACCGTCGAGCTAGTGATAAATATGTACGTAAGTTTTGAAAAACTCATTGGTAGGGTAAACCGTCCAGTGAATGAACACTTAAGAGTTTTGTCAACTTTGAAAAATCTTTTCGGTGTGAAGCGATGGCGTTTTTATATTAATAACTACATGTATGGCATCCTTATCTATTCAACTAGAAACTAATTTATAGATTTTGAGATATCTTGTTGAATAATCGTTTTATGATTTTTTTTATGAAAAATGACCCAAAACACCAGTGAATGAACACAATTTCTAGTAAATGAACACAATAAAATCCAGTGAATGAACTAATATATTATTTTCTTTAAACCTATATAAAACAAGTATTTGTAACCTTTTTTTGTAACCTTATACACAAATCAATAGTTGTAAGGGAACATGTCTTTTCTACATAAAAATAATTATATATAAAAAAAACTTTTCTTCATACGTAGAATAAATACTTATTAAAGTTCAATGTTATACATCGGGCATGTAAGACCTAGATAAGGTTCGTGCTATATCTGAAAAGAGAGAACCGTCTGAAGTAAAACACCTAAAGAGCGTTTTCAAAAAGTGTTCGTGATTTCTTAAGTTTGTGTCAAGTGTTGTGTGGTTTCTCTCAAGTAGCTCAACCTCTTACCATGTTGACTAGACTAGGAAAGATTAATCGTGGATATAAGAGGAAGCTCAAGTCACAGCATTCAACGAACTTTAAAAGACCTCTTACCTCGACTCAAATACTTGCGTACCTAGCTTGATTACAGGTTACTGTTTATACTCAATGCGACCGCCTTTAACTACGCGTTGAGTGCTATTTTACTCCAGAGGGAGAGTCACTACGAGAAAAGCGTCCTATTGAGAATGCAAGAAAGCTGCTTACATCGGTGGGGCGTAAAATCTGACTTAAAATCGCCGAACGGCAGACTCGTGCGATGGGCTATGCACCTTCAGACTTTTGATTTACAATTAGAATATACTCCTGATTCTCCTAGTAATGACATCGCTGCTACGCTCAGCCTTTAGTCTTGTGCTATAGAAACTCAAGAAATTTGTGGAGTATGCACGGTAATCCTCGATACATCTTGATGGAAAGCAGTAAGTCTCCGAGAGTCGTATCTGGCTGACCCAGAAGTGACGAAGATAATGAAGGATAGGTCCGGAAGGGACTATCATATGAGTAATGGGATAATATACCGTTACGATTAAACCCAAGAACGTAGATCGTTGTACCAAAAACATTGAATAGATTTATTGGGTATGCGATGCTATGTGATTTGACTGAATAACTAAAGACTTGCACAAAAAGCGAGTACTAAATCAGCCATTTGAGGGCATAGCTGTCGATCTCTTCCCTCCGGCCTTTACCTAAACGTGAAAAACGAGTTTTGATTATAGAGGACAATGATAGTAAATGGGTAAAGCTGTTTGCTGTCTAAGAAGTATTCTTATGTTGTGGGGTCTCGGATAATAGGCACAGTGCGTAGCAAATTTCCTGCAACATGTAATGTTTGGTTTAAGAGTGAAGCAAAACCTGGTCCTCTTTATCGCCCAGAAGCTAATACGTTTGAAAGAAACAACCGTGACCTGAAGGCTCAATTAGATATACTGTTGGGGAATTAAGACACTCACTGGGCAGAGGTTTTGCCCTTCATAAGATTCGCCTTGAATAGCTGTGGCCAAGTCAACGAAGCATTCGCCCGCTTATCCCACATTGGCGAGAGAGTTACGGTCACCACTTCGCTATTCAAAGTGATCACTTCGTTCAAAGTGATCTCCGAGGTACAGCTGTAGCAGGAAGTCATATATCTACCCTAGATCAATCCTTATTTGCTTAAGCTTGCTGACACTCTTGAGTACTGGTAAAGAGAATATTGAACATCAACAAGACAAAAGAAATGTTAGTAAAGACAAAATTCGGCAAGAGGCAGAAGACTTGCAGCCTGGAGACTTGGTCTATCTACTTAGTCATATTCCAAGCAGCTAAACGGAGTCAGCTCAAAGCTTGCTCCACAAAGCAACGGTCCCCATGTTATTTCTAAGAAAGTCAGCCAATAGATGAGCAACTAGACCAAATACTTAACTATTTAACACGAAATAATATCCGACCAGTACTAAAATTTCCATAGTCCATTCACTAGATTATTTATACCAATGAATGAACACCTGTGTTCCAATACTGGCGTATAGATTCAGAATCATTTCTTATACAGATTCTCCAAAAAGTACTTTATTGTCATAAGTAAAAGACGCATTAAATCCAAAAGTACAAAATCTTGTGACCCCAGTGAATGAACAGGGTGTTCATTTACTAGATTTTGATATTTTCACAAACCAGTAATGGAACACACAAATATACCCCATAAACTATTAAATTGAACCCATAATAAAATCAGACATTCAATTTCAAGTAATATTCTTGTCAAAAAACAACAAATTTTCAAGTTTTAGTTCCGTTTAACAGAAGAAAATAATCACTAAAATTGTACTTTCTTAATTCCGAACGTAAGGTTTTCATACAAAAAATCACACACGAAAAAATGAACTTTTCAAAGGTCGGCCGTGCTTAAGCTGGATTGTAAAAATTGCAGATACAGATGCCATTATTTAAAAAAATGTGTTGCAAATAAGAAAAAAAATACGGTGTTTAGTAGGAATGCTCCGTTTTCTTATTTTTAGTAAAAAAAGTGATTTGGTTCATTCATTGGGGGGTGTTCATTCACTGGACGGTTTACCCTACATGCCAGGATTCGAACCCGAGCCTCACTGATTTTCGGCCGGCTCTTTAACCGTCCGGGCTATCACTGCTGACTACTTAGGACTTGCTTAGGACTCTGAACTATTCTCTATTCCGAGCAAAGGAAACCAGATTTGCAGCCAACTCTATGATAGGAATTATAGAGCGCCATCTATTAGAATTTTTAGGAACGTGGCCTGGAAAGTCCCTCATTAGTGTAAGGAGATGGGGAGAAGTATTAATTTAGGAATTTGAAAGTCGTTTTCTCCAAGTTCTCAAGTTATGTTACTTTAAATAATTGCTCTATGTTATTTTACGTCTTTATCATGTGTACAAACCAAATCTCCCATTTTCTAGCCAACGGTTCGGTCTCTACGAGGTGAACTACAATAGCCCGCAGCGCACGCGCACGCCTCGCAAGTCTGCGTTCGTGTACAAGGAGATCGTGCGCTCGCGCGCGCTCGACCCCCACTACGAGCCCGACACCACTGTCATGACCATCGACGAGGGGCACTGAATATTATATTAAGAAATGCTGTTTCGTTTATTTGAAAATAAAAACAATGTATTAAAATAAAAATAAATAACAATAAAATTATGAAGTTAAACAAAAATATATGAAGTGAAACAATGAAACTTGCATTTAACCTGTGGGTGGGAACCCACATGAAATTACTAAAGAATATACCTACTGATGAAACGTGAGTTTTCCAGAAATGAAATAGTTACCTCTGCCTACCCCCTCGGGGATAAAAAGCGTGAGATTTATTTATTTACCTTTACATTTGTTGCTCTATAGCAATTACAGCCGAAGCCAAAGCACCACAAAATGCAACAACTTTACAAAATAACAGTATCTACTTATTATTATTTATTTATTAATTCATTTTTTGCAATTCCTATTTATGATTAGACCCTTAACCATCACCCCCGTTTTGTATGTTACACTCATTGTGTGACTTTAAATAAAATAAAAAATTTGAACAAGTAGAGTATCAATCGGAACTTTTGATTTTTCATTTATAAAGTACTAAAGGTTCGGCGCGCTTTCACCCGTTCCTTTAGGAATACGGGAATAAAATATAGCCTATGTTGCTCAGGGATATTGTAGCTTTCAATTGGTGCAAGAATTTTTAAAATCGGTCCATTAGTTTTCGAGTACAAACATACAAAAATACAAATCTTTCCTCTTTATAATATTAGTGTAGACAAGCGGTTACCCGCGCGGATACTATTTAGTCCCGTTCCTGTGAGAATTTACAAATATCTGTTTATGAAACCTTTGTCCAAAATTTCATTCTTTTAGACCCAGCGGTTTCGGCTGTGCGTTGATCGTACAGTCAATCTGTATTTCCGAGTTCATATGACCTACAAACAAGCCTTTAAGGATCAAGTGAACAGGCATCTTCTGGGCAAGCAAGCGCAAGGCTAGTCTGGGGTCAAGAGTAAGCCCATCATTAATAAAAAAAAGTCAGACAGTTTTTCTTTTGTATGTATACTACCTGTTCCGCGCGATTTCACCCCCGTAGTTCCCGTTCAAGTGGAAATACTTGAATAAAATATAGCCTATGTTAGCTTAGCTTTCCATTGGTGAAAGAATTTTTAAAATCGGTCCAGTAGTTTTTGAGTTTACCTATTTGTAACCAACAATATATAAATACAAATCCTTTCCTCTTTTTCATATTATGTAGATTTAGATAGATCTATATTTTAGGCACAAAATAAAGAATTACCAATTTCCCGCCCTTTACGCACAAATTCAATAAAATTTTAATACCTATATGAAAAATAAATAATGTCACGCCTTTTATCCCTGAGGGGGTAAGCCGAGGTATTCCATTTCCGGAAATATCCACGATTCACCAGTATTTCTTTGGATACCTAAACGCGATAGCTGGTGAGCCCATCGTCAGACCAGGGGGCCAATTCTACTAAATGACAGCGGTGATAGTTGTATGACAATTACATGATTGTGGTCACTCAATGGTGATATTATGTCAAATTTTGACACTTTTCGTATTCTGTTATCTGTCAGTTTTCACAATCATTCAACT
The DNA here is from genome assembly GCA_963855545.1 of Ethmia dodecea. Taxonomy (NCBI): domain Eukaryota; kingdom Metazoa; phylum Arthropoda; class Insecta; order Lepidoptera; family Depressariidae; genus Ethmia; species Ethmia dodecea. The sequence goes on from OY979437.1 coordinate 4,679,447, forward strand.
ATTATATTTCTGCCTTCGTGTCCGAACCGACTCCTAAATTTACTTATAGATATATGTGTCTCTAGTGATCGTCATTCACACGGATTTCAAAGCTTAGTATTATTTTAAAAAATAAAAGCATTTTTCAGTCTGGCAACACATATGTCACCCGTTTCCGTCAAAGTCCGCCATATGTCATTACGTGTTTCCGTGTTCGTTGTTCACTACGGTAAATTTTACAAAATTGTTTTTTCAGGTTTTAAAAGACTTCAAGATGCTGAAATGGAAAAATGAAGACTTGCAGGAACTCCGTGAGGATATTGAAACGTTACTCAAGACATTAAAAGAGAGGACAGATGCTGATCAGCAGGATTTCGTGCGATAGAAATAATTGATGGGCTTGCACCATCCTCGTCGTCTAAGCTGTCGAGAGTCAGTCACAAGTTGTGTAGAAGATAACAAGAGATAGAAATGAGAGAATATCCAGACAAGGATAATTTTCTGAAAATAACACGAACTGCTTCACATAAATTCACATGTTACACAACTGTCTACAAGAGGTTGTCGAATTGCATTCTCACTTCTGCTAATTGGGTGCTACGCATTGCCTGCAGGGCTCCAGCACTCACCCTTGACACCTCGATCACGCGTTACGCACTGCCTTAGGGGTTGTTGCTATCGCTGATCAGAGCACTATAGCTCTTCCTGCTGCGGAGTTAACCTCGTTAACATCACAGTTCAGGAGGTAGGGTTAGCCTAAGGGGCCTCGTCCCTACGGCGACACTCTGACCGACATTTTGAATCATGGATCTGTATCACTATTACTGGAGCCACAGTTCAACAGGTAGTGTTAACCCAAGGGACATCGTCCCTAGGGCGACACTGACCGAAATCCTGCATCAGGTAGCTGTATCACCATCACTGGAGTCACAGCTGAAAAGATAAAGTTAGCCTAAGGGGCATCGTCCCTAAGGCGACACTTTGACGCAACTTCTGCGTCATGGAGCCGAATCATAATTACTGGAGCTGCATGAAGACGAAACTAAACTAAAAAGTTGCCTACAAGTTGAAACTGACTATGTATGTACCTACTTGGTTAATAAGTTTGAGTATGTGGCGGTTATAACTAAGCTGTTTTACTCATTATGTATACTGTACTTCCATTAGGAGTATGGTGAGAGATTCTGTAAAGGCAGGATGTTATTTTGCTGATGCTGGAAACAACAATTATTATTTCGGAAAAATACAATCTCACGCCTTCTATCCGCGATGGGGTAGGTAAAGGTATTCGATTTCTGGATATACTTACCCACTTTTCACGAGATATTCTTTGGACCCTTATTTATTTTGAAAATAAATAAAATATTAATAATAATATATATATAAATATAGGTATGTAGATGTCTAGAAGTCGAAACAAAATACTTATGTAATATTGCAAAATCCTTAAGTGCATTATTTCAAGGATTAACAGCTGCTGTGAAACAATACAGGCCCGGTGCTGGCTAATGTTTTAAAGACAGCGAAAGAAACTATCCTTGAGGCAAAGGACAAAGACAAGAAAAAAGAGCAGTGATAGCCCGGACGGTTAAAGAGCCGGCCGAAAATCAGTGAGGCTCGGGTTCGAATCCTGGCATGTACCAATGAGTTTTTCAAAAAACTTACGTACATATTTATCACTAGCTCGACGGTGAAGGAAAACATCGTGAGGAAACCCGCAGGTCTTAGAATTAATTCTGAGACATGTGTAAATAGACCCGGTCCGGCGATGGGCTCACCACCTATCACGTTTAGGGGTCCAATATATCTCGTGAAATGTGGGTATATCCAGTAATGGAATACCTCTGCCTACCCCCTCGGGGATGAAAGGCGTGAGATTATTTATTATTATTTATTTTATTTTTATAAAACAAATAAAATAAGCAAAAACAGCTAAGAATTGCGACATCAGACACCACAACAGATGATCTTCAAAGTAAGATTCATCAACAACAAACCCAAATCAGATACTTTAAACTGAAGGGGCCCGCCTCCACAGCCACAGCAGATGAGACTACAAGTTGAGTGGCAGCTGGTGGGCAAAGACCTCAGCAGCAGCAGACAAATACACAAAAATCATCGCTAAGGGTCAATTTATCACTGTGGAGGACTTTAACTATTCATTATAACTGGAGGAAAACACTCAGGATAAAGTGAATCTGTCTTACATTTCGGGATACAGCATTCCTTTAGGAAAGGCTCCGAAACAATGACTGAATATAGGTATATAATCAATCAGGTAATTCATACAATAACCAGATGCATACCATACCTACAGAGATCTTGAGACTCTTAGAATGTGAAGGAATCTCACGTTGTGGTCCACATTCTAATCAATTTATTTCTAAGGTATTTCTAGTACATAGCAAAACCAAATAACTTTTTCAAAGTCATAATGACCCCAAAAAATTAAAAAAATAAATAAATACATACAAAACCATTTCAAGTTGGAAGATGTAAGATCTATCATTAGTTTAATGAATCCAGTGGTGTCCAGCATTTATTTAAAGGTTACATATTTCTTAGTAGGTAACTACTTATTCATGAAGATGACATACAACAAAATCTTAGATTTGTTTTTTGGGATGGTTTGTATTATATTAATTAATGTTCACCCATTGGACCTGAACACAGTACAGTATCTGGTAATCAAGTTAATAACACAAGCAAGATTTGCAAATTTTTAGGATTCTTAAAATTCTGATGGATTTTCTATAAGAATGTTTGACTCAAGAAAATTATTAGGTATATTAAAATCTTTGATTATTAAATAATCAACATTAAAATATAAATTAATTTTGTTCAAACAACTATTACGACATTGTTAGACAAGAGTGATTGTTAAAATTTTTGCTACCCTTACAACAGCATACCCAGCCATTTAGTACGACTGGCTGTTGGGACATCAGAAATATTGGGCGATCGAAATATCTTGCATTATTTAAATAATGGTGATAATGATAACGGTAAGGTGAGAATATAATCGAATAAGATCAATACAGTCTCGTAATTAACAAAATGCTAAAGGAGAGTACAATATAGAAGAAACTAACATAATTACCTGGAAGTAATGGCGATAGCGTTTTTTGAGTTCTTTTTCAGAAGAGCAAAGACTATCATCATTCTGAAATACTTTTTCGAATAAATAAGACAACTGCTGAATTAGACAAATAATATGGGTATTACTCAATTTGCTCACTTACGCTTACGTACGACCATGGATGCAGTAGGTATATTTGTATACATTCCTGCTTATGACGTACTTATAGTAGGAATATCTCTAGAGAAGAAATCTTGTTCTTCATTTCTCAGTTGCGAATAAAATTAAAAGATATGAATATGAATATATACATATATCTACAAATAAAAACTACTGTTTACATGCAATAGTTAGAATTTAAAAATGAGTATATTTTCAAATATGCTTGCATCATATATTACCTCTAAAGAAAATTACAAGGAATCTAGAAAGCTTTATGTTAATGCAAAAAAGGATTTTAGCTGAGTATAAATACTTTGGAACAATCAACAATTTATTTATTTGCAAGAACCTAGATTAAACCTGTTACAGGTATTTTTATTGGTTTATTAATGGATTTGCAGTAGTATTCGCACAGTTGTAAGACTCATTCTAAGAATAGGAAAAATATTGGGTATTGATAGTGTTAGATAAAATTGTTTTGATCTAAGTTGATAGTCCAAGAGGAATTTTGATGTACCAAAATTTCCTCGATTTCCAATGTTTTGGCCCCACTAAACTATTGGTTTACCCTTTCAGGAACCTACACTCTCTACCTATACAAGCAGCTTACTCTGGTGGCAGGGAGACGCCAGGCAGGCATGTATGTACATCCAGGTATTGTAAAAGTGTTCTGTGTTTCAGAGTATTGACATTTGTGAAAGCAATTTGATCCTGTAATGTATATACTGGTAATATTTTTTTAAAAAAATATATTAAAAACATAATTATATTATTTGTACCTACAGTATTGTAATATCTGTGCCTAGGTATACCTAAACCGTTAGTGGTTATATTCTCTTTGGGTATACCTGTATGTTGAAACTTCTGTCTAGGATATCAGTATGAAATTTTTCGCCATTTCTAAATTCAGTTAACAATTTGTGCCACACCAAACTCAGGCAGATCGGCCCTTCGTTTTATAAATTAAGAAGTTAAGTCACTATTACGATGAATGTGAAAATTTTACAATTGATGACAATTATGACCTAATGTGTCTAAATGCCATACTATAGGGATCTTTTTTTTTGTGTTCGGACCATCTGAAGAGAATGTTTCATAAAGAATAAGTAAGTATATTATTATAACCATAATAAATATTGGTACAGTTCTTTACCTACAGTGTTAGCTACTGGACATTGGGTTCACTCCTACTCTGTCTTCTATATATGATAACATAAATAATATTGATATTAACACACAAAATATATTTAGCACTATAGTGTGCACGATAGAAAAGAGCATAATTTTCATCAAATCTCTGATTTGAAGTTTGAAATAGTTTTTAAAGTAATGTTTGCACAACTTTAATAAAATCCAGAAAGAATAAAAACTGCTAAAAAAGTTTTCAGAATAATTGGGATTCTGCCTGTCTAAATCAAGTTCAATCCTGAAATATGTCCACTGTCCAGCCTGCACCTTGCTCGATTAGTTATTGAAAAATTGACTAAAAATTTTCGTTCCAGTAATACTTCTTTGTTCCAAAGCTTCATAAAACTTTATTCAGAAAATATTCAACACAAACTTAGAGTAGTTAGATAGCTCAAAACAATACTAGCTGATTGAGGGATTTATATGTATTTATGTAGGCTGCAACACTTGCTACCCAAAATGTAGGCTTATAAGAAAAAGGCTCTATAATAGACCCAATAGCTAAAAGAAAGATGATTTGCTAAATTCGTAAGGTTTCATTTGGTTGTAGATATATCTCTAGGTTGTTTACACCTTTTCATAGTTATCTTACACCTATTTACCCGACTGCGCAGGGTACTTTTAATGTGTTTATTTTATTATTATTGTAGTACATACAGTGTAAGAGTTACTGATTATTTATTATTCTTTAAGATACCTGTTATCTATCCAAAACCTAGCAAGTACCTTCCTACTATATGGAAATAAAAAATATATTTACTTAGACAGGGAAGTATAATTTAGTAATATTATACTTTTTATTGTTTTATAAATAAAACAGCTTTGAACATCTATCTATAAGTAAATTTAGGACTCGGTTCGGACACGAAGGCAGAAATATAATTGATGGTCAAACGAACTTACCTTAAGTGAAGTTCGACCCATAATTATATGAGGCCTTCGTGTCCGAACCGAGTCCAGCCCTCCCAACCCTGGATCCAAAGTTTGGATCTACCCATAAAATATTAAACTTTGAACTTAAATGACATATGGCGGACTTTGACGGAAACGGGTGACATATGTGTTGCCAGACTGAAAAATGCTTTTATTTTTTAAAATAATACTAAGCTTTGAAATCCGTGTGAATGACGATCACTAGAGACACATATATCTATAAGTAAATTTAGGACTCGGTTCGGACACGAAGGCCTCATATAATTATGGGTCGAACTTCACATAAGGTAAGTTCGTTTGACCATCAATCATTGTTGACCACTTTTGGTATTCTACTATTCCTACCATGGAATGGCGCTGTCCAGTAATTGCTTTTTTTCCCTTATTTTAAGGCATTGGCAATTTAGCCATCAGCCCTAAACACGACACGAAATTCAGATTTTAGCTCTGCTTCAGAGTCTATGCACAAAAATACACAAGTTTCTTCAAAACTTATCGAAATGTCACATGTACCATAAATAAAATCAATCATCTAAAGATTTTAGTGCCGAAAACCCGAAATAAAACTAATGACACGCATGGTAGTAATAGTTATATATGGTAGGCAACATCTAACGTAGTCCATAGTCATTCCATTGTAATGCCACTATGATTTTAGTGGAATACAAATTAGATGTCATAGGCTGCGGTCCGTTTTGTGCAAATAGTAAATACGTTCGTAAGCACGCACACGACTGTTCAAAATGATTACGATTGTTAGCATGCAAACAATTTGAACAGGTTTTCGTTTGTCAAAAATGACAGTTCTTTTAATATTTAGGTTGATACTGTTCTGAAGTTAAATTCAGTCGTATTTGAGTCGTATAGTGTCCCCCGAAGCTTCACAATGTAATGCTTCTGTTAATATTAATGACGACATACCTAATTTTAATTAATCGATTACTTAACGAATATGAAAAAAGTTCGCGGGAAAAAAAACACCACGCACATTGAAGTTTGACAACTGTTTGACAGATCCGGAGACATTGCACTACCTCCTCGTTGTTAGCACTGTTTGCACCAATCGATCACGTCATCGATGACGTCACAATGCTCATGTCAGCGTACCACAGCGCAATTTTAACAGTTGTTTGCATGAATATAGCGCACACGAGCGCAGAAAGCGTAATTTGGACCGTACCAATAGTTGCCAGTTGCAGCATAATGGAATGATAGTTCGATGACAATGGCTGACATTTAGTGGAATTGGCCCCCAGGGTACGGTTACACATATCTCAAAATTAATTCTGTTTTACTTACGATATTTTTCTTTACCTACCGTCAAGCTATATTAGAAACATAGTAAGCTCCACAAGCCCCACATTACAGTGCTAAATAACAAACTTAGTCGATACGTATGTGTTAAAAATTGTTACAAGATTAATATCCATGCATTATGTCTCTTCCAATCTGCGGTATGGGCTTTTGCACTGTGGTAAAGCTGCAACAGCATATTGCCGTTGTTTCGGACCCAGAAAAAATGTGTTACTGCAAGTGCAATATTGTGTAATATTCATCAGAGAGTGAGTTGTGTACCGTGTTTTAGAATGTTAAAAACTCTTCCGTCGCTCTATATTTATGAAGCATGCTCATAATGTCAAACAGAATTTGGATCAAATAGAGACAAGACTTCCTAAAAATGCCCGAAACAAAATAGAGGTACGACCAAAATACAATACAAAATTAGAGTAGAGTTGAGGTACAATTCGATGTAAAGTTCATCTTTGTTTATCTCAGGCATTATTTTGTAGGGGCAATGGTCATTGGTCATTCCCCTTTATAGAGGCACATCATTCAAATCATTCATTCAATTTAACTGTTAAGATAACTTTATGATTATACTTACTACTACCAAATAGCCTGAAATAAATGTGATTTAATTTTTCTTGGCTCCAAAATTATATAATAAACTACGAGACGCTTTGAAGGAACTAAACTGCCGACTCTTCAATACTGAATTGTATAACTTATTGATATGGAAACACTAATAATTATAATATTAATGAATTTTTAAATGACAACTTGGAAATATTTTAATTGAATTACTTAAGTACATTGACAAAGAACAAATTATTGACATAATAAAATATCACTACTAGTACATCATAAAGGTCAAGCTGATATGTTATAATATGAACACCTGTATTGTTAGTATTGTATGTGTTATCCAAGAAAATAAATGTTTTTCTATTCTACTCTATTAATTTTATTTACCTGTAACCGCAATATAATAAATACCTAGATTTGATTTGATTTTGTTGAAAAACTCTTTGGAACATGCCAGTACATATTGGAACCCGAACCTCACGAATGAAAAGCGGACAATTTAACCTCTGGGCTATCGATGCTCATTTGACGATTATTTATATAAGATTAAAAAATATAGTAAAATTCATGAATTTTACTTAAATAGTACGTATGGTACTTACACAAACTTATTTCCTGTATTCCACTGTTTGTGTCCAAAAGAAAAGTTTAAAAGACGGAGGAGTAGCACGCACACCCTGAATACTTGAATTTCTTATTGCGCACTCGCTTTCGCTCGTGCGCACACAATATCGCCTTGTATATAATGGTCAACTTAGCACACTTGTATCATAATGTACTATTTGTTTCTTAGTATTCTGGCATTCTGCGTTGCCCTGGCGTCATCCAAGACAACCGGCAGGGAGCGGCAAGAAGTGCGCCATTTTCCGGATGGGTTCAAGTTTGGGACTGCTACCGCTTCCTACCAGGTAGAGGGCGCTTGGAACGAAGATGGTAAGCGAAAGCGCTTGGAACGAGGACAGTAAGGAGAGGGACATGGTAGAGACCTCTGTCCAGCAGTGGATTACCATAGGCTGGCGATAATGATAAATATTAAACGTTATTAATTTACAATAAATAAAAATATTTACTTACAACACAAAATATTTACTTGCAGGTAAATCGGAAAACATCTGGGATCATTTGACCCACACTGACCCCTGCTCTGTAAGGGACTGTTCTAATGGCGACATCGCTGATGACTCCTACCATCAGTACAAACGCGACGTTCAGATGATGAGAGAGCTGGGCATCGACTACTACAGGTTTTCGTTGTCTTGGAACCGCCTTCTACCTACTAGCTTCCCTGACAAAATCAATGAGGCAGGAGTACAATACTACAATAATTTGATAAACGAAATGCTTAAGTACAATATTGAGCCCATGATCACTCTCTATCACTGGGATTTACCGCAGAAACTGCAGGAAATGGGCGGATGGACTAACTCTCACATTGTCGACTGGTATGCAGACTACGCTCGCGTTGCCTTTGAACTATTCGGTGACAGAGTGAAGTACTGGATTACTTTCAATGAGCCAGACGTCGTTTGTTACTATGGATACGGTTCAAAGTAAGTTGCACCGAGACTAAACATTCAAGGAGTGGCCGAGTACATGTGCGCTACGAATCTACTTTTAGCTCACGCTAAAGCTTATCATATCTACGATAAGGAGTTTAAACCATCTCAAAGTGGGGAGATCGGTATCACTATTCATATTGAAAATTCCGAACCCGCCACTAAAAGCGACGCTGATATTGAAGCTGCTTTAGATTATCACTACTTCACGGTATGTTTAACTACAATATTGCCATTTAATTATGTACCTACAGTACCCGGAGTGACGCCAATCTTAATATGTTGTTTCAGTGGGAACAATACGCTCACCCAATATTTTCGAAAAATGGGGACTTCCCAGCACAAATGAAAGAGCGGATAGCCGCCAAGAGCGCCGCACAGGGATTCCCACGATCCAGACAACCTCAATTCTCTCGGGAGGAAATAGAATACGTCAAAGGAACTTCGGACTTCTTTGGTCTAAACCATTATTGTACATGTTTAGTGTACAGAAACGAGTCGGTATTGGGCTACTACGATTCTCCTTCATTTTATGATGACATGGAGGTAATAGAGTATTAACTTTTGGATGAATGGAAAAAAAGTGATTCTTACTTTACTATGGTAAATAACTTCATGATTAATCTTGGTATTTATATTATAAGGTAAACGCAGCTATCAACGACCCATCGAAAATCTGCAGGTATTGCCGACCCATTCAGCTTATTCTTATTTTTATCGGTTTGGAACTATTTGAGTCACAAGAGAGTATAATATACACACATGTTTGTATGTTTCCTAATTAATTTACTGGTGCTAGTGTACGTAGGTACACAGGAATGTGACCAAATACGTTAGTTTCTGTGAACGTAGCGAGTGCGCCTATCGTGTCATACTAACCCTTACTTCCTTAGTTAAGTACTCAAATTTTTTGCTTAAGATATTTTATATATAAATATTTACGTTAAGTATATTCTGAATAACACAACATATTCCTTTATTTTTATATTCCACATTTCGCAACTAAATTATTGTGTTTTAAGGGATTTTAAAAAGTATTTTTGAAATTTAAATAGAACGGCAATAGCTGCAGTGCATTTTAGTAATGCAGTCATTACCGACCCATGGATCGGCAATGGCTGAGAGGTTATTCTTTATTTTTTCCCTTTTTCGTTAATGCTTATAATAATTAAACAAGTTCTTATAACACCATTTCAATCTTAAGTATTCTAAAATTATAAGCATCTATTAGCGACATACACCATGTTATATTATAAACTTGTTTTTCCGCGATAAACTGCCACGCATTATTAAACATTTAGACGTGGGATACGAAAGAAACTAGTTAGAGTTTTCTTCGTATTTATATGAAAATGGTGTATTTTTTTATAGTTTAGGACTAAATCAATAAATTATTGTATTAAAACGGATGGGGAAATATATTACAATTAATATCGATTATTTTTCGTGGCTCGGTAAAAGATTTGTTAATTTTTTTATTTAACACTAATTAACGATCCATATGAATCGGTAATTGCAACAAAGAGAAGCTATCACCGATTCTATACCAATTAATTGGTATATTTGGATTTGGTATGTAATGTCTAAAAGTAAAGCTACTAATTTGTTTCATTATAATGATTTGATTCAATAAGTAAGGTTAGGTTTAATTTCATTTAATGTCATTAAATTTCATTTTCATTTCATATCCATAAAAAAATCTACTGAAGACTTGGCTGTATGTATAGTTCCCTTTGCCTACCCAGAATGGGTGAAGAAAACAAAAAAAACCTCTGCTTTTAATCTTTTACGGTTGGCGCGATTTTCCAAAAATGTTACTTGAGTTTATTGTATTTTTATTGTTTTATTAAACTGCTTCATTTTTCGCAACTGTATTGAAATAGTTATTAAGTACACGTGCGGAACCGTCATTGCAACTTGTTCCGACAGTCAACCCTCACCTTCGGCTGCGCTAAGCTTGGGAAGTTCGAAAAAAAATTACCTATAGGCTTTTTGTTTTTTTTTTCTTATTTTAAGGCATTGGAATTTTAGCCATCAGCACTAAACACGACACGAAATTCAAGATTTTTAGCTCTGCTTCAGAGTTATGCACAAAAATACATAAGTTTCTTCAAAACTTATCGAATTCACTTGGTTTTCAACAGTAAAGCGATAGTGCACTATTACTGAAGATTTTGAAGAGGCTTCTTGAGGTAATTCGAAAAAGTCCATCGCACGCATTTTATCGAATTTCCAATTCACTGCACACTATCACGGACATTGATCACATAATATACTATCACTATTATGAACTAAAGCCCAAAATATAGGTACGGCAAAACGAAAATTTTACAAAAAACATGACGTCCTTCTTCGGATTCCCGCCAAAAAGCCTCTAGGCTTTTTGGCAAATAAAAAAAAGGATTTCAGTTATTTTGAGAACGTGTAGGAACGTGTAGGTAGGTATTCTGTGAAAAAAAGTATGCTTTATTTACTTACGGTCGGTGTTAGATTCATAAAAATCTGTAATAGCTTCAAAGCGTTTCGGGTGGGTCGGTAATAGAAACAATTGACTTCAACAATCCTTTGATTATTTTTTCGATGAAAACATGATATTTATAAACAAGTGAAAATATAAATATAAAATATACTATCTATATATATAATAAAAATCTGGTGTGTTTGCAACCACTACCCTTAATTCTAATAATCAATTTCAAAACTTGCTTAAGGGGGTCGGTAATAGCTGCGTTTACCTTAGATTTTTTTAATAAATAAAAATATTAAGTAATCTCACGCGGGTTCGCATCTCATGGAGGTTTGAATGATGATGATCGAGTGGCTTACTACAGACTGTATCTTGACGCCATGCTGGATGCTATCGACGATGGCTCCAATATCAGGGCCTACACTGCGTGGAGCCTATTGGATAACTTTGAGTGGATGAAAGGATATACGTAAGTGTTACTGATTGTATACTCATCCTGCCATCGAATTAATAATATTTTTTCGAGAGTAGAACATTCATCATCAGGTGAATGAATTAAAAAGGGTATACAAATTATTAACAAACTGAACAACATTAAAAAAAATACCGCTGAGCTGTACAATTAGTAGGTAGGTATAAGGAGATGAGGAGGAGAATTATGTTACGAATTTTAAAGTCGTTTCCTTTAAGTTATTTAGTTTTGTCTCTTAAAATAACTGCTCTATTGTATTTGAAATCTTAATCATGTGCACTAACCAATACCTATAAAAATATCTTCCATTTTCTAGTCAACGATTTGGGCTATACGAAGTGAACTACAATGGCCCGAAGCGCACGCGCACGCCTCGCAAGTCCGCGTTCGTGTACAAGGAGATCGTGCGCTCGCGCGCGCTCGACCCCCACGAGCCCGACACCACCGTCATGACCATCGACGAGGGACACTGAATATTTTACAACGGAATGCTGTTTTGTTTGCTTCCCAATAAAATCTATATTTTGAAATGAAATATTTTTAACAGTTTATTTTTACCGTGACCTTTTTATTTCCCCGTGCCACATGTTTCTCCAACACATTTTACGAATTTAATTGAGATTACTACTATGCATTACTTATTATACGTTTAGAGACCTAAACCACACCCGTTTTTTGTTAAGGTATCGTCGTTGGTACAAGATAACTAAGGTCAATGTACTTAAGTAGAACATATTTGCAAATGCATCAATTATCCGAACACCCTGCATAATATGAAGCTACTAAGTATTTAAGTTAGCATAACTTAAACACTTAGTAGTAGGTAGGTACCTAAATGTGAAAAACATATTTTGTTGGCTTAATTACATATTATCATATCCCTTACAAAGGGCAATCCGTCCCAAAGAGCTGTGAGTAGTGAGGCAGTTCGGGCACAAATTTATACAAAGTTAACACTTTTACATCCAGTCAGGTTGACTGGGTGTAAAAGTTGTAAAAGTATAGTACCTACATGATATTTCTGAGATGAAGACGATTTTATTTTATTAAAATATATCGGTAGATAGTTCTAGAACCCCGGTTTTGCTTGTTCAGTAAAATATTCAGTTAAATGTACTGCTATTTATAATTATTATGTTGTATGTATTAGGTACTTACATTTGATGCTTTAATAAATTTTGAAAATACCATTAGATAGTTCTACTTACTTTCTGTCACGACACAATTAACAGACATCATTGAATTATACTTATCTATTGTGGCTTACTAGTTCTTGACGGATGTTCGCAAACGTTCGCCATTTTTTGTGACATTTCTAGTAGCTACTTCCTTAATTCCTCATTTATTAAATTATTCAACCTCTAGTTACCCGAAATCTATTTGTTTTATACTTTTCTTGTATAGGCAACTTTAATTCGTGCCGCCATCTAATAGATAAAGTCAAAGTCAAAGTCAAAAGTTTTTATTCAATGTAGGGACTTATAAGTCCTCTTATCGAAAGTCATTGCGACTCCACCGCTTCGGTATGTATTTTATTTATTTATTTATATGTTATGTATAGTTGATATAGACAGATAGAAAACTGTCTTTCCGCAAGTGCCTTGTTTGAGCATTACTTTGATTTCTGCCGCCTCTAGGCCGCCGATTATAGGCCAATAGGGCCTATTGAGAAGACCAGGGCAGGGCAGGCCCATCGCCCGAAATACATTACTCTTCTTTTTAGATTTTTTTACTATTACTGTAACGTCAAGTATATCTACTGGTATCAATATCGAAATGATTCACGAGCACTTGGTCACGTAGACTGAAATTTAATTTCAAAATTTTTAAGTAAAATACTTTTTTATAAACAAGCTTTTTTTCGAGTTAATCTTATCAGTCCTTTCATTTGATACCTATGTTGTAGGAGTGCATTAAAAATAACTAACTTAGTTAACTTAGTTAGTCCACTATATTGGGTGTCCCGCCATGTTGGATTTAGAATGACGTCACATAGCTATTAATGAATTGTCATCTAAATTAAACGTGTATACAAAATTTCAGATCAATCGGTTGAAGATAACTGTTTCAAAAATTAGTTGGAAGATTCCACCCGAATAAACATACATTGCAAGTTGAATAAAAGCTTGTAAAAAAAGTCTGAACTATAGAAACACAATGACATTAATAGTTTAACAGTAATATTTCTATTGACTCTTTGGCCGATGACAATTACACAATGACGACGATGATTTGATTGATAACAAATGACAAAAGTACATTGTTAATTTACACTAACATTATAACAAGGAAATATTTGTCTTTGTTGTACCTCGTACACAGAAAAAAAGGATTTCTTCATTTTAGTAAAACAAATATCTTGGAATATTTTTTTTGACTTAAAATATATCATCTAGATTCAAAAATATTGTGTCGAGTTAAAAATTCTGTTGATCTTACCTTGAAACATTTTTTTTCTCAAAATATGTTATTCAGTCAAGAATTGTAATCTTAGCTTAAAATATTTTTAATTTCTTCTAAGAGTATCAATGTGTCTTGCATCAATAATTTGTAATATTATTAAATAGAGTAATGTTTTCTTGTTTCAAGAAAAAATATTTCATTCCAAATAATGTACCTAGAAATATAATTCTTCGGTTAAGATATTTAGTACTTATTTCAAGAGCACACATTTGCCTTAAATTTAAGTTTCAATACTCTTAGCTAAAAATATTTTAAAATTCCTCTAAGAGGATCAATGCGTCTTGCATGAATAACTTGCAATATTATCAAAATCAAGTAATGTTTTCTCAGTTCAAGAAAAAATATTTCTTTCGAAATAATGTACCTAGAAATATAATTCTTCGGTTAAGATATTTACTACTTATTTCAAGAGAACACATTTGACTTAAATTTAAGTTTCAATACTCTTAGCTTCAAATATTTAGGAATTCCTTCCTCTAAGAGGATCAATCCGTCTTGCATCAATAACTTACAATCTTATCAAATCAAGTAATGTTTTTTCAGTACAAGAAAAAATATTTCATTCGAAATAATGTACCTAGAAATATAATTCTTCGGTTAAGATATTTACTACTTATTTCAAGAGAACACATTTGACTTAAATTTAAGTTTCAATACTCTCACCTTAAAATATTTAGGAATTTTTCTAAGAGGATCAATCCGTCTTGCATCAATAACTTACAATCTTATCAAATCAAGTAATGTTTTTTCAGTTCAAGAAAAAATATTTCGTTCGAAATAATGTACCTAGAAATATAATTCTTCGGTTAAGATATTTTACTACTTATTTCAAGAGAACACATTTGACTTAAATTTAAGTTTCAATACTCTCAGCTTAAAATATTTAGGAATTCCTCTAAGAGGATCAATCCGTCTTGCATCAATAACTTGCCATATTATTAAATTAAGTAATTTCTTAATCATAGAAATCGGGTAGTTTGAACTAAACAACATAATCTTGAATCAATAAACATGCTGCACATGGCTTAGTACAATATTTTCTTGAAATAAAATCAAACTCTATTAAATTAAGAAAAAAATACATAATTTGAAGTATTTATTGTACTGAAACGAAAAACATTATTACTTATGTAGCGTCACTACATAGAACGGGCCAATAGATGGCCGAGTTCTAAACCGCGCTATCGGAGTTTTCTAATGAGTTTGTATAAATACAACTGTCCAACATCAACCGTTGGACCGTGGTCCCCAGGCACGATCACCTCGCCTGGCGGAAGACCTTTACTTTTCACGATGAAGAAGCATTCCACCTCCGTTCCTCCATACTGGTGACCCTAGACACCTGGACATCAGCGCAACCTTCTGGAACACCTGGACTTCAGAAGCAGCATCGTATCGCCATCACTCATTACTCATCACTCCCCCAACAACCTTCACTCAAGATCAGCAGCAGCAGTGGCACAGCAAGCCAGAATCCGCCAAATCAGGTCCATACGCAGCCGACGCACCGTGCTACCTGGTCCTGCAGGCTCACCACTCACAGCGACGGCACTCGGGCCCACGCACAGTTCACCGCAGCCCACGTCCGGATCTTCAGCGGCTTATCACCCTCGCCGGCGTGGTAGTCTCTGCACACTGAACTACGGGCACTTCAACAGTCGCAGCAACCCGCTCAGTCTCGACTCACCGCAGACTTGGAGCAGCACTGGCACTTGCAAGCTACCTACGAAGCATCGACGCTGCATAAGAAATCGACCTCCGGTCTTGGAGGGGGAGTGATGTAGCGACACTACATAGAACGCGCCAATAGACGGCCAAGTTCTAAACCGCGCTATCGGAGTTTTCTAATGAGTTTGTATAAATACAACTGTCCGACATCAACCGTTGGACCACGGTCCCCAGGCACGATCACCTCCCCTGGCGGAAGATCTTCTCTTTTCACGATGGAGGAGCATTTCACCTCCGTTCCTCCATACCAATTAGTAAAGTATTTCTTGATCAAAGAATCTGGTAATTTTAAACCAAAGAAACATTAATTTCATTGAATACATTGAATTTACTTGGTCCAATGCTATAGTAATGTTGATCTAAAAAAACACAATCTTTAGGTTATTATTAGAATATTTGAATAAAGAAACTGATTCACTTCAGTTGACTACGCGTTTTTATTTTCAAGATTAAATATTTTTGCAATCTTGAATCAAGAAATACATTTCTTACACTAAGAGCTGACAATCATTTGTTAGAAAAAATTTTTTTTTGATATCCAAGATAATGCCTTTCTTAGATCAAATAAAATTTTTGTCCAGTTGTATGATTCTGTCTTGTTTTAAATAAATTTATTTAAGATAATGTTTAGCTGTTATCAAGAAAATATTTCTTTCGATGTCGATATCGACGTATCGATATTTACATCGACAAACCGTTAAGTAAATTTAAAGATAAAATATATAGTTAACTGTAGTATAGTTTTAATATGTAAATAGTTAAATGTATGTGTCTGTTCAGATGATCTGTAGCCCACACGTCTATTAGGGAGAGGACCATTTTCTTGGATGAAATAAATTTGCTTTGCGTGAAAAAGAACTAATTTATTCTAAGAAATCTGTTTTTTCCGTGTAAGAGTATGTTTGTTTGTAATGAATAGTCTCTGAAACTACTGGACCGATTTTAAAAAACTTTCAAAATTAAAAATAGCTTCCTAAAAGCAAGCTTCCAAAAAGTAGGAGCCACATTGTCGATAATTTTTTAACTGGAACTGGAGTTACACACAATCGCGGGGAACAGCAAAATTTACATATATTTTATTCATATATATTTACCTAGTACATCATCATCATCAGCCGGAAGACGTCCACTGTTGAACAAAGGCCTCCCCCATAGAACGCCATAACGAACGGCAACTTGCCGCTTGCATCCACCGGTTACCCGCGACCTTGACGATGTCGTCGGTCCACCTGGCGGGAGGCCTACCAACGCTGCGTCTTCCGGTTCGTGGTCGCCACTCGAACCTTTCTTCCCCATCGGTTATCGGTTCTTCGAGCGATGTGGCCTGCCCATTGCCACTTAAGCTTGCATATTCTGAGAGCTATGTCAGTGACCTTAGTTCTTCGGCGGATTTCCTCGTTCCGGATTCTATCGCGCAAAGAAACTCCGAGCATAGTTCTCTCCATGGCTCGTTGGGTGACTCTGAGCTTATATGTACATATATGCACCTAGTACATATATGTACCTAACTTAACTTACGTATTACAATTGGCATAGGTACCTACTATGATTTAAAACCCTACCTCTAATAGTTATAAACTGTAGCTGTTAATTATTCAATCTTTTTATTTAAATGCTGAAGAGAAGCTTTAGCCCTCTGCCAACACGGGCAACAAACGGAAAAAAAATACGACACGAACACTTATGTAAACAAGTAGGTATAGATTATTGCGAACTTGACAGCCCGATAAAGACCCCACTCGATTCTTGAAAGATAATACCTTTTGGTATTACATAAAGTTGTTTACAATATAAAAATCTGATAAGAATTAATCTTTTCTAAGTACCTTCCTTATACATCTAGAACCCCGGTTTTGCTTGTTCAGTAAAATATTCCGTTAAATGTACTGTGGTGACTTAATTGAGAAATCTACGGCATATACGCCATACAAATCTGCATAAATCTCACGCTGTTACCTCTCATGCTTTTTTGGTTAGCCTAATCATAGAAACATTATGAAAAAATCCAATGAGTTGTTTTGCCAAATTGTTCGTGGAAATCTTTTATAATCGAAAACTCTTAGCGTCCTCTGGCATCCATTAAAGGAGTCGAACTGGTCCTATTTATACCCGGCATCAAATAGTCAGTACTAATAAACATGGTCATCCTTGGACGAATCTCTAAAATTATATTCAAAATCAAGTTCCTTACTCATTTTAAACTGATTTCAATAAAGGAACGTTCTTAAGTTGACTCTTTTGTATAGGTATCTATATATTTTTATGAACAACTCTGGAGATAATATACTTACCACAGACCATTAAGCTAGATTAATGATCTGTGATACTTACCACCGATTTTAATAACAAGTTTTTTCTGAAGCGTACAGATCGACAACGAAACAAAATTTATGAAGTTTATTTATATTTAGGTTATGACGAGTATCTCTACATCAGGAATTTATTTATACCTAAAATTTCTACAGATAATTCTGTCCAATAAATATAGCGTGTTGGGCACAATCTTTACCTTCAACTGACTAGAGGTCGGATAGGCAACAAGATGCTGCGGAACTGTGGTATACTGTAAGTATAGCCGCGTATTCTGTTAAAACATACATATGGAAATTAGTTTGTTCAGTATCGACTACGTGTTAATTTTTTCCGAAAAATTAATTACCATTATTATTGACCGATATTTAAGAAAATTGGTTAGACACAACTAAAGTTCGGTTGCATCATATTTTTTTATGTTAATATACTAATTGGGGAGTATGACGAATTGCGATTTTTCTGTTACACGTTGTATATAATTTACGGAGGTAAGCGTATTTTTAGATTTAGTGTTTTTTACAGCATCCTCATAGCTTGCATAGTGTCTTCAGAATGCAAAGAGGTCCGCGGTTTGCGCCATGAGCCGCGGAAATTCCCGGATGGGTTCCGTTTCGGGACTGCCACCGCTTCTTATCAAGTTGAAGGCGCGTGGAACGAGGACGGTAAATGAAGCTTCTTTGATTAATCTTGCTAAATTAATTAGTTACAACACATAAATAAATCGCCGATATTCACAGGGAAATCCGAAAACATCTGGGATTATTTGACCCACACCGACCCTTGCTCTATAAAGGACTGTTCTAATGGCGATATCGCTGATGACTCCTACCACCAATACGAGCGCGACGTGGAAATGATGCGGCAGCTAGGCATCGACTACTACAGATTCTCGCTGTCCTGGACCCGTCTTATACCTACAAGCTTTCCCGACAAAATCAATGAGGCAGGAGTACAATACTACAACAATTTGATAAACGAAATGCTTAAGTACAACATTGAGCCCATGATCACGCTGTATCACTGGGACTTACCGCAGAAACTGCAGGAGATGGGCGGATGGACCAATCCTCACATTGTTGATTGGTACGCAGACTACGCTCGCGTCGCATTTGAATTGTTCGGTGACAGAGTGAAGTCCTGGATTACCATGAATGAGCCACACATCATTTGCTACCATGGATATGGTGGAACGAGTATGGCACCGAGACTAAACATTCAAGGAATGGCCGAGTATATGTGCGCTAAGAATTTGCTCTTAGCCCATGCTAAGGCTTATCATATTTATAATGACGAATTTAAACCGACTCAAGGTGGAGAAATTGGTATTACTTTGGACTCTTCTTGGTACGAGCCGGAATCTGAACAACATATTGAAGCAGCTGAAAACCACCACCAGTTTACAGTAAGTTTGTCTAACACGATTAGGTATTTAATAACCAAGATTACATAACTTGAACACCTTTGTCAAATTACGGGTAATCTTACCGTACCTTTGTAGGTTACAAATGTCATTATTATAAGCTTATAGATGTGTAATTTTTTAACTTGTTTTTAGTGGCAGCAATACGCACACCCAATTTTCTCAGACACCGGTGACTTCCACCCTGCCATGAAAGAAATGATCGCCGTTAAGAGCGCTGAGCAAGGTTTCGCAAGATCTAGGCAACCCCAATTCACACCAGAAGAAGTGCAATATGTAAAAGGAAGCTCAGATTTCTTTGGTCTTAACCATTACTCTTCTGTCATAGTATACAGGAATGAGTCTGTAGTCGGCCACTATGAAGTTCCATCATTTTTTGACGATTTGGGAATCATAAGCTACAAACGCCCCGAGTGGAAAATCGGTGAATCAGATTTTACCATGGTAAGACTAGTTGTAATCAATTTATTTCCCAAAATGGTGTAATTCTCATCTGTTAAACTCATCATAATGCTTCATTGCAGGCAGCTCCATGGGGTTTCTATAACCTTTTGACAAAAATAAGGAAAGAGTATAACAACCCCAAAATTTACATCACCGAGAACGGGTTCGCAACTTACGGCGGCTTAAACGACGAAGATCGCATAATGTACTACAGATTGTACCTGGATGCTTTGCTGGATGCTATTGAGGAAGGATCTGATATCAGGGCCTACACGGCTTGGAGCCTTATGGACAACTACGAATGGATGCAAGGATACTCGTGAGTTAATATATCTATGGTGAAATTTTATTCGTTTAGTACATTTTGGTCATAGGTATTCATTGCACATAGCTTGAAACTACTTTTTTGCTGCGGGCTACACCGAGCGCTTACTTAATTACATTTTCGTATGTATATAATATTTTTAATAATAAGTACACATTTTCTCTAGCGAGCGGTTCGGGTTGTACGAGGTGAACTACAATAGCCCGAAGCGCACGCGCACGCCGCGCAAGTCCGCGTTTGTGTACAAGGAGATCGTGCGCTCGCGCACGCTCGACCCCCACTACGAGCCCGACACCACCGTCATGACAATCGACGAGGGACATTAAAATTTATCATAAATGTATTAAATCTAAACCAAAATTAATAAACTAAGCAACCAGAACATTTTTTTAGTTTTTAATTACCTTATATTTTTATAGGTTTGAATGTGTCAACCCAGACCCATATCTCGTGCCAACAAAATAATGTGTGATAAATTGGTAATGATAAGTGGATAAATGACTTCCCTTTTTAGGCTCATCTTGTAAACCATAAATAAACTACTACAGTTGGTAGAGGCCAATAAATGGCGTCATTTGAAGCGGTAGCTGTACCCTACCCTATACCCTACTACTGTTTGAATGCCTACAGGCCTTACAATTGGTTCTGTCTGAGCCAGGTCCGGCCATGGACTCACTAAGTGTCACGTTTATAGTCGGAAACACACAGTAGTGAAAAGTGGGTATTTTCCAAAATACCTCTGTCAACACCCCACACCAAACATACTAGTGAGCGCCGAGTGATATCTGCCCGCGAGGAAACCTATTTTTCCATTTTCTCGTCTTATTTTCGAACACTTTTCTTAGCGGATGCCCGCTTCGTCACTGATAATAACATACCTGCCTAATTTCCTGATATTATGCCTATTTTGGTAATTTTCTCATGAGTAAGACATCCGGTGGTATTTCGCTTTTATATTACTTAATGTATTTAAAAAATCTGCTATAACCACAGCAAAGTACACATAATATAACCACACTAAAGAGTAAAAAAACCGACTTCAATATTCAACCTATACCTATGGTTTTCTCATGGATGCCGTTGTCAGAATTGGACTAAATTAAAATGGGGCCAATCTGGAAGCACCAGCTTTCAAATAAAAAAGAATCATCCAAATCGGTTAACCCAGTCGAAAGTTTTGAGGTAACAAACATACAAAAAATACAGACGAATTGATAACCTCCTCCTTTTTGAAGTCGGTTAAAAAGTGTATTACGCAGTGTACATTAAGCCACCCATCGATTCTTTTGTCGGCGTAAAAATTGCCGCAAATCTTATTACGTCGCCAGTCCTTTTTGCTAAAATGAGAAAATGGCATGTAACGGGTTAAAAGGTTAAAACGCTGTTATTGGAAAAATTTACGTCGATAAGTGAACTAAGTACATTGTACATTCTGTAAAATAATGAAAAAGTAAAAGATGAACTAATAAATAATAGTTCTCAGCTAAACTCGACCCGGCTACCATTCGCTACTTGACATGAGTGACAATTCACTCAGAGTTCAATCCCCCGGGGGGGAGGGGACCCAGCGATTTACGTTCTTTCGATATGACGTTAAAAAGAGCTATTCTTGAGTTTGTTGCTGATTCTTTTCGGGGTACTACATTTGAACCAGTAACTCTTCGGAGAAGATAAAGGAGAAGATAGGCTGCTTTACATTCACTCAAACAACAGAGTATATAATATTAGTACTAAACTTCACAAACGAGTTTAGGAGTCCCTTATTATTAGACTATTTTCTTTTCTTGTGTATATTTTTAGCTACACAAATAAACTATTAGAATTTGTACATTTCCATACCATACATGCAGTGCCATCTCAATTTTGAGACAGATGTGCTGTTGTCGACTGAGAAATGTAATCGAGTGAATGAGAATAGGGGAGGTCGTAGCCAAGTGGTTTTGTATATTGTAAACGCTAGTGGAATAGAATGATGAATTCAGGGGATTGACATAAGCATTCATGCGCGCTCCATTAAACCGCGACGAAGCATCGTAAAATTGTCGCAACACCTAAAAGTTTAGGCACAAACACGTAGGTATTTCTACATAGTCTTACTACGATTAAGCTAATGCATAAATGGAATGGCGCTACTTATAATAACTTCTAAAAAATTGAGACAGTCTTCTCGTTTTGTACCATCGAATTTGGCAAACTAGGTAATTAATATCTGTGTTCGCACTCAGCCACTTGTAATACATATTCGTGCCTTAATTACCGAGTTCCAGTGCCGATGCTAAAATGACGCACTCCTAGTAGCGCCACCACAGAGCGC
Organism: Ethmia dodecea; assembly: GCA_963855545.1. Classification (NCBI taxonomy): domain Eukaryota; kingdom Metazoa; phylum Arthropoda; class Insecta; order Lepidoptera; family Depressariidae; genus Ethmia; species Ethmia dodecea. The sequence goes on from OY979437.1 coordinate 4,702,156, forward strand.
CACAAACTGATCCTTATTTCATTGAAAGTAGGTACAGTCAACAAAGTTGTTAGTGTTACATGGCCAAAAATTAAGATTCACTTTTCTCTTAAACCAAAAAATACTATAAATACATTTAAGTATTTATAGTATTTTTTGGTAAATTATAGGGATCAAAGATACATTAATCAATAAGATTTATTTATGACTTCCCCAGAAAAATGAATTCTTAGTTACTGGCCATGTAACCCTAACAACTTTGTTGACTGTACCTACTGCTCAAATCTCATGGAATTTTGTCACTTTCAACAAACAGTGACAGTGGTGATTAATAAGCAAGGATCCAACAGCGTGGCGCTCCCAGGATAATACTTACACATTAAAATAGGTACCGACCTACCTATAGGTACCTACTCAATTGAGGGGTATGGGCATTCTCCGTAAAATTCATGACGTTTTGAACTATTGAATTGCACTATATAAACAGTACCTACCTACTTTAGATACACAGCTCGTCCTACAGTGAAACATGCAGAATGAGACACCAAGCAAGTAGTTATATCCTTGCTCTGAGCACAATAAAAACTTGTAATAAACGTGTTGATATTACACAAAATTGGTCGCGGGAGCCAGTGAGCGAAGTCACAACCTTTGATTGTAAGGAATACTACCGACAGCCAATAAATACACTAGTCAATAGCAATACTAACAGTTTCAATAACCACCCATTATAGTTTAAAGTACTTACCTACCTACATAATATAGTTTCGATTAAGCGAAAACATCCAATCTCTCCTCCATCCCTTGCCACAGCCCAGTTTTAAAAGAACTACCTCATCCCTTCCTGGTTTTTTAAGTGTACCTACATACATACAGACATAGTTTGGAAATAGAGCGCCAGAGATCTTCTTACACTGGATCTGACCTGCGGCATTTTCATTTCAATTTAGCTCACCTACGAGCGTTCTTAGGAATTTACGTTGCTTTTATCGGATATTTACTTAGTGCAAAATTGCTCGTTTATTGTTTCATTGTTTACAGATAGCTTTCTATGTATTAGGATTTCAGCAAAATAAATGATTATTGGATACATGATTCATAATAGAGTGTCGTATGTAGAGTATTCCTGGATGCTGTTATATTCACTTTACGATGCTTCCCTTTACCTTTGATTTAGAGTGAAATACTTTAAACAAACACTAATATTTTACCCTTATCGGATGCGTTTCAGACGTAGGTAAGAGATAGGGTTTTTTACTAGCTCTTCTGCTTTCTGCAAGGTCTTACCTAATCGTCCTTCTATTATAGACACAGTTTTTCGGACAAATCATTAACATCAAGTTTCCACATAACCCGAAAGATAAAAACAGATTAACTCGTAGGCAACAACTCGGTACCTATCCTACCTACCATAAGTACCTATCTTCAATATTTCATTTAAAATTTTCAATCCAAGCATCGGAGCGCAGAACAAACACCTCTGGGTACCTAGATGGAAAACATTTTTTTGGCAGTCTACCTTTTATAACTGTGCCAAATTATTAAAAAACTTTGGCTGGAAGTTAAAGTGGATCGTTGCATTCACTTTCTGATGACGAAGTGAGGGCTATTGTTTGAAGGGGTCGGTCCTCACCGCGTCGTAGTAGATGCTTGTAGTCCACTTTACATAAAGAGCATAGCCTGAAAGCCACTTTATCCGAGAATGCCCTGTGAATTTTAAGAAAAATTTACGGAACTAGTCCTTAAATTTTACAAGGCACACACCTGATTAAATTTAACCCATTCTTTTCTCCACTTAAACACACATCAGCTCGGAAAAGAATCAGTACCGCCTCAAGTCGTACCGTGTATGAAATTTCTTTTAATTGGGTTGGGATACCTACTATCTAAGTTTTAAGTTTATGTATAGTTGTTATTATTGTTTAATCTGTTGACAGACCTGTTTAATTTATTTATTCATTTACCAACTTACACTAACAGTAGACAAACCACACATGTAAGTTACAGGCAATATACATTATTCAGTGAGAGTGCTGCGAGTAGCAGTCAACTCTAGGTAGCGATATGCTGTAGATAGGAATCTCGGTTCGGTGTGAAAAAATATATCAAGAGATTGATCGTGCTGTAAGATGTTGTTTATATGTGTGAGTGCCAAGTAGATATAAGGGACTATTATTAAGGGAGATTGTCTTTAAATTAGGTATATCAAATAGCGGTCGGTTAATGTATCTACCTATACATGTACGTATTATGACTCTAACGATGCCGTGTCTGTACATGAAATATTTTTTGAAAATTTTAGCGGTAGTGTAGCTATCGATGTAGATACCAAAAAACCAAATTTTTGTCTGTCTGTCTGTGCCCGCATCAAGCAAAAAGTAGTGGACGGATTTTGATGGAAATGACTGAGTATGGAGATAACTGAGTACCCGGGACATTGGGAATCTAATGAATTGGGTATGCCAACTATCAGATCTATACTCTTTTCTGCTTTACTGCTATTTTCTTTTTCATTGATAATGTCTTGGTCATCTTTTTGATATTTGTTTAATACAAATGGCAATATAATTTTGTATTATTATTAGAAGGATGAAATAATTAACAGTTATAAAATTAAGAAGCTGAGAAAAAATATTTTCAGAAGATCATGTTGAAACTGAAATTACAAAGCTTGAAACCTAATACATACCTATTAAGAACAATACCAATGTCAAACAGAAGAAATCCACGTACCAAGTTCAGCCATCCTTCACACAAACTAGTCCGAAAAGACAGACGACACATAGAAACTTGAAATATGGTATGTAGGCGTCTTATATGTCATAGGCAACCACTATGAAGGGGTTTTTTGAAAGTTCCACGGGAATGAGAATACACTGGATCCAAGCGGACACCTGCTAATCCTACTAATATTATAAACGCGAAAGTTTGTATGGATGTCTGGATATCTGGATGTCTGGATGGATGTTTGTTCCTCTTTCACACAAAAACTACCGAACAGATTTTGATGAAACTTTACAGTTATATAGCTTATACATCAGAATAACACATAGGCTATATTTTATACCCGTATTCCCACGGGAACGGGAACTACGCGGGTGAAACCGCGGGGCGCTGCTAGTAAATAAATAAACTCCTAATCACTATCGTTACGACATTTCGCACGGCACAAGCTCGCGGGCCGAGGCGTTGACGATCAGTTAATATGTGTGCCATAAACTTAACCTTAATCTTTACGCTCCCTAAACAAAGATAAAAGCTATTACTCTATGACTACCAACTGTAAGTTAGTAACTATTCATATATAACACTCACGCAAAATAACTTCTAACGCCGGGATTCGACATAATATACCTGACCCACAAATGCTTTGATTCATAATCTTAAGCAAAACACAACTTGTTTACTCGAGCCCGCAAAACACCCAATGTTCCGCTCCTTGTAAACAGATTATACGCTGACAAATATTCGCCAGTTCTATCCTTCCCTTCGCAAATAGATAACCATAATAACGAAATATCTTTAATGCAATTAATAACATGGAAATTCGTATCACAATAATACGGCCATTAGCGGATGTATAAGCTAATACATCGTGCAAGGGCTCCTTCACTCTGCATTAGTTTTGTGGATGATAGCGAGCCGTCAATGTATAATTTACTCGACGGAAATCAGCGCTGGACGCGAGCCAACACGGCTGGAAGATAGTCTATCTGAGACATGCAAACAATCCCTCTCTGGATAACTGACACAGATACTAACAATGTATCAAGAATAATCATTCTATCCTACAAATCTTCGATCTACAAATCTTGGAATTTGGACATAATGCAGAGGATGATTTACAATAAATGGAGATGCTGATGATCTAGGCGTTTGCTAGCAGAGCAATGGTATTCATCATTCAGTTAACTAAATAGGTCAAATTCGGTAAGACCGATTCGTATCTTTTAAAGGTAAATATAAAAAAGTGTTATAATAGTTTTAATCCATATGGTTCCAACTTGATATTTTTTATTTTAGGAATAATTATATTTAATTGAATATCTTCTCTAAACATGTACTTACCCAATTATATTCCGAGTAGCTACACGCACAGTTCAAAGTTAAGTATACTTGTGTTAGCATAGTGATAAGCTAATAACTTTTGTCAACAATTATTAAAACTGTAATGAATTCTTTCGAGTATGTAGCTCTACCTAGTTAAAAATTCAGTACCACGTATGTTGTTGGACACTCATTTTATTCAGTTCCAAAACGTCGAATTATCGCTTACACAGCTGCAAATATTTCTTATCGGTGAGAAATGATTCATAATTAGAACTCGAAAACGAAGAAAAATAAATCCATTTTAGTTTCATAATTGAATATTTGATTGCAAAATTAAATCGACAAGTTTCGCGCAGAGAATCACGCTTAACTTCTGGAAGCGAGCTCGGAGGTAAAGTTTTATGACGTGCTTTAAATCAAAATAAAAATAATATATTCTGTATATTGTGTCATTCATTTTTGTATTTCATCGTAAATTCCAAACATACATCATCGGTTAGTGAGATGACATTGGCTTTTATTTGTGTTACACAATTAGGTACACATGCTTATTTGTATATGGTTTGGTTTTAGACCTGTATTAAATCGACATAACTACCAACCTAGTTGTTTTCATAGGTACATTTTTCGAAATAGTACCTCTTATGTTTCACATCGTTATCATGGAAATCGTTGAAAGTTGGAGACATAAAGAGAATGGGGGAGGCAAGAAAGCGAATGGGTTATCTTTATCACTGCTACTTGAGCTCATGTATACAACAAAATCTGAATGAATAGGTACTAAGTAACAGAACTACTCAAGCAACCCTTCAGAGTACCTCAAATGCTCAAACGAGCGATGACTCAAAGGACTCTCGTTTGTGAAGTGAGCCGCTTGTCTTAGGTGGCATTTATGGAAGCTGATAAAAATTTTCCGGCACTTAGCAGCCAACGATGAGGGAGACGACGTTTACGGGCACGATGTAAAATTTTACGAGTAGCTAAGAGATTACAGATGTATGCAATGTGAAGGTTACGGGACAATAACTCGGCCTGGCAAAGTTTACAATTTCATCTTTTATAAAGAGTTTCATCTCGAGTCTTTGCATTTTGACATTATGAATAGGTAATAGTATGGCTGTTACGATTGAATAGTTACGCAGAAACTAAATAAAGTACACACTATCACCATAATCACTCCTCTAACAAAGAATAATACGAGAATAAACTCATAATAGAAACTGGAATTAGAGGATTTTATTTTTCGTAAAGATTTTTACCTGCATAAAAACATTATGGAGGAGCGGAGGTGGAATGCTCCTCCATCGTGAAAAGGGAAGATCTTACGCCAGGCGAGGTCATCGTGCCTGGGGACCGCGGTCCAACGGTTGATGTTGGACAGTTGTATTTATACAAACTCATTAGAAAACTCCGACAGCGCGGTTTAGACCTCGGCCGTCTATTGGCGCGTTCTATGTAGTGTCGCTACAACATTTTAACACCTAAGGTCACAGTGTATATTTTCATTTACAGTAAAGTATTTAGTATTGTACTTGCAACTGACAATAGGTGTGACCGATTTATTGTAAATCAAGTAATTATTGAAAACAAATTAAAAAGTTATTATGCCTATAGGTGTAGATAACATATTACTTAAATATAATATAATCTAAGGAATAAATATATTGAATGACACATTGTCATAAGTGAATAAGGAAAATCAACAGCTAGTGCTCCAACTATTTAATTGTTACGCATTATAAAATAAATATACCTAGTTAAAAGCAATCTAAATATGAAGCAAGCTGTAATCATTTACTTAAAGCGATTATTTAACTAGCAATTATCGTAATAAACATAACATATACTACTACTAGGTACTATATCATAAAATCTTAATTCTTGAATGTGATTTTGTAATTTCTTTTTTAATTTAAAAACGTGGTTTGTTTGGTTGGTAGAGAGTCCATCTCTCGTTCATTACGTCATTCGTGAGACTTGGGTTAAATACCTGGTGAGTATTAATGAGATTTTAGAAAACTTAAGTAGGTATATAAGTACCTACATCTTCAAAATCAATAAAATCATATCATCATCAGCAAAAAAATTGTGAAGTTTAAAATAAAATAAATTAATAAATAATCTCACGCCTTATATTCCCGAGGGGGCAGGCAGAGGTATTCCATTTCTGGATATAACTACCCACTTTTCACCAGATAATCTTTGGACCTCTAAACGTGGTAGGAGGGGAGCTCATCGATCGCCGGACCGGGTCTGTTTACACATGTCTCAGAATTCATTATGGGACCTGCGGGTTTCCTCACGATGTTTTCCTTCACCGTCAAGCTAGTGTTAAATATGTACGTAAGTTTTTTGAAAAACTTATTGGTACATGCCAGGATTCAAACCCGAGCCTCACTGATTTTCATCATGTGAAGCAGTTAACTGTAAGGCTATCACTGCTCTTTCCAGTTTCCAGGAATGAAATACTTTTGTCTACCTCTTTCAGGGATAAGTCGTGATAGTAATTATTTTAAAAATTACAATTATGGCGACTAATATTATAATTATAAACATACTTAATATCACCGTACCTACATCGTTCTTTGTACATTTCGGTGAATTTTCACTACCTACCACTTAGTTGTATGTTTTTACGGACTCTATAAAAATATTTTTTGTTTGCAAGTACAACCTGTATTAAAAGCAAGCTGTTCTCTTTATAAAACAACACATTTGCGCGAACTAGAAAGGCAAAAGACGTCCACACAAGGTTGCCGGGCAGTCAGGAGGAACGCTGACTATAATGGCCGCCTATTTATAAAAGACGGGACCATTCAGTGGCTATGAAGAACAGCAGCTTCGCTCCATTCCACACATATGCATGCCTCAGATCGAGACAATCTCGTCAAGGCAATAAGTTAGGTACAAAATCAAAATCAAATCAAATCACCATCAAACGTAAAAGATTGGCGAGGTTAGAATTAAGTAACACCACTGTATATTATAAAGGAGACGTTCCATCTTGGGCCTACACATTGTACACCAGCGTGAAAGATAGAGAAAAATCTAGTGATTTACAGAAAAATATTTAAAAAAATCATTTCCATCTATTTAACTTGCACAAAAGTAATTAAAGTTCAATGGATCTGCATGGAATCACATTGAAATAATAGGTACTACTTATATCTAACTTCTTATGCCCAATTTCCATGTTATTGTGAATTAGTTCGACAAACGTCAAAATAATGTCAATTATCATTTTACCGGTCAGGTCGCAATTTTTTTTTCGGTCGCCGCTATGCTAGTTTAATGAAAATTAAAGTTATACAAATATGAGCAAATTCATGAATAAAACTACAGTTATTTTATTTATATTTATCTAAAACTGGTGAACATGGTGCAGGCCCAGTCTCCATACATTCATGAAACGTCTCCTTTATTTAAATTTAAAAAATACTTTTATTCAAAGTAAGACCGCTTATTGAAGTCATTGCAAGAGCACCGCTTCGGCATGTATAGTTGAGGAGAAGAACCGGGTCAAAAACTGGTCTACACATTATTCTAAACAATTCATGCTTAGTACAAAATAATTTGGTAAATTTTCTCTGTCGTATTGCGCTGTGTTGGAGGACATCTGCTCATAATATCATTGTCATTCATGTAATCATCTAATAGTTAGTAATAGCCCATTTTGCAAAGTAGGGACCTACTTGATTAACATGAGTTTTGAACGCAATCAGACTATCGTATCGTACTATTGGGTCTAGCCAACCACAGCTCCGGGATTCCATGAATCATATGAATATGAGGATATTGTTTCTAATTGTACCTACATATACAAATACGAAGCGAGCACGAAAGTTAGTAGGACTACGATAACCGTGTCGCTGTGGTCATATGGTGTGATTTTTTTCCCTCGTAGTTATATTGGTCTGACAAACTAGCATGACCACAAGTAAACAGCGTGACTGTATGATGCAAGTTCTGTTCTGAAATGACACCAACAGTGAAATGACGGCTCAGTTGGTAGTGATCCTGCTTTCCGAGTCGGAGGTCGCGGGTTCGATCCCCGCTCTTGGCCAACATTTCTGTGCATGAACATGTCTGTTGGCTTCGTGTCTGGTTGTTTAATATTTATTTAAGTATGTTTATCAGTTGTTTAGTACCCATAGTACAGGCCCTGCCTAGTTGGAGACCAAATAACCTTGTGTGAATTGTGGGAACAATTTATTATTATTGTTATTATAAATGTCATGACAAAAACCATGAGAAAAACACACGGTGTGATACGTATTTCCCCGGTTCCTTGTAAATCGTTGCTCGTTGAACTTAAGGTTTTAATTAGGTATTCTAATAATGTTTTAGGCATTCTAGTAAAACGTTAAGACATTCGTAGAGCCTTCGTGTAATACAGGAGATAGGTGGATTATCTTAAAAGAATTTTATTAATCTTGCGGAGTGATTAACGGTTTGTTTCCCAAAAGATGCAGTTGCCCGGGCTACTAGATTGTTAGAAATTAAATTGGTTGACTTTTGATAAGGTAAAGATATATGGTTGTAAGGTTCATAATACTTTTAATGTAAAGGATATTCAAATAACCCAGCGAGGGGGAAATTCAATTCAACTTCTGTTGACTTAAATTATCATCGGTCTTGTAACCTTTACCTTATTATATATAACAGCAGATATCACATCGAGTTTTTTAAATTATGTTTAAATTGGTGTAATATGTTAAGTTTTTTGGTTTCATTTCTTTATGAAATAATAGATTATTAGACTATTGACTTTTCTAAGTGTATTTTTTATACCTAGAGAAAATAAATGATTTTGACTTTGACTTTATAGTTTGAAGTAAGGAGGAAAATTAAAAATAATTAACACCGATTTTTTTTAACTTTTTACCGAAACAAACAAATTCCAGTGGAAAAGCTAAGATAAAAAAATGTTATATATAAGATTAAAGAGTTAACAACTAAACGTAAAATGATTATTAATTAACACGTGTTCTTTTATGCTCTGCGTACAAACAATCATCGAACTTACCTTAGGTAAAACTTTGTCAGTCATCCTGTTTTTCAGAATAGATGGACTTTTTATATTCACACACAAATTCCTATCAATAGTATACTTAGATAGTATATTTACACTCCTAATCGAAACCCTTACAAACTGGAACAGTTGCCATCCAACACGATCACTAGTTAAAAAGTTTTAATAACAGCGAGATTATCATCAAATCAGTTCGTACACTTCAAACTAAGCAGGTGCTTTTGTTGTCACTTGACAGCGAGGGTCCAGATACCATGCCTCCATCAAAAGTGTCACTAAACATTCGATCTAAATCAAATAATCCTTTTCAAACGCAGTGTCTTCTCAAACTGAAACACCTTCAAGCACTCTTGGGGATATACAGCGATCGTTAACTTCACGTTTATATTTTAAAATGATTTATGTCAAATTTACGGTTGATTCGGTTTTCGGCAGCGGTGTTTGCGCGCGCCCGTAGAATCGACCGGGCGTCCCGCCGCACCACTGAGCGGTCTCGCGAAGCTCCCGGCCGCGGCGGACACGCGCATGCGCACGCTGCGTCGCCACCGCAGCACCCACGCTTATCTCCTCCCGAACACAACCTCGTCTCCATTTCGCGCTCCCGAACACCTCGCCGGAGGAACCGCGCACAGCAAAAGCAATATCCAGCGCCCAGCGAGTTATCAATCGTAACTCCTCCGCGACAATGATGACCGCATTACGCGGTCGCCGCCGGTACAAGGATCACAGAAATGACGTCAGGAGTCCGCTCGCAAGTTTCTCATCGCCTAGTCGACCGCTCGTATATTGTGCCTCACTCAATTCATTAGCGGCAATGAGACAGATATAAACCGACACATAAAAGTGATACCCGCATCTCGGTGTATGTGGCGGAATCACTTGCTTGAGTCCTATTGGCTCCTGACTTAAGGCCGTTGGAACGAGATTGCTTAGGCATAGTTTTATAAAAGGGTATTAAAAAGCAATCTAGTAGAGTGAATATTGCAAAGGTCGCACAACACAATTTGTCGTGAATGGCATAACCTCCGGGCGGGAGCCGGCAGCCTGGGGCTAAGGGCGTTGTTTCGCGCTGCTTTTTCCTGAATAATGTGCTCGATGCCGGCCGCAGCTCGTCTGGACCAGACACGCGATAAATAAAACACGACAATTTAAATCCTTGCTAAGCATCTACGGTATCCCTGCGTTTTTCATGGCACATTTAGCTGGAACCGCAAAATGTAACATTTTTCATATTGTTGACCCTCGCTCGGTCAGAAGTTATTTTTATTTTTGTCGAGCATCACAGGATTAAACGTCAGGGCATTCGTGTAAAGGGGGAAGTTTTACACATAAAGTTAATTGTTCGGATCGGAAGGAGGTCGACTCAAGGGCAAAAGAAACTAATTGAGCAAATTGACTGAGATGTACTTCAACGGTTCTTTGTACAAAAAAATAATATACAATAATATACATTTTTCAATAAACAACTGTGAAAATTAATATACATTTGCGTGTAAATAAGTGATAGTAAAATAATATCACACAATGAATCATCGATCAATCTATATAATGGTATATATATTAGCTAACGAATTATCCATTAAGTATACTAATAAATAACGAGCTGGTTTAATTGCACATACGTCATTTACCAACAACGAGGCACGAATAATATATTAACGAACTATTAAATAGATCAACAATTTATCCAACGTGGTAACATATTATTATGTACAAACTGTTGCTTATACATCTAGAGAAAATTCAGCCTGTAAGCTTAAGAGATGTCTTAAAAGACAACAATTAAATGTTATAAACTAGTTCATACAAGCATCGTATTTCTAATATTTGATTTAATAATTACGAATACTTTCATCCATGGGAACAATCTGTTAATTGAATCATTTGTTCCTTGGTATCTAGTCTACTCTAGCGCCTATCATCCCTACGAGAGCTGGCTAACTACCGATCTACCTACATTGTTTGTACTACCGGTAAAGCTACAAACACACGATGCGCTCCGTGAAGGCACCGATTATAGTCATGTCCGTTGAGAGAGCCGCTCGCATCACCTGGGTGGCCACCGAGTCCTTTACTCGCAAAGTGAACTCGCGCAGCGCGGGCGCAGGCAGAGACCCCCCAATCGCGTTCAGGATCCTCGTCCTTCCTGCCGAGTCCAACGGTTTCCCTTCCTCACTACTGCCCAGCACCGTCCGCGCGCTTATGCATCTACACGCCTCCTTCTCAGCTTCGTACAACTCCCGCATTGCAATCTCAAACGTTCGTCTTTGGTCCACACCACCCACTGTTCCCGATCCTCCAGTCGCACCTTCTTCGAGCGCCTTTGCAGCTCCAGCTCGCAAAATAGCGGGTAGTAATAACTCGGCGACGGCACTTACTGTCCGCGAACGGAGGAAGTGAAGAACCTGCTCTGCTTCGCGAGTCTCGTCGAATAGTCTGCGCTGCCGGGCGGCCGGCACCGGCCGGGCGACGGTCCACGCCTCCACCCAAGGGTTTCCAGGCAAGAGCATTCTGTCGCCTAAGGCTCCACCACCATCGGGCTTCCAGTCTCGAGGGGAGTACCACTGGACGAAATCGCAGAGCTCGGAGCCAGGGTTGGCTGCCTTGAACGCTTCCATGTCGGAGAGTAATGAAGCGCTCATCATTCTCGCGCGGAGTTCGGACGCTCTAGCGTCATCTCCCAAACGCACCATCAGCTCGGCGTCTTCTTCTAATTGATCCTCCGTCTTCGGCGCCGGGTCCTATATTATAATAGGAAATTAATCAAAGAATAGGTTTGGAGTAAAAGAACTACGAGTATATTCATTATTAAAATACGTAGAAACCGGACTGCTTTTACAAGGAACTGATGTTTTAAATGCAATTGAATCTAACGAGGTACGCATTTCGTAAACACTGAAGATCTCTACAAAATATGCTCACATACATGCATACATAACAGTTGGTAGTGACCCTGCCTTCTGAGTCGGAGGTTTGATTAGCTCGGGGCCAACATTTTTGTGCAGGAACATGTCTCTTTGTTTTAATGTCTGAGATATTTCTTTAAGTGTGCTTATAAGTTGTTTAGTAGTAGTCATTGTTTTGGTTCAGACGGGTAACTATAGGTAATTCAAAACGTACCTGAGTGCGAGGCACGTAAAGTGGGGCCCCGTTCTTGAGCGTGGCTTCGCCGAGGCGGGAAAGGCGTCCCACGGGCCTGTCCCACAGGGGATGCTCATCGCCACCTTCTCCTTCTGAGCAGTCAAAGAACTCGTCTTCGGAGGAGTTGCCGGCCGCGCTACCAGCTCCCTCCAGCGCACGCTTGATGCAGCAATTCAGCAGTTGCAACTTCTGGTGCAGCAAACAAGTCCGCGCGTTCGGCACGCCCTCGGCCACCCTAGAACAATATAAGGATTACAATAGTTTTGTTTCTAGTAACAAATGTAACTTACACTCTACCTGAATATAAATTAAACTAGGTATTCAATTTATTCCACGTACTTTGTAAATGATTACTGTCTGTGAATTCAAATGAAACTTCGATACATATTACACTTCCACCTACAGATGTTACGTTCTATCTGCGATAGTATTACAGGAGTACCTACCTACAGAATGTACGTTTGTAGGATTGGTTAATTACAAAAAATATTAATCTTCTTAAAGAAAAGTTAGTAGGTATTCCTACTACCTAACAGCAAGGTTTGGGAGGTATGCACCTAACTTTCTAATAAGTTTTATAAAACAGAGTTCCGAATAACATTATTTTCCTCAGCAAATACTTTAAATTAACCTAAAACTTGTCTTTACCTCGTTATCGTTACTTTTTTTAGTTGATTAATTAAATACCAGTGTCACGTAGCACCAACTTTAACTTTCACTTACTGGCATTTTTAAGGAGACAAATACCCGACCTCGAAAAGAAAGCAAATAAATTATGAGAAATGTTCAACGGATAGCGCAATATGCGAAATGTTTTCTCTTTCGTGTATGCAAATTCAGCATCGCCGGGAGGCAACCGCCCCGAGATTCGAATAGGTGCAGGCAATCTCGACGTGCCACTGTCACTGGAATAGTACGCAATGTCGTGCGGCACGACGGAGGTATCCGAAATATTTCGTGGAGCTTTGTGTGTCACGATCACGACCCGGAATCGGCGTAAACTAAACTGAACGCGCGAACGCTCTCGGCACCGTTACCGCATTGAATTACAAATGTAGAAGCGGTCTGGAGGCGGCGTGAAGCGTCAGCGTTCTGGGCGCGTAATCGGTCGGTGAACCGTTTGTTTACCGGAGCCGGTGCCGCGGAACTGGGTGTAGGTCAGGGAGCTGGTGGGGGCCGCGACGGCCGCGCACAGTCCGCTGCCGACGAGCGCGAGCGCAGCCGCGCAGACATGGGCCTGCCTCCGGCCTAGCTTACCGGTTCCGAAGCTTCAATCGAAAGTGACCTCTTTCCCGCCGCTGTGACTCCAACGATGAAAAACTATCGTGATTTCCAAATATAACAAAATTACTTTACGTGACAGTGCCAGTCGAAAGTGGGTTTCATAGGATTTTCCAATTGTTTGTGCAAGGATTTTCCTCGAAATGGTAAGTTTGTTAACCATAACATTTCTTAACGGCAGCCGGTGCGACGTGCGAAAGAAAATCTCATCGCGTACATTGACCCACTTACGGCAAAACATCATCTCCGGCGACCGGCACGAACAATACGCTACTTCTTCCACAATTATGCGAAACATAGTATACTTTTATTAAATACGGTGTTCAGCTCTCGTGGATGTTTATTTATTCTGACAATTGTTTGGTTTTAATACACAAACAAACACAATTTAATAAACTAAGAAACTAAAAATATTATAGTGGGAACCACATCTTAAGTAGGTACAGAGAAAACTTTAAATAGTTACCATTATTTAATTTCGAAGTGAATCGGCAAGAAATCTGAGCTTTTGTCGGAGTTAATGCAAACCCACGCATTTTCTGTTGACTCAGCAAACGGAGGAACAACTACGAGTACACGAGAGGCATTTTTATAAATTTGTTTTCTTGTAGATCCTCTGCTAACAACCAGAATAAAATATTTCCTAAATGGATAGATTCAACATCACGGTCTGACAATTCTTAAAAATGTCACCAGAGAAATAAAGTAGCGCAATGAAGCAGGAAGAGTTATTTTATACGGTGTCATAAATATCTTCAAGTCTATAACGTAGGAAGTAAATAAAATTTACGAACGCATTTAGAAGATGCACCGGGACCGCGCGCTCACGTGCGGCTATGCCGAACGCGAACTTTCTCTATTAAAAGACATTTCCAGTTTATAGCTCAACAATAAAACCATTTTAGTTACTACTCGTACTAGCGAGTGCCAACCTACATTGGCCGTGCGGATTTTTTTTTTCATTTTAGTTTTTATGCCGTTCCTATGGGAATTTCAAAAAATCCTTTCAGAGCGTATAGGTATACGCTCTGAAAGGATTTTTTGAAAAATTGAAATTTTTTGAAAGGAACTGGAAGTTTTCCATGGAGGTTCGTAGGTACGAACCTCCATGGAAAACTTCCTGTTCCTAGACCCAGCCGTTTGGTAGATAGATAAGTCAGTCAGTTAGTCACGGTTTCCTTTTATACTTATACTACCGACCCGCCCCGGCTTTGCACGGGTGCTATGCTAATACTAAAACCTTCCTTTTGAATCATTCTATCTATTAAAAAACCGCATCAAAATCCGTTGCGTAGTTTTAAAGATTTAAGCATACATAGGGACATAGGGATATAGGGACAGAGAAAGCGACTTTGTTTTATACTATGTAGTGATATACTATGTACAGAATACGAATTGTGTTCGAGTTGCGATTTGGGCAAGACATCGACTTGTTTGGCCATTTGCCTTCTTTGCTAGTTTTCTTCGGTCTGTTTACTCGGCCAAGTTTCGTGTGCCGCTTATGGTGTGTTTGTGGGGAGGAAGCATTCGCCCACAGTGGGCAGAGGCGCCCACTCCACGGACATAAGCTCACTCCACCTCCGTCTGAGCCAGTCTTACGTTTCAAGCCCCTTAATGGCCTTCCTATTTGCACTTGTCTCCCTATAGACATATTCACTGAGAGTGCATTTTAGGTAGGTCAAAATAGAAATCTTGTTAGTAAAACTTTAACATTGACTGATACGATTGACAAACAACGCGCAGTCTACACGAGTGAAATTTCGTACAGCAGTTCCTTATATAACGTAGCTCTAAAACAGATTTTTGAAAATTCATCCCTAACAACAGCAGAGTAACAAAGAAAAAAATATTATTTTACACAGAATTATAATTATTTTACGAGTATCACTTATTTTAAATCTTTATCATAAAATGTTGTAAAATTCACCTAGACATTTTTAAGTAGGCATAAGCAAAGACATGGGCAATCCATCAAACGCAAACTTCATTTTACAGTATTTAGAGATGTGTAAGTATACAACACTGTATAAAAGTGAAGCGTAGAAACAATTTCTGTAATGTCAAAAGTAATTATTTGACTCTACTTCCATTCAGGTAGAAGTTAAGCAAACATTTGTTCCACTTTTAGCTTGCAAAATAGTCTTTATAGACGTAGAACAAAGCGGCGCCCCGCCCGGCCAATATCCGGATTCAACCGGCCGGGTATGCTAAACTTGTTAGTCTCTAGTTTATCCCTGGGCTTTGCTTCTGACCCTTTTTAAACAACTAAATTGAAAGTTAAAATGAATTAAGTTGTCGTAAATGAAGAGATTGTCTAGCGAAGAATTCAGCTTACATGAATAATCTGAGTTTAGTTCACAGTTTTTTACTAAGGAGTTTTAAAAACATTAGGTCTAACACGGCAAATACAAATCGGACTCCGTTCACGCGGACTTTAGGTTATGAAGTCTCCTATGAAGTATGTGTTTTCTCGGAATGAAAAGAAGCATGTCGTTCTCCGACGTCAATTCTATCTCTATACCAAAACCCATCAAGATCAGTTCATCGGTGTATGCGTCAAAACGCAACAAACAACCAAAGTCACTTTGTCATTTAATTTGTTTTAATATTAGCCCAGCATTCATAAAATAAAAGTAAATAAACTATTAATACACAAACTTTTTATCGAGTTATTCACAGCAAGCCCTTTCATTTGATACCCATATTGTATAGGAGTGCATTAAAAATAACTACTTTCAAAATGGCGGATTTTGGGTGTACCGCCATATTGTTGAATTTAGAATGACGTCACATATCTAAGCATGCATTGTCATCCAAACTGAACGTCTATACAAAATTTCAGCTTAAATATCAGTCCCTAGAATACATTTATAAAGAAAGTCACGAAGTCACGGAAGGCAGTCAAGTGAACACCATCATTGCAGTACCATGACTGTCGTAATGTGACATAATCAGTGTCGCTGTCATCATACAGCCCAAATGGTGCTTTAACTTATATCAAAAATGCATTACACGTTTTAGGGTTCCGTCCCTAACCAAAATTTTCGTTTTACTTTTACTTGCTGCACAAGAAGTTTTTAATACTATAGAACACGACGCGCGTTTAGCGAAACTACATCAAGGATGCGTTGTCTGCTGGTATAACAAACTGCAGTGAGTTGAACTTAGTAAACTGTTCACGGAATCGATATCTACACATGATACATAGTTTATGGGTCTTGACATTTTTATTCAACATCAACACTTAAGAGCCCACTACTGAGATAAAGGTATTTCCTCATATATCAGGAAGTATGGGCGATAATGTCCAACGGGAGCCCACCACGGATCGAGATATTATGTTGCTAACGGCCACCCAGACATTTATGTCAAATACATTCTTATTACCTAGTAGGTAATACCTACTAAGTACCATATTTTTTAAGGAAAACATCGTGATGAAACCCGCAGGTCCCAGGATTAATTCTGAGACATGTGTAGACCGGCGAGGGGCTCACCACCTATCACGTTTAAGGGTCCAATATATCTCGTGAAAAGTGGGTATATCCAGTAATGGAATACCTCTGCCTACCCCCTCGGGGATAAAAGGCGTGTTTTCTTTTTATAATATTAAAAAAAAAATAAAAAAAAACTGTCGCAACCGAACCCTACACGCAAGACACCTGTAAATTTCCGCTTTTCACCCTATTTCCCGTCACGTACGGCTCGTCACGTAGCCACGTTACTCGTTACTAACAACGACGCCCTCGGAGGGTAAACAGACCGCGGCGCAAAACGTACGGCGAAGAGCACTCGTCTGCTCAGCAAAAACCACCAAACAAAGACATTAAAATATAATAAGACAGAGGGGACAAAGCGAGGAAAATTTGAAGCCGAAAAGTTATTCCAAGTGGAATAAGTTTTGTACAATTTCGACCGAATGACAGTTCACGTTCATACTAACTGACATGACGTTTGAGCTTCAAAGTTTTGTATCAAAATATTCCCAATGCCCCCTCTATGTCATATTATATTTTAATCTCTTTGCCACCAAACGACACTAAATTTACTTACTTTGTAACTTTAAGCAGGCCTTTTCACGGTAATAGCACGCTTGGACGCTTCTCCAGCTCATCACTCATGTAGTATCATGTAAACACATCATCCGATTGTACCAGGACGCCATGGCGCGCCAGCAGCGAATCAGTGGATCGGACGGTATGTTCTATTGACTCGTACACGCGCACTTCTGAGCACACTCGTAGCTGAAAACGCTGTTTTAGAGGCACTCGATAGCCCTGCGGTATCATCGTGTTTGTAACGATCACACTGGTTAAGCAAAGTTGGGTCCGGTCAATCAGGGACGTTATATAATCCCTTTTTATTAGACTATATTGACGTTTTTTTTACCTACAGAATCAAATGATTTCAATTGAATTGATTGAGCGCCTCCATCTTTCGGAGGCCAAGTTAAATCTTTGGTCCACATTTTCGTTATATTTCCGCAATTCAATGAGTCTTTTAAAAATGTGAGAGTAGGTATCTCACATTTTTAAACCACACATCTAGGGTCCGGGTCAGCCCATCAGTGTTTCATTACGAGTTGATATGTGTAAATCTACATTTTAACTGAAAAGAGATCTTTAAATGCCTTGTACACGTAGTAGTTTTGGTGGGTTTTAAATAATGTTGTGTTCTGTCATGACAGAACACAACATTATTATAATAGGCTTCACATGCATGTGAAGCCTATTATTACTGCTCTAGCTTCACGAGAAAATCACACCGAGGGCATCCAACTGCAAATAATCCTATGCGAGTATTATGAGCTCCCGTTTGAACAGGATTCCGAAATTCGGAGCGTTTCACGAAACTTCAGTATAAGTATTATCAACTGGCTGCTGTGGCTTCATTCGCATGGAATTTTGATCTGGTTTTGTATTTTCCCGTGGGAATGGAAAATTTTACCGCCATTAAAAAGTATCCCATATGTTGACTTGACCCAGGTACTCTACTAAGTTACAAACACACGAAATTTCGTTAATATTCGGTTTCTAAAAAGTAGTTTGTGCGTGATGAGTGTATAAGTAGAAATAATAATAAAATATTTTATGTTCAGACATGGTCTCGTTACACTTGTATTATATGTACAGATATATAGTACTAATATAAAGTTATTGCTATAAGCCTGTGAAGTCATACAAATGGCGAGATTCGAAACACTCACCTTGACATAAACATAATTTATAAATATTCATTATTTTAGAAGTGAAAGTGATAGGTGAAAGTTTAAACTTGTTTATCCTACACATAATCGTATATTTCCTATGATTAAAACTTAAGAGCTCGTAGAAAAACTGATGCGTAAATACAAGGTTAGAACGCGGCATATAAAAGTTACATCAAACAAATACTTTATAATTGGTACCTAATGGCTTGGAATTATTTGGAATACCTCAGCAAACCCCCTTGGTGATAAAAGCGTGAACAGGTTTATTATTTTCAATATAGTTAGCAAAACCAAAGTGGTCGGGCTGCGTGATAAGCATTAAAAATATGTAAAAACATTACTCTCTTTGTGGTGCAGTCGCGGAAAAAAATAATAAAACTGACCTAGCAATTGACAATAAAAAAAACAAAATCACTTGAAAATCGGTCAAATCGTTATAGGACACAAAGACGTCCGCTATATTGTTTTACTTTGTGACGTCACCCACCCAAAAAGACTAAACAAAACGGATCTAACATTTATTAAAATCTATCAATCTTTTAAGTCGAATCTTTTGTCGGATCGATCAGTCAGAAAGCCAGTCAGTTTATTATTTTATATAATAATATATAGATTGAATCTCGAAACTTCAAAATGCCTTTTTAAAGTACAAACAATTATAATATTGACACACAAACTGTTCTAAATTTAACGTAATCACTAAATAATAAAGAAAACAGATGCCCTTAAGAGTACGTGCCGAAACGGGAGCATCGCGCCTTACAGAGTAAGCCTTTGGAGGAACAGGCGAAAAGCACCACCGACGGCGCTAAGCCCGCGATGACTCAGCCACCCCCTTTAGAGGATACGCTCCAGCGAACTAAGAGCTAACTTACACAGAGATTGAGCGACATTCCTCAGATTATATTAGAGGGTGCGACTTGGAAAAAGAAAAACATTTTGACGTGGCAACATAGCAACAGGAAACGACTTTACCTGAATATACTTACATGATTTCTATGCTAAATGCCTGATGAAATGATTGATGATGATTCGCACACACAGGGTTTTGTATCACAGGATATTGTCATTTTCACAGTGGAGCAAGAAACGCCAAAAAAAACCACGGTTCTTGTATATCCCTTATTGGTTATTTTTATATCATTTTTAGTAGTGGTTGTTATAGCGGCAATATAAATTTTGAAAATTTCAAGTGTCTTACTATTACAACTTATGAGATGCCCGCTGGCGGACAAACAGATGGACGGACAGCGGAGGCTTAGTAGAAGGCGCCCCGTTGGCAATCTTTGGGCATGGAACCCTAAAAACACTGCTGACGTCATATCTATAATACCTATATAAAACCGTTACTGTAATCTGTGTATAGGAAACCGTTGAAACTATAAAACATTAAAATTCGCGTAGTGACCCTTCAATTTCGGGGCTGCTGCGACTGTCAAAGGTGGTTCCCGCGAAATTCGGAGGCAAGTTAATTAGTTGCTCGTGTTGCGCGCTGGGAGTTCGCCATAATTGGCTTTTACGAATCGGAGCTTACGTAAATTTTGCATACCAACTAGAGTCGCTAATTGAAGGAACTTCGTTTTCCGTTTAACTTTCCCAATGTGAAATATGAAATACGTACCTTAAAACTCGCCGCAGGTATTAACACTGGAGCCCAATTTATGCGACGCAACTATTTATTCATAACATGAGGGAAGTCTCATGTTTAATTTTGCATTACCAATTTTCAGATATACAAAGACCAATTAAAATATTTTAAATAGATCTGTGTGATTAACAATAACACGATTTTAAAAGACACTTCTCTGCATGCCATCGGTTTTTGCCAAATAAAATAGTTATTACAAAAAGGATTGACTCCGCAACCTCGGGCCGCAATGCTACTTATACCCATACCGTAAATTCAGAATAACTTTCGGGTTGAAAGCTTCTATTTATAGGCCATTCGGGCAGACGGCATCGCCCCCGGGACATGCGGGTAGGTTGCACGACGGTCCTCATCCTCCGCAATACTCCGCATAAATACGCACCGCTCAAACGCCCCCCCACTCACGTTTTTATACGCAATATACACGCACGTACGCCATAAAGATAACAAAAGATTTAAAAATAAAATATCTACAGCAGTTGCCGATCAGAGGCGATAAATGTTCATGAGCGAATCGAACCACAATGAAGCGATTTTATTTTCCGGGAGTAACAAAAAATTTCACAATGACTAAAGACAAATGTATGAGAAAGGCGTGTTGAGTTGAACGGTCATTCATTAGAGTCGAATGTCATTGCGTTTTTTGCACAAAATTTTCACCGGAGGTCTAGGAGTGGACAAAAACCCTTCGGAACCCGAGACAATGGGCAGAGTTAACTGTGTCGTTGATTACACGGTCGACGCATGCGCCGTGGGAGCGACATTGTGCTGCGTGCATTGTCTCGGCTGACACTCATCACCCCTGGATTAATGAATGAACACCGGCGCAAGACGAGCGCCACAAGAACGAGGATTAGTGGCTTGCTGCAGCTACGCTCGCACTCGCTACAAACAACTACATGCGTCACTGTATTGTTCTTGAGCGCTTTTTTGTTACCTGAGAATGGGAACTATGAACCAGTTCGAGCCCTAAATTTAGTTTGTATAACAAACTCCATCTGAACTTCTTTATATTGGAGACAATTAACTCATAAAACAGCCGCAGCTATAATGATTTCGTTTTCCTGCGGTAGTTTTAATAAACCCGTAATTGTTTCAAGAATATTTGATTTTAATTACATGGAAATCCGTATCAAATCAACCAGAAAAAGAACTGGATTGCTACATTTCCGTTTGGTACAGTCAAGAGCAAGTCAAGCTTGACACTACCAGTTTAAGCTGAGCTCTGATTTGTACTGCGCGCCATAGAATACAGGGCCGGGTCAAAGTCCAAAGTGTCAAGCTTAGCGTGCTCTTGACTCTACATGGCAAAAATGTAGCGCGTGTATAAATTCACAAGTTATAATAAGCAAGTGATGGTTTAAAAGAAAAAAGTTTTTGCCCATTAAAGTGGGCGGCATGACTTCAAATTCCCGTGAATCCTAATGACACGCTCACAAACCCATGTCATAAGTCATCAACTCGCGACGCGATTGATCACACGCGTAAGAAAACTGACGGCGAACAATGACACCGATAACAGTGAGACAGCATAATTTATTGATTAGCAACCATCCGCCACACGCGGGACATGAATAGAAAGGAACTTGCTCAAAAATATTCAATAAATAGCGATTACTAATCGAGGTCGCTTTCTAACACTAAAACACCGTTTTCGAAAAGATAACGAGAACCTTTATCCAAAAGAATTAAATATTCAAAATGTTTAATTGAGAAATCATTAATAAATCTTCGTTAAACTGGGATAGCGAAAGCCCGCCAAACGTGATTATTATCGCAATTTCCTCAATGTGAGAGGCCTCCGTGGTCTATCATAGACTAGTAATCAAGTAACACGCCCAAATACCATAAAATAATAAAAATATTTTTTTTTCGACATATATTAGACTGCTAAGTAGAAGATTTTGCGGTAATCCCCCATTAGTTGTGTGATAATTATCAAGATTAAAACCATTTTCTAAGTTCACAATTTAGCGCTGGAGTGAGGTCCGATTACGGCTACCACATACGTCAGAAAAAAGTTTTAGGTATGTGACGGCCACACTACATGGACCCGACATGGACGATTTCATGAACTCTTCGCTAAAACAATATTTGTTACTGTTTATGATAATAATACCAGTAAGACTAGTGCATAACCATTATAGTTCTAGTGCAGAGATACCCCAGCGGTTAATCAGTTAAGAACCGCCGGTTCCAATTGGAACCGGGACACAATTAAAAATCTATTGTGCCTGTGATTTATGGTTTAAGAGGTTAAAGAGCCCGCCTCTCATGCGTGAGGTTTCGAATTCTGGCAAGTACCAACGAGTTCAAAAACACCTACATATTTATCACTAGCTCGACGGTGAAGGAAAATCGTGAGGAAACCCGCAAGTCCATTAATTAATTCTGAGGCATGTGTAACAGACCCGGTCTTTCGATGGACTCACCTTATAAGGGGTCCAAACCCAAAGTGAACAAATAAAATATATTCTATTCTATTCTATTTTGTGGGTATTTCCTGAAATGGAATACTTCTGCCTACCCTCCTCGGGTATAGAGGCGTGAGATTATTTATTTTAGTTTTTTTTTATATCGGGATGCCAAGCCACATTTGACCAAGAAAAAACAAAAGACATTCCTATACAGAAATTTTAAAACCATACAGGATAGCAGATTTCTGTTACAAAATAGCCGGTGCTTGATGAACATTCATGCATCTGCAATTCGTTGAACAATATTAAACAGGCAACAAGTAATTAAATCCTCACAGTTAATGAAAGTGTCCCGTCTGGAAGAGACAGTTTCTTATTGCGCAACAATAGAGTTGATATTTATACTAAGTCCACAAGGGTTCGAACTGCAAATTGCTTGAGCACACTGAATGAGAGTTTAAGGACAAACTTTCTCTGCACATGTACCGCTCGACTGAACATTTTAACACGTCTATTTTGCAAAGTCAGGGTGATTATTATAATATTTCAATTAGCACGTATTTGCAACTTATAACTATTTTTATATTTTTACTACAGCATTTAAATATTCCTTATAGTCTAGCTTTCCTATTTTACAATGTCAACAGACTTATTTTATTTATCATAAAATTTTCAAAGAATCCTTGGGGCGAGGCACATCAAAGAGTCGTTAAGCAGGAATGTAGCTAATGCACAGCAGTTTATTGACCCGCCAGGTGCGGTGACATCCATCTCAGTCACGTCTGCGCGGATATGGATTAGCGGCATCAGACGCATTAGACCCGCCGCTACGAGACACTCCAGCGATAAAAAGAAAGCTTACGACATATGTAATATGGGGAAAAAATGCTCTCTATTAAAGACTGTCGGCTGGGCCGGGCTTTGATATACGAAGGAAGCTTTGATCAACGTTATATGAAAAATGCTTCTTTTTGTACGCCGATCATGTATCATTCGTATCATCGATGTGCCAGTTTCGTAATGGATATGGTCTCTGATAGGTATAACGATAAATTTAAGCCACTACTGGCTAAATTACTGGCGAAATTCACTTAGGCATATCTTGACTGTTGGAAGCACCATCTGCACATTCTGTTTCGGCAAACAAAATGGACGGTTATACTGGTAATTATATTATTTATTTGTGTACGCAAAATACAATACAGTTATAAGACACGAAAACAAACAAATGACTAGTGCAGGACAGAGGTTTGGGAAATATGGCTGAAATATACCTAGATCGGACGAGACGACAAACCGGGCAGACACATAAAAGAAACTATAATGAATCATTATAACGTCTTTTTGTATATTTTAGTCCGTATTCTAAGGTGTCTGCTTCGGCTGGAGAAACAAAGAATCAAACAATTGGCTCCTTTTCTGTCAGACTCTACGTATAAGGTTCATACCGATGGTTTACGACTCCTTACCGGAAAGCAGTAATAATCACTGTGCAATATCATGATTCATATAACATTATACGGACTGCCGTAATAAAGTAGTATTTAAGGACAGACTTGATATTAAGTGTTATGTTTAAAATGTTATTGTAGAGTATTCTAGGGAATTTCATCCTTGTATGTATACCATTAGAGTCATAAGGTGATAACATTTGGTTACTCGTATAAGTTGGTACCACTACAAAGGATAAATAACGCAATATTTTAAAATGGTAAAATTAATAATATCTTACATACCTAATACATAAATATATGTCAAATTTATGGACAGTTATACTGTTTGATATATTATGGAGTGCAAAAGTCCTCGTCAAAATAATTGCACTTACATTACCAAATGAATAAACTTGTGTTCGAATAGTTCAAAATGATCGGCCATTTTCAACAAATCAGAAGCATTACATATTATTATACGTACCTACTAACGTTACGATGATATATCTCTGTCCCTGTCCCTATATATCCCTATGTCTCTATGTATGCTTAAATCTTTAAAACTACGCAACGGATTTTGATGCGGTTTTTTTTAATAGATAGAGTGATTCAAGAGGAAGGTTTGAGTGTTAGCATTGCACCCGTGCGAAGCCGGGGCGGGTCGCTAGTACCAACTATACCAAATATTGGTTGGAAGCCGATGCTTTGCCTGCGCGATACCCTTTTATCCCATACTGGCGAGAATTTCCAAAACTGTGTTCTTCTCAATTCCAAATGCCAGCTTCCAACAGGCTATGCTTTGTCAGTTACAAACGAAAAAACCGTCCGTGTGTAAAACGCACTGAAAAGTGTGTATAACATTACCCTATTTCTGGTGCAGACGGATAATTTTTTGTCCATATTTTATACAGAGATGAAGACAAATATAATAAAAAAAACTAAAAATAACATGTTTAGCCTACACACAAACGCCTCAAAAGAAATCCACTCAGATATAAACCCAAAAACCATTACCCTCCTTCTCGCACTGTCGAGTAAAAGAGAGGTCATATTTAGTATCTGTTTAATGGATTAAGCTCGTCACACACGGTGCAGATGCTATAATATTTTATCTTAAGATACGAAATATATATTTCCATATTTGCGTATAAGCGTACTGAAGATAAAATATATATTAACTTCGTCGTGTGTGATGGTTCATAGGATTTCTATGGTGAGCGATATTCTAAAATATGCTCTAAGATAATATATATTTTATATTATCTTCACCGTGTGTGACGCGCTTTAGGGGTAATGGTGAGCAATTGATCATTATTTTATCCATCAGATACGAGTATAAGCTGCGGACGCGGTCTCGCGCGGTTCTCCATCACGGTCACGGAGCTCGACTGTGATTGGCTCACTATAGGGTTGTCAAATATTTTGGTAATCTGACAGGCTTCCGGAAATTTCCTTTTAATTTCAATCCAGTGTTCCAGTAATTTTCTATCTAAGGAACTATTGGATCATTCCTAAACGTTAAGGGCCATTACCTCTATACTTGTAATATATATCTATAATGTTCCATCCTTTTATGTGCCGGAAAGGCTTATTCCCTTAGGTCAGCAGAGGGCTGTTACGAGTTGATGATTACGATAATGAGTATGTAAAGATTAGCAATCTTAGAAATATACAAAAATAGAAACCTTATTCACATTATTTGTTTGCATTTATAAAATGCAATTTACAAAGATTTTTTATGTTTTCCTCAGAGTATGTACACACATACATACATCACATACAAAGATCACGCCATTGTACCAGAGTAAGGTAGGCAGATACGAAATATCGCCACTGCTCGATCTTTGCATACTTCTTTCGCTTCCTTCACATCCATAAGCCTTTTCATGCACACTCTATTATTTTTCGCACTTCGGACCCCAGCTTTTTTAAGCATTTTTTACTCAGTTATACCAAGATCAATAAATTTTGGAAAGTTGGCAACCCTGCTCACGTTCCTCCGCATTGCCGCGAATCATTCCGCATCAACGCATGTGGCAGTTTTTGCACCCATCTCCTCAATCGCACTCAGAATACGTAAATATTCACCGATTTCACTTAAACAAAACTCCGGAGGAACTAAACGAATCCACTCAATACGTAAATACTTTCAGAAGTTTGTTCATTCATCAGTTTCAACGTTTTTTTTTTATTTTACCAAATTGATGTTACCGCTTTTAAGCGTATTCGGCAATTGGGTACTGAATTGCTTGGAATTTTATTTTATACTAGCGGAATGCCCCGCGGCATTGACCGCGATGATCCAGTTTATTCCAGTTACCGTGGTAATTTCCAAAAACCCCTTTATAGCGGTTGCCTACGAAATATAAGAAACTTACATACCATATTTCATTTAACCTCTCAAGTCAAAAAAATTAGACACAATTGATTTTTAATTGTTCTGTCGCGCTTTGAAACCGCACGGTGCTTGACTAAAAATTGTATTTTGATATATAATTCAATAACTATCTATATTACCGTAAAAATTGACGAAAAGTAGGTATTACATGTATCTATAGACACGGTCTCGTTACAGTTTTATTATATGTATAGATAAATATTTCTGTCAGTGAATAAAGATTTAAAGTATACATAATAACAACATTTTATGTGTAAAAATCTAGTTGTTTCAGTCCTCTGAAATGATTGACCTGATCAGAAGTCTACTGTAAATTCAATGACATAACGGCAGAGATTTAGTTTTAAGCCATTCGACGAACGACCGAAAATCTCTGCAAAAACAAATAAATATGAAATATCATAATTGCATACCCTCGTTCGAGGCGCTCACCCTGCGATATAAAACCGTTGGTCCCGGATTTTGTTGTGATTAAGTACAATGGAAGTCGTTAAGTCATGTCAGACACTCTTAGAAAAAAAAGATAATTTAATTGAAAGATCCTGTCAGGTGGTCGCTAGCATATCACAATCTGCGGTGACCTCGGGTGGAATATCATGGCCCATGCTTTTAAATTCCAACATGAATGGCCAGTTTTATTTAAAACTATGTTTGTCTATGCTTGCATCTAGCTCTGTGGCATTGTAGCACGTTTATCTGATAAATTTTATTTAATAAATATCAAGACTACCAAAGTGGTGTAGAATTCTTTAATATCAAAGCTCTGCAATACATTCGACTCCACAACACACATACTATCTATCCTCATATGTGGGGAAAGTCCCATATCGCCGCACGTTGGGGTACTAGGGGCACTAGGGATAAAATCAAGTGAGTCAATAAAACAGTACCTACCTATGTATACCAAAAATTACAAACAACTCTAAAGACTAAAAAACCGACTTAAACGAATAGCACTAAAAATATCACGATGTATACATTTTTTTAACATTTGATGATTTTTTAAAAACCACTTGACCGGTTTCGATAAAATTTTAATGGGACCACCTTTGAAGTATGATCTACCAAGAAGAATGATCAAAATCGGTTCATAATTGGTGGTGTAGTCGCGTTACATACAAAAAACATACAGACGAATTGAGAACCTCCTTCTTTTTGAAGTCGCCTGAAAATTACAGAATATAAAGGAGCGCCCAGGAGCGGGTTTCTTAATATTCGTCTACATCAAAGCGATTTACTTCCCCTCGAAGCGAACGGAAGGAGCGCCCCAGCGATTATACAGCTCTCTAGGATCGCGGCCATTACGCACAACCGGCGATTTGTGCCAAATAATGGTTCTCAACTGTTCAACGAGTAATCGAAACTTGAAACAAAACACTTGGTATTTATTGCCTTGAAGTTCTTACGAGTAGCTATTAGAAATCGATACTCGTAAAGTTATGTTCCTAAATAATCAAAAACAATAATTTATTAATATACGGTGCGCTCTACCGCTCTACTAGTCAAATGATACTATACACCTAGTATCATTTTCCACTCCCGTATCACATATTTTATACTAGCTTTTGCCCGTAACTTCGCGTTCCGACAAAAAGTACCCTAGTCTCTTCCCCTGTCCTTCAACTCCACGCCTCTATTATACAACAAAATTAAATTAATAAACTATATAACCTCCTATACAAAAAATACATATAAACACAAACGGCTGGACAGATTTTCTTAAACCATAGCTAAGACCACTCTCGATTAAGTCACCTTTCAAACAAAAAAACCTATATCAAAATCGGTTTCGCCATTTGGAGCCACGAGCTAACAGACAGATACACCTATACACAGAAACAAACGTCAAACTTATAATACCCTTCTGTTTTTCGTCGGGGCTTAAAAAATATGTCGGTCCGTTACTGCGCGGAAGTAGGACAGGCATAATATTAGTAGGTAGGAAGTTTAATACATAGTATAAGTTATTAATTAATGAGTAGAATAGACCCACCCCCTTTTCCTCCCGGGGGGTCGTAAAAGGCGACCAAAGGGAATAGGGCATAAGAACAAACCTAAAATGGCTGCCCTCAACATTTTTATTACGGGAAAATGAAAGCGGTTTTTAAACAAACATTGCCCCAGAAAGGTACCGACCACAGGGTCGGAGAATCCTTTCCCTCACTTAATATCCTGGGTGAGGGCAGTCCCGACGTATCTGGGGGGGACAAAATTCCGGTTTCTTTAGGCGGCGACGCAGCTCGCCACTCGTCACGCCGAAACGTTTTCCGTAGGGGCGAAAAGCGGGCAGCAGAGTGCCGCTTTGCTACATTGAATGTCTGCGGAGGAATGAATAGTAAGCTTGATGAAGTATGTGAGATGATGTGTGGTAGGCATATTGATGTTTTGTGTGTGAATGAGACGAAGCGAAAGGGATAGGACTTGTCGACGCACGGCCAATTCACAACGATCTGGTCAGGGGTCGCTGACAATGAATATGGCAGTAAAGGTGTTGGACTTATCCTTTCTGAGCGAATGATGGAAAGCATGAAAGAATATGAATGTGTTGATTCTCGCCTTCTTTGGGCTAGACTAAAAGTGGGCATAACACCTATTTTTGTAATTGGTGTATATGCCCCCGATATGTCGAAAGCTCAAGAAGAAAGAGAGTCTTTTTGGGAATGTTTAAGAGAGGTCTGCCAAAACCGAAAGCCCAATGAACGGTTGGTATTGTTAGGGGACTTTAATGCTTGGGTGGGTGTGAAACGGTATGGATATGAGGAGGTTTTAGGGGCTGCCGGTGATGTAATAGTGAATGACAATGGGGTGCGATTATTAGATTTGTGTGTAGAGATGAAGCTGAATGTGACTAACACTATGTTTGAGCACAGGCAGGTTCATCTTTACACGTGGGAGAGAGGTAATGAGAGAAGTATGATTGACTTTGTGATAGTAGATGAGAGACTGAGAAGCAAGGTCACTGATTCCAGAGCATATCGGGGAGCCAACGTGGGGACAGATCACTTCTTGGTAGTGTGTCGGATTGGTGGTCTGTTTTCACGGTGGAAACATCGTGCACGGGGACCTGTGACTGAGCAAGAACGTATCAAAGTAGAACGACTGAGTGAACCAGAAGTGAAAGAGAAGTATAAAAAGCTAATGAGAGAAAGTATGGAAAAAGATTTGAACGATGAATGTGAGGATGACATAGATATGATCTGGAATGTTTTGAGAGAGAATGCTGTGAGTAGTGCCAAAGAAGTTTGTGGTACAAGTAAAAGGAGGAATGCAAAGAACAGGATGCCTGACTGGTGGGATTGTGAGACGAAGAGTGTAGTAGAGGAAAAGAAAAAAGCGTGGCTGGATATATTGGCAAGAAGGTAATTTTAGAATGAATAGTAGTGACCACAACAAGGAGAGGGTTGAAAGTATGAAAGAACGATATGCAGCGATTAAGACGAAAGTAAAAAAGTGTATTGATAGAAAGAAAGAAGAGAAGAATAATATGCTGGACCAAAAATTTTGCGCAAGTTTTCGGAATAACATAAAGTTATTTTGGAAACTAGTAAGAACAGCGCAGGGGAAGTCCACAAAATCTTCGGTAAATGTAATAAGGGATGAAAGCGGTGAACTTATGATAGAAGAACGGTGTGTACTAGAGCGGTGGAAAAGATACTTTGAAAGTCTGTTTGAAAAGCAAGAGGATGAGCATGATAGTGAAATTTGTGAGGTATCAATTCCACAGGATAGTGAAATAAGTATGAAAGAGATTATGGAAGCATTGAAACGTTTGAAACCGGGTAAAGCTGCAGGGTATGACAGAGTAACCGTGGAGATGCTAAGGGCTGGCGATGGGCTAGTTGCAGGCCTGCTGCAACGCCTATTTAACCTCTGCCTGGCACAAGGTCGAGTGCCAGATGACTGGACTAAGGCGGTAATTGTGCCACTATTTAAGGGGAAGGGGTCGCAGCAGGATTGCAAAAACTATCGTGGCATTAGTCTTTTAAGTGTGGTAGGAAAACTTTATGCAAGGATTTTAATTGACAGGGTTGTAAGCGAAACAGATGAGAAAATATGGGACGTTCAGGCAGGTTTTCAAAAGGGGATGGGATGTATGGATCAAGTCTTTTCTTTACGGTGCGTTACCGAGAAGTTTTTGGCTAAGGGCCAAAAAATCTATTGCGCCTTTATAGACCTGGAAAAGGCTTACGATAGAGTGAGGAGGAACGAATTGTGGTCAACACTGGCCATGCATGGGTTGGAGCCTATTCTGGTGCGGGCTCTGAAATCCTTATATAAGGATTCCAGAGCCTGTGTTAGAATAAATGGAGCCTACACAGACTGGTTTAACATCTCCATGGGTGTTAGACAGGGATGTGTAGCATCACCATGGCTGTTCAACCTTTTCATGGATAGTTGTCTGACAGATTTGAAAGAGCGTGATTGTGGAGTACGAATGGGAGAGGTACCGGTCAAATGCCTACTGTACGCTGATGATCAAGTTATAATTGAACCATCAGCGCATGAGTTGCAGGACACGGTAACTATCGTGAATGAGGCATTCAAGAGGAAAGGTATGAAAGTAAATGTAAGCAAGACGAAGGTTATGGTTGTGGAGAAGAATATGGACATTTCTGCGTGCGATATTATGATTGAAGGTGAGAAAGTAGAACAAGTGTCAGAATTTGTGTATTTAGGAAGTAAGTTTAGTAGAGACGGTAAGTGTGATAGTGATATTGAAAGGAGGGTGAATGCAGGTAATATGGTAAACGGTGCATTGCACGCCTTCATGAGGAGCCAGAAAGTGACTAAAAAAGCACGCCTGGCTGTTCATGATGGGGTGTTGGTTCCTACCTTAATGTATGGTAGCGAGAGTTGGGTATGGCAGAAGAAGCACGAGAGTCGAATAAATGCAGTAGAAATGCGATCGCTAAGAAGCATGAGTGGAGTACGATTGATTGATAGAATGAGGAATAGTGTAATCCGAGAGCGTTGTGGCTTGAAAGAGGATGTAGTGACTAAAATTGAGAAAGGAATGCTTAGGTGGTTTGGACATGTCGAGCGGATGGATGAAAGGCGTCTAACGAGACAAATATATAAGGGGATTGTGAGTGGCCGAGTCGGCAGAGGGCGACCTAGGCGTACTTACATCGATCAGATCGGCGATGTATTGAAAAAAAGCCAGATAAAGAGTACCCGAAACCGACGAGCTTGTATGAACCGATTGATGGATGTGGATGAGGCACGTGAGGTATGCCAGGATCGTAGCAGGTGGCGGGCTGTTGTCTCTGCCTACCCCTTCGGGAAAAAGGCGTGAGCATATGTATGTATGTATATGTATAAGTTATTAAGCGGCGAATGACATCGCACAAGTTCAATACGGAATGTGCTCTTCTGAACACCGAGCACCGACCCGGTGCCGCGGTGGAGCAGATGCCGTGATCAAAGCTGTAATCGGCGAATACCTCCGTTCAGATTAACAGTGAGTTCACGCTACGCGGTTAGACCCGCGCGGTTATTTTTCAACTAACTTCCCCCGCATCTTCAAATCAGCGTTTCTTTCTAGCTTTCTTCCGGTGAAAGAATTTTCAGAATCGAAGTTTAGTGTGTTCAATTTGTGGTGATTAATTTTACCTGACCGCTTCAAAAGGAGTTTAAGTTTTTCTGTACGATGTATACTACTCATATTTCGGTAAAGCAACTTATATATTTGACGGATTTTGAGGTGCTGGTGTCACTAGAAACATTTTCATCCAACTATTCCAGATTCTGAATAAAGGTAAATATTTTTTTCAGTGCAAAGTTCAAAGTTTACAGCGAGAGTAAATTTGTTTTTTAAAGCATGCGTTCATGCTCCCCATATGTATTATTCTCCCCATAAGCACGAGACAACCGCGCAGGTCCAACCGCGTAATGTGAACAAGCTGTAAAGTCCGACCAATGGCGGACGCGACTTGGGTGAGCTATTTACGCAAGGTGCAAGCAATCTTTAAGGTCTGGTTGGAACTCCATCATACTTCTGTAAAACAGCTGCGCGGCTGAGTGATTAATTCTACTAGTAACGTCTATCACCACTTTTATCAACTTAAGGCAGATTCCATTTTTTTGCGTAGGTGTTTTTTCGTAAAGATTCAATATCATTTTGAGATTATCTTATTCAAATATATAGCGACCTAACGGAGTACCAGTTTGAAACTAACTAGCTAAAAATACTACAATAAAGCCGCCAGCAGCCGCTAGTTTTCGATTTAAGATTGTCTATTGACAGTGAACATTTCAACATTTTCAACCCAGGTTCAGGTTAAGAATTTCAAGTGTCGGCTGACCTCCTAGAGGTCGATAACAATTGTTCTTTAACTACACGACAGCTATAAGCTCTTAATTAAACCCGACATACCTATATCTGTCTTATATTATAAAGCTGATGATTTCAATGAAACATGGCTAAGAACTATAATACAAACAATAAACATATTAATCGACCTATTCGTTCATGAGCTAAGATGCCACAAACAATAAAATTATGCAGGAGCACACACAGAACAACAAATACTTCAAACTTATGACACCCCTCTTTTTTCGTCGTCGGTGGATAAAGAATAGAAACACCGCAAGCTATTACGCGTTCGAGAATCTAATATAAAGTCTAAAGACGCTAATAATATCGTAACTGGTGCGTAAATTATTTATCGGTACTGTCCATACTAACTATAAACAAAGAGTCGTTTGCAATCTATTGGTACCTCTTTCATTGCTTACTGACATGAAGAAAAATCATTTACCGTTAAGTTGACCATTTTACCGTTAAGTGTAAGTTAAGAAATACATACAAATCATCAAAACCGGCCAGTGCTAGTCGGACTCGCGCACGAAGGGTTCCGTACCATTATCTATATAAACGGCAAAAAAAAACACGTTTGTTGTATGGGAGGCCCCCTAAATATTGATTTTATTTTGTTTTTAGTATTTGTTGTTATAGCAGCGACAGAAATACATAATTTGTGAAAATTTCAACTGTCTAGCTATTGCGGTTCTACAGTCTGGTGACAGACAGACGGACAAGCAGACAGCGAAGTCTTAGTAATAGGGTCCCATTTTTACCCTTTGGGTATGGAACCCTAAAAAGTATTGTTTACACCACTTACGACTTACAATTTGTACGTAGCTATTTAATGACTTTATATCTAACGTCGAAAATTGCCGTATGCGCAAACATTAATGTAGAACTTCTAACATAATAAACGCAACACCTGAAATTAATTTGTTCTCAATCGGGAGTGGAGTTGATTTCGTGTGTTATAGTACGAGTGTAAAATAATTTACAAATAAAAGTAGAACTATTATTAAGTCATATCGTAATAATAATAAGGAATATATAACTTTATGCTTTTCACAAATAAGCTTATTTATGAAATAAATGTACAAATAAGTATTATCATACATACATATTTATCACTAGCTCGACGGTGAAGGAAAACATCATGACGAAACCCGCAGGTCTCAGAATTAATTCTGAGACATGTGTAAATAGACCCAGTCCGGCGATGGGCTCACCACCTATCACGTTTAGGGGTCCAATATATCTCGTGAAATGTGGGTATATCCAATAATGGAATACCTCTGCCTACCACCTCGGGGATAAAAGGCGTGAGATTATATTATTATTAGTATTATATCATTTATAATTGAAATACTAATTGGGGTGTCTGGGTGTTTGCGTTAATTATTTTACATGCGCATAGTTATGGATTATCGTATGTTTGTAGAGTACAGAAGAAGCTGACAGGAAAAGTAACCCAGAAAAGGCAAAGCGTTACTTTTAATCATCTACAAATAACGAATACCTATGACTTATACCTACCCTAGGGCAAAGATAGCAAACCAAGGTCACACGTGTCACAAGTGGCATGGACTAGAAACTTTTGGGCACAGTATTAATTATAGACATTGGATTACTGTACAATTTTATAAGATTTTACAATTTGTAAAATTTAGTTCGGGCCATTGTGTAATTTACTTTTAGTAATTTTTTACATGGTCTTCAAAACACGAAACTTCGCTTGATAACAGCCAGAAAGACATTCCAATAGTCACCGATCAGTCTGTAATATGCAAGACATTTTTTTTATTTACATTGGCACGCCGATCTGAAAAGGTCGCCGATAGGAAAAGGCCGATATCGTATCGGCATCCGACTCCGATATCTGATCGGATAATGTGAAAACGCTCTTACAGACCACTCTTTCTGATACGCGATGATTAAAACGTAACGTTAACGCATACTTGACGAGAACCATTATTGACAGTTAAGTTACAAAGTTCACGGTACACTAAGTATAAGTACCAATCATTATTATGTTTAGTATTATCGAATATTACGAAGCAATTAGTATTACCATAATAGTCTTATAGATCGAATATGTTTAACAATGAAGGAAGGCAGTTTCCATCATATAATTTGAAACGTTTGAACACATACCTATGAATAGTGTAAAATACTAAATAATAGCAACATATAGAGTTTTCTTTATCTAAATAATTGTGGCAGCCAACCGGTTATACGTGATATCATTACATTACTAACATTAAGATGAAAGACCGGACAGTAAATCTAAAAGACTTATTGAATTTCTTTACTTTCTATAACCCGTAAAAACTGGTGTCAAAAGAAACTACACATCAAATAAAATAAATAAATATGCTCGCGCCTTTCATCTCTGAGGAGATAGGCAGAAGTATTCCATTTCTGGTAATACCCACTTTTCAACATTAGGTATATATTATTTTGAGCCCCTAAATGTGACAGGTGGTGAACCTATCGCCAGACCAGGGTGCATCAGAATCAATTTTGGGACTTGCGGGTTTCCTCAGTTGAAAATGTGTAGGTAGGTTTTTGAAAAACTGATTGATACAGTCAAGAGATGAAGCTTTACACTTGTAGTGTGAGTCTGACCTCTAAGGCTTAAAAAGGCCAATGTGTCAAGCTCCACGTGCTCGTTACTGTACATCTACTGCTTGCCAGGATTTGAAACAAAGCCTCACGCATAAGAAACGGGCCGTTTACTACGGGGCAGTCACTGCTCTACATATCAAATGTTATTTGACAAACTACGAGTATGTGCAATTCAACTCCTGAATATGGGTAATGTGAGTGTGTGTACGCAGCGGGACATTATAATACCCCACCGAATATAATAAAAATTACACGCGTCGTAAGTCGTACATGATAATCTGTAGCGGTACAATTGCCCTACCGCAGACGTTCAGTAGCGGCGCACGCGCTGATAACGGCACCATAGTATCCAATCACGACCAACTGTTATACATGGTGCGACAGTAACGCATTGCCGACAATATCGCCGTGGTCTTTGGGTACAGACAAACATAAATGGAAAGAAGTGTCATTGAAGCTGGTTGCTGTATCATGCTATATGACACTGCACAAAGACATCATATAAATACATCAACTTACTCGTATAAGTATAAAGTAAGTAGGTATGCATTTCGAAACAGTGATAAACATGTAGGATGAAGTGGGAGCTGCAGTCGGTTTCGGAAAGAAGATAGTCAAAATTTACCTAAGCGATAAAAGGTATAGTTCTAATATTCTAAAGAGTGCCACTTTGTCTGTCCATAATTGTTATGTAAGAATTAAGGTATTAACTTTGTCGCCCGCTAATGAACATGGGCAATTTACGTCGCGACAACCCCGGGGCGCTGTTAGAGGGAGAATATATTGCCTTCACCAAGCAAAGACATTTTTGGGCTCCCCTAATGACCGCCGCTGCCCACGTTACAACAAGTTGCCGATTACTTTTACTCGATGCTATAAAAGCTGATACAAATTGAAATTTTCTACAGCCCACTTTCGGTAGACACCATTCGTCATCATAACTGGTGTACACTAATTCGGAAACAAAGAGTAATAAAGACTGTAGTTACTTTAATAAACCAGTCCATGGGACATACGAGTGATTCGTGCGGTGGTAATGAGATTACCGTTGCGTACCTAGTCATCGTCGGTATCATTATGGTGCTTGCTTAGCCGAGGTACTGGGCCACCGACAGCCACAGCTTACCACTACCGGCACCCGTAACGGATCCTCATATCATGATTACCTTTATATTTTATTACCCTATTACGATTATTATCAACACTTTCTATTTTACGATATCGACGTCGCACAAACCGCAAATGGCGACATTCTTTCGCATTTGCCCGTCAGAGAAAACTGCAATTTCACTTTTTTCATACAAAAAATGAATATTGAATAACTAAAAACGAAATTGAAACTGTGACAACAGAAAGCGCTGCCCAACGCAGTCTGTATGGAAACACGGGAGGCTTGAAATTTCTCGTTAGATACACAAAGCGAGAACAACGAGTCGAAAACAATTCGAGTGGGACTGGCGCAGAAAGCTAAACACTGACCACTGGCTATTTGAAAAGCAATTATTTTGAATACTAACTTTGTATACGTTATTTCTATAAGCATTCGCTCATTTAACAGGCCATGGTTAAACGCACTGTCACTAATTAATGACACGCTACACTACAGAGATCAGCAGTGCGGCTGCATTTTGATTACCCATCGTTGCAAAGTCAACAAGAATTTAAATAAGTACTCATTTCTTGGATCAATATCACCCCAAATCTTTTCAAATCACAGACCCTGCAACATACAAAGCCCTTTACCGATAAAAAGTTAGGAAAACAGGGATCTGCTCAATCCCTGCCTACCCGCGTAAAAGCAAACAGAAAACCTTACATATCGCAGTATTTGATTATAGGGCGCCGTCGGTTTGCATAGCCCACGGTTACTCGGTACTCATCCTACGCAAACAGACCCACTGTGTTATTTCCCCAGCTGTGCTCGGTAGCTTATCTGTTATCCAATCGCATCAAAACCTACACCGCTTTTGTCACCATAATAAATAGTTAATTCGAGTTAGCGCTTTAAGGGCACAAATAATAAATGTGGCATCAATGTTTCTTATGAATCTTTTAGAACGGAAGACTGGTCAAGCGATAGATGCAAGTGGGGCACACATACCGCACGGTGCGGGAACCACTGACCGACATACCTATCCAACGGCACTGTCGTCCGACTCGTTCTGTATCATTATACGACATCTATCTGCCTATGCAGCTCAGTAGCCTGGTACTGTTTCACGCGATGTTAGCTTGTCTCTTAGTAAATGGCGAAGGTTTATAGCGCCTATAGATAGAGCACGAGATAGACACTATAGAAAATGCATTTTTCTATTTTTTATAAAAGATAATTATATTTCTTGATTATACTATTACTCAGTTTTCCATTACAATAAACATAGTAATTAAAACGGGCGGCGTTTTAGATTATTGCGCACTAATGCATAGGAATTCGCCAGTTTGTTTGGGTTACATACATTCGTGAAAACATCAACAAACAAACTTGACATCTCTGTCACAAAATTCAAAATAAACATAATGTGTATTACTAAATTAAAATAGTAGATTGTGTCATAAGGGAGCAAAACTATATTTTTACGGCGAGGGCGTTTTTTTAAATCACGAACATAGTGAATGTTTCTAGGATAGAATCCCGAACGTAGTGAGGGATTCTAATGTAGAATCATGAACGAAGTGAGGGGTTTAAAGTACGTAGCCCAAGGTAAAAATAATTTTGGGACCGAATGATACACTCTGCTTTTCATACCTCTCTATGAGAAAAATTGTTGACGACATTGTTTGCTTCTTTTTTAAATATTTTCCGGTGTTTAACTATCACTGCAGTCATTGCTACTTGAATACATTTTAAAATATAATATACACAAACAATTCGATGTCGGAATTCGAAAATTTGGAGTAAAACAAAATGCTAATTGTGAAAAATAAGTATGAAAGCGCGCGCATTGCCACAGCTATTTTTCTGACAGTGTGGCACAACCATCGAACCGAACCCCATTCAGCCTTGTCAGCATATAAGTTACTCTATGCTTGTCAGCCTAATGCGGCGAAAAATGGAACTAATGTTTTGTTTTAGTACTTAAGCTACAGTGGCGCCAACCTTAGATGCAAACTTATTTTGTTAATCTTTTTTGCTAAGAATGTTGCGGGATATTTTTAATTCCAAATTCAAAACACTTTTATTCGCACTTATTAAAATCCTATCGGAAAAGACTTACTTTGATCCCTGTTATTGAGGACCAAAACGTCACTTTTCGAATAGATGGTATGAAAAAATATTTATTAGTACCTTTGTCTTTTTTCGTCAGCTCATAAGCCTGCCGAGCCGCCCTAGAGTCAGAACAGCCCTCCTTCAAGGAAGGTTTCATTCGCTTAGTTGTTGTTATAAGAACTAAGTGACTACCTATTTCTTTAAAGAGTTGCTTCAATTTTACTTGACAAGTCGAACGCTAATGTCAGTTTCATTCATTTGTAAATCTATTCGACTTTTCACACGCACCGGTTTCCGCCGGGCCGGCGCGGGCGGGCGGCGAAGTATATGGCCATGTACGGTTCGCTTTCATACGTACCGGCGGGCAACCGGATGATCGGCCATACATTTCGCCGCCGGACCGGACCGCCGGACCGGCGGAAACCGGTACGTGTGAAAAGGGTCTTATAGCGGCCGCACATTGTAAAAAAATTTGTAATAGAAAAATTCTGATGGTCGCCGGAAGGCACTCCGTCCGTACATTTTGTTCTAGACCCCGCACACTTTCAGAAATTCGCATCAGTTTAGCGGTTGCAGCCAGTGATAGCGTAGCTACACAAATTACGATTTCTTATGGTGTGCGGGGTGCTTCCGTCGCACGTCCGACGACCATCAGAATTTTTCTTTTAGAAATTTCTTACAATGTGCGGCCGCTCTTACAGAGACACTTAGCTAGGCACTCGGGTAAATTAATACTTAAAAAGATTAGAAAAGACACTGATTCACAGGTGAAAGCCGAAAGGACCATGACTTATCGGAGTCGTGCGACGGCCTGACTAAAACTTTCGCCAGCAGATGTGACAAATTCTTAACTTTGAGTATTAAACCAACAGGAGACGTCACGCGCACTAGTTTCTTTACAAAAAAGTCTGCCAATTTCTGCGGGGGGGACGAGGAAACAATCACAAATAATGTTAAAACAAACGCATTTTTTGACAAAACGATTAAACACTAGCTTGAACTAGGTGCACACAAATACATTCACCAATACAAGCACTCCGTGAACTCAAATAAACTAGTTGTATTTAACCGGTATGCTCAAAGACCGACACGTTTTTTTGGCAGAGGGGAACGCCTGTCAGTGGCGTCTCCAGTTGGTTTAATACTCAAAGATTCTTAATAAAAGGCCACATCGCAAATAGATGTGACTGTCACTTTGTTTCAAATGTTATGACCATAAATCATAAACTATCACGAGCGTCACTGCTTTGGCTTTAAACAGCTATTTGTAATTCATCATTGAAACACATCCACTTTGTATTATATAGTGAAACTAGCGACCCGCTCCGGCTTCGCACGGGTGCAATGCTAAAACTAAAACCTTCCTCTTGAATCACTCTATCTATTAAAAAAAACCGCATCAAAATCCGTTGCGTAGTTTTTAAGATTTAAGCATACAAAGGGACATAGGGATATAGGGACAGAGAAAGCGACTTTGTTTTATACTATGTAGTGATAAAAAAACAAATACAACTTAGTATACAATTACGTAAGAGTTCTGAGCATCACTGATGTATTGGTATCAACGGTATTATTCTAACTAACTAACTCACGAGATTAACTCACGAGAGAGCGGTATATAACGTGTGGCCAAGCTAATATTATAATCAATCAATCATGTCTTTTCGCACCAATTAGCTCACCCATGACATGAGTCATGAGTCCATAACTTTGCTTCGACCGGATACTACATATTTTATGTGCCAGAGCAAAGTTACGCTTATCTAACTGAAGTTTCTGTAAGCTTTGCCCTTTTGCCCTTATAACTTTGGCAAAGAAACTCAAAGCTGTGGTAGAATATTACGGAATCTAGTTATGTTATGTAGCTAAAAACAACTTAAGTCGGTTGATCTAGCTGTTTACCATTGCAGCGAGAGAACATTTATGAAAACAAGTAGACTATTTAAAATAAAACACTAAAAAGTAGGTGCTTATAAAAGGAACTAAAACGATTTAAAACTCTTCTTCATTATGCAGTGCAGTGCAAAAGTTTTGCCAATAACACTCTGAATATGAAGTCGAATCCACCGCCATCTTGTACTTCAAACATCAAGTCCTATTCACGAGAAAGTATACATTTTGTAAACAATGAACTTCTACTGAGTTACGTAGTGCCAGTTATATGAGTCAACCAAATCCAATCATTTTAAATTTATATACGGGTCATACGAAACTAAAATGCAATTTTAATTAGTCGGATTATGTTTTAGCCATATAAAGTACTGTCAACCAACTATTGTGGTACAATGACTCGAGATCGAACATCCGATCTGTCTTTTGTCATTCTCGTGACGGGGACTTTAGTTACATACACCCAAAAATTTATTTATTATTATTATTATTATAGGACCTACACAAGCTCCTACTCTAGTTACAATACAAGTAGAAAAAGATAAAAAAAAAAGACTACGTCATAATTAGAAAAGACCCGATGTAGTTCATGAAGCTAAAGCGGTGACGCGACCTGGTTGAATCAATCATTTCCAAAACGGTTACAAGTTTAGTTCCAGTTAAAGTTCCGCGAGCTAGGCGCAGTCTGTGAACATCGTACACGACGTCTGCAACAGTGAAACTTTAATGATTCCAGTATATCTCCGAAGGCGTCGTGATAAATTTAGGACGAGGCCTTCTATTTAGGAACATAAACTTGTCAGAAAAATGGCGTTGTAAATTAAAAACGTTTGTCTTTTATAGCAAATTTTATATTGCTAAAGTAACAGCTCCGAGATTTAACGATCGGCTGAATCACATCCAAGGGAATACTGCTATTTTAAATGCTTTTCAAATCGGTTAGCAGTAAAATGAGGACAGTAGATTGAGATACATAAAATAAACCTAGTTTTAGACAATAAAAATAATGGATAAGTGTCAGATTCCAAAAAAATAGCAACATTACTGCATTAAAATTCTGTAGCATCAAGAGTAAATACAGAAATTTAACAAAAGCAGGCGAAGATTAGAACAAAATGTTTCCCGAGGCAGGATAAGTGCAAAAGCGAGCGCTACGTGAAATGTTAATGTCTCTCACGACAACAGAATACGCTTTCTTAACATACCACCACTTGGAGCAGAAAATAGCTCACCTTTATAATACAAACAGAACTTTTTCCCTAAACAATGTATAACGGCTACGTAACATTTCGCTAACGAGTGTTTTAAGTTGTGAGAATCTATATATACTGACTGATTGGTTATATATCAACGCACACCCTAAACCGCTGGGTCTAGAGACTTGAAATTTTGCACATAGATAACTTATACTGTGTAGGCATAAAGTAAGAAAGGATTTTGCTAAATTCAACCCCTAAGGGGGTAAAATAAACGTGCGCTAGCGAAGCCGCGGGTAAATCTAGTATTTGCATAACTTTCAATTAACACTACCTGCAGACAAGTTCTTCTTTATCCTTTTCCACCCAGACGGACAGTCTTCGAACAATTCAATCGACAAAACCCATCTTCACTTATAGATTTGTAAATCATTGTTATATATGTATTATAAAGTGTACCTACACTTTTAAAGCAAGAAAACTAATTGCCGATAAATTTTATCGATGTCACTTTTCTATGAACATTCAAACCGATCATTCAAGAATTGAATCAAGATACCAACAAGGTGGACGCTGTGGGTGGACTGACTACCTGGTAAAAGTTACGAGAAGCTGCTGGACGTAGTCCACTTAGATTAGTGACAATGGGTGAAAACTTTTGTTCCGCAACGATGATGAATCAAGGCCAAATAAATACCTAATAAGATTATCAGTTCATTGTAAACGTATCGCAATCTCAAATAATAAGTTGAATACATTCTAAAGTATCGGTCTGTAAAAGATTTTCAGATAAAAAGTTTCAGTAAAAGCATCTTAGCGGCAATGGAACTTCTTTACAAAACTTGGAGAAACTCCAAACTGTATCGTTCTGCACTTGAAAGCTGTATTGGCTGCACTCGGTTCACGTGCTACACTGCAATATCCAGTGACGTGTGTTATTTGAAGTTGCGGTGTGTTATTCAAGACGACACTGCAATATACGCGTGACTCGAATTCTATCACACCACCCTCATACTGTACAAGTCTCAATGAATCTACATTGACTACTTGACTGTACATTTTCAGTAAATGTACAGTCCAGAGCACGTTAAGCTTGACACATTGGACTCTGTAACGTTCTTATTACAATCGCCTTAGAGGTCAGACTCGCACTGCAATTGTAAAGCTTCATGTGACTTTACACATTATTTTCTTAGGCAAAGATATAGATACGGATACCTCTGATTATTTCATCATCATCATATCATCCGAAAGACTTCCACTGCTGGATATAGGCCTCAACTAATCATCGCCACGCCCCGCTTTCTGGTACGCCGTTGCCACTTCAGAACATTTCTGCCCCACCATCCCTTCTACGAGCACCGTATTTATACAAACCGTAACATAAAAAGGGTAATTCCTCATACACCCCGACTAGTATAATAATATAAAAAAATATGATCCCTTCGTACTTTAGTTGTGTCTAACCAATTTTCTTAAATGAAGAGCAATAGTACGATTCCCATAGGTAGCACTAAATTCAGCTAAGCTAATTAATTTTTCGGAAACATTAAAAATAATTGAAATCGATTAAGTAGTCCATACTGAACAAACTAATTTCTAAATTACGCTTATTTTGTTACATATTGTATATGCTGATCATTAAATCAGTCGAAAATTTAAAAAAAATATCATATTCCATTAGTCAAGACAGTTCAAAGAAATCCCAATAAAATCGCTCATCTGTATATCTGCGTGCCTGGAAATGTGTTTCCGACAGATCTAAAAGCATCAAAGCGGAAAGTGAGTAAACCGTTCGTGCTAAACGCAATATAAAGATGAAATCATTATTTACAGTCTAGATACGTAGATTACCTACTTAACGCGGTAACAGCACCCCCCGAGATCATCACATTTTACCCGTATTTCTGAAGTAGCTAATCCTACTTAATATTATAAATGCGAAAGTTTGTATGTATGGATGTTTGTTCCTCTTTCACGCAAAAACTACTGAACGGCTTTTAATGAAACTTTACAGTTATATAGCTTATGCGTCAGAATAACACATATGCTATATTTTATCCCCGTATTCCCACGGGAACGGGAACTACGCGGGTGAATCCGCAGGGCGCTGCTAGTATGACAATATTGTTAAGTATCTTAAA
The DNA here is from genome assembly GCA_963855545.1 of Ethmia dodecea. Lineage (NCBI taxonomy): Eukaryota > Metazoa > Arthropoda > Insecta > Lepidoptera > Depressariidae > Ethmia > Ethmia dodecea. The sequence goes on from OY979437.1 coordinate 4,746,114, forward strand.
GGTTTGCCTTTAGGCCAAACTTGTCAAGGTGTCGTGGGTCGTTTCATGAGTAGCATGTGAAAAATCGTATGACATATTTTTTTATACTTCGCTCCTGTTACTCTCCTTCACCTAAGAAATAGCAAATCGTCCGAATTTCACTTCCAGTAGCAAGAGTGCTTTTCCATCGTAACTAATAAATCTTTGTGAAAATTCACAGGTAAACTCATGTAAAAAGGATAAATAATTTCATCAAATGAAAATAATTTATTAGTAGCAATGATATTCATCCCTATATTTCTCGCCATCAGACCGCGCTGGCGGCTGAAGACACCAGGGGGCCAATTCCACTAAAGTCAACGATTATAGTTGGATGACAATGACATATCAATGGTCAGCCAAAGGTGTAATTTTGGCACTTTTCAGAGCAAATGGAATTGGCCCCCAGTAGGTAGTACGTTGCCACCATTACGATTTATATTATCAACACTGTCGAGCTTGTCCATACGCCTAAAGGAACGTGTTATGAATTATCCCAGCGCGTAATTTAAGGACGTGCTGGGAATACGATGTGATGCTAATTTGTGTCCATCGCGGTATGACCAACAACACAATAGATACGGTTTACATAATAATGTGCTTGTTTGCGAAGTGCGAAGATTTAAATTTCTACCAATTTAAATGACCTAATGACCCATTCAAGTCTAAATTAAAAATCATACATTTTCTTCGATATTGGTGAGATACGCATATTACCATTAATAAAATTATTCAAAAAAAATACTTTAATTGTCTATAAAACAATTTTTTCGATCGCCATTTTCGCCAACCCCATCACCAAACATTTATACATAACATGGATTATATTAATATGGCATGGAAGCCTAAGATTAGATAGAAATAATATCTATATTATATCCATCTTGTACTAAAGAATGCGCGAACATAATGTTTTAAAAATGTTTTTTTTAAATATCAGGTTATAAAAAACACAATGTAGGGCGTACGCGTAGCGAAGCTCAGCGAACTATTTTCCTTTTCCAAGTGGTCAAACCATCCAAGCATAGCGTCACGTACACGAGAATACAGAAAGCATCCCAAGCATTTCATTTTGTACGGTATATTGTGATGACTGTGACTCATATAGATAAACCATGCAAACACGAAACGAGATATGAATGATTGAATGAATTTGAAAATAAATAAATCACGTTTTCCAGAACTTATCAGCGAACGTCGATTTTTGTTATTTCGGGGGATTATCGGGAAGGTTTTCAAAAATGATTATTTTTACTCATCGGTTCTACTGTTTTGAAAAGCAGACGTATAAAGGCTGATTCACGTTACACCGGGCCGGGTCCGGGCTGGTCCCCGCCCGGAGTGAATCATCTAAACAATACCCCTCGACATTTCGACGCCGTGCTCCGTCCGGGCCACGGTCAAGCACTTCATACCAAAAGTATACTTTATCCGACCCGGACCCGGCCCGGTGTGACGTGAATCAGCCTATATACCACATAATATGTAACTTCCAATAAATTTCAAGATAGCTCCAAAATTTTAAAAACAAAAGTCATTAGTTCACTGTTTCTTGCAAATGGAATTTTGGTAATTTAATCATTGGAAAAGCACTTGCTTCTCTACTAGACTATTACTGGAGCATTTTATTAATTTTTCAGAAATTCTGGTATTAAATTTACCTTTAACATAGCTTTAACATCTTTGACACGTCTCGTTAACTGCAGGATAAATTACAGCAGCCGACCTTCCAAAGATCCTAATCGGAAAATAAGTCGTCTAGACAGATCTTATCTAAAATTAGGTGTCATATTACAGGTGACAGGAGTGTCTCAGAATTTAATAAATTCAATAATATCTGTTATCCCGATCTCTTACCGACATTGATTTGATGAAATTGCGGAAAGTTTAATCGATCTGTCACTCAAAGGCAGTGAGATAATTCTTTTATAGAAATTGCGCTTCTGGAAAGGTAAAAAAACGGACTGGATTGAATTCAGCCACATTGTAAAACGGACGAGCATCTTTCATCTTCCATTTGGACCACCTTAATCTCGAAACTGCTAGTTCGAGACGAGTGCAATAGGTAAGTAGAATGTTTCAGTCAATATTTTGCCGGAGTATTTCGGAACCAACTTTAGCAATACCCAAGTTTTGCTCTTTGCACTAAGATGTCCAGTGAACTCGTCTCCAGCTGTATACAGCATTTACCAATGTCGAAAGTTCGGCGACTAATACAACTTCCAACATACTTAGTTCGAATTACAACAGCTACGACGAAAAGTCAGACACGGACTATAATTTACAGGCGCAATTAATTTGCCATTGCGGTATCTCCAACCCCATTACTGAACAAAACTTGATTAATAAAGATGAGCGAGTCAAAATCGTGACTATCATTATCAGTTAGGTAATTGTTTTCTCTAGACAATTTGGGTTGTGTAAAGTATAGCGGCCGACGGAGCGTAACAAACGGTGTTTTGTTTTGACGACTCACGACATCTGCAGCACTTTCACCGCAGCTGCAGGCCCTGTGTATTATACGGAACATAATTCCAAGTAAGCAGCACTCAAGAGCAGTGGGAAAATACCGCCGACTTATGCAATTCGACTTGGCACTGTTTACAAAATAATGTTTATCACGGTTTTAACTAGTAAAATTTACAAACACGTTACCTTAATTTCGACCATTTTACAGAGCAACAAAGGAGGGTAGTATCGGCTTTTCCATAATTAACTTTTCAATCAGAGATGTAGCGCGCCCACAGCTTTTGAATTTAGGATATTGTTCGCTGCCGCGGAATCAAATTGGTTACTCTTTGATGCTCCTTCGCTCTTCCAATTCCAAGATTATTTGTTACTGTAATACCATCGACGAAATTCGATATCTATGAAATATGCTTGCTTTTCGTAAAAAAGTTGTAACAACGTTAAGTACATTCCATCAGAAACATAAATGTAAAAAAGATGCCAAATTCATGCATATATAGAGCGTGCGGGATTGATAAATTCTAATCAAAATCAGATTTAAATGCGAATAAGTGAAATATATGCGAATAAGAGTAAGTGCTTATTTAATGAAAGTCCTAATAGACGCTTCTTAAATCAGGTTATTGTAAACTCTTCATAAAAAAAACATAAAAAAAATAGGATAGACCCTTAGATAAGCATTTCAACGGGTGATGAAGATGAAATTTGTAACACACCTCTGGTGTGGCACCCTTTTCTTTTCCGAGCTTATATTTAACATATCCTTTAACACTCTTTCGTGAGTCTTAGATTGACTGTGTTCCATAATAAACAACTGGTTCATGTAAATAGCCCTTCATTGACGATGCACTCCTATGGGAACACAGAACAAAACTGCGCGACGTAAATATTTATCGATCTTTAATAGAGATAGTTGGTTTCAGTTAGATAGTGAATACAAATGAACACGTTACGTCCAGTTAGGTCATTGATTACATTGCATTGTGTAATGTTGAGCATATGATGGGCGCTTATACCACTAATTGCTGGGTAGGAGCTTCCGTATCGATAATGTACATGCGAATTGTTACGCGTCATTGTGCTCGTACTTTTAAAGGTACAAGTTTCAAAATATCTTACAATCCAAAACGATACATGCTCTCTACTCTAAATTGGTTATTTGGTTATAATTGTTTTATTGGCTTATATTTTGTCCCATGCTCGTCGGTATTGGATACTCTTTAAATGGCTCTTCCTCAATACATCGTAGATCGGATCGATGTAAGTTCGCCAAGGTCACCCACTGCCGATCGGCCACTTCTCTCATAAATTTGTTGTGAAATTCTAAATCACATGATGGATGTGGATGAAGCGCGAGAGGTGTAGGTACCTGGTTGTTAGGCAGTAGTCTATTGATCTGCCTGCCTAGGCGGAAAAAGGTGTGAGTGTACTTATGTATGTAGTGTGTCCGACTGCTGAACAAAGGCCTCTGCAACCTCCTTACACTTATTCCTGTCATGTGCCTCCTCTGACTACGTTAAAAAATAATTTAAATGAATTAAAAAGAACCGCCATTTATTTATTTATTTTACTTCATGTACCAAGAAAATGTACACATGGCGAACTTAATGCCTAAAGGCATTATCTACCAGTCAACCAAACCACCAGTCAGTCAAAGTCAGTAAAAGTCAATTTATCGAATAATAAAGTAATCTTGAGACAATAAATAACAGAAACGACACTGATTAAAAATATTGAAAAGTATCTGTCGGATCGCATCGGAAACAATTTAAACATCCGAGTTGCTCAAACCAAATGCCTCGAGAAAGTGAATTGATCAACGACCAACCTGCAGACCGAGTACCGTTAGCAGCGAAATCGGATGACTTGGTTAACACATGCAAATAGGCCAGTGTTACGAACTGACGGTATGCCGCTGAGCTAACCAGATCGTGTAAACTTTTTAAAGATCGTTATGTTTGACCATTATGGTATTTTTGTTACTATTAGTGAGGCTTATGATTAAATAAATATGTCTTATCTCCTTGCAAGTTGCCAGACGTATCACATTTCTGGAAATACCCACTCATAACCTTTCACCTTTTTTTTAACCTTTAATCATAACCTCAAACATGAGATTGCTGGCACCGGACACTTCTGTAAAATTTACTTCGACGCCTTCTGCAAGCGTATTCAGGGAGCTTTGATATTCGATATCGGAAAATCTGTCGAACACTTTCGAGATGGGCTGATGTTGGTATCGAAAACTTTCGAGATGGGCTGATGTTGGTGTCGAAAACTAATGTCATATGTGACATAAGGATTCGGAAAATTTTCCGTGGCTGTCAGAAACGCTTAGAATAAAGTTTCCGAAGTCGATAGATTCGACTTCGGAGAATTTTTCACTCGATCTGAGTCGAACGGAAACGGTATCGAGTCTCCGTAAATACGCCTGCTGGTTTCCTCACGATGTTTTCCTTCACCGTTAGGTTAGATATAAATACTTCTATAATTTTACATACATTTTTGAAATCGAAATCCTTAGGCCTTATGCATGAGAAGCGAACCCTTCCAGCAGGCCTATCTCTGCTTCTAATATTATCTTATTATTATTATTATTGTAAGTATTATTATTATTGTCAATAATAAAATTTAAGTGTCTGTGATTTCAAAGGAAATGCCAATTGTTTGTGATAACTGCTAATTATACGATGCCTAATCATAAATTACCGTTTTTAGATTTTTTGCCTGTCTGAAAGCCTCGAATAGCCTCCGAAAATGCTCAATAGATTTCAATGAAATATATTACAGGATTCAGGTATATTATTTTGATAATCGGAATGGAATCGTGGGCGAATTAGAATCTACTATATAAAAATAAGTCGGGTTTTCCTTCCTGACGATTTAACTCCAGAACTGACGAACCGATTTCCACGGTTTTGCATTCGTTGGAAAGGTCTCGGGCTCCGCAAGGTTTATAGCAAAGAAAATTCAGCATTGCACCCGTGCGAAGCCGGGGCGGGTCGCTAGTATTATAATAAAATAAAACCGCGGATGCAGCATTAACGAGCATGAGATGCTAGTGTAGGTAGGTATACCTATCATATGTAAGATTCAGAGAGCACATTCTCCATCAACAACATCGTTATCATTATCTCACGGTTTCAAATGCTACCGAGATGGGTTTGAACAGTAGTTCCGATTTGCGTTTTGTTACGGACTTTTTTGAGGATTTTTTTTCCTTTGACTGTCATTTATTAAATCACGATGATGGATGCATGACAGGCATCCATGATCGCTCTCTGTGACAACAGCGACTGACGTAGGAGATACTTAGGTACAAAACTGATACTGCGTGTTCATTTGAAGTAAATGATCAGCGAAAGACCAAGCCTCTAAACTGCACAAACCAGCCACATATGTATTGTGTAATATCAGCAATACCCACGTTTGTTGACAAACGATATGAAACCTCCGAAATACGACACTATTGTTTGGGCCATCGATTACGTCCAGACGGCAGCAAACGTTTACCGTTTACTCACAATGTTTATGTGTGTTAAAATAAAGATGACGAACTCGTTTACTGATATACATAATATTACACATTTGAGTGGACTTTTACTGTTTATCCGCATTTGTATACTTAGTGAATATTATACAACTGAAGTAGTTCCCCGAAAGAAACAAAGAATAGCCTTATCAAATATACACAAAGTGCTAGGAATAGGGAATTTAGAATTATATGTACAAGACATGGTATGTATTAAGGAATATACTTGCCTATTTGCTGCCTTATGAAACTTTTTGTTCACAATTGGATGCTTTTAGAGTGTGTCAAGCTAACCTTTTAGCTTTAGCTCGGACCCTCCAACTTAATATACATTAATCAAAAACTAAAGCACTTATCTGACATTGGACAATAATTAATGCTATTAAGCCGCAGACGTTCAAAGCATGGCTTAACAGCATATAATAACTATCCCTAGCATAGAGCTCGCTATGCGCTATGGCTATGAGATCGCAGGTGCGGGGAAAGCCAGTTTTCCGGGCTAGTAGCCCGTGGCCGCTACGCTGCACTTACCCGCAACGCTCCGTGCGCCGCTTGATCGCCGCCAACGATGTCTGCAATCGTCATTTGTGTACTACGTACCTAGCTTTATCACAGTCACTTATATACAGGCTCCACTAAGCCGTGTCATTAGTCGGTTAACGGTTGCGGTCGATTTGTCGGAAAATTACATGATTGGGTGGCAGGCTTTCTTTTCTCGTTTGTTTTGTGACGAACCCTTTGTCAACACTGCGGCTTTTGCGTTTGCGGACGCTTTGCTTAAAATTGTACCACCAATATAGATATCTGTTAATTAGACATACAATAAAATACTAGTCATTGAATGTTTCTGCAGAAAGCTGTAGAGCAACTTTTTGGAATTACCTTTCTCTCATTTTTTCTTTCTCACATGTGTTCGGTTTCGATTTCTGAACAATAATTTTTCTGTTTTGATGTTATATGTTGATTTTTATATCAGTTGTTTATACACCAGACGTATTAGCTTAGCACGAGGAGACTTTATCCGGTATTTAATAAAATACAGCATTCACGCATTCACCCGAGTATAATTAAATATTCTCCAAGCAAACATCTTTCGTAGAGGCGTGCTAAGAATTCGCGAGTAGTTAATTGGACAGCCGAGAGGTGGAAATGGTGGATCTCTCGATACAGAGTCGTATTATGGAAATTCGTTGCTCTTCTATTAATATCATCTTTGTACGTAATAGGAACCGTCTAAGAGGTCTTTGCGTGATGGATTATACCCGCAGAGTCAACACATTGCATTCACTTTGCACTGTATAAACAAGCTCGGATCTCAGATGCATTACGCGATTAGTCTGCCTTGTACGACAGTGCCGCAGCGAGTACCTGAAGGCACAGCGAAGTGGCTTTGCAAAGCGTACACATCAGTCGAAAAAATTATGGGATTGATATATATCATACTAGCAGCGCCCAGCGGTTTCACCCGCGTATTTCCTGTTCCCGTGGGAATACGGGGATAAAATATAGCCTATTTGTTATTCTGATGTATAAGCTACATAACTGTCAAGTTTTATCATTGCGTGAAAGAGGAACAATCATCTTTACATCCATACAAACAAACTTTTACGTTTATAATATTAGTAGGATAGTATAGATAGAGTTCGACATTGTCATGCGCGCGGCATTATAGCGTGACCAAGTAAAATTGTCGCAACAACCTGAAGAACTATAGTAACAGATACGTAATTCGCAATATGTAGTCAGTATCAAGCGAACGCCAACTAAGCGAATGAATGTTTAGTATGCCACTTGGCTGGTGGGGCTGTGCAGTATCACCGTAATGGTCCTGGGTTTTGCCCTAAGTTCGTCACTGGCTCTGAATAACTCTACGTTGACATTTTCTATTCACAAGTATTTCCCCGCCGGCTGCTCTTTCTACAAGCCATATTTAATAACAATAGACGCGCCGCAATTCGTTACCTAAGCAAATTTTGTAATCTATTTATGAGTATCTGTACCTTCTTATCCAATTTTAATAAATCAAAGATTTAGAGAAACTGATATCTGAGAAAAAGTTATTTAAATTACGTTTCGCGATATATTTTAAAATAAACGTCAACTCACAAAGATTTGAATATCAATTTAGCTACGTTTATATTGCATTGAATTGAAACTGAATTAATTATCGTACTAAATGAAAGTGATTTTATGAAAAATATAAGCTTTCTGATAACTCTCCATTTTAATAATTTAACGGCAAATGGACTGTTCCGGCCGGTAATTTAAATGTGTGTCAGTAAAAGCACAAAACATATGTTTATTGCTTAAAGTAAAAGTGTCAATTTGCCATGTAACCATGCAGCATTGCTTTCACACGCTAACCAGTCTTGCTTATCTAGTGTCATCTATTTGCTAAAACATTTATTAATAATAATAATTTTGTCGACATGAGACGGGAAAAGCCAACATAACTTTAAATAGTGTTTCTGTTTCTCTGAATTTAACGATAATACTTCGAGTAGCTGTAAATCCCATTGTTCTAAAAATAAAAATAATAAGTAGAAAAATTTAAAATGTTTTAGATTTTTTAATACAGTTTTCATGAAAAGGTCAAGCCCTGCATTTTTAAATGATGCGATGATAAATAATGATCACTCAGCTATTGAGAGACCAGTAAGTAGTGTCGGATTATTTTCTAATTTATTTCTAAAACACTGAAAAATATTTTTCATGAAAAAAATTTAACTTGACAATTTTCAACGACACAAAACTACAAAAAGAAGCACCGTAGAATGAGATGTCATACGGACTGGTTTGAAATGATAAAAATTAAAGCGAGATATCTCTCATAAAGACTAATCAACTCAAAACGTCGGAAAACTGGTAGATATTATCCACACGTCATCGAGACTCCCCCGATCGACGAAAAATCGTGTAGAAGCGGTAATTGGAGCCCTTGAAGGAATATCAGAATTAAATGATACTGAATAGTTCTTTTTCAGTTGCTTTCTTAGTTTTCGATTTTCTCCGAATAGGTACGGAAAATACAAAGTAACAAAACTTGTTATTGTTTTGTTTTTATAATTAACGACCCGCCACCACCGCTTCCGTTCGGGTTATCAAAATAAAATTTAGTGTATCCAGATTACCCCTAACATAGAAACACAGAATTTTTCCTCTTTATAATATGAATATACATTTTTCTTCTATTTTGTTTTGTTGTTAGTAAGTCCCTTTTAGAGAGGTAGCTTATATTTTTCTACGGGATATATACTATCGAGAGCTGGGAGCTGCGAGTTATACTAGTAATAGCCCCTTTTTGTTAATTCCAGGGCCACCGCCAGCGGGCATGGCTGGCAGCAGTGCTCCTGCTGGCGACGCTGCAGAGTGCACGAGGACAGCAGTGCCCCTGGGCAGGCCCGGCCTCCCTCCAGGCCGCATGTGTATGCGCATTCAACCTAGCGAGGGATTTGTCTGTGCAGTGTGATCAGGTACCTGATTAAGACTACTCCTCGACTATTAAGGGAATTTACACCAAATGTACGACGCTTATACATTTGAAACACCGGTCAGCGTCAATGACACTGCTATAACTTTTGTATGAAAACGCTCTACATCATGGTTGTGAAATGGCTCTTACTTTATTTAAATACCAGCAGATTTTGTCAAAGTAAGTCTCGTTGACATGGAAAAGTTATAGAACATGTTACTCTCAGAAAAATAAGCTTTCTATTGGACAAAGATTTTTTGAAATCGGTCCAGTTGTTTCAGAGATTTATTACAAATAAACACAAAAAAATAATATTTCCTTTTTATAATATTAGTGTAGGAGTGTAGAAAGAATATATCAATGCGGTATTAACATTTTTCTTGCTATTTTCAGGTTGACTTTCCTGCTCTCATAACAGCATTGAACAACAGCGCACGAAACATTGAGATAGACCTTCTCTACATAAACAACTCGAGCATCCCCGCGCTCACCAACAATATGTTCGCGAGCCTCAAGATACACAACCTCCAAATATCAGGATGCAAAATAAGAAGAATAGAAGACGACACGTTCAGAGGCCAGGGACCGTACCTCAAGAACTTGAACTTGCAGGACAATGAGCTCACTGCAGTTCCCGTGAAAGCCCTAAAAATACTTATCAACTTATCATTACTAGATATATCAAAAAATAAAATAAGCAATATAGAAAATCACGCTTTTATCACTCTTCGTAAACTGACCACACTAAAAATATCGGACAACAATGTAACCCTAGCAGCACACGCTTTAACAGGTTTAGAAAGTTCTCTAAAAAACCTAAATCTCAAAGGTACTAGGCAAAAAACTATACCCGAATGTATGAGAAATCTCAGGAGTCTCGCTTTTCTCGACCTTTCACAGAATAGCATCCGAGAACTGCCAGGTCCTGATGGCGCCAATACGTTTGAAGGATTGAGTTCACTCACTGCTCTAAATTTAGAAAGGAATTTGTTGGTTCACCTGAGAGAAGACGCTTTTACAGGAATAAAAAACTCGCTGAGTTCTTTGAGTCTTCTCAATAACCTTTTGCCGGAATTCCCAACAGCTGCAATTGGTACATTAACCGAGTTAAAAGTATTGGACATAGGATTCAATTTGTTGAATAAATTACCTGCGGATTCACTACTGAAAAACCCGTCTATAACATTATTGGCTTTGGACGGGAATCCTTTGCCAACTGTTCCGGAGGAAGCTTTCGCTCACCTTAACCACACCCTGAGAGGCCTCAGCCTAGGCGGCCGGTTTCTCAATTGCGACTGTCGTTTGCGTTGGATCATTGAATGGATTCGCAGCGGAGAACTGCAAGTGACTTCTCGCGAGAGAAACCCCCAATTTTGCGGCAATCCTCCGCATTTCCGTGATCGCGGCTTTTACAGCTTCGAGCCTAGTGAGCTGGTTTGCGAGCAAGAGTCGACTATAGCACCGATTGTGCACTCTGTCGCGCCGATAGAGATCAATAACTGGAAGATAAGCGAAACCACGACCACGTCTACGACTACTACCACCACAACTCAAGCTCCAACTGAGAGCTCAACGGTTTTATCAACTAGACCTGTAACAACTAGTAGTAGTGAAGCCCCAAGCAAGCCAACATCTCCGCAAGATATTAGTACTACAACAGCTAAATCGAGTCGTATACCGTCCGTGCGCCCTGCTGCCCCCACTTGGCGACATGCCCCGCACCAACGGCCCCCTCTTGTCATGAATTTCGCTCAACAGAAACCGAAAGTCGACGACACCAATGAGGTCATCGTTAAAAACGCGTACAGACAAGACAATTCCGTTATCATTCAGTGGGATTCGGACGTAGCTAATATACTCGGCTTCCGTGTCGTATACAGACTCTTCGGCGATAAAAGTTTCAAGCAAGGACCGCCTCTCGAAGCCAGCGAGAGAGAATTCAAAATTAAGAACGTTCCTTCCCAGGTGCGTGAAACTCTTTGCGCTTTTGCACACTTTAAATAATTTTATTAAATATTCATTTAAGTCTGAAGACCATTGTTTTGAAGATAAACGTTTGTTAACAGGAATGTATCGTGGTCTGCGTGATCTCCCTGGAGGAGGTGCACGTGAGTCCAGAGACGGTACCGTACTCGCAGTGCCGCGAGGTGCGCACGGTATCTGCCGCAGCCTCGAACATGGACAAGATCACGATCGCTGCCAGCGCCGCCATCTGCGGTACCATCGTGGTCGCGGTGCTGGTGTTCGCGGCGGCCTCGCGTCGCCGCTCACGCACCGTGCACCGCCTTCACACGCAGCTCCCAGAGAAGATGCCCAACCCGTGCTGTGGCGGCCTCAACGGTACACCGAGCCCCAGCGGGCCTTTGTCGTCGTTGGCTACACTCGGCGCATTCGGAAAGCAGCGTGAGTGGGATCAAGTGTCGGCCTATAGCGCACGTTCGATCCCGCGAGCACGAACCTATACTGAGCCGGCTCCTCCAGACCCGCTGCCCGGCCGGCCCGGCCGCGCGCGCTCCCTCGCCGACGGACAGTCGCAGCACAGCTACTCGCACTCCGGCCGCTACGGAGCGCCCGGCTACCCGGGCAGTTTGCTCGGATCGAGAGCCGGTGAGCATTCTACTTTATTTCCTCTATCGCTTACCAACTTTCGTTCTTCATTCACATCGAAATGATGCACGGCAAATCTGATCGTAAAATATCAATCATATTCTGGCAGATCTTCGGCAGTCCCGTCAATCATTGGGAGCGGCATCGGAGCGGGCGTCTCGTTTATCGTTGAGCGGGGCCGCCGGCGGCGCCACGGGCGGGACGGCGGGCTCGCGAAGGAGGCCGAGGTCGCGTTCGCGCCCCGCCAGCCGGTACAGCGTGGGCTCCCTCGGACTCGGCTACTGCGACACCTCCGACAACTGGACCGATCACGACATGGACATCTACATGGCGCGGAATCCGACGACGCGAGGGGGCCTGGTGCCGTTATAGCGTGCGCTGGCCCCGGCGGCGGGCGGGGCGACGCATCGCGCGCACTGCTCGCACTCGCGGAGGGCCGCGGCCTGCACCTCGTCGTGCGCCAGTGAGGCGACGCACGCGCACGTAGACCGGCCGCGCCCCCGCGCTCACCGCCACTCGCGCCGTCTGAGCCGCGACAGTCCGGCCTGGGACCCCCCCAAGCGCAACAGCAGGACCCAACTCATAAAAAATTAGACGTCCCGCCGGAGCGCGATAGAGTAGAGTAGAATAGACTTGTTACCGCTAAATTTAGCGATCCGTGGTGAAAGATCAAAGAAATATTGGTGGAAATCGAGGTATTTAGAGTTAAGGAAATAAATAGCTGAAATAACATTCTGTTTATCAGGTGTTTCCTCTTAATTGAACCCTTGAGAGAAAACATCGTGATAACGATCGTAAACTTAACTATAGGTAGAATGTAAAAGCAAAATAATGTTACTGCCTTTACTTTAGAACCCAATATAATAAAATCTAAAATTATAAAATCCGGTATGATATGGGCTAAGCTGAAATTTTAATAATTGATTTGTGTTAGCTAGTCAAAAATTATTTCCCGTCTCCTAATAAATACCAATGGGCCTCATCGAGTCGAGATAGTTGGAGTTATTTAGACACTTGATTTTCAGTGTCTTCATTACCACTGATAATATAGAGTTAACTAGATTGATTATGATTAGTGATTACTCATAAAAACTTAAATGAATAACTTAATATATAAATAAAATTAAAGAATATATTCACTGTATATATTAGTTAGGATCACAGTATATTTTATTTATATCATAGTATAATAAAGACCAAATGCAACAGGAGCGCAAATCCAATGGTGCTATTTTAAATAAGTATCGTCAAAAAGAAAACTGTACATACACATCCTTTTGAGATATATATTCATTATATTATGTATATTGTACGTAACAGTCATGTTGTATTTTGCGATTAAATTGTTAAATACCAATCGCAGATGTTTTAATAAAACTTACTTCCCGTAATAGCATTAGGCATCGAGTTCGCCTTGTGTACATTATCTTGGAACATAAAAAAAAACAGAATACTTCTTCTTCTACCAACACCCTCGAAAATTGGTGGATAAAACGAGTGTTAGCAGTGATAGCCTTTACGGTTAAAGAGCCGGCCGAAAATCAGTGAGGATCGGGTTCGAATCCTGGCATGTACCTATGAGTTTTTCAAAAACTTACGTAAATATTTATCACTAGCTCGACGGTAAAGGAAAAACATCGTGAGGAAACCCGCAGGTCCCAGAATTAATTCTGAGACATGTGTAAATAGACCCGGTTCGGCGATGGGCTAGCCACCTATCACGTATAGGGTCCAATGTATCTCGTGAAATGTGGGTATATCCAGTAATGGAATACCTCTGCCTACACCCTCAGGGATGAAAGGCGTGAGATTTTTTTTTATAAACGAGTGTAGAGTATTAGAAAGAAAGAAAATATATTTATGTAGGGTATCTAATGTCTGTTTTTGAACAAACATACCAATAAGTGATAGATATTTAGAAAAGAAAATGATCTACCAGAATCAATTAAACTTATCAAGCTGTAAAAAAAGGGAGCTCTCAGATCATAAGCGACACCTATAAAAGATCTATCCGTAACACTTACACTAATTGAACCGCGTAGCGTCGCATCAATCAATCGGTTCTGCTCTGAATGCATCCGAATGGCCTGCCCCCTAGCTAAGATGCTAGCGCTAACGAAATGACTTTATAGATTGACAGGTATGCGATTGACATAAGGACAAGACTAGGGAAGGCTGAGCAGACACGACACTCTTTGTATCGGCGATCCGCGATTAATTGCTTTTCAGAAACTCGAAAAATACTTCAAAACCGATAGAACTATAAAATAGCGTTTATAAAGCTCGATGCAGTCGCTAAACCGCGATTTCGATATTGCGATCAAACGTAGCAAGTTGCAATAATCCGAAGTAGTCGGTTAAACTATCATGTCTAATCAGGTCTTAACGCGGATTCAACCAATGGAAGCATTCTCGCAATACTTACCCAGGCACAGTGATCCGATGCTCCCAGCGATACTGCAACTCCTGCGTGAACTCGTACCAGAGATGCGCGAGGTAAGGCAGTCCGCCCGCATCGTGCAACCGTGCAGCCGTTACAGAAACGCGCCACACCAGACCACCTTCCGGGCTCGTCTTCACGTAACTGCATAGCTTGGGCTCATTGCTATCCTGAAAATTAAGAAAAAAATATTTTGAAAATATTGTTCTTTTTGTTAGTACAGCTGTTTTTTTTTTAATAGAAAAAATAAGTTATCGCCAATTTATATTGATGATTTTTTATGAATAAATTTTTAAGAGAATAAAGAGTCTGTCATGCCAGTTTTAAGAAAAGTATTTTTTATAATAGGTACATAAAAATTGTAATATGGTTTATGGACATAATAAACTTAATGGGCCTGTTGTTGTGTCATGAGTCAATAAGTATTGGTTTAGTATCTTAGTGTTTATAACAATTATGTATTCAAGTATTTTGCTTAGTACTTATAGTACCAGCTCGGTTGTGACTAAATAACTGGGAGGGAATTGAGAATTTTAGTGTGAAATATTTACCTGTTTGAATTCAACTTCTAACTGCTCAGGATAATTGAAGGAGTTATCCTCAACAGCATCAGGGAAAATGTAGTACAGTAGTGGCATCAGTAAATCATCTGATATAGGCCCCTTAAATTCTAACATACTCGTTCCCTGCCCAATGGCAGCCTTAACTAGCTTAGATATAGTTATAGGCGCTTCAGTGATTTTATGTAACGGATTGACTATTCCTAAACTTCTACTCAATCCCAAAGTATCCATTAACAATTTATTATTTTCCAACAAATCCATCATCTTATTATTAGTTTCAGATAATTGATAATTAACATCATCTCTCATTGTGAGAGTAATAGTCCAAATCAAGGCCATCAACGGATCCATTTCCGAATAGGTTGAGCAATCAACAATTGTGCTCTCACGGAATTGGGGCCAGATAAAATTCAGCAATGCACTTTTTATAGGGTTCGTCTCACAACCAAACGGAAGCTCGATCAGCTTTTTAACATCAAAACCATCTATAGACAAAAACTCATTTGTATTAGAAGACTTTCTCCAAGCGAAAGCATCAAAGTCTTTCAATTCATAAGACTGTTTTGCAGAAATCACAACGGCGTCCAAAGCAATCGGAGAACCGATTTTAGACTTAAACAAGCCTACCAGTCCATTAAGATGCAAGCACTCATTAGATTTTCGCTTCAAGTGTATAGTATCAAAACTGGTCTTGTACTCATTGTCTTCGTAGAACCCTAGGTAACAATTTTGCCAATGTTCTCTGATCTTGACAAAGAAAGGAACTCCACAATCTACATTGGCAAATGCTATATTCACAGAACTGGCAACTAGTTTTATAACGCTCCCTTCAACTAAGGGACTGCTGGGACACAGCATCAGGTACCTCTTGAGGCCGAACCAGCTGGACACTGGAAAGGGGCTACCGTCGACGTCATCGATGAAGTGTTTAGTGGCATTCCAAATATTGTTTTGCAGATCTTCGAACGGTGATTTACTTACAGTCTCTTCTGTGCTATCTACACTTTCGACGGGTTCTAGCATATGATAGGAAAGTGTGAAGTTTAAACCGTGAAATCGAATATTTTCCGATTTACACACCCATTTCTTTGTGTATTCTACGGACGGTTTGGGCACTTTTGATTTGGACAACCGCCACTCGTTGAGCACCTCCTCGATTCTTGCAATGAACACTTCCCATTCTGACACAGTAGTAAAATCCTGGTGATAAATATCGTATTCGTCGATTTCTTCGTTCATTTTTTTAGTGATAAATAAATTGTAAACAAAAATGAGAAATAGAACAGCTGTTTTGTTCTGGAGTCTGACAGTGACACTGACGTTTTATGACAGCCTGTCTGACTGGCTGTGGCTGACAGGTTGGTTTCTGTTTTCCATGAAGGCATGACGCGTTATACCCATAAAGCCATAACTGATTAATTTTAATATGTTCTTTCCTGTATCCCTAACGGGATCGGTAGAGGTATTCCATTCCTAAATCCACTTTGGGACCTCTAAACGAAACAAGTGGTGAGCCCATCGCCGTACGAGGGTGCTTATATACATGCGTCACAATAAATTTTCGGGTTTCCTCAATGTTTTCCCTCACCGTTGAGCTATAGTGATAAAAATGATTTTGAGAAAGTCATTGGTACACCGTACATGCATAGTCTCACCTACTTTCACCGATCGATCCAAAAACGCATAACTACAAGGCTATCAAATAAATAAAATAAATAATCTCACGCCTTTTATCCACGAGGGGGTAGGCAGAGGTATTCCATTTCTGGATATACCCACTTTTCACGAGGTAGTCTTTGGACCCCTAAACGAGATAGGTGGTGAGCCCATCGTCGGACCGGGTCAAGGCTATCACTGCTCTGATTTATTTTACTCTTCGACAAACATCCCCTTCTCCATGTTCCAGTGAAAGATTGCACTTTGTTTTTTACACACCCCTACGAGACATCATCGAATACCTAGTTACCATGGTAACGTAAAAAAGTAAACAAACAACAAAGTAAACATTCTGTGAATAGAAATAACACAATTAAAAATGTTTAGAGGTGATAACTCCCATTCTCTCAGCTATGAACAACAAGCTAAATTTATTCAAGATAGAATCACAAGTGTCGAAAAGAATTTTGGAGACCTATGTGTCGTATTCGGTGACTATGCTCGTAAAACAGCGCGGTGAGTACTTTATGCCTGAGCAACTTTTTAGAATATTTTGAATGAAGAAATGTTAATGATTGTATTCATTTGTCTTTTGTTGTTGTGTAGATTACGGGACATGGGCGACGAAGTGGCCAAAGCTCTCAAAGAT
The DNA here is from genome assembly GCA_963855545.1 of Ethmia dodecea. Lineage (NCBI taxonomy): Eukaryota > Metazoa > Arthropoda > Insecta > Lepidoptera > Depressariidae > Ethmia > Ethmia dodecea. Next base: position 4,763,520 of record OY979437.1, read on the forward strand.
TACGCCAACAATGAAATCGTAAACAAGTCTTTGAGTGCTGGTCTCGAGAATATGTCCATCACACTTACAGCCATCGAAGAATACAGGAATTGCGAAGTGCAACGTTTAGAAGCCAAGGTAAGACAGAAGACATCAGCCTGCTCTTATTGAAGGCACCTGAAGGAAGTGTCGATGTCGTTATTTTTCATAGCAATATTTTTGTCATATTTCGAAAAGTCAAACAGCGATGTAAGAAGACAGCTATACCCGCAAGTAGGTAGGTACTTATATATACCGAAAGTGGTTTATCTACACTAATATTATAAATAGGAAAGATTTGTATTTTTGTATGTTTATAACGAATAAACTCAAAAACTTCCTGACCGACTATAAAAATTAATTCACCAATAGAAAGCTACATTATCGGGGAGTGGGTAACATAGGCTATATTTTATCCCTTATCCCTATTCCCACGGCAAAGCGAACGCAAGGAACAGCTACAACTATTTTTATAAAACTAATCCTAAAATTGGTAAACATAAATAAATAAATAAATCACATGACATGTTAACAGTTATCTACCTAAGTAACTACTATGAACGTTTTTCCAATGAATTCAGGATTTACGCACGTTTAGTAGGTAGATACTGAAAATCAGTAATAACCTATTTACTGATTTTCGGTACTAAACGTGCGTAAACGTAACGATTTATTTACACACATGCAACTTTCTAATCTTCACAGGTCCTCGGCGAGTTGTGCCAATATGAGGCGATCTGCAAACACGCCAGAGAAGAGGTGAAGCACACCATGAACGTCAGGGAAAAGGAGCTCGCCAGAAAGAAGGTCCTCGACAAAGCTAGAGAACGACAACCGTTCAATAGGCAACAAGTAGTACGTTACATCTTATCAGTTTATCTAAAAACAAATTAGAAAGTCTCCATAGTGTCTCATGAACTCGCGCGTGACCCAATCTAAAATATTTAATCATCTGACGTCGCCTCCAGTCGAGTCCTACGACGGAAAACCGCTACCGGTTTTCCGTTCCACTGAATCAAGGACAAGGACGCAAGTAGGAGGACGAGTGCATGTGCCTGCGTTTTGCGCGAACGTTAAATATCCTACGCATCGACCCACATGGTAGACTCAGCGTTTTTCGATTCGGAGATTTTCAACCCAGCTTTCTTGCGACTGATCTGATAGTGATGACCCAGCCGCTTCATCATCACTACATAGTAAGAACAAAGTCGCTTTCTCTGTCCATATATCCTAGACTCAGCGTTTTTCGATTCGAAGATTTTCAACCCAGCTTTCTTGCGACTGATAGTGATGACCCAGCCGCTTCATCATCACTACATTGTATAAAACAAAGTCGCTTTTTTGTCACTATATCCCTATGTATCTATGCTTAAATCTTTAAAACTACGCAACGTATTTTGATGCGGTTTTTTTTAATAGATAGAGTGATTCAAGAGGAAGGTTTTAGTATTAGCATTGCACCCGTGCGAAGCCGGGGCGGGTTGCTAGTTATCAATAATTTGAGCGACAAAAGAGCAAATCTATTTTATGATAATGTATATAAATAAATTCGTTATCATAATTATTATTGCAGAAAGCAATTCCTAAATTTCTGCTTCAGTTATAAAATACTACCTACTTGACCTGAAACTTGTTTTTGTACCAAAACCAGACATATGCAGAATCTGAGCTACTCAAAGCCTCGGCAGAGATGACTCGCACGGCTAAAGGGCTCAGCGAGCAAACAGAGTTCTTCGAACGTCGTAAACTGCAGCAGCTTAAAACTCTTCTGTCAGACTTCGTGATGATCGAAATGACGTTCCACGCGAGAGCTGTGGAACTCCTCACCGTCGCTCACCAGCAGATCACCGATATAAACGAAAAAGCTGATTTGGACGTAAGTACTTTCTCATTTGTCGCTATGTGGATATTATGATTCATCGTCGACTAGGTATTACACAAAATACAGGAGCGACTATGAAGAAAAGAAAGAAATACCTACCTAACATAACTGTGCAGCGAATTTGAAATATGTAGCTACAAATTGCGTAACTATTCCTTTGGTAATTTAATATTCACTAATTAAAATAATATATTTCTTTTGCAAAGCGCTTAAACACAGGACTATCTGACCACGAGGAGCCAACGGTAAATACTTATCTACATATACGCAATACTTTATCTATATAATATAAAAATGAATCCCTTTTTCCCTTGGTCACGGCATCACGCGTTAATGGCTGAACCGATTTGGCTGAAAGTTGGTGGGGAGGTAGCTAGGTAGAACCAGGAGACGGACATAGGATACTTTTTATTCCGATATTCCCACGGGAACGGGAACTACGCGGGTGAAACCGCGGGGTGCTGCTAGTACTTTATAAATTACTATGTAACTAAGTATAGTATGTATACTATGCAGGTACATATTATCTTGGCATTTTTTTTATTGCCTCTTAGCACGTAGGTATAGCCAGAGAGCTTTGGTATAACCCTATCTACTAATAATAAACGCGAAAGTTTGTCAGTATGGATGTATGTTGCTTTCACGCAAAAACTACCGAACGGATTTTGAAGAAACTTTACAGTTATATGTATAGCTTATACATCAGAATAACACATAGGCTATATTTTATCCCCGTATTCCCAAGGGAACGGAAACTACGCGGGTGAAACCGCGGGGCGCTGCTAGTAATGTATATTTTAACGTAGCTGTCTATATAGAATTTTAGGCGGAAGCTGCGGTCACCGGAGAAACAAGTAAGCACCGGGATATCAGCCAGGTCATCGTCGCTAGCGTCGCTAATGAACCACTCGCCTTCCAAAGATGATGGCGATACAATGGCAAGTATTCGAAAGATTGATAAAAAGATAACAAAATAATTAGTAAGTAGGTACTTAACAATATTTTTGGCCAGACACAGCACCTGGTTTTCTCCTAATGAGGGTTCCATCTTGACAAAAGTCCCATTCGAGAGACTTGAACTAATTTGTTTATGAAATTATCCTACCTACTAATATTATAAATGCAAAAGTTTGTATGGATGGATGTCTGGATGGATGTTTGTTCCTCTTTCAAGCAAAAACTACCGGATGGATTTTGATGAAACTTCACAGTTATATAGCTTATACATCAAAATAACACATAGGCTATATTTTATCCGCGTATTCCCACGGGAACGGGAACTACGCGGGTGAAACCGCGGGGCGGGAAATACCAATTTAAAATTGAATTCCTTAAATATAGACTCCAAGGCGTCAACGGTCTCCGGAAACTCACGCCATGGGGAGATCGAAGTCACTGGCGACTCTAATGAACCAGTCCTCTTCAAAAGATGAAGAAGACACGACAGTATGATTAACTTTTAACTTACTCTTAACTACAAATAAAATATCAACGGATGAGGAAGGCGGAACAAATGGCGATGGGCCATCCGTAGCTACTAATATGTATGCCATTAGTAGATTTACATTACAGGCACCAGTACAGTAGAAGTTTTCACAAAATTTCTCTTGGTGCTATAGTAATAAATATTTAATATGTTTTTTAGAGTTAACATTTAAAAGGAGTATACAAAAGTTTGTTTTTATTGGACTTCATAACATTCTTATTCGAGGTCAGAGGTCAGACTCATACTATAAGTGTAAAGCTTCATGTGCTCTTGACTCTACATATACGGTAATGCGGATTCCTGTGTGCGAGTGTCAAGTGTGACCAGTTTTTAAAATAATGATTATAATTTATGGTATGTACTACTTGTGACCGATCACGTTAAGGGGTCCAAAGATTATACTGGGGAAATGTGGGTATTTCCTGAAATTCAATACCTCAGCCTACCTTTTTTTTTTACTGTGACTAAATCATTTATAGGTTATAGGTACTTAAATACTATTTATTTTTCCAGAATTCTGATTCGGATTCGGAAGAGGGCGACTCGTCGGAAGAAACCGAATCTCGTTAATTGGATATGTATGTACTTGTTAAGTTCAGTTTAGTACCTTACAATAAACAATTTCATTTTGCAAAATTTAATTTTATTTCATAATCAATATACCTGTAGATATAAACTAATTAATCAGGTTGTCTTTGGTCCATTGTAAATGTTTGAACAACAAACAGCTCATATTTCAACTTTGATGAAAATTGTGCTATGGGTACCTATGCAATGGTATATGCTCTGTATTGATTTTAAGTCACCCTACTGAAATGGCCTTGAGTACCAGTGTGTTCCAGACACTGACCTTAATCAATATGCACCCTCTGAAAATGTCTACACAAGTATCAAGAATACAAAGAGAATACAAATCTACAAATAACAGTTTAATTACAAATAAAATTAAAAGTAGTAAGTATGCAAAATAAACATCACTGAATATTTGAACACTCGACAAATGTTGAACATTTGCCACATTTTGCACTGTAATAGCACACTGGCAATCTGATTAAATTAAGCCTTAAAATCTAACTTATACAAATTATTTGCATTAAGTGTACCTACTCCTTCAACTTTTTTTGTAGAGATAATCTAGGTGAAAAATGACTTATTGTACATACATAATATTCTGAAATTATGAACATTACTTTAGTGAAAGTTTAGTCATATTGAAAAAATGGGTGTTTTCATTCTTATTAATATATGGTTAGGATCTGTAATTAAATGATTTCAATTTTTACAGCCACATCTGTATATAATTTAACCTAATTACAATACAAGTGAGATAATTCTGCCTTTGGGTGATAAGGTGATCATTATTACTAAACAAATGATGGAATAAAAACTGCCTACTTCTCGTTTTCGACCCCAGCTTGAGTCATGAGGTCAGTAATATTCTTCTCTAACTCGTCTACTCTGGTGCCCATCTCGTCTATTCGGTTGATAATCTGATCTGACATACTCTGGAACTTATCTTGCATGTTTTGTAGGAGGGACTGAACCTGTAAACAAATTATATGAAGGTATTTTGCAATCTGCATTTGTTTGATTTAGGTAGGTATGCATCTACAAATACCAAACCAGATGTTCATTGTTTAAATAAACAAAAATTTGAGAACGTACGTATTGTGTCACCTCTTGCATATTCTTGGGATCGTTGGCTGGCGTAGAATAATTGTTTTCCACTTCATTAGTTGCTGGCTCGGCGTTCTGTTCGGCCATTCTTTTTTTTACTTTGTACTACTTCGTTGGAAATTGATATATGATAATCACCAAAATTCCGATCAACCCCAGAAAAACACAACCTCTCGTCGTCGTTTGTCGTTTTACGTTTAGTCAAGAGTTGTTATTTTACAACCACAGTTTCAGGCGGCGTCAAGTGGGTATGGGACTTGGGTGTCATACCTAATGGGGAATCTTCTGTGTGACAAGTTAACTCAATATTCTATAAAGGGAGTATTTAAAAAATTGTTTTATGTATAATAATATATAATTGAATTATATGTATTGTTTTCTAAAATATGTTAAAAAATTAATTCAAAAATACATAAAAAAGTATTTATGTAAGAGAACATCATTAAACATTGCCACATTGGCAGCCCCATGGCATACTGTCATCATGATGTCTCGTCTGTCATGTCTGTGGTTTTTAAAATTACAATTTACAGTTTTCTTTTCTTCATTATTGCATTGAGTTGAGCCGTGGTTGAGTCTTTGTTCCTCCGCATTAGTGTTGACGTGCTTGCTATAGTGCTAGCGAAGTATTTGTGAGATAGAGACTCGAGGAGATAGAAAAGGTGTTTGTGTTTTGTTTGTCGTTATGGCTGATAACATCAGAAGAAAATGTTTGAAATGTGGGCTAAAGCCGAAGGAAGATTCGGACATCAAAGCTTACAGATTTCCTAACCCCGGAGCAACAAATATATTGAGGTAAGTAACAATATTTACACATTATTTTTGTATGTATCATCCTAGCAGCGCCACACTACTCTGGGTACGAAGTAGTCTTGAATTTCGTACCCTCGCGGTTTAGCAGATATGGGGGGGGGGGGGGGGGTTGGTGGTTTTGCCAAAATGACGTCTTTACAGCAGCACCAAAACCTGTTTCCGTAAATAAAGGTCATTTTTTTTTTATAGGATATAACTTTACTAACATTTAGTACTCGTGAGGACGTTAGTACGTAATGTTTCAATCTTCATGGACGAGTTTATTATGCCTTGTTATTAGGCTATTGGCATTTCTAAGTGTAATTTTAATTACCTACAGAAATAAAAACATTTTCATTTCAATTTACTTTACTAAATCAGATGACATGTCTAGTAACCATAGTACAGTCTCAGCCTATACTTTTGGATGAAAATAACCATTTGCCTGAATGTAGCCCTCATTTTTCTCAAAACCACTGAATATAGATCTGTAATTATTATTTTAATCATAATTATTTTTCTAGGACCCCTGATATTGAGCAATTCTATATAACTGTGACTGGAACAATAATGAACAAGAATACTGTGGAAGAATTTAAAACTATTGACAAAGCAGCTTTTTTAAACTCCGTTGGAGAAGTGATATGGGCTAATATTAAGAAAAAGACCTGGATCACCAATCCTGTATTGAATTTTATTGTACTGGCATTTGCTGTAAGTTGATGAAGTAATTTAAAAATAAGTTTTTAGTATGTCATCGACATCATCGACAACCCGTAACAGCCCACTGCTGAGCTAAGGGTCTTTCCTCACACTGAGGAAGTATATGGGCTATAATCTCCCACGCGAGCCCACCGCGGATTGGGAGATTTTGTTAGGCCACCTAACTGCCGGAATTTTTCAAGCCACCCAAAGGTATCCAACATGGCTTAACGACTTCCATTGTTCGTAAACAACGAAAACCGGGACCAACACTTTAATGTGCCTTCCGAAACACGGAAGCGCTCGTGATATAAATGCCACTAGGCGGTCACCCATTCACTGACTGACCGTGCCCAACATTGCTTAACTACTTTAGTATGTACCTTCTTTGATTTATTGAAGCCGATGACATTTTATCGATAGATAAATTATGATTGTATTATAATATGCTAGAAGCGATATCTAGTGGATAATTTTCTTTGAAACTATTTCGTACCAGGGCATCTTAATATGTTGCAAACATATTTTAGAAATATGATGTACCTACTTTAAAAGATGTATATATTTAAGTCCACGAAGAATTTAGTGTGAGTTCTACTCCCTTCCTAAAAGTACAAAATAGTACGAAATCGTCGTGTAGCCTAAATGCAGAAATATGCTATAATATATCATTTTGGCATCGCCACCAAACTCTACATCTGCTAAACGGCGAGGGTACGAAATTCAAGACTATTTCGTACCCAGAGTAGTGTGGCGCTGCTAGGATGATACATACATTATTCTTATGTCAATTTTGTCGTAAAATGTTTGTAAGAATGATTTTAATTTGTTTTCAGCTATGAATCTTGAACCAAGTTTTTTTCCCGGATCTGGGGGCACTGCCCCCGCCAAGTCGAGCAAAAAGCGGCACGGCCGCCTTTTCTCTAAGCAATTCACGCACTTTTCGATCCCCTATAACTTCGTTGTGGATAAACCTAGAAGCCTGAATTTTCAGTAACCAAGCATGCATTGTATAAACACAGTATATTTCAAAATTCATCCAATTTGAACCAGTTGTTTTAAAATTATAAATATTCAAAGTTTCCTAATTTTGTCACTCACTGACTGACTGACTCACTGACCGATCATCAAAACTCTAAGGCACTTCTAGCAGTCGTAGAAGCTTCAAATTTAGAATACAATTAGGGTTTAGGAGGAAAAACTCAAATAATTTGCAATTTCGGTCTAGGTTTCGGTCTAGATACACTAACTGCATAAATAACTTTGTAATCCCATAATAATTGTATAGGATTACAAAATTAGATGTTCAAGTGGAATCTTGCAACTCAATTTTGAAGCAGATATTTTCAACCGATTGAGCTGAAATTTGGTATACTTATGTAAGTTTGGTCACAATGCAATATTATGGTACCATCAAGCTGATCTGATGATGGTTTAAGGAGGTGGATATTGCAACTCCTCAACGACTACTCGTAAACCACTCGAGTTTGGGCTCGTATGATTCGTCTTGACAAATACTTTGGTGCTAGATTGTAACCAGGGTCTGATGATGGAGCTGGAAAATGGCCATGAGAACTCGGTAATTAAATGACATAACCCCATGGGACCGTGGGGGCCTTCAGATGACCAGAGGGCTGGCAGCTATCTCTGTCAAAGGATCAACCTAGATATCCAGAGAGGGAATGCAGCCAGTCTTCTGGGCACTGTCCTACATAGTTCCTCTTTAGATTTCGATTATCTAAAGTTACCAAATCCTTGACCAACATGCATGGGATTAACCGACTCGACGCTATGTAAGGCTATTAATTATAATTATTATTGTAAACTATATTTATTAGTAAGACGTGAGATTAAAAAGAGCTGCCCTTGAGTTGCTTGCTGGCTCTTCTCGGGGTACTGCATTTGGAACCAGCAACTCGTCGGTGGAGATGGGCTGCTGTTTACATTTAGCCAGTCTTCATGGAAGAGTTTAGAGTGCCTTTTTATTATGAACTATTGACTTTTCTAAGTGAAAATTCAATACCACCTACTGACAATAAACGCCTTTGACTTTAGAGGACATTTTTTTATCTGTAATTACTGTAATTGAATACGTATATTTTCTTTGTAAATGAATATATATTTTTTGTAAATGAATGTATTTTTCTTTGTAAATGAATGTATATTTTCTTGGTAAATGAATGTATATTTTCTTTGTAAATGAATGTATATTTTCTTGGTAAATAAATGTTATATTTTAGTAAAACAATACCTAAGAAAGTTTTTTTTAGCTAAATTAAGTTTTTCAATCTTGTGTTTAAATGTATATTCAGAGCCTGTCCATATACTTCTCCGGGGTATTATTCATATCATATTCTGAGAAGTTATTTAGTAAAACTTCAATAGAATATAATATGAATAGTACCCCAGGAGAAGTATATAAATAGGCTCTGAATAAACATTTAAACATAATATATAAAGCTCGATTCCACTATAAAATTCAAATATCCCGCCATACGGTGATACGTCAGTGGTTTTTAGGGTCATCACAGAGATCGCGCTGTAGGTCGAGTTTTGTCGCCATATTTTTGTATGAGGTTGGCATTCTTCTCCGCTAGGAGTAAAAGTGTTCTGTGCACAGTTTACAAGAAGTACCAAAAGTGACAGTGACAGAACGGCCATGCCATATGGAAGTCATAAAAATTTTTTTTTCTTATTTTAAGGCATTGGCATTTTGAGCCATCAGCACTAAACACGATACGAAATTCAAGATTTTCAGCTCTGCTTCAAAGCTATGCACAAAAATACAGTTTCTTCAAAACTTATCGAAATGTCACTTGGTTATCAACAGTAAAGCGATAGTGCACTTTTACTGAAGATTATATTTCTGCCTTCGTGTCCGAACCGAGTCCTAAATTTACTTATAGATATATGTGTCTCTAGTGATCGTCATTCACACGGATTTCAAAGCTTAGTATTATTTTAAAAAATAAAAGCATTTTTCAATCTGGCAACACATATGTCACCCGTTTCCGTCAAAGTCCGCCATATGTCATTACGTGTTTCCGTGTTCGTTGTTCACTACGGTAAATTTTATAAAATTGTTTTTTCAGGTTTTAAAAGACTTCAAGATGCTGAAATGGAAAAATGAAGACTTGCAGGAACTCCGTGAGGATATTGAAACGTTACTCAAGACATTAAAATAGAGGACAGATGCTGATCAGCAGGATTTCGTGCGATAGAAATAATTGATGGGCTTGCACCATCCTCGTCGTCTAAGCTGTCGAGTCAGTCACAAGTTGTGTAGAAGATAACAAGAGATAGAAATGAGAGAATATCCAGACGAGGATAATTTTCTGAAAATAACACGAACTGCTTCACATAAATTCACATGTTACACAACTGTCTACAAGAGGTTGTCGAATTGCATTCTCACTTCTGCTAATTGGGTGCTACGCATTGCCTGCAGGGCTCCAGCTCTCACCCTTGACACCTCGATCACGCGTTACGCACTGCCTTAGGGGTTGTTGCTATCGCTGATCAGAGCACCATAGCTCTTCCTGCTGCGGAGTTAACCTCGTTAACACCACAGTTCAGGAGGTAGGGTTAGCCTACGGGGCCTCGTCCCTACGGCGACACTCTGACCGACATTTTGAATCATGGATCTGTATCACTATTACTGGAGCCACAGTTCAACAGGTAGTGTTAGCCCAAGGGGCATCGTCCCTAGGGCGACACTGACCGAAATCCTGCATCAGGGAGCTGTATCACCATCACTGGGGTCACAGCTGAAAAGATAAAGTTAGCCTAAGGGGCATCGTCCCTAAGGCGACACTTTGACGCAACTTCTGCGTCATGGAGCCGAATCATAATTACTGGAGCTGCATGAAGACGAAACTAAACTAAAAAGTTGCCTACAAGTTGAAACTGACTATGTATGTACCTACTTGGTTAATAAGTTTGAGTATGTGGCGGTTATAACTAAGCTGTTTTACTCATTATGTATACTGTACTTCCATTACGAGTATGGTGAGAGATTCTGTAAAGAAAGGATGTTATTTTGCTGATGCTGGAAACAACAATTATTATTTCGGAAAAATACAATCTCACGCCTTCTATCCGCGAAGTAGTAGGTAAAGGTATTTTTCAACACACTTGCTCATAAAGTGGCTCTAATTTCACTGCAATTAGGCACATAATGACACCTATAATCAAACTGAGACTTTTTGTTTGCTATTATTCACTAGTGAGTTATAGATTTTTTTTTTCAATTTTGTTGCTAGAGTTGCTTTGTTCTTAAAAAAGTTTCGATACAAAAAAGATCGTATTCAATCGTACTAATAAATTAATACACAAATATGGCTTGCTCATTTCATGCAACTTCGTATTTAAATAGATCATTTCAACTTGTACGTGTTTAATAAACAAAACTTTCACTCAAATATAACTTTGGTTTTCTCTGTAAAAACTTTAAATACCCCATTTTGTACGTGGCTAAAACGCTATCCACGACAAACCAAAGAAAAAGAAACCTAATTTTTTTAGTCCATGGCCGATCGCCATTGTAAGATGCGAGCGCATAGGAAAACGAGGCTGTATGGGCCTAGATCCTTTTGCCTTTTCCAAATTATATAAATAAAAAATTGGAAAACCAATTAATTTTCCCCGCCATTGCGAATGATTATTTTAAAATGATTTTTTAGTATTATTTATTCACAAGTGTGTTGAAAAACGTCGTATGATACACGTGTGTATTGATGATTACCGTCCTCGGCTCTCTTATGACCCTCGCCTACGGCTCGGGTCTCAATGGCGCCTCAGCGGTAATCACCAACTTTACTCACTTGTACCGTAATGTACTATTATTTCTGGATATACTTACCCACTTTTCACGAGATATTCTTTGGACCCTTATTTATTTCGAAAATAAATAAAATATTAATTATATATATATATATATATATATAATATAGGTATGTAGATGTCTAGAAGTCGAAATAAAACACTTATGTAATATTGCAAAATCCTTAAGTGCATTATTTCAAGGATTAACAGCTGCTGTGAAACAATACAGGCCCGGTGCTGGCTAATGTTTTAAAGACATCGAAAGAAACTATCCTTGAGACAAAGGACAAAGACAAGAAAGTTCTTGTTCGGTGATACCTCATTTAATTGAAAGTATAAAACCACAAATAAAATAAGCAAAAACAGCTAAGAATTGCGACATCAGACACCACAACAGATGATCTTCAAAGTAAGATTCATCAACAACAAACCCAAATCAGATACTTTAAACTGAAGGGGCCCGCCTCCACAGCCACAGCAGATGAGACTACAAGTTGAGTGGCAGCTGGTGGGCAAAGACCTCAGCAGCAGCAGACAAATACACAAAAATCATCGCTAAAGGTCAATTTATCACTGTGGAGGACTTTAACTATTCATTATAACTGGAGGAAAACACTCAGGATAAAGTGAATCTGTCTTACATTTCGGGATACAGCATTCCTTTAGGAAAGCCTCCGAAACAATGACTAAATATAGGTATATAATCAATCAGGTAATTCATACAATAACCAGATGCAAACTATACCTACAGAGATCTTGAGACTCTTAGAATGTGAAGGAATCTCACGTTGTGGCCCACATTCTAATCAATTTATTTCTAAGGTATTTCTAGTACATAGCAAAACCAAATAACTTTTTCAAAGTCATAATTAACCTCAAAAAATTGAAAAAATAAATAGATACATACAAAACCATTTCAAGTTGGAAGATGTAAGATCTATCATTAGTTTAATGAATCCAGTGATGTCCAGCATTTATTTAAAGGTTACATATTTCTTAATAGGTAACTACTTATTCATGAAGATGACATACAATAAAATCTTAGATCTGTTTTTTGGGATGGTTTGTATTATATAAATTAATGTTCACCCATTGGGCCTGAACACAGTACCATATCTGGTAATCAAGTTAATAACACAAGCAAGATTTGCAAATTTTTAGGATTCTTAAAATTCTGATGGATTTTCTATAAGAATGTTTGACTCAAGAAAATTATTAGGTATATTAAAATATAAATTAATTTTGTTCAAACAACTATTACGACATTTTAAGACAAGAGTGATTGTTCAAATTTTTGCTACCCTTACAACAGCATACCCAGCCATTTAGTACGACTGGCTGTTGGGACATCAGAAATATTGGGCGATGGAAATATCTTGCATTATTTAAATAATGGTGATAATGAAAACGGTAAGGTGAGAATATAATCGAATAAGATCAATACAGTCTCGTAATTAACAAAATGTTAAAGGAGAGTAGAATATAGAAGAAACTAACATAATTACCTGGAAGTAATGGCGATAGCGTTTTTTGAGTTCTTTTCCGGAAGAGCAAAGACTATCATCATTCTGAAATACTTTTTCGAATAAATAAGACAACTGCTGAATTAGACAAATAATATGGGTATTACTCAATTTGCTCACTTACGCTTACGTACGACCATGGATGCAGTAGGTATATTTGTATACATTCCTGCTTATGACGTACTTACGGTACTTATAGTAGGAATATCTCTAGAGAAGAAATCTTGTTCCACATTTCTCAGGTGCGAATAAAATTAAAAGATATGAATATATACATATATCTACAAATAAAAACTACTATTTACATGCAATAGTTAGAATTTAAAAATGAGTATATTTTCAAATATGCTTGCATCATATATTACCTCTAAAGAAAATTACAAGGAATCTAGAAAGCTTTATGTTAATGCAAAAAAAAGGATTTTAGCTGAGTATAAATACTTTGGAACAATCAACAATTTATTTATTTGCAAGAACCTAGATTAAACCTGTTACAGGTATTTTTATTGGTTTATTAATGGATTTGCAGTAGTATTCGCACAGTTGTAAGACTCATTCTAAGAATAGGAAAAATATTGGGTATTGATAGTGTTAGATAAAATTGTTTTGATCTAAGTTGATAGTCCAAGAAGAATTTTGATGTACTAAAATTTCCTCAAATTCCAATGTTTAGGCCCCACTAAACTATTGGTTTACCCTTTCAGGAACCTACACTCTCTACCTATACAAGCAGCTTACTCTGGTGGCAGGGAGAGGCCAGGCAGGCATGTATGTACATCCAAGTATTGTAAAAGTGTTCTGTGTTTCAGAGTATTGACATTTATCTTTATGAAAGCAATTTGATCCTGTAATGTATATACTGGTAATATTTTTTTTTAAAAATATATTAAAAAACATATATTATTTGTACCTACAGTATTGTAATATCTGTGCCTAGGTATACCTAAAACGTTAGTGGTTATATTCTCTTTGGGTATACCTGTATGTTGAAACTTCTGTCTAGGATATCAGTATGAAATTTTTCGCCATTTCTAAATTCAGTCAACAATTTGTGCCACACCAAACTCAGGCAGATCGGCCCTTCGTTTTATAAATTAACAAGTTAAGTCACTATTACGATGAATGTGAAAATTTTACAATTGATGACAATTATGACCTAATCTGTCTAAATGCCATACTATAGGGATAATTTTTTTGTGTTCGGACCATCTGAAGAGAATGTTTCATAAAGAAGAAGTAAGTATATTATTATAACCATAATAAATATACAGTTCTTTACCTACAGTGTTAGCTACTGGACATTGGGTTCACTCCTACTCTGTCTTCTATATATGATAACATAAATAATAGAAAAGAGCACAATTTTCATCAAATCTCTGATTTGAAGTTTGAAATAGTTTTTAAAGTAATGTTTGCACAACTTTAATAAAATCCAGAAAGAATAAAAACTGCTCCATAAAAAAGTTTTCAGAATAATTAGGATTCTGCCTGTCTATTTCAAGTTCAATCCTGAAATATGTCCACTGTCCAGCCTGCACCTTGCTCGATTAGTTATTTAAAATTGACTAAAAATTTACGTTCCAGTAATACTTCTTTGTTCCAAAGCTTCATAAAACTTTATTCAGAAAATATTCAACACAAACTTAGAGTAGTTAGATAGCTCAAAACAATACTAGCTGATTGAGGGATTTATACGTATTTATGTAGGCTGCAATACTTGCTACCCAAAATGTAGGCCTATAAGAAAAAGGCTCTATAATAGACCCAATAGCTAAAAGAAAGATGATTTGCTTAATTCGTAAGGTTTCATTTGGTTGTAGAGATATCCCTAGGTTGTTTACACCTTTTCATAGTTATCTTACACCGATTTACCCGACTGCGCAGGGTACTTTTAATGTGTTTATTTTATTATTACTGTAGTACATACAGTGTAAGAGTTACTGATTATTTATTATTCTTTTAACCTGTTATCTATCCAAAACCTAGCAAGTACCTTCCTACTATATGGAAATAAAAAATATATTTACTTAGACAGGGAAGTATAATTTAGTAATATTATACTTTTTATTGTTTTATAAATAAAACAGCTTTGAACATCTATCTATAAGTAAATTTAGGACTCGGTTCGGACACGAAGGCAGAAATATATTGATGGTCAAACGAACTTACCTTAAGTGAAGTTCGACCCATAATTATATGAGGCCTTCGTGTCCGAACCGAGTCCAGCCCTCCCAACCCTGGATCCAAAGTTTGGATCTACCCATAAAATATTAAACTTTGAACTTAAATGACATATGGCGGACTTTGACGGAAATGGGTGACATATGTGTTGCCAGACTGAAAAATGCTTTTATTTTTTAAAATAATACTAAGCTTTGAAATCCGTGTGAATGACGATCACTAGAGACACATATATCTATAAGTAAATTTAGGACTCGGTTCGGACACGAAGGCCTCATATAATTATGGGTCGAACTTCACTTAAGGTAAGTTCGTTTGACCATCAATTTTAAAGAGGCTTCTTGAGGTAATTCGAAAAAGTCCATCGCACGTATTTTCAATTCACTGCACACCATCACGGACATTTACCACATAATATGTAGTGGCACTGGGCCACTAACTATAAGGTTTGGAGTAAGATACTTGAGGAAATAAATTAAATATTGGTTTTCACGTTCACACAGCAAATATATTATCAATCAATTGTCTAGAAAACAAAAATGCGACATCTAGTCACATTTCCAAGTCAAGTATAAAAAAGTATTTATGTTACCCTCTATAAGGAGGCTCTACATTACTACTCCCCCTCCAGTTACATGAGTACCTACTAATGTAACGATAAACATAAGAGAACTTGGCCGTGCACTCTGCGCACATCACTAAAATAGGCCATGACTTGAACTGTAACTTAACTATTTACACAAGTATATAAAACTATATACAAATTAGTTACCTAAACCTTTTAGGAAACCTAACTTGCCTGCCTGACCTTGTAACTACAGGATGACTCTTGACTGCTACAGGTTCAGGAGTATAAGAAGAACTGGGAGGAGTACTACTATCCATATAAATATAAGCAGGCTTAAGCCTGTCTATAGAAACATTCATTTGTTTTCCATTATGTACAACTGTAAAATACTTATCAAAACGACTAACTACTTGACATGGGCCTTCATAACACGGCTCTAAAGGCTTTTTTACCCTATCTATTCTAATAAAGACATGTGTACACGTATATAAATCTTTATGAACGAATACATGGTCGCTTTGTGTAGGGGAGCGCCGTTTAGGCCTTAGGTCGTTCATTGTACGTTGTAAATTTGATACAAAAGAATTTGGATCTAAAATAGCACTAGACTTTTCAAAAAATTCTCCTGGAATTTTAATGTTCATTCCATAAACCATTTGGCTAATGCTATATTGTTTGTCATCCCTTATGGCGGTTCGCATTCCCGACAAGACTGTCGGTAGGGCGTCGGTCCATTTGACAGAATTATGACATTTAAGTGCTGATTTTAAAGTCCTGTGTAACCTTTCAACTTTACCATTACACTGAGGGTGATAAGCAGTTGTATGTTGTAAATTGATTCCAAATAAGCTAGCAAGATTTTTAAAAAGTTCAGATTTAAATTGGGCTCCTCTATCACAGATTACTGTGTAAGGAACTCCAAATCTAGCTATCCAATTGGAATAAAACGCTTTGGCTACCGTTTCGGCAGTTGCATTTGGAATTGGAATAACTTCCATCCAATCAGTAAATCGATCTATACAAGTGAGACAATAGACATTTCCCTCTGAAGGAGGTAAAGGGCCTATCAAATCAATATGTACTGTATCAAAACGTTCATCAGGTTCATTGTAAACATGAAATTGTGATTTGGTGTGCCTATTTACTTTGTTTTTCTGGCAATCTAAACAACAACGTGCCCAAATTTTAATGTCTTTCCTAACATTTGTCCAAATAAATTTTGATGTTAC
Source organism: Ethmia dodecea (assembly GCA_963855545.1). Taxonomy (NCBI): domain Eukaryota; kingdom Metazoa; phylum Arthropoda; class Insecta; order Lepidoptera; family Depressariidae; genus Ethmia; species Ethmia dodecea. The sequence goes on from OY979437.1 coordinate 4,780,402, forward strand.
ATTCCGAATAGTTGTTTTAATACCATCATGAGATGTGTTGTGTACCTTTTCGAAAATAGTTTTTCGGAATGAATTTGGAATGTAAGGCCTAATGTTATTGGTTGAGATATCGCACCAAAGCTTATATCCTGATGGTGAAACGTACGGTTTAAATTTTAATGAGCTGGATGTTTGTAAGGCTTTAAGTTCATTATCGTGGATTTGTGCCTTTGCAATAGCATCATAGTCGATAAACGATACAGTTTCTATGCGAGACATTTTATCTGCAACGATATTGTCCTTACCATCTATATGTTGTATGTTTGTAGTGAACTGTGATATATATTGCAAATGTCTTAACTGTCTAGGAGAGGCTTTGTCATTATTTTGTTTAAATGCGAAAACTAATGGTTTATGGTCAGTGAAAATTGTGAAATCCCGACCTTCTAAATAATGCCTGAGTTGTTTTATTGACAGGTAGATACTAAGTAGTTCCCTATCATAAGTACTATAGTTTTTTTGTGCATTATTTAGTTTTTTAGAGTAAAATGCTATAGGTTGCCAGCCTTTGCTGTCTCTCTGTTGAAGCACAGAGCCAATAGCTAGGGCTGAAGCATCGCAGAAGAGAGCTAATGGACATTCATACCTGGGAAGGGTCAATAACGTAACATTAGCTAGGTCCTGTTTACATTTTTCGAATTGCCTGATTGCGTCGTCTGTCCAGTCTACTTTCCTTCGGTCATTTTTTCCGGCACCTTTTAAATATTCATGTAGGACTGCTTGCGTATCAGCTGCATTTTTTAAATAACGCCTATAAAAATTTAAAAGTCCTAAAAAGGTACGTAAATCTTTTAAAGTTTCTGGGAGCTTGTAATCTAGAATTGTTTGTACCTTCTCGGGTAGGGGTTTAGTACCATCTTTTGTAATAAGGAACCCTAAAAACACTACCTCTTGAAGACCAAATTCTGACTTGGACGCGTTAATCCTGAGACCACATTGATCAAGCCTTTCGAATAAGATTTTCAGATGCTGTTCGTGTTCTTCAGCTGTGGCTGAAGCGACTAATATGTCATCCAAATACGCAAATACAAAATTTAAACCTCTCAAAACCATATTTATAAATCGTTGAAAAGTAGCGGGGGCATTACGTAAACCAAAACTCATTACATTAAATTCGTATAAACCAAAAGGGGTTATAATGGCAGTTTTGCATTTATCCTCGTCTGCCATGGGAATTTGGTAATATGCCTTAAATAAATCTACTTTAGAAAAGATTGTGCTACCAGGTAAAATCGATAAAAAATCATCAATCCTAGGAAGCGGATATCTATCTGGTATGGTTTGATCGTTAAGTCTACGATAGTCACCGCATGGTCTTAGGGACCCGTCTGGCTTTGTAACTACATGTAACGGACTTGCCCACTGAGAACTCGACGGCCTGATGATTCCATTGTCCAGCATGTATTCAAACTCACTCTTGACTATTTCCATGCGCCTGGGATCAAGCGGTCGTGCTCTGGAGTATACAGGTTCACCTTTTGTTTCGATCCGATGTTTTACGTCATGTTTCAGATTGGTTGGCAAAAGGTTTGGCTTCGTTATCTCCGGGTAATTTTTTAGTAGGTCGTAATAACGATGGTTCTTGTCTAGTGTACTGATGATTTCACTTCCCGTTATGCCTTCGACATTACCACGGATAGTTAGTTTTGTAGTGCTATCAATCAGTCTGCTATTGTGTAAATCTATTAATAATTTAAAATGTTTCAAAAAATCTGCTCCGAGTATCCCTTTAGTCATTTTTGCAACTATAAATGCCCATTGAAATTTTCGCCGTAGTCCCAAATCCAAGGTTAGTATCTTTACTCCACAAGTTTCTATTCTAGTATTATTCGCTGCATATAAGACTACGGAATCGTCAATTTTGTCATCTGGCGAAGCAGGGATTAATGACACGTCTGCACCGCTGTCTACTAAAAATCTATGCGATGTTGTCTTTTCTTTAATAAACAATCTGGGAGTGCGGTATTGCGGGGTTGGGGCAACCGAGTCTACCGCTGGCTCAGCTACCTCCTTGCGTTTTCCGAATTCCACGCACACGGCTGTTTACATTTGCCTTCATGGCATTTATTACCAAATCTATGGTGATAGTAACAAAACTTGCCTTTAGGGTTGTAGCGACGCCGACTGGAAGATCTGCTGCGCGAGTTATTGCTTCGCGTTCGGCTGTCACCTCGTCCACGGTCAAGCTTGGCAACTTCCTTTACAACCATGTCCTTTAATATCCTGGCAAGCTCCTGCATGTCAATGGCGCTTTTGCTCGTGCTCATTTTATATATTTATAAATTTGTAAATACGTCTAAATAGAAGGTCACCAAATGTGTAGTGGCACTGGGCCACTAACTATAAGGTTTGGAGTAAGATACTTGAGGAAATAAATTAAATATTGGTTTTCACGTTCACACAGCAAATATATTATCAATCAATTGTCTAGAAAACAAAAATGCGACATCTAGTCACATTTCCAAGTCAAGTATAAAAAAGTATTTATGTTACCCTCTATAAGGAGGCTCTACAAATATACTATCACTATTATGAACTAAAGCCCAAAATATACGGCAAAACGAAAATTTTACAAAAAACATGATGTCCTTCTTCGGATTCCCGCCAAAAAGCCAGTCATATAATTTTTTTTTTTTTTTTTTTCTTATTTTAAGGCATTGGCATTTTGAGCCATCAGCACTAAACACGATACGAAATTCAAGATTTTCAGCTCTGCTTCAGAGCTATGCACAAAAATACATAAGTTTCTTCAAAACTTATCGAAATGTCACTTGGTTATCAACAGTAAAGCGATAGTGCACTTTTACTGAAGATTTTGAAGAGGCTTCTTGAGGTTATTCGAAAAAGTCCATCGCACGTATTTTATCGAATTTTCAATTAATTGCACACTATCACGGACATTTACCACATAATATACTATCACTATTATGAACTAAAGCCCAAAATGTACAGCAAAACGAAAATTTTACAAAAAACATGACGTCCTTCTTCAGATTCCCGCCAAAAAGCCCCAGTCATATAATTAAATGACAGTGACACTAGCAGATAGCTTATCACGCAGAGCATTTACTACTGTGGGTCGTCACTTTGAATTCGTGTCATATTTAGGCTGATGGCTAGTTTGCCAATGGCTTAATAAATATACAAAAAATCACTTGAGGCTTGACATTGGCAGTTCTTCAAATCTTTGAAATCTTCAAATTGATTGTTTTTGAAAATTGAAGTTCCCATCACAGAACACTTTTACTCCTCATTTTCCGGTTATTTGTTGATTGAGTTTGAATTTTGTATTGCATAATTAGAATAATATGCAACCGAGGACATCATTACCGATGAATACTAAAGGCGATATACAAATTGATTTGACGCAAGTGAGGATAGATATTCTTCATGGAATCCGCGAATGTACTGATCGCGGGCTAATGCAGACTGCGACTTGGCTTTCTGAATTGAACTATGCTCTCAAGGATCATAAAATACCTCCTGAAGAATATCCTAACTATAACAACGATGAAATATTACCCGAAGAGAAAGAGTCTTACACTCTCGCAAGGAGATATTTCGATTGTCAAGAATACGATCGCGCAGCGCATTTCATTGAAAATTGTACGAGTCCGAAGTGTGTGTTCCTCCACAGATATTCTCAGTATATGTCCAGTGAAAAAAAGAGGTTGGATAACTCTACAGAAGTAGGAGTTGATAGTACTGAGTCCGCCCAAGTGTTACTAGACCTTTTGTCATTTTTTAAGGTGTGTTTACCTATTTTACTAGTCTATTTATATAAAAGTATAAACTGAGTTACTAACTGGGCAATGCATCTGAGCATCTACATGTTTTTAAATAATTAATCTGGGGGCACCCCGCCAAGTCGAGCAAAAAAGCGGCATGGCCTTACTATCCTTTTCTCGAAGCAATTTACGCCATTTTCGACCTTATACTTACACATGAGAGTGAAATGTTTTCTAAATGTAAAGTTGGAACTGTTTCATCCAGATGCAAATTCATTTTATTATTAATTCCCCACCATCAGCAAGCATCAGACGCCCACAAGTCTAGAAGGACATTAGATAATACTATAGTGTCCTGCTTCCAATACAAGACCTCTATGTTAAAAAATTTATTCTTAGGTATATTCTATTACATTTATTTCTTACTGATGTAGATTCGTGGTAGCAAGTACAAACCTTTGTGGTTTATAAATGCTATGTACCATAATGTTTTTCTGTACCTATGTTTACAAGTTTGTAACTAGTTATAATTAATATTTTTCAGGCAAACCGCAACAACTTAGACGGTTACCTCCTTTACCTGGAAGGAGTTGTACTTAAAAAGTTAGATTTGCGAAGCCAAGCTGTAACTGTACTCCAGGCTGCAGTGGCTGCTGCTCCCACCCTCTGGGCCGCATGGGTAGAGCTTGCCGGTTTAGCCAACGAATACGAAGCACTGGACTCATTGCAGCTACCTAAACACTGGATGATGTACTTCTTTGCAGCACACGCATTTGTGGAGCTAAAGCTATCAGAGCAGGCTGTGGAGGCATACACGGCACTCATAACAGCTGGATTTGATAAGAGCACGTATGTGACAGCTCAAATGGCTATTGCACATCATGACAGGAGAGGTATTTGAAAGTTATTTCTAGTGTTAGCAAATATTCAAAATCTTATTAATGATGGCTGTGACTGTCCACATATATTTTAGTTTACCACATCCACTAAGAACTACGGGTTTTATGACATTAGAAGTGGCTTATGTAGTTTCATTTGTCAATCTTGTTATATTAGATCAAGATTGTTCCACTGTCTTAGCCATGAGAAGATAATAGACAAGCAGTTCTTTAGCACCTTTAATATTCATAGGGATAGTAAGGATTTGAAACTGTAAGTTTTCCAATTTGCCTCTTAAAATAAAACTTGTATTAGTTGAACTTGAATCAGATTTTTTACATTGGCAGCAATTCTGCTTTACACCGACTAAACTTATTTTGGTTTAGTCCTGTCTTTGTCTTACCTCAAAATAAGAAAAGGGATAGAAGAGAACCTAACGAATTTAGTCCTGTCAGAGGCAGTATTTTAGTCATGACTTCTTTACTTATGCACTAAACATGTTATTAAATGCGTTAGTTGACAGGACTAATTCGAATTTGACAGGACTAAATATCTCTCGTCTCTTTTCTAGGAAAAAGAAAATGACAGGAGTAAACTTAAATAAATTTAGTCACTGTAAAGCAGAATCAGCACCATTGTCAAACTAAATGTGTTTAACTGAAATATTAATGTGAGTAGTACTAAAAACATGGAGAGTTATCTTCAAACATGTCTTTGTTGTTCCAGATGTGGACTCAGCATTAAGTTTGTTCCGGGAGCTGTATCAGAGCGACCCATACAGACTAGACAACTGGGATGTGTACTCTCACCTGCTCTACTTGAAAGAGAAACGGATGGAGCTAGCTAACCTAGCACAGAAGGCAGTCTCCATTGACAAGTACAGAGTGGAAACATGCTGTGTCATAGGTAAACATTTGGTTCATTACCCATTAGACTGTCGTGAGCACACAAGACCTAACCTAAAATAAAAAATAAATAAATAATCTCACGCCTTTCATCCCCGTGGGGGTAGGCAGAGGTATTCCATTACTGGATATACCCACATTTCACAAGATACATTGGACCCCTAAACGTGATAGGTGGTGAGCCCATTGCCGGACCGGATCAATTTACACATGTCTCAGAATTAATTCTAAGAAGACCTAACCTGAACTATTAAAAATCAAGAAATAAATCCATAAACTAGTAGCATTAATTACTTGATGTTTTGACTACTTTTTAGGGTTCCGTACCTCAAAAGGAAAAAACGGAACCCTTATAGGATCACTTTGTTGTCCGTCTGTCCGTCCGTCCGTCCGTCTGTCAAGACCCTTTTTCTCAGGAACGCGTGGAGGTATGAAGCTGAAATTTATATCAATTACTCAGGTCTACTGTCCCTTGAAGCTGTGAAAAAATCAAACTTCTAAGCCAACGCAATCAAAAGATACAGCCGTTTATGCCGCAAATTTTCGACACTTGCAAGGGAATCAAAACCTACAGGGTGCTTCCCGTGAACTCAGAATCTTGAAATTTGGTACGAAGCAACGTCTTATAGCATAGATAAAGGAAAAATTACGAAAACCATAAATTTGCAAGGTTGTACGGAACCCTCGGTGCGCGAGTCCGACTCGCACTTGGCCGGTTTTTTTCTGTATGTTTTAAAGTAATATGTATTTTGGTAGTTGGTTAGTCTACACTAACATTGTATGGAGGTTTTTTTATGTTTCTTTTGAAGCTTACTTTTTTGAGAGCGGCTTGGGCCATAATTTTCCCACTTTTGCAGGAAACTACTACAGCTTACGCAGTGAACATCAGAAGGCAGTCATGTATTTCCAGAGGGCACTGTCTTTAGACCCCCAATACTTATCAGCTTGGATCCTTATGGGCCACGAGTTTATTGAGCTGCAGAACTCTAATGCCGCCATACAATGCTATCGGCAAGCGATTGGTAAGGAACAAAATTGTCAGTGCCAGGGTTCAAAATTATCAAGATAACTAGCTTTTACCCTCGGCTTCGCTTGCGCACGTTTATTTCACCCCCTTTGGGATTGAATTTTGCGAAATCCTTTCTTACTGGGTGCCTACACTGTATAAGCTAGCTATCTATGTGCAAAATTTAAAGCCTCTAGACCCAGCAGCTTAGCCTGTGCGTTGATATATCACCAATCAGTCAGTTTATAATTTTATATACAATATGTAAGTAACAGAATAAGAGCAATTCCTGAATTGATGAATTAGTTTGTTCAGTATCAACTACTCAATCGATTTCAGCTATTTTTAATAAGTGTAAAATTTTTCCGAGAAATTATTCAGCTTAGCTGAATTTAGTGCTATCTATGGAAATCGTACCATTATTGCTCTTAGTTCTCTGCGTTAGACATAACTAAAATACGCAGTCATCATATATTTTTAATATAATATAATAATTGGGGTGTATGAGGAATTGCGCTGTTACGCGTTGTATATAGATTACGTTTCTTGATATTCATTCCATGATATGTGGCTGCTATTTTCAAAATGGCGGTAGGTAGGACAAAACTTTTGAAAATCGAACCTTCGAATATGTATTCTCAATAGGGTTGTGTCCTACCTAGTCAAATCAGTTACTTTTTACGATCTGTCAAAACGAAATTTTACTATGGAAAATGTACTGAAATAGCAAACCGTGACGTCATAGTTTGTAGTACTCAATTGCAGCACTTTTTTTGATTGTTTTATTATTTTTAAATTTGCTATAATTGTAAATTGAAAATCGAAATACATATTTTGAGGTGTTTTGGGATAATCTTTTTAATGTATGACTACTCGCAATTTAATTTCGATGCTGTCAACTACCCAATTTAATTTCTTTCAGATGTAAATAGAAATGATTATCGTGCCTGGAATGGACTGGGTCAAGCATACGAGATACTAGGTCTGAATGGCTACTGTATTTATTACTATTCGAGAGCTGCACAACTCAAGCCCGACGACTCGAGGATGTTGGTGTCTCTTGGAGAAGCTTATGAGAAGATGGACAAGATACCCAATGCTCTAAAATGTTATTACAAGGCTCATAGCACAGGGGACATTGAAGGAATGGCTTTATTCAAACTAGCAAAGTAATTAAAAAATGATAGCATTATTTATGAAAGGTATCCCACTATCCGAAAGTACCCACACATTATTTAATAATATTTTGGACTGCTAAATGGCAGGCTGTCATATCATAGCCAAACCTTATTGACCTAAAAGGTTTTTAGATAAAATTCACGGACCTAAGTAAAGTAGATTTCACCTTGAAGATTGGGTGATTCCTCTTGCAAAAATGTACATAACTTAGTGTTGAGGATGACAGTTTTTTGCATTGTTAAGTAGGTGATTTCGGGTAGGTCAATATTATTATTATTGACTACTAGCGGTTCTGCGCGGTTTCACCCCCGTAGTTCCCGTTCCTGTGGGAATACGGGAATAAAATATAGCCTATGTTACTAGGGATATTTTATCTTTCCACTGGTGAAAGAAATTTTAAAATCGGTCCAGTAGTTTTCGAGTTTATTCCTAACAAACATACAAATCTTTCCTCTTTATAATATTGTATAGATATAGATTGAATACTAACTTTAGTGACCTTCCAGATTGTACGAGAAGTTCAAAATGCCGAACAGTGCCGCGGCGGCGTATACTGCGGCTTGCCAGGACGCCGCCAACGCGGGCAGCAAGGAGTTGCCGGCGGCCCAGCGGTACCTCGCGCAGTACTACCTGCGGTTCTCGCTGCTCGACCACGCCGCTCACTACGCCTACAAATGCCTCGAACACGAAAGTGTAAGCTGGCGCCTTTCAACTGTACTCACTAAATATTATCAAAGCTAAATTTTAAAAAAGCATGCCTTTTATCCTCAAGGGAGTAGAGGCAGAGGTATGGAGGAGCGGAGGTGGAATGCTCCTCCATCTTGAAAAGGGAAGATCTTCCGATATGCAATGAAAATATCTTTAATTCCTCGTGGAATTGAGTGTAGGTTCTCCCTTTCTAAAACTACGAAATCTTCGTGTAACCCAAATGCAAAAATGATAATATATTTCCCGAGATACAGCGAATTCGAAATCTAAGACTATTTCGTACCCAGAGTACTAAATGTATATCGTCCACATGCTAATCAGAAGCCGTGGCGCTGCTAGGATGATACATTAGCGGGTGCCTAGCGGCGTTTCCCGCACGGATCCAGTTTTTTCCTGTTCCCGTTGGAATTTCTAAAATCCCTTTGTAGTGGTTGCCTACGACATCTTTACATACCATATTTCAAGTTTCTAGGTGTTATCTACGCATTTCTCTTTCTAACCAGTTTTTAAGTTTTCCCCTGGGAATGAGACATTCTCCCGCTGTAAATAATAGTACTCTAGATGTTGACCCAGTTACTCACTTATGTCCCTCACCAAATTTCATCAAAATCCGTCCAGTAGTTTTTGCGTGATGCGTGCACAACCAGACTAATATTACAAAAAAAATGTGTTTTGATATCTATATCGACAACTATGTATCTATACTACCGCTAAAATTTTCCCATAGAACTCCCTACCTCTGAGAATACAAGAAGACAAACAGCCATATTTTGTATGTTGTGTAAACTCAAAAAGTCCTTCCTAACAATATTAGTGTGAATGTGGATTGACTGTTGCCCAATGAAACCCATTTATCTCCGTGGATTTAGATAAGTCAATTTTACTGTTCCAGACAAAAGAAGCTGGCAAAAACATCCTCAAAACGATATCGGAAAAGCGGTTAACTGCGTCGTCGTCGCAGACCGCGACTCTGCCGGAGGACGTGCCCGAGGCCCTCAAGAATGCGTCGGCAATGTCCACCCAGGAGCCGCTGAAGACGCCTCTGCCAAGCCCCAACGCGAACGTCACACCCGATAATTTCTCCACACCCATGTTCACAAGAAGAAGTAGCAAATATAAAATGTGACGAATTATCTGTAAGAAGTCAAAAATATAAGAGACTGACCTTGTGTAAGTGATGAAAATAAACACCTTCTAGTGAAATGTCTGGATTAATTGTTTTATAAGAATTAAACTTAGAAATTTATTTTAAAGCGCTCTTGTAAATTACTACTAACATTAACTGCCTTCATGATTGGGAATAATAAAATACAGAAATTTATTAAAAAATTTAATAGTGGTTAAATTTTTACATCTTTTATACAAATTAACAGATCTCAGTGCTCAAAGAGTAAAAAAACAATTACATTAAAACTAAATAAATAGTTGAGTGCATTAGAAAATAAAAATTGTTCAAGTTAGCTCATTATGTAAAAAATTACTGATTATAATCACAGATTAAGCGCTACATTTGAGAGCTCTATTTCAACTTTAGTAAAGGTAATGAATAAAATATTTAACTTTAAATTACTTCTCTTGTTACCATTACTAAAGAACATCTAAAATACATTCAAAATTTAAATTCAATTTTAATTTACATATACATACAGATTAAATATGCAATTCAGAATCAATTGATAAAAAGAAACCGTGATGAGATAATAAATTAACAAGCCTCTTACAAACAATAAGGCCTATTCCCTACAAAAGCGTTACTCAAAGTACAGCGTTAGTCGGAAAGTATAACCAGGATGGTATATAAAAATACTTATCTCTAAATCTTTGTCTCATAAAACTTACAATACATTGATGACTAATTACATTTATTTCATTCAATTCAAACCTTGCCCTCATTTTATCGCTCACATATTTTTTTTTTGTGAATAGAACAAAAATTATAAATCTACTCAAACCCACGCCCTTCCGGTTAATAGTTCCGCCTAACTCTGTACACTAACATCAACCGCGAAACGACAAAAAATCTTTCCACTTGTTAATCCTATCAACCTAGTAATACATTTTATATACTGACTTACTGTAATCGGTAAACAGTTTGTACCTTAGCCCACCTCTTGTGACTACAATCAATAAGGCCACTGCGATGATTTCATAGTTTTCGTACTAGTGCTGACTCATTGAGCAATCTTATTTGCATTTCACTAACGCCCCGAATCTTATAAGGCACAAGATATTTATTATAAAGCGAAGATAATGAATTCTAGGTGTTACGTACTCATATTTTATTTATTATGTTAAACAATTCAGTCAGCCAAAAAACATGTACATTATTTTGTTTATAAATGGTGGTACAAAGGAATAAACTATGTTCATTAATAGGGTAAAACCCAACACTCTAGTTCACCGTACCAATTAATTGACACCCCAACAGTTTTATTCAAAATTAACGAAATTACGACACACAATTATATTTAGAATAATGAAATAAACACTGTGGTTTTATCTAATTATTGTAAAATTAATTGTGCATCGTCATTTCGTTATTTTTGAATAAATCGGTTGGGGTGTCAATTCATTGGTAGGGTGTCAATAATTGAGTGTTTTACCCTAATATATATTTGGGCAAAGGATACGACGATTCTTGAGTGGCTGGCTGTTGCTAGTAAAGAGTCGGCAATAGCCCTCTTCACTAGACATTTTCATTACTAACTACAAAATAATTTAGAATAAAGCTAGGACCAGCATCTCGTCAATTTTCCTTACCCACACATTCATTTTACATACAAACTCTTGTGTACTGCTCAACATACAAAATACTATAGCGATTTTTATACTATTATCTATTTATGTAGAAATATTTTTATTAAACTCGAAATTTTAAGGCAGATTGAGGCACTTATGTTAACAACCATAATAAGCACATTGTGTTACCAAAAAGACTGGTAGTAGAGTTAACGCAATAAGCAAAATTAAATTAATAAATAATTCGCCTATTTTACAATTTTTATATAATAATTTGTAGCTTGATTTGTGCTTCTTGTTGCGTTTTTGTTCTTTGACTTGATACTCACAACTTCCTTGTAGGACTCATCAGAGGAAAGGGTTCTTGGAATTCATAAATCCTCCATTGTTTGTAGATGGCTATAACAAAGATTGTTGTTAAGAAATGAATTGAATGTTTGGGTAGATGGCCAGCTGTTATCATTGTAAAACAAATATGAATCATTGCGTTGTCCGACGAAATTGTTTGCGAATAAACTCTGATAAGGGGTTCTATGAACTGTTGCGCAAAATATTCATTCGGAAGCGAAATGTGCAATACCTACCATTGTTTCCTGTGGGTTTATTGATACGATATCTTTAATAATTTGTTTAAATTACATGCTCTAGTCTAGGTACGTAATTTATGAATTAAGTTTTGTGTACACATATCTCAAAGGAAATACACAAATATTGAATGAAGTGCTTCTTGTAAGAAACTATATATCTTAGCCATATAAATATAACACATGTTTCCAACGTATATTTTTTGTGTATGGTTTCAAAATCAAAGTCTATTTCTGGATTTATATAGTATAAAACACTATTGTCTTATATCTCATCTTATAGTATAGAGCAAAAAGGAATAAAGAAAACCCGTTCTACTGATCCAAGTATGATGGCTGGTTAGGATAAGCTGATTATTGCCATTTTGGCAAGGTCTATCCAGGACCAAGCCGCCCCTGTGTGCGAAATGTGCGGCGCACACAGGCGCCAGGTTATTAGGGGCACAAAATATATAATAGAACTAACGATAGGGGAGCCGCCGGATGAAATGCCAGCGCCAATTTATTTAACTTTTATCTTTTTCATATAACAACATTTTCTTTATAGTTGAGTATCGATTAGTAAGTAGATACAATTCTCCCAAGATACTATTCACATTCGTGGTTTTAACGGTTTTATTTTTCGCAGTAATTGCGAAGTGGAAGCAAACCGTTTATGGCGAGTATTTTTTGTCGTTTCTCGACATTAATATTTTTCTTATTTTGACTGAAATATGTTCTCCAGTTTTATATAAAGCTGCTATATAAAAGTTTATAAAAATCAGATATAAAAAAATTTACAATATGTAAAGAAAACATTATTATTATAAGCCAAAAAAAAAGAGGAGCTCCTTAGATTTCGCACACAGGTGCTGCCATAGATCGGCTTGGCCCTGGGTCTATCAAGAGGTATTTGTTCAGTATTATGTATAAATATTTTTTCGTTCTGTCTTTATATTTCAATATAATAATATAATATTTAATTTATTTATTTGCCAAAAATATACATTATCAATGTTGTTTGTAACTTCGAAGATAAAGTTAGATTACAATATTTAGAGAAGCAATAGGTTAGTTGGATCAATAGTGCAACTGAAACTGTGCCAAATGTAATCTCAATGCATAGCTAGGCTTGATATAAAATTAAGCTGTGTACATAATATGAGCATTATGTCATAACTAGCATCGCCCCGCGGTTTCACCCGCGTTGTTCCCGTTCCCGTGGGAATACGGGGATAAAATATAGCCTATGTGTTATTCTGCTGTAAAAGCTATATTCTGATGTATAAGATATATAACTGTAACTGTACTGTTTCATCAAAATCCGTTCAGTAGTTTTTACGTGAAACAGGAACAAACATCCATACAAACTTTCGCATTTATAATATTAGTAGGACGTAAGATATCTTAATTATTTTACTGTAGACATGTAGGTATGTATTATAATAATAAATGCCAGGCATCAATCAAATCCAAATATCATCTTGCTAATGGTACAATGGAATCAAGGACAAGCGAGACACATGAGTGGCATGTTTATTCATTAGGTTCATACCTAATCGATAGTGGAAACTCGTTTTTTTCCTATTTAGCAGTTGGTATTTTATTCCCAAACTTTCCTTAAGCATAATAAACATTTATAAATAGAATTTAAATTTATTTATACTCACCATAAAAGGGTTTACTGATACTGGGGCTGACATACTCCATCCTCCATTGAAGAAAGGATTCTTATTCGCAAATAGATCATTGGCTGATGGACTTTGGAATGGATTTTTACTATTTACACTATTATTTTCATCTGAAACTGATTATGACATTAAGAACATAGGTATTGGAATGGTCTATAAACATTAATAAATTTCTACAGAGGTGTATCTTACCCTGATTTTTCATATTTTGCTGTCTAAAAGCATGATCCAAGTCTGCCAAGGCTGCATAACGATCATCTGCAAAGAGAATCAAACATTAGTTTATAATTAAGTAAATAATGAGAATTTTGTTTATATTCTTTTACTTACTGTTAGATGCATTGGGATTACTAAAAGCATTGAAGGTTGGAGTGGAAATGGACGGCTGTGACAGAAAATTGTTGTTCACATTGTTGTTGATCTGGCTGCTATTGTAAATGTCAGCATTGGAGAAATCTACTGGGAAACTGAAAAAAAGATTTTTCAATAACTACACCTCTATATGCAACCATTTATATACTCATTTAAGAAATTTATGGTGAAAGTGACAATATGGTATTTTGAATGATATTCAAAGCACTCACTCAGGTACTGGTGCAGGAACAGAGGGGGGAGCTACAACATTCAAACTGTTGAGCAGGGGCTGATGCAGGTTGTTGACAGGCCTGGCCACCTTATGATTGGGCTCATTTCCTGCTGGCAACAAACTCTTCACAACTTTCGCTGTATTCACCAGCATATTATTATTATTGAAGTTCTTTGACTGCGGCGTAATTGATATCAAGGGAGGGTTGCTCGCTGCGCTACTTCCGGTCTTAACTTTCGACTTGCTCTTCAGCGACGCGGCCCCGTTCGTCATCACAGGGTTCGCGGCCCCCTCCAAGTAGTAACGCTTCTTCTCATATTTGTCAGACATAAAATCTCTGACGCTCTGCTCATCAGAAAAGTTTACACTTTCACCGTCGTAAAGTCCTAACCAAACTTTACGACAGTAGTCGTTCCCCCGCGATCTTATAAAATCTATCTCTTCTGGGGTGAAAGTGGCCATGGATATGGACTTGACGCGGTGAGGCGGTGTCAAACCACGCCTGAAATATAGCACAACAATAAGCCTATTTGTTGATCCCATTTTATACACAAAAGCAACGCAATAGTAATACTCACAGCATTCCCGAACATTTTGAACACACAAATGATCCTATTGTAGTATTTACGTATGTAGGCCCCCTTTGATTACAGTCTAAACAATATTTATTTCCATTTAGAGAAATAAGCTCACGTAAAATTTCTAAATTTTTATCGTCCTGCTTCCGACGGTTTGCAGTTGCAGCCATTTTTGAGATAAATTTTGTTTTTTTAAATTTTATAATCAAATCAAAGACTATTATAACATTTTTTTTGTATGTACTTGGCTAAGTAAAAGTATGTAATAGTATTTAAACTCTATCATTATGTATCTAGAGCTCAGTTTCTTCAAGACATGACGCGAACCACAGACCATGACGCGAACCAAGTAATAGTGTTCTGTGACGCTAACACTCCGGCCACACTGATATGGTGATAGAGGTTATATTCTCTTTGATGGTGATCATACGAATTTTTTGAAGTATAATTTATTTTACTACAGATTTATTGAAAAAAGCAGATCAGGGATAGCTAAAGAGCCTGCTTCACATGATGACAATCAGTGAGACTCGGGTTCAAATCCTGGCATGTACCAATAAGTTTATCAAAACTTATGTACATATTTATTACTAGCTCGACGGTGAAGGAAAACAGCGTGAGCAAAACCCGCAGGTCAAAGAATTTAATTCTGTGGCATGTGCCAAGAACCCTGTATGGCGATGGCCTCACCACCTATCACGTTTAGGGGCCCAAAGAATATCTCGTGAAAAGTGGGTAAATCCAGAAATGGAATACCTCTGCCTAGGGTCCTCGGGTATATAAGGCGTGAGATTATTTATTTTATTGAAAAGAGTAACTGTGGATTCTTTTAAACACCTTACGTCCATCCAGGCAGCACCACCTAAGAGCAAATAACTAGACTGAAAAAGTCACCTTATAGTTAAGGCACTTAAGAACAAAACTTCTTGTTTGGAAGATAGTCAGCATCCAGACCCGTAAAAATGACGATATCATGTGTTTTTCAAGAACCATAACAAAATTTTGTAACAATACTTTACTTTTAACAATCTTTTGTTTCCGACTGAAGCTTGTATTCATGGTCATGAAATGATTAGAAAAAGTGCAATTGGTACTTCTAGTTGCTTCTATCTATGGCTGTTTAATTTGCACTGACTGCATGACTGACAAGCAGTGCTGCCAACTTAGCGCGTTGCGCGCCAGATCTAGCGCTTTTTTTGTCTCGAAGCGCGTTTTAGCGCCTAGCGCTAAATCTAGCGCTTTTTCAAATTATATGTAATATATTACTTATTACAACGTAAAACATAATAACTTACTAGTGCTAAATAAAATTATGTATTACTACCATCTACTAACATTGAAAAACTAAAAAACTATGTCTGTTTTCAACTTAAAGTCGACATCTATGAGAACGATTGTCTCGGGGATTCCCTGCGTATTATTTTGTATTCCTCCGTAGCGAACTTTACTACGATCGTTTATGGCTGAAATAAATATAGACAAGAAGAAATCCAAGAATCCGACGATTATGAAGACTTACCTAACTGCTTGATTCTTAGGGGGCGTCCATAAATTACGTGAGATGTTTTTTTAAATTTTCTGTCCCTCCCTCCCCCCCCCCTGGTGAGACGTCGTGAGATTTTTTCCAACCCCCAATCTCACGTGAGATTTTTCAAAATGTGGGTTTCTTACGTAAACGCGTTGGATTGTTAGGTATTGTAATAAGAAAAAATGCATTATTGAAATAACTTGCATGCCTTATTAAAATAGGTAACTTGGAAGTAATAATGACATAAGAAAGAATATTTTTGACAAAAAAAAATATTTGATGTAAGTATCTTTGTTTCATTTCATACTATCATAAAATTTATTTTATCTAAATCTACTCGACTTGTAACGAGCAAATAGTAAAACCATTTGTTTTTGGCGCGAAATATAACGCTTTTTAAAAAAAGGTCATTTAGCGCGTTCTAGCGCTTTTTTACAGCGCTGACAGCGCGTTTTCGCCAAAACTAGTTGGCAGCACTGCTGACAAGTGACAGATGGATGATAAACACAAACACCAAACACCTGCAATCCATATAATTTCATTTTGTTCTGAAAATGTTATTTTAAGTAGACCAAAATCAATTTTTATAAACAATGTCCAAAGTAGCGCTTCATTGTAGGCTGTGTTTGAGAACTAAATATCTTACCAACATTTTTGAGATGGAAGATGATGGACTATGTTTAAAAATTAGTTACTGTGTGGATGTGAAGGTAAGGTCTGTAATATTACTTGGTTTCTTAGAACATAAAATATCTTTGGCAAAATTTTAAATTAGTGAGCTGGTAAATTATAATTTGGTTTTTAGATAAAACCAGAAGACAAGGTACCTGCAATGATATGTCGGCGATGTAAAAATAATATTTATTCATTTTATAACTTCAAGCAAAAATGTTTAAGCGTGGATATGGAACTGAACAGCGAGTCAAATGATTTTCATCTTGAATCAGATTTTATGAATGCTGATGAGAAACAAATTAAATGCATTGGTCAAGACACATTTGACAGTGTTCCTGATATCAAATGTGAGCTAGCAATAGAGACTTTTGAAAATGTTTCCGATATTGAAATGTCAGATCCATTTGGAAATGGTTTTGAAATCTATGTCGATGACTCCCCAAAAGACACTATTGACCTGAAACTAAGAGAACATGATTTAATAGTAAGTGAAGGCATTGGATTATTTCAAACAACTCCAACTAATAAAAAATCTGAGAATAATGATGGGATACTATTGGAACATGAGTCACACCATAACATAACTCAATGTGAACTATGTGGTTGTATCTTCAATACAAAGGCAGAATTCAAAAGGCATGTCACAACTCATGGTGAAAAAAAACTATATCAATGTAAATTTTGCCCAAAACGCTTCACTAGATCTGAAACAAACATCAACCACATCAGGTCTCACTTGGGAATAAAACCTTTCATATGTGAAGTGTGTGGCCAGTCTTCAACAAAACATCAAGACTTGGTTAGACATATGAAAATACACAGTGATGAAAAGAATCATGCATGTCCCACTTGTGGACGATGCTTCAAACGATCTGGAGATCTCAGTAGTCATATCAGAACCCACACAGGTGCTAGGCCTTACAAATGTCGATTATGCGAGAAAGACTATACATCACATGGTGGCCTACGCAAGCATTACAAGACACATGAAATAAAATAATAGGCACAAGAATTCAATATGGCTGTGGCAATAAAGTACAAATTAGATAAGAATATTATATTTCCATGTCTTTAAATGTTTTTGACAAATCACTACCCTTTTCCTTTTTATTGGCTATCCTTGATCCAAACTGTAAAGCCCGTTTTGGAAAGGTTGCAACATTTGTCAAACCAAGATGAAAAGCCAGGAGTCTCAAAATAAGCTTGTCTCCTGTTCCTTGGCCCATACTTTCACTTGGAAAACATCTGTGAACAAAAGAAACATTCATCATCATCAACCTGTAACAGCTCACAGCTGAGCTAAGGGTCTTTCCTCACACATAAGGAAGTTCCTCACATATAATGTCCCATGCAAGCCCAACTTAGGAAAAGATAAGAACAATATACTTTTTCATCAGCAACAATTACTTAATTTGAAGTAAACAGTTACTCAGATGTACTAACTTTAACCAAGGCTTTAAATTCAACACGAAATCTGTGAAATCTTCATCCAAATATGGCATCCTTGGTTGTCTTCCATGGTCACAAATGACTCTGTTATCCCGCGCGAGATTTCTGAATGAAATTCTTCTCCAGTCCATCTGTAATTCCTTCGCCAATCCTGACCAACCTAGGCGCTTATATGCATTCCTATGTCTTGTGTAACCACCAAACAACTCATCAGCACCAGAACCTAACAACAGCATCTGGAATTTAAGCAGTTCACAAATTGGTAAATAGAAAAACATTGATTTGGGAAGTAAATAAACAAGATTCCATTTGGCAACAAAGTATCAAGGCCTAAATTTTTAAAAATTATTTTTTGTGAAGTGCAATTATCTATGGAACATAGGTACCCTGCATGTTGATACTGAATTATTGTCGCCACCACGTGCAGCAAACCATAGCGCTGATCCCAGACTCTCATCCAATATTGTTTGTCTGGGATGCACCAAATCCGCTATAGTTGATGACTGGTATTTCTTAAGTTCATCTACTGGCACATTAATTTCTCTAAATGTCCAAGTTCTAAAAATAATGACGGTTTACAGTTAAGGAAATAATGCTCATTTATTATTTTTTCAATCATTCAAATTAACATGTTTTTATTCAAAGTAGGCACTTATAAGTTCACTTACTGAAAGCAATTTCTACTCTACTTTTGTTTATTTAATTAATTGCTTGCATAATAAATACCTTTCTGGGCACAATTTCATAAGTTCACCATAGGATTGCTTCCCAGTAATTCTGTCTGGCACATTATAAGATCCGTTATTCTGTTGTCTTGTCGTGTTATCTTTTTTGAATGCAACATTAATAAGATCTATGCATTGGTCTTTGGGCAGATATTTATCTGCTAAAAAAGCCAGTATTGTACAGTCAAGCCCACCAGAGAATAAAATTCCGACTGTACAATGATTACAAGTGATAGTTTTGTGAATACAATCTTTACATTTCTGTGGTTGTGCTTCTAATCGAATCTTGATACTTTTTTCTAACAACTTTTGTATTTGTATCACTGCCTCCTTTATAAGATAGTGCTCTAAGAGTTTCTTCATTAATGTTAATTTACATTTTGTCTCTTCTGATGTGTTTTCAATGTAACTAATAACAGCATCCTGCATGCATAAAAAAAAGGGTTTTTGTAACACACACACATACCCAGAACAAATAAAGTCACTTTTATATTTCTATCCTCTCCTCTCATGTCTCTCCCTTGAAGTATATTATGTAATCTCTTAGCTGATTAATTGTCTGACACTATGGTGATTACGATTTAAAAAATTCAAATCATAGATGTGGAAAAACATAACAATCACATTCTGCGAAACCCTAAGCTACTTTACATTCCATCTATAACTTACATCTTCTCTTGTGTGCTCAATCTCGTCAAAATCAAAAGTAAATTCTTCATCTGGTAAATTTTGCAACTTTTGAACATCACTTAGCCATATGTCTATATTTATTTGTTTCTGTTGCCATCTGTTTGACCATGGGTGAAGCTGCATATTCATAGTTTTTATATTAAGTACAAAAATATGAGTAGCTGGGACTTCAACACATTTATACTTTCTACCTAAAAAAATATTTATTTGATAATAAATAAATAAATAGTAGGAAATCTAAACAAGGCAGATCCTGTTTTATAGATATTAAGCAACTGATAATCTACTATATAAAAATAAGTTGGGTTTTCCTTTCTGACGATTTAACTCCAGAACTGACGAACCGATTTCCATGGTTTTGCATTCGTTGGAAAGGTCTAGGGCTCCGCAAGGTTCATAGCAAAGAAAATTCAGCATTGGACCTGTGCGAATCCGGGGCGGGTCGCTAGTCATTCATAAATATTACACACCTAAACAAAGCCCACAGACAAGTTCATACACCCAAATTTTGGTTTGAGCAAGAATCAAACCTGCAAACTCCTACTCAGAATCACCAACTAAGCCAACCAACTGTCATTTTGTATGGCCAAATACTTTCAAAAGTGATGATAGATTTCTAGTATCATACCTAAAACACTCCCAATCACTACAGAGTTGTCACTTCTGTGAAAGAGCAATGTGTTTCTTCCAATTCTGTCTCTTGTGAAAAACAGATTATGTGTTTCTTTATTGAAGTATATTAGACTAAAAGGCCCTCTCAGTGATTTTATCTCTTTGATCACTTGTAGCTCTGAAAAATCACTCTGGAAATGTTACAAAATTTTAAGACAACTGCAAAGATTTTTGTGGTTTCTTTGGAGTTACAAGTTAAGAAGAAATATGTATTACCAAATCAGGTTTTCACATAATATGGTAAGTACATACAACACTTCACAAAAATATTGAAAGGTTTTTATAAATTAAAGAATATGTCATCACTACATAGTATAAAACAAAGTCGCTTTCTCTTTCCCTATATCCCTATGTATGCTTAAATCTTTAAAACTACACAACTGATTTTGATGCGGTTTTTTTAAATAGATAGAGTGATTCAAGAAGGTTTTAGTATTAGCATTGCACTCGTGCGAAGCTGGGGCGGGTCGCTAGTTCATTTACAAAAATAAGTAAAATTGTATTCATAGAATTTTGATAAATTGTGAATTAATAAAAAATCTGACATTCTAGGAAGTGGTCTTTATGTACCTGAAGGGATTAAAAGTGTCATTCATGAGGATGATGTTTTTTTGAACTTTGCATCATAAATTAAAGCAAGATCAAGAAAGAAAGAAAAAATAGTTAATACATTCATATAAAAACCCTGATGGTATACCCAACCCTAATGTTACCTTATCTTTATTAAGTTTTTCCATTATTAATTGGGTGTCACTGTAAGTTTTATCCCACGATTCATCGAAAATGTCTCCGTTGTATAAGAGAATACTCTCTTTGGTTTCCATTGGCTGTTTACAAACTTGAGGTCCTTGCATCCACAAAACCATTCCATAAAATGTGATTTTGACACCATCGCCATCATCAATATCGATATTATGGGTGCAATCTGGACCTCTGTTATGTATTCTATGCATTACGATCTCATCCTTGAAATATAGATAGTAGAACTCATAAAAACAGGACCAAAAAAAGTTAGGTTATTTTCTTGAAATAAAAAACATACATTTACCACACTTTGGGCTGAATAAAAGATTTCACAAATAATTCCACACATTCCGTTACACCAAAAAAATTTTCTATTCAAGTTATATACACTAATAAAGGCACAAAATTAATCCAAATGATGTATTTCGATCCTATTTGACAATTGACATTTATTACTTTTTTTTTTAAAGATTGAGTTGAGATAGCATTGTCAATTTAACCAACAGTCTATAATATGCAACATGAACTCACAAACACATAGAGTTCGTTAAGCCCTTTGTTCTATAATACCAAAAAAGTTGATAAGTATTTTTATAGCCATTGATTTATGATCATGGTAAATAAACAGGGGGCCTAACCTACTAAATGTCAACGGTCATAGTTGGATGACAATGAGATGTCAATGGTGTTATTTTGACACTTTTTAGAGCAAATAATACCATCGACTGACCATGTCATTGTCATCCAACTGTAACCATTTAGTGGAATTGGCCCCCAGGGGCAGTTCTACTAAATGTCAACGGTTATGGGTCACAGCACACATATCAACTCGGAAAGGGATCGGCACCGTATCGCCTTTCGCCTCGCCGTCAACCAGGGGGCCAATTCCACTAAATGCCAACGGTCATAGTTGGATGACAATGAGATGTCAATGGTGTTATTTTGACACTTTTCAGAGCAAATAACACCATCGACTGACCATGTCATTGTCATCCAACTGTAACCATTGACATTTAGTAGAATTGGCCCCCAGGCGTCAACCTAACGTATGCATGTAACCAAAGCGTAGCAGCGACTCCTGTACGTCAACTCGGCTACGGCTAGGCGTCACCGCGCTTACGCCTCGCCGACCGCTGGCTGACCGGGTTGGCACCAAATCAGTTTGAATCCAAACGTTGAGTGTTCAATAAAAAAATCAATAAAACTTACGCGCAACACGAAAGGAAGTTGCCTTGCGAATGGCGGGTGGCGGCACGGTCGGCAGGCAAGTCGCGGGAGGGGACACGGTCAAGGGTGGACGAAGAGCCGTGAGCTCGCGTACGGAGACGTAAGCGGGGGGACAGCGAGCCGTAGGCGCGGGAACTGCAAGTTGACCACTCACCGCAACGCGGTTCGGAGCCTGTTCCGAGGCGAGGCGATTACGTTACGTTTCCAATTAGTGTGCGTTGCAGTAGGGAGTTTCATACAAACAATACTGAACGGCTCGAGGCGATACGGTGACGATCCCTTTCCGAGTTGATAAGTGTGCTGTGACCTTATAGTTGGATGACAATGACATGTTAATGGTGTTATTTGCTCTAAATAGTGCCAAAATACACACGCACCAGGCCCCCTGGTGATCTCCATGGATCGCGGGGTAAATCAGTTAATAGGTACTTTGCTTTGCCTCCAACTCCATAGATCTGCGCTGATCCCTGATCTGATAACAAACCAGTTGGAAAAAGTTTCTTTCCCATTTCTTTTCAAAAGTTTTTGTGAGTCTTTCAAAACGTACCTAGTAAACGCACAGAACAGCTGTTATCAGATTACAAGAGTAAACATGATAAATACTCTTATGTTTGATTAGTGCACTCCGATGCGGGTTGAATAAAACAAATATATTTTTATAAACAATAACTTATATTTCAAAATAAACAGTTTCAAATACAGAACGGCACAGCAAAGACTGGTACGCATAATCATAATCTTAATAATGTTAAAATAAAAGCAACACTACATAAATACATAAAATCACTATAACGTACAATCGGCAGTTTAAAAATACGCTCAAAGTGGTGCTTCATTAATCTAAGTTATTAAATGTTCTTCAACTACTATTCTCATTTGGAGAATAGTTAAAGGACATTTAATTTCTGCGAATACGATGAGGAAGCCTGTCGGATGGCACTAGTTTTTGTACCATACAATACAATTAGATTATTTTTACATCTGTCGATATTGTTATTTTAGTCACTGACTATTAGAATGTAACAGAAAACATACACATAATCTCAAAAAATGTTTATGGGTGTGTCTCCACTGAAGACGGGAAAGAGAAAGATGATGATGTGACATGTGACAAGAGTATACTGCTAAGTGCAACGTGACAGGGTTCAGTGAAGGCGTAGGTTGTCGGGTGAATACGGCAGTATTTGATAGGTTAGCTCGATAGTAATCTATGCGGTGACCTTATGCATGGCCTCAGCGATGTAGCTCACGTTATTGGAGGAGATACCGGCAACGGAGATACGCCCGTCCTTGGTCAGATAGATGTGGAAGTCCTTAGTCAGCTTCTCCACCTGGAAGTGTATAAAGAATTAATGTATAACTATAAATACTAAAAATAAATAGGTATTTTAAACGAATATAGGTATACAAATTGTTAATTTAGAATAAGTAAGAGATATTCATTACTATTTGTTGTCATGAAATATGGATTCAGTGAATATTGAATAAAATAATATACATATAGAAAAGAGGAGTCTCTGTTTAAAAAAAATTGCGGAGGTTAATGTGGAAATGAGACCGCCCTATATTACATAAACATAAAATGGTTTAAACTTACTCAAAGCTACTTGTTAGTAATTAAACCAAGTTTAAAACATTTTTGAATAAACCCTAATGAAAAAGAGTCTGTTTACCTGGTCAGGCTTGAGCCCGGTAAAGCAGAACATGCCGATCTGGTCCGTAATGTGCTGCCAGTTGTGCTTGCTGCCATTATTCTCGATACCGGAGCGCAGTTGCTTGCGCATCGAGATGATGCGGTCGGCCATCAGTTTCACGTCACACAACCTGCAATATAAAAGCTAATTAATTAAAACACCAAGAAACTAGATTGGGCACTGAAAAGTATTAAAACATTTAACTCTTCGCACTTCAAAATCACCATTCAACATTCTCTCAACTTCTCAACTTCTGGTAAACAACATGAATGGATTAGGCGCACAATGCCACATTCGCCAAATGCCACATTGACGCAAAATGCCACATGTGGCGTTTTGAGAATGTGACATTATGCGCCTAATCCACATGAATGGGGAAATTCGTAAGAATTAAGTTTACAAACTTAAATCATATCTACATTTTGCAATATCGAGAAATTGACGTAGCAAAGTCGCTATCGAAAATGAGTGACCCTTGTAAAAAAAATCTAAATAAGTACAAAATAATATTAGATACAACAAAATTTTAATCATGACGTCTACGAATAGCTTTGAAAACAACAGTTATTGACATAAATAAGTTAAAAAGTTAAATGAAGTAAATAAATTGTGGGCACAATTCACACACGGTTATTTAGTCCCAAACTAGGCAGATCCTGTACTACGGGTACTAAACAACTGATAGACTAGACATACTTAATTAAATATTAAACACCCAGACACGAAGCCAACAGACATGTTCAGTTCATGCACACAAATGTTGGGCTATATAATACCTATAGACTATCTCGTGAGAAGTGGGTATATCCAGAACTGGAATAGCTCTGCCTACCCCCTCTGGATAAAAGGCGTGAGATTATTTATTTTTTATTTATAACAATGTTGGCCCCGAGCGGGATCGAACCTGCGATCTCCGACTCAAAAGGCAGGGTCACTACCAACTGAGCCAACAGGCACGTCAAGTTTTTAATTAATTGAAATGTTTATATTTTGTATTCAAAAAATACTATGATTTATTTATTTATTTATTTCAACGACGTACACAACAGTTAACAACCAGTAAATTATATTAAGGTGATCCGTCACGGTCAGCTAGGCACGACCACGCCAATAGATGGCGTTGATGTTGCAGTTTCACGTATTTTATTTTTTTTATGCATGAAAATGAGCATATTCTTTTATAGTAATATGTTTCCCGGGAAAAACGAAATATTTTTAATGTATTTAACTATGTTTAAGGTGTATTTTAGTTTCTAAACTATTTTAATTTGTGCCGAGAATGCCGGCAGTCGCGGCAGTACGACTCACGCACACATGCAAGAGCCTTGTGTTGTAAACGAAACTGGTTGCCAATTTCGACAGTTTAGCAAATTGAAGATTGGTTGGCGCGTAGAACTGAGCGATTCGATATGAGCGAATGGAGTTCAAATCCTACTTTTCGAACTTTGTTTTTTAAATTTAGTTTGAACTTTAAATTGCTATAAAGTATATTATTATATTATTTTATTTGTTTTGTAACCTATTTACCAACAAATATTCTTTAAATAAAAAATATATTATATAAATAATCTCACGCCTTATATCCTCGAGGGGGCAGGCAGAGGTATTCCATTTCTGGATACACCCACTTTTCACCAGAAATTCTTTGGACCCCTAAAAGTGATAGGTGGTGAGCCCATTCAAATATTCTTAAATAAAAATAAAAGACTAGTTGAAAAGAAAAATATTGTTTATTTATTTTACTTATTGTCTAATCAGCACATAAAGTCAAAGTCAAAATGTTTTTTTCAAAATAGGAACTTACAGGTCCACTTATTGAACGTCATTTCAACTACACCGCTTCATATAAGTATTATACCTCTGCGGTAAACCTTCAAATTGGTACATACATACATACAACTCACGCCTTTTTCCCACAGGGGTAGACAGAGACGATGGATCGCCACTTTCCTCGATCTCTGCATACTTCTTTCGGGTCCTTCACATCCATAAGCCTTTTCATGCACGCTTTTTTATTCTTCGCACTCCGGACCCCAGCTTTTTGAAGGACGTCAATAATAACCGATAATTGGTGTGCTCTAAATGTTATGTAATTAAATTTTAGTAAACTTTAATTTATATCTTATTTTGTGGAATAATATCTAAGCAATTGAGATTACTGCGAACTCTCCTTAGTACCACTTCAGGCAAAACACAATTTTTTTTAAAAATTTACAAGCTTCGGTAACATAATTGAAATAAATTGTTCGTCACGCCCTACTTCAATTATTGTTATGTCATACATTGGAGAAATGTAGCCGACGAAGTAACATTTTTTCATTTGCGTTTCTCGCAGTTGTCCCTGGATCTGAAAATCTGAAATCCGAAGACGCAATACGAAAACAATGTAGTGTTGCCAATGTTGCCATCTTTTTTCCTCGGCATTTTTTGCAACAACTATATTTAGTACATAGATTTACTATATACTAAATCTATGATCTGCTATAATATACCTAAATACCTACTTATTAAATTTTATAAAGCGATTTTTTATTAAAAATGTTTTATTTTAAAACTGAATAATATTATAAGGGTATAACTTGTTGGTTGTCTGTAAAAGGGAATCACTAGAACTACTGAACCGAAACAAAATTTAATTTTATTATTTTTTATTACGTGTAATATAGGCTATTTTATGTGCAAGTTTATTTAAAATAAAGTGTCGATTGTATCAACGCACAAAACTGCTGAAATTTGTAACATACCTACTATGCGATTTACAAGAAAACTCGCACGTTTTTTTATTTGCTTTTCATAGTTGTTAACTTTCTATCAAATCGATGATCTAATATTCTACCATATTTCTTCCGAAAGTTCTTACAGTAGGCAACACACCTGTCGGGCATCTCTAAACTTCAAAACAATAAATAAAGCACTAAACATCGCGAACAGAGCGGCAACAACGCGCGCCTTCACGTTTTCGTCAAACTGGCAACGTAGCAAACAAACACTACAATCGAACGCTCTTAGCGTGCGACACTATCGCCGTCCACTCACACATTCGTAAAAATCAACTAAATTTTCGATTTCATTTAAGCTATAAATCTATTGTTTTCTTCAGACAAATACAATTTCACGTGAATAATGGTCAAAATAAATGCCGATGGTGTTGATTTCCATGTAAAATTGTGCTTTATTCGCCCATGAATGGTAAAATACATTAGTATGGAAAACGGATGACCTTAACAGATTAAAGGCTAAAGGTATTGTTCTAGATTGCAAACCAAAAACGTGAACGTACAGCTCGGTTAAGCAGGCTAACTGAGTAAATATACATATATTATGAAAGTTAACAAAAATGGATAAATAAATAGATCACAGTTATACTTATCAGTTATAGCAACGTGATTGATTGAATGATTGACAAAAAAATAATATTTTTTATTAATTTGTACGAGTGTCTTTGACCCCGTCACACAAACTGATGTACAAAAGGATTAATTATTGTCATCGTCTGCCAATGGATTTTTTGTTTGATTTGTTCATGGTAGTCTTTGCACATACCATTGCGACCTGAGGTCTTGGTGGGTGAGAATCTCCTGCACGAGCCGCGCGCCATACAGCGGTGGGTTCGAGTACATGGTGCGGATCATGATCTTCACTTGGGACATCATCTTGGCGGCCGAGTCCGCGTCGCCGCAGAGGAATGTCAGTGCTCCAGCGCGTTCGCCGTACAGTCCTGTGAATAATTAGAACGGTACAATCAACATCTGCCAATTATTTTGTGCACATCATCATAATCATCATCATCATCAATCCGTAACAGCCCATTGCTAAGCCAAGGGTCTTTCCTCGCACACGAGAAAGTATGGGTTTAATCTCCCACGCGAGCCCACTGCACATACATAAATGTATTTTAGAGATTTTATTCTCTTACTTTCCTTTTGAAACTATGTAGTGATAGACAAAAAATGTGAAAATCAGCTATATGACTATAGTAGAAATTTAAGATTTCACAATAAAATGTTTGACTGTTTAAAGACTGGACCTGCGGGTCTAAAAAGGCCGTTTCGGGTGAATCATAATAGAATTCTATTTCGATTCATATTCAAATTTTTCACCAAATACGAATCTGCTAATGAATTAAATTGACAGTGAATCACTAAATTATGGGACCATTTTACGAAATTTAGAGGAATTGCTTAGGATTTACTGAGAATTCAGAAAAGGAGAATTGCTCAGAGGAATTGCTCAAAGTGGCCATTTTAGACCCACAGAAGTACAGTAATGTTTTTCGGGTGTATTTGAGCCATTTTGTCGATATTTCCTTTGGTGTAATCGGTTTGACCGCGGATTTGGAAGTGCAAGGTGTATAAAATTCGCCTTAATCTTCAGTGTCATACGTTACACCGACCCGACTGCTCCAGAAGGAGAGTAATTTTAAATCTCAGCGCTTTTCACGAGCCCTCGAATTTTTTTGTGTTTTATTGATTCAATACATTTATTTACAGAAAAAAAACCACCAAATAGAAACCATGTGTAATAGAGTCCAAAAGACTGGTTACATTTTGCTCTCTAGATAATTCGGCTGATCCTTTAAAAATAACTGCCACTTTAAGGTGCGATCGAACGAGCTGACTGAACTTTGCTGAACTGAATTAAGCTGCCGTGCTTCTTTTTTTTCACAACCATACATGTTGAAGCGGTGGAGTTGAAATGACGTACAATAAGTCTTTGTGCCTACGAAGTACTCCGGACCCCAGGGCCCCATGGTATCTACCCCACACGGCACAAACATGTACCCCACATTGAGGGAGGAGGTCGTGGTACTGTTGTGGGATAGCACCAATGTGGCAGGCCACACTAGTGAGTGACTAACATGTTTCTATAGCAATGGCTTTTTAATTATCTTTGGATTTATAAATCTTGTGTCTGATAACATCACAGGCAGGCAAGTTTTCATTTGCAAGGTAGTTATCAATATTTAAAGTAAGCAATAGTAATACTTTCAGGAAACATCATTTATTATGTTATTACTGTTGCTGTTGTATATTTTTCTTGTAAAGATAATGCTATCGCATAACTTGACGTAATTCAGATAAGAGAAAGAGGTCACAAGATGGAACCATTACATCGATTCAGTACAATTTAATTCTTAGTTATATGGCCTTAGGGTGTAATATTTTGAAATCGTCAATTACCATAGATTTATGCAATGATTTCTAAATAGTATATTATGTAAATTCTAACTTATCTGCGTAACTGATAAGACATTTGAAGATTCGTACATTTAAGGTGTTTTGGGATAGGCTTTTTAATGAATGATTACTAGCAAATCAATTTCGATACCATCAAATACCTTATTAATTACATTTAAACCTTTAGCCAGGCATAACTTTTTCAATTTTCTATTGGTTTTGAGTTATTTAAATTACATACAGTTCATTTTAAAGTAGTACCTATTTGTAAAACGTGAAAAAGACATTAAATACATATCTGAAAAAATTGCTCCCGTATTAACTCACTTAGTCAAGCACCGCGCGGTTCCAATGCACACCGTAACAATTAAAAATCAATTGTGTCTATAATTCTTGGTTTGAGAGATAAACCAATGCATATCAAAATCGGTCTATCCTGACAAAATAAAGATTGGTCTAGTCAGACCGATCCATAAAAAAGGTAGTTTTACGGATACTAATAACCACAGATCGATATAGTTATATTGTCTTGTCTAGATAAAATTATAAAAAAGTATTACGGACAGATAATTAATGATTTCTTGTCTGAGCATAGAATCATTCACGAGAAACAATTTGGATTCCAAAGAAATAAAAGTACCACTCAGCTTTTGTCTTCATTCACGGATGAAGTAAATGGTTATTTGAACGATAAAAAGCACGTACTTGCGATTATGATTGATTTCAGCAAAGCATTTGACACTTTAGATTATAGATGAAGAAAGAGTAACGAAAGAGATTTAAAGGGCGAATGTTGAAGGATGCAAGGCAAGAGGGCGCCCCAAAAGGACGTTCACGGATCAAATTAGTGACGTCCTTCAGAAAGCTGGGGTCCAGAGTACGAAGAATGAAAGAGCGTGCATGAAAAGGCTTATGGATGTGAAGGAAGCGAGGGTAGTGTGCGAAGATCGGGCAAAGTGGCGATCCATTGTCTCTGCCGACCCCTGTGGGAAGAAGGCGTGAGCTGTATGTATGTATGTAGATTATAGTATTTTATATGAAAAACTTATGCAGAATGGTGTACAGGGTCCATTACTGGAATTATTTAAAAACTATCATTATAAGAGATATAAGGTAGGTATGGCAATTAACGCCCTGTGTTAAATAACGCCCAAACTACAGAAAAACCAATTTTTAAATGAGCAGCGTCATGGCCTGCGCACACATAGAATACACCAATAGGGACACGCCTAGCGTAAGCGCAAGTCTCTTGAGCCACCATCTTGCCAGTGACACGCTGTGCTTCAACGACGTCGGTCACGGACGTCGCTGTTATAAAAACTACTCCAACAAAATTTAATGTTTTTGCTTATTTTGTTATATTTTTTTGTATAATTTTCATTTGTGTTGTAGTGTACGTAACTATCATTCATGGTTCGATAATATTTTGAATTAAATCGGAGTATTTTCAAGAAAAATATACAAATTTACAATAACGCCCACTGGGGTAATAACGCCCGGTCAACTGATCTTTGGGCGTTATTTACCTACATATGGGCGTAATAATACCATGGCAAAAACATTACTTTGTAAATAAAATAATTCGTAACTAACTAATAATTATCTTAAAATAAAATGTATTTCCTAAATATTTAATTACTTCAACTTATTCTATTTGATATATACCTACCTACTTGAATCTGTTTTTTTAGGACACCTGCGGTCGCCATTGCCCTTCATCGTTCATTAACGCCCAATATAGGTTAAAACTAATCTTTCTTTTTTAAAATTAACCGGCTGTTATACTGTTTTTTCATGTCGATGTTTATTAATGAACTAAATAAAAATTGATAAAAATTATTATAACCAGGAGATTGAAGTTACCCTACATTTAATAAGAAGTTTGATTTAACAAATTACATTATTTTTGATAAAGAAACTGATATAATAATAATAACGGTTATGTTTTATTAGTTTTATAACCTCTAAGAATGCATTTTTCGCATCCAGGATTTTATTTAGTAAACGGGCTGTAATAAACATAGTTTTGTTAATAACGCCCATGACAAGGTTTTTAAAAAGGTGTCATTAGCACAGAAATAACGAGAGAATGTAATTCTATGGACAAACTTCCACCTGTTGACTGCCAACAACGAAAATGATGTTAATGATGATAATAATTTTGATGGTGACATTTTTTGACATTTTTGTAATTTTTTGTCATTTTTGAAACTTTTGACATTTTAGACCTTTTTGACATTTTGACATTTTTGAACTTTTTGACATTTTAACATTTTTGACATTTTGACATTTTTGACATTTTTTGACATTTTGACATTTTTTGACATTTTTGACATTTTTGAACTTTTTGACATTTTGACATTTTTGACATTTTTTGACCTTTTTCACCTTTTTTGACATTTTGACATTTTTTGACATTTTTGAAATTTTTGAAATTTTGTCATTTTTGAACTTTTTGACATTTTGACATTTTTGACCTTTTTGACATTTTTGACATTTTTTTGACCTTTTTTGACATTTTGACATTTTTGACCTTTTTGACTATTTGACATTTTTGAACTTTTTGACATTTTGACATTTTATGACCTTTTTGACATTTTTGACCATTTTTGACATTTTGACATTTTTGACCTTTTTGACATTTTTGAGCTTTTTGACATTTTGACATTTTTTGACATTTTTGAAATTTTGACATTTTTGAAATTTTTTGACCTTTTTGACAGTTTTGGCATTTTTGAGATTTTTGAAATTTTTGAAATTTTTGACCCACGGGTCTGAAATGCCCAGTCCCTTTTGACCCACGGGTCTGAAATTTAAACTCGATCGAGGTATTGACCTAAGGTATCTACTGACCGAATTTGAAGTCAATCGGTCCAGTAGATCCGGAGATATCCTGTCGACAGACACACAGACACACAGATACACAGACAGACATCTTACTCAAACCATTAACTTCCTCTTATAATGCTACGCAGGAGGAAGTTAATAAATAATTTAAGCACGCAACTAATATCTTTCGGTTGAGAAAACTTTGTTTTACCTTTCTACCTCATTATTTGTTCCAATTAAGAAGTCTCTATAGAGAATAAAATGATTTTAAGTTAAGTGGGCGTTAATTGCCTTGAGTACCTTAATATGGTTAGTATTGCGGCTGAGCGTAGCGAACTTATTCCGACACTTCATGGCACAGCCGAAGGATCAATTATTGGCCCCACAGAGTACTTAATCTACGTGAATGATATTATGTGTAAAATATTTCAGCATAGCTCTGTGTACCAGTTTGAAAAGCGAAAGTTTGTATGTACGGATGTTTGTTCCTCTTTCACGCAAAAACTGCTGAACGGATTTTGATCAAACTTTACAGTTATATAGCTCATACATCAGAATAACACATAAGCTATATTTTATCAACGTATTTCCACGGGAGCGGGAAATACGCGGGTGAAACCGCGGAGCGGTGGTTTATCTATTAACTACTAAAAACCAAACTTATTCACTCGCCATACTGTAACACCATTTTTCCACACCCCCAGCGACATCTGTGCCGGTTTGGTGATAATTAATTAATTTCATATCTTCGTTGAGTTTGATCGATGTTGGACTGCTTTGATAGTAGTTAGCTAGTTTTGCGCTAGATGGCGCTTTCACTAAAAATTGAGTAATTGCCAGCATTCGACGTAATATGTTTGTCATATTATTTATAAAGTAAATAAAGTAATTAAAATACTTTGATTTAAACTACATTTTTATTAAATAAATCAAAACAATAAAATTTTGATTTATACGTGTCTCATGGTAGACTTAATTCAGGAGTCTTTTTCGATTTACTTCGTGAGTCTTGCAACCAGTATTTTGGTTGGCAACATTTTTTTTTCTTCTTGCTCGTCTGCCGGTCAGAGAGGTCCTCTTTCCTTTTGTCTGCACGGATGGTGACAATTTCCGAAAAAAGTTAATTTTGAATATTAGTATGGGATGATCATATCCCAAGGCTTGTAAGCCTTTTTTTCCCTTTCTTCATTTGTTTTGGGTCCATCTTGGTGTCACCCAAAACAAATCATAATGCATCCCTTGCAAGGATTGCAATTTTTATAAAAAACCCAACGATGTTGGTAAGTTTTTCACCGATTTTGATTTTCCTCCATGTATTTTGTGGTTTAGCCACGTACATGATTTCTAATACTGTATGTTTTGTTACAGGGTTTTTTTTTTATACCTTAAACAATATTTTAGTTTCCTTAATTCGGTCTGGAACCGTCTACTTTAACTTAAATATGCCCTAGGCGCATAATCTAAATATAAACACCATGTTAAGCATGGATTTCTACATTACCTGATGAAGAAGGTTAACTTCAAGGTCTTCAAGTAACCTGGTAGTACCATGTCACCATTTTCTTTGTTTAAATAAACTCCAGGTATTTATAATGATTTAAACAGGTATAGACTTAAGTTCTTATTAACTGTTCTTTTCCACAGATGTACCTATAAACAATGTTAATATAACATCTGAAATTCCTTTATTTGTTTTATTCCATAGAATATCTGAGTTCTCGTTTGCATGTGTTGTGGATAGGCGCCCTTACTAAATAAATTAGTCCACAAACTTCACTAAGCCGAACGATCCCATTCCCTGAGATTAACAGCAGAACCCATCTACTGCTAGAGAGAAAAATAGGTTACAGTGGCGTACCCAACGTGTGGCTTAGAGAGATTCAGATACCCTATGGAATCTTATTATTGTTCTTTTATTTTTATTGTGTAAACCTAATTGTTTTACAGTTAACAAATAACTAAAAATATCTTACTATTTTGATAACTTTGTTGTTATTATTGTTTTCTAACGGGTAACTTCTTTTACAGTTAATACAGGTTAATAATTTTATTTGTATTACAATACACACTGTGTAGGTAATTATGTTTTGTTTTGATAAATAAGATAGAAAAAATCTTATGATGAGATATTCTTTGTATTGATTTGAGGTAAGAATAATGACTACTATGTTTACTTTAAACTGTTCTGTATACACAGTCAGATTTAGTTATTACAGTCCTATAAAATTGTAATTTAACTTAAAAAATATTACTCTTTCTTTAGTGTTTCTTAAAATAGAACACATAAACAATTAACTTTGTCTTTTCTAAACAATTGACATTGAACTACTTTCATTCCTTTGGAATTGATATTAACTCTTAATATTTGTTTGACCTGCGTTCCCCTTTTACTTTTTCAAGATGCCGATAGGTTGTAATGTAAAGTTTTTATTGAAGGATGAGCTGATCCATGAGCTGGCTGTCAGGAATATTCCAGTTAGTGCCGAGGATACGTGTGATAAACTGCGAGGATATCTTCGGAAGTCCAAACAACTTTCACGACGGGGTAGCGTTAAAATATCGCCTGGTTCCTTGTGGGTTGATCCAGTGAACGAGTTCAAGGTACTATCTCCTAAGGCTGGTGAGCTCATTTCTCAACTATCTTCTGGTGATCGCACTGACGTCAAACGTCCACGTCTTATAGGTCGAATAAATTATTTACTGCAACGTATATCTAGAATAGGTGATCCCTCTGAGGATTTACTCTCTTTGCAAGCATCTTTAGTCAAATGCTTGTCTGATCATGAAGGTCACTCTGACAGTTCTTCAGATTCGGAGGTTGAGACTCCTCAACCTTGCGGGGGTCACAAAATAATTGTTCAGAACCCTCCTGTCAAATTTAACTTACTTTCTTTAAATTTAAAGTTTAATGGCAGTTCATGTGTCCGTACCTTTATTAATAGACTGGATGAGTTGAGGTTAGCTAGGCAGATTCCTAGCGAAGTAATCTTTGAAGGATTCGTTGATTTATTAGACGGACCTGCTCTGGATTGGTACCGGGCATATAGAAATGATTTTACTTGTTATACACAACTAATTGAACATTTGAAACAAGACTTTGATTCCCCCGACTATGACTATTATTTATGGAAAGAGATTGAATCTCGAACTCAGGGTAAAAAGGAGAATATTGTTGTTTACCTTGCCACCATTCTTGGAATGATGTCCCGTTTACCCGAGCCTTTGTCTGAGAAGGAGAAGCTCAGCATTATTATGCGTAATATTCGTCCTGAATATCGTAGCGCACTTGTTTTGACTAATATAGAATCTATTAGTGAGTTACAAACTCTTTGCAAGAGAATAGAGTTAACTAAACTTAGAAATGACAATTTTAGTGAACCAGCGTTAAATAAAAATGCTGTTGTATCCAATGATATTAGTAAACCTTCCACTTCTTATAGTAAAGGTAAAAATAATTTTGAGTCTGAACAGAAGAGTAGTAAAACTTTTTCTAATAAACTGTCCTCCGTTAACTTACATTGTTTTAGATGCGGTAGGAATAACCACCAAACATTGCATTGTCGTGTTAGTAAAGAGTTGGTGTGTTTTAAGTGCGGTTTGAAAGGATTTAAATATCCTGAGTGTAAAAATTGTCACAAGACAAAAAAACTGAATACTGTGGTCTCTGGTAAGATTCAGACAGAGACCACTGTTTATTTCAAACCTGTTAAAAATGATTTCAGACCTTATTTGACAGTTAAAGTTAATGGAGTTAATGTTTTCGGTTTACTTGATTGTGGAGCCAGTTGTTCTATACTTGGTATAAGTGCCTTCAACTTGTTTGAAAAATTAAATATCCCTATTTTGAAACTTAGTGAGCCTAGAGTTCTAATGGTTGCTAGTGGCACTGAACTCATTTGCTATGACTATATGGAAGTGCCCATTGAGCATTTAAATACAGTTAAGATTATTAAATTTTATATTCAACCTGAAATAAAGTTACCTATTCACTTTGGTATTAACTTCTGGAAAGCATTTAATTTAGCTCCAGATATTTTGAAATGTATTCCGAAATATAATAAAAACTCAGGAATCGATAGTATAGATGATATTCAAGAGAATGGCTTAAAAGATTTTGATTCTTTGTCTACATTTGAAAAATCTCAGATAGAAAAAATTAAAACTTTGTTTTGTAACATTGACACTTCTAAAGTAGGCTTAGGCCGCACTCATTTAATAAGTCATAATATTGACACGGGAGATGCGAAGCCAATTAAACAAAAATATTATAGGCTGAGCCCCGAAAAACTTAATTTTTTGGAGAGTGAATTGGATAATATGTTGGAGTTAGATATAGTTGAGCCCTCTAATTCACCATGGAATTCACCAGTAACGATGGTTCCTAAATCTAATGGTAAAATGAGACTTTGTCTAGACAGTCGCAAGGTTAATTCTGTATCTAAGTCTGACGCTTACCCACTTCCTTATATTAATTATATATTGGATAATTTAAGAGATGGTAAATATCTTAGTTCTCTTGATCTTAGTGCTGCATACCATCAAATACCTTTAACTGAGGCGTCTAAAGAAAAGACAGCTTTCACAGTACCCGGTAAGGGATTATTTCATTATAAGGTCATGTGTTTTGGTTTAGTTGGAGCGTCAGCCACAATGCAAAGACTAATGGATAGCTTATTTTCGGCTGAATTTGATAATAAAGTTTTCTGTTACATTGATGATATTATTATTTGTACTTCCACTTTGGAAGAACATGTAGCTATTTTGAAACGAGTTTATGATAAATTAAAGAATGCTAACTTAACAATTAATATGGAAAAATCTCTCTTTTGTAGAAACGAACTAAAATATCTAGGATATGTAGTTGATCGTTATGGCTTGCGAACCGATCCTTCTAAGGTAGATGTTATTTTAAATTTTCCTTCACCCAAAGACGCAAGAGAGGTGAAAAGATTTTTAGGAATGGCTGGATGGTATCGTAGGTTTATAAAAGATTTTTCTAAGGTGGCGAGGCCTCTGTCTCGACTCACCAGCAAAAACGTTAAATTTTCATGGTCGGAAGAAGCTGAAGAAGCTTTCCAATCCTTGAAAACATCTCTTATTTCTGCTCCTATTTTAAGGTGCCCTAATTTTAAAGAGCCTTTTTATATTCATGCCGATGCTTCATCATTTGCTATTGGTGGAGTTTTAACTCAAAAATTTGATAATGTGGATCACCCCATTGCTTATTGTAGTAGAACTTTGAACGCTCAGGAAGTGAACTACACTGCTACTGAACGTGAATTATTAGCTGTTATTTATTCCCTTGAACAGTATAGATCTTATGTGGAGGGTAGTAAATGTTTTATTATTACTGACCATGCATCTCTAAAATGGTTTCAGAATTTAAAAAACCCCTCTGGTCGTTTAAATAGGTGGGCATGTCGCTTAAGTCAATTTAATTTTGAAATAATACACAGGAAAGGTAAAGAACATATAATTCCTGATTGTTTATCTCGTATTAAAATTAATTCTGTTCAATTTGATATTGATAACGTAACGGATCCTTGGTACATAGCTTTGTATAATAATTGTTTAAAGAGTCCCCAAAGATTTCCTAACTTTCATATAATTGATGATAAATTGTATCGCCTGACTAAAAATAAATATAAATTAACAAGTCAGTGTGATTGGAGGTTAGTGGTTCCTTCTGAACTTAGGTCAGAAATTCTCCATAAGTACCATGATGATCCATCATCAGCTCACTTTGGTGTTGCTAAAACACACAGTAAAATTAGTTCATTTTATTTCTGGCCTTCTTTATATAAAGATGTCAAGACTTATGTTGACAATTGTGAAACATGTAAATGCTACAAACCTACTAACTTATCTCGACCTGGTTACATGGGTAATCCACGTCAAATTACTAGACCATGGGAAGCCATTTCCTGTGATTTTCTGGGACCTTTTCCGCCATCATACTCTAGGAATCAATATATATTTGTAGTATCAGATTACTTTAGTAAATATGTACTCTTGTTTCCACTTCGTTCAGCTACGGCTAAAGCAGTAGTAAAATGCCTAGAGAAATATGTATTTTTGGTACACGGGGTATGTAGGATTTTATATACTGATAATGGGACCCAATTTACTTCAAAAGAATTTAGGGATCTGTTAGCTAGTTATGGGGTTCCCCATATATTTTATAATCCTCGATATCATCCCCAAACCAATCAATGTGAACGTGTTAATAGGGATATAGTGAGGGCCATCGCTTCATATGTGCGTTCTGATCATCGTAAATGGGATCACAACATCCATGAAATACAATGTGCTCTAAACTCCTCTATTCACGAAGGTACAAAATATTCTCCTTTCTATCTAAACCATGGTCGTGACATGATCATGGATGGTTCTATATATGGTTCACATCCGCCTTTGGATGGTTCCGCTGTTGTTGTAGACGTTGAACCTTTTTCTAAAAGTTTACCTAAACTTAAGGATATTTATAAGAAGGTCCAACATCACTTACACAAATCTTACAGAAGAAATGAGAAATCTTATAATCTTAGAAAAAGACCTTTACAGTTTGAGGTAGGTCAAATAGTATATAAAAGGTGTTTTACACTTTCGAGTGCACCTAAATTCTTTTCTGCTAAGCTAGCGCCTAAATATGAAAGGTGTATAGTTGACAAAAAATTGTCACCTCTGGTTTATTCTCTTAAAAATCTCCAAGGAAAATCCCTTGGTGATTTTCATATTAAAGATCTCTTAGATAGGGACAAAAATAATATATGAGTGATATGAAAATAAATAAAATTATATTTCATTCCCATATTCCTAGCTAGTTGACATAGTTTCACTAGCATAAACATAAACATACTCGGTTAGGTGCATAGTTCATCCTTGTAGTATTGTTCTTATAACAAAACCTGTTTTACAGTGTTTGTTTCTTTCTTCCCACAGTGGATGTACGTAAAAAAAAATATTCTTGTTTGTTTGCACTAAGTATATAAAATTTAAAAGTGTTCAAACGCAAGTAAGTCAGTATGTAGGTAAATAAGTAGTTTAGTGTAACATTAGTTTTTTGTTAACAATAACAAGAATCTGTTTATTGAAATAGTAGGTAGTAATGAAAATGTAAGTAAGCAAACTGCATTCCGTAGTGTTTTGTTCAATAGCGTTCGCTCTTTGAGTAATTTAAGTAGGTAGATAAGTAGGAACTATAGTGGTTGTCTCTAACCAATAAATGACTGTTTGACTGAAACAAAATTGAGGTACCATGACTTTTTTTTGGCTTGACTTTGACTTTATGACTTTAGGATTTAGGTTACCTAGGCATGCTTAGGGAAATTAGTATGCGAGTGCATATAGTTTTTTTATTACAGTAGTGAGGTTTCACCTTAGGTTAGTTGTGTATAATAGTAATATATTTCTAGTATGCTAGGAAGTCTGTTTGGAGTATGTTGTACGGACAATAAAGTCAACTACACATCTGGCCCTACCCTTTTCTTTGTATTGTTTTGTTGAGGTTTTGAGCAGGTGATATGACATAATTTGTTCGAGGTCATCCTGACTCTTTGCTGGTTCAGCTACCTGGTTTTCTTTGTTTGATTTAGAGATCGAGCGGTTGACATATCTTTGTAAAGTCATTCCTGCCTCTATGCTTTACAAACTATCTGTGTTTGTTAGAATTTAGTATTCTTAGACTTTACTTTAATGTTATGGTTGTTGGTGTTGATGCTTTCGAAGCAATTTTTTTTTGTTTGTCCTTAGTTTAGGTGCAAAGGGACTTGCAACGAAAAATTTTTAACTTTCAACTTCGTTTTCAATTTAAAAATTTTTCTTTCACAGGAAACGGAGTACTGTAACACCATTTTTCCACACCCCCAGCGACATCTGTGCCGGTTTGGTGATAATTAATTAATTTCATATCTTCGTTGAGTTTGATCGATGTTGGACTGCTTTGATAGTAGTTAGCTAGTTTTGCGCTAGATGGCGCTTTCACTAAAAATTGAGTAATTGCCAGCATTCGACGTAATATGTTTGTCATATTATTTATAAAGTAAATAAAGTAATTAAAATACTTTGATTTAAACTACATTTTTATTAAATAAATCAAAACAATAAAATTTTGATTTATACGTGTCTCATGGTAGACTTAATTCAGGAGTCTTTTTCGATTTACTTCGTGAGTCTTGCAACCAGTATTTTGGTTGGCAACATTTTTTTTTCTTCTTGCTCGTCTGCCGGTCAGAGAGGTCCTCTTTCCTTTTGTCTGCACGGATGGTGACAATTTCCGAAAAAAGTTAATTTTGAATATTAGTATGGGATGATCATATCCCAAGGCTTGTAAGCCTTTTTTTCCCTTTCTTCATTTGTTTTGGGTCCATCTTGGTGTCACCCAAAACAAATCATAATGCATCCCTTGCAAGGATTGCAATTTTTATAAAAAACCCAACGATGTTGGTAAGTTTTTCACCGATTTTGATTTTCCTCCATGTATTTTGTGGTTTAGCCACGTACATGATTTCTAATACTGTATGTTTTGTTACAGGGTTTTTTTTTTATACCTTAAACAATATTTTAGTTTCCTTAATTCGGTCTGGAACCGTCTACTTTAACTTAAATATGCCCTAGGCGCATAATCTAAATATAAACACCATGTTAAGCATGGATTTCTACATTACCTGATGAAGAAGGTTAACTTCAAGGTCTTCAAGTAACCTGGTAGTACCATGTCACCATTTTCTTTGTTTAAATAAACTCCAGGTATTTATAATGATTTAAACAGGTATAGACTTAAGTTCTTATTAACTGTTCTTTTCCACAGATGTACCTATAAACAATGTTAATATAACATCTGAAATTCCTTTATTTGTTTTATTCCATAGAATATCTGAGTTCTCGTTTGCATGTGTTGTGGATAGGCGCCCTTACTAAATAAATTAGTCCACAAACTTCACTAAGCCGAACGATCCCATTCCCTGAGATTAACAGCAGAACCCATCTACTGCTAGAGAGAAAAATAGGTTACAATACTTAAAAATAAATTACACTCCTGCGGCAATCTACATGTTATTGTAAACAACTTGATATTGTCCATCAATACACATATCTTAGCCTAAAAATAGATCACAAATTTAATTGGAGCCCTCATATTGACCATTTCTGTAATAAATTAAGAGCCATTCTGGCAAAACTAAGTATTCTTAAACATAAGATGCATTATAGAACTAAGGTTACTATATATGTCACTAGCAGACTCTGTAATAAATTATGGTATATGTTATGTTTCCTGAAAGTATGACTTACCTTGCAAATGAAAACTTATATGCGTAATGTTAAACCCACGACCTCCGACTCAGAAGGCAGGGTCACTACCAGCAGACCCAACAGGCCTGTCGAAATAACCTGATTATAGTAAAACGTATCTTAAGTGTGCCCTGCATACTGTCTGTTCTTAGCGAAACTCACCCATGTTCTTAGCTAAACTCACCCATGTTCTTAGCGAAACTCACCCATCTTCTAAGCTAAACTCACCTATGTTCTTAGCTAAACTCACCCATCCTCTTAGCTAAACTCACATATGTTCTTAGCTAAACTCACCCATGTTCTTAGCTAAACTCACCCATGTTCTTAGCGAAACTCTGCGCCAACATGACCTGGTGTCCATGCTCGACAAACAGGCGCACAGCATGAGCGTCGCCGTCGACGTCACCCGTGGCGAAGCCTTGGTACGCCATGTCGAAGAACGGGAAAAGCTTGCGGCGCATAATGACCTAGAAAAACGATGAGACTTTAGCTCAAAGCCTCAAACTAGACATGCAATTTATTATTTTATTTATCAACCCGTAACAGCCCACTGCTGAGCTAAGGGTCTTTCCTCACACATCAGGAAGTCTGGGCTATAATCTTCCACGCAAGCCCACCGCGGATAGGGAAATGGTGTTAAGCAAGTGGCAACTTAACAGTAAGAATTTTTCAAGCCACCCAAGGGTATCTGGCATGGCTTAACGACTTCCATTGTGCGTAAGGATAATTGGCATTAAATATCAATGTTTCAACTTGAGTTTTCTCATTATTAACCCGTAATTCTAATATACATATTATTATATAATAATACATCATTGTTTTGTAATTTATATGACGAAGTAAGTCAACTAAGTTGTAAATTCGTTTTATCCATAATATGTACCGTTGATAAAACGATAAAACAAACGATGTTTGTTTTAATATTATTAAAACAAACATCCTACTAATATTATAAACGCGAAAGTTTGTATGTTTGTTGCTCTTTCACGCTAAAACTACTGAACGGATTTTGATGAAACTTTACATTTATATAGCTTATACATCAGAATAACACAAGCTTCATTTTATACTCGTATTCCCACGGGAACTACGTGGGTGAAACCGCGGGGCGCTGCCAGTGCAAAATTATTTGTCCGATGTACTGATAAAAAAAAAAGGTTTTACCTCAGAGAGTTTTTCCCACTCGCTGGGCTTCGGGTCCACACCAGTGGGGTTGTGCGCGCACGCATGGAGCAAGATGATTGATCCTTCTGGAATTTTCTGTAAAAAAAAAGCTTATTTTAATATGCAGCATATTATCGAATTCGTCCTAACTGTAGGAGATCAAAATAGGTGACACATCAATGCATGATGCAATCTACTAATCACATTCAGCTTACTATATCATAATTACGTAAATAATTGTACTAATAGGGAATAGATATAGAATTTATCATGGACACAGCTCTTCAAGTTATCTTGTTATCGTTATCAAAAAGACAAATCGTCATAAAAAACAAGTATTTCTGCTGAATAAGTTTTTATAATATAACTAGTTAAGTTTTCATAAAAGGGTGTGGGGACCTTTGGTTGACCAACTAAAAATTTTAAAAAGAAGAAAACAATCAAAGCAAAACTTCGACATAATCTCTCATCCCAGAATCGACGAGCGCGTCAACATGGCGCAATCGTCTACTAGATTCATTTTTATGAACGATGGGCTTACTCTTGACCCCAGACTGCCCGAAGGCAAAGACAGAGCCTACGATGGGACGAGCTTGCTCAGAAGATACCTGTTCACTCGAGCATTAAAGGCTGACGATTTATACAACGCGTAAAAGAATAATCGCAATTCCTCGTACACCCCAATTAGTATATTAATATAAAAAAATATATGATGCCTTTATACTTTAGTTGTGTCTAACCAATTTTCTTAAATAAAGACGAATTGCGCTTATTCTGTGACGTATTGTATAAACTCGGAAATACAGACAGTCTTGACTAAGTTACATAATGTCTATGTGCTAATATTATATTGCATGATTACAAAAGCTTAATATTACAAATGCGAAAGTGTGTTTGTTTGTTACGCTTTCACGCCTAAACCGATTTGAAAAATTCTTTCACCAATTATTAAAAGCTACATTATCACCGAGTAACATAGGCTATATTATTTTTAACCTCGTATTTCCCACTCTGTGCTTGATTTCATATTATTTTGTTACGTTTTCACCATCAAGGTTCTGAAGTGTCGATAAAATTTGGCAGGGAGATAGCTTATAAGTATATCTTGAAGAAAAATATCTACCTACTTTTTATCTCAAAGTCACGGACAGAAGCTAATCCTACTACTAT
This sequence comes from Ethmia dodecea, assembly GCA_963855545.1. Taxonomy (NCBI): domain Eukaryota; kingdom Metazoa; phylum Arthropoda; class Insecta; order Lepidoptera; family Depressariidae; genus Ethmia; species Ethmia dodecea. Next base: position 4,824,038 of record OY979437.1, read on the forward strand.
CATAAATTGATGTTACTTAATCACGGAAAATAATGCTAAACAAATTCGGATAAAATTTGCCACACAGATAGTTATACGGTATATGGTATACTTTTTAACCCGAAACACGAACGGAATCGCCGGCAAAGACTAGTGGTAAATAAATTAAAGGCCAACAAATTAATTACTTTAATCATTATGGAACCAATGTGTAACTACTACGTAAAATGTATATACTATACTTGCAACAGGGAACTTTATACTGTATCTTGTGCTTTGTCAATTAGTAGTATGTGCATAACTTCAATTATCCATTTTTAATGGCTATTTAAGTTATGGGAAATACCATTGTGACTATTACCAGATATCAATACAGTTTTACGTTGTAATAGATTATTGTTAACATGTTACTACACTTTTCCCTTTGTCCCACTCTTGAAGAACATTTTTGTGTAATCTTCAATGGGGTCATTGTGTCAGATAATTATGTAAATCTACACTAATATTAAAGAGGAAAGATTTGTATTTATGTCTGTTTGCAACGAATAAACTCAAGAACTACTGAACCAATTTAAAAAATTATTTCACCTATGGAAAAGCTGCATTATCAGGGAATAACAGGCTATATAATATTATACCCGTATTCTCACGGGAACAGGAACTCGCAGTTGAAACCGCGCGGAACAGCTAGGTTTTTTATGTGTTGTATAACAAATGCTCAGAAGGTAATTGTACAAACCTACTCAAGTGTTTTATAGCACTTTAAAACAACTTTGCATAAACAAGTATTACTTACAGAAATATCCTCAATGGCTCCATTTATATCAAAACCGTTGGTCTTAGGGTCAAAGTAGCGGTACTTCTTGTGTGACAGCCCAAGGGTGTTGCAGATCTGCGGGTGGTTGCCCCATGTGGGGGTTGACAGCCAAATTTCCTTGTTTTTGGCATAGTGTTTGCCAATAAATTCGAAGCCTAGTCGAAGTGCTCCTGTTCCAGACAGTGTCTGTGAAGAAATAGGTTTGATAAAAAGTTAGATAAGCTACTATAAAAAAATTGTTAAAATGTTAAAAAATATTTTTAATGCATAAAGTAATTTTGTAATTTTGATGAATTTTTGTTATGATAGGGTAGTGTCCTACCTAGTCAAATCAGTTACTTTTTACGATCTGTCAAAACGAAATTTTACTATGGAAAATGTACTGAAATAGCAAACCATGATGTCATAGTTTCTAGTACTCAATTGCAGAACTTTTTTTGATTGTTTTATTATTTTTAAATTTGCTATAATTGTAAATTAAAAATCGAAATACATATTTTGAGGTGTTTTGGGATAATCTTTTCAATGAATGATTACACGCAATTTAATTTCGATGCTGTCAACTACCCAATTCTACACATTTTCCATAACAACTCTAAGCAATATTTTTTTCTTTTCTTTCTCCTTTTAGTAACATCATTATGACTACATCTGACTTTCAGATCATCAGACCATTGCTACATAATAAAAGGTACAAAAAAACACAATTTAGTTTTCTCCAAAAAGACATCTAGTAATGATACATAAGTAGATGATGAATATTTTATACCTGCACAGTGCAGTTGGTTTTGTCTTTGATGGCCTTGCTGTTGTCTCCAAAGGCAAGCTTGGCAACGGCATCAGTGTAGGTCGCTTCTCCGCCAATAGGAGCATATTCGTGGTTCAGATGTTTATTAAAGACAATTTCTTCGGCCTGATAAAAAATTAAATATATATTTAAATGCACATAAGAGTATACTGTTAAATAGTTACATTCTTATGTATTTGATTAAATAATAGATGATTCCTAATATTTTATTATTCATAAAAAAAGAAATAAAAAACTGTAGATAAATCAACCAAAACAGTGTTTTTTATTTATGTTCGATTACATTTGACTGCAGATAATAATAAAAAACAGATCCCAGTTGGTATATAGGTGTTTTTTTTTCATAATATTGATTCTGTTTGACTTATTTTACAATAATCACCATTTACTTGAAAGTGGGTGCAAGTGAAGCAAGAAAAAACAAATTGGATGGGTTAGGTTCAGAAATCATGAGCAAGAGCAAAGCACAGAAAACTACCTCACTGACTTTAGGACCACCCAGAAATCCACCCGATATATACTTTCTATTTAATATTTTTTTCTGTCTCATAGTATTTAAAGCCTTGAATATGGCAATTTAATTAGTTTAGATCTAAAATGGTATATTTCAAGTGCACTTTTGTTACAAGCAAAATAGAAAAAAGACAATAACATTATACCTTCTTGACCGAAGGCAGCACAAATGGCTTGCCATCATCATCTCGGTATGCACCCACTCCGAGGTTGACCTTTTTCGTGTCTGTGTCCCTTTTGTAAGCTTCTGTAATCCCGAGGATCACATCGGGAGGGCCCATCTGCACATTGCTCCACCATGTGCTACACACATTTTTATAAGATTTAAATTTTTTTGATAGATGTTTACTTGATGGCATATATACTTTTGTACTATTCTTCACTGTATGTAGTAAAATTATTATTTTATACCTACTTTAAAATTGACTACACTGTCAATACCTTCACAGCAAAAAACTTATGTATTATATAGTCTACATCATAAAGTACCTACCTATATCATTTGTTTCAGGCCATTTCAAAAAGAAGATGTCTTAGAAAAATATGTTTTTGGTTTTTAACATTTTTCTATAGGGTGCCAGTAATCAAAATATCAGTGCAGGCCGGGATAAAGAAGAGATGTAGGTAACGGTTTTAATATTTTCTAGTTATTTCCGTGAAATTTGAAGGTCAATGTCATAAAAATTGTTACTTTATCAAGGAACGTTACATTATTACGTAAATAACCACAAAATGCCGGTATATATATCATTATTTACCTGCTTGCTCTGAGTGCAGAGTAACCAAGCACTGATTCTACATTTTTCGGTTTCAGCACTAGCGTCACGGATTTTTTAAATGCCTGGCTCATTGCGAATGTATAGAAAAATATGTATGATTATGTTCGACTGCAGTTTCGCTAATAAAAAGTTAAACATTTACCCGGCCAGGGATGTCAACGTATTCGCTTAACTTCCCTCCTCTTTCTTTCATATTTATTAATTTTTCAAATAGTTATATTTTATTTGTACCGGTAGGAATTATGTTTATGCCACTTTAAGCTGAGGTGTTGGTTTTTTAAACAATGATGGGAAGAAAATATTCTTATCACATGTAAATCTAAATAAAAAAATAATAATGATACTCAAAAATGATTCATTATCATTCGTCACCTTTGAGTATTAAACCAACCGGAGACGCCACTGACAGGCGTTTCCCTCTCCCAAAAAAAAAGTGTCGGTCAGTGATTATACTTGTTATATACAACTAGTTTTTCTGAGTTCATGGAGTGTTCGGATTGGTGAATGTATTTGTGTGCATCTAGTTCAAGCTAGTGTTTAATTGTTTTGTCAAAAAATGGGTTTAAGCTAACATTATTTGTCTCTCGTCTCGCACTCGTCCCCCGCGCAGAAATTGGCAGACTTTTTTGCAAAGAAACTAGTGCGCGTGACGTCTTCTGTTGGTTTAATACTCAAAGTTCATCACTGACTTTTGTATTAAAAATAGTCTACATTAATTATTATTCTTATATCTGAGTAAGATTTATTTAGAGTAGAATCAAGACCACCTATTGTTCACTATTTAATTTTAGTAAATATCTCTTTTGTTTTGGAAGTCCCGTCAGTAAAAAGAAACTAAGTTACAGTAATTCATGCAACCTATTTCATATGGCAACATTCATGCAAATGTCATATTTGTAGCACGTTGGTACGTCATGCGCAATGTCATGAAAAGGTCAACTTCTTCAGGGTCATGTTGCCATTTTTGTCTAGCAAGCAACTAACTAAATTCCAAAATTCCCAAAGCTCGAGCTTTTATGAAGATAATCGATGTCTACGTGTTAGCTACTATAACGCGAACCGGAAAAACCTTTGACTGACTGAATAGCGAACTGGAATCCTAAACAACTCTTTCACGCAAAAACTACTGAACGGATTTTGATGAAAATTTACAGTTATATAGCTTATACATCAGAATAACACATAGGCAATATTTTATCCCCGTATTTCCACGGGAACGGGAACTACGCAGGTGAAACCGCGGGGCGCTCGCTGCTAGTATTATGTATTGCTGCTCAGCTCAAGTAGGTACTATTTTCTGGGCGAAACCTACCCTTACAAAATTCATCGTCAACCCCTAACAGCCAACAGCTGGGCAAAAGAGTATTGAGCTGGGCTCAAAGTTTCCTAACACATAAGGAAGAATGGGCTATAATCTCCCATGTGAGTGTCAAAATCAGTGGGTGCCACGGTGCCACCATAATATTTTATGACCAATTTATTTAAAAAATACTTTAATGTTGACTTGGTGAATATACCACTGACAGAAGTTACCGAAAACTCCTCATTGTTTGAGCAGTTTGTTTGAGCTTTCAAATAAAATCCCTATTTCCCTAAACATTCTAAAATAAATGCTCTAAGCCTGAAAGTAACAAAACCTATATTTTCTATTTCAGACTAAAAGACTTATATCCTTAATCATGAATAGAAGTTTCAAAAACTTTCTTGACTTTGACATATATCCATCTTCCACTACATGGCTTTTTGGCGGGAATCCGAAGAGGGACGTCATGTTTTTTGTTTAATTTTCATTTTGCTGTGTATTTCGGGTTTTGACTCATAATAGTGATAGTTTATTATGTGGCAAGTGTCCGTGAAAGTGTGCAGTGAATGGGAAATTCGATAAAATGCGAGATATGGACATTTTTGGATTGCCTCAAAAAGTCACAATAAAGTCGTCAGTAAAAGTGCTATCATTTTACTGATAACCAAGTTAGGGCACGTTAGGGTTGTAGAAAGTGTTAAAGACACTGTATTCTTGTGCATGGACTCTGAAGCAGAGCCATTTACATAAGGATATCATTAACTAATGACGAGGCTGCATGGCGTAATGCCTTTGCCTTTCCTGTAAGGGGTGAAACAACAAAAAAAAAATCTTCCACTACATGGGTGACATTGACATTAGAGATGTGTACCGGTTGCAATTTTAGCCTCCGGTGATTTTAGGATATTTTTAAGCAAAAACCGGTTTTTCACCGGAGTAAAACCTATAGGGAAATTTCTTGATATTATATGGAAATTGGCTTAATTTCTACAGTCATAGTAGACAACATTTATTTACAAACATTTAAAAAAATTATACATACGCGCCCGCACATGTAAAACGAGATTTTGTGAAAGTAATGATGCAATGCAATACCCTACCATGACAAATCAATACGTAGCTAATAATGATTTTAAATTATTTCGGGGCCATAGACCAAAAGGAACACGTTAGTTATCAGTGACCTAAACCCTCAATTATTTCGAAATTTTTCAAACATAGGCAGCCTATAATATTTTTTTACAATTATCAAATAGCCCAGTAAATTAGCTTTCCAATGGTATGTTGGTTCTGTTAATAAAATTCGAGGAATAAAATACCACTATTATTCTCTCCTTTGGGTTCCGCGCGCGTGTATAAAAATACCGGTAAAATATAAAATCGCCGGTAAAGAACCGGTAGTGACGTTATCCGGTTTTTCACCGGTTTTTGTAGAACCGGTACACATCTCTAATTGACATTGGGGTTTCTTTTTATCTGTATGTGTTGTATGTATGTTACTATGGTATGAATAAATGAAAAATACGATACATACGAATCTCTAATTTTCTTTGTTTGTTTCTTAGTTGTTGTCAAGTTATGCCTTCTACTGATAAAGATTTGTCGAAAGATGATAAACCGAAGGAGGAAACTAAAGATGAGACGTCCGAGAATACCGAGGAAAATGAGAAAGCGGTACTTTTGGAATACATAGCTAACCTAGAAAGCAGGCTCAAACAAAAAAGCGAATTACGGAATCAAAATCTGAACTGTGTACGTCCTCCAGATAACTACTTTTCCAAATTAGACTCTGGTTTAAAGAAGAATACAACCTTTGTTAAAAAGTTGAAATCATTTAGTGCTACACAGATGGAAGTACTTATCAAAGATTTCAGTACATTGAATCTTACTAAGTATATCTCAGAAGTAGCAGCTGCTATTACAGAAGCCAAGCTGAAGATGTCCGACATTCCCGCTGCTATCACTTTGTGTTCTTCCCTTCATCGTACTTACACTGACTTCTCCTCAAACTTGTTTGAGAATTGGCAAAAAATTCTAACTTTTAAAACGACAGATAAGATTACAAATTCTTCTAAACTGCGTGTAGATATAAGATTCTATGCAGAGCTGGTGGCTGTGGGCATATTTGTTAATAAGACAGGGTTGCCACTCCTTGGGAATGTCCTGACAGTATTAATAAACATGGACAAAGAGGAACACAATAACATTCCTATATTACTGTCATTTTGTAAACACTGTGGTGAGGATTATGCTGCACTGGTGCCTAAGAAAATGAGAGAAGCTGCTGAGGTGAGATTAATTAAGTACATAAACTTAAAGAAAATGGTTTTATTTATTAGTGATCTGTGATCTTTTAGTTGTATTGTTATTTTATTTATCGCTTGCTTTGATACGATTAATATGATGTATAAAAACTTTCCTTGTTTATTGCTCTTTATATAAGTTCCTTAGGAATGAAAAAATAACATTCCTTGGCACCATTAAAATATAATTTCACTCTTTGGCTCTCATTGTTTTAGAAATACAATGCCACAATACCAAGAAACACATTCCTACCGGCTGAAAAGCAGAATGCCGTACGAACACTCCTCAAGGACTACTTTGCATCTCTCACGAAGCACCTGCTAGGAGAGAGGGCTCAGCTACAGGCGCTCCATGCAGCTAACCAGAGGACTTTGCACACCCGGGGAGAACTCTCTCAGGAGAGAAAGGATCAACTGGAGCAGCACCAGGTAACTACAATTCTGCTATTAAGTTTTCAAAAATGAATCAAATTTTACAGTAAATAAAGCTCTCTTTTAGGGTTCCGTACCCAAAGCTGCATTCGGAACCAGCAGCTCGTCAGTGGAGATGGGCTGCTGTTTGCATTTAGCCAATCTTCATGGACGAGTTTAGAGTGCCTTGTTATTATAAAATATTGATGTTTCTAAGTGTATATTTTAATACCAATAGAAAATAAACGATTTTGAATTTTTGAATTTGAATTTGAAAAGGGTAAAGGCACTCTATTACTACTAAGACTTCGCTGTCTGCCTGTCCGTCTGTCTGTCACCAGACTGTAGAACAGCAATAGCTAGACAGTTGAAATTTTCACAAATTATGTATTTCTGTTGCGGCTACAACAACAAATACCTACTCAAAACAAAATAAAATAAATATTAAAGGGGGGGCTCCCATACAACAAACGCCATTTTTTTTGCCGTTTTTATAAATAATGGTACTGAACCCTTTGTGGGCGAGTCCGACGGCCGGTTTTTTACAATTTATTATAGTTGGAGAGAACATACCTTGATGTTAGTACATTTTACTTGTTAAAGATTTTTGATAATTTACCTGATACAATAAGGGGTACAACATGATTTTATCAATATGCACTACATTCTGTTTTCACCATATTCGCCTAGTGGTTATATACATTCAAATTAATAAAGTCCATTCACAGTGCCCGACTCCATCCAGGCTGTATTTTCTATGTAATTTTCTACTCTGTTTTAGGCTACATATGATAAACTGCTTGCTGGGTCACAAAGCTTCGCAGAAGTGCTGGGGGAAGAGTTAGGAGAGGCTGGAGAACCACCAATACTGTCTCTAGCAGTGACAGAGGCCCAGGGGACTGTTACCATTGGTGGCTCAGAGGAGTTTATCCTCCAAGCGGGGGCAGATCCGTGGCAGGATGAAGACACGCGAACATTCTACACTAGCTTGCCAGATTTGAAAGTGTTTATGCCCAATTATCAATTGAAAGAGGTAAGTAAGTGATTAATATGAATGCAGTAGGGTTTTTGGTTTTGGCTTTGCTAGACAATAGGGTAGTTGACGGTATCAAAATTAATTTGCAAGTAATAATTAATTTGAAAGATTATCCCGAAACACTTATAAAAACTTATATCTATGCAGTATCTATGCAATCGAGTACTAAAAATTGTGAGATCAAGGCTCAGCATTCGGTACCCTTTTCCATACTAAATTTTCTTTGTGACAGATCATGAAAAATAACTCATTTCACTAGGCCGTCAATTATCCTATTGGATAAGAATTGAATAAAATAATTTAAAAAAAGAAAAAGAAGAGTAAGGAAAAAAATATATTATTTAGGACTAATATATACGTAGTAACAGACTGTCAATTTGAAGCTCGTGAGAACCCTTGAGATCCACTAATATCACACACATTGATACAGATGTCAATTATGACCTCAACTTCCTAATTTTACTGACTTGAAGTTGCATAAAAAATTTACAGACAGTGAAAAGTAAAACAGAGACAGTCACAGAAGAGATGCTTGATGAAGATTTGAAAGAGGATGAACTGAGTGATGGTGAAGAACCACCTACTGTGCCTGATGTGGAACAAGAAGAATCTCAGCCCACTAACATTTCCAACAAGTTAGTATTGACACATTCAAAACACATTCAATGTCTTTTAAAATAATGTATATGTTACAAACAGTTTTAAATAATATTTTTACAGATATGCACTAGATGCATTCATGAATGAACTGCCAAACTGTATAAACAGGGAATTAATAGACAATGCTGCTGTTGATTTCGTTTTGAATCTGAACACAAAGAATAACAGAAAGAAATTGACAAGGGTCCTGTTCAGTGTGGCTAGAACCAGGCTGGATTTGTTGCCGTTTTATTCGAGGTTCGCTGCAATATTATATCCAGTGCTACCTGATGTATGTGTAGATTTGTGTCAGATGCTGAAACAGGACTTTAAATATCACGTTCGGAAGAAGGATCAGATAAACATTGAATCCAAGGTACCATTATGTAATTTATGTTGATGATATTATGTGTCAACAAAAAATATATTTTTTATGTAACATGTACGCCTGTTTCAGATAAAAGTGGTTAGGTTCATTGGTGAGTTAGTTAAATTTGGTATGTATTCAAAAATGGAAGCACTGTATTGTCTAAAAGTGCTATTACATGATTTTAAACACCATCACATCGAAATGGCGTGTAATCTCCTAGAAACATGCGGCAGATACCTATATTGTAATCCAGACACACATCAAAGGACTATGATATATTTGCAACAAATGATGAGAAAAAAGGTAACAATATTAATTTATCAGCCCAACACTTTCACTTTACTTTCCCCACTTTGCTAATACATTTTGTAGACTGTTTCAGCCCTAGATTCGCGTTATGTTACTCAAATCGAAAACGCCTTCTATTACGTCTGTCCGCCTGAGGCTCCAGCGCAACCCAAAGAAGAGGAACCAGCAATGCATCAATTCATTAGAAAAATCCTTCACGAGGATTTGCAAAAGAGCAACGAAGAAAAGATTTTGAGGCTGATGCGTAAATTAAATTGGGATGATCCGGAGATTTCCGAAGTGGCGATACAACATCTGGCTGGCGGTTGGAGAGTGAGAGCCAGCGCTAGGCGAGCCCTAGCACGGCTATCGGCAGAGCTAGCTGCTTGGCAAGAAGCCGTAGCACCAGCGGTCGTTGACACTATATTGGAAGAAATTCGGGTCACAATGGAAGATCCTCATCCCAGGTACAACCAGAGACGAATAGCCACTGTAAGATATCTTGGAGAGTTGTACAACTACAAGTTATTGGACTCCCGTGACGTTTTTACTGTTCTGTACTCGTTTATTACATTCGGAGTAACAAATGACCACGCTAATGTATCTCCTCTCGACCCTCCTGACAATGTGTTTAGAATCAGATTAGTCTGCGCGCTACTCGAAACTTGTGGGGCGTACTTCAACAGTGGATCGAGTAAGAAGCGGCTCGATTATTTTTTAGTGTTTTTCCAAAACTACTATTGGTTCAAGTGTTCAGATCCTTATTGGAGCGAAGAAAACAAGTTCCCTATTTACGTAAAATACATATACCAAGAGTGTTTGACGACATTGCGACCAAAGTTGCAGCTTTACACGAGTTGGCAGCAGTGCAAGGACGAAATTGAAGACTTAAGGCAAACTTTGTATCCTGAATTAGGCGAGGAGGAACAATATGATAACGAGGACCAAGGAGATGACAGCGTGAATGATGGATTGGATACTATAATAGAAACAGACGATGAAACGGATAACCCGCAACTCGAGGAAAGCTCAGATGAAGAAGCTATAACAGAAAATGCAGGAAATGAAGATAATGATATGCAAGCTGATGATATTGCTATGGAGCCCAGAAGACCTGCGTCAAAACCGGTACGTTGATACAATAGAATTTTTTTAAACAAGCATACGCATGCAAATAAATGTACATAAAACTATGTTCTGTTACAGGTGGAAGACTTAGAATTTGAATCGGCATTTGAAAAAATGGTGTTGGAAAACATAGCTGAACGGCAACGAGAGAATAGACCACAGCAAAGAGACATTGCGGTGCCAATGACGTGCAGGCAAACTACCAAAAAAACTTACGAGCAATTATTGGTATGTGTTAGATTATGACACTTACAAATCACTAAGGGTTTTTTGCTAACTTTCGAATTCTTTATAGGTGCATTTGGATTACGGCTTTTGCTAACTATCATGTCTCGTGGAGAAAGACACTGCATGTTCAGTTAAGCTGATTTGTATTGCGTGTTTCGTCCTTTATTATATTTATGCAAAATAAATTATAGCAGCTGATGTACCTGGATGACATAATACTGTACTTGACTTTTTCATTATTATAGAAGGATAGTCATACAGATGTCTGTCTACAGCAAGGAAATGAGGGGGTGGAGTTCGTGCTAATGGTTCGCAAGGGCACCAAACCACAGTATAAATCATTTAACGCCCCTCCAGAACTCGCTAGTAACTTGCAACAGCAAGCCTTGGTCGATCAACAGGAGAAAGAGAGAGTAAAACGGTATGTACAAAAATACCTAAGGATGCGGAATTCGGAAATACATACTCCAGGGGGAGGGGGGCTACCACCGTCTTCCGAGACTTGCGCGTTATCGCTTTTACTATGGCGTCATAGGCGGTATCACTTTTTGACACCGATTGGTCCGAAATAAATGCCGGAATATCGTAAAGCCTCTGAATAGATGTATTTAACAAGACGGCAGAAGACACATTTGACCCTATTTTAAATCAAACAATAAAATAAAAAATATCTACAGGTCTATAAGTAATCTGTTGACAAAAACTGAAGTCTTATTCCAGTAAGAGTAAATCAAATTATTTAAAGCGATATTTGTTGTTGAAGTTTAAAATCAACAGTTAAAAGTACCCAACATATTTCAGAGACAAGTATGAGATCGTGAGATGAGAGCTAGAACTAAAAAGTTGTATGTAGTATAAATTGCTTTTTACTTCTATAGATAATCTAATAAATAACTTGTTAACCATAAACCTTAATATTCCAGCCTGACACTGAATATATCAGAGAGACAAGAGGAGGAAGAGTACAGCGCTGAGAGCGGCGGTGGCTCGGGGGGTAGTGGCAACCCTAATAGGGGACAGCATGTCCGTCAAAAATATCAGCATCCCAAAGGCGCCCCAGATGCTGACCTCATATTCGGCCCGAAAAAGTTTAAATGATATGAAATCGACTTCGTGCAGGAATAATTTCTTAAAAACATTATTTCGAGCCGATATAATTGCCCAGATAAAGATGTTGGAATAAAATAAACAGAAAATATAATGTGTAATAACTTCAATTGGACGCCGATTGGGACAAGAAAGAGACTACCCAGCGTTCTGTGAAAAAACAGGCCTAAATTATTGATGTTACTGTAGTATATTTTAGAATTAAAGTCTGTAACTTGTTCTGTAACTTACCTACGTTATTTTAAAATAAACGGAAAGATTTGTTATTAATTATAATTTATTATTGGAATTGCAACCAGAAAAGAGATATCCATTAAAAGTAATTGTTCAAGGGAACTGAAAAATATGCTACTGGAGGTGCCACTCGTAATATAAGTACAGTCAAGAGCAAGTCAAGCTTGACACTACCAGTTTAAGCTGAGCTCTGATTTGTACTGCGCGCCATAGAATACAGGGCCGGTTCAAAGTCCAAAGTGTCAAGCTTAGCGTGCTCTTGACTGTACTCTCTTCGTGCTCATTGAAGAGAATAAAAATTGGTTCAGAATAGGAGTATATGTGGCAAATATCCGGGAGTGTGTTGAAATGCTCTAAGATGGGTTGTGTATTGATTCGTGAGATTACAGATATCCCTTCACTCTTCAGTAAAATTCGAACACGTTCATTGTATTGTCGATGACCTGGGAACCAGTAAAAGTAATATCAACTAATCACTTAATCAATATAGGTATATCGTGAAATGTGGGTATATCTAGTAATCGAATACCTCTGCCTACCCCCTCGGGGATAAAAGACGTGAGATTTTTTGTTATTAATGTAATAATAATATAATCTTACGTCTTTCATCCTCGAGGGGGTAGGCAGAGGCATTCCATTACTGGATATACCCACATTTCACGAGATACATCGGACCCCTAAACGTGATAGGTGGTGAGCCTATCGCCGGACCGGGTCTATTTACACATGTCTCAGAAGTAATTCTCAGACCTGCCAGGATTCGAACCCGAGCCTCACTGATTTTCGGACGGCTCTTTAACCGTAAGGGCTATCAATTCTCTTATTATTAGATAATTAATTGTTGTATTTTTATGAATGCACTCGGAAGCTTACTAATTTATTCATTATTATAAATAAAAAACGAACTAAATAAATAACTACCTCAGATATGGCTGCATGAGATGAGGTCCGTTTCCCTTTCCTTAGTTAAAAAATTACAATTTAATAGTCTATGGTCCGAGCCGAGCAGCGCGGATCTGTTTGTTTTTTTACCGGCCAGTTTTTATTAGCGAATATTGTTTTTTTTACTATAACCATTTTTCGCAGGAAATGCTGATTAATTATATAGTACTCGTACACCAGTATTTTTCCTATTGAGAGCCTAAGAAACTCGCCATTAGACAGAAACTAATAGAGATAACCTCAATCTCGCGATGGCGGACGAGGATTTCAGCAAGTTATTGCAGCAAGCTGAGCAATTAACTACAGAAATTGAAGGCAATGAGGAGCTCCCAAGAGTTGAACGCTCTCTTGGGCAAGTCCTAGAGGCTTCTCAGGAATTGTATTCCAGAGTTATTCAGTCTGGAGCCAACGACATCCAAGCGTAAGTACTTTGCAGTTTAGTTAGAAAGAATGTTTATTTTTTAATAAATAATTCCCCACCCTGAAGACGATACTCTGAATAATAAACTGGATAAAGACATTGTTTATTACAGGCATCTTTTATTCGGGTCGAAAGGCATAGATCTCCATCAAATATCACAGAAATTGGAAACTCTCAGTTCTAAGCGTACATTTGAGCCATTGCAACCCATTGCTGATTCAGACATAGAGAGTTTCTTGAGAAACGAGAGAGAGAATGCGATTCTATCTCTAATTGATGAAGTCAACAAAAATGTAAGTATGCAGGTGCCTTGTGTGGGGGAAAACAACTATTTACTTCTAATACACTTTATAACCAGAGTATGCACACCACCTGGGGGCCAATTCTACTAAATTACAGCGGTGATAGTTGTATGACAATTACATGATTGTGGTCACTCAATGGTGATATTATGTCAAATTTTGACACTTTTCGTATTCTGTTAACTGTCAGTTTTCACAATCATTCAACTATCATTGTTGACCACTTTTGGTATTCTACTATTCCTACCATGGAATGGCGCTGTCCAGTGATTGCTTTTTTTCCCTTATTTTAAGGCATTGTCAATTTAGCCATCAGCCTTAAACACGACACGAAATTCAGATTTTAGCTCTGCTTCAGAGTCTATGCACAAAAATACACAACTTTCTTCAAAACTTATCGAAATGTCACATGTACCATAAATAAAATCAATCATCTAAAGATTTTAGTGCCGAAAACCCGAAATAAAACTAATGACACGCATGGTAGTAATAGTTATATATGGTAGGCAACACCTAACGTAGTCCATAGTCATTCCATTGTAATGCCACTATGATTTTAGTGGAATACAAATTAGATGTCATAGTTGCCAGTTGCAGCATAATGGAATGATAGTTCGATGACAATGGCTGACATTTAGTGGAATTGGCCCCCTGGATAGTTGGCGGTCCACCACTGTGAAATTCTCACGAAGCTTTTTGCCTCGCACAACTGATCTGTGGAACAAATTGTCGTCCGGTATTTCCGGACCGATACGACCTTCAAACCTTCAAGAAGAGAGCGTACTCCCACCTCAAAGGCCGGCAATGCACTTGTGACTCTTGAGTTGCAGGTGTCAATGGGCGACGGTAGTCACTTACCATCAGGTGACCCGTCTGCTCGTTTGCCCCGGTAGTCACTTACCATCAGGTGGCCTGTCTGCTCATTTCTTTTTTACACAATTGCAACAGAGCAAAAGTATTTGTGATTTTGGAGAAAGATGAAATTTATGCTATGTACTTTTCATCTAAGTTAGAGATGTATCCACAGCTTTTTATCTCCATTCAGCTCCCAGAGAACCCACTTTAAATTAAAAAAAAAAACATTTTTTTATTTATGTAATTTATTAAGGATGGTATGAGGAAAGTCACTTTATTTATTCACTAAAACACTAGATGTGACACCTTTTAAGTGTTGCCAATGTTAATACTGTGGTGGTACCAAGTAGGTTTGTTGCTAGAGAAATTCCCATTAGAATGCTTTGAAAGTAAATGCAGGTGTAACCATGAACAAGAAGCTAATGTTATAATATAAATGTGAAATTTTGTGAGGATGGTTGGATGTTTGTTACTTCTTCATGTAAAAACTACTACATATTTGGATTTTTGTGAAACTTTATAGTTATATAGATTATACCTATAAGTGTTTTTGTAAAATATGGGTCCATGGTGAGTGAACTTGTTGGCATCCGCCAGTCTGATTAGTTGTCTGAGCTCAGCAGTGTGTTGATAATTTAGTTTTTTATTTTATTCAAATTGTAGTCACTCCAAACAACTGAAGATCAGAAATGGGAACATATGCTGTCAGAATGGAACAGAGAAAAGATAAAATTGATGAACGCTATGATAGGGCCTTCACAAAACTGGTTAGATCTGAAACGTACCCCAGAACCACCAAGTATTGCCGACACCCCTAAGAAGTTTGGTCTCTCAATGCTGGATAATATTGAATCTGCTTATGCCAGACAAGTGCACCAGTATAATAAGTTAGTATTCCAAGGTTCCAAGTCCAGAACAGCCCTGCATATGAAGTTTGCTCAAGTTGCAGAGGAGTTCAATGATCCTGTAAGTTACTGGCAATTTTTTTTACACTAGCAGCTCTTAAGCTGATGCATGTATATCACTGCCCTTGTGTTCATTGTTTAAAATGTTTATCAATATCTAAAAAATCTATGAAGCTTTAATAGCTAAAAAATGCATCTTCTTTTACAGAAAGTAAAAGAGATGTGGGAGATCATAAAGGTGATGGCTAACATCCCCGCACTAGTCAGAGACGAAGATCCCTTGAAAGCAAGAGGCAACCCTACTATCCAACAGTGCCTTATAGCTCAGGGGAAAAAATATTTGGAGAAAAGGTTTTAATTTTTTTGTTCTTACTTTCCAACATAAATAAAATGAATAAAATGATGATAAGCTCTTCTGGTGCTTACCCTTTCACGCAAGTCCAATGAAACATAGGTACAATAAAGCTTATAGAAAATTTATTTAGAATTGTTTCATATTTTGAACCATAGTAATTTCAGTCTGTATGTCTGTCTTTGGGCAAATAATTCCGAGAAATAGATTACCCATGATGACCTCTGCGTGAGCATCTACTGTATTATTATTATCATGTAGCTGAAGAAACATAATAGCCGCGTAAGCCTCTATTGTTTTATTATTATCATGTAGCTGTAGAAACATACTCTATAGCATAGAATTTACTAATTTCAACCTCTTTACAGGTACAAACAGTACATGACGGATGTGGTCCGCTCGAACCCTGCGGCTGCCATGCGGGGTGGAGAACCTGGTACATACCCTCTCGTGCGGGGCTTCGTAGGCCTCCGCCTGCAAGGCCAGAGTGTGCAAGGCCTCACAGACGGTGTCATCGACGACCGCCCGCTCTGGCCCATGGTGTATTACTGTTTGAGAAGTGGGGACGCTAACGCGGCTTTACATTGTTTGCGAAAAGCTGGGTAAGTTGGGTATCTGGAAAATGAACCCAGATAGAATATTCAAAAAGTTTTCATTTAATATAAGCTTATAATTTCACCCAGATAAATAAGAATAATAGGACATTGCAGCTAGTACTGCTTCTGAATAACTCAATGAAAGAAAACTCCACTAAGTTCTATAGGACCAAAATATACTCTGACCATATTTAATAAATTTAAATATAAATCATATAAAATTTTGTAACAGAGAATATTCAATAAAAGACAGCTTTTTATATTAGGTATATTATAAGGTGCTGGAAGTACCTATTTTTTGTAAAATTATGTCTTTAGTGCCGAAAGTCTGGTATTCATACATCTAATTTTTAACATTTGATCTGTGGAGTGAGTTTTGTGACTCACTTATTGATATAAGCGCCAAAATGGCGAGAATAAAGTTGCCAGTCCATTGGAATGAGTATTATTAGCTGAAGTCGTATATCTAGTACAAGTATCAGCAAAATATGTATTATTTATCTAGCCGAGATCATGAAGAGTTCATAGGAGCCTTAGAGGAATACATCAGAAACCCAGAAAAACCACTGAGTGATAAACTGCAGACCGCCATCAACTTCCAGTACAGGATACAAGTTCGGAACTCCACTGACCCTTACAAGAGAGCTGTGAGTGTGAAATCATTATTTGTCATCCATTGTGCACCAACACTTCTAACTGCAGAAGGATTTGGCAATATTTTTTTCGGCCGTTTGATTATCTGACGCCAACCTAACGTATGCGAAGATTTAAAATAAATAAGACATTTTTTGTGTGTGCAGATTTTGAAAGAAAGCCTGTAATAATGTCCCAAGCTAAGTTACCTGTCAAAACCCGTGAAAATTAGTCTAGTAGTTTGGAGAGTAGTTTACTTAAACAGACAAAAGTAAAAAAAAAAACATCTCATTATTTTCTGTTACAGGTCTGGTCAGAAAGGACTGTGGGGGGGCCCACAGTCCTTTCTGACCCAGCGACCACCAGTGGTACGGTGGGTCGTTATTTCAAAAACAATACCACCAAATAATAAATGATTTCAGATATATTTAAAAAATATATAGATACGATACGATAAATAAATATAGAGCAATGATAGCCCGGACGGTTAAAGAGCCGGCCGAAAATCAGTGAGGCTCGAGTTCGAATCCTGGCATGTACCAATGAGTTTTTCAAAAACTTACGTACATATTTATCACTAGCTCGACGGTGAAGGAAAACATCGTGAGGAAATCCGCAGGTCTCAGCTGAGACATGTGTAAACAGACCCGGTCTGGCGATGGGCTCACCACCTATCACGTTTAGGGGTCCAATATATCTCGTGAAATGTGGGTATATCCAGTAATGGAATACCTCTGCCTACCCCCTCGGGGATAATAAAAAGGCGTGAGATTATATTATTATTATTATTATAGATACGACGACAGTCCTACAGTTTATGAATGAGATTATTGTCTCGTTGATTTGACTTAGCAAAGTAAAATAATACCTATTTTTCCAGGTATATTGCGTGATCGGCAGCTGTGACGTCAGCGACGAGCATTCAGAAGTAGCGCGCTCTGCCGATGACTACCTCTGGCTGAAGCTGTCCATCATCAAGTCGCGTCCCAACGCTGATACAGAATCCTTCACCTACTCCGACTTGCAGAAGATGATCTTGGAAGAATATGGTATGTGTTCATAAACTGCCATTACTCGACTGCCTCAGGAGGGTAATGTTTTACGTTTGCGTGTCTATTTCTTTTGCATGTTCTGTAGCTTTTAACCATGGATCTAATAGGTCCATGCTTTTAACATATGAGGTGTCTAAGTATAAGCTATATAATTTTTATTTATTTTTATTTTAAGCATATAACTGTAAAGTTTCATCAAAATCAGTTGAGTAGTTTTTGCCTGAAAGAGGAACAAACATCCATACATAAAAACTTTCGCGTTTATAATATTAGTAGAATAGTAGGACTAGCTGTTACCTGCAATGCCTTTGGTGAGAACCGTGTTGTGTTGCGATATGTTTTGTCTTTCATAAATGCTTGTTTTTTTTCTTGATTGCTTATGACTGGCCGAAATAAATATGTTCAACCATTACCCATAATAATATAGTCTTTAGTAACACATGACATTATTGCTCATAATTAATTAATTGTTCACAGGTGAAACTCATTACCACGCCTACGAGAAGCCTCTCGTATACTTCCAAGTTCTGGCACTGACTGGACAATTTGAACCGGCAATCGAGTTCCTATCGAGAATACCAAGGTATTGAAATTAAATGTGCACTGTATCCTACTTCATACTTCCTATCCTTCCTACTTCCTTCCTACTAATATTATAAACGCGAAAGTTTGTATGGATGTCTGGATGGATGTTTGTTCCTCTTTCACGTAAAAACTACCGAACGGATTGTGATGAAACTTTACAGTTATATAGCTTATACATCAGAATAACACATAGGCTATATTTTATCCCCGTATTCCCACGGGAACGGGAACTACGCGGGTGAAATCGCGGGGCGCTGCTAGTACTTTATATGTGTAATTAATTCACCATTATCATATCAGCCATCAGAAGTCTGCCTATGCATATGCATCTGCCATATGCCACCCCTGCCTGCATCAATCGGCTTCTTCACCAGTGTAGCAACAACATGAGTGCCACGACAGCACGAGATTGGCTTCGGCAAAGCTTTGTCACCTAGCTTATGTAAGGGAGGCATGTCGGCCCACCTTGTGTGGTCTGCCCTCTGCCAGTGTGCGGTCGCTATTAAAGTACCTCTCCGCTCCATGGTCTTGGGTTTTCTTACTGTTTGCCCCGCCACCTGTCATTTGATTGCCATATGCCAAAGTTCATTTGCTATTCTGCCAGCTATGTAAGTTTTAAATTAAATGCGTGTACATTTTTAGATATCAAGTACATGGAGTTCATATGGCGTTGGCTCTTCATGACGTTTACATGTTGGGAACCCCACGGAATGTCCAAGCACCCTTACGTAAGTAAAATATAGCTGTATTTTACGTCAAACTTGGTAGCTGTAGTAACTAAGGAATACATACTGTTAGTACATGTATCGGCTCAACCACGTCTTCACTGTGCGGCGGCCGGAGCTAGACTGCCCACGTCAGTCTAGCACGCCCCCCTCCTGCACATTGCGTGGGGTGTAGATCCGAGACGACAGATGTCTGAATCTTGTGATTGTATGTTCGTATGTATATTTATGTTTGTGTCATTTAACTGTATGCTACAGTAGCATCAAACCATTCTGTCAATGTTAAAATGGCGGAGAGAACAACTCTCCGCTTTGGCTCTGTCCAACAGTTGTTGAAGGCTACCTAGGAACGGTTGTATACGTATCAACTCTATAGTCGACTATATAGTCGAAAATAAAGTAGATTTTCGTGTCTGTCTGTATATCCGCTAAGTCCTATTAGACCACGCAACGGATTTTGATGCGGTTTTTACTAATAGAAAAAGCGATAAACGAGGAAGGTTTTTGTATATCATATAAACCAAAGTCATAAGGAATGGTTGCGAAAAAAATGGTTCTCTCAGCCAGTTGGTCCGCTGTGCCTTGAAGCGCTGCTGCTTCAAAGACATGCCCATAGCCATCTATGAAAAAAAATACATTTGTTTATGCGCAATCTCATATTTGATGTTTTATTTCAGTGTCTGTGGACACAGACGACCCCATTCCTCTTCGGCGCCTCAATTTGGCGAGACTGCTGCTACTGTACGTCAGAAAATTCGAACTTACCGACCCGTCGGACGCGTTACACTATTACTTCTTTTTGAGGTGAGAACTGATTCAAAGAGATTTTGTATTATTCTTAATTTGTCTCATATAGCTCTTAATCCAATGTCCTCTCATGTGAAAGTAAATAGTTAGTGGAAGTAATACCCTTGTGATATATGGGCCACCTATTGTGACATCCTAATTTCTTTTTAGTTCCGTCTCTTGGTTGCTATTAAAAGAAAGAAAAATCTAAAAAAAATAGAAACATCTCTAATTAGACTATGCAATACTCAAAAGTGAGAAACTAAAGCTGGACACGGTATAATGTTAACAGACTGGAAGGAAAAATAAGATATATTTATTTGGATATCATTTCAAATGAGCATGGGCATTCACAGGCATAATGTTACCTTTGTAAGCCTGGACTTGTTTAGTAAATTTTATAGATTTTTGCTATTTAATTACTGATTTAGTCTTACTCTTCGTTGGATGACTCTAATGGGTCTTATTTTGCACCCAGATATAGTATTACACATTGAACAAAAAACATGAAAATAAACGACACATAAAATCGTAGCAAGACTTAAGACACAGATGAGATATTACATACCTAGGGAAGTAAAATAAGAAATGTCTCAGAACACATGTAATTGTCGATTAAGGTCTACAAACATGTGATCTGAGGCTTTCTTATTTACTTCCCGAGGTGTGTATAGTTTTTTCAACTCGACGTAGGCGGAAAGCGGCTACTTCGTTTAGCGCAGCGGTCCAAAATTTGCCGCTTTCCGCCTGGAGACACAAAAAAGTAGTTTGCATCTACAATGGCGAGAAATGGGCAGAATTAACATTACCCACAATGACGGCAGGAACCTCAAGGACCCCAGCGGCAAGAACCTGTTCATGTGCTGCTGCACGGACCTCGCTCTGGAGAGCCGCGACTACGACCTGCTGTTCGGCCGCGCAGACGTCGTCACCGGACCACGCACGCCCGGCCTGCTCGACCAGTTCAACAACCCGCACATTGATAGCAAGGTGAGCAGTTGGCCGTCCTGACTAAACAACGTGTAACGGAAAAGTTTCAAGCCAAAAGGGGCGAAGAGTGTATCTATATTCAACGCGTAACAGAAAAAGCGCAATTCCTCATACACCCCAATTAGTATATAAATAGAAAAAAAATATGATGCAATCGAACTTTAGTTGTTTCTAATCAATTTTCTTAAATAACGATTAATAATAGCACGATTTCCATAGAAATCACTAAATTCAGCTACGATAATTCATTTTCAAAAAAAAATTAACACATATTAAAAATAGCTGAAATCTAATAAGTAGTCGATACTGAACAAACTAATTTCAGGAATTGCGCTTATTCTGTTACATGTTGTATATAAAAAATGATATACTGACTGATTGGTGATGTATCAACGCACAGGCTAAACCGCTGGGTCTAGAGACTTGAAATTTTGCACATAGATAGCTTATACAGTGTAGGCATCCACTAAGAACGGATTTTGCAAAATTCAACCCCTAAGGGGGTGAAATAAACGTGGGCGAGCGAAGCCGCGGGTAAAAGCTAGTCTGGTATAGAGTCTAGCTAAAAATTAATAACTTGAAAAATTCACAATAAATTTACGATTTAGTCAGTTTCTTAAATTCAAATCAAAACAAACGTGTACCCGAACTATGTGGGTCGTCATGCTATTTCGTATTTCAGCGGTTCTGCGTTCCTGAGCTTACATTTCCATCTGGTCTTCCTATACACGATATCATCTCGTAATATTCCCTATTACTGTACGACATTTTCACGATATGTAATCACTAATCAGTCACAAAAAAAATCAGTTTTTTTTTTAAAAACAGTTACTAAGCAACATAAATAAAATTGTCTTTGGTTGATACGAAGAGATTTAATCGTACGTCCGTTTTAACTTGGCAGCTCTGAAGTTACGCAAATGGCTGCGCAAATAAATTTTTTAGCGACCTTGTGGCGGTATGAGGGGGTTTGCGCAGGCGAAGCCTATGTTCAGAGCAGCCAAGTTAAAACGGCCGTACCTTTCTATCGTTAGACTGGAACAATATTTGTTAAGTTAAATGACAATTAACGTCATCAGTACGCTAAGCACATATAGTAGAGTACTTAAAATACATTTTACAGAATATATATTATGCCGTTTTAGATATATTTTTTATATTATTGAGTTAGTAAAGCGCAGACAAACATTTAATGAATCATTACTCTTCATTTCGTTTCGATACAATCAATTACATTATTGGAAATGCTTCTGTTTCTGACTTTGTGAAACAAAATCTTAACTTTTTCTTTTGCGGTTTTCTCAGGTCATCGCTCTCAATGTTGCAGAGCAATTAGTGAACAAAGGTCTTTTTGAAGATGCAATCACAGTTTACGATATTGCTGGGGTAAGTTCGATACTGTTAAAGAGATATTTTGATCCTAACTTAAATGAAACATCGAGTAGTATCGACAAAATATATGAAATATAATATAATTTTGAAAAAAATTTCCAATGCAATCAAGCACAGACAAACATATTTAGACTAAAAACAAAGCGTTTTGAAAAATCTCACGTGAGATTAGAGGGGTGGGGGGCAAGTCGTATCTCACGATATCTGTCCAAGGGGGTGTGGGTCAAAAATCGACTTACCTAATTATTTGACTCCTCCTTTACAAGAATGAAAATTTGTGACATGAGGGGGGGGGAGTCGTATCTCACGATATCTCACCAAGGGGAAAGTAGGGATCAAAAATCGCCTCATGTTATTAATAGATTCCCCTCCCTCCTTTACAATGACTTTTTGCAGAACCTCGAGAAAGTTCTGGAGCTATTCTGCGTGCTGCTAGCGCAAGTGGTGAACAGTGGCGGGGGCGCGGGCGGCCTTCGCGAGCGCCTGGGCTTACTGGCCGAGCACGTGTCGCGGAGGTTACGAACCGCCGACGCCAGCGCGTTACCCGCCGCGCTCGTCGAAGCCTACACCAAGCTCTACAAGCTGATGACCTTCTTCGACCAGTTCCACGCCGAGAACTACGACGCGGCGCTCGAGGTGAGCATAGGCGTAGCGAACGGTAGGGTGGAGCGGGCCTACCCTAGAAAAATACCCTTCCTTATACATAAAATAACTCATCCTCAATTATACCTAATAATAATATATCATCTATTTGATATACCTTGTTGGTAATTTAAGAGCGTAGCTCTTGTCGGTGTATAAAAGAAAAATAATAGTATAATAGGATAGGATAACTGAAATCCATACTTGATACCTACATAGTTGCGCATGCGCTGATAGTCAATGACCACCTCTACGCTAATGGAGGTGAAGTTTATATATCTTCTCTTTTTCTTTAAACGTCTTTTTCTAAAGGCATCGGCTTCGATTTACCAGTCACATTGTATAGTGGGACAATCTTATTTTCCTCCGTCAGACACTCCGCGAATGCGAGCTAGTGCCGCTGAGCGCGAGTGAGCTGGATGCGAGGGTGTCCGCGGCTCGGTCATCTCGCGGCGAACTCCTGCGCAGCCTCCCGGCGGTGTTGCGCGCTCTATGCACCATCCTCCTGGCGCAGAGGCAGAAGCTGCGATCGCAGGCGCACCCGCTCGGCGCACCTTCTAATAATAAGGTATGTAGTTTAGTATTTATTTGCAAAATTTTATTCTTTTACATTATAGTAAGACTAGCAGCGTCTCGTGGTTTTGCGTAGTTCCCGTTCCCTTGGGAATACGGGGATAAAATATAGCCTATGTTACTCAGGGATATTGTAGCACCCTAATGGTGAAACTATTTTTGAAATTGGTCCAGTACTTTTTGAGTTTCATCGTTAGAGAGATACAAAAATAAAAATCTTACCTCTTTATAATATTAGTGTAGAATGTAGATGTATGTATTCCCATACCATTAAACGAGCTACGTTTCAATAGTAATCGCATTCTCGGAATCTATAAATTTTACAATATCGATCTACCTAGGTCTCAAAAATATGTATATACTGTTCCGCGCGGTTTCACCCGCGTAGTTCACGTTCTCCGGGGAATACGGAATGTAGCTCTCCATTGGTGAAAGAATGTTTAAAATAGGTGCAGTAGTTTTGGAGCCTATTCCATACAAACAAACAACGTACGTAATAAAGTATAGAAAAATATGCTCATGACTTGATCATGGAAAGGGTTAGCACAGGTAAACCATCCCTAAAAATACGATTCTTGTGAGTTTTCAAAGTAGAGCTCGATCGCCCAGTTACTTACTATTTAACGTCGTACTGGTAACTGTCTACTACTATAAATTACCAGCTAGACAAACTTTTATTACATGTCAAAACCCTGTGCTCGCTAGTCTAGTCGCATATCTCACCAAAGGTCGGTCCGTATTATCCTTGGACGAATCCAAGATCTTTGCTAGTCTTTAAAAACATATTACTTTTCCTTCCAGCAAATAGAATGGCTACGCGAGCAAGCAGAGGTCCTCAACACTTTCGCGGGCAACATCGCGTACCGGATGCCTGGTGACACCTACAGTCAACTAGCGCAGATGCAAATTCTAATGCATTAGGTTATTTGTGGAAGTTAATTAAAATCAATAAAATATTTTTAGATTTTTTACTGAATTTTTATTATGCCGACTTTATTTTAAATATATTTTTAATCAGTCTTCTTTATATCACACAGCGGCTGCTCTTAGCGATTTCACTAGCGTAAGTTCCGTTCCCGAGGGAAAATTATAGCCCATGTTAGTCCCAGAAAAGTAAGCTTTCCAATGGTAAGACTTTTTAAAATCGTAGTTTTCGGAGGCTATTCATTACAAAAAAATATATATTTTCTCTGTATTATATCAGTGTAGATATTCTTAAACACTATAGTAGATTCTCTCAGATAGTTGCCTTCGCACCTCCATGCCCATATACAAATCATTGACATTATCTTCTGGCATGTCAGTAATCTCGTTCACCACTGGCATTGGTTCTGGATCTGAGTAAGGTTCAAGGTCAGGCTGACCAGCTTTTATGCATAAGTTGTGCAGTATGGCACAAGCATTGATGATTTTCGCAGCCCTTTCGGGTGTGTAATGCAAGGGCCGTTTGTGGAGGCATTGCCATCGCCCCTTGAGTTTACTGATGCATCGGTCTATGCAAGTTTTAGTGCGTGCTTGGAAGTGGTTATATTGAGACTCGGGTGTGCCTTGGGGGGCGTGTGGTATGGGGGTCATTAGCCATGGTCTCTGCGGATATTTGTTGTCAGCTGAAAAAATATATCAGTATTAGCTATTGCCTGCATTGTGGGATAAAAGGTTTCATTAAGATTACTTCTTTGGTTCCGTCATGAAGTTGTATTGGACACAGTCGCTTTCGCATTTATATTATTAGTTAGGTCGCGTGATTTTGTATCCCTCAATATTGAAACTACTATATACTAAGTCACTCTGGAATAATGTAGGTTTGTAGAATAGTATCAGTATCAGTAGTTATTACCTCCTAAAAACAGTTGATTAGTATTAAAAAATAGGTATAGTTCTCTCCTTGTTTCTAAAACTTCTTTGCAGATTTTTTTGCCACCATTTTTTAGAGAAGTTGCGTATGGTCTTAGTCTTGGAGCATAATGTACCTTAGAACATTATCCATGTTCTAAGATTATGAGCAGTGATAGCCGGGACGGTTAAAGAGCCGGTCGAAAATCAGTGAGGCTCGGGTTCGAATCCTGGCATGTACCAAATTACCAATGAGTTTTTCAAAAACTTACGTACATATTTATCACTAGCTCGACGGTGAAGGAAAACATCGTGAGGAAACCCGCAGGTCTCAGAATTAATTCTGAGACATGTGTAAATAGACCCGGTCCGGCGATGGGCTCACCACCTATCACGTTTAGGGGTCCAATGTATCTCGTGAAATGTGGGTATATCCAGTAATGGAATATCTCTGCCTACCCCCTCGGGGATGAAAGGCGTGAGATTATATTATTATTATTAACTCTTATTCTTAGAGCATAATGTTCTAAGGTCTTAGTAAACTAAACCGGGAATGCCAATACGTTAGAATATTTTATGCTTGTTTAGTGTAAGCAATCAAGGTTTAATCAGTAAAGAAATTGATATAGTATGGATAAATGCATAACACAGTATTATATAAAATTAAAGTATCATACCAACAAGCCAGAAAGTCTCGCCTAATCTGCTTACATTTTCAATGAAGGGTCTAATATTCATTTTGTTCCAAATGTATGCACAGCTAGCAGCGCCACCAAATCTACAGCACACCGCTATTATTTTCATATCAGCATCACAAATCTGTACAAAAAGGGGACACTCTCTGTTAATTTGCTAATGGTAAGTTGATTTTATTGTACTAACTAGCGACCCGCCCCGGCTTCGCACGTATGCAATGCTAATACTAAAACCTTCCTCTTGAATCACTCGATTAAAAAAAACGCATCAAAATCCGTTGCGTAGTTTTAAAGATTTAATTTAAGCGTACATAGGGATATAGGGACAGAGAAAGCGACTTTGTTTTAAACTATGTAGTGATAGTGATAATAAAGACGCGCCCTCGCTTCAGTTAGGTTTAAAAAAAATGTATATTACACACCTAGGGAAGTAAAATAAGAAATGTCTCAATTACATGTAATTGTCGATCGAGGCGAAGCAGAGGTCTACAAACATGTGATCTGAGGCTTTCTTATTTTATTTACTTCCCGAGGTGTGTATACTTTTTTTATTATCGACGGAGGCGGAAAGCGGCAACTTCGTTTAGCGCATCGGGCCGAAATTAGCCGCTTTCCGCCCGGAGATATGAAAATTATATATGATTGCTTTATAAACTTCGGAAAAGGGATCTGTATTTTACATTATTTGAATCCAGTCTTAATGGAAGTAATAAATAAGAAGGCTTCTTACAAATTGAGCATTAATAGAGTATTGGGCTTTTCTGTCAAAGAATGCTTCTTCATCATCTCTTGGACAAACTATTTCAACATAAATACCATCTAAGCAACCAATGGTTTCGGGAAAGTGGTACTTTCTGTAAAACCTGTAAAAAAAACCACATTATTATAATATTTATTTACTTATTATTAAAAAGTAAATTGTAAAAACAGAATACTGTTACAGAATCGTTCACTCGCTACAGGCAAAATTCAACCTTAAGCACTTACACACAAGGTCTAATGTTATCTGATACTTCATTTTGTTTGTGCGCTGCTTGTTTGTTTGCTTTTATCCAAATGATTCGGAACTATTCTCACACAATGTAGGTGTATTCAAGATAGCCTATCGTGTACGTACTCCGACTACTCCGTGCGTAACAATACCATTGTAATATGTATAGCATTGTTTTTAGTTGGATGTACACTGTTTTATTTTATTTATTTGTCACAATATGAGATAATATAAGATATAATATAAGATACGAGATGATGGTGACTAAGCTGCAATCTTTAGCCCATCGGCGCAAAGTTGCCAGTCTGTCGGTATTCTATAGATTGCATTTCGGGGAGTGTGCCCAAGAGCTGCACGAGCTCATCCCACCTTCCCCTTTTTACAATCGGACTTCCAGACGCACGGCTGGGCTTCATCCCTACTTGGTGGATATCCCACCTATACGCACAAAGCGCTTTTCAAGTTCTTTTATTATGCGCACCGCCAAGGAGTGGAACTACCTGCCGGCGTCTGTATTTCCGAGTTCATATAACCTACAAGCCTTTAAGGATCGAGTGAACAGGCATCTTCTGGGCAAGCTCGTCCCAACGTAGGCCCCGTCTTTGCTCTCGGGCTAGTCTGGGGTCAAGAGCAAGCCCATTTTTTAGTAAAAAAAAAAAAAAAAAAAAAAAAAAAATTAAGGACTGTCCATTATAGTTAAGTTATTTTAATTTAGCAATGGAAAGACGGAAAGCTAGTCCTGAACAGCTGAATATGCTTTTGCATTTTCTGGAAGAAGACAAGGAACTGGCGGTTGGCAAATTTACTGGTCTGGAGGGAAGAATACAGCAAACAAACGCTTGGATCAAGATTACTGAAAAACTTAACGCAAATTCGGGTTTCGGGTCTGGCGCTATCAAAACTCCGGATAAATGGCAACAGGTCGTAATTTATTTTATTGTATTTGTATAGGTATAACTAATTATAATTATTATATTGTTTCAAAAAAATCATTGAACATAAGTTTTTAACTCACTTTATTTTATTATTTATTTAAAAGGTGATCAACAGGACATATTTTCAAAAATCTTATTCTACAATGTTATATGATGTCCTAGTTACAGACTACCACAGCATGAACAATCATTCACTGACATACTATAAAAATAGTAATCTTTAAATAAAAAAAAAGTACAGGAAGAAAGAGTAATACCTACATCATTATTTAATAAATAACAAATTAATAATTACTTTTTATATGTAGACATGGAGAGACTGGAAATCGAATGTTAAGAAAAAGGCTTTTAAAATCCGCAAGAATCGCTTTACTCCTGGTTGCAATGCAAATACACAACTTACAGAGGCAGAAGAGAAAATATTACGACTTATATGTACCAATACTTCAGTTTTTGGGTTGCCAGGGGTGCCAGAAACTTCAGTTGAGAGTAACCCTATGGTATGTGAATAAACATGGGATTAGCAACTAGAATTACAGACAAAAAGCTAAAAATATGAATTGGTATTTTAGGTTCCATCACAAAGCAGTGGAGCTACTGACGAAATGTGTAGCACTGACCAATCGACAAGTACAATGGTAAAATATCGAATTTATGAAGCGGAGTCAAATATATTCAAGGTCTTCAAAGATCTATGAGATTTTCTGAGTAAAAGCCATGATAAACAAATTTAAAATCCTATTAAATATATTTTTTTTCAACATTAAATCTTCTTAAAAATAAAAAAATAAATCAACACTGCTTAATTTTTATATATTTTAGAAATGGCCATTAGACCCCCAGCATTTCTCTCAAGCAGATATTGAAATGAGCCTAGAAGATGGGATGGCAACAGACCCCACTGCTGGACTGGGTCCTAATGAGGTGTCTTCTGCACCTGCTCCTGGCAAACCATTGTGGAAACGTGGGCGTCCAGTAAGTAAGTAATTATAGAGGGGCCATTCTTAAAGAAAATATATTTATAGAACCTATAAATTACCTACTTTATTCACCAATGTATATTTTTGCCCCTCAATGTGATAGGTAGTAAGCCTGAAACAATTCTCATACTACAGAAAAATTCACGAAATGTTGGTGAAAAGTAGGTAGGTATTTTCCCATAGTGGAATACATCTGCTGACCGGGGATAAGTCTGAAGAGTTTTTTAGTGTTTTTTTTTCTATAGGTATATTGTAGGCTATAATAATTTTAGCTTATTGCAATATTAATTTATGTTCACAAGTTATTTATTTTATATTGCAGGGCTTGTTCATGATAGACTTCTGAATCTAGAAGAAGAAAAAATAAGGATAGAGAAGCAGAAGCTCCTGGAGAAAAAGCGTTGTAACAATATTAGGCTGAAATTGGAAAGAGACAGATTGGAAATAGAAAAACAAAGAAATGTCTTGTTAGAAAAGTAAATTTAGAATAAATTACATAACAAAAGTAAAAATGTATAGAAATTGAATTGCTAAACGAGGGCAAGACATAATAAATTCTTTAAATATTGTTACAGGCTACTGGTTGCGGTGGAAGCTGTAGTGCATCGATAAAATCAAAATGCCTGAGATTTATTGAAATACTTATACTTTTAATTGTACGTTTGTAATAAAAATTGCATATATCAAATCGCGAGTGGTCCATCATATTTACCCACAAAATGGATTATGCAGGTGATTCTATAGAGAAATTGAAAAATGCTTTAGCAAGTTATATTGTGATCAAGAGCAGTTATGATAGTATGCGTAAAAGTGGATACAATACACCTGCATAAAACGAAAAAAAAAATCGCGTCCCGTCCCTCGCTTCGCTTCGGTTCAGATATATAAAAACCTTCCTCTTGCTTATCTGTTTTAAAAGCGCATCAAAATTCGTTGCGTAGTTTTAAAAATCAAAGCATACAAGTTTATGAACACACAGACTAAGCGACTTTGTTTTATGCTATCTCGGCTAGATTATGGTCTGTGTATGTGGTGATGATGTCCGAAGCGGATTAACTTGTCGGATAACATACAACACTATCGTTTTACTGTCAATGACCAAAAAGAGTAGAGATCTTGCATTTTATGCGTGAATACATAATCAGAGCTTTTTATAAGAATGCTCGAATGTAACTAAAAACGAGGCAGTCTATAATCTTAACCTGTCCAACAAAATTGGACACAAAAAGATATGTCAATGTCATTATACTGTCAAAATTGTTAAATCAAAATCAATCAATGTTTCTTTGTTTACGAAGCAATCGAAGTTTAATAATTAGAGTACAATAACATGGAAACAAATGGTATGGATCGTACTTTAGTTTGTGTGTTAGTTCCTGGAATTGTAAAAAATGACGAGAAAGCTTTACAATGCCTTGGAGGTATACGATATATTTCGCAAGTAAGTAAAATAAATTCTGCGTAGTGTAGGGCCATATTTGTTATTTCGGAGTTATAAAATATTAGAATACACGTTAGGATGCAGACGAACACGTCGGGACCCCACCATTGTAGTAATTTTGTATAAAAAACTTTTTATAAACAAATTGTGAACATAACCTAAAAATAATATGCTTTGAATCACATTTCTGCTTACCGATAGGATCTCCTGTACTGTCTCACAGATAGAATTCCTATTATAATTATGCGTCCATAAATAAATAAATAAATTCTTGTGTCACAGATTTATTCTAATCCAAACAAAAGGCGCCTTGGACTGTCTTTCCAACCAGAAAACCCGTACGTTAAGAAAATATATGGCGACTGCCAGAATACAGCTGGAGTTCTATTGAAGGTCAAAGTGAAAAAAATTAAGTCTGAAAATGCAGTTGAAAAGAAAGTGGTGTCTACTGATGTTCTTGGCCGTGTTACGAAAATTTATAAATTTGAATGTAAGCTAGTTTGATAATTTCTTAGATTAGCCTGAGAACCAAGTAAATATAAATTTGGTTGGTAATACATCATTTATTTCGCCTATGATTTTCATTCACCATATTCTCCAATTATTATGTTTTATAACACACTAGCGACCCGCCCCGGCTTCGCACGGGTGCAATGCTGAATTTTCTTTGCTATAAACCTTGCGGAGCCCGAGACCTTTCCAACGAATGCAAAACCGTGGAAATCGGTTCGTCAGTTCTGGAGTTAAATCGTCAGGAAGGAAAACCCAACTTATTTTTATATAGTAGATTTCCTGATGTTTTCTATGTATAGATTAACTAGCGGTTCTGTGTGGTTTCACCCGCGTAGTTTCCGTTCCCCTGGGAATACAGGTATAAAATATAGCCCATGTTACTCAGGGATATTGTGGCTTTCCATTGGTGAAAGAATTTTTAAAATTGTTCCTGCAGTTTTTGAGTTTATTTGTTACAAACCTACAAAAATACGCATCTTTCCTTTTTATAGTATTATTAGTGTAGACTTTACTGTTATAATAAGTATGCTTGCATGTTTGCTATATTAGAATAACTCAACGAACCAAAACGAATTTGTTAAATGAATCTGCCTGCTTTTAAATGTTATGTAAAAGTTGCGAATGTTGAAGGATGCAAGAAAAGAGGACGTTCACGGATCAAATAAGTGACGTCCTTCAAAAAGCTGGGGTCCGGAGTGCGAAGAATAAAAGAGCGTGCATGAAAAGACTTATGGATGTGAAGGAAGCGAAAGAAGTATGCAGAGATCGAACAAAGTGGCGATCCATCGTCTCTGCCTACCCCTGTGGGACAATGGCGTGAGCATTATGTATGTATGTATGTAAAAGTAAAGAAAAAAATCCTGTAAAACTTTTTTTTTAACTTATTTTGGTTTTTCAGCAATGTGTGACTTCCAGTACATGCCAGTGCATAGAGAAGGCGCCGCTGGTCAGCCACAGTGTATATTAGAACAAATTATACCATCTGGAAGAGATCATTATAATTTTATGTTGTAAGTACATCATTGTTAATGGGTTCCTGCAAATGTCTGCCGGATCAAATTGTAGTCCCTGAATCTTGTAGAACTTCAATAGTGAATGATTTTTTCTAATCTCCAATGTAGTTATAGTGACAGATGATTGTAAATAAATCAAGTAAATGAGTGATGTTTATTCACCATGGGTAAACTGTTTTCAAATATTTAGATTAGATTACTTATTATATAATTTTGTTTTTACAGACAACCGTCAACATTTTTCATTGTCCCAGCAAACTTTACTAGATCTGATAAGCCAACCAATTATTCATATACTGACAAACGGTACCCTGACAGAGGTGATTCACCAGATAGTAAGGATAGAGATTTTCACCAGCGGGTACGGTCTGAACGAAGTGTGCCATGTGCTAGATACGAGTTTAAACTAACTGACGATCTTCCAACTGAGCCACATGAGTACTATATTAGGCGTAAAGCCGCTAAGATTAAAGTGTATCCACAACTTCACAATGAATTTGAAGCTGTCAAAAAGGTAATAATCTAAGAATTAAGTTCTGCATGAAACTTTTTATGCCTATATAATAAAGTAAATATATTGGTTATGTAGTTCTCAATTTATAGCTTGACCAAGGAAAACAGTTTATCATTTTTATATAAATAGATTACATAAGCTAGCAAGTGCCAACATCACTAATATTAATTTAAATATTTTAATAAACATAAAATTTCAGCACTTTGAAGAAAGACCCATTTGGTCTCAAAACTTGTTGAGATATCACACTAAGATTAGACATACAATAATGAAGATAATCCTGCCATGTCTGGGGTTCTACATGAAGACTGGGCCATGGCGGATGCAGTGGGTCAGGTTCGGATATGACGTGCGGAAGGACCCCGGCTCCCGTGTATACCAAACTTTGGACTTCAGGCTTAGGCATCAAGGTATGTGAAATATGAAGTGAAGGGAGACAAAATTTTGTCACTGCGTTCATGTTAGCCCAGCAGGATGTGACTAAGAGGCAATTTTTTACTTCGCAAAAAAATTTAAATCACTTATTGGTGATTTTTTTTTACTTTTAAGTTAGCGGTGGTTGGTTGCATCGCAATGTAGGTACTTACTACTTGTGTTATGTTATGATCGACCTAATGTGATCTCGATGTAGATATACTCCTGTATTGTTTTAAATATTGGAACTTTAGGTCTGTTTAGTTTAATACTAACATTGTGACTAATTGTGTTTATGATTATGTTTCCCAAATAAAAAAAAACGGCCAAGTGCGAGTCGGACTCGCGCAAGAAGGGTAGGTACCATTATCTATAAAAACGGCCAAATAAAACGCGTTTGTTGTATGGGAGCCCCCCTTAAATATTTATTTTATTTTTAGTATTTGTTGTAGCGACAACAGAAATACATGGGCTAAGTGGGTAACTTAGCCCGCGGGCTAAGTGGTCTGTGGGCTCATATGACCACAAAGCCATAATTTATGAAAATTTCAACTGTCTAGCTATCGCTGTTCTTGAGATACAGCCTGGGGGCCAATTCTACTAAATGTCAACGGTTTTAATTGGATGACTATGACATATCAATGGTCAGACAATGGTGTTATTTTGACACTTTTCAGAGAAAATAACACCATCGACTGACCATGTCATTGTTATTGTCATCCAACTGTAACCGTTGAAATTTAGTAGAATTGGCGCCCTGGTGACAGACAGACTACTAAGTAATAGACAGATTAGTAATAGGGTCCCGTTTTCACCCTTTGCAAATTGCATTTAATCCAGCGGGAGTTCACTCGATGGTGATGACGCGGGACCAGGTGTTGCACTACAAGAAGGCGGACCGCGTGCGACACCTGAAGCGGCGCGCTGAGGAGCCGCCGCCGGAAGAAATCAGCGAAGGCGCCGTCTACTTCCGCCCCGGCATGGCGCCCTCGCAGCGGCAGATATTCTACCAGGCAAGTTTTTCAATTGTGTTGGGTATCTGTTTTATATTTTTAGTAGCAGAGCCTTGCGGTTTCACCCGCGTAGTTCCTGTTCCCGTACGAATACGGGGATAAAATATAGCCTATGTGTTATTCTGATGTAAAAGCTATATAACTGTAAAGTTTCATCTAAATCCGTTTTGCGTGAAAGAGCAACAAACATAGCTAATCACATACTTTCGCGTTTATAATATTTTATCCCCGTATTCCCACGGGAACAGGAACTACGCTGGTGAAACCGCAGGGCGCTGTTAAAACTTATACGTAATGTAAGTTTCTTAGTTCAGGCAAATAACTCTTATATCAACCGTCATATTACCATTGTATTCTAGAATCAAATAAAATCTAGAATAGCTATATGCCGACCGAAACACAGTTTTTAATAGTCGCTGCAATATGTATTCTTTGACGGCCAGTATTGCGACGTGCAACTGCCCGAAGTACAGGCGATACTCTCTGTGGAGCCACCGCCTGGGAGCCTTTGCCACCTGAAGCGCGGCTGGCTGCCAGCTGGCACCGACCAGGTCTGCCGAGACCACATCTTCCGCTACGTCAAGCAAACGCTGCTCGCATCGCACAGTGCAGATCTCAAGCTAGAGGTAATAATAACTACATAGTATAAAACAAAGTCGCTTTCTCTGTTTCTATCATAGATCTAGTATACTAACGTTAAAGATTGGCAATAGAGTTAGTACGGCGAGACCAAAAAAATGACACTTCTGTGCGTGTAACGTGGATGTGTGCAAGACAAATAGTGCTCTCCCTAAACTTGTAGCTCTCGATAACAAATGGGCGTGTGGTTTATTGTGTAGTGAATACCTTTGCCAGTCACGTTATCGAAATTTGGTTAATCGATATTACGACAATCACTATAAAATTGAAGTTAGAAATACCAGAAATTCACGTATTAAATTTTTTGCTTAAATCAATTCTTATATATTCATAACATTTATATAATAAAAAGCAATGTTATTACCTATCTATTTGTGCACGATTTGTTTTTTAGTTTTCTATAATCATTGAATTTAGAGAATTAAATCTTTCAACCGCACTTACATGTAAAATGAATAATTCTGTGGATTTTCTTTCCTAGATGAATTACAACCGGTACTGCAGTTTTTGAGTTTATTTGTTACAAACATACGAATCTTTTCTCTTTATAATATTACTGTAGATATAGATAGAGCAGTGACAGCCCAGTAGTTAATGAGCCCGCTTCTCATGATGATGATGATCATTGAGGCTCTGGTTCGAATCCTGGCATTTACCAATGAGTTTATCAAAACTTTTATTAAGTACATATTTATCACTAGCTCAACGGTGAAGGAAAACATCGTGAGAAAACCTGCATGTCCCAGAATTAATTCTGAGACATGTGTAAAACGACCCGGTCCGGCGATGGGCTCACCGCACCTATCACGTTTAGGGGTCCAAAGAATATCTCGTCACAAGTGGGTATACCCAGAAATAGAATACCTCTGCCTAGGCCCTCGGGGATAAGAGGCGAGATTTTTTTTTAAAATAATTTTGTTGGTATCCATATTGTGTTGTTTTTGATGTAGAATAAAGAGTTGTTGTATTGTATTGTAATAATCTTGGAATTGTCATAGGCTACATTTTTATCCGACTGCACCAGTAAAAAGAGTAATTAATGTTTCAAATCGTAGTGTCTTTTACGCGCAGACGTGGGATGATGGAGATTTTAAACGCGAAAGTTTGTGAAGATGTATGGGTTGATTGATGATCGTTACTCGTTTACGCAAAAATTAATAAACGGATTTTGATAAAAACTTGACATTGTTGTTGCAGCAAGGCAGCAGCGATGACGGGTCCAACTCGGAAGACGACGACTCGAGCACGTCAGATGAGGCTGAAGCGTCGAATACATAACCTTAAACTAAAATAATGATTTTTACTTTAACACTCCACTTTCTATTTTTATTCCTCAATAACGTTTAAATAAAATGTAGATCCAACGAGCTCTGCCTTGCGTTGTCACTGGCATATTAAATATAATAGTCTGTGGCACACACAATCTTTTTGGTCACTCAGGAATAAGAGTCAAAGATTTTTCTGAATCGGTTCAGTAGTTTCTGAGAATACTCCCACAAATATTAAACCCTACAAACAAGTAGTTTTTAATAATTGAATATTAATATTTTTCTCCTTTATTTGTTGAGCTTAGTTGAGTTTGTTACAAACATATCATAAAACATAATCTTTCCTCTTTATAATACTTATTTGTGTAGGTACTAGGTTTAAAGGGCGTCCCTGTTTCGGATGGCAGTTTAAGCCGTTGGTCTCGGTTTTAGTTGTGTTTTCCGCATCCTTGGGTGGATTGAAAAATTCTGCAACCCTTTAATCTGCGGTGAACTTGCATAGGAGATTATAGCCCATTGCTTCGTCATCTGTGAGGAAATCCCCATAGATCAGCAGTGAGCTATTACGAGTTGATTATAATGATTTTCTCCTTTTTGGAGAAAAACGCGACTAAGATGTGTTTGATACGTTTCCCCCACTCCCCCGTCATTGTATTGTCCGAATAAAATATAATGTCTTGTTGTGACTATACTATCTTGAACCAATAGATGACCTAGGTTAGTTGTGTACATATAGACTCATCTTTAGCTTTGCTGTTTGCCCTCTCTTATCGTATCCGTTTCAAACAGACATAATATTTATTTTTATATCTATGTGTCGCGGAAACAAACTTTTGTATTAATAAATACAAGAGTTTGTGTCAGGGCCCTCTCAAATTTAATACGGTCACGCTTTATCGTAGTGGGTCGGCAGAGGTGTTCCATGCCTAGAAATACTCACATTTCCCTCTTGTATTTTTCGGCCCTTGGACTGGCTTGGACACAATATATGGACCTTGGACGGATATTTTTGTCATCTTACTAATATTACCTATAAACGCGAAAGTTTGTATGTATGGATGTTTGTTCCTCTTCCACGCAAAAGCTACTAAGTACTTAACGGATTTTGATGAAACTTTACAGTTATATAGATCATACATCAGAATAACACATAGATAGGCTATATTTTATCTCCGTATTCCCGCGGGAACGGGAAATACGCGGGTGAAACCGCGGGGCGCTGCTAGTATTTTATTTTTTGTCTTCATATGCAATTTCGGTTTCTCATAAAGAAATTTTATGATTTGCGCCTGTTGATCTGGTTATGACTGTCCGGTGTGTCTAATGTCGCTGTTTCGATTCCCGGTCGTAGTCAACTTTTAGTTTTGTGTCAGTTTATCCCATGATATTAGGTATATGAGCAATATTTTATTTACAGATTTGGTTGTAATGGGGTTATCGAAAATGACTGTAACGATTTCCATGAAATTTACGGTAATAGGAGTGTACGTAAGAGAAAAATACATCTTGATATGGGATAAATATTTTAAATTTTTCATTAGTAGAGCTCGGTCGTTCAGGTAGGTATTTGGTATTTAAATAAACTCACCAAATGGTTCCAAACTCGGTGTCGCAGCAATGTCCGACATATTCGACGGTCCTGTTTACTCAGTTGGTTGTGACCCTGCCTTCTGAGTCGGAGGTCGCGGGTTCGATCCCCGCTCGGGGCCAACATTAGTGTGCATGAACATAGTCTGTTGGCTTCGTATCTGGGTGTTCAATATTTATTAATGTCTATCAGTTGTTTAGTAACCATATTACAGTGACAGGCCCTGCCTAGTTTGGGACTAAATAACGGTGTGTGAATTGTGTCCCACAATTTATTGTTTATTATTATTATTTGTTATGAGCAGCAATATTTATGAAGTGCATCCTTACACAACACCTTTTACCTATTGAGCCCGAGCAGATAAGCTTTGTCCACGATCGGGCGGTCAAAGCCCTCCAGTTTTTCCCCTCATTAGGCAATTTATGTAAGGTGCGGAGACAAAGGATGGTGACTAATTCGAAAGAACAAATGGCAAACCCATACTCTTTTTGTGTAGTACCGAAGTTGCAAAGGTGGGAAATTTTGTTTACAAACTTACTTTGTTTCATTTGACGCTTCAATAAATATAGTTTATCTAAGTAGGTACATCTGTACATATAATACCTAAACTTGCAATAGCCGATGTTTGTACATTGGAGATATTAAAGAAAACTTAATATGAAGTGTCTTCATGACATCAATAGAAGCCAAAACAATATACTTATTCAGTTTTTTTTTCTGTCTGTCTGTCCGTATGTTTGTATCTACGCGCATCACGCAAAATCAAAGAGATTTAAATATAATATTTAAATCTCTTTGCGCAAAATCTACTGCAGACGGGTCACCTGATGGTAAGTGACTAAAAGTTGCCCATGGACACCTGCGAAAATCATATTGGATGCGGTTTTCAGTTATTTTGTTGCAGGTCTCACTTACAATCTTTAAGGTAGATACATATTTCATATTGATACGCTACCTAGAAGCCTTTTAATACTCAAAGCTAGAAGCCGAGTAGTAGGTACCTACCTATCTGGTAGAAGCCGAGTAGTAGGTACCTACCTACCTGGTAGAAGCCGAGTAGTAGGTACCTACCTACCTGGTAGGTATAGGTAAAATACATAGTGTTTTTTTTATCTGGGTAAGTAGGTAGGTACACTAATAATATAAAGACGAAATATTTGCATGGGCGTAGCTAGGGATTTTTCCTAGGGGGGGCCATGGCCCCAGCCATGAATCGGCCGGCCACGGAATGGCAAGATGGTATGTAGGAATCATATGGATTTCAGTTATCCTATCCCATTATACTAATTATTTTTCTTTTATCTGTGTCCTGGCCAAAACTATGTAGTTTAAGTCGCTAATATAGCTAAGTATAAACTGACAAGAGCTCCGCTCTTAAATTACCAACAAGGTAAATCAAATCGACATTGAAGTAAGGAAAAAAAAGAAACCAAAAATATATAAATAGATCATGTGCATCTGATTGAGGGACCATTTTTCAAATTATTGAGAAACGAAATGACCCTTACAGGGCATTTAGTAAAAATTTGGTAAAACTTACAGCAAAGATTCTTAAATTTCTTAAACGTGAAACAAAAGAGTTATGGTCAAATAACTTGAGCCCTCAATCCTGACTTCTTCATAAAGCGGCATAGCCTAATCTCAGAAAGTACTATCCCTTGGATAATAATAATTTTTATTTGAGAATTTAGTTAAGATTTTCTTAAATACATTAAGAAATTCCCAAATCTTAAGAATGCGATAATACAGATTTATGGCGGCTTAGCTTGGGCCCTCAATTCGTGAGTATCTGTACTGATTAATCAGTAAAACATGAGTTTATCTAAGGAAAGAGATTAATACGACTTTAATATTATTTGAGTTCAATATCGCTCAATATCGTTGGTAAATTAGTTAAAAAGAAATAACAACACAAAATTTAATTGTTAAAAAGTAAATAAAATCGAATTTTCTTAAAACGTCTAAAATGAGGGCCCAACATTTTCGGCAGTATTGTATTAAGTATTGTATGAAGCCTACGAATGAGGAATAATCCTTATTCGTAGTATGAAGCCTTCTACACTACCGCACTTTAG
Source organism: Ethmia dodecea (assembly GCA_963855545.1). Lineage (NCBI taxonomy): Eukaryota > Metazoa > Arthropoda > Insecta > Lepidoptera > Depressariidae > Ethmia > Ethmia dodecea. The sequence continues at coordinate 4,863,644 of OY979437.1, forward strand.
GTTAAGTATTTTAACCAATTTTTAATTAAAATGAAACAAAGCGTCCATTCTTCTAAATGCCATACTTAAAGAGAATTTTTTTTTGATATCATATACATTTATTTACAAAGAAAATATACATTGATTTACAATAATTACAGATAGAAAATGACCTCCAAAGAGGAACCATGTGGGACAATGCCCAGAAGACTGGCAGCATTCCCTCTCTGGATAGCTAGGCTGATCTTTTGACAGTGATAGCTGCCAGCCCTCTGGTCAAAATTCTAAATCAATTTTCTCTTGAAGTATGGTATTTAGAAGAATGGACGCTTTGTTGCATTTTAATTAAAAATTGGTTAAAATACTTAAACTAAAGTGCGGTAGTGTAGAAGGCTTAGCCTAGTCAATACTGCCGAAAATATTGGGCCCTCGGTTCAGACGTTTTAAGAAAATTCCAATTTTATTTAGTTTTTTATAGTTAATCGACTTTTGTGTCGTTATTTTAACTAATTTACCAAAGACATTGAGCGATATTGAACTCAAATATATTAAAGTCGTATTAATCTCTTTCCTTAGATAAACTCCTTTGTTTGATTGATTCCTCAGTACAGATATTCACAAATTGAGAGCCCAAGCTAAACCGCCATAAATCTGTATTATGGCATTCTTAAGATTTGGGAATTTCTCAATGTATTTAAGAAAATCTTAATAACTGAATTCTCCAATTTAATTTATTATCCCAGGGATAGTACCTACTTTCTGAGATTAGGCTATGCCGCTTTATGCAGGCGTCAGTATTGAGGGCCCAAGTTATTTGACCATAACTCTTTTGTTTCACGTTTAAGAAATTTAAGAATCTTTGCTCTAAGTTTTACTAAATTTTTACTAAATGCCTTGTAAGTGTCATTTCGTTTCTCAATATTTGGAAAAATGCGCCCTCAATCCAAATGCACATAAACAGGTCCACTCCACGACCTTGAAATTAGAAAAATATGTTTTCAAACTATTCTAAGTTTTCTGTGTTTAGCTTTTTGAAGATAGTTTTCAATTTCGGTAGTTGAGGATGAAGTTATTTTATGTATGAGGATGGGTATTTTTCTAGGGTGGGCCCACAGCTTTCTAGGGTGGGCCTGGCCCACCCTGGCCCCCCCCTAGCTACGCCCATGAATATTTGTTTGTTTTTGTACGTTTGTTTGTAATGCCTTAGCCCGTCAAATTAAGGTTAGCAGACTCAATAAGATTAATTATTGTTCTCGAGCGCTCATGAGCCGCTGATGATTGACTGGATAAGCTCCGTAACTACTGGACCGATTGAAAATTATTTCATAAATGGAAAGCTTAATATTCGCGACGTAAAATTTGCTATAATTTTCCCTCCTCGCGGGTTAAATCGCGGTGAGCTGCTAGTTAATGTATACTCGTGTTTAGCAAGCGTAATAAGATGTTGAACTGTGTAGGTACTTAGACTTCATTGTGCACTCGGTCTCAGCATGCAATAGTATAAAATAAATAAGACACATCATGATCAACATCACCAGTGCCGGATTAAGTAACCTAACCAACCGACTTCCTAACCATTACGCGATTATGGATCCCTAGGTTTACCAGTATTTAATAAAATAGTATTGGTCTGAAGAATAGTGGTATTTCTCTACTTAATGTACCTACCAGTAATCATAGTAGTAAAATATTAGTCTAAAATAAAACTTGTGGTATCTCTCTAATGTCTCCGTAACATACTTTGACTTACGAGAAAATAGAAGCGGCCAAGCGTAACGGAATAACGTAGGTGTACCTTGAAAGGAATATCTTATCCTAGTAGTACCTAGGTACCTAGTTAATATGCAATAAAGTTAAAACTAAGTTTTTTTTGAACAATGACAGATAGAGCGACACATCAAAGGACAGCCTTCGGTACGGAACCCTAAAAAGTAAGTATTATCACTTTATGGACGGTCAGACAAGTAAGACGGAAGGACAAGTCGTGTGTCGTGTGGGGTCAATTAACGACATCTGCATCATTAATTATATTTACATAATTGTTATTGCACGTGAATTATAAGTCCCCATATTTCTTGGCTATGATGGCGGTCCCCTTGGACTCCAAGATTGATGCTCTAACCAGTTGCATTGGGCTAATCCGGCATTGCAAATTACAATTGACGAGAACAAAATATTATCTAATAAATAAAACTCTTGACTGACTGATAGACAACTCACATCCTAAGCCGATGAGTAGGTAGAGTTTCATAAATATATAAAAAACAAGTTTTTTTTTTATCTTTATTTCTCTCCAGTCTCCAGTCCATTTACATAATTAAGGAGTTAACATTTTTAAGATGACTGAAGGTGAACATGAGTGAAGACAGGAGCTTTAACTAGGTAAAAAGACGGGCCGAAAATATTATAGATTCATTACATAATGGGGCTAAATAGAAGATAAAAGTTTGTAAGGCACTTCGCGATTTTTACAAATCTCATCGGGCACACGGTTAGCTAAGATTATTTTTAATCAAAGACACAAAAACAAAGGTTGTTATAAGTTTAAGGTGTGCATCTGTGTATCGGTAATTCCGTGTATCTGTCTGTGGCATAGAACCTCCCAAACTCTGAACCGATTTTTATCTTACTGTTTTCCAATCCCATTTCACGTCGTCGAGAGGCCCACTTTGCGAACTGAATCTGTTATTAAAATACTATATCGTCATGATACCGTTCGCGTGGACTAGGCAGGTCCTAGTTTTAAGTGATGTTGCAACGTCCTGTTTGCTATTGGTAGTGTAGTTGAATTTATTGACAACCAAACTTAAATTAGAAATTAGAATCTACGGATTCGAAAGCCACAACCCACAGCACAACGCAATGAGTTTGCTGGTGCTTAGACTAACTATAGGTGTATAAAGCCCTAACTGTATTTATTTTAGTAAATTGCAGTACAAAAATGACAAATATAGGTACCTATTTGCTTGTAGATAATCAGATAAGTCAGAATATCTCATGTTTTCTTTATGCGAATGGAAGTTACAAACTAATTACGAGAATGTAAATAAATACAATACGTCGTTAACATTAATAATAGCCGATGGTTCAGATTTATTATTTTCGATATTCACCAAATAAATAATATGACTGGATAGGTATGGATGGATGAAAATGTTCCAAAGTAGGTATATAACTGAACTGGTTATACCTAATTAAAACGTACCTAACTAGGTACGTATAGGTAGACGGAGAAGTGAGTTGTTAGGTATAGTTTCCTGAATTAATAGTAATCGTGCAAAGTCCGTAAAAGTTATCTTTGCACCGACATTAATATACCTAACTCAATAATAAGTTAGTTTGCGTTCTAGGAAGGGATAAAAATGATGTAATGTACTTAGTTAATCACTCAATAAATACTAACAATAATAATAATAATAATAATCTCACGCCTTTCATCCCCGAGGGGGTAGGCAGAGGTATTCCATTACTGGATATACCCACATTTCACGAGATACATTGGACCCCTAAACGTGATAGGTGGTGAGCCCATCGCCGGACCGGGTCTATTTACGCATGTCTCAGAATTAATTCTGGGACCTGCGGGTTTCCTCACGATGTTTTCCTTCACCGTCGAGCTAGTGATAAATATGTACGTAAGTTTTTGAAAAACTCATTGGTACATGCCAGGATTCGAACCCGAGCCTCACTGATTTTCGACCGGCTCTTTAACCGTCCGGGCTATCACTGCTCTTATACTAACAATAATATCAAGCTTATCTGAATAAGTTGTCAAGATTAATGCTGAATCTTAACAACTGTCTGAAGCCACATCATGAGATCTAATGCAGTTTGAAAAACAGTCTTACTCGTAAGCAGTGCTCAGGAAGAAGATAAGTTAAAGGGCCGACTGTAAGGAGATATTTTTAGCGAATTTTAAATTGAAATACTTAAGGTAATGATAACATAGGTGCCCACTCGGCAACAACAATGGAATAGTTAATATTGGATATTTATTTGCAATCTTTGCACTTCGACCATACGCTTACTCATAGTAGTAATGGATTCATATCCACACATTGCCGATGTAGTCAATGCCATTATAATCTGTTATAGGTATTCTAAATAGGTACCTTCATATGCGTAATTTGTTTTATTATAAATAGATGCTCCCCTCGATTTCACTCTCGTCCCATTCGTCATGTGGAGGAAAGATCCTTAGCTCAGCAGTAGGCTGTTACGGGTTGATAATGAAGTCAGTTCCGTTTATTATCAGACACCTAGGTCAGAAAGGGGTGTCTGGAAGAAATCGCTTAAAGCGATAAGACACACTGCACCTTTTTAAAAATTGTTGTGTCACTTATCGCATAATTTTTATTGGTGTAGAATAAAGAGTTGTTACCTAATTACATAAATGGAATCTAGTTTTCGCAAAATCGTTTCTTATCGTACACATAAGTTAGGTCATAAAAGGTCGGTCCGAAAGCTTCAGTAGCTTCGGCTGTGCGTTGATGAGTCAGTTAGATTTCTTTCTTTGTATATAATATGGTAGTAGGTAGATAGATGTACTTAGAAGATTATATTACTATGATGCGTAGGTATAATATCCTACATAAAATGGTTTTACCCTAATTTAAAAGAAACACAAAAACTCTACATTCGCGATCCGACGCGGTTGGGTCATATTTTAGGAATCGTAACATCCTTTCACTACCAGTTGGTATTATCTACTCTTTGTGTGAAGTTGGGATGTTTTGTTAGGTATTTTTTAGCGTATTGAGGTATGTCAAGTCGTGACTAAGCCCCGACTGCATCGCACGTGTACCTACAGATTACCTAAACATAAGTAGGTACTTACTACGTAAGTATATAATATTAGAGTTATAAAAAAGCTTGAAGTTGTCGATTCTTTAAACCGGCAGATTAGAGGGTGATTAGGGTAGATTACACGAAGTTACACGCGTATTTCTTCACGTACGTTAGGCAAGTGCCTGAAATGGCGCGGAAATGACACCGTTTCCAGAGACGATAAAGTAAATGACCTTAGTCTGTGATTGTTTTAAGTGTACAATGTGTGGAAACAATTATTCTTATTCTTCTAGATAAATTACGGATCTCAATAATGATAAATTTGAGGGAAAATATTAGGGATACTTACTTAGTTACCTACATTAGAATTTAGCGCCATAATTAAAGTATACATTCTAAATTTAAAATTAGAATTCGGTGCGTACTTTATTCATTGATAACTCATTTAAGTTTGAAAACGAAAGAAATAAACGAATTTCTACAATTACAAATATCCTTTTCAGATACCTACCTATCAGTTTTTCCCACCCCTTCAAACGCTTTGTGATCAGAAGACTGCGCAAGCGCACTCGCCGGGGGCGGCTTATCACGCGTCTATATAACTGCCGCGATGGAGGCGCGCGCGCACACTCGCTCGCACCTCTCACCCGCCGTCGATCGATTTCCCGCCCTTTGTCTTATCCACCGGCGCGCGAGTTTCTACGCGAGTGAGGTTAGTGCATTTTCTCGATATTTTCCTTTGTTAGTGTATATTGGAGCGGCGCCGGACCGGTCCGCGATCTGTGTCGTGCCATTCGTTTACGTGCATATTGATTTGTTGTGAAACGTTATTGTATCGTTAATTAGTTTACATAGACCCGTGTCTAGTATATTGCGCGTTGTTTTTACGAGTTTAACAATAGTGAAAACAGATTAAGCGGTAAGAGGTATCGTTAAAGAAAATTTAATTAGTTTATTCGTATCCCTACAAATAGCAGGTACCTATATTGTATAGTTGTAAATAAAATTTTAATGTTATAAAATAATAGGGCAGTGATAGCCTTACGATTAAAGAGCTCGCTTCTCGTGATGATAATCAGAGAGGCTCGGGCTGGCATGTACCTATGTGTTTTTCAAAAACTTACGTACCTAAACTTTATCACAAGCTCGACGGTGATGGAAAACTTATAAGGAAACTCGCAGGAGTCGCAGGTCCCAGAATTGCATTGCATGAGGCATGTGTAACAGACCCGGTCCCGCGATGGACTCACCACCTATTACGCTTAGGGGTCGAATATACTCGTGAAAAGTGGGTATTTCCAGAAATGGAATACCCCTAACTACTCCCTCGGGGATAAAACACGTGAGATTTTTTTTTATTAATAGTCCTGAAGGATGTACCTAAGCTTTCGAAATTTGACATGAGTAGGTACTTTACAACCTCGCAATTATTTACATTATCTAGAATATGTATGCACATTAAGTTTCGCAAGATAAAGTATTTCAAGATTGACATTTAAAGAACGAATGAGCTAGGGAAACCTAGTTTATGGCTAGCAGAATAGTTATTGCAAGTTAGCAGTAAATTTGGCACAAGTGTACATTACCGCATGTACTCGTGCAGGGTTGAATGAACTATTTTTTAAATCATTATTGTAATCCTGCGCCTACCTAAGTTAGGTAGGCAATACAGTTGTCAGTATTATGTTGTAAAGGGACCAGGGACTAATAAACAAGAATATTTTGAGATTTTATTAAGTTTTAAGGCGATGGGCTCACCACCTATCACGTTTGGGGGTGCAAAGAATATCTGGTGAAAAGTGGGTATACCCAGAAACGGAATACCTCTGCCTATCCCCTCGGGGTCATAAGGCATGAGATATTGTATGTATGTATTAAGTTTTTACTAATACAATGATATTGATGTTACTCGTATCATAGTATGATACAAAAGTATTTTTTAATTCATTTACAGAGACTGTTTTTGATGTGTCGTCAATAATAGAAATCGTGATATTTAGGAATGCCAGACATACCGCAACGGTTTACTGCACTCGATTCAGATATATAATGATTAATTACCTTTTGGTTGAGTTATAAGGTAGGTAGGTATGGGTATGTTTGATAGCACATGAAACTGTTAAGTGATGGTTTCAATGTAGCTATATAAATTCGCTGATAGATATATTTATGTATACATTTTTATTGATTCGTAAATCGATCGAATCGATCGTATTGACATTGACGTATCACATTTAAAATCATTCTCGGCAAAAATGGTGATCTCTTTTCATTGTGCAAGATTTTACCCTTTACCCTGATTGTATAAATTTACATAAACTTACCTATTAGGTTAACAAGTTTGACCATGATACATGAATAAAACAATTTGAATGTGTTTGCAACATTCTGAGAGTCGAGTTCTTTTATGCGGCAGTGCACGTGAAGAAGGGTAATGTTTTTGAGAGATTTGTTTTACGTCGTCGTTCATCGGGCGGTGCAGACACGTGCGCGTGCGCCGGCGTGCAAGGAATTCACAATAGGTCCTTGCCTTGTGGCCAGTGTCATGTCAACTTAGTCGAATGTCTCTGCCTGCTAGTATTGTAGTAGTAGATCAGGGGGCCAATTCTACTAAATTTCAACGGTTACAGTTGGATGACAATGACATGGTCAGTCGATGGTGTTATTTGCTCTGAAAAGTGTCAAAATAACACCATTGTCTGACCATTGATATGTCATAGTCATCCAATTAAGACCGTTGACATTTAGTAGAATGGGCCTCCAGCTTCCAATTTCAAAGAACATAATTATTTCTAAAATCAGAATTCGATTGATATTTGAAACCTGACAGTCCGCATTTTTTGAGAAATAACTAGGTAATCATAAAAACAAAAGCATTTATTATTTAATGAGTTTTCATCATTTTATATTTTTGCTACGCACGTATCTAAGTGCCACTTGAGAATACTCAGCAATAATAATTGGAGTCTTAAGTCAGGTGCAATGACCGCGAGTTTGTTGTAAATATTATATTTGGTCGAAACGTTTCTTTCTTATGATTAATTATCTATGTGCTATAAATATTTGTAACACAATTTAATATAGGTCGGGGTCAATTTAAAGTGCGTACCGACAATTTTACGACAGTAAACAAGAACCCATTAATAGTAGATTATGATATAAGTGCGGTAGGTTGAAAATTACAGCCGAGGCGATATTGCTAGCCCGAGCCGTAGGCGAGGGTTACAAGTAAGCAGAGGCTGTAATTATCAAAGCGCACGTATGTCATACGACGTTTTATAACACATTTGCGAGGAAATAAAATAAAACTCCGACTATGGTAAACGAATAAAAACAATACAGCGTTAAGAAACAGCGCGCGGCGCGCATCAGCATTTTTTTTTAGGCAAAGGCAAAAAAAACAGCCAGTATTACTAATAAAGTAAATTAATATTTTTGTGTTTTTGTTACAGATTAATTGGTTGTAATTTACTGTCAAAATTAATTAAATTAAATAATTATGTACATAAATATTTCTTTATTATATTTTATCTCCCAAAGTTAATTTAAATCATAAAATGATGACAACTTTTTTGACATAAAAACTCTTTGCTGAGATTTTAAAAAGTACCGTTCGTTTTAAGACGAAGCATCTTGATAAACCGTGCATTTTACTTTACACTTACCGCACTTGGGCGTAATGAGATACAATACGATATTAAAATTGGTGAAATAAGACACCTTTTACGAGCAAATGTGTTATAAAATATATTACGGATATATTTTGGATACAGTAAACATACAAATAATAACCACGAGCGGATTATGTGGCACGCGGGACAGAAACTCAGAAAAGTATAGGTTTTTTTACTTTCAGTTGTCATGGTTTAAGTACCTTTTACCTACATGTATTACCTAAATAGAATACATTTACAAAAACATACATTAAGTCGACATTTATCATTAATAATAATCAAAACACCAAAAAACCCGGCGGCTTGTAAAAAGGCACTGAAAATATTCAAAACATAAAATTAGGTACCCTCCTTCCAGTGCTAGGTTCCATCTTTCGGACACTTTTCAACAAAGAGATTGTTCTTAAAAAGATTGCTCAACTGACTTAGAAACACTGGCCGATATATTTTAATTAATTTTCAGATCGTGTGAACCAAAATGAGCACTAGCGAATTTAGACTAGAGCGGAGCTTGGAGTTGTCTCCGGAGACTAAAGAGATTGCGGAACAGGAGCTTCGGGAGACTCCTGAGAGGGTCCGCGAGGCCCTTGAACGGTTGAGGGAGCTGCTCAAAGAAAACAAGGACCTGCATTTTGGGGATGACGATGAGTTGCTGACGATTTTCCTGCGGCCCTGCAAATGGTATCCCGAGAGCGCGCTTGCACTTGTGAGTATTAATTAATTTTTTATTGCACGTAATTTTTAATGTATATGTGACACAGTTTAGAAAGTGTAGAGATGAAAAGCAGTTTTTTTCACAATTCTCGGTCTGCTTTACGCAATCTGCATGTTACATACCATCTACCTTGTATTAATAATCATATACCTGTAGTTCAATCTGTTTATTAGATAATATATTAGCACACAATCTCTTATTACCTAGCCGCTATTATTTCGTTCTGTCACAGACACACCCTTACACCATAGAGTCTCTAAAGTGTATCTCTCATACAACATACTTACGATACTGATACTCTATATAAATAAACTGTAAATGCGTAGCTGTGGCTAAAATATGGCAATACAAAAATCCGGCCCTCGCGGAAATTGCTTAATAGCGTAGGTGTAAACCTGTCATTGGAAAGTGTATTTTTTTCTCAATCGTTTGGAATACGAATAACCCTGATAATAATTTAATTACGTGACTGATTCAAATGTAAACTAAAACTAATGATAATGCAAGTATTGTCTTTCATATGGCAAAATGGTCCAAATTGGATTTATCGCCATTTATTTAGAGGTAACATGTAAGAGTTCGTCTCTACCTATAAAATGTCTTTGCATATAACAATAAACTTAAAAAAGTACCTAATTATTATCACGTTCAATAATAATTATATTGCAAGTTGAGGGCTCTGGTATCTTAACAATAAAGTTTAATCATCCTTATTAATAGATTATTATTTTATAAATTATGTCAATGTCCTATTGTCCTAATTAAACTAAAAATATTCCGATGTTCATAACCTTGGGTAACCATAGGTTATCGCATTGGTTCTCCAACGATAGACTCACGTGTTGGTTGCGACCTGCCATGGACTTATATCTAAATAGAATAGCGGCTCGCGTATCTATTATTTTGGCGTCTTCTTTTTATTCTTTGAGGTGATAATGGCTTTTCAAAGTGGTTTTGGTGACTTTCAAAAACTACGTACGGAGAATGTAATATTTGGTAAACATTTTGCATGGCAACATAGCGTCACAGTATAATAAATAGTACTAGATAGCGTCAAGTATCTGAAAATAAGCAAAACCAGCACATGACGTCACAAACCGGGCGGCGAATATAAGATATCAAAACTTCTTATTAATCTACTGTCCTGTAACTGTCACAGTACAGTAATATCTACTGTCCCATGGATTTTCGAAAATTAAGTACAAAAATACTTGGCGTGAAAAGAAAACACTGTTTTAATATAACTTTACGAGGCGTGTTTTTGTTTATATAGTACAGAGTAAACTTGTGGTGGATGATTATTGTTAGAATAACGACGAAGCTTTTTGTGGATACTTAAAAAAAATATGTAATAAATTTTTTTTTTATTACATATTTTAATTCTTTCATTATTGTGTTCGCTTGTTAGTTATTTTTCTACTATAGTCTGTGGCACCAACGCTGCGACTTTCGTCATTCGTTTCGCTGCGTCCCACATAACTGGGGTCAATTCGTCGGTTCGCTAAATCCGATACTGATTATCGTCACTGCAATACGGCCTACGATCATAACAATTTATATACAGTGTGTACCTTTGATAGATGTCATAAACAGGTACTTACTCAGATATAGTACTAAGTTTTTGATCATCTGTATTTTAGTAACATGTCTTAGCTTCTGCGTAACGTCGTAAAATGGAAGAATTTGTAAAATGAGATATATTTATTGAGGGAAATTAGTAAGACATCATCATAACTCTGACACACACCGAAAAAAAAACACAAAATATTTACTACCCAGTAAATCCCATAAACAATCATGAATAACATACCGTTGCTCATAAAGTAAAGTACTTACATTAATATTTAAACACCAAAAAAAACCAAGTGCGTGCATTTTAATGCACTGAAATAATTTTAAACATTACCCTTCTGGTGCAGTGGGGTACAAATGAGGCTACATTTGTACCCCACTGCACCAGAAGGGTAGTGGGGTAGTAGTTACACTCCGAAGATAAAGACGAATCTAAAGATACTTATCTCGCACTTCCAAATCAAGCAAAGTCGAAAAACATTACCACCTACTGGTACAGTCGGGTAAAGGTAGATCATAAAACGCCTTGTATACTTCGTGTAACATAATAATAATTGACGTAATCCTTACCTACATACGGCAGTGTTTGAGTAACACTGGAACACTTTCATTTAGGTTCTGGTAACGAACGACGGATTTCATTCGTTGTCCTAGAACTACGTTATTATATACTCGTTGCCATATAATTATCAAGGACCAGTTATGATATATTACATGTGATTTAGAATAATTATTTAATAATAATTGTGGCGTGAACTTTTTTAATATTTTTGACCATGGCGTGACGAAAAATAATTCAATGCTAGTATAAATATTTCTCGATAACAATGACCCCGGTGTTTAAGTAAGGTTTTCATGTGAATCTCTAGCTCAACGGTGAAGGAGTAAGTTATAGTTAAGTTATTTCTGAGGCATGTGTACAATACCAAAAGGTCCGGGGTCGGGCTCACCAAGTTCACCACCTGTTACGTTTAGTTGCCTCTAGAATACATTAGTACAGAGGAAAATAACACCATCAGTGATAAGCTACAAGAGTTTTTTTGTAAATAAAAAAGAAATAAATCATCTATTCAGGATAAATAAACAAAATTTCTATACCAAAATTCTTCTGCAAAATGGCAAGACATTTTGTTGGTAGAGGTATTTTGTATTGTATTGATCTCTACATGCATTCTTTATAAAATATTTAAAATTAAACACTCTTTCACATACTAACACTTAGGTAGTTATACTTGCATAATGTGATTACAAACAAAATATATCATTATGATACAGGGCATCCTAGTTAAGGAGTCAGAGATCCACCCATTTAAACAGCCACCTAATGAAACCCTAGTATACACTCTATTACATTGTATTGTATCTCTTTGCTCTGCAATTATGTACGAGTATAATACACTTTCACACATATGTTTCTGCACAATGATGTAGATATACCTAGTAGATTTTTTTATTTGGGCGGCTCAATATTATTTATTATACTTACTTTTAAAATCGTATAAATATCTAAACCTACTCATCCGACATAGATCTCTACCTATATAGACACGATATAGAGCAAATGTATAATTTAATTTTATTATGAAATATTGCAATGTGGGGATGCAAACACACGTTGACATTCAAAATAATGATGCTATTTGTGACATCATATGCAATGGTTGACATTACGTAACAAGAAGTGGCTGTAGAGCGATGCTTAAAATGCAAGACCATGTTATTCAATACGCAATTAGAGGTCGTTAACCAATCGGCTGTAAAGGGGGTGCCATAACCAATTGGACATCTAATAGATTTTTGTATTGATGTAGAGTCTACTGGTTAGCAAAATAGTATACCTAATCGAAATATATTGGTGTTCAAAATATCCCATTTCGACAGTTTTTATCTGTATATTGACTTCAACTACACAGAAAATAACGTTTCAACCGGTTGGGCGCATTATGTCCAATTCGCAAAATGTCGTATTTTAAATTTTTTTAATTCGCACATTGTATAATTGCGAACTGGACCAACTGAAAATTGTACAGTTGGACATTTTGCGAATTGGACATAATGCTCCCAAACGATTTCAATATCATCATTATATAATTTTCTTGCTCTTTTCCCATTATTGGGGGTCGGCGCGGTATGTCTTCTCCTGCCGCTTATCCACTGACCTGCCTCTCATTTAACTGTGCATTTTTCCCCATCACCCGACATATCTGAATGCATTTCTTCTTGCAGATACGGGTATTATCCTTCACACTAACTAATACAACTTTTCTTTCAGTCTTCCCCTATACCTACCTATCTTTTCACATTATCAAGCACTTTTCCTTCATCGTTTACTCTCAACTTTGGGATTTCCTCTTATATACTTATTAATATCAAATTTTATCCATTCAAGTCACTGCCTATGGTACATCGATCTCACATATTTATATTTTTTTTATCACAGTAATTTTAATACGTCATATTTATTCCCACTAGTTGATCTTTTGATATGAGTATTATTCCCGTAATAGTTTTTATATTTATAGGAACTTTCAACAAACGTTTTGACCTCAGGACTGTCCTAATTATAGGAACTTTCAACAAACGTTTTGACCTCAGGACTGTCCTAAATTGTTGACTATCCATGTGTACGTCATTCGTCAGTTATTTATCTGAGATGAACTCGACCAGTGCGTGGTTCAACACGGTTTGGACGATATTTCGTTGAGAATTGTTTGTTTTCGCTATCGACTTGTGTCCGATAGCAGTTGCGAGCTGACAATGCTATCTGTTATTGGTCATTTGACGGTTGTGTCAACATTACTGTTTCAATTTTGTTTGTTTTATTATTATTAAATTCAATAATTGGAACAATAGTTGAGGGCGATAATGTATTTCATTACAAGCGTGTTTGGAATCTCTCCAATATACTCGTATGCAGGATGCAAGATGATACTTTTGATGATCTGATGACAAGTGAATTTAATAACGTGTTTGAATAACGGCGTATTCTGGTCGTCCTTAAGTTGAGTTATATTTCCTAGTGGTATATAAACACATTATGAGTATAAAGTTATTTCTCGTTAATCCACACATTGATTGCTACAATTTATAAGTAATAACTTTGAAAAAATGGGGATTGAAATGGCAAATACGACATATTTCTGTAAGACGGAGCACTGCAAGCAGCGTCAAACTGTTTATTATAAAAAATTGTTATTAATTACCAGTATTTAATCCTTCAAAGGTACCTAGATACCAATTCTCATCTACTCTTAAAATTAGAGGAAAAATACTTCTTGCAACAGCCTGGACCCTGGTCAATGTACAGTATGAGCGAAGCAAAATTAACAAGGTTGGCCTTTTTTATATACGAATTAGTGTAGGTATTAATGTAAGTAATACCTAAAACATATTTATATGAAAAGGAATGGACAGGAATACCATAGGAATAGTGTCATAGGTCAAGCAAAATCTGACAACGCAGCAATAACATCCATCGATAGTCCCGATATATTAGGACACTTTAGTATAAATGTACCACGTAGACCACCAAGATATCTTCGTCTTTTATTAAAAATAAAGCAATTGGTAAAAATGGGCCCATCTCTCGGGATGTCACGTAACTACAACACTTATAGCGAAAAAAAAATCAATGTTTGGCCTATTTTACATTAAAAAAAAAACCCTACATTCGTCTTAAATTAAATCCTGAAATGTAAAACCTAAAATCTTATTTATTTTTTCTGTTTTTGTTATTAATGTCTCTAAGCATGTTGTGACTTCCATTAATTGGGAATGCAATTAACTGTTTATATAAGTATATTTTATGTACACTGACCATGTATTATTGTATGTCCTGTTGAAAGTCCTATAAATAAATATATCGATATGAGTCGGTATACTTACCCGAGAAATGTACAATACGGCCGTTTTAACTTGGCTTCTCTGAACATATAGGCTTCGCCTGCGCAAACCCCCCCCGCACCGCCAAATGGTCCGCTAAAAATCTTATTGCGCAGCCATTTGCGCAACTTCAGAGTGGTCAAGTTATAACGGCCGGGGTGTATTAATACGAGAAATGTATCAATCGATTAGCTAAAGTGTAGCATTATAACGACATATACAGCCTTGAAAATTTTAAGGATTTTTTTTTGTAAATTTGATGTCAAATTAAGAAGTATGCAAGGTAACGATATGTTTCTGCAGGCGACAACCTAAAATTTGGGCTAGTCGAAGAAAATACACAATCATATTGTTTGAAAATAAATGTATTAAAAATATGTATTTGTCGACAGTAAGTGAGAACAACAAAAGTCAATATTTTCACACTTGCTATTTATTTTTATTAACATTGACTAAACTATGCGATTCAAATACGAGTTACACAATTTTAGTAGGTTTGATTGTCTGTCCTATTAGCAAGATTGGTGTGAAAAAACGACTCGACCTTTATGTCATCATTCTTTGTATGAAATGCCTAAAAAGTATCTTCCCTACAAATATTATAAATGAAAAATTTACTTTGTATTTCTGTTTGTCAGTTGTCTTTCCGCGGCTATGCAGCTGAACCATGACTTTTTTATGACGGAATGCAGATGAGTCGCGGGAATAAGCTAATATAAAAATAAAATAAAGCTTGGTAAATAATTCTGTTTTGAATCTATCTACGTCTTACACATGACCTGACTGGATTACAAACAGATTAACATGTTAACAAATTCATCCTTAGTTTGTTTACGGTTGCAAATATGTATAGGTATTGGTTGAGCAAACTGCGCCGGTAGCACACAATGTCAACTGCTTCTGTAATTGATTTTATTCGCTACAATACTAGTAGAGGTTGTTGATTACCGCGGATATAAAACTTCTGGTATTATCATTCCTAGTTTAGGAACTTCGCGTATTGTTCACACCATGGGTTAAAAGGTTCTATCTATATACTCGAGACGACACGTTAACGATGACAGTATTAATATTTGTAAAATATATATGAAAGAGAAGTAACATCCTACCTTTAACCACAATGTGTAAAAAATATTCTTACGCCTTTTTATCCCGAAGGGGTTAGGCAGCGGTATTACATTTCTGAAAATACCCCCGTATGTTCTTTCAACTCCTAAACGTGATAGGTGGTGAGCCCATCGCCGGATTTTTCACATGTCTCAGAATTCATTCTAGTACCTGCGGGTTTTCTCACGATGTTTTCCTTTCACCGTCGAGCTAGCGATAAATATGTAAGTACCTACTTACGTGAATTTTTGAAATGTTTATAAGCATAAATTGTACTTGTACAATTGCGAAAGAGATAAAATAATTATTAAGTTATTTGTATTAGAATCCTCCCAAACTAATAAAAATAAGAACGCTTTGAAAATTTATTCGATAGTCTTATTTTCATCTTCTAAACCTACTCTAGATACTATTCAGTTATCTTATACAACTTTACTGCAACTAGCAGTTTCTATACTACGGTATATAAAGCCCTAACTTTTAGTACACGGAAGATTCGCAACCATTACCTCGATGAGCTATGAAATGTCGGAGAAAACATTCTTCAAGGTCCCAGGCCAGTATTGTTGACCGATTATTACGCAGGCTTAGTTACCGGTCAGCTATCTGTGTAATATTACGTTCTGTTTGATATGGATGTAGATTACTGTCCAATTAATTTTTATTTTCAGAGATTGAGATCTAATCACTTTACAACTTTACAAAGGTAGTACTTTACTCCTTTGCTTTATTTAAATATAGAATAGTTTCTTGTAGTTATATCGTGTATTCATAAATATGTACTTCGAATTTTGTTCACCAGTAGTAGTGAAAGTAGTGAAAAGAATCATCATTGAAGCCATTTTTAAAGATTTTTCAAAGTTCTATGATTTTTTTTATATTTATAGGAAATAGGTAAATAAATATATTTTTTAAATTGAACCTACTAAAAACCCTTCGGGAACTTAATGTTGAATTCTCAATATGTTAAATCTCAAAATGTTAAACCGTAAATATCGAAATGTTGAATTTTCATATTGTTGAACTGTAAATCCCAAAATAAAGCTCCAGTCGCAATAGAAGTTGATCTTAATATTAGATGTACAACCGACCTCTACAATAACAAATGTACTTACGTAGCTTAACACAATTATTCCAAATTTATCCTTATTTATAGCACTCATAAAACGGTTTCAGACAATAATAGCAGGTACTCATAGATAAGATAAGGCAGCGGTGTGCAAGAAAATAAACTATTCCTTTAAGAATACGAATCTTCTCATGAAAGTGACCAATAGTAGCGGTTTTTCTCCCCATATACCAGTAGTCAGCTGATCAGGGTATGGAAGATTTTTATTTTGCGAACTAAATAAAAGATTTTAGCTTTAGTTGGACGGGTAGATTTCCTTAAGGACAGCACACAGGACCTTACAGATAAAATAGTCTAAAGTACATGATCATGAACTGATTTATGAGTATTGTTTCGTCGTGACGTGTCCCCGGCGACAGTATCTGGTGATATCAGCCGGATGCGTCGCGTGGACGACCGATACTCGCTGCCCGATAGCTGTTAGGACTCTGTCCCCACTATGCCGCCTTCACAGCATTGATAACATTTTGGCATGGTTTTGTTTAGGTATCATAATAAGACTACAAGTGTTCAATGAACTGATATACTAGTTCCTTATGAAAAAGACATAATTGCGCTCTGGACTGAACATGCTACAGACTTATTAACTGGGTCTAGAAGCATTAAAATTCTGCTTTTACATGACACAAGTGCAGTGAATTTAAAAATATATCACGAGTCAAAAAAAAATCACTGTGAATTACTCTCCACTTGTATTTATACAAAAATGCTGTCAGTTCTTCAACAATTGTGAACCTATCTGGTTTTATATTTGATGATCGAAGACTGGGGTCTTATAGAATAGGTCCTTTGAGACGTTAGTTTACTAGCCTATAATAGAAGCTAGATGTTAACACAAAGCCCATGCACGTAGCGCACGCAGAGAGGTCACATAAACGATAGTACATAATTTTCCACAATTTGACTTGATGGGCGTATTGCGTTCAGAAATTTCGTCATGGCATTTATTACGAAACTTACTCGTGAATGATAAAGGACGTAGCCTTTGTCGACCTTGCATGCAACAAATGATTGTGTTAAGCTACCGATAAGCATAATTACGGATCCAAGATAGGCTGATTAGCAGCTTAGTGGTGTAGTCAATAAATAACAGACTATCGTGCATGATAACTGTTGACCGGACCTCGACTGATAAGAGAGGATAAACTTCTTTCATAACAAATGCTACGGAATTTATGATCTCGTTTAAATGGAGCGTAATATGTCTATAGGAGCGTAGCATTCATAAAGGACAACGCACACAGAGACGTCGTCAGGTCATACAGATGGAAGCGGTTCCGGATCGCGACCACTTTCCCACTCTCTCGCCTCTGTGTCCGTTGGCTTTAATAGTTGTTTACTTAATCGACATACAATTTATACTATCATTTATCTTTGAGGTCTTTCATCTCTGAAAGCACAAACTTTCCAGTATTGTACGTAGGACCCCTAAAGGTCTCTACAGACAGACGCCGGCCAATGGTGTTGATTTTTGTTTGTTTCGTTTTTGTCAGAATCGAACGCACTTATTACTTGAAAGACGACGTAGATATAATATTATCACACCAAAAAAAATCAACGCAGCAGACAGTGGTCTGTAAGCGATAGGTACTCTTACGAGTGCTCTTAAAAGTATTTATTCAGTTACAAAGATTGCAATACGTTTTTTTAAAGAAGGTGATAAAACTAACATGCTTTATTGGTGTAAATAATTAGATTAAAGTGATTTACAAAGAGAACTAAACACTACATGATTCGTAGACTAATCTATTCTAAAAATAGAAATAGATACCTAATTTATTATGATAATGAATTAGATTACACAATGATTTATTGAGAATATGTATGTGGCCATGATTTACAAAAACTCCGAGTCGAGCAATTGTCGGCGTAATGTTATGTTTGTTTCTAATTGGCTATGAGAATGTAAGTGTTTGCAAATGTTTTTACAGGCCATAAATAAGATAAACGTCCATTAAATTTCAGCTGCATATTTCATAAATAAAAGTTTTTGAAAGCATTTTTATTATAGGTACGGCACGTTTACGGGTGTGTATAATGTATGTGATGTGCCTATCATAAAAATTATCTCTAAACTTAACAGTTTAATGGATTTTGAAATATGAGGGGTCGAAAGATCTGGGCCAGCGCATCCCATCGCATACCCCGTTTTTGCTTTCGGGCTAGGCTGTGGTCAAGAGTAAGCCTGTCATTAAAAAATCGTCTTTATCTCAGGAGTGTCATAAGCTACATTTTACTCAACTGCACCAGGTAGAGTAATGTTTTCAATAATTTCAATGACTTTTACAAACACCCTGGTTTTGTGGTATTTTTATAATTAATGTACTTGTTACATAGTTTCTGCAGAGCTCTTAAATTAATAACATAATTTTAAATTGAGCAATGTGGAGTACGAAGCAGTACATGGCTTGTCCAATTGCAATCTCCTGCCAGCCCGTCACCAGTGTTGCAACACCCCACGCCAGTTATACCACTATCAAGCACGGTTGCGCGTACGTCAAACTTTTTTACAAAACCTCCTTGTGTAGAGAATTTATAATGCGGAACTAAGGACAATTTTTTTCCTTCAAATTGTGCACAGGTGGTTATACCTACCCGGTACCTACCATTTACTATAATAATTGTGTTTCGAATCAAATCAATTAACGTAGCAATTAACAAACCAGCAAAAGCTTTTCTAGGAGATAACTTCAAGTAAAATAAATCAGTAAACATTATCGGAGAGAATTCCTTCTTTTTTTTTTGCTTTGCATAATAAAATAACACGTGATGAATGTGAAACAATGATGTTGGTTGCGGTTTCATAATTTATATCCAAAGTTGACTGCCTCTGACCTGAGTATGTTTTATGGTTATTTTATTGTTGGAACATACTCTCAACTCTCTGCAATACCTATACGTAGTAATCTGTTGTAGGTATTTATTAAACTTTGTTAATCGCAATATGTATGGTTCCTTCGAATATATCTAACTAGTATAAAACAAAATCACCATCAGCGTTTGTCTCTTGGTGCAGTTTCACTGTCATTTAGAGAATTTATTATATAAGTACTTAAGACTTATTATATTGAAGCGTGCGAGTCGCTTCTGTCGCTTTTCAGTCACTCCATGGAGTGTTAACACAACTAAGGAATAATGTGACATCATGTTGTAAATTTTAGCCTATACTTAACACTAGCTTTTACTAGCGGCTTTTCGCGAACGTTTATTTCACCCCCTTAGGGGCTGAATTTTTCAAAATCCTTTCTTAGTGGATGCCTACACTGTATAAGCTGTCTATGTGAAATTTTCAAGTCTCTAGACCCAGCGGCTTAGGCTGTGTGTTGATATAATCACCAATCAGTCAGTCAGTTTATCATTTTATATACCACTTAACATAAACTAGTCCTTACTTAGTATTACAGAATACAAAGAGGTATTGTTGTGCTGTTATTATTCTAGTCTTCATCACATACATTTAGTTTTCGAAATAATACTTTCTTGAATCATCAAACATACCTACCATGCGGTGTTGGAACCCGTTTCAATGTACAGTCAAGAGCAAGTCAAGCTTTTCACTACCAGTTTAAGCTGAGCTCTGATTTATACTGCGCGCCATAGAATACAGGGTCGGCTCAATGTCCAAAGTGTCAAGCTCAGCGTGCTCTTGACTGTACCTACAATAAATCACCTGAAAATTGCTTGCATGACCGATTGGACGTTCTAGATTGACAGTTTAACTTTGATATGCTCTATCTAAATTGCCGGTGGTCTCTTTCGTTGCTGAAATACTGTACGTGAGCAATGCATCGAGGAAACAAGTCCATTGTTATGCCAGATAATATAAACGATCCGCTGTTATGATAACAAGTTGGATTACGTTTATTTCAAAATAACTATAATATTTCTGTAAGATATATTGTTGGATGCAAGTATAGGTCTATTTCTGTCTGGTTATCTCTTTCAATTGGTAGATATAGGTAGGTATTTTCCTATGTCAGCTTTCTGTACTTCTTGATAATACTTAGAAAGGGTGGCTAACCTTAAGCGAACTAGCGGTTCTGCGCAGTTTCACCCGCGTAGTTCCCGTTCCCGTGGGAATACGGGAATAAAATATAGCCTATGTTACTCAGGAATATTCTAGCCTTCCATTGGTGAAAGATATTTTTAAATCGGTATAGTCGTTTTTGAGTCTATTTGTAACAAACATACAAAAATACAAATCTTTCCTCTTTATAATATTAGTATACTCGTAGATTTCCTTTCTTCGAGATGATTTGAGTCATTCATATATGGAATATTAGGTTAAGAAATACCTTAATGCCATATTGTATTAACTGCGAATCTCTATTAAGTGCACAAAGGCTTTGCCTTAACTTGAAGGTAACTTTTAACTGTTTGACGTTCTAAATATCATAATGATTACAGTTTCGTAGTGCGTTCATTTCGTTCTTACTACGATACATGAGCGTGTAATTGTTGCGTTGCTGAGATCTTGTGAAAGAATTGTACTCCACTAGTTAATGGAGCTACGAGAGTAATCTAATACGAGTACTTATTGTGCTAATTCTATGTATGATTATTTATTAGAATAATGTAGTCTATTCCCAGTTATGAGAAGAACCACCCGCTTTTACCGAGTCAGAATTAATCTTATTATGGGATATGAAATAACAGTATGTATGATCGAGTATAAGTGTGTGAGTCCCAGACTCCTCTGGGTGAAGCTCAAAATCGGTCTGATACGGGTACGCGTCATTGGCGTGTATGCCCCGGATACATCCAAGCCTCAAACCGAAAGAGAGGAGTTCTGGAAAATGTTGGATGACTGCTTGAGTGAGTGTGATCAGAATGAGAGGCCTGTGCTGTTGGGAGATTTCAACGCATGGGTCGGTGTGCAAAGAAGCGAATGCGAGAAAGTGTTAGGGACTTTTGGAGATGCTAGAGTGAATGAAAATGGTGAGAGTCTGATTGAAGTATGTTTGGAGAGGAATCTTTTTGTGACCAACACCTTGTTTGATCACAAGAAGATTCATTTGTACACATGGGAAAGACAAAAAGATAGGAGTGTGATAGATTTTGTGATTGTGGATGAAAGAATGAGAAGTTGGTTGTCGACACAAGGGTATACCGGGGAACGAACGTAGGAACGGACCACTTTCTTGTGATCTCAAGGGTGAGTGGTCTGTTCCAGGGTTGGCGTAACCGACCTAAAGTGGAGACAACAGAATTGAAAAGAATAAGAGTGGAAAGACTGGATGATGAGGAAACAGGTAAAGAGTATGTGAAGAGATTGAGTGAAAGATTGGGCGATTGTGATAGCCTGGAAGAAAGAGAAATAGAGAATGTATGGGGAATATTTAAAAATGCTGTAGTAGAAACAGCGATAGATGTATGCGGAGAAAGTAAGAGGAAGAATGGTTCCCCAAACCACTGGTGGAACAAAGAAGCTAGAGAGATTGTTGAACGAAAGAAGAAAGCATGGTTGGATGTATTGGCTATGAGGACCAGAAAACCAGTAGATGCTAGAGTGACTGAAGATGAAGTGAAAATGGTAGAGAATGAATACAGAAGGATAAAAAGTGAAGTGAAAGACAAGATTGAGCGAATGAAGAAGAACATGGATCAAAAGAATGAAAGAAAGATATCCGACAACTTCCGGGAAAACCAGAAATTGTTCTGGAAGCAAGTTCGGGTGTCCCGGGGAGTGTCGCAGAATACAAGGATGAAAGTGATTAGAGATGAGAATGGAGAGCTGATAACGGAAGATGATAGAGTGCTGAGGCGATGGAAGCAATATTTCGAGGGATTATTTGAATGTGATGACTCCTTACCTCAAGCAGATCTTGCACCTACTGTAGATGTGCTTGAGGAGGAGAGAGATGAAAGCGAGATTAGTATGCATGATATTGAAAGAGCGATGAAAAATATGAAGAAAGGTAAGGCTGCAGGGTATGACAGAATATGTGTCGAAATGCTGAGAGCTGGGAAAGGGCTGGTAGCTTCTTGGTTGCACTCCATTTTCAAGAAATGTTGGGTCAGCGGTAAAGTGCCGCAAGATTGGCGAAAAGCCGTAATAGTGCCTCTTTTCAAGGGAAAGGGGTCACAACAGGATGCCAAAAATTACCGCGGAATCAGTCTTCTCAGCATTGTCGGCAAATTGTATGCAAAGGTATTGATCGAAAGAGTGATGAGAGAGACGGATGAGAAAATATGGGATGTACAAGCGGGATTCAGAAAGGGAATGGGGTGTATGGATCAAGTCTTCTCCCTAAGGTGCCTAACAGAAAAACACCTCGCCAAACATCAGAAGGTGTTTTGCGCCTTTATAGACCTGGAGAAGGCTTATGACAAAGTGAGGAGGAATGAAATGTGGGATGTACTGTCCAAGTTTGGGTTGGGGAGCCGGTTGATAGATGCACTGAAATCACTCTATGAGGATTCCAGTGCATGTGTCAGACTAAATGGCGCCTACACAGACTGGTTTAACATCTCAAGGGGTGTTAGACAGGGCTGTGTAGCATCGCCGTGGCTCTTCAACCTATTCATGGACAGCTGTTTGGATGATTTACGTGAGAGTGATTGTGGATTGAAAATGATTGAGACCACCATCAAATGCCTCTTGTACGCTGACGACCAAGTCATCCTTGCATCGTCGGCGTCCGAGTTGCAAAAGATGGTGGATATAATGAATGCAGCATTTGAAAAGAAGGGCATGAAAGTGAATGTTGCAAAAACGAAAGTGATGATTTTTGAAAGAGAAGAGTGTATGACAGAGTGTGATATAAAGATTGATGGTGAGAAAGTTGAGCAGGTGAAAGAGTTCGTGTATTTGGGTAGCGTGTTTACAAGGGATGGCAAGTTTGAGAAAGATATTGAAAGAAGAGTATTGAAAGGAAATGCAGTAAATGGGGCCCTGAATAGCCTTGTGAGTAGCCAGGTCATGTCCAACAAGGCAAGGATGGCTGTGCATAACGCTGTTCTGGTCCCGACGCTGATGTATGCGAGTGAGTGTTGGGTGTGGCAGAAGAAGCATGAAAGCAAGGTGAACGCAGTGGAAATGAGGTCTTTGAGGAAAATGTGTGGAGTAAAATTGTGTGATAGAGTGAGGAATGCGGATATACGAGAGAAGTGTGGTTTGAAAGAAGATGTAGTGACAAGGATAGAAAAGGGTATGTTAAGCTGGTTTGGTCATTTAGAACGAATGGATGAAAGAAGAGTAACGAAAGAGATTTATGGTGCGAATGTTGAAGGATACAAGGCAAGAGGACGCCCCAGAAGGACGTTCACGGATCAAATTAGTGACGTCCTTCAAAAAGCTGGGGTCAAGAGTGCGAAGAATAAAAGAGCGTGTATGAAAAGGCTTATGAATGTGAAGGAAGCGAGGGAAGTGTGCGAAGATCGGGCAAAGTGGCGATCCATCGTCTCTGCCTACCCCTGTGGGAAGAAGGCGTGAGCTGTATGTATGTATGTATGTATGAAATAACAACTTGAGAAAAGGTTTCAATTCAAATCAACAAGTATTTATCCTTCAATCTTCAATCCACGTGTCATGCGTGGTGTAAATAATTTACTCTCACATACCTAAATATTATTTAAAAAATAACATAATAGAATGCATGACTTAGGGCCCAAACACATAACCGGCACCGCAACGCCAAAATCGGCGGTGCTACTCAATAAATAATAATAATATAATCTCACGCCTTTCATCCCCGAGGGGGTAGGCAGAGGTATTCCATTACTGCAGGATATACCAAAATTTCACGAGATACATTGGACTAATAAACGTGATAGGTGGTGAGCCCATCGCCGGACCGGGTCTGCGGGTTTCGTCACGATGTTTTCCTTCACCCTTCACCGTCGAGCTAGTGATAAATATGTACGTAAGTTTTTGAAAAACTCATTGGCAGGATTCGAACCCAAGCCTCACTGATTTTCGGCCGGCTCTTTAACCGTAAGGGTTATCACTGCTCGTAAACTACTCAATAAAGAAAAAAGAAAGATCTATTCAGTAGACCCGGCGATTTTGGCGTTGCGGTGACGCAACGCGGTTATTTGTTTCGGCCCTTAGGGACTAATTCTTAACACAAGTACTTTACATATACTTTTGCATGCCAGTTGCTGGTAAAATGTGTGAGACTACATTTAATTTGTCATCCTAATGTACCTACCACATTTTGAGCAAAATAAATTATTTCATTTCATTTCATTTCATTTCAAGTACCAATGATTAGAAAAACAAAAACTCGACTGCTTGTAAAACATATCTAATAAATTAATAAATATTATTTTAGGCTCTCACTTCAAAATCCGTCAAATCGTTTAGGATACAAATTACAATAAAGAAATATACACTTGAAATACACCGTCCTTTTACTTATGGTGCAGTCGGATAAATTCCTTATTACCACACAGTAGGTGTGTTCTGCACATTTCAATATAGGTACCTACATATTTTGAATTCAAGGAGTTAATTTCTGCGATCCGATGTAGGTACCTAGTTGTATATTTTACGTTCCTCGCCATTGTAATACAAGTGAAGTGAAAATATTTTGTATTATGAAACAAGAATATAAATGTATTATTTCAAGATCTTTGTGTAAATTCAGTTTTGATGGAGTCGGTTTCAGTTTACTTTTTATTCACAACACGGACTCTGCTGGTGTCAGCAGCTACAGGCGTACTGGCAACACCTCTACCGAAGGCGGTTTCTGTGCTATATGCGATTATTATATCTGCCTGCTACATATAGTGTGTCCAAGTGAACTATCCATGAAAATAAACATAATTCGTAAAAAATATACGAATTAAATAGGTACGGAAATGAAAAATCTACAGAACAGTAGGAGATGACTGTAAATTGAAATTAAACCGAGGGAAGGTAATCCTCAGCATTCTTTAAAAACTTTTTAAAATTTTGCAATTATTGTATAATGAAAATCGAAAAACATTTTTATATAGATTTTATTAGATTTGTCGAGTCGAGTCAATAAAACCAACAGCCTAACTCACTGATTAAAATAAGGGCCAAATATCTTATTGATAATCGGAATTACGACTAACTAAGAACTTGTATATTTAATTCGAAACGGTTTGTATACACGATTGCGATAATTTTACGTCTGAAAATTATACCTAAGTATTTCACCATAATAATGGGTGTTTTTATTGAGGAAGTAAAAGTTTATTATAGGCTGCGTATTTCTTTCGAATGATGAACAATAATATTTTTGGTACCGGTATCCGTTTATTACATATTACTAAAGATGTTAACTGAACTTAAGGTTATCGCGTTCCCTAACAAAGTATGTGTTATCCGATATGAAAAGTACCCTATGTCCTTTTATAAGATGTAAACCATCATCTTGCTAAATATCATCCAGAACGGTACACCGGTTTATAGAATGAAAGCCTTGCTGGAAGTGACCTCGCCTCTCATGCATAAGGCCTAGTTCGATTCTTGATGGGTTTTGTAGGGACAAACTCTTATGTACTTACATATTTATTACTAAATCGATAGAAGAAAAACATCAATTGGTTATGGAGGATACATGTGTAACAACACTCCGTTGCGGCGATGGGTTTACCATCGTTTACGTTTAAGGATCCCAAAGATTACTAGGGCAAAACGTGGGCACTTCCAGTAAAATAATACTTCCCCCCCAGCGGCGATAATGCATGAAAGCATGTTGATTTAACCCTTAATCGGCCAAGGGGACAATAGTTCCCACCTTAATTGAACTCTATAATAATATGTAATTATAATAATAGAATCCAAAACCAATGAAAAATTGTACACATTTGTGCCTGATTATTAATAAACTTTTTATTTCCAGATGCGCCGCGTGGCAGAGTTCAGGCGAGACAACGCTTCTCTCTTGGACGGCTTGCAGCCTGACGATGAGAAGGACGCGTTCCTCGACCACAAAGTGGTGAACGTGATGAAGGGCAGAGACCACAAGGGCCGCCGGGTGCTCATTGTCAACGTTGGAGGTAAGGCTTTTTAAGAGTTGAAGGTGAATACGTGCTCGTATTAGTATCACTGGGGAAGAAACGTTCTCGTGTGGCGACCACGAACCGGAAGACGCAGCGTTGGTAGGCCTCCCACCAGGTGGACCGACGACATCGGATGCAAGCGGCAAGTTCCCATTCGTTGCGGCGTTCTATGGGGGGTATTTGTTTAACAGTGGGCGTCTTCCGGCTGATGATGACGATGATGATTAGTATCACTGTCTCGGCAGTGACTAGGTAAGTCTTTGCCGTCTTGTCTGTTCGTATGTCCTTACTTTGAAGGGGTTTATCTTTTGAATGTTAATGATATGTACCCGGCTGGTTCCTTCTAGTATAGCACCACGAAGTCTCGGCATCGATTAATTTGCCGTCTTTTCTGTTCGTCTGTTCTTTATGGAGCTCTATATTTCGAATCGTAATATGTAGTTAGTTGTAATTTTACTCATTTAACATATTGTGTTATCAGGAAGTAAGTAGGTAATTAAAAAAACCCCTTACAAGAAACGTGTTTTAAAATTTATCTTTTTGTTTAACTCTATCATAAAAACGGCAATACATACAAATAATCATCAAAATCACTAAGATAATTATTATTATATGCCTATTAAAATTCATTACGATTAGACCTTTCTCACGTCACTTTCTGAAGAATTCCGAGGCATAGATAATCTTATCAACTCGGTGTATATTCTATTGTATTTGGCAGGGGAATCTATCGATCCTACTAATATTATAAAGGCGAAAGTTTGCATGGATGGATGTATGTTTGTTCCTCTTTCACGCAAAAACTACCGAACGGATTTTGACTAAACTTTACAGTTAGCTTATACATCCGAATAACACATAGGTTATATTTTATCCCCGTATTCCCCACGGGAACGGGAACTACACGGGTAAAACCGCGGGGAGCTGCTAGTATTTATATATATTTATAGAGAAGTCTAGTGTAATACGTTACCGAATAATGTTTGTACTAAGTGAACTGGCGCTTGAGATCAAAGTTTTTGTACGAATATATTCCCAATTGCTGCATGCACCATACAAGCTACAGCACTGTGAAAAATCTAAAAGAATACTTGTAGGTTTGATACTCTTATTAATTCCTGCTTGCGACCACAGTTTACTGAACATGTTTTGCAATATGCGCTTATACCTTCTTCATCTACTGTTTTGTTTATCTTTACTGTCTTTACATAAAACGTATATAATGTATGTAGGTATATACTGCTAGAAACGTATATGCATAATATAGAGTAATAAATACAGATAAGTATCAGAATAAACTTTATCTTATTATTGTGTTAAAATACCTTCATCTGTCGTTATAACTTCATGATCTATTGATACGTTTTCCATTCCACGTAATTTCACACATGTTCATTATGCAATGAGAATTTCCTGCACGGCAAAATTATTTTTTATTGAAGTTATAATACGGACGAACATCGCTGAGCTGAGCAGTCTAGAATTATGCAAAAGTATTGCGTGGATAGATTTGTTGTAGGTACCTAGACTAAAGAAATTTTAATAATAATTATATTTATGCTACGCTCAGTGAAAATAAGTATCATCGTAGTGATAATTGATTAATTGCTGTCTGATTATTTTGTTTGTATTGCCCAAACGACTGTCGAATGGATTTTGATGAGGCTTTTAGAACCAAGGGGTTGGGCGTATAATATCAATAGCAATAGCGGGTTAGCAGACTTCACATCTTGTTTACGGTTTATCAAGCTATAAGGGATTACGCTGCAATAAATTCAGCTCTTTCATTTATTTATATAATGTATGGTACTACAAGTTTATAGCTCAATGCACTCGTTGCACGAGTCCTTTATGTAACTCAGTGTCTCAAGGTTAGGTTTGATAAAAAATACAGTATTTAATTACAAATGAAGTCTAAATGACGGTTGTAAGTATGTACACTAAAAACAGTAGTTTTAGTTGACTGCCTAGTATTTACCTAGTTACTTTTTATAATAAGTCATTACATTTTGACAAATTATAAAAAGTAACTAAATAACTATATGGAAAATATAGATTAATTATATTATTTTGAAAATTTACTATAGGTAGATCCAAGATGTATCGATAATATCGATATAGATTATGTTTTTAAAGATTACTCACAATTTAATCACAAATCTATTGCTAAAATAACAATTCCTACATGATCCATCCGAGGACCATTTTTGAATTTTAAAAATACTTATTAATTACACAGGTACATGGGACCCGAAGAAGGTGACGGCAGATCAGCTGTTCCGCCTGTTCTACCTGATCCACGAGGCGGCCATGCTGGAACCCGAGTCGCAAGTCCGCGGCACCGTCGTGGTGATGGACTTCCACAATATGGGATGGGCACAGGTTAGTCGTCCATGACCTAGATACGACGTGATGACGTCATTGCGACTGACCAAATCACGATTGCACTGTCGGAGTAGTGATTTAAGAGGTCATGGTGCAAATTTAAGTAATTTTGTTATAAGCTACGATCCTTTATTTATTTATTTGGATAACCAACAAGACATACACTAATACAATCTCAACGCTAAAGCTGTAAACATTTCAAGAGTTTTCTACCACAACATTTACAAAAAACTAAGGATATTCGTTTTGTAATATAATATGTATTTTGTCTATGTGTAAAAACTGCGATAGCCCTGTCGATTCCGAGATGTGGCATGTAACAATCTGTGATTTAAAAACTTAGTAGTGTTCGAAAGTAAGAAACTCGCGGTCTCATAATTTGTTTGTAGGAATGTGTAACATAACAACAACCCGATCTGCTTCTTGATGGGTCAGCAAAACCTATAGTGAAAAGTTGGGATAAGGGGTGCTTAAGGCAAAGTGTACTTGCTATACTTAATATATTTATTTATTATTGTTTGGTCACCCATTATTTTGTATACCTTGTCGATGCTATCTTATCTTGAAAGTGAAAATACTTATCCATAACAGCTGTAACAGTAAATATTATCGAAACAAAGTATTGCGTTGAATTCTCGTAATGTACTTAGGTTTCAATATGCGTGTTAAAGTTGATTACAGTCATTGACCTCTATCGCTATTGTTATAGAGTTCAATGCAGCTTGCACAGGTGGCTTGGCACGCTACCCTAGTGCCCGATGTTTCAGTTCAGGAAGTACTTTATTGTGAGTGGGTCAATGATTCTTATTCCTTGTTGTTCAAGGCTTCAAGTTCTTTGCGTTATTGTTTCATTTTTTTATAAATAAAGTTTTTTCCAAACATTTATTTTAGTCCGAAATCAAGCAGAGCCTTTGATAAGGATGCTAAACAACTGATAAACATACATAAACACCCAGACACACCAAAAACAAACAATGATGTAGGTGAATAAATATGGGCACAGAGCGGGAATCGAACCTAAGACCTTTGGCGCAGAAGGCAGGGTTATTATCAACAGGCCCGTCTGTAAAGCCAAAGTTGGGATAATTGCCAAGTTTTGTGTGATTTCAAACCTACATGAAAAGTTAATATTCTTCTATTTTGTAGTTTTGGGTTAACGAAATGTTTCTGTCTAAGTACTTGTTACACTGATAGCGAATTGCTGTCGTTGTCGATCACTTTCACTGCGCATGCTCTACGAATGCTGATGCGTGCGCACACTACTGACATACTGAAAATGTCACAGGTGCGATTACATTCACAATAGATTATTTGTATTTTAGATTGTTACATGGATAAACACTTAATTCATTTTATAAAGCATAAAAAATATAATGACAATATTTTACTGTGTTGAGAATGTTAAGACGATAAACGTTTTCTTAGACATTTCTTATCATGAGTTGAAAATTATGATAATTTTGTTTTCTTATAAAGAAAACAAGGGTTATTCCGGGGTAACTAGGTGAAATGGAAGATATCCCAATTCACCTATAGTAACCCTACTTAGAAATAACAGCCCGTTTTGCATTGAAAATAAAAACATTTTCAAGCAAAACCATGAGGAATCAATTCGACTACTCTTGGGTCTCCTCACGGTGTTTTCCTTAAATAAAAAATTAATATTTCTATTGGTGTCCCAGTTATGCAAAGACGGTGGTTGTTTTGGTGCATTTCATAATAATTTTCCTTTGTCCTTAGCTAAGTCTTTGTTATTAATGTATGAAAATTACGTGTTCATAATGCACTTCTTAATGACTCATGATGTGTATTCTTAACAATGTATTTATTTAGCTATACTCACGCAACAATAGGTATGTTGAAGTACAACAAAGATTAAAATGGGCAAAGTCCTTCCAATGATCCTCCATTGTTGCTTTATCTTTCGCGGCGCGCTGTTACAAAATCTTAATTAATCAATATGATTGTACCATACCTGCTATGACCAACCGGATCTATAATATCGGGAACTTCACGATATCATTGTAATCAACTGTTACCATGCTTATATTTATTTAATTTCTTGTGAAGTTAAATTTACCATTTACCGGATAGTTGAACTTGTGTTTGCTCAAACGAGGAAATGAAAACAAAAGATGACTAGTCTTCTTGAATCAAATCACGTCGTAATTAAAGGTCAAAGTCATTTAATCTTCGGATCAGCCCTATCGTTTCAATCAAGCTGGGAAATGAATCGATTTCGCCAGAGAGTGACGTAGGAAACATCTTTGTTTTTAGATCATTAGTGCAGTTACACTATTACGGTTGTGTTCCTTGTCTAAGGAATTTATGTAAAAAAATCTTGTAAATGTATCGATATTTTCCGATAGGGCAGGAAAATTGTCTCAGGGTTTCAGTTCAAGGGGCATCACGTCCGAGGCTGTCGAAACGCTTGTTTATTCCGGAGATGCAAAACAAATACTGCATGTCAAGTTGTATTCGATCATCATTTGTAGTTTTATGAACTTCACAAGTATAATTAATGTTTTATAATTAAAAACTTGTGACTGACAAGTACTAATTAATAAACCATAAAAAGAATCCAATTGCGTGTATAGGCATTGTAAATATTTTAAACATTACACTTTTTCTGGTACAGACGTGTACGACTGTTGTCTTTTAATATTCCGAAGATGAAAGCAAACCTTAGCCCTATTAACTACTACTAACTAACCGCGAAAGTGAGGTATCTTAATACCTACGAGTATGTAGGTATGTTTTACCGGTATCTTTGACAACCAGTAAAACCAAAATTTGAAATTTTAATTTTGGTAGATAAGGTTTTGTTTCGACGGCCATCCAGGGCTAATTTAAAGATATTTTAGGTGGATAGTTTTTAAATAAATACGTCAATATTTTAGTCAAACATCCGTTCTTTGTCTCCAAAGCGGAGGGAAGTGGGTTTTCCATGCCTCTTTAGGAGAATGGTAAACACGCATGTACCAAGTAGAGGTACAACAATTGTCCTTTTGTATGTGCAAATACCTGACTATCTAAGTTGTAGGGACATAATACAGTGAATTAATATTTAATATTTATCACAGACTTTTAGACTTCTTCTGGGTGATACATTATGTGTGGCCTGTGGGTTACATTGTAGTCAAGAGCAAGCCCGGTAATAAATAAATAAATCAGATTTCAAAGTTTTTACGATTTAACCCCATGTATATAATATAGATTAGCTATTCTCAGAACAATTAACATTCGCTTACAAACTACCTACTATTTTTTGTAGATAAATAAAATTATTAAACTATGAAGCCAGCTACCCACAGCTTTTTTTAAATAATTGTGTATCCCTAGAAGGGTCAATTTCCTAGCATCGAATGTCGTTACAAGACATAGATTACTGTCCGTCCTTTGTGGTAAACCACAATCAGGTTATAATGCGATATTGAACCTGTGATGCATTCGATTATATAACAAGAATTAATATAATTAATTCATTCCAAGGTAGCGGAATCGATTTCCGCCGTGGACCACCGTTTTTGTGCCTTATTAATATAATCAGGAATATAAAAAATGTAGCCTGTGACACTCGGGAGATGAAAACTAATCTAATGACACCTAACATTTCAATTAATGAATGAAATGACATAATCCATAAAATAATAAAATAAATAATCTCACGACTTTTGTCCCCGAGGGGATGGGCAGAGGTATTCCATTTCTGGAAACACCCACTTTCCACGAGTATATTCGACCCCTAAACGAGATAGGTGAGCCCATCGCCGGGTCATGAAAGCAGTTTGATAAAAAAATATGTTTTGGTGTTTGCAGACTATGGGACTGACGCCGTCGTTCTCGAAGCGGCTGCTGACGTTCATCCAGGACGCGATGCCTCTGCGACTGAAGGAGGTGCACTTCGTCAAGCAACCCATGGTGTTCAACGTCGTCTGGAACATGTTCAAGCCTTTCATCAGGGAGAAGCTAAAGAACAGGGTGAGTTGACGTTATTCATATATAACACAATACAATACCTCTTAGGACATTATCAGATACAATATATAAGAACCTTCAAACCTTCAAGAAGAGAGCATACTCCCACCTCAAAGGCCGGCAACGCACTTGTGACTCTTGAGTTGCAGGTGTCCATGGTCGACGGTAGTCACTTACCATCAGGTGACCCGTCTGTTTTTATAAAAAAAAATACAATAAAAAAGAGCAGCTAGGAGTACTACCCCCTCGGGAATAAAGACGAGATATTTTTAAAAATAAAATGCAATCGGTAGTCAATGAATCATCTCGGTTACGAAAGGAATAGTCTTCCGTTGTGACCTATAAAACCATAATGGCAGCTTTGATTATTTAAGAGTAAATAATCAAAGAATGGCAGTTATGTAGCCTACGAAAAGAAGTGAAAGGAAAAATAATTAAGTTTTCCAGCTATCAACATTAACTTTTAAGAATAGTGTAGCTTGTAAATAAAATAATCATAAAATTAGAGTACAATGGGCGGTCATTGAGTGAGCAATAAATTACAAGAATCAGCTGCATTAATATGCGACCAGCATACTCATCAAGTGGTCTTTAGGCGTCAATGAGCTATTTGATATTAGTTCGGCTATCTTGAATATGACAGCGGCATTATCAATTCGTTTGAAAAACTACTAGTTCAGTTTTGTACCTAGTTCTGTTTTATTAAAAACTAGCGGGTGTCTGTCTAGCGGCGTTGCCTGCCTGCCGTTCAAGAATTTACCAAAATCCTTTCTCTTCCGAGGCCTAAAAGGAATCTACTGTTCAAATTTCAAGTCTCTAGCTTCATTAGTTTCGACTGTGCTTTGATGTATCATTCAGTCAATCAGCTTTTCACTCTGTATATAATACTTAGTATAGATTTTCACACTGAGTGTAAACTATTTTTGGTAATAACACCATTTTTATACCTAAAAATTTGCAAGTCGCACCTAGAAAAGAATCAGTAAACTAACACCTCTGATGTTGCCGACTCCGAGGGCTATATTTGCCATCCATTAAATATAAAAAATTAATATTGCAGATCTTCTTCCACGGCTCTAAGATGTCGAACCTCCACAAGTACTTGGCCCCGAGCCACCTGCCAGCTGACTACGGTGGCGAGCTCCCCGCCATAGACTACAGCGGCGCGAACTGGTATCCCGTCATCAACGAGGTGCTGCCACACATAGACAACTGGAACACCTACGGGTTCGCTAAGAAAGCGTAGGACATACAACTTAGTTTAAACTAAGCGACTAATGAGAATCGAGTTTTGGGTGAGAAAGTAGAGTAGCGCTATAAAGTTGGGAGGGAAAAAAAGTTAATTTTTCGTAGCTGATTTGGGGAAGGTATTAAGCGATACTGTAGTATATACTGCCTAGTTTCGCTGAAATGCACCAGTTAAAATATTTTACTAAGGCCCGTACTATAGAAGGATCCTCAAGAATAAAACTCTGATTAGGCGCAATTAGAAAAGGACAGCTTCATACGACTCATATAGCGGTGTCTCTTTCAGACTTCCTCAAGCGGAGTTCCGTTGCTTGAAGACCGTTCAGTAATACCGGCCTTGGTCTCAAAACTTGGTTCTTAATTAAGATTTAAGTTAAGTTAGATTGCCATAAACGGTTAGCACTGAGCACCAGTTAGGAGAAGAGTTCATATATTAGCAGGGTTTATAGTGTTGAAAGGACTAACGAACTAGTTTAAGTAAAAATGAGCTGATGACATTGGAGCTATAGCCAAATGTAGATATAGGTAGCTTAGAGTATTAATATATAGATTGTTTGTGGATACTCTAGGAGTTATTTTGTCGGTAGCTGCCTTTAAAATATCGAAGTATGTGATATAGGTTATCTACAAATTGTTGCATTTCACAATACTTATTATATTTTCGCAGCTATTTAGAAAAAAAATGTGCATGCATGTGATGGTTAGATATTAAAGATGGAATTGACATTTTCTCGCTAGCCAAAAATATTTATCTAAAAACAATGACAATTTTCGCAGTAGCGTACAAAAACAGGGTGTCAATTAACTTAGTGATATTTTAAGTGTGATTAATGAATGTTTGGGAATGATTAATCAATTGTTGTTTGCTTTATATTTAATTTGTATCATTTTGAGCTTATTTTCATTCTGAAGTGAAGTAAGTATATTTGTTTTAGCGATGATATATTCATATTTAAGATAGATTTACTTTGTTGTTCGAATACTGAGCGTAAGCGATGAGCATGACTTGGTGTTTCGTAATTTGGAGCGATATTTCTATGGATTTTATGGATCCGTACCCATTAAAGTGTTCGAAACCACGGACTCTATAGTCGCAACTATGTCTATCAGAGGCTTTAGAGAGAGCTCCCAAGAGAATTATTATAAAGTGACAGAACCCCAATTAAAACTTTGTATACCGAAAGACTGAGTCCCTTGATTTCTGTTACGTACTAATTTCAAACTAAAAGTTAACTAATTGCCTGTATGAGCCGCACTGAACTATAAAATGTATTTGTTTTTCAGCAATGTCGTGTAGTAGATTTTTTTTCGTTGACTTCTCGAAACACCAATCACCTTATCTCTTTCTGGCAATAATAAAAACTGACGCAAGCGCTCTTATGAAGGTACTTTGGCAATTGGCTGTGAAAAGATGCACCGTGCCAGTTGTACAATAATCTCCAAAACCTAGTTGTAAATTGCATGACAATAACGTTTTTTTGTAAATGTTTTAAGGTGTTTTTATAATTTTGTAGAGTAGAAAACTGAGACATCTAACGCCTGGCGTTCGACAAATGTACCAGTAGTAGTGTCTTTGCTAAAAAAATATGTCAGGCGTATGTGATAAAGGTCCATTCCTATCATTCCAAAAAAATTGTATATTTTATAACTATTGTACTTTATCGAAGGAAATCAATTGAATACCTGATTTGCTCAAAGATTTTTAAGGATGTAATGCGATATTATGATGCGTGTAGCATGAAACTATTTCATTTTGATTATAATTAAAAATAATTAAAAACCATTTTGTAATCAAATAATTCTTTTTTAAATTATCCCCTGGTCTCCTATCCTACAACATATTTTTTTCACACATTTTATTAACAAAAAAATCAAAAGATTTCTGTTCTGAAAAAAAACTTTGATACCAGAAAAAATATGTAGGGATATTTATTCCATGTGAGAGCAGTGACATGTTGAGATGTGGATAGTGAGCCCGTTTCCCATGCGTGAGGTTCGGCTTCCAATTCCGGTGATGTAGGTACTAATGATTTTTACAAACAAACTTACCTACATATTTATCTCTTGGTTGACGGTGAAGGATAACATCGTCAGGAAACCCGCTTGATTTGCTGTTAATTTTGAGGTGTGTTTACGCACAATGGAAGTCTTTAAGCAGTGGCGTAGCTAGGGGGGCAAGGGCCCTGGTGCATAGGGAGAGAATCGGGCCCTCCTCCCCTTTTTCCGCGTAGTTTGAACTTAATGATATAAAATTTTTCCCTCCAAAATTTGGCTCATTGGGAATTTTCTATATTTTAAATTTCTAGGTATATTGACCGGACTAATTGATAAAATAGATTACCTAATGTCGGTATTGGTTTAAAAATCTAATACATTTTCTTACAGTATACATAATTTAATTTTGTATAATAAGTCCATAATACGTGTGCGTTACTCGATGCAGTTGTAAGCGATCTATTTTGGCGGACAAAAAAATACGGGGACAAAAGTGTTTCGTCTGCGCAGGCTATAATTGATGTGAAATGTAATGAACGAATGAAACATTGACCGGTATAATCCGACCAGTTCCAAGAAAACAGATTTTTTATTACAGTGCATTCTTTAGTGAGTATTTTTAAATTTAGCGTTTTATTTGACAATTTTATACCGAATTTTATTGATTTCAGCCAAAAAAAAATCACTAAAATAAAACAAAATTGTACTTATTGGTGAAAAGAAACATTAGGTGTTCGATTGCTGTAGTTTTTGCAGAACAATACACCGCATTTGGTCATTTTAACAAGCTGTTGTTATTACGGACGCTCAAATCATACTGAGTACACTGACGTACAAAAGTACTGTAGGCGAGAACGACGACGTTTCGTGTCCCGTGTGTTAATAGGTCTATGGTCGCGCCGTGCTATCATAGATTATACGGTTAGCGTTGTTCTGCAAGTTGCAGCACAACGCTAACCGTATACCTACTACTGCTACTGCAACGGGCGTAATCATCCAAACTACTATACCTATAACTGAAATAACGATAACAAACAAACAGCACATGCTTATCGAGGACGCTTTGCGCATGCGTGTGAAAATGTTAAATAAGAAGTTTTATCATTGGTGATGTTGATTTAAATAAAAAAAATAGAAATTGAAAAAAAAATCTTGTGAGCCCGAGCCTGCTCACAAGAATATATTTTTTTAATTTTTTTTTCAAAGCTGAGGCTAGAGGGCCCCCTGAGCTCGAGGGCCCCGGTGCACTGCACCACCTTGCCCTATGATAGCTACGCCACTGTCTTTAAGCCATGTCAGATACTCTTGGGTGACTTGAAAAATTCTGACAGGTGGCCACTAGCCATAGACATCATAATAGATCTACTAGCCTAAAACCATCTCCCAATCCGCGGTGGGCTCGCGTGAGAGATTATAGCCTTCCTCGTGTGATAGGAAAGACTTAGCTAACCCATACTTCCTCATGTGTGAGAAAAGACTTTTAGCTCAGCAGTGGGTTGATGAGGATGATTCTAAGGAAGTGTTACAGCAACCCAATTAAGGGTTCCGAAAATGTACTAACTGGTCCACCAGTAAGTATATTTTCCAAAGTGGTCAAGAATATCCAAGAAAAAAATACATATTCCGCCTCTTCCTCTATTATCCATATATGAGTTTATAATTTAAAAATTGCCAATTGCATGTTCGGGCGGGACACACATAAGTTTGGAGAAATTTATTATTATATAGGTAATTATCGTCAGCGTATAGACGCGGAAAAATGTTATTTTACCGATATTAAAACGAGAGAGTCGGGGGTAGCTGGTACAGTCAAGAGCAAGTCAAGCTTGACACTACCAGTTTTAACTGAGCTCTGATTTGTACTGCGCGCCATAGAACACAGGGCCGGGTCAAAGTCCAAAGTGTCAAGCTTAGCGTGCTCTTGACTGTACTGTCCGTTTTTTCTATTGCGTATATTTCTGTATTAGATTAGGGAGATACTCAATTCTAATTGGTAAATACTTGGGCATTTTCAGCCTGGTTAGTGCTGGCCTTATTATATTTAACAACTACAGCCAATTAGTAGATTATTTTACATAAATTACACTTGCCCATGCTTTTCATAAAAGTGTCATGTTCCTCACAGTACAGTCAATCAAAATTATAGAGGGTAATGCATAGAAGCAAAAAGTATACCCACCATTAAACTGTGGTATACCCAAAGAGAT
The DNA here is from genome assembly GCA_963855545.1 of Ethmia dodecea. Taxonomy (NCBI): domain Eukaryota; kingdom Metazoa; phylum Arthropoda; class Insecta; order Lepidoptera; family Depressariidae; genus Ethmia; species Ethmia dodecea. The sequence goes on from OY979437.1 coordinate 4,902,281, forward strand.
TAAAATATAATAGGACATAGAGGGGACAAAGCGAGGAAAATTTGAAGCCAAAAGTTATTCCAAGTGGAATAAGACTAGTACAATTTCGACCGAATGACAGCTCGCGTTCATACTAACTGACATGACGCTTGAGCTTCAAACATGCTTCAAAGTTTTGTATGAAAATATTCCCAATGCCCCCTCTATGTCCTATTATATTTTAATCTCTTTGGGTATACCCATACCTAAATATAATTCTTAGTAGTATGTCACAGTCATAGTCACATTTTTTTCATCGAAATAGTCTTCCTAGTAAAAAAAAATATTATGTTAAAAATATAATTATGTTCTCCAAACTTATGTGTGTCCCGCCCGAACATGCAATTGGCAATTTTTAGTAATTTCTCCCGGACATAAGGAAATCGGGGCATTGCACCTGGGATAAACTTACCGTTTACCGTAAAAGCCTTATCACAATCCGTGGCGTGGTTTAGAATTAAGCGGAGAAACAGAGGTAGTTAGTTTTGCTTTATACTAAGTATTTAGATAAATGTAGGTATGCTACGGAAACTAATGTATGTTCCGTAAGGTCACGTAATTGGGCATATTTACGATATGTGTGCCGCTACCGAATTTCACCGAATTTTCAGGAAATCGGGAGATTACACTCGAGTAAATTTTAATCTTACGCGGACGGTATTACGGTATATATTATAACTTTTCTAAAAAATATTAATGTAAGGCACGCTATAAAGCATAGGGAGATATAAGGCTCGACACCATTTCCGTTCGATTCAGATCGAAAATGTTTCCTGAAAACTATATTCTAGGCGTTTCTGACAGCCACGGAAAATTTTTCAAATCCTTATGTCAAATATGACATTCGTTTTCGATACCGACATCTCTGAATAGCCCATCTTCGACAGATTTTCCGATTCCGAGTCGAATATCGAAGCTCCGTGAATACGCCTGTCGCAATATTTGCGGAAGAGGTTTAGTTGAAAACACGCACTTCTTTATGTTGTGTTTAATAAAAAAACAAAAGATGACCCTGGCACGTAAATGAGGTACACGATGGAGGCAGCGTAACAAAAAGTTCATGTTTATTTCTTGCTTTGCCACACTTAAAAAAACTTAGTTTTTTCGTTCACTCCGTTTATTCCCGAGTTAAGCAGAGGTAAGTATGCCAGTAGTATAAGTACCCACTTTTTACATAGTATATTTTTTGATCTAGACTATTATTTGACCTATTAGACTCTACTCTGGCTAATTAAAGGATCGGAAGATAAATATAAATAAAGAAAAGCCTGACAGATGTGAAAATGATGATGAACTGAAGATTAACATCCTTAGGACTAACTTTTTCAATGCTAAACCAAATTGTTCTAAAACTTCATGGGATTTAACAGTACCTAAGAGTAAAGTGTTTTCTTACATTTCTCATAAAAAATACTAAACATGTTTTCTATGTTAGGTAACGGAATCCAGACAATGGATTATATATTGTCTTTGAGCGCCCGTGGCACGCTGATGCTTGACTGTTCGGTGAAGTTAATAAGTCTATGAACTTAAACAACTCGCAGGATAAGACAAACATTTATGGCTGAGGCCCTAGCAAGCCCACGGTAGCATCGACTCAGTACTCTTATTGGGCACAAGTGAGCGGCCGCAGTGGTGGGATACCGTTAAGATGCGCTCGCGCAGCGACGGTCAGTTTGATTCGTGGCCACGCGTGTGAGTAACGCGCGAACCTCATTTTGATTACACACGAGCTGAATTTCGGGAGTTTTATAAATCGGCAGCGCAAAGAAAAGTTTTAATAGCTTCCTTACAATCTCTTTTTGAAACATTTTGCTTAACAAGACAGTGAATGTCAAGATTTATAATATTCATGAAAGTTCTTATTGACCTAAAGACTAAGATTATGAGGTATCGATTGATTTAACATTACGTTATTCCGAAATCAACAGAAAACTGTGTCGTGTTACGTTAAAATGCGAGTGAAGGGTTCAAATCTGACGAAATCGAGATATTGCTAACACACTCGGAGCCGGTCTCACGGTTGGAACTGGTCTCAGCAACTCTGTTGAGTATCGACACTGACAAAGTAAAGTTCCGACTTGTTAAGTGCGTACCGAGGAGCTATTAGAAAGCTCTAGAAAGTACTCGAAGAACTAGTGCCCCAATCAGACATCATGGAGGTTCAGTTTGACGAAAACAAGTCGCCTTTCTTAGTCTGGGGGGAAAATATCATCAGACTGGAGAAGGAACCTATCACTGATAAGGCGCTTTTGGAGAAGGCGGAGACAGAATTGAGAGAGACGCCAGAAAATACCGAAAATGCATTACGCGAGTTGAGGCAGCTACTCAAAGGTGAGTTTCTGTTATTATAAGTGTGTATTACAGTAAATATCTATGAATAAATACTGTTATCTAATCAATTACCTAATGATTAAGTACTACCGAACGGCATAGGTTAATGTTGTCTGGAAATATGCAATGAGAGCCGAATATGCACTCTACAATTATTATAAAAAACACGTCCTCGGTGGGATGATGTTTTTGTTTCGACCACTGAATCATTAGTTTTACTTTTGAGCTTATTTTTTTGGGCTCACCACCACGTTTAGGGGTCCAATATATCTCGTGAAATGTGGGTATATCCAGTAATGGAATACCTCTCTTAAGTTAGACGTAGTTAATCTGTGTTTTTGCTAGAGGACTCAAAGACCAGGATTTTAGCAAATCCGTTTGTGCATATTCTCTTTTCATGGTTCGTTTTACGAAATAAACACCAACGAAAAAAATATCCTTCATAAGAGGTAAAATTTTAGCTAAGCTTACAGGCAGACGGGCAGAAACTAGAAGCATTTTAGTAAAAATAGAGAACTTTTATTTCTCTTTCTCTCGAAAGCTCACAGTCGATCTGTTTTGCATAAATGCCCACAGACTTGCAAAACTTATTAGACCCCAAGAACCCACGAAATCGGCACCTCTAATAGCTATTATTTGTGCACGGTACTTGGTTGTTGAATGGTTTGTAATTTGTAAAACTATCAATGTATGAAAACCTTTGATTGGCTACATGTCGGTTTTTTTCATAGACTGCTTGGTTTTCACGATGCGCGACTTTATACTTTTTTCATGACATTTTATTCGTAGGTACTTATCTTCAAAATTCAACACTGCACATGACGATCGAATGCACGCTAATTCAACTGATAAAAAAGATTACAAAAAGATTGATAATTGCTGTGGGTTTAATCGCTAGACTGCAAATGATATAATTGGGTGCCGAAACATTTTTGTAGAGTCTCGAGATTAGAGGATTATAAATAAAACTTCTACCTACTTATCTACCTTAAAGGAGTCAGCTTTTTGTTTTTTCAAGTTCCAGGTAAAAGGTAAAGGGGTAAATGAACTCACACAACTTACCTTTTATTACATAGTTAGAGGATACTCTGAAATTGCCAAAAAAAGTTAACAATACATTTTGTTCATAACGGCATTACACTAGGTTATTTTCGTTTGTGACAACATTAAAACCGTTGTCTTGTATGGAAAGCAACAAGACCTCTCTCAAATCAAGTGATAAGAACATGTGCACGTTTCGTAAATAAAACCGGTTTCAACATAAAATTACCTTCCGATTTTTATCAAAACATGAGCCAGAGGCACTAAAAAAACTTGGTTTTATTTATGACATCCATTTTATCTAACTCGAAAAAAGATTGAAGTCAAAAATTACAAAAAAGCATATACCTACCAATTTGTTTAGTTTTATAATGGGTTGATGTGATTGTAGACATGCTACTTCATTTATTTTAGTTTATTAGCTCAGCCGACAGTGGTACCTTGTCTTATAATTCTGAGGTCGCGGGTTCGATTTCCGCGCGGGCCGTGCATAAACGGTGGCTTCGTGCTTTGGTGTTTAATATTTATCAGTTTTTAGTACCTATGTTACAGTACGCTATGCTTAGTTTGGGACTAAATAACAGTGTGTAAACAAATATGATATCAATAGTAGCGATAAATCTGATTAAACTTATCAATCTATCTATATTTTTAAACAAATTGTAAATACTTTATGTTTTAAACAGGAACTAAAATAAACACGCGATTTGTATTTGAAGGACAAATTATTTGTAATATTTGCTTTGTTTCATCGACCTCTTATAGACGCTGCTTGAGAAATTGGCTTTTAAAGATATATTGTAAATGCTAGATACTGAAAGGTTTTTTTGTTTCTATTAGGTACATACGGCCTGTTGGCTCAGTTGGTAGTGACTCTGCCTTCTGAGTCGGAGGTCGCGGGTTCGATTCCCGCTCTGGGCCAACATTTGTGCGCATGAACATATCTGTTGGCCTCGTGTCTGGTCGTTTAATATTTATTTAAATATGTTTATCAGTAGTTTAGTACCCATAGTACAGGCTCTGCCTAGTTTGGGACTAAATAACCGTGTGTGAATTGTGTCCCACAATTTATTTATTTATTTATTTTATAGGTTGAGGTACCTAATATTAAATTCAATTTTATTGACTTACTTTTACTTAAACTTTCTTATGTCGACCTCATCGTGTCAGGATAATAATAATTATTATTACATAGAAGTCAGACTGCGTTGTGCATGAATTGACTACACATTAATTAAGTAGAATTTTATTGCAGATTGATAATAGAAAAGCAACAAAGTAGCTAGTTACGGCCATTTTACTGCTAATTAATGTTCACTAAATTGTCGATTCTAATTAAGTACTTATGACCATGTACTAAGTGATAGAAAATTTATTTTAACTGAACGCCATGGATAGTTTGGATAATAACTTATCTCACTACCTACCACAACGTTCCATTCCCATAGTTTTTTTTGTGCGCAATAATTCGCGTCGAATGATGTTTTGCGCGGGACGCCGACTAACACACGGCGAAAATTATTTAACTTATTTCACTTTATTACTTTGCAGAGTTTCTCATAGATATAGACATTTTAATTACGACCCTTAGTCACACACAAAAATCAAGAAAAAAAAACAATTACACAAACAAAATTTGGAATAGCAAGTGTATGCCGAAGGGAACATAGTGGTTGTTTAACAAAAGACACTGACTTCAACCATCGCCTCGTCGATTCGCAAGAGAGCTAGATAACTCTTACTTTGTGTATAAGTGAACCGGCTAAAATGAATGGTGTTACAGAATAATAACATTTCTGCCGCCTAATACCTATTTAGTGTACCTAAAGGTTATAGAAAAGAAAAGAAATCCTCAGTAGAAAGACTAGTTTCTCCATCAATGTGATTCTGGAGGCTGATTTACGTTCTTTCTATATGAAGATTGCGTACTCACTTCTAATGTTTTACAGATTCGACGAATGATTGGAAATAATATGCAACTTGGTGCTTTTAATTGTGTGCTATGAACTCTACTACTGCTTCGTCATCGTATGAATCGTATTTTTTTTGCTGTCTAGTAATTATTTATGCCTATCTATACTATTCCGGATAAGTACCTTGTGAATTATAAGGAGGTTAAAGTTTCTGTAATGTAGTCATGCTTCTTGTGAAAAACTTTAGTAAATTGTGTATATTTTTTATAGGTTATATTTTCATTGATTGCTATTACTACTCTCGATGACGCGCTCTTTTTAACCGATGTATGTTTATCAGTTGTTTAGTACCCATAGTACAGGCCCTGTCTAGTTTAGCATTAAACAACCGTGTGTGAATTGTGTCTCACAATTAATTTAATTTAATAAAAACCGGCTAACTGTGAGTCGGGCTTGCATTAAAGACCCCAAACTTTGGTAAAATAGAACTTAGGTCGTCAGTTTTTTATTTAAATGGATTGTGACTGTGACGCGCTCATTTCCAATTTGTATTATTCTGACATATTTTTATTACCTACCTACTTACACAAGTCTTTTATGGTTTTTATGTGACTGAGCTTTACGACTTAATAAACGTGTACATGCTAATTTTATTTATTAGTCTGCTAATTTATCGTCTTAATTGCATTGAATATATTATTTACATAGATATATTTTTATTTCTTTATAGTTTCCACCATATAAATCTTATTGATTATGCCTTATGCTAACAAAGCTTAAAATATCCCGCTAATAATCGAGTTATTTGGCTATCTTATTATATGTTTTAGTAAGTATGTAGGTATAATTATGTTTATGGCCTTGAAAAACGAAGTTTACGTAGGTAGTGTTTTTCTTATAAGGTTCGAGAAAGGTACAAAATAGTAAATACAGGGTTTTCTTTTTCAAATCCGGTTTAGGTACTAAAAACACTTTATTCACCAACGTGTACATAATGATATATATTATGTTGTAATTTTAAGTTTAACTAAGCTTACTAATATTGATATATTTTATTAATATAAATAATAAAAGCCTGTTAATTGGTACGCTAACATCCAGTATCTACCTACCCTATCAGCTGTTAGTGTTGTGTTTACATAAGACACTTCGTCATCTATGCGTTCTTACTATAAATTATGTGTCTCTATACACGTCAATATAAGTCTTGAGGATTTACCATTCGATTTATCCGTACCGGCACAATGCATTAAAATGAACGTTAATTTACATTGTGATTTGTTGTTGATTGCAGCTGAAACAACGCTCGAGATACCAATAGACAAAGATGAATTCCTGCTCAAATTCCTCAGGCCGTGCAAGTTTTACGCAGAAAGCGCTTTTAAAAGGGTAAGTGAAATGTCAATAATGCAATAAAAGCACCTTGCCAAGATGAACTGTTTAGTTCTCTATATCGCATCCATCTAAGCTGTAAGTGGCAACATTCTTATTAAAACTATTTTGTGCGCCAAAAAAAGTTTTAATCAACCAACATTAAAACAATAAGTCCACTGTTGTCTATTAGCGAGCTTACTGCGGACTCAGCCGCTACAATGATGCTCTCATAATGTTTCAGATCCAAGCCTACTACAAGTTTAGAATGTCGCACGCGAACTACTGCCGTGATCTCACGGCTTCAGCCATCAAGTGTGCTTTCGACCATTCTATCGTGTCGATTTTGGCGCCGAGGGACCAGCATGGCCGACGGATTATGCTCGTAGAGTCTGGTGGTTAGTTATCCTTGAACCTTACATTTGTTTTACGTTAGAAAGGGGCTTTCCATGTTTCACTTGAGGTTTCTTAGGCCGCTTTTATGCCCCTACCTTTTGGTGAGATATTGTATTATATATGGTGTATAAAAATATTTAAATGAGACCACCTCCGAAGTATGATCTTCCGAATAAAAAAAAGAATAGGTAATCGATTAATTTGGCGGAGTAATCACGTCATACATAAAATAACAAAATCGAATATAGAACATCCTCCTTTTTTGAAGCCTGTTGAAAAGAGATTCTTTATCAGAACGCTGGAACCCTCGAGAGGTGCCGCTAGCGGAAGTGTTCCGTGGAGTCCAGCTGGGCCTGGAGTCCGCGATGGTGGAGCCCCGCACCCAGGTGTGTGGGGTCATCGTCATCATGGACATGAAGGGGCTATCGCTCTCCCAGGTCATGCAGTTCACACCCTCGTTTGCAAAGATGGTCGTCGATTGGATACAGGTTTGTTACGAGTGAACTGTCTTTTATAAGTATTTCTAGCAGAATTTTGGAAGAACTTACCTTATTTTTATAGTTAGGTACTAATCAAACTGACCCATTGTTCATCAGACCGTATTTTTTTGCATGACGATAAAAAAATCAGGCAGTATAAAAATAGCTCCAAAAATACTGCAGTTGAGACTAGAGAGCGACAAAAAATTTTAAAGATCTTTTTTTGCTGATCAAATACTTATGCTTCAAGCAAATCTACCTAGTTTAGGTATATTTTTGTGAAACTTTCCGTTGTTTACAGCTAGTGGGTATGGTGTCCATTTGTTTAATCGGCACTCTGTATTCATCTTATGGTACTTAACAATTCCTGCAATTAGCAGGTCTTGTAGTCAGCCGACCGCGAACAGGCAGGACCCCTCATTCTAAACGAGGTTGAGTGAAGGTCGCCATGGCGGTTGAGTTGTGGTCGCGGAGATTGCTTAAGAGGCCGTGATTGTGGAGATTGTTGCAATAGCATGCCTGTCCGACTCCGCAGTTTAGGCAGGCCTGTCTGACTCCGCCGTAGTTTTCAATACCAATATTTCTCACACCTCTGTTGGCGTAGAGTTATGGATGATACAATGTCTAGCCCATGTGACCTACGCTTTTAACCCTTAAAATATCGAAAATCCTTCCAAATCCGTTTCTTTTAAGATGGATTACAATTCAACGTTTCATGTTTAAATTTAGTCTAGACGAATACCTACTTAGTGTTCAAAAAGTCATGCAGTAAATTGAGGAAACGAGCACAGCGACTAAATTGATGAATAATCGTTGACCAGCGCAATTAATAGTTCAGTCGCGTTTCATAGCGATTATTCGCTGTTCCGACTTGAGTAGGTCATCAAGTCGTCATGAAAGCATGGCCTAAAATTATTTAGAGGTATGGTTACCCTATATGCAATTATTTCTTTGGCATTCATATTTTTCCTTGTTGTATTGTATTTGATAATAAAACAGTTTAAAAATATATGATTTAATCTGAGTACGTTATTGATTTTACAATTTAACTTCGATTCTCAATCTTCTATACTTACTACATGTAAGAATAACATTAACGAATTTATTATTTAATAAACCCATGTTAGACTGGATTTCATAGAGTAACTTTCTGGATTTGTCTGTCTGACAGCATATTGACAATGCGGTCTAGAGCGATAAAGAAAATAAGGTAGGTCTATGTATATTTAATGTGAGAGTTTAAAAAAATACAAGTAACCACCATTTTTTCTCCAGTTTATAAAGCGTGATGATAGGTAGCTACAGTATGAAACTTTTAAGTATTGATTAATACAGCTTTGTGTTTTACTATACTTTCAGGACTGCGTCCCAATCCGCCTGAAAGCGATCCACATAGTGAACCAGCCGTACATCTTCAACATGCTGTTTGCGCTCTTCAAGCCGTTCCTGCGAGAGAAGCTGCGCTCGCGCATCCACTTCCACGGATCCGACATGGCGTCGCTGAAGAGTCACGTGGCCGCCGCGGCGGTGAGGAAGCGTCATGGAGGCGAGCTGCCAGATCCCGAGATACCTGGAGACGTGCTCTGGCAGATGCTCCACCATTATGAGAATGATTTCAAATGTGAGTACTGTTGTATAAAGATATTGTATACATACATACATACATACATAATCTCACGCCTATTTCCCATTGGGGTAGGCAGAGACAACAGACCGCCACTTGCTACGAACCTGGCAGATCTCACGCGCTTCCTCCACATAAATCAAACGACTCATGCATGCTCGTCGGTTTCGGGTACTCTTTATCTGGCATTTCTTCAACACATCGCCGATCTGGTCGATGTAGGTACGCCTAGGTCGTCCTCTACTGACTCGCCCATTCACATAGATGATATTGTATACAATATGTATGTATGTAACAGAATAATCGCAATTACTGAACGTAGTTGGTTCAGTATCGACTACTAAATCGATTTCAGCTGTTTTTAATATGTGTTAAAAATTTTCGAAGAAATAATTAGCATACTGAATTTAGGGCTACCTATGGAAACCGTACCATTATTAAGCTCTTTATTTAAGAAATTTTATTAGACAAAACTAAAGTACAAATGCATCATAATTTTTCTATATTAAAAAAACCTACTAGGTAATTATTGGGGTGTATGAGGAATTGGGCTTATTCTGTGAAGCGTTGTATAAAGAGTTTTGAAATTTCAGATTTGTTACAAATATTGGTAAGTATCAATATTTGTAGCAAATATGATATTACATTCATCTTTTTTTTTACACTTATTGGATTTCACTCGAGAAGTACAACATTCACCTACTTACTTTAATCGTTAGTAACTTAGTTTATTTAATTAAGCAAATTAATGGCTCTACTTCTAGGCCTATTTACTTAAAAAATCATAGTAATTGTATAAATATATTTTTATTTTCTTCTTTTCAGTGGCGAATAGCTACGGGTACAACGTCAACAACAATAACAACAACAAGAAGTGATCCACCCTTCGAGAAAACACCCGATAAAAGCTTCGAGAACGTTCTGTGATCTATTTAGATTTTCTAGCAAAAATGCGTAAAATGCATTATCATAATGTCCTAAAAAGGGTTGGTAAGTACTTGCAGTTACGTTATAATTCGGTTGTGATTTTCACGTCATCTTGCAGAAATTATAGTAGATATGTCGCAGTAAGATAGATAAAGCCGTAATATAGTTATATCCCTAGGGATATAATTATATACCGTAACATAGTTATACGATAGCGATTCATTACTATCTCACTAGGAATATAGTTATAAAACCGTCGAAGTTTAGTGATATACTTATATTACTAGATTATGTTCAGTGTTATAAATATATTAGGGTTTGTCTCAAAAAAGTCATATTGTATCATGTTGTCATCATATTGTAGTATATTAAAGCTTATTTATTCTCAAACATTTTTGAAAAATTGAAAAAATTTCAAAAGTCAACTTTATGTATCCTGCATTTTTTTATTTTTGTTTAGACAAGAAGAGGAATTTTTTGTGCGGCTTATCTTAACTTTTCGGCAGCTTTGTCTCTTTGGTCTTAAATGTTTTTTTCGCTGTTGCATAAAAAACATAATAGCTGCGATCCGTAACCTTCATCACATGACGTTATTCCATAAATTACGTGAACATTTCTCCGCCGCGTGCGCCGCACACTCCGAAAGCTATTTCACTAAACTTAATCTAGTAATATAAGTATATCACTAAACTTGGACCGTTTTATACCTATATTCCTAGTGAGATAGTAATGAATCGCTTTCGTTAACTATGTTCCGGTATATAATTATATCCCTAGGGATATAACTATGTTACGGCTTCATCTATCTTACTGCGACAGATATACTAAATAGTAGGTACTTACTTAATAAAAAAAGGAAGAAATATGTAAATAAAAACTTTATATTCGTATTGCTATGTCACAAATGTTTTTAAAAAAAACAATGTCCAAAACAAATTCATGACCTTGGTAGAGGCTTTTGCAGAGACGTCATTATTTCTAGTAAAATGTTCAGTTTGCTGTAGGTATATTAATGTTTCGGGTTTGACGAACAATAGATATAATTTATTTAGTTGCAAGTGTCCTTGAAATTATGCAGTAATTAAAGCACTTGTGCAAAATGACTTCTGTAAGATTTTACTATCGACGACCAAGAAAATAATAGAGTGTTAAGAAACTGTATTTTGGTGCGTAGAGTAATTGCCACAAAAGACTTGGCTATATGTACTAAGATTGTTTTGCCTTTCCTTAGGATAAAGATGCCTACAAGATAATTGGTAGGTACTCATTGGAAGATAATATCATTTATTTAAAATTGGTGACTACTGCAGTATCTAAAATAATGCGGCTTGTAAGATAGAATAACTATTTTCTCCGTATTAAAAGAAATAAAACAAGAAATTGTAGGTAGATATTAGTAATTAAGTACCTAGTAACTTTTGAGTTCCAGCATAAGTATATGGGTGTATGGGCTGAGGTTTGTATATAAGATCTTTTAGATTGACGGAAAATGTATGCAAGATTTTCTATTACGTAGACATATCCGATTTCATTCTATGTTAGTTAGGTCTAAGTATACATATTTAAAAATGTGTTTTTGGATATTGGTAATCGGTATTAATTATGTAAGTATCGATTTATTTGTAATTACTAATTAGGTTAGTACAAAACATTAAATCAATGATAATAAAATACTGTATAGATATTTAAATTTTTTATTTAAAAATATTTAGGCACTACTTACATTCACCCCTAACAATAGCGGTATACATATTTACACTGTGATGTTTAAACTTTAATATCCCATGTGCCATCTTAATTTCATTTACAAACACAATTTTAAAAATGGTAAATATCTAAGAGATACCATTTTCACACGAGATTTTTTATTTTCTTTTTAAAATGCTAATTATAATATAAAGTAGGCCAATACCTTTTTACTAGGTAGTTTTGTTATAGTTATTGAATTTTGCAGATGGAATTCTAAAGTTTTAATTCAAAAAGTGTTGTCTTAACCCCTGTATGTCCATTCCACTATACTATGATAAAAATAATTAATTAAACTATCGATTACTAACATCAATATTATAAGCCTTTAAACTTTTAAATGAGATTACAAAATATAACATTAAGCGTAGGTATTAATTTTAATCAGAAAATATTCATTTTAATTCCAGCATGCAGCATTTTTTCCGTTTACTACTAATATCTTTCTAAAGCTTTTATCCCGTAAGAAGGACTAAGTCATTCGACAGTACTTTTGTACTTTCATATTATGTACCACAAATTATTTGTGAACTAATTGTTAATTCCTAGTCATATATCACAAATCACGTGAAGTTTTAATGAGTAGGTAATCTCAAAAGCTGTTGAGCGTTATAAAATCTTATGACACAGTCATCTTAATAAATACAAAGGAATAAACAGTTCCACATTAGAATAATGAAGTTCTAATATAAAATGCGAGTGTTGTTCTTTTATTACCAAAGAGATGATGTTTACTTACTATTATGGCATATTATATCATTAAATTATCTTCTAACTACACAGACGAGTGGTAAAAATAAATTAAAATCCGCCGATGATTCGAACAGGTGGAATGCAATAAACAAATGAATAGTATCGCAATGAATGACCATTTAGTTAATAGATGGCGCTAGAACTATTGTTCTTGGAAAAAATGGATACTTACAACACGTATCTATGTATCTTCTTTATACTTTTCTATTGGTATATTTGTACAAGGTTATACTATTAATTAGTTTGAGCAGTATAATACTTAGCTCGATATGTCTTATAAGTAAAATATCACATGTCTTAATAGGTCTTGGATTCTGGAAATCACTTTTTGTAGCCGTACGAGTTGATTGCTGCAACAAATTAAAAAATATATAAATGCAACAAAACTTAATCATAAAATAGTTGTTGTATTCAATTAGAATAATGTTCCTAATACCCTTAATAAGACAATCCAGACTACCATCGGAATATATTTTCTTTTCTCAAAATATAAATAAGTATATTTATTATATAGTTACAGAAAAAAACCATTCATTTGATTGGTGTAGACAAGTAATAGCTACATAATATATTATAGCAGCTTTGCTTCGGTTAATATGATAATCAAAAACGTTCCTCGTTTATCGCTCTTTCTATTAGTGAAAACGCATCAAAATTAGTTTATTCGTTTAAGAGTTAAATAGATCCGGGTTTTGCATATGAACTCAATAACCCAGACAAACCCAGGCAGGGAATTCCATTCTATAAATTGGCTGTGCATTACAGATGTTACAAAGCGCTTTGCTCATTATGCACGGGAATGAAAGGCAGAAAAACTGAATACAATTTTCTAGTAATGGTTTTTAAATGTTTTTTTATTTTACTTTGTAATATTAGCACACTGATATCTATTGCACACCATTGCCATCTTCCATTCCTATTTTCCTCTCGCTCTTTTATCTCATACTTTCGCATTTACTCATTGCATTCCGTTTTACCAATTATACATGTAACTACATTTTTATCATTTGATGACGCAATCTGAAAATAAAGACTAATTTTGCACTTACCTTGGAACTCCCGGTCACACATGAGGAGTAGTTCCAACCACTGTGGACCCGTCACACTGGGGATGGTGAGGGTCCCACCATAGTGCTCCGGCAGCCATTTGGGACTGATGTGTTTGTGTAAGAGGTCTCGGTCATTGCCTATGAATAAGATACGAGAGCGGAGCTTCTCCTGAAGGAACGGCTTGAACAGTTGGAACACCATGTTGAAGATGTACGGCTGGTTGATTATGTATAAACCTTTGATCCGGAGTGGTATGCTTTCCTGGAACGAATAATTTTATTAATAAAAAAAAGAAGCTCACGCATTCTTGTGTGCAGAGTTATTCCATTCCTGAAAGGACCTTTTTTCACCAGTGTATTTTTCAGGTCCCTTAACCGCACAAAGGTGAGTCCATAGCCGAAACGGGTTGTCGTTTCTGAAGTCTGCGGACTTCTTCACGAAGTTTTCTCTCACCGTTGAGCGAGTGATTGAAGTTAATTTATTCGTGCATTACCAGGATTCGAACCCAGGCCTGACGTAAGAAAGGCAGGCCCACTTTCATTAGGGTTTTTAGACGATAGAAATATTAACTATAGAGTGCAGCGTTTATTCGCTATGAATCCGGGATATAAAGAAGTCGTGGAAGTGATTTCTTCTTACCTGTAACCAATCAACTATTCTCTTGGCGAAGGGCGGTGTGAACTGCCAGACTTGCTGCATGGAGAGACCGTCCATGTCGAAGATCACCACCGCACCGCAAATCTGCGTCTCAGGCTCCAACATGGCGGCTTCAAGGAATAGTACGCAACCCTTGAACACCTCATCCAAGGAGCATTTGTTGTGCTTCCATTTCTCTGTAAATAAGAACAGTCATATAAGACATTGGAGCAGACAAAACATGACACAACAACCGTATCGGGGCAACAACTGTATCGGAGAGAGAAGTCGAGACAGAGAAGGTAAGGTGAGGTAAGCATGCAGGAGGTCTCATTTGCTTCCTCGTCTCATTGCGCAACTACCTAAGGCACGGTACAGTGTTCACGGGCAAATCATCATCAGCTTATAGCAGTCCACTGCTGGACATGGGCCTCTCCAATTACACGCCATTCAGCTCGATTCTCGGCAACTCTCATCCAGTTGCTATCAGCCATACTGCGAAGATCGTTGCTCCATAACAGACACAAAGATAGTAAATAAAAATAACCGTTTCTGCCAATTCTATCAGAAAATGTTCGGTGGTATCACTAAGCGGTCTGTTGCAAACAATAAATACTTATGTACGTATAAACCCAGAGTTGTTTGAATACGCATTAAATAGAAAATAGGTGTACAGTCAATTAGCTTTTTGGTAAGTATTTATATAATCGTCAAATTGCATACAAACACCCGTTCGAGCTATAACTGACGTCAGATATAAACATAAAAACGGATACGACTATGCAATGTAGGTAATTTGAGGATTAATAACATGTGTTTTGTTGCCGTTGATAGACAATTTTGTCTCTGTGTGTATTGTTTGCAGGTAATTTGATGTTGGATCGCCATTTTCCGGTAAAAATTTTCCGGTAAAAAAAACTATCAATAATAAAATTAAATGCTTATTCATTTAATTTTATTATTGATATATATTATACCTTCCCTCAATTAATTTACATATTTTTTTTATACATGTAGCAGATGCTCGTTCTACGAAATCGTATAGATCTACGAAAGTGTTCTGTATCCGTGGTCAGATCAATCTAACTATGGACTACTTTTAGTGTCTATGGTTAGATTGAGCTGAGCTGACATGTATGTAATTGTCAAATTTAAATTTAACCTTATATGGTTGATTATAATCAAGTCACGCAAAACCGCATGAGAAGGATGCCGATGTGAACCTGATCAAATGAACTCACTTCCCAGCTCCAAGACTAAAACCCTTCTGCCCAGCTGGTCTCTCGTCGGGAGCACCGTGAGGATGTTGTGGTTGAACACGTTCTGCTCCTTGCTGGGTACCAGGCCATCATAGTGCTTGCGATGCTTAACTTTAAACGCGTAGTAACGCTTTATCTAAAAACAAACAAATCTGTGTATCGATATGGAATCTTTTTGATGACGTCAATAGATGAAGCACAAAAAAAGCAGTAGCACTGTTTTTTGTCTGTAACTTTTTCTGCAGAATCTAACGCTAGATACGAATATTTTTGAAGCATTTCATGTATAACTTAAAGTTTATAAAAAGAAAATAGTCTTATGAGGTGAAAAGTGAGTATTTTAATGAGGTATTATTATTGAGGTAGAACAAGTGAGCTATGAGATTTATAAAGTGCAATTCTTTGAAATACATGAAGAGGTTGATTGAGCAGACAATACCTGTATGCTCTACTAACATAAATATTTGTAACAGTCGTCTTATATAAGTGCTGCTATACATGACTGTAAATAGTGAGGTTTCCTTCATTGGTGTAATTTTAAGAGCACTACTAAACGACCGGTAACACTAAGTATAATTAGAAGGCCTACTATCTAAACGACCTTTGAATATTCGAAATTGTCAAATGGCATTTGTTTACCATTTAGAGTTTGCGATTAGAATGGGGACCCAAAATGTTGCTGTCCACGCGTAGAGAATATAGATCAATACCTTTTTTAATATTGTCTATCATTGCTAAATAAAGCGGGGTCAAATAAGATATCCCATGAAACTTAGGTGGTACGGCTGCAGATCAGCCAAAAAGTGTGAGGCTCACCAAATCGTATGCGCTTTCTGGGTAGAATTTACAAGGTCGCAGGAATCTGATCAGCCATGCCTCATTTTCCAAAGGCACGTGCAATTCTTTGTCTCCTGTGAAAAATATATGATTAAATAGTATATTACATGCCAAGGGAAGTAAAATAAGAAATGTCTCAGATCACATGTAATTATAGACCGAGGCGAAACCGAGGTCTACAAACATATGATCTGAGGCTTTCTTATTTATTTCCCGAGGTGTGTATACTTTTTTTTAGCTCGACGGAGGCGGAAAGCGGCAACGCAGCGGCCCGAAATTTGACGCTTTCCGCCCGAAGAGATGAAAATAATATACTTTCTATGTAGGCACGTACAACATAGGGCAGTATTAAATTGATGTCTCTTGTTTTTGATACTATGATTATTTTCTTGTGTCATTTTATACTTATCCACTTAGAAATAATTATTGATTAATATTGAATAAAGTTATACCACATAATAGTTAAGTAGGTAAGGGATTGTCTACCTATATCTATACTAATTATAAAGAAAGAAAATTGTGTATTTGTATGTTGACGGTAAACTCGGAACTACCGAATAAATTTAAGAAATTGTTTTACTAATTGGAGCTGCATTATCCCTGAATATTATAGGTTATATTTCATTGTGATAAAAATAAATACTTAGTTACAGAAAGACACTTTTTTTTATTAAAAAGTGAAGCCATTATGGTTTCCTTTAAAGATTATTTTTTATAAATACGCAGTATGGATTTTTATTAGGTGCAGTTAAAAAAACGTAAGTAATAAAGTATTACCTACATGACAGAATTTGTAAAATAAAACGGTATATGTTTTGAATGGATAATAAAATCCAAATAGACAATCATGATTGTCATAGAACAAAGAACATCAAACTAGTGATCATGTTTGTTTTAACGTTCTTGGATGCCAAGCTAACGTATTATTAAGTAGGTATAACTACTTAATACTTAGTACTGGGTCAAAAGTCAAAACTGAATAGATTCTTAGTACGTAGGTAGGTACTTAAAAGCTATTTTTAAACGAGTCAAGTACCCAAGTACAAGTCTTCATCGTCTTGTGAAATCTTAGTACGAATGAGGACATACTTATAACATTTGATGCTATAGTTGTTCACTCACTAAGTTTTGTTCCATATAATATAGCCCATATTATAGCTCTGCAAATTTGTGTTTTTTTTAACTCGGTTCAGAAGTTTCGAAGCCTATACAAGAAAACATATTTTTTTATCTATAGGTACATATTGTAAATGAATGTATATTTTCTTTGTAAATAAAGAAAACATACAAAAATACAATAAAAACCTGTTTATATTATTAGGGCAGATAACCAAAATTAAATGAAACTATACTGAATACCAATATTTATTATTTTATTAAATATCCTCACGCTTCTTTAAACTATTAACTTTTAAGTTGCCAAGAGTACCTATTTCCTGGTTTAGCGCCCAAATGAAACTGGAAAAATCTATTGATTCCGTTTGTAAGGTTTTTTCCGGAATACATACAGGTATACTACTATTTTTATTTCATGTTTTTGCTTATTACTTACAATAAAAATACATTTGAATTTCGAAAAGCAACTAAAATAGAAAACGCCACGTTCGTAATTACGTGATTTCATGATAATTCTGAATCTCCATGTACAGCATTAAATAACATAATGCCATGAGGTGTTGTTCTCATATAATAACAAAATTACAGTCTTTATTGTAATAAAGACAGAGAAATCCTTTTGCCATCACCTAATTGGAAAAATCCACATCGGTGCACTTAATTGTTTGGTTTTACGTCTTGTTGTTAACATTTTTTCTTAAACCTACGAAACCGGAAACCTCAGCGACCTACGCATAAATCAATTTTACGTGAGTCATATTGATTTGAACAAATAATTTTCGATTGTTTGCAAATTCTTGAGAAACTTGTTCTATAAACGGGTTTTTCATGCTTTATGGGTGGTATTAATTTGGTTATTTAAATAAATGTCATCGTTGTTTCTTAGCTCCTTTACGCATGGTATTGCAAATATTGTTGTTGTAGGTAATTGTAGTTGCCTTGCCTAGTTTAGCGACGTAGGTATAGTTGTATTTACGCTCAATGAAAGTCGCGAAATGTTAGGTACTAGGCTTTAATAAAGTCAGTAAGATTAACCCCGCTTTCCAAACGCAAATCAAACTAAAATTAGCTGAAGACTTTTAAATGTCATGTTAGCTGTTTTGATTGGTTAAATAAAATCAACGATTTTCAACAACCAATCAGGACAGTTAACATGAGATTTAAAGTTTTTCAGCTAATTTTAGTTTGATTTGCTTTTCAGAAACCGGGGGTAAAGTATCTCCACACGGGCAGTGCGCTTGCGTGGGGTATTAGATATAGGTACTACGAGTACCATATAGGGTGGGTTATATAATATACCTAACTCAGATGTGGGCTGTTAAATGTTGAGATAGGTATTGCAAAGTTGAGCTCGAATGTATGAAATGTTATACAAGACAATGCAAGTTTAAAATCTGTTGTCTGAGAATCTGGCGTTTCCGACAGCTTCAAAGCACAAATGCATTTCAAAATTATTAATGCTCAAATACATTGATTCTTAGGCCGCTTCGTACCGTTTATTAAAAAAAATATCTGTGTACCTACGTCAAGAGCAAGACTTACTATTATCTTTATTCTATACTGCCCTTAAGGTCATGCACATGTATGATCTCTAGATGATTGTAATGCAAATGTCTAATATGAATTGATGTTACCGAGGTCATGGTGAATACGTATTACTTAGCGGTATTTATAGCATAGTCATAAAACGTATGCCATTATTCTGGAATCAGTTACTGGAAAATCTTTGTATCTTACTACCAACGTCAGTCATATATTTTGTGAAGATATTATAGTTTTTTTGGTAAGTGTCTTAACAATTTCTAAAAATAAATACAGTCAATGTATCGAATTAGATAGAAACGTCTAACTTTTGGATGCGGCTACGGCCGCGTTCTGTTGATGAAAAGTAGTCTTCTTTAAGACGCAGTCTACGAGTAGGTATTGTCAATTAAAATCTAAAAAAAAGTTTGAATAGACCCCTATGATGCGCGGCTATAGGAATCTTAAAGTACGAAAAAAGAGACAAACATAAAACTGCAAGAATCTCTAGTGATCTTTATTGTATGTACCTACACCAAAACAATACATAAAACCAATACCTATTCATTATTTATATGTTTTGTGAAATATAAAAGTCAATAAACAGTGTTTCAGGTAATAGTCACGGAAGACAATTACTCGTACACGTTGGAACTCATAAAACATAATATCACAACCTTTTGTTGCTGGATTGACCTTTTGAAATAATTAGCACCAAGGGTCAGGGCATTGAGAGATGTAATAAAAACTGTTTTTCACTTCTCATGCTCTAAAAGTACGCCAATATAGCCCTACGAAGCGGGACTAAAGTGACCACTTTAGTCCCTAGGGAGTATAAAGTATCTTTTTTTAATTTCCTTAATGAGAAAAAGACAACCTCAAACAGCCAGTAAATATCTGTAGAGTGTGGACCATTTTCATTGCGAAAATGTGAAGAGTTTTAGTTCCATGGTTTTTCCGCGAAGGAGGTGGCGCCATGCGTTTTAAATTGTTTACCTGCAAAGAGATTTAAATCTCTTTGTTAATCTGTGACAGCCTGACAGGTTTAGAAGAAAAAAACTGACCGCGAAAATTTCTGAATTTTTGTCGAGTGTAAATTTGTTGGGTTTTAAATAAATTTGTACTAAATTGACAATTTTTCTCGCACTCAAAGTGAAAAGTACAGTTTCCACCTCGAGACTAAACGCCAACTTAATATACCCTCGGTTTCATGACTCCCGAGTTGTATATAATGTTGCTTCGTTTAGTCCCTCGATATAAAATATACTATGATGTAGCACCCATTGATGTATCCATATTCTTAAAATATGTCAGTTTTTTTAAGATTCCGTTTATTTAAGAGGTATTAAGTACATAACTATATTGCACATGAGAGGGGAGTATACATTACTTTCCGTACTTACGTTCTTTGACCAAAAAAGGAAGTTCAATGTAGAAGGACTTTTAATAATTAGGATACTTATATAAAAAGTTATAATATTGCATGTTTAATACATATATGAAAGCCAATCACATGATTCTTCTTTACCTGTCAGAATTTTTCAAGCCATCCAATAATATCATGGCTTAACGACTTCCAATGTGCGTAAACACAACGAAAACTGGAACCAACGAATTAAAGTGCATTCAGAAACATACAGGCGCTCGTGATATAATGCCACTAGGTGTTCAACCATTCACTGACTGACCGTGCTCTGGTATGGCTACGAGCGTCTAATGATGGTGAGTATGAAATTATTGTATCGAGCATTAAACTGACCTTCTAGAAGTTTCTTCAGCTCTTCAACGGCCGGCTTGACGATGTCGGGTGTCTCCCGGAGCTCACGCCGTGCGATCTCACGCACCGACTCACTGGGCTCATCCAGCTCAAATTGCAGTAGGAAGTCTCCAAGCTGCACGCCTGGTAGCTTGTCCACATCTGACAGCATATGCTGAGATACTGGAACAACAGACGTTTGGTAAAGGCATGGCAGATTGTGTGCAATAAAATTAACGGAGATTTTAGCTAAAACCAAATTAGCGAAAAATCTGCCAAGCTGAAGTGGGAATGGGCAGGCCACGTTTGTCGTATGCAGTTTAATTTGCTGCATTAACAGGATTTGGAGTTAGACAGTTTAAAACAGATGCTGTCGCTTATTAACATTATTGTGAAGAAAGTGACATCATCTTTTTTGTCGTTTTGGATAGTGTTTTACTTTGGTTTTGGATGGTTTTGTAATAAATCCGCTTCCTTAATCCTAAATATTACAAATTCCAAAGTAAATTTGTTTATTTGTTTGTTACGTTTTCAAGCCTAAAACAATACACCGATTTTGAAAATTCTGGATTTCTAAAATGGAAAGCTACATTATTAGGGAGTAACATAGGTTTTTTTTCCTCGTATTCCCACATGGTCGAGAACTATCCGGGTGAAACCGCGGGGTGCTGCTAGTACTAATATAAATTGATAATAGTATTTAGTGTTTTGTTTTTAGGTATGCTGTGACGCAGATTGTTGGTCGTGGCATATTTACTTTGAAGCACAACTATAAACGCAGGGGCTGCATGTACGTACCTATTCCTTAATTAAACGACAAATTCTTGATACGCTAAATCGTCCTAATATTGCTGTATAGAACACCTTAATCTGTAAAGAACCGCGGGTTCCAATTGGACTCGGTTTCAATTGGAACCCGCGGTTCTTTACAGATTATGGTGTATACACAGTTAAAAATCTATTGTGTCTGTGATGCTTGGTCTTAGAGGTTAAAGAAAATATAGTAAGTTTGTATAATGTGGCCATAATACTTCAAATGCAGCTACATAGGCAGGGTTCGACGTTTAGAGAGGTCGGGCGGAGCCCTCAGAAATAATTATAATACTTATAAATTGTGGGACACAATTTACACACGGGTATTTAGTCCCGAACCGGGCAGAGTCTGTAATATGGGTACTAAACAACTAATAAACATGCTTAAATAAATATTAAACACCTAGACACTAAGCCAACAGACATGTTTATGCACACAAATGGGGCGGGATAGAACCCGCGACCTCCGACTCAGAAGGCAGGGCCATTACCAACTGAGCCAACAGTCCCGTCGTGAGTCCTCAGAAATCGGACAACCAAATCGAGTGGAGGATAAAGCGAAGAATTAAAAAGTGGATGCGGATGTCTAGACGCCAAAACCTTCAGTTCTAATTATAGCCTTGCTTTCTTTCGCGAATTGTTTGTTATATTGCAATATATGCTAATTAGGTTTATCAATGAAACTGGATATTTTTTTGTAATTACAAAACAGTTGGTAATATTTTAGCTGTTGCCCGCGACTCTAACCTTACAGACCCAGTCCGGCGATGGGCTCACCACGTATCACGTTCAGGGGTCAAATATTCTGATGAAAAGTGGGTATTTCCAGAAATGGAATACCCCCTCGAGGATAAAACGCGTGAGATTATTTTTATTTCTACTTATTACTAGCGGTTCACCGCCGTAGTTCCCGTTTCCGTAGGAATACGGGAATAAAATATAGCCTATGTTACTCAGAGATTTTTTAACTTTCCATTGGTAAAAGAATTTTTAAAATCGGTCAAGTAGTTTTTGAGTTTATTCGTAACAAACATACAAAATTACAAATCATTCCTCTTTATAATATTACTAGCGACCCCCCTCGGCTTCGCACGGGTGCAATGCTAATACTAAAACCTTCCACTTGAATCACTCTATCTATTAAAAAAAACCGTATCATAATCCGTTGCGTAGTTTTAAAGATTTAAGCATACCTACATAGGGACATAGGGATATAGGGACAGAGAAAGTGACTTTGTTTTATACTATTACTAGCATACATAGGGACATAGGGATATAGGGACAGAAAGGGACTTTGTTTTATAATATGTAGTGATAGGTCTATGACAAACTAAACAAAAAAATGATGAAACTGACTGATCGATCAACGTGTAGCCGAAACCGCGGGGTCTGGAACCATGACATTTGGCATAAAGGTTCCTTAGTAAGTGAGCACTAAGATGGGATTTTTGGAAATTCCCAAGGGAACGGAAATAGGATCCGGCAACACCGCTGGGCACCCGCTAGTCTTGTATAAATAAAAATCAATTGCCACATCACATCTATAAAAGCTGAGAACGAGAACGGCTGGACCGACTTTGATATTTTTTTTATTGAGGTATTTCACTGTATCGAAATTAAATTGCGATTTATCTTATCCTATAACACCTCTAAAAATACAGTTCGATGTACATTTTACAATTATAGCAAATTTTTAAATAATAAAACAACCAAAAAAGTTATAGGTATGTATTTAATTGAGTACCTACCTACCTACTAAAGATGATGACGTCACAAATGAAGTCATTTTTTGAGAGCTGAGTCTGATAACACCATTAATTGTGAAATTTCTTAAAATGACAAGTAGGTACTAGTATAGGCCTAACCTATATCCAACAATGTCCAGGTACCTACATATCCCTTCGACCCATAAAAAGAGAGGATAGAAGATGGATACGAGGATATAGTAGATCCTATCGATCTACTATATCCCTTATCCATCTTCTATAAAAATAATAATAATAATAATATCACTACTTTTATCCCGGAGGGGGTAGGAAGATGTATTCCGTTTCTGGAGATACCCACTTTTCATTAGTATATTCGAACCCTAAACGTGATAGGTGGTCCATTTCCGGATAAAAAATATAGTTTTGAAATAAAGGGCCGCATGAAATTTTCCGCCGCTGTACTCGTATAGCTGTTGCTTATTATTTTGGAATTAGCACCTTTGGACGATTCGTTTCTATTTTTCAAACTATGACTTTGACCCCGACGACTCTATTTCTTATAAATATCTAATAAGTATTATTTTATACTTTGACTCCATTGTCATCTTTTCTTCGATTTTTTTTTATTTACATTTGCTGTCACTCGCCAGCTTGATTGATTTGTGAGTGACAACTTTTAATATTTCATATTTTTAGATCTTGGCTCATTACAGAAGTTCTTTATTTTGTTTCCTTTTTAGCTTTGTACTTATTCGTCATCCGAAAACACTCCGAGTTAGTCACTCTTCCAATAATACTTGAGGAAAAGACAATGAAGTGCAATTCGGGATGATTTAACATGCGTCGGATTTTCATGAATTTCTAAACCCAATAAAACCTCAAAACCTTATACATTAATAAACCCACAAAACTATATAACAGAAATCTTACGCCCTTTATCCCCGAGGAGGTAGGCAGAGGTATTCAATTATTAAACCGACTTCAAAAAAGGAGAAGGTTTCTCGCCTTATATATTTATATTTTTTATGTGTGTTCGCGGATAACTTCGTCGTTTATGGACCGAGTTCGATGATTCTTTTTTGTTGGAAAGGTGATGATGACCCTACGGCACAGCCTACGGTAGTAAAATAAAAGGAAACCAGGATCTGATGACATCGTAGCGAAACCTTCAAAAATCGTAGTGGCGACTAGTGCTTTTTTGCTTTTTTTAGTTTCCTGTGTTTTTTTTAGTTATTGGAAATACCCTTGTTACACCAGTAAATAATGCCACGCTTTTAACCAAACGTGATATGATAAGAAGTGCCCATCGCCGACCCGGGTTATGTTACACATGTCTCAGAATTAAGACTGGGTCTTGGGTTTCCCCACGATATTTTCATTTACCTTCGAGCTAGCCTACATCTACACTTCTACACTAATATTATAAAGAGGAAAGATTGTATTTTTGTATGTTTGTTACGAATAAACTCAAAAATGACTGGAACGATTTTTAAAATTGATAACCTTCTCCTTTGTTGAAGTCGGTTGAAAGTACGAAAAATACATATTTTGCCATAGACGCGAATCGTCTTAAAAAGAGTAAACGGGTTTTTACAAGGTTTTCGATGTTTGAAAGTAACTCTTTTTGAAATTTTATTTCAAGTTCGAATTAAATTCCACGCGAACGGACTCGATAATCTCAACAGCTAGAGTAGTAAATACAACATCGAAAACATCAACTTTCTAATGATCAGCTTACAGCATCTGATCGTATTATGTCTGTGGTTTCAGACATTTATATGTTGCAACATTTGGCCATTTCTGTTTATAAATGCAGTTTTTAACAATAAATATGAATTAATAACGTAATTACTAATTCATTCATTACTGAACGTGAACTTTAATTTCTAAATAAGTATACTAAGTACTTACCTCTTCCCATATTGCACTTAATTTGAATAATTGCACTAAAGTTTATTTAAAAAAAACCAATCGGTTGTGGAATACCGTGGCTCGCGGAGAAACGCGCGAGACTGCGCATGCGCGCTTCGGAGTAGGTACGTTTATATTATTGGCAAAATGGTATAGATGAGCCAGCATTACTGAGTTGGATACCTATACGCATTCACTATACTTAGCCACAATATTTCTCTGCTTCGTGGCTCAGCTTCATCGCTCAAATCACTACATAGTATAAAACAAAGTCGCTTTCTCTGTCCCTTTCGTTGTGTTAATATTAGCCTTTATTTGCAGCCGTACCCTTACCCCAAGGCAGTGCTTTTTTTACTACTGGAGATCCACAACCGATCACGACGTGGTTTTTTCCCCTACACCGAGCAGACTGCTACTGTCGAGAGTTGGCTACGAGAGTCGACTTACAGGAACCTATCCCCGTAATTGAGACTCAGTATTTTTATATCCGCCACGTTATCCACCGTTTTCTAAGAACAAATTTGCAAATTTGATTGCGTATAATATAGTTTAGTATTAATTTTTATATTATCAGGCATTAGGAACCTTTTACGACTTTTTGTTAATTTCCCTCAGACATTAGGTTAATACTAACCCGCTGCGCAGTAGTTTAGTTTTTTAGCCCAAGTTGTCTTTTTCTTGCCGTCTTGCATTCTTTTAATAGTCCTCCAAATTCTAAATTAGGGTTCCTTCACGTTCCCAGGTTTTTTGGCCTAATACGTTTCGGCTTAATTTTGATTTGAAATAAATTTTTCCTTTTTGTTGTAAAACATTTTTGTACCTTCTATAAATATATCTTAGTTTTATCTTTATTAAAGAAGAACGGTCATCTGTGACCCAGACCCGACAGAAACGAGACATATCTCAGTTTTTTTGTTATTTTTTATATATTTGAAATATATATTTTTTTAATTCAAAATCAGTGGCTAACACCAAAATATTGCCTTATGTTTTTTTCAGGCGACACAATAAAAAAAAATTGAATATGCCTATTTATCTACAAAAATAATAAATGTATGTAACCAAATGACGATACAATAACTATAGGATGTATCTAGGTGACCTGGAGATGCAGCTGGGCTATGTAATTTTTAAAATACTAGTACAACAATCAAGGATTCATTAAAATCGTTGTATTCGATTATTTATTGCATAATCGGAAGTTATTATATGTACAAAAACGGTCACTTGCTACCTGCATGCTATGGCTCAGGTAGCCGGGTGCAGACAGAAACCAATCATGCCATCTCACTCTTTCATTAAAACAACAATGGTGCGGAGCGGGGAGGGGAGGCCGTGTGCCGGCGCAACGTAGTATCGGCGACCGGCGGCGGCGCAGTCCTTCGCATCCTGTGTTGAGATCTGTGCGTTTTTGTTTTCAAGGTTACATTTTTTCGTTGATTTTTGGCTTTCTCTATACCGGACTTGATTTTTGCATTCTGAGTGGTTCGTTGACATGGCTGACAATATTAATATTTGTGTTCTGTGTGAATGTGCACTACGTCGTCGTCGTTCATACGTTCTCAATGAACGATTACTGGAAACTCGAAGAGATTTCGTAGAACAACTATTGCGCATCGTTGGTGGTGAAGTATGTATTATTTTAATTTTTGGTACTTATTTGTAATTAAAGTCTTTCGCAATACAAAAGCGTGTCGAACTGTAAAATATTTATAGTAAGATACCTATTACGGTGGCGTAAATAGACAACATCATGTGTCTTAAGTATTATGATTTACTTTGTTGCTGCTGCCTCATTTTTTATACTTTATAGAAATAAAATAAGGTAACCCCCGTAAGTGATTAGGGTCGTGAGTTTATGTATGTATGTAAAAAATATAGGTAAATGAGGTTCAGTGCTAGTAATTGCGTGTACGCCTTCTTGTCTTGACTGTGACGCGCGACGCCGCGACCTTTCCCTTTTGTGACTTTTTCTCACCTTTCTCCTGCTCATCTTCTGACAACATGTTATATCCTTAGTTAGGCGCAGTTGTAGACTTGAATTAATAAAGACTTTCTTCAGACGTTTATTTTATTTTCATAATGAGAAGTAGACGACATACATTGTGAGCGTGTTGAGAGCGGTGACAGGAAGGGACAGTATTGCTATATGTAATAATAATAAGTCTTAGTTGGATTTCATAATAATATAATGGTAGCATTAGGTAAGCCATATTTTTAGTTTGTTTAAAATGTATTTATGTTTTGTTACAGATAGCTTTTGATGGAACTCGGTCGGTTTGCCACTCATGTCGGCATAGAATCGATGCTTCAATTAATCAAGAGCGACTAGCGTCACCTGCTCCTACCCCACCAGCTGCAGCTGTAAATGTGCAAGGAGTTAGAAGCGCTTCTAATACGGCCCGGAGATGTTTAATTGACAACTGCAACAACGGTTCCCTGCGTCAAATGCCTAATTCGGTGAAGGTACAACTCCTTAGCTATCACAACTTTTATGTACCAAATCTTGCCCGCATTTGCCAATGGCATTTACTACACATGGCGATAGAAGAGATTCCTGAAAATGTAACAAATCAAATGACCGACTTGAATGCGGAGAGTGTTGGCGACATCATTAACATGTATAGACAAGCCTTAGAACAAAGGTCACACTTCAATGTCGATGACGTTTCTGACGAGGAGTTAAGCTTTTGGACTGGAAGAAACAGAGCCACATTCAACGATTTGCTGAGTCAAATACCAAGCCTTAATCAGTCCTCAAATACTCCACGAAATGACTTGGCTATGTACCTGTGTAAAATTCGATCAGGCGAGCCGCATAATAGAATCGCTTTACTTTTTAATATATCCGAGCGAACTGTTGGGAGAAAAATAAATACAGTAAGGCAGTGTCTCACTACTGACTTTGTTCCGATGCACCTTGGCTTAGACCATATAACCAGGGACGAAGTGATAGCCCGCAACCGGGTCATACCAAATGTCTTGTTTGGTAACGAAGAGTCACCAAAAGCAATAATTACATTCGATGGAACTTACGTCTATATAGAAAAAAGTTCTAACTTTTTATTTCAACGCCGCACTTATAGCCTTCATAAGTATAAAAATCTAATAAAACCATTCATGATCGTGTGTGCGGATGGATATATTTTGGACGTAACAGGTCCGTACTCTGCACGGACCAGCGATGCTGATATAATGAAGATGATATTAGAAAACCATGATGCACCGATTGAAGACGGACCGTTCAATTTTTTATTTCATCAAGGAGACGTATTTATTTTGGACCGAGGCTTTCGGGATTCAATTCCCTTAATTGAAACATATGGCTATGATGCTCATATGCCGCCAAGCAAACGAAGACAAGACACGCAATTAAGCACCGACCAAGCTAATAAATCGAGACTTATTACGATGGTGCGATGGGTCGTCGAAACTATAAACGGCAGATTCAAGCGCGACTTCAAGATCTTCAGAAACAGAGTTTTCAACAAACATGTGCCGCATATATTTGAAGATTTTCGAATTGCTGCAGCTTTGATTAATTATTTTCAAGATTCGTACGAAGACAGTCCTTACACAGAATTTTTCATTGAAATAATTAATCGAAATATACAACGCCCTAATCGACTGGCCGAGTATGTGGAAGAGAATAATCTAAACAGACAAAGAGTGACGTTTCACAGGATGACTGGAAATGATCCGGAAGTTGATTTTCCACAACTAACAATTGAAGACTTAATTAAATTCTCAATTGGCACCTATCACGTGAGGTTAGCCCGGTCTTACTGTAGTGAACATTTAAAAAGCACGGGAGTATAATGATATGGAAATATATAGACATCCAGCAGCAGTAGAGGGCAGAATCAATAATACATTAATCAGGTGCAGAATTCATTCGCGACACATTACAACAAAAATATATTATACTTATATTATGTTTGATGAGAATATAAATGGAATAAACGCAATAACCGAATATTACTGCTCGTGTTACCATGGAAAAAGGACATTAGGAAGTTGCGCACACGTCATTAGTGTTGTCTATTATTTAGGGTGGGCTAGGCATCAAGATCACTTTGACCACCCCGCACTGGGTATGGATTATGTTTTAAGGGACATAGAAATGTAATAAAACTTTATTTGAACATATTAGTTTTTTTTGTTATAGATCATAGAACTCCAATGATAGGTACCTAAATCACTGATCTGCAATAAATCATCGAATACCACGATTTTAATGAATCCTAAGTTGATTGTTGTACTAGGACATCAAAAATAATATAATCCAGCTACATCTCACGATAGGCGCTACTCGACTCTCCCGCGCATGTTATCCCGCTCCGATATTTGCTAAGTGAAAGGGACCGAACGCTTTGTAGCGCTACTCTCCGCGACATAACGTGATTGTGCTAGCCCTGCAGGTCACCTAGAACATCCTATAGTTATTGTATCGTCATTTAGTTACATACATTTATGATTTTTGAGATAAATAAGCATATTCTATTTTTTTATTGTATCGCCTGAACAAAAACATAAGGCAATATTTTGGTGTTAGCCACTGATTTTGAATAAAAAAAATATACAATTTAACTATATAAAAAATAACAAAAAAACTGAGATATGTCTCACTTCTGTCGGGTCTGGGTTTTTTTTTCTATGGGGCGTGACCGTTCTTCTTTAACCTTTTTTTAAAAGTGGCAAAAGAGTTTTCTTTTTTTATTGCTACACTATGAATTTTTTTAAATATTCTAAGTATTTGTTTTGTTTTTAATCTGTACTTTCCGCAATTCACCTGAAGATAATTAATATTTCATCCAATAGTTGCTTCTAGGTATTAGTAAAATTATACAAGCTCAAATAGTGATTGTTTGAGCTTAATGATCAAATCAATGCTCAGATCTATATCTACACCTCTACACTAATATTATAAAGAGGAAAGATTAGTATTTTTGTATTAAGTATTTAATTCTTTTATTTTTGTAACGAATAAACTCAAAAACTACCGGACCGATTTTTATTTTAATAATATCACCGATGGAAAGCTACAATATTCCTGAGTAACATCTAAAATTTATCCCCGTAGTCCCACGTGCACGGGAACTACGCTGGTGAAACCGCTCAGAACCGCTAGTTAGTTATAAATCCTATATAAGTATACAAAACAGCAATTCCAGAGGTAAAACCTAAGATGTACACCTAATAATCTGTGGACCGGTAAGGTGCATCAACATCACATTAAAAATCTTGATACGAGTATTATTATACTACTTAATAGATAAATTATTTTAAGTAAAATTCTAAACAAGGCATTCATATCTTTGACAATGTCGAACAAAGAGTAAAACTATTCGGAGATTAACTCACCAAATCCTATTTATTTAGCTTTTGCTAATTATTCTTGGGATATGCTTACCTACTTTAAGTTTATTTATTTATGCTGAAATAAATAAATTATAAATAATTATTCATATTTCCCTAAGGAAACAAACAGCTTTATAATATTAGGTAGGTAGGTACATTTGAGTATACAATCTGTTTAAGTATAGAAGTTTTCACTTAAGGTACTCAGATTTGCTCAAATTAAGTATAATCACATTGTTAGGTGAGGTAACTACAAAGGATGTATTAAAATAGATTTTCTTCAGAAAAATGGGCAAATATTTACAACACTCTTCACTTTTGATTCTTCATTTCATAACATCATTTTTAATATTGTTTAAATGTAAACATCCAGAACTTTACTTACGACTGCTATGGTATAGTGGGTTCTATTATATATTCATAAAGTAGCTGCCTATATTGTAGGGCCTTCTTTAACATAGGACAGGATACATTTTTAATTTATTAGTTCTAAATCAAGATCTGGTTTTATTTGCGGCAATAAATTTATTGCGTCAGCTTTGATACGGGTATTTTTACTCGATTTTGGGTAACTTCGACTTATCGGTTTTTTTTTGTGGGTAACGGGCTGCCGGATGATTTTTAGTATTAAGACAATCGCCTAAAAATATGCTTAGATAAGAACATAATATACACCTAAACTATAAAATATAACCATTTGAAAAGGTCTGTAAACAAGGTAGATAACCTTAACTTTATTTTTTTAATTAAATATTTTTTTATGAACATTAAATACTTAGCATTTTGTTGATTAGATATGTGTAGTTCCTCTTTTTTTATAAATACATATTATGCTTTACCTAAGCTTGTTAGGTAAGGGTGTACTATATCGACAAAACGGATAATTTCTGAGTTAGTTTCAGACTTTTTCTTGTTTGACAAACCTGCTCTACATTGTTTGCAGCATACGCTATTACCTACCTAAGCACCTACCTACCTAAGTTTTCTGTAACTATACGCTAGGTAATAACTACAGAACTTACCTAAGTAGTACCTAATTTTGGACTTCGAAACGAACTACGATGTCATAACTGTCTCCTTTTTAGTTTTTATGCACCTTCATTCGAGTAAAATTTAAATTCGATTATAGAAGTGTTGCAAACAAACACTTTGACTATTGGGTCGTACCAATATTGGGTCTTTCCAATCTCTTGATTGGAATATTTTAGCAACATGTCCATATACGGTTCGTCGGTTGACACAGTTATTAGATTGGTCATATAAATAAACAAACCTAATAATGTGCACCTCTAGGACGCAATATCATCGATACTTACACTGACAAGTATTGCATACAGAAAGAAATTGTTGTAAATGCTAGGTACCTAGGTAACTACTTTACCTGTGAAGGAAATCATCGTAAGGAAACCCGCAGAACTAGGACCTTAGTTCCTAGGACTTCCTCATGAATATAACGAGAGCATGTATACACATTTTTATGTACAAACGTAGGTATTTTACGTACAGTGAACAGTTGTCATTTATACCTAAATAAACTTTTATACATAAGACATTTTTATATAACACACAAGTATTTAGTTACTTAGTTTAGGTATCACTCAAATTTAATTAGCAATAAGCTTTACTCTGTTAACCATTATTATAATGAGACTAAGTTTATGTACCTAGTAAAAAAATATTATTATTATTATATTATGTTTTTGAGTATTAAACCTATTATGTTAACAGAAATCAAAATTAGTTTTGCCTACAAATACGGCTCTCAATAATGAGTTAAGTAATTAAGTAGATAACTATTATAAAGAATTAATAAAATAAAGATCTTTCGTTCATAAATCATAACTGTTGGAGGAAAACTTTAGCAGGTCGTTGAAATTAAATACCCTTATTAATTCTATTTCCCGATCTCATGACTCTGAATTATGTACTATTACCTACCTAGGTAAGTAGGTATTAGGTTAGATTAAGAGGCGGATTAAACGTTGAGAGCGCCGTAGGCAAGCATCTCGTCGGCGCCCCTATATTAAAAATAACTCGTACTATAGTTTAACCAAAACGTTTAAAAAAAACTTAGGAAAACGCGGTGTGAGATGGGGACCAAGGAAAAAAGAGCATGAGTTTACATGAGATCGATGTTGTCGGACAGATATTACGATTTCGGTTAACAATACCTTTTGTACCCTCGCGCCCCTAGGCACATGCCTAGTTTGCCTGCCACTGGTTAGGTAAGTAGGCACTATATACAATTTAAATGAAATATTTATTGGTTTTGTAGCAGAACTTATCTTGCGAGCTTTATTGAATATTTATTCATTTATTAGATAAAATAGATTAAGCAATTGGAGATAACCTTAATTGGTTTTATATCATCATTCCTTTCTTTCTAAACCTAGGTAGCTATATTCTGTGTGTACTTAAAATGAAAGTCATGTCAGATGCTATCAAGAATCATTACATTAGCTGTTCATTTCTAATTTGTTAATTATCCGGTTCATTATTATAATTGACTGTTATCATACAATGTAATGTAGTACATTGTTGGAGAGCAGCAGTATTAAACATTTTATAGCGCCATCTTTCGATAACTGTATTAAACATAGAGTTAAGCGACAGACATGACAAGCGAGTTATCTACTAAGCTTTATCTACTCGGCGACAGATGGCGGTAGTAGTGACTTCCGGAAAATAACATCCGAGTAGGTACTACGTTATACATTATGTTTTAGTACATCGATCGCTCGAAGGTCAGTGGCACCAGACCAACGAAGGGTACATCTACACAGAATATGTAATAGGTAGTACTAACGTAACTATAAAGTACTATCTATAAAGTTTATTGCGCACAATAGAGTTGGGTTAATGCATTTTTGTGGACAATGAAACATACTTAAATATGTAGTTAGCTTTTCGCATGTCCAGTCCACGGTTCTTTCAAATTAACTAGGTGCCGGATTGGATCTTAAGATTTACAGAACATTGGATCGTAGGATTTACAGAACATATTATTATGTTCATTAAAAGGAAATTATAATTTGCAGAAGGGACTACAAAACTAGCCTAAAAAGAACAAATCCAATTTAACAAAGATTAGCCGGCTTAGTTGCGATGTAAATAAAAAATACATAAATAAATTAATAAACTTAATTAATACTTACAGTGAAATCATATTCACTGTAACATAAACTTATCATACGAATTATCTGGAGTGCTATTAATTTTATGACTCATCTAGTCATGTATGGACGAGCTAAGGAGAGTAAGGCAAAAAGTGTTTTATGGGCCTTATTTCATGACGTAGGCGCAGGCGCAGACGGGCGAGGACGGCGTAATGCGGCCAATGGAACCAGCCATACCAGTCTGAATTGAATTCGATAATTTATTGAACCGACATCGACCTTGGTGACATAAC
The DNA here is from genome assembly GCA_963855545.1 of Ethmia dodecea. Taxonomy (NCBI): domain Eukaryota; kingdom Metazoa; phylum Arthropoda; class Insecta; order Lepidoptera; family Depressariidae; genus Ethmia; species Ethmia dodecea. The sequence goes on from OY979437.1 coordinate 4,936,261, forward strand.
TCTCAAAACCACAACCAATTTGTCGACAAACCATTGAGAACAACCTGGTGGTTTCTAGTGCAGATAATGAATATTTAGCCATAGTTATAAACTGCTAAGAATAAACGATGCAGGTGCAAATTAATTAATCCAATTCAGAGCTAAAACTGATTCGCGTGCGTTCTTTCATTAATAAATGGTAATATTATGCGTGCAGACCAAATACGAGTAAAATTCGATTGTATTTTTCATGAAATTTCAGACATGCCTTTATAAATCGCCAGATCAGTCCTTTGTGAAATTTTAAAAAGTAATTTGGGGCCTTTGCTTCATCCGTAAAGCAAGGTCGATTATAATTGCTAGGGTTATAAAAACAATTTGCCCTTGAAATCAGGTCATGCCTTCTGGATTTAGTTGCCAGCAGCAATCACTGTTAAGTTTTCTTTGATTCCTGACTGTGGAGGATAAATACGATTCAAATAGGATTTTGAATTGTTTTAATGACTTGTATTTTGAAATGTTTTATTTCACTACGTTTAGTGTAAAAGAGATCATTTTGTCAGCTACCTTTATAAGACTAACATATAGATTCGATGTCCATGCGTTTATAATGATCACATGAGCAATGTTGGGTGTGGTCAGTCAGTGAATTAGTGCTGCAGCATTATTACAAGCTTGGGAGAATTGTGTGTCAGAACACACGACCGTTGATCCCGATTGTTGTTTGGTTAACGCACGAACGTTATGACAAATATCCTTGGGTGAGTTGAAAAATTCTGAGAAACTTTATGCCACTTCCCAACTCAAGAATCTCCCAATTAAAGATAAAAATATTTAGTAAATTAATAATAGTTATTGATTCACATTTGGCATTGATAAAATAATTGAGTACCTAGGCATAACGTTTAGGCGATACATCCTAATCCTAACTAATATTATAATTTATAATGATATCCCCGTATTACCTCGGGAACGGAAACTACGCGGGTGAAACCGCGCGGTGCTAGTTCTCGTATGAGTCGTATAAGTACCTATAGTTTTAGCTTAGATCGTTAAATAATTAATCTGTCATTCTGGGTCATTGATGAAAGTGGGTCTCGTTTCGCAGATGATTTAATCAATGCAAGCTAGCCGACAAAATATATTTCAGGTCTAAAAAAAATTGTGAATGATTGTATTGATTTTAGGCGGGCACAATTGAATATTAATAGGATTACAAACATAGATAAACTAATTTGCTATTGTTTGTTGTTGCGACGAGTCCTTGATAATTGTTATTCTAATAAATGTAACTTCTTTCTCGTATAATTTGTCACAAAAGACGATATAATATGAAACTGTTTAAATATTTGATAGTTTTAAACTTTCTAGCCTAGGATGTCGTTGGTGGATTCCCGGCATAGTCATGGAGTGCATAAAGTGCATTGCATTCATTGCGTGACAACTGCCGGCATTATAAGTGTGTGCGCTTGTTGCGTTGTGACGGAGAATTTAAATACAGACCGTGACGTCATTAGGGTGAAAAGCACTTAAACCATGAAGCTATGAGACACGGGAACGACTATAAATAAGAAGGCCATGCCATCTCTCTTACTACTTCACATTTGGAATTGTCTTTCTATTCTTCTCCTTTTTCCCTGACATTGGGGTTATTTCTATAATAATACTAGATGACCCGGCAAACTTTGTTCTGTCATAATAATGGGGGTGAGGGGGGTAGGAAAATGAAAAATATGTACTTTACTATTACTTACATTACATACTCGTACCTAACCAATATAGAAAAAAATGCATTCAAATTGGTTGAGCCGTTTTGCAGGAGTTCAACCATAAACACCGTGACACGAGATTTTTATATATTAGAGATAGATGAGTATACATATTTAAAATTTTAAGCGCATTTTCTTTAGTAGCAGTATAATTTTATTTAGGTTTTTAAACAAAATTGTCATTAAAGGCATAGTTACAGCTTAACAAAGGCCTTACCCTAAACACGGTACAAAGTAACTTCCTATTTTCATCTTTCGAATTGATGTCGACACTATACCATTTGTTACGTATTAAAATAAAATGTAGGTATGGCAGCACGTAAATATTAACATGGTGTTAATTAATTTGTTGAACGTAATTACTCGTATGTTAGTTTTATCAATATTTATGTTAGTTAGATAACAAGTGGAGAAGACGCCCTCCAAAATCACTGACCTAAAAAGTTCTTAAAAATTTATCAAATGCTGTGAAAACAATATTTTTTGGGAATGATATATAAAGTGATATTAAGCAGTGATAAATAATGTGTTTATATTTAAAAATTAGGGGTAGGTAAAACCTTAATTTATTCATTTAGGTACCTACATAGATAATTTAAGTCATTTTCCTTTAGTCTTGAGAAATGTTATGTTTATTTTGTCCGTATAATTATTAAATGTTAATTATTTTGGGGTTATAAAATCATTTAGAGTTTTGGGAACATCAGTTTAATTTAGTTGATTGTCTATGGCTGAAAACGACATAAAAAAAACTTAAGTTGGTACTTCAATAAAAATATAGGTAGATAATAAAAAGTCTTACTATATATGAAATACCTGCCAACAGTGCCAACTGCCAACCCTAGATATCACACGTGCTTAACATTATATCCTCTATAATATTACCTATAGGGTTGACAGCGTTATTAAGAAGCACATGTTTGGGCTAATGCCAAAATTAGGGGGTTAATGACCGATTGCACGTGGCGGAGACATTATAGCATTGTTATTGCTTATTGTGTGCTTCCTAAAAATAAACACTTTCCTTATCTTCACGAACGAATGTCGATCCTTTTGTGATTCGGGGGTAATGGTCCTTTGATTTATTCTTGTCTCCATGTCAAATAACACTACGATATAAGAAGGTGGAAAGATTTTAAATAATGTTCTAACAAACGACATTATGTTTTATTATTTACGACGAAGATTCTTATACTTGACCGTTGTAAATATAACTATTTCTATCGAATCTTTTCCTGATATTAGTTAGTGGCCAAACGTGGTCAGTGGTGAGCTGGACCGGGGTGTTGTTACACATGTCTCAAAATCAATTTTGGGCCCTTTATTGGGTTTCTTTCATCATCATCATCAGCCGGAATCATCCACTGTTGAACAAAGGCCTTGACGACCCTCTCCTTCTACCAACGCTGCGTCTTCCGGTTTGTCGTCGCCACACGAGAACCTTTCTTCCCTGTCGGTCATCGATACTTCGAGCGATGTGGCCTGCCTATTGCCACTTCAACTTGCATATTCTGAGAGCTATGTCGGTTGTCTTTACAATGTCTTTATTCACCGTCGAGGTCATGTCAAATATTATGGACCTATGTAAGTTTTTGATATACTTATTGGTGCATGTCATCATCAGGATTCGAACTCAAGCCTCAACTATGATATCAAGACTCATTCATCACCAACGTTGCTAATGTTATTTTTATTTAATGTATAACAGGGCATTTAATAAACCTACCTCTTTAAAGCTGTGTTGCGGGTACTTTTCTAGAATTTAAAGGCCTCGAATGTCACTGTGCCCTGACTGTTTTGGATAAATGCAATTATAATCTTAATAAGAGTCCTATACCTATATTTAATAGGATCGGAATTTCCTTTGGAGTCATTTACTGACTTAAACTGGGGTTCAAGTGGAAAGAACGCATTTTGCGTCGGGACCAATTTGCACTATAGGTAATTATGACTAGTAATAGCTCCATTTATGGCGACGCTACTTGTCTCTTGGTACATTCTAAAAATACTCGTATATGCAAAGCTTACGCCATGATCGTCGATTAGCTAATAAGCTATTGTTGAAACTACGATATTATAATTAAAGGAGTTAAGAAATACATAATTTATATGCTAGTATTAAATATTTTTTAAATTACTGACATTAAAATACACATACTAGGAACGACAATAATGACGATTGTGATCTTTGACACCGATCAATCTTGTTATGATTATGTTAACCTAATTTTTTGGCAATGTATTTTCTGTAAAACTGGGTCATTGTATTGGTAACTAGAGCACAGATTAGAGAATAGTTACTTCGTAACAGATACAGCACTTCCATACAAAAGCTAAAATACCTACGCTATATTTACCTACAAAATGCGCCGCAACTCGGCTGCAGTAAGAAACGTACTCTACGAACGCGCACCGAGAAGCGAGTTTCCCGCGCACGCTGTGTGATTGCGTCATCAAGCGAAAACGTCAGGGTTGTACCGAGCGCGTAAAATTAAACACAGTTGCTGGAAAACTTAATTTTTTATTGTTAACTAGCGGATGCCCAGCGGCGTTGCCCGCGCGGATTTCATTTATTCCCGTTCCCGTGGGTATTTCCGAAAATCCCTTCATAGTGGTTGCCTACGACATATTTAAGACACCTACATACCATATTTCAAATAGCGGGTGCCCAGCGGCGTTTTCCCGCTTGGATTTAGTTTATTCCCGTTCCCGTGGGAATTTCCAAAAATCCCTTCATAACAATTTCCTATGACATATCAGACACCTTCATACCATTTTTCAAGTTTCTAGGTGTTATCGTTTCGGAGTAGTACGTATTTCTCTTTTTAACCAGTTTTTATATTTTCCCGTAGGAATGAGATATTTTCCTGGAATAAAAAGTACCCTAGATGTTGACCCGGGTACTCAGTTATCTCCATACCAAATTTCATCAAAATCCGTCCAGTAGTTTTTGAGTGATGCGTGCACAACCAGACAGACAGACAGACAGACAAAAATTCCAAAAATTGGTGTTTCGGTATCTATATCGATAACTATATACACTACCGTTAAAATTTTAAAAAAATATTTAATGTACAGACACGGCCCCGTTTTATTATATGTATAGATTAAATTTGTTACATTAAACAATAAAAAAATGAAATCTTATTGGTAGTAGTTGTTTCCTTGTAGCCTGGTAGGTTTGTGAGTTTCTTTGTTACTACGTGGCTCGGGGGCAATTGAAAAAAAGACAATTCCTTGTTATTTACTCTTGAACTCCGACACCCGTCCACATCGCAATAACCGGGCATCTTGGTAGCGAGCGCGGGAAACGTGACGCGCGTGCGCCGTCTCGCGTGTGCCAACCAACTGCCGCTTGGGTCGGTACCGACCTACTGTGCGGTAGGCACTTATAGCGCGACCTTGAGCGAGTGACGGAGGCCTGACTATAGTATCAGAGTACATAACACTGTTGGTGGTGGCCGGACACTGATAACACCGTCTCATTTACTGTGACCAGAGGGCAGTGACCCAATTTTAGTCTTTCCCGTTGCTAAAACTTTTGTGGTATATAATTAGTAGGATTGTGCTCCGTTGTTTTTTGATATACCTAATGACACACATTCGAGAAGGTCATCATAATAAAATATTATTGATTAACTGACCCGGCAGCAGATAATAATACAGTTTACTCCTGTTACCGTGGGTACTTCGTTTCTTTTTCACAAAATATACCCCAAAGGGTCTACAACAACTCATATTACGGGCCATTCACACGAGGGTAATCCACTAAGACAATCCACTAAGACTGCATACAAAAAAAACTTGAGGACAATCCATTCCATTGTCCTCACGTTTTTTTTGTATGCAGTCTTAATGGATTGTCTTAGTGGATTGCCCTCGTGTAAATGGCCCGTAAGTTCATAGTAAACAAGTAAATGGTTTAGTAGCGCATAAGGATGAAAAAAAAATCTTTTGACCTGCCAGATATTAATAACACTGTCAAAGCTTGTAGAAAAAAACACAATCAGTATTTCACATTTTTTATTTTTTCATGTCTACTTTTAAAAATGTCTTCCCCTAAAAATGTTGTTCGATTTATTATGACAGATTATGCTAAAGGAAATTAGCATAATCGGTCCTGCTTTTCTTCAGTGGTGCGTTAAATTACATATTATTTATATTTCTATTCAGTTTTATTTATAAGAAGTAGCGGGTGACGATGCCTTTGTTGAATCCGTTTTTTACCGTTCTAGTGGGAATTTCCAAATGTTAGTTTCGTCATCGTGAGGAAACCCGCAGGTCCCAGAATGAATTCTGAGACATGTGTAAACAGACCCGGTCCGGCGATGGGCTCACCACATATCACGTTTAGGGGTCCAAAGAATATCTGGTGAAAAGCGGGTATATCGAGAAATAGAAAATCTCTGCCTACCCCCTCGGGGATACAAGGCGTGAGAGTTTTATTTTTTTATTTTTTTATTAGTCTCGTCATTTAAGGAACTTTTGTGCAAAATGTTATACTTCTAAGTCCGGCGGTTTCGGCATTGCGTTGATCGATCAGTCAGTCAAACAGTCAGTTTCTTCGTTTGTATATATAGATATTATTATAGGTTAGGGTAGATCCCGTTGATCAGTATATATATAACGTCTATAGACGTCGACAGTTACTAATGGACCCCTATGGCGATCTGACTGGTACATGGCCAGTTGTTATCAGTTCATTGTGTGTGTTTCCTCACAATCCGCGCCAAACGTGACAGACGTGATAAATCTCGGTCCGATTTATCTTTTAGTCGTGTTGATGACGCATTACTACTATCTTATACTGTACCCAGCGATAATAATGGGGTTGCTGATATTTTGTAGCTTAAATTTAACCCCGGACTGTCCCTGATCTAATAAGCATTTAAAAACAATACACATACCTAATTTACTTTTTTAAAGTTACATAGTTCCAAAAAAATTATCTTATAACCAGTTTTTTTGTAATATAAAATAAAATAAAACATGTATTCTATAATGGATGAAACTGAGAGATTGACGGTGCACTATAAAAGTAATTAATATACCTATAGTAATAATGCATAATGATAACATTAATAAACCAAAAAAATATTGATTCCAATGCTTGCAAGGTAGTGAGCCTTCAGTCAACATTGCATAGTTTTAAAACGTTATTAATTAAAACGTATTTTGCGTATCACCGATCGCGATCCAAAGTACGGTGTGGGCATTAGTCATTGATGATCACATGTAATTTTGTTATTGTAGAAATAGATATGACTATTACTAGGAGTTCAACATATTAAGTATGTAGAATATGTATCACACAAGCTATACTTTCTACTTGTACATCCGTTGTTTAACAATGTCTTTGTTATCGACAACGTGAGAAAATCAGAGAGAGCTATATTTGCCATCTACAACCTAGCAGGCCGACATCTTTATAGGGCATTTGATTTTTACCATTTGACGTTTGCGATTTGAATTAGGATCCAAAATGGAGTCGTCAGCGCATATAGAATAGAGATCAACAGTTTTTTTTACGATTGTCTATATAATATTTATGATTTGCTTAATAAAGTGGCGTCAAATCAGATATCACTCAATGAAACTTAGTAGTACGACAGGTGGGGACTTTAATGGGACAAAGACAAATTAAACGACACCTCGCCCTTCAATATCTTCTCAATCCGTGAAATCAAAGTCAAAATTTACTGTAGGTAATTGCAAATTAGACTTCGAATAGTCAATATTTTAATAACTCGAAAGTCGTCCATGACAATTGGCTAAATGTAAGCAGCAGCCAAAGAGATTAAAATATAATAGGGCATAGAGGGGACAAAGCGAGGAAAATTTGAAGCCAAAAGTTATTCCAAGTGGAATAAGTCTAGTACAATTTCGACCGAATGACAGCTCGCGTTCATACTAATTGACTTGACGTTTGAGCTTCAAACATGCTTCAAAGTATTGTATGAAAATATTCCCAATGTCCTATTATAATATTTTAATCTCTTAGCAGCCCATCTCCACCGACGAGTTTCTGGTTCCAAATGCAGTCCCCCAAGAAGAACCAGCGAGAAAACTCAAGGGCAGGGGGCCAATTCCACTAAATGTCCACGGTTATAGTTGGATGACAATGACATATCAATGGTCAGACAATGGTGTTATTTTGACACTTTTCAGAGCAAATAACACCATCGACTGACCATGTCATTGTCATTTTCATCCAACTGTAACCGTTGACATTTAGTGGAATTGGCCCCAGCTCTTTTTAATCTAGGCTATACAGGCGACGCCAATGAATGATGCTCATATGCTTACGTACATACTCCCGAAAAAGATTACCCTACTTCTGGCGCAGTTGGGTAGTAACAAAATAATCGGAGTAAAAATATCGTGACGTTAAATAACATAACTGACAAAGTTGTTATTGAGAATAAAACAATGGGTGGAAATGGGCAGTGATAATGAGAGTGTCACGTCATAACCCGTTAATGCTAACCCGTAACAATAATTATATTAATTCGCTCCTAGTGATTACAAAGGCGAAGATCAACGGTTATCTCATTACTACCATAATTATAATATGTTATTGTTCTAGATAGTGTTTTACGCTATATTGTTAGGTAAGGTCGTTTCTTTACTTGTCCAGTCGAGAGGTTAACAATGGTTTGTGCAATAGGTTTCAAGTCTTCCTCAATTTATTTTACACTATGGATCATTTGTGAGTACCGTGCGCTTGATCGAATACTGTCTGAGATGATCATGTTAATTACTTCTGGAGATATGACATCTGTTTCAGTTGTATCTACCTCTAAATCTATAGTCTAACTGTTAGCTGTTATTTGCGTTTTCCTCACAATTTTGTAAGGAGCTTCAAAGTAAAACTTTATTGCAATAGTTTGAAAAAAAAAAACGATATTACTTTCTCATTTCTCCATACTCAAATATTGTACTATAAGAAAGTGGCTCTATCTAACAGTTACTTTATTATGGCTAAACTGCAGTCATGATGCAGTCTGTATTGAAGAAGTAAATAGGGTACGTTCAAAATGGCAGTCAAAGAAAGATGCCTTCAAAAACTAGTTGTTAAAAATACACAACAAAATAAGATCCTGGTTAACTAAACCTCTCAAACTGTTCATAAAATCTTCGTTGATCAAATCATATCATCATCATCCTATACTTGTCCACTTTTGGACAAAGGCCTCTCCCAATGAGCGCTATAGCGCCCTGCCTTCAGCTCGACGCATCCAGCGTCTGCCTGCAGCCTTTCGCACATCGTCATCCCATCTGGGGGCCAATTCCACTAAATGTCAGCCATTGTCATCGAACTATCATTCCATTATGCTGCAACTGGCAACTATGACATCTAATTTGTATTCCACTAAAATCATAGTGGCATTACAATGGAATGACTATGGACTACGTTAGGTGTTGCCTACCTTAAATAACTATTACTACCATGCGTGTCATTAGTTTTATTTCGGGTTTTCGGCACTAAAATCTTTAGATGATTAATTTTATTTATGGTACATGTGACATTTCGATAAGTTTTGAAGAAACTTGTGTATTTTTGTGCATAGACTCTGAAGCAGAGCTAAAATCTGAATTTCGTGTCGTGTTTAGGGCTGATGGCTAAATTGCCAATGCCTTAAAATAAGGGAAAAAAAGCAATCACTGGACAGCGCCTTTCCATGGTAGGAATAGTAGAATACCAAAAGTGGTCAACAATGATACTTGAATGATTGTGAAAACTGACAGATAACAGAATACGAAAAGTGTCAAAATTTGACATAATATCACCATTGAGTGACCACAATCATGTAATTGTCATACAACTATCACCGCTGTCATTTAGTAGAATTGGCCCCCTGGCCAGAGGGCGTCCTACACTACGTTTGCCGAGTCGCGGTCACTTGTTGAAGGTTCTTCGCGAGATATGGGGGATATATCATATTTCATTTTTGTGGTAAGATTTCTTCGGTCAGTGTGATGTAGTTCTACTGTGGACATAATATATTTTATTGGTTTTTAAAATAAATTTTCTAATCCTACTTATAAAATATTATTAGTATTATTATACAAATACATAATTATTTTAAGGTTAGTTAAAAAATAACACTCTGTCTGTTTGTTAATCAATAGCTAAACAGTTGAACCGATCATTATAAAATTTGGCCAGGATATAACTTGTAAACCGAGGAAGAACAAACTGTACTTTTAATCCCGAAATCCTGACGAACTCGCGGGAAAAAGCTAGTATTTTAGATATATTACTACAACGCATTAGGTATGTTGTTAGGTAAGTAATACACCTGGTGTGTTGCGAATAGTCGAGTGACTAGTGACCGTGATCGTTTACTGTTACGGATTGTAAATCGTTGGGAATGTAAGACGTGTTGTTGTTTTTATGTTATTGTGGTCTCGTAAAATGAAGATAGTGGCATATTTAATAAAGTACCTTTAATATGTACGTAAGTTCTCCTAAAGCTCATTGGTACATGCTCTAACCAGGATTTGATACCGAGCCTGCCGTATAAGAGGCGAGTTCTTTGCCAGCAGGGCTATCACTGCTACGTTATATGTACAATTAACGACGATTTATTAATGGTTATTATGTATTATATTCATTGGTTTCTCAAATTAAGTATCCAACAACAATCGTTATAATCGATCTATTAAATTTCACTACTTCAGCACGGGCACTTCAAAAGTCACAGCAACCCGCTCAGTCAGTCAGTTATCTCCACATCAAATTTCATCAAAATTGGTCCAGTTGATGCGTGCACAACCAGACGGACAGACAGGGAGACAAAATGTTTTAAAAATGGGTGTTTTGATATCTACATAGATAGTTATCTACATTACCGATAAAATTTTCAAAAAATATTTCATGTATTATCAGTAAAAGTTCTGCCTGATACACCTAACTGTCATTTTAGCGAGCACCTATCTTTTCCCAACCCATGGCGACAAAGTGTTTATTTCATGTTTATGACCATTTCGTGTCGGTGAATGGATCGGAATGGGAAAAAAGACGGTGTTACTGGCTTCTGATTAATTATAATTAGGGTCGGGGCAATAAAAACTTGAACTTTCAAGCGAAAATTCTTCCAAATATATCTGGCTTAGCGTTTGTCGATAGTACCAGACACGGCCTCGTTACAGTTTTATTATATGTATAGTAATGAAGCACTGAACGAATCATGTATATTTTATGGATAGGTATGGCAGTATAGCAGATATGCAGTGCGCAATGGCGCCTTATCGACGTCCTGTGATGTAATGGAGGAACGGAGGTGGAATGCGAAGATCTTCCCCTAGGCGAGGTGATCGTGCCTGGGGACCGCGGTCCTTCGGTTGATGTTGAACAGTTGTATTTATACAAACTCATTAGAAAACTCCGATAGCGCGGTTTAGAACTCGGCCGTCTATTGGCGCGTTCTATGTAACTCGGCCTTCTATTGGCGCGTTCCATGTAGTGGAAACTACATGGAACGTACGCTACAATGTATACGCTCGACTCGTACAGACAAGACGGGTACTTCACTTTTGAACTTTTTTGCGATTTTTTTAGAAGCAAAATAATATTGAAACAAAAATTTTATGCCCGTTTATGACATGTTTGTATTGTAATGTCACGAACAGTGACATGAAAAAAAAACTATTGTTACTGTATTTCAAAACAAGAAGCAGTGTGACAAGGTGATGTTGGTGTCGAATTATCTCGAATTTTAAGCTATTTTTGTGAAGTTAACTAATATTCAATTAGCAGTTGTACTAGAATCTTCTGTAAAACGTACTAATTTCAAGTAATGACTAATGGATGGTATCGGCCACGAGGATTTTTCCACCCACACAATGCCTAACATTTTATTATTCATGGAAAAGTTTGATTTGGTCTTGTTTTATTTTTGTTGTTTCAACAAGTTAAAATAACAATTTCAAGTTTAAAATAACAATTCTTTAAATAGCGGGCAGTAGTGTAAATCCTAGAAGAAATCGTACAATAAGATTACACTTTTTTGTTGTTGTATAATTTTCACCATTGGTTTAGAAAAATGAGTACCCAAATATTTTATGGAAACTCGTCAATTAAATGCATCCGAAGTTGTTGCCATTGAAGCCTGTTTCGACTTCATGGACGAATGTTCTCCTTCCCTTGTATTATTTTATTTCTGTTCACAATTCTATGCATAATTAATGTATCAGTAACTTGCACACATTTGCATTTTCCATTACGTGTTCCTTTGTACTGTTACAATGCTTTAAAGTTTACTCACTGTTTTGTCAAATCATTTGACCTTTTTTGTTTCTACACTTGAGTCAGTTTATTCATTAATAGAATTTTGTTTATCATGTTTATTGATATCATGTTCGTTGTGATGAGGGACCTATAAGTAGGTACATATATATGTATAAGTCAAAACTATTTAGTCGTTACGTACCTGTTTCATACTAATTTTGTTTTTAGGATTGAAACATCCCAATCCAACAAAAAAAAAATGTGCATTTCACCCAGTATTAAAGTCCAGAATCGCCAATCCCATTGCAACCTAAGTAGGTACTACTATGTAATATACTTTATAACACATTTGCTCGTAAAAGGTGTCTTATTTCACCAATTTTAATATCGTTACCTATCTCATTACGCCCAAGTGCGGTAAGTGTAAAGTAAAACGCACGGTTTATTAAGATGCTTCGTCTTAAAACGAACGGTACTTTTTAAAATCTCAACAAAGAGTTTTTATGTCAAAAAAGTTGTCAACATTTTATGATTAAAATCATCTTTGGGAGATAAAATATATTAAAGAAATATTTATGTACATAATTATTTAATTTAATTAATTTTGACAGTAAATTACAACCAATCTCTAACAAAAACACAAAAATATTATTTTACTTTATTAGTAATAAGTACTGGCTGTTTTTTGAGCCTTTTCCTAAAAAAAAATAATGATGCGCGCCGCGCGCTTTTTCTTAACGCTGTATTGTTTTTATTCGTTTACCATAGTCGGAGTTTTATTTTATTTCCTCGCAAATGTGTTTTAGAACGTGGTATGACATACGTGCGCTTTGATAATTACAGCCTCTGCTTACTTGTAGCCCTCGCCTACGGCTCGGGCTAGCAATATCGCCTCGGCTGTAATTTTCAACCTACCGCACTTATATCATAATGTACTATTAGTAAAAATTATAAAATTTTATATAGATGTTGATATGTGTAAAACACAACGTGAGTAAGTAGATAGTAGACATCGATATCTGACCCAATTAAAATACGTTCCACAGTATTGATCATCAGACCACTAATATACCTAACTAAAAGTGGCAGCAATGAAAGAGTGTTCAAACAAAAACAAACAATTTGGTGTAAAAAGGGGAGCCAAGTGCAGTGGAACCTAGAACTTTGGTTTTGTAATTCATAGCATTTATAAGTCATTCAGAATTCAGATTAAACTTTCAGACAGAGATCTGTTAAAGACATAGGAAACAAGGAGACAGTTTAATTAAGACTAAACTTTGCTGTTTTCTGAGTAAGCTCATTTATTTTACATAACGAAAGAGTCAATAAGACTTGTGTGTAGAGTACCAAAATGTACTATGGACTCACAACATGATAAACAACATAATATGATATTCCAAGGAGACACAAAAACAATTACGCTTTATACCTGAAAGGGTTAGCAGAGGTTCAATGTATGGGAATCCCCACTTTCAACAGTGATTTTGGGCTCCTAAATAAATATTTAGCAGAATTTATATCTAAATCTAAATAAATATTAAAAAAAAACTCGTAAGTGTTGCAAAAAGACTAATACGTGGAGGCTCTCACAGAAAAATAACTTTATTTATTAAGTTATTAATTATTATGTTTTTACTAAGTACGTGTAATTAAATGGGTTTACCTTAAAATAGAATAATAATATGTGGCTTACATATAAAGGGACACTGGTTGACTTGGCTGATCTCTATCTCGATACAGAGACCGGAGGGTTCATAGCAGGAGCCATCAACCCTCCGGTCTCTGTATCGAGTGAGATGGATGCGCATGATTCACCCGACGATCACGATGTCATTGGCATTGGCCTTTAGCATGGGGTCTCATTCCATACAACGAAACTTGTAGTTTAAACTTATCTCGACAGATGGCTCTACGGGTATTGATTAATAATTAAAGATTATGTAAAAAGCAGTAATGGTGAAATATAACGCTGAAAAATATATTTTGCAAATAAATGTATACCCTAAAATGGAAAAATCAATAAATCAGCCCCTAAATCGGACTTTAAATAGTTTTAATTTGGTCCTCTAGCGGCAGAAATAAATACTTCTTGGGCTTTAGTTTAGTTAGGTTGCAGTTTGTTCCACATGATGGTGGAACTATTACCATATAAATGTGTGTGTAAGAATCTGTCGCGTACGTGCACAAGTTTGGCAAAGTTGCCGCTCCGTGCTACCGCGCGGCGGGCGCGCGGGATCACAGCGATCGTGCGCTGTTGCCGTTCTTGCGATTTGAAAATGTTAGTTACAATGTTAGGTAGAAAGAAAATTATGTACTCTTTCCTAGGAGAAGAAACTTTTTCTTTAAAAGTCTTTGGTCAGGTACTTCAATCAACCTAGTACGCACTTGCCAAGTCCATGAAATGAAGAATTTATACAAAAACATATTCCTAACGTAGTATTTTTTTATAAAAACTCAATTCTTCCTATACTTATTCTATCTAAGGCGAATATAAAAGGGAGCCAAAAATATTGATGTATTGATTATTATATCAGTAGGACATTCTTATCTAATACAAGTACCTAGAGTTGTACAGTCAAGAGCAAGTCAACCTTTACACTACCATTTTATAAATGCTGAGCTCTGATTTATACTGTGCGCCATAGAATACAGGGCCGGGTCAAAGTCCAAAGTGTCAAGCTTAGCATGCTCTTGACTGCACCTACCTACCTATGATTTCAATTATCTAATCCTACTGGATTAGGTAATGGAAATCATAGGTAGGTAGGAAGTATCCTACCTATCCCACTATGCCTGCTATTTTTATAAAATAAATATTGGAAGTAAGAATGTTTTTTAGGGTTCCGTACCCAAAGGGTAAAAACGGGACCCTATTACTAAGACTTCGCTGTCTCTTCATCCGTCTGTCCGTCCGTCTGTTCGGCCGTCTGTCTGTCACCAGGCTGTATCTCAAGAACCGCGATAGCTAGACAGTTGAAATTTTCACAGATTACATATTTCTAAAACAAATATAAAAAAAAATGTCACGCCTTTTATCCCCGAGGGAGTAGGGCAGAGGTATTCCATTACTGGATATACCCACATTCCACGAGATATACATTGGACCCCTAAACGTGATAGGTGAGCCCATGGCCGCACCGCTTCTATTTACACATGTCTCAGAATTAATTCTGAGACCTTAGCGTTTCCTCACGATGTTTTCCTTCACCGTCGAGCTTAATGATAAATATATATTATGTATTTCTGTTGCCGCCGCGCTGTAATAACAAATACCATATAAATAAAAATTTAAGGGGGGCTCCTATACAAAAAATGTGATTTTTTTGCCGTGTACGGAACCCTTCGTGCGCGAGTCCGATTCGCACTTGGCCGGTTTATTGTTATTCAACCACACAGACACTACTGAACCCTTTGAAATCTACTTCAGTATCAGATATACCTTATGGTCTGGTTATTACCTACTCAGGATACTAGGTAGTTTTTATCACGCAGCCAATGATATTAAATAAGTCTTATATTTTGTCTTATTTAATATCATTGGGAGCAGCGCTATCAGCCGCCGCCGCTTTTGTCGCATGTGCAGCAAGGGCGTACTTCAGTAATTTTATCTTTTATTTGATGTAAAACCATTTATTATTAATATTTATGTACCTATTTAATTTTATGAGATATACCTACTAACAAAAAGTCTAAATAAAAAAGGAAATAAAGAATAAAAACCTTCATAGTGAGGATATGAACCCAATACTTTCCGCAAAGAGTCGGGCTCTTGCATGATTACGCCAACATCTCACACAAGTGAAGTTTGAAATTACCTATCAGTTGGTGCAGTTGGAGTTTAAAATTATATATTATGCATGTGTGCGTGCTTATTTAAAAACAACGTCCCTTTATGTTCGAGTTTTTCGAGTTTTTTACAGTTCAATATTTATTTATAGAATACGGGAAACATTTTTAGAGGTATTAATTCGGAAAGCACATTACGTAAAAAAAATAAAAACCATTCTTTCAGAAATAGCGCCATCTAGCTAGACTTGAGCTTTTTGTAGGTTCATCGTTCCTCCTTAATTTTTCTGGCTGACACTAGCGCCACCTGTCACAGCTGTAGAGCAAACAAAATTAACGCTCCCAGTAACGCTCCTTAGCGCGGTCGCGTATCGTTGTATGGCGTGAGGTATCTGTACTAGTATTATAATATCTGTGCCTTTAGGCACATCATTCTGTAAGTAGCTACAGTTTTTGTCGTCAACCTTTTCACAACCATTTGTTTTTATTTATTGAATAGGAATATATACGAGTATATTTATACTTCTATATTTATACTAACATTATAAAGAGAAAAGATTTGTATTTTTGTTACGAATAAACTCAAAAATAACTCTACCGATTTAAAAAATTCTTCCACTAACTGAAAGCTAGAATATTCCTAAGTAACATAGGCTATATTTTATTTCCGTATTCCTTCGGGAACGGGAACTACGCGTGTGAAACCGCACGGAACCGCTAGTATTTTTTATATAATAGCTCTTGCCCGCAATTTCCTAAAAAGTATCCTAAATGTTAACAAAGAAATTTCATCCAATAAATAAAAGAAAATCTGGTGTTGTACAGTCAAGAGCACGCTAAGCTTGACACTTTGGACTTTGACCCAGCCCTGTATTCCTATGGCGCGCAGTACAAATCAGAGCTCAGCTTAAACTGGTAGTGTCAAGCTTGACTTGCTCTTGACTGTACCATAGTTCAGAAAAAGTAAGGAATGGCTTGGGACATGAAATCTCATGAGACCTTTGTATATCGATTGCAATCAAATCGCCGATATTTTAAAGGTCGAAATGTACAGATAAAATATTATCCAGTTTTGTGCCATAGTTAAGGAAAATTAAAGTATGGTTTGGACATGAAATCACACCACACCTTTTTGTATCGATAGCCATCGTATCGCATATCGTTATTTCTTAATATTGTGCAAAATCTCTCAATATTTCCATCCAATGTTTATACTTTATTTGTAACATTGGTTGCGAAAGTAAATTTGCACAAAAAACTTGCAACTTTGACTACATAACAATTAATGTTGTTATGAATAAAATTATAAATGCTATTTTGGTGTTTGGGTGTTATACATTACTTCTACCTTAATCCATGAGATCGAGTGTTTTCTATTATTGGTATAATATATTATTTTGAAAGCTTTATGGTCCATTTATACGAGCCCAATCCACTAAGACAATCCACTAAGACTGCATACAAAAAAAACGTCAGGACAATGGAATGGATTGTCCTCAGGTTTTTTTTGTATGCAGTCTTAGTGGATTGTCTTAGTGGATTGCCCTCGTATAAATGGCCCATTACAGACAAGCATTCTTATAACTAATTCTAAAGTAGGTTACTATGCTAATACCAAATCTCCATAAATATAAAAACATGTTATGCAAATGTAGGAACAAACATTAATCATTAATCATCGACGTTTGATCGACGTATAATATTTTGAAGTTGTGCAGGTAAGGAATCGATTGGTACCTTTATTGGTACAGTTAACAAGCATCAAAACAAAACTTACTATAAAATACTAACGCGATATAACTTGCGATTGTATCTTTGCTTACCATTTATTGATTAGCCTTTATTTTATTTGAGGATGTCGACGTAGTAGTAACAATTCTACCAATGTCAAGTGATCAATCCAGTCAAGGAAAAGACACGAAAGACGTATATTGTAAAAAAATAATGACAATCATTTCGATGAATAGCGACGTTTTTTGTAACTGTTTGGAGGTTGTTATTCATTTATAAGTTGATGGTTACAATTGGAGGACGAGTGACTAGGAATGAATCTTGAATAAAATTATCAACTGACTTGGGTATATGTCGTAATGTATTTCTAAACTTACTTTGCAAACATGTAATTAAAATAAAACTCCGAAAACACGACTGCGTGTAACAGGCACTCAAAAGATTTAAAACATTATCTTCGTAATGCAGTAGGATAACAATGTAGTCTTTGACACTCCTGAGATGTGAGAAGATGAATCTAACGAGATGTCACACTTCAAAATCCGTCTAAACATTTTTGGCTTCAGGAGGTCATAATAGGTCATAATATAGACACATCCGAAAATTATTAACTACCTGTCTCCTAAGCACTCTGTTAAAAATAGTTAAATACGACTTCATAGAAAAAACTAAGACCTTAGTCACTGGCCCTAAGCAACGCAATCCATTTGTTGTGTGTACATTTCAATGATAAAGAAATACACAATGACCAAGTTACATTACATTTTAAAATACATTTAAGATTACTTACTGTCTGGGGTGACATCCCGCAGCACTATTCTTGTTTGGGCCTCTAACTCCGCCGGCATTGTTGATACACAATGAACTTTTACAACCCACAGATAATCTAAGCTTTCACTGATAGAACGCAGAGCTTTTCTCTCTATGCCTTGTCCCTTATAATTCTTTATTCAAATTCGAATTTTGAACAAAGTTTATCTCATGTTTTGTTTTTAAAAGTTGGCAGTATTGAACGTACACGCGGCGTGCGATCTCACGTACAGTTCTGGCAAGACTGTTGCGGCTTAACTAGACTTGATACGTATATTTTGTACGCCTGTAGGGTGATGCGCTTATATTACCTAGATACATTGGTTGGAACAATATGACCCACTTTTTGGAAATACAGTACCTATTTCTTTCAAATTTCTTTATTTGGTTGTTGTTATTATGGTTAGAAAAATAGTAAAAAAACTATTAAAAATATATTTGGCAACCCTAAAATGGATGCATTTCGTTAAATCAAACCAAATTGTCACTTTTTTTATTAGGTATAGTATTTAATACCTTAGTAATATCGGACGTTTGTATTTACCTATATTATTCAATTGTTATTTTCAAACAGGATACTAAAACAAAGTTGAATCATTGAATTTATACATTAGAGTTGTAAACATTGTTATTCATACTCTTCGTCTGTGTTATGCAAAAGTACCTATAGCCCTTCTTAGTCTTTTTAATCCTTCCTCAAAATATAAATCTACATCTTTGCCAAATTTCATCAAGATCTTTTTAGCGATTTAGTTACGAAAACATCATAAACATACAGATAGACAGGTTGCATTCGTATCTAAAAACAGACAACTGTAAAATTTCAGAGTTGCCAGCTGCCCGAAAAAGAAATTACGTGTAATTTAAAAAGTGCACTCTTATTGAGACACCCTTTATAATAGGTTCCCAGATATAAAGTCAACTATCTTCGTTCCTCTGTCTCCTTTCGGACCATCAAGTCTTTCCCCTAGGAGATAAAAGGCGTGTTAGGCGTATTAGGAACTGGGTATTAGAGATGTTTTTAGCACTGACATTGATTTTTTTGTTTTTGTAATTAATTTATTTTGGTATTTTTTTCGAAAGTGGTTATTGTTGTTACACCCTGTATAAAACTTTCATAAGGGATTATTCTGTTCTTGTGTTTGCGTCACGTATCAGAAAAGAAAGGGTCTTGTGAAATAAGATTATGATATTAGAGATTGGTCATGTCCTTTATACGTGAATGATTGTTCTTGTGAATAGTTGGATTGAGAAACGATATTACCTACGTAGAAAATACGCCATGATGTGTTGAGGTGATGTATATATTTCCATCAAAACATTCATGTTAAATAAAATATGTCAAACCCTTGATAGGTAATGTTTAGCCATAAATAGTTTTGAGATCAGCCAATTTTGTTATTTTTCTAACGGTTTCGGTAGGTACTCTATTTAGCTCCATAGCTTTTACCCTATTAAAAAAAGTTTTTTAGTGTTTGTTTGAAAAATTCTTTTATTATTTGAAAGTATATCCAACTTTCAAATTAGTCCAGTTGCGATGATAGGGTCTCCGACTATTTGGAATTCTTTTTTTGTTGTTTTATATCACAAACCAGTTTAAATTTATATCTTAATTTATGTCGTCGGAAAATTATAGCCTATGCCTAGCCTATAGCCTACTCCCAGAAAAATAAGCATTCCATGGGTCCAAACGCCCGTCTAAAAGAATTATGATTTCTTTTATTTATCCAACAATTGTTTTAATCAGATTTTAGTAAATATTACTTTTACAAGAACTATGATTGGAATTTATTGAATATATTTGTTGCCCACGAAAATCCAGTGCTGACCCGTTCCCGTGGGAATTTCCATTTTTTTTTCTATAACCTTTCCGGACATGCTGACAGATTTTCAATGCTATCAGCTCATCAAATTTTCATCATGATCGGGTATGAAAATACGAACAAACAAACATTCGTTTGTATATTTTAGACGATTTTTTCAATAATCACTTATCACTGTTGATTAAGATGTTTTGTACTCGCATTTAGATAGTAGGTAGTCATTTTCTCACTTTTGGAATTTCGTCGGGATTGCAGGGGATTATGTCACCTCATGCTGCCAAAAATTCAAATGATTTTCCTCTCCCCACCTTCGGACGCAATCACGCTTGATTGCATCAGACGAATTTAGGTAGGGATTGATCCAATTTCGGTTTACACTACTAACCAGCGGTTCTGCTCGGTTTCACCGGCGTAGTTTCCGTTCTCACGCCTCCCCGAGGGGGTAGGCAGAGGTATTCCATTAGGTACAGCTGAGGCGATATTGCTAGCCCGAGCCGTAGGCGAGGGTTACAAGTAAGCAGAGGCTGTAATTATCAAAGCGCACGTAAGTATGTCATACGAAGTTTTATAACACATTTGCGAGGAAATAAAATAAAACTCGGACTATGGTAAACGAATAAAAACAATACAGCGTTAAGAAAAAGCGCGCGGAAAAATTTTTACTTGTTCACAAATTAGCGATGCGCGCGCATCAGCATTTTTTTTAGGCAAAGGCACAAAAAACAGCCAGTATTACTAGTAAAGTAAATTAATATTTTTGTTACAGATTAACTGGTTGTAATTTACTGTCAAAATTAATTAAATTAAATAATTATGTACATAAATGTTTCTTTATTATATTTTATCTCCCAAAGTTAATTTTAATCATAAAATGTTGACAACTTTTTTCACAAAAAAACTCTTGGCTAGGAATTTAAAAAGTACTAGTCCGGTCAATTTAGACATAAAAATAGTGGTCAAATAACAATAATTCCCACAGAGCCAAATTTTGGTGGAGAGCTAGGGTTTACCTTTACAAATAAAGTCTTAAAAATCCCCATCGATCCTGTGTGTGCTAAAAAAGTTATTCGGTGTCAAAGGTAAAAATTTGAGTTTTTTGGATTTTTCTCGAAAACGGTAAGTTTGATCAAAAAGAACTTCAAGCCAAAGTTGTAGATCTTAAAATTATCTCCTAAAATGATTATTATAGTTTTTTACTAAGAGTTACCATTCCTGAGATATCACGATTCTAAGAGTCACAATTGCCTTGAGCGCCCGCCTTCGCGATTCAAGGAAAAACACACCAAGCGGCCGCTACCTTGTTACTAAAAACATGATAGCAGCAAAACTACTACAGCTACGCGAAAATAAAAACGACGTAGGGGTAGCTTATAATATGCAGAATCAATGTATATAAAAACAAAATCATAACTAATAATTAAAAGGTCTCAAAAAAATAAACAGTAAAATCATTGCGAAAAACCGACGAACGACCCTATTTTTTCATGGCAATTTGTCGTCGCATCAAACTTTGGACATTATGATAGTTTTACATAATTGGAAGGAGTAATCTTGAGGATTACATTGATATATAACAATAATATAAATATTGAATATTTACATTATAAGAACAGACTTTCAAGAGTATAAATCTGATAAAAATATCTAAAGGAATCAAAACAATTAGTTAACCCAATAATCAATAGCGATATCAATAATAAGGTATTATCTAGAACTTGACGGGTATTGTTCCCCTAAATTATCCTAAAATTGCCATGACAGTTAGTGAAGTAGGCCTACAGGGGAAACCACGGTAAAAAAAACGCGCCGAGTACCTACACTACCTCACAGCTGGCGTGGAAATGTGTGTATATCATGTAAAATGTGACGCTTAGAATAGCGATATCTCAGCAATGGTAACTCTTAAGAAAAAAATTATAAGGAACATTTTAGTAGATAATTTTAAGATCTACAACTTTGGCTTGAGGTTCTTTTTGATCAAACTTACCGTTTTCGAGAAAAATCCAAAAAACCTCTAATTTTGATCTTTGACACCGAATAACTTTTTTAGCACACACAGGATCGATGGGGATTTTTAAGACTTTATTTGTTATGGTAAACCCTAGCTGTCCACCAAAATTTGGCTCTGTGGGAATTATTGTTATTTGAAATGTCTATTTTGACCGGACTATACCGTTCGTTTTTAGACGGAGCATCTTGATAAACCGTGCGTTTTACATTACATTACCGCACTTGGGCGTAATGAGATACAATCCTATATTGAAATTGGTGAAATAAGACATATTTTTTTAAATCGTTCCAGTAGTTTTTGAGTTCATTCGTAACAAACATACAAAAATACAAATCTTTCCTCTTTAGAATTAGTATAGATTGATCGATGTACCAAATACAATCTTTGCAGAAGTATGTAGTTTGGATGGCAACACAATTATTTAGTATCATCTAGATGAACTGATGATGGAGTCAGCAGGTGGATAGAGGAACTCCTCAATGACCACTCGCAAACACGTGAGTTTGGGATCATTTGATTTGTTTCGTCGAATGCTATACATGCAAATGTTTGTTTTTAGGGTTCCGTACACGAAGGGTAAAAACGAGACCCTATTAAGTACTAAGACTTCGCTGTCTGTCCGTCCGTCTGTTTGTCACCTTTGGGGCAATTCTACTAAATGTCAACGGTTATAGTTGGATGACAATGACATATAAATGGTCAGACAATGGTTTTATTTTGGCACTTTTCAGAGCAAATAACACCATCGTCTAACCATTGAATTGTCATTGTCATCCAACATAACCGTTGACTTTTAGTGGACTTGGCCCCCAGGCTGTATCTCAAGAACCGCTATAGCTAGAAAGTTGACATTTTCACAAATTATGTATTTCTGTTGCTGCTATAACCACAAATACTAAAAATAAAATAAAATAAAAGGCTGTATCTCAAGAACCGCTATAGCTAGAAAGTTGACATTTTCACAAATTATGTATTTCTGTTGCTGCTATAACAACAAATACTAAAAACAAAATAAAATAAATATTAAATGGGGCTCCCATACAACAAACGTGTGTTTTTTGCCGTTTTTAAGATAATAGTACGGAACCCTTCGTGCGCGAGTCCGACTCGCACTTGGCTGGTTTTTAGATTCTTACACTTTATATTCTCTAGTTTCAAAAGTTCATCTCCACACGGCGCGGTAGGTGCAATCATAATTGTTGCAATAGAGGTAACACCTAACCGCCTTTCGAAGCTGACATTACTGACAATGCACATTTTCAAAGAAGTAAACTTGTTTTAAGTTCGCCTTTGATAGACAGTAGACTTAAACAGGTAAATATATCCCACAGTACAGGTAATTCTAGTTTAGAAGTTAGGCAACTATACCTAATTATAGTGTTAATAGTACTATATTCAATGACATTTTAAAGTTAGACACGTTGTACTCTCACACTAACTAAATCTATACATATAATCCTTTGGACCCCTAAACGTGATAGGTGGTGAACCCATCGCCGGATAGGGTCTTTTACACATGTCTCAGAATTAATTCTGGGACCTGCGGGACGATGTTTTCCTTCACCGTCGAGCTAGTGATAAATACTTGTGTAATTTCAATACAATAAATATACTACGACTAATTAAACACATACCAATACTGAGAACCTAAAGTTTGAAAGATTAATATTATGTGTGTGATTGATTCATTACGTAATCTGTAATCTATAAATCCTCGTTGGCAATGATTTCGAAGGCTGTGCAGGGCTTGCTAACCGTCTTGCATACTAAAAACTTACTTATAAACATGAATTTCCATACTGGGTATGCGATACCTACTGTTTATTTCTCTAGGAAAAGGAACTAAATATTGTAGTACATTTGTTTTCTTATCTAAATGATGATCAGTTACCTACACCTCTAGAAGATGAGGTGTACCTATGATGTCTACGCCCTGGCCCTTAGTAGCCTGCAGTTGAATTATTTGCTTTACTTCATTTACTTATATGAAGAAAATAGAAATAAAATATTAATCTCACGACTTTTATCCCCGGGGGGGTAGGCAGAGGTTTTCCTGGACTGGCAGACTGGATATACCTACTTTTCACGAGAATAATAAGAAAATAGAACGAGAGCGAGTAATGATATTACAATCGGTTCTAAACGCTCTCTGATGCAATGATCTCTTAAAGTTATATAAAATAGTGTGCAATTTTTTTTTTTTATTAAGAACTTTTTGAACTGAATCGATTTTGATGATTCTTTTTTATTTGAAAGCTGGTGCTTCCCGTGTGGTCCCCCATTTTAATTTGGTCCAGCTCTGAAAATGGCATCTAAGAGAAAACCGTATAAGTATTGGTATAGGTCTTAAAGTATGTGCGCGACAAATGGACGAATAACTCAATAGGTAGGTAGGTATCACGCCAACCGATTTCGATGATTCTTTTTTTAACCGACCTCAAAAAAGGAAGAGGTTCTTAATGCGACTGTATTTTTTTAGTATTATTCGTTGAAGTTGGTGTTTTACTCTTTATTATTATTAATGCAGCATACAAAATGTTTTAATAATACAGCGACATCTATTAGCGAATAGCGAAACTAACTTATTCGCGCTGAACACTCACGATACAAGAAAGGTAATGAACCATAAAGACGGTTGCAGTTAGTTCCATTACTTTACACTAGGCGAAAAATATAAAATGTAGAGCTACCTAAGTAGAAGAAAATTCTTTTTTGTTTTAAATTTACTTTGGTAGAGTCATTGGGTTATGGAGGTATGGAGGTATTCACAGAGCTTCGATATTCGATATTCGACTCGGAATCGGAAAATCTGTCGAACACTTTCGAGATAGGCTGATGTTGGTGTCGAAAACTAATGTCATATTATGTGACAAGGATTCGGCAAATTTTTTACTCGATCTGAATCGAACGGAAACGGTATCGAGCCTCCGTGAATACGCCTGCAGATCTAGGAAATCGTAATGATATGAGTAATATCTAATAATAGACGCGAGTTGTTTAAGTTATACAAGATTAATTCATGTATAACTTTACCTACCTATTTTTTACATACATACATACATACTATATGCTCCCTTTTTCCCGAATGGATAGGCAGATACAATAGGCACACCTCTCGAGCTTCATCCATATCCATCAATCGGTTTATACGTGTTATCGGTTTCGGGTAGTCTTTTAACAAATGATAAAGCTACTCTTTATCTTATTTTTTAATTATATAGATAATAATTTATATTGGAAGTTGTTAAAAGAAATTTTTGACGTAATAATAGTTGTTTATGATATTGTTACGGTAAGTTAGTTTTTACGAACGAGCAGACGAATGTAACATGAATGTAACTACTTCTTTACTCTACACAAAAGTATTGAGCAAAAGCGCTTCCAAGAAAGTTCGATCATTCAGTTTATTTATGCTGGTAGGTATGTGAAACTCCTTGGTGGAAATCTTTTATGTAGATATATTTTTAATGGAAAAAAATAAATTTAAAGGATACTCACGACACTATGCAATGGAAGGGTGCGTACCTATTTTACTACGACTCCTACCTTTTCCCCCCCGCTAAAAATCTATGAGCTAAAAAGAACAATAAATGCATAATATAAAAAAAATGTAAATCAAATATATAAAAATCTAGTGTCACGGTGTTTGTGGTTGCATTGCACTCCTCCAAAACGGCTCGATCGATTTTAATGTTTTTTTTTTTAATTGGTAGCTAGGTTTGGAAGCTATTTGGGTCGTAAAGTATTTTTACTCCCATACCCCTCACCTCCCATTTATATAGCAGAAAAACTTTTGCCGAGTAAAATAGTCTATATCTACTAATATACTTACTAATCACTACATAGTATAAAATAAAGTCGCTTTCTCTGTCCCTATATCCCTATGTCCCTATGTTATGTATGCTTAAATCTTTAAAACTACGCAACGGATTTTGATGCGTTTTTTTTTTTTATAGATAGTGATTCAAGAGGAAGATTTTAGTATTAGCATTGCACCCGTGCAAAGCCGGGGCGGGTCGCTAGTAATATTATAAAAAGGAAAGATTTGTATGTTTGTATCTTTGTTACGAATAAACTCAAGAACTACTGGACCGATTATAAAAATTCTTTCACCAATTGAAAGCTAGAATATCCCTAAGTAATATAGGCTATATTTTATTCCCGTATTCCCTCGGGAACGGGAACTACGCGGGTGAAACCGTGCAGAACCGATAGTACCTATTCTATAAAATATATTCTGATGCTCAGTTTTGTAGTCTATAAAAAACTAGTTGAAAGAAATTGATGAAGCAGTCTTTTGGCTGTTTGTTTATTTTTAGGTGCATAAATGAATTAATAGTCTGTGGCCAGGTTTTCGGAGATGATCATTCAATTTAAATTCTCAATGAAAAATATTTTTGAGCACGCTGAATCAATTGAACTTTCTTTTTCACCTCAAAGATAAATGAAGATTTTTATTTATTGCCATCTTAATGTTACTGGTATGAATTGCAATTGTGAGTGCGGAAAGTTCAAGGATTGTATGCGTATGTTATTTTGAGATGAGGTCAGCGAATTCTGCCTTTAGTCAGGCTAGTGAGTAGGTACATTTATAAAATCGGTTTATTATTTTTTTTTGGGCGTAAATCCATGGCTTTTGCTTTGGAGTCTGTTTTTTCTACGACCCAACCCGTCGGTAGAATCGTAGGATACAATACAACGGATTTGGCAAAGAAGAAAACTTTGCAAACACGCTCTGTACCCTTTGGGTACAAAACCCCATAACAATATAATTTTTATCGCGGCTAAAGAAGTCTCACGGAGAGTAGTCCAGTGCGAGATTTGCGGCGATTTAGATTTATGACCGACTTTTTGTAGGACCGATTTTCTCTGTCTCCTTTGATTTCGTAAGAGATGAATCGGCCACCATCGAATAACGATTATCTGACGTGGCGGGTTGTAAATGAAGCAGCAACCAAATAAATAAGTGAGCGAAGTAAAACTGGGTAGTGTCAACTCGCTGTTGATGGGCCAGACTTTTTGATCGCTCTTAAACATAAACATTCTAGAAGAGGCGGGAAAGGCGGGAAAGCTGTCGCGATCCAAGACGTTACCCGCGGCTTCGCTCGCGTACGTTTATTTCACCCCATTAGGGGTTGAATTTTGCAAAATCCTTTCTTAGTGGATGCCTACACTGTATAAGTTATCTATATGTGCAAAATTTCAGGTCTCTACACCCAGCGGCTTAGGCTGTGCTTTGATACATCACCAATCAGTCAGTCAGTTTATCATTTTATATATAGATGTGCGTGTGTGCGCGTTGGCTTTTGGATATGAATAATTCAAAATTATTTCTTTACCTTAGGGCTGTCAATCTCATACGAACGATTACAAAATTGCATCGATGAAAGGTCATCGACGATTTAATTTACAGTGTTTTCTACGCGTACACTATAATCGGAAGATGAATTTCTATAATGCCGTTTATTTTAACATGTCGAATAAACGTTTGAAAAAGAATGATTGAAAATGTTATCAACTAGACTATATGCGGAAAACTGTAGGTTCTGATGTATGTGTTTATGTGTCAATGCCACATTCATTATTATCGTAGCTATCTGAGGACAAAAGATAATGCCTTTTCAAATGACCATCAGCAACAAAATCAATAGATGGCATATATTGACACCAGTTGATGGCAAGTATATCCGGTACGAGTTTTAAAATACCGTCACTAGTGTCAAATTACCGTCACTAATAATGTCAAAATAGACTTGACGCTATCCTAATTACTAGCAAATATTGTGACGTCATTTGCTGTTTTTCTTTATTTTCAGATACTTGAAGATTTCTTGATGTTATTTTTTTGTGTTATTTTTTCTTTACAAGGATATTGGCGAAATTCACTAAACCACCATGACTAGCCACTATCACATAAAAATTAAGAAAAAAATTTAATCACTGTCTTGCAGACCGAGTCGACCATACACCTCGTAAAGGGTATAGTGTAAGGAACGTGATGGTGATCTGTGTATGTCTGCTTCTTAACCTTACATTCCGGGCTTTGCCAAAATATTTTTTTCTTTGAAGAAATTGCGTTGCAAACTCTTAAATTATTCTGTTTTCAGAATTGAATTATTTTATTTATTATTATAAAAAAATATGTCACAAGTACAGTAAAAATTTTTTTAACAATAATACACACACCGGCACAATTAGCGGAACAGAAAAAAAAGGGAGTATTTACGCATTTTTGCGTGTTACTGGCCGGCTAAACAAGCTTTTTTTAAATTTGGGTTTTAATTTAAAAATGGAATACTAAGCGACTGCCCTTTTTTTCATTCTTTTGTTTTAATTTTCATTGATTCATTTTTTCCACCGCTTGTCCGTTTTTAGAAGGTTCGTGAATTCCATTTGAAAAGCTTTGAATTGCAGTTTTTGAGGCTTTTGAGTTTTTTCGCATATTGATAATTTACGAGCATCTAATTATGCCTGATTTAACGCCATCAGAAATCATTAGGGCAGATCAAATGAGGAGAAATGGTCAAACCTACAGATCGATTGCCAGAAGCCTTCGTCGATCGTTATCAACGATTTATCGTAGCATCCAACGATACAGATTGACGAATGCTCTAGTGAGAAGGAGAGGACAAGGCCGGAAAAGGTGTACTTCAAGGAGGGATGACCGTTTTCTCCAACTTCAAGTCCGACGGAACACGAGACTAACGGCGGTGCAGGCTCGAAATTTACTGGAAGAGGTACGAGCAGTAAGGATGAGTGAGCGGACAGTTCGTAGAAGATTCGAAGAAGTGGGTATAGGCTCGTATGTGCCCGCCAAAGCCCCAAAACTTGAGAGACATCATCGCACAAACCGTCTACACTTTGGTCGTGAACATCGTGATTGGGACTTCGACGACTGGGGACAGGTTCTTTTTACTGATGAATGCAGAGTTATGTTAAATCAAATTGATGGAAGGCAGCGAGTATGGAGACGCAAAGGAGAACGGTATATCCAGTCTAATTTTGAAAATACAGTTGCATATGGCGGCGGTTCAATTATGGTCTGGGGAGGAATATGTTTAGGAGCTCTGAGGTTTAGGAATCTGAATGCTGATCGGTATATCAGGGAGATTTTAGAAGAACATGTTGTGCCATTTGCCCCCTTTATTGGTAACAACTTCATTCTAATGCAGGATAATGCTCGGGCTCACAGTGCTCGCACAGTACAGACATACCTAAACCATGTTGGTATAACGGTGATGGAGTGGCCAGCACGGTCCCCCGATATGAACCCTATAGAACACGTCTGGGACTTGCTAAAGAGGAGTGTAAAGTCAAGAATGCCCCCTCCCAATAATCTCAACGAGTTGCGAAACGCATTACTTGAAGAATGGCAGAGGTTGCCCCAAGAAACCATTGATAACATCATCCGCAGCATGCCCAGACGGATGGAAACCCTCATCAGAGCACGAGGAGGAAACACTCGATATTGAACAGTCATTGAAATTGTTGTTAAACTTTGGAAAATCTTGAATTTTCTGCTGTTTCTCTATAATTAAAAATCGAAGAAAAATGCATTTTGTTTAATTTAATTTTTATTTTTATAAAATTTTAAGTATGGTGTTACAAAATGAATGTCAAAACATGTTAATTTAATTGTTGTTTCATTTTAAATAATATATTGTTTAAAAATTACATTCATTGTTCTAAATTCCCTCTTTTTTCTCCTTTTTTTTTCTGTTCCGCTAATTGTGCCGGTGTGTGTATTAGAAAAAAACTTATCCCGGAAGATCCAAGAGAGAGAGAAAGACTGAGGCATGTGTACTAAAATTACATAGTTGAAAATAAATACACATTTTATACGTGATTTTTTTGGACGTGACATGTAGTGTACCCGGTTCCCTCACGATGTTTTTCTTCGTCGTCGAGCTGCTGATAAATATGTATGTAACTTTTTTAAAAACTTATTCCAAATTTAAATTATTATTTAATTACTAAACTTAGGGGTCCAAAGAATATCTCGTGAAAAGTGGGTATATCCAGAAATGGAATACCTCTGCCTACCCCGTCAGGGATAAAAGGCGTGAGATTGTTTATTTTATTTTTCATTGCAAAGTCATCCGTTCTTATACCATCCTGCAGTGCGGGATGAATGGTATACGTGAGCAATCTAAACAGGAGCTTGACTGGTCTGATTAGAGTCAGGGTATTCAGGCAGTATCGGTTCCAGGGGGGTGGCTAAGTCAGGCTGGGTTCAGACTTGATAAATCTTAGATTGAACTTGATTTGGTCCTACTTCTTAGCACTATAGAGTACCTACTGACCGTGCTGTTCTTAAGTGATCAATGGTACAAATCGATGGTACTACTGACACCACGCCTTATGATGGTGATAAAACCTACCCTCAGAAGTGTCAAGCCAAAATCCTGATCCACCACTCCCGTACCCCAATCGATCTGAGCCTAATTAACTTAGGGTATAACGGGCTACAACGGGCCACGATCAATTTGCTCCTACTATTAGAAAACGAAATATTTTTGTTGGTTTGTCCTTCTTTGTCCTTATTTTTTTTTTGCAAAAGTGACAGTCTATATTCATCACGGAACGCAGACGAAGTCGTATGTAACTAAAATTAGTACATAGATATACTGTTGGCAAAATAAAATAGTATTTAAAGGAATTTACAAATTGCACAATTTTATCATTGGTATGGAACTTGTATGAAAGCCGCACGATTCTGCGACTAAGTATTCGCATCTCGTGCGTCGTAGCGACTTGCGTCATCGTATGCGAACTAACTTATATACCTACCACGACATTTCACGTGTACTACGTAAATGCAACAAAATATAAAGTTGGATGATTGGAAGTAGCAATTTCTGAGATATAAATATACTTATAATTTGCATATCCGCCAATAAAAGCGAACAACAATGTAAAACTGGTATAAACGATATGGTATTGAATCTGAGTCAGACACGCGCCGGTGTATAGGACTCTAGGTTCGCGCTTGTGCGGCTTGCGCCGGCGCACATGCGCAGTCCACGGCGCGCCGCAGTAGCGATCGCGCGCAGGTTTTGAAGATCCCTTTCTCTGAAGAGGGTGAGCATATTAGCAATTATCTTATTAGCTTATAATATTTTAAAAAACTGTTCAACCTTTGTTTCTTAAGTTTTGGTTAGAGTTTTCGTTCAGAAATGGTGAACAACTTTGTGGAAGATCATTATTCTTTTGTTTGATAACATCATGTGTCTTTAGGTACGGTGCGATGAACCATAAACATTAATGGCATGTAATCAAAACTTTTCGTAGTGCAACATAATGGAAAATCACCAAACATTTAGTCGTCACAAGTATAGGTTAGTCATATAGGTTTATTCAAATGCATAATATCCTGCCGCTTGCGGTGACCTGGATATTGTTACAACTACACTCTGATAACAGGCTCAATATGATAGTTACCGAGGGTTATTTTATTTTATAATAAAACTAGCGACCCGCCCCGGCTTCGCACGGGTGCAACGCTAATACTAAAACCTTCCTCTTGAATTACTCTATCTATTAAAAAAAACACATCAACTTAATCTCATGGGAGTTTAGCAGAAGCATTCCATTTTTAAAAGTAAAACCAGCCTGTTGTTGCCAGATGCTTCAGAACATTGTCTTTTATTCAACATCATTAGTCTGAACTAATTCTGGGGGAAGCGGGTTTTCACAATTCGTATTTCCTTCAATGCCTACTGAGTCAAAATACGTAATTTTTTGTAAAAGTTATTTGGTAATCCTTAATGGAACCTTCACGCATAAGAGGTCAGGTAGCTTCCAAAGTGTAGTAGGTAATGTGCATAAAAATAATTATTCGTCTAAAAATAAATTCATAAAACAACTTTAAACATAAACGGAGGTAACAAATATAGACCTTTATTTAAATTATGAAATTTACATAATTATATGAATAACACAGGCTACATTTTATCTCGGAACTTCGACGAAGTCGTGGTAATTGTGAGATGGGACCACCTTTTCTTTCCATCCAGTAGTAATTAATTTTACAAAGTTATTATTATGAGAGTATATTAAGCTAGTAGGTACATAATTTTACCTATTACTAGCATTAGTAAAATATTCATTAATCATCAATAATTATGCAAAATATGTAATTACAAAGATAACAAATATTCTTCAAGGAGCAACCGAATGAAATGTGTGGAACAGTGTCCAGAAGGTTGGCTGCATTTCCTGATTATCTTTATAAGTATAAAAAGTTGTTTAAAAAATACTTCAGAAGCTTCGATCCATTTAAAAAGCCTTCTAGAATGACATCAATAGTTCCAGCGATTACATACATAGGTATTTACTAGCGGTTCTGCGCGGTTTCACCCGCGTAGTTCCCGTAAGATGAAATAATTTCTCCCGTTTTTTACACATTTACCACTATATCTTTGCTCCTATTGGTCGTAGCGTGATGTTATATAGCCTATAGCCTTCCTCGATAACTGGACTATCCAACACAAAAAGAATTATTTAATTCGAACCAGTAGTTTCGGAGATTAGCGCGTTCAAACAAACAAACAAACAAACTCTTCAGCTTTATAATATTAGTATAGATTACTCACAAACAACGTACTTCGGAAATGTTCATTACAGTGCATTGCTAGGACAGAATTCTATAGATATCTATAAACAAATGAGCAACGATCATCTCTATGACGCGGCGACCCGGTGGCCTTGACGACACGACGTATCTATTCATTCCACACGTGGTCGACTATATACGCAAAGTACTTATAGTCCCACATCATGTTAATAGGGCTGTCATGCTTATGCAATCACTCAGCCATGGCCACGAGATTTGATTCCTGTGATAATATTTGTCTATGATGATATTGATGATAGATAATATTCCGCACAAAGCGCTCCT
The DNA here is from genome assembly GCA_963855545.1 of Ethmia dodecea. Taxonomy (NCBI): domain Eukaryota; kingdom Metazoa; phylum Arthropoda; class Insecta; order Lepidoptera; family Depressariidae; genus Ethmia; species Ethmia dodecea. The sequence goes on from OY979437.1 coordinate 4,969,304, forward strand.
TGGGAGAGGCTTTCGTCCAGCAGTGGACAACAATTAGCTGAATGATTGATTATTGATTGAATCAATTTGTAATCAAGATTCAAAAACTTCCTAACAAGTTGAAATTTATTTCTTATGTTGTTCGGGTTTTAGGCAGATGTGTTTTGAAAAGTTTGTACCTATATGTAGTAACAGAAATCGTAGAAGACTCCAGGGAAATATTTCGAGACAGCCCTGGAAATGAATATTTTTGTGGCCCTGGTTGTAGTGACCCGCAATTACGAGGTACATGGGGAGCCAGCTGTGTAACAGATGCAAATACGAACAAAAGAAAAATCCTTTTTAAATTACATATAATAGAACAATTTACTTCGTAGCTTTGAATAAAATTAATAGTACAAAAAAATACAATCTTCTGCTTATAGTACGAGAGCCCACGACCAAAATTTTTGTCTCATAGCAATACGGCCAAAACCGCATCAAATCGATAGATACGATTATCCTGAACTCGAAAAAACCAATACCAGACATTTTCCGCGTAGCGTTTGATCTGACCGAATTTTCAAAATTGTCAAAGAATTTTACCGAACTGCATCATAGCAATATGTCTGATTTGCAGACTGTAGTTGAATGATAGTTCTGAGATACGGGAAACATATTTTTCAGACGTTAGTGGTGTAGCGCAAACTCGTAAAATCACTTAAAAAAAATTAAAAATGAGACAAAAAAAATGTCTCATAGCAATACGTCTGAAAATCTTTTTTATTAGTAAATTTTGGTTATTTGATGCGAACAAAACAATTTTCAGACGGAAATGTGAACGCATTAAATTTTGAGACCGTTTTGAAAATGTTAACAAATTTTACCGATCGGTATCATAGCAATATGTCTGAAAATTGTTGGATATGATAAAATAAGTTGTCCACATATGCAAAAAATTTATATCAGACAAATTAAGTGTAGCACCTTCTCTATCAGACAACTTTTCGATACTCAGTTAGCATTTAAAAATCGTATTGAGGCATCTTGAATTCTGAAGGACTGAAATAAATCGCACAAAAGGAAACTGGGATGAAGTTGAAAAAAAAAAACGGTTTATTCAAAGTTACAAAATATTTTCGTATTCAATCGCTGTCGGATTCGGAATCGTCGTCTTCGAAATCACTCTCGACGTCGCTCGGGAGATCTTCAACGTCCTCTTCTCCAGGAGCGTAACAAGCGCTGACTCCGAAACGTTATTTTCGTTTTTGGGAGTATATGCTACACTTAAAGTGTCTGAAAACAGGTTTTTGGTAATCCTGGCAGCAATACGAAAAGTTAAAAAAAAATATATCCGTATTGCTATGATACAGATCGGCTAAGTTTGTTGACATTTTCAAAAATGCGCTCAGGCTATATGCTACGTGCAAAATGTCTGAAAACAAACTTTTTCGTAATACAATTATAAAATCTATGTACATTTTCACTATCAGACGTATTGCTATAATACCGACTGCCTTTTTTTTTTGACACAGCAGAAATGGCCTCCCACGCAGTTGCTACACTTTCGACCGTTACTACACACCTAGTCGGGTTCAGAATCATACAATCTAACGATTTTATAGGGTTTTTGCCATATTGCTATGAGACATGGTTTTGGTCGTGGGCGCTCGTACTATTAGGGTTGCTGACTGTAATTGAAATGTAGAAATATTTTTATCATAATAATTATGGTAGTACGGATCCCGATTATTGATCAGATTTTTTTTATTCCTTAATGAATCTTTGCCATTCGTAATAATTTGAGGGTTTGACGAACTATTGACTTGTAACGACTTCGATTTTTGGTTTGTTTTAAAAATAAATAATAAACGAACTGACAACAAGGTCATATTGTGCTTGTACATACCTTCAAAAATATTCAAAGCCAATTACGGTCAATGTGCGGAACATCATATTAATATTGTATTTAATTTATTTTTGGATTGTTTTTAGTGCACAATAAAAAGTTATGGTATTATATGTTATCAGTCAAGCATCAGTCCCATGGCCGAATAAAATAGACTATTCTATTGTGTCTGTATTCTGTAGCCGGGGTTTGGTCACAAAGGTATGAAAAAAGAAACTGTCTGAATTATTTAAAAAGATACAGCCTCAATTCCTAGTACCTATCGGGAAGAAATTTATAACGTAGGTTTGGACATAGATAAATACCTCTCGGATGTAAAATCCCAAAACAAGTACAAATAGCTATATCTATAGATACTAATGTTTACGTTTACGTTATTTAAGATCAACTAATGTAAATATTGTCTGAAATAAAGATTATTATTATTACTAATATTATAGAGAGGAAAGATTTGTATTTTTGTATGTTTGTTACGAATAAACTCAAACTCTACCGGTTTTGAAACCTTTTTCCGACCGATTTTAAAAATTCTTTCACCAATGGAAACTACTAGATCCCTGAGTAACATATGCTATATTTTATTTCCGTATTTCCACGGGAACGGGAACTACGCGGGTGAAACCGCGCAGAACCGCTACTTAAAACAAAAAAAAACTGTTAGTCACTGAAAACATTTAAAACATTATACTCAAGATATAAAGACGAATCTATTGAGATCTTTACAGACCCTACAAAAGGTCACTCGAAAAGCATCACTGTTCTTCTGGTGCAGTTAAGTAAAAATTAAAATGTTAAATAAATATATTTTATAATATAGTTGTTTAACTTGTTTATCAAATAAACCGTTAAAACTTTCAACACTAGATATTACCAAAATATCAAACAGTAGAAATCATGTACAAATTTTTTTAAATTGTATATTTTTTGTATTATCAAGCCATAATAAAAAACAACAACACAGACCTGCAGGCGTATTCACGGAGGCTCGATACCGTTTCCGTTCGATTCAGATCGAGTGAAGAATTTGCCAAATCCTTATGTCACATATGACATTAGTTTTCGACACCAACATCAGCCCATCTCGAAAGTGTTTGACAGATTTTCTAATTCCGAGTCTAATATCGAATATCGAAGCTCCGTGAATACGCCTGCTGAATCTCGATAGCAAACTAGTCGATACCGAAATTTCGGTCTACCACTAGTAATCTATATATATATACAAAATGATAAACTGAATGACTGATTCAAATTCAAATTTAAAATCTTTATTGCGATACACAGGTGCGTTACAGGCGGTGGACAATGGTCTGACGGATCTGCCCTTGAGCATGCAATATTTTAGTCGAGAGAGTCACTGATGGTGATGTATCAACGCACAGCCTAAACCACTAGGTCTAGAGACTTGAAATATTGCACATAGATAGCTTATACAGTGTAGGCATCCACTAACCAAAGAATTTTGTAAAATTCAACCTCAAAGGGGGTGAAATAAACGTACGCGAGCGGAGCCGCGAGTAAAAGCTGGTATAACAAAAATATTCATAAAACAATTATCATTCTTCGAGAGAAGAGTCGTTGTTAACAGTTATTGCTAACAAGAGTACACAATTGAATTCCCACGTTATTGCGGTTTCAGTAAGTAATTCTCAGAGATGAAATAATTAATTATATCTCAGCATGTACCTAACGTCAATTTTACGACACCAAACCGAACCACATTGGTTGAGGAGGCATTACTAGCTAAGATCGTATTTTTTGTAAAAATAAAATAAATAATGTCACTATTCTTACCCCTCATGGATGAGAATAGTGACATTAATGAGTGCACCTGAGGAAGGGTAATGTTAAATGGGTGTGTTTATGCCCAATATATTCAATTTCTGAAAATACCCACGTTTTACCAGTATATTAAAAAACTTACGTACATATTTATCACTAGCTCAACGGTGAAGGAAAACATCGTGAGGAAACCCGCAGGTCTCAGAATTAGTTCTGAGACATGTGTAAAATAGACCCGGTCCGGCGATGGGCTCACCACCTATCACGTTTAGGGGTCCAATGTATCTCGTGAAATGTGGGTATATCCAGTAATGGAATACCTCTGCCTACCCCCTCGGGGATGAAAGGCGTGAGATTATTATTATTTTATTATTTATTACCAGTATATTCTATTGGACCCTTAAATGTGATAGGTGAGCCTAATAATTTTATTTTTTTAGGTATCTTTGAATCCAACAATTTTCCTGAAATAGAAACACAATTTTATTAGATAACCAAATTCCCCACTTAACTATTTTGTTGTGTGTACAAATACGATGTAATGTCTTTATTATACTCAAATGAACTCGTGGTTCTTGTAATACATATTTTAGGCAATGATTCAGTGAATCCTGTTTTATAAGTATAGACTTAGTCAAGTTTGTTTATTAGGGTTCCGTACCTCAAAAGGAAAAAACGGAACCCTTATAGGATCACTTTGTTGTCCGTCTGTCCGTCCGTCCGTCCGTCTGTCAAGACCCTTTTTCTCAGGAACGCGTGGAGGTATGAAGCTGAAATTTATATCAATTACTCAGGTCTACTGTCCCTTGAAGCTGTGAAAAAATCAAACTTCTAAGCCAACGCAATCAAAAGATACAGCCGTTTATGCCGCAAATTTTCGACACTTGCAAGGGAATCAAAACCTACAGGGTGCTTCCCGTGAACTCAGAATCTTGAAATTTGGTACGAAGCAACGTCTTATAGCATAGATAAAGGAAAAATTACGAAAACCATAAATTTGCAAGGTTGTACGGAACCCTCGGTGCGCGAGTCCGACTCGCACTTGGCCGGTTTTTTTTTTTTTTATACAACGCGTCACAGAATAAGCGCTATTCCTCATACACCCCAAATAGTATATTAATATAAAAAAATATGATGCATTCGTATATTAGTTTTGTCTAACCAAATTTCTTAATTAAAGAGCAATATTAGTACGGTTTCTATATGAAGCTCTAATTTCAGTTATGCTAATTCATTTTTCGGAAGAAAAAAAATCCTATTCAAAATAACTGAAATCGATTAAGTAGATAGTCGATACTGAACAAACTAATTTCAGGAATCGCGCTTATTCTGTAACATATTGTATAAGAAATTGAGATATGTACCTAAATAAATTTGCAAGATACTTAAACATACTTCATTAAATCACTATTTTATATCCTTACAACTTTTGGTAGCTATTCTTCATTATCAATCTCTCTATATCTAAGTAAATAATTTAGTAAAATTATTCATTTGGAGTCGCTTTGCGGTACAATTGACTGTCTAGGCTCGTCTAAAAACAATTTTGAAAGTCAATGACTTCTAAACCGCATTGGTTCTAGGTTTATTGCAAAACAAGTCTTTGTTTAGAGAATCATTTAGATTCAATGGTAAATAGCACTCGATATAGCTTTCCTGTTTGGATTTGTATGCAATTATGCATCTAGATTATCTGCCTGAAGCGTTTTTGTATTTGACTGAGTTCACCTTAGGAAAGGTAATGTTTTATGGGTGTGTTTATGTAAACTATAAGTAGAATGCTTATTTTTTAGATTTTATTAAAGTCGTGTTTATTTTCGGCGAGACATAGGCTATATTGTTACCGGACTGTATCAAGAGGGTAATTTAAATTTATTTTCAGTGTTCTTTATGCGTAGTCAGGTTTTTTTGGTATGTTGCGAGTACTCGTGTATATTTTTTTTATCGTTTTTGTTAATTAAATAAGTTTTTTTCACGGTGGGTTATTTGGTTTGTCTCCGCACTATGTGGACATGTTTTGCATAGCATATTATCACTATGGTGTTATCCGCTCGTTTCTTTCTAGGTGGTTCAGTGATATTAACTCATCAAGTATCATTAATAAATTTTTGTAATAAATTTTTGGTTGCAAATAATAATTTTTCATCGTGTCTAGTAAGCGACTCAACTCTCTAAAGTTCGCGCGTCATTACAAAGAACAAGTGTGTGTGTGTGGATTGAGTACCCTTCTAAAAAAAAAGAAAAAATGCTGTTCATTTTATAAAAGTCAGTCCGTCAGTTTTACAGTGGAAGATTTAACTTCTTTTTTTAGGAACCGGTTTTGAATTCCTCCCTTTTCGCGGAGCAGTTGCCCTGCAAACTCGTTTTCGCACCAAGGTCAAAATCTTGAACAAAAATCTAGTTTTACGATTAAAATCGTGTGTTCGTTACGAAGAAACTTCGCTCTATTATCGAGGTGAATGTTTCCGCATCGCAAAAAGACTTCCTAGGAAATAGGATTTAATCTATTCAAAAAATTACAAACGGTTACGGTCATTAGGTTGGATCGTAGGATGAATTCATCAAGCCAAATGTGAATCTTCATTACGTTCTAAGTCACTCAGTACCCTAATTACGGTTTACGGTTAAATCTATATTATGTAAAATGATAAACTGACTGATTGATTGGTGATGTATCAACGCACAGCCTAAGCCGCTGGGTCTAGAAACTTGATACCACATAGATAGCTTATACAGTGTAGGCATCCACTAAGAAATGATTTCGCAAAATTGAACCCCTAAGGGGGTGAAAAAAACGTGCGCGAGCGAAGCCGCGGGCAAGAGCTAGTAGGTACCTAATAAAAATATCTTAGGTTATATTTGTAACAACGTTTTTATATTCATCTTTCTATATTAAAAAGAGGAAAGATTTGTATGTTTGTATCTTTGTTACGAATAAACTCAAAAAATACTGGACCGATTTTAAAAATTCTTTCACCAATGGTCAGCTAGAATATACCTGAGTAACATAGGCTATTCTAGTATTCCCACGGGAACGGGAACAACGCAGGTGAAACTGCGCAGAACCGCTAGTATTTAAAAAAACAAAATCTATTGTCAAAATTAATAACAACATTTGTGACTTGGTGAGTTCTTTTTTAATAAAATAAATTGAAACATATCGAATCTGTTTACGTAAATAGTTTTTTACTTCACTTCTTTTTTTAAGTTTACTTCACAATCTCAAATTACTCAAGTAATTGAATAGGCTTTAAGGTTGGCTAAATGGACGTTCAAAATCACGTGTTACCCAAGGCCAGTTTTTGCTGTGATAAAATGAAACACGTTGTCTTAAAAAGATTTAGATGAGAATTCGACGCGATACAAAGAGAAACAAGTTTTGTTGATACTGTTACATGTAGAAACAGAAGCATAGCAGCGTTCGTCGTTTGTTTTATTATGATATTTTGGCTACTTATTTGTAAATATATTAATTAATTAGGTAATAAGCGAAAGGGAAGATTTTCAGGAAAGAAATACTTCCCCTTAATAATAATACTAATATAATAGAATAGAATAATAATACAAATATTTATTTACTAAATTGTGTTTACAAGCTAATAGAGAGTTAAGAACTATATATTGACAATCTTTTGTATTTTTTATGGATGCGCCCTGTATCCCACTCAGGTAAGCGCCTGTAACTTGTGAGACAGTGGGTTCGATTCTGCTTTACAGCGACTAAACTTATTTTAGTTTACTTCTGTCATTTTCTTTCTCATAGAAAAGAAAAGAGACGAGAGACATTTAGTCCTGACAAATTAAAATTAGTCTTGTCATAACGTGCATAAGTAAAGAAATCACGACTAAAATACAGCCTCAGACAGGACTAAATACGGTAGGTTATCTTCTATACCTTTCCTTTTTTTGAGGTAAGACAAAGACAGGACATCCGGTTTTCGTTGTGTTTACGCACAATAGAAGTCGTTCAGCCATGTCAGATGTACCCTTGGGTGGCTTGAAAAATTCTGACTGTTAAGTGGCCACTAGCTTAACACCATCTCCCAATCCACGGTGGGCTCGGGTGGGAGATCAAAGCCCATACTTCCTGATGTGTGAGGAAAAACCCTTAGCTCAGCAGTGGGCTGTTACGGGTTGATGATGAAAGACAGGACTAAACTAAAATAAGTTTAGTCGCTTAAAGCAGAATCGAATCCAGTGTCTTTCGCTTATTAATTAATTTTATTACTCGAAAGCCTTTATTATTCAAAAGTGCGACAAGTTGGTTCATAAATTGAAATATTGCTCAATAGGTAAAGTTAAAATTAGCAGAACGCAAATAAACAGATGGGCGGAAGTATCAGGTGACCTTCGAAGCCACTAAATTTGTGAAGGATTCGAGCTGTTGATTTTATATTAACATCTCCAGGAAGTGGCTGCTCACTGATATCAAGTAGCAAAATAAAAAAATAATCTCTCCTTTTATCCCCGAGGGGGAAGACAGAGCTAAGTATTCCATTTCTAGATATAGCCACTTTTCACGAGATGTTCTTTGGACCCCTAAACGTGATATGTGGTGAGCCCATCGCCGGACCGGACTTTTCACACATATCTCAGAATTAATTCTGGGACCTGCGGGTTTCGTCACGATGTTTTCCTTCACCGTCGAGCTAGTGATAAATATGTACGTAAGTTTTGAAATACACATTGGTACATGCCAGGATTCAAACCCAAAATTCGATAAGTAGTAGATAAGTAGGTAGATTTTTAAGTATTCTTTAAAATATTATTTACCTACCTTGCCCGTACAAAGTATAAAAATAATAAGGATACACAACTATGCTTAATTATTTTAAAAGTCAGGGTATTTGGCAGAGGTAAATTAAACAGGTTTTTTAAAACATGTCAGAAGTATTTTATTACTTAGAACTCAGAAATTCAAAAGTACGGACGTAAATGCCAAGTAATTTTATACTTATACTAGCGACCCGCCCCGGCTTTGCACGGGTGCAATGCTAACACTAAAACCTTCCTCTTGAATCACTCTATCTATTAAAAACCGCATCGAAATCCGTTGCGTAGTTTTAAAGATTTAAGCATACAAAGGGACATAGGGATATAGGGACAGAAAAAGCGACTTTGTTTTATACTATGTAGTGAAGCACTTATTACGGGATATTATAATTAGTACATACTAGTCTAAGGATCACTTCGTTTTTGGTGGCTTACACACTGTTAAGTGGTTCAGTAGATGAACATTGCTTCCCTACTATGCAGTTTGGTGTTCATATACCCATTTATAGAAGCAATGTTTATCTACTGACCAACTTAACTAAACAGTGTGTAAACTAGATATTATATTGAAGAAAACATCTAAACACAAAACAAGCTAAGTAGTAAATAAATAACCTGGTCTAGATCGATAAAAGACAACTAAAGGCGCGTCGGTAGAGGGCGACCTAGGAATACCTAAATCGGTCATTGATGTACAGAAGAAGAGTACCCGAAACTGACGAGCCTGAACGAGTCGGTTGATGGATGATGGTTTATTGTCCCTGCATACGTCGACAGGGAATTAGCTTGAGCGTGTATAGATAACCGGCCACGCAGCTGTTTGCTTAAACCAAATACGAGTACTGGTACGGTTTGCTATCAACGGAATTTCTCAATAAAAAATAACACAATACAGTATAATGAAACAGACGTTACAAATCACTTAAATTGTAATTTTCTTTATTACAAAAATACAAGTTGCAGTATCACGTTTTGGGAGTCTCACGCACATGAGGAAATATGTGTCTCGAACTTGTTACGTAAAGCTAACAAGTGTTTGTGGAATATTTACATCTTCAACACAATATTCTACGGCGTTTATTGAACAATGTGTGCTTTTCTCTCTACTAAGTTTGGAGAAAATTAGCCGCTACACGACATTGTGTTTGTGTGGGTATATGTACTTCCTTACGAGCATCTTACATAGTATGACATCATTATTAGCATAGCTTTTTTGTGTGATGATCAAAAATTTTTGGTAGGATTGTAGTAAACTATTTATTCACAGAAAAGAATAATGTTTACCATATTGTAAGGAAGGCTGACAGAATTTCCTCTCTAAAATACAATTTAGCCATATTATTATTACAGTTTCAATGTTATAAATTTTAAAAAACTTAGGTATCTACTTTTTTGATATGTAGTAATACTGTATTATGTAATAATGAGTAGTAGTACTGTAATTGTAACTTTCTAATATTAATAATATTAACAATGCCTGTGGTTGTTGACTCTTATAGATAGGATACAAAAATATGTATAGTAGATATAAATATGATGAGATTTCCGAAAGCTCCACGTTAAATAAGTCATTTTGTTTATAAATTCGGGGATATCAGGCTTAAGATATTATTTTTTATTTTTGATTATAAATTCCAGTGTCGGTCGAAGTATTATGAACTTTCGCTAATAGTTCAACTTCAAATAAACGGTTCTGGGGATCGATTTTTGAATCCCACCAAGTGACTAATTCTCACCGATGTGAGTGATTTCCGAAAGTTCGTATTTTTGAAACTCATCGGTGACTTACATTTGTCATACCTATGATATCGATTTACGAGTGCCCCTACCCACTCGTAATTGAAATCACCATGCGATTGTTTTTGACAGTTGACGTAGTGCCATCTGCCAAAAGTGCCAAAGTATGTTTTTCGGAAGAATTAGCAGAGGGGCTCGATTGTGATATTTTGTGATTGCGACGATTTATTGAAAACAGCGTGTGACTTTCAAAAATACGGCTTTTGGGAAATGGTGACATAAAAGTCATCGGTGATAATTTTAGTCACCGGTGATTTTGATATCACTAGTGAGATTCAAAAATCGCACTCCAGGTACCTGTTTGTAGACATAATGGGTTTATGTATTATTCTCCTCCGCTCGTGGGGACCTGTTGCTTGTTCCGCCCGTGCTTTGCTTATGTTGCTTTGCCCGCGCTTGTCCAGTTGATTCCCGTTCCCGTAAGAATTTCAAGAAATCTCTTCATAGCAGTTTACTATGACATATGAGACAGGCTAAATACCATATTTTAAGTTTCTTATGTGTAATCGTTTCGGAATTGTACGTATTTCTCTGTTTAACCAGTTTTTATATTTTCGAGTGGGAATGAGACACAGACAGACAGACGGACAGACAGACAAAAATTTCAGAAAACTGTTTTTCAGAAAATTTACAAAAAAACAGACACAGTATCGTCAGAGTTTTATTATTATATGTTCGAGTATATAAATAGACTATGTAGAGAAGCTAATACACATTACTCGTATAATTGCGGCATAGTCTTTTCCTTTTACTGTTTAACATATGAATGAATGAATAAACACATATAGACATATAATATATTTATCTTTATATGTTGCTTAGCAGATTTTTTTATGTTACATTTACATATTGTGAAGTATCGTTTAAGATCACCGACGGTAATGGCAAAGTAATTTAGAACGCATTTGTGAAGTAATAACAAACATTCTTACTAGAGGCGTCACACCGCGATCTTATACTAGTAATTATTATAAGCTGCCTAATATTTAAACCAGAATTTGCCGCAAATGTAAAGCCACTTAAATAGGAAACTTGTCAAGGCCATAACTAAATTAAATACTGCAAGGTACTTTGTAATTAAAATGCGGTAATGGCGGAAAACAAAATTTGTAGAACTAAACTACTCATAGAGACGGTATAGAGACATGACCAAGGCTGACTTTTTTAGACACCATTCAGATTCAGTCAAAATTTAAAAAATATATAAATCTATTTCCGAACCGGATACTAAAAATAAGCAATGACAAAAAACCACAAACAAATTATATCTACACTGGGTGCAAAAAAGAGCTGTTGCGCTTGAAGGTGAATAATATTTTACGAATATATGACGCTATGTTAAAAGAAGACATGGCGAGGTGCGAATGAGACACGCACCCTGGAGGTTCTATACCAACCCATAAACTTATATTAGTGTTATGCATTTACAAAAAAAAAGAGTTGTCTTTCATTTGATTCGGAATTCTTAGTGCGAGCCGGAATTACAATCGGACGGTTTTAAGTTCTCATTATCGTTAGCAATATAAAGTACAAACATTGAAACTTGTATGAATTACCGTCTTTAAATAGAATAAAGACTAAAATAGTAACAAACACTCTTATTGCATGGAGTTTCTACCCCCGTTTATTTTTTACTTTTTTTAGATATAAGTTATAATGCTGCCAGCTGTATGGGTACGCTGCCTCGATGTGATGCTTTGGAGGAGGTATTTAATTTATAGTTTAAAATTTTGTATTGTATTTTATCGTTTGATAATAAAATTATAATTATAATAACACATATTCGTTTAGGAGTCGAATATTCTCGTGAGAAGTACTGTAATGGATTACTTCTGCCTAACCCCTTGGGGATAAAAGGCGTGTTTTTTTTATTGTTCATTAAAAATGTAACCGTTTACATCACATATTATTATGATTCAAGAGATACCTACAGCCTTTTAAAGGTGGGACAGACAGACACACATGCGGCGTAAGCTTAGTAAGCGTCCCATTTTTAGGTTAAGTAAGAAACATTAAAGAGGTATAGTATAATCTTAAAATATGACATCAGTGTGATAATATTCTCATCCTCCAACACATTTATTTTCATGTCTCAAACACTAATCCTACTTAATCCTTGTAAGTAAACTACTTAATTGGTTAAAATTTCTATGTAATTTGTTAGCTCGAACAGTTTTGTAACAAAATTATATAAATATAACTAATTCTTGTAATTATGTAGGTACTTAATGGCTGTAACGTTAACGTTAGCTCTGTGCTCACGAAACTGAAACAATAGGTATCTTTTTGAAGTACCTCAAGGAATATTTCAGTGAGAGCATTCGTCTTAATAACATCAATACAGGAAAGCTAGTGTTCCGTGATGATTTTACAAAAAAAAAAAGATCTATGCCTCTTTGGAAATGTTGATGTGTTGTGCTTCTCGTGTTTTTTTTTCACCTACTTAAATCAATGAGTGCAGAAAATATGTTACATAAAAAATAATTAAGATATTTAACTGCTAAGAAATTAGCAGGTACTTACTCACTGTAAAATTTTCACAAAATATACTTGTATGTAAAAAAAAGATAAAAGAAAAAAAGCTTAGTTCCCTAGATAAGAATCGTATTTTTTTTCAATTTTTTTTTGGTGGAATAGAATACTCTGTGCGCCAGTTCGATTTGCATCTGCTTAAAACTTCATTTTAAACGATCTCGAAACCAATTAGGAAGGTCTGCTGGACCCAGGAATTTCCACTTCACGGAAATTGGTCGTAAATTGTTCGGGCCATTGACTTCGGGTACATCGTTTGACCCAAGTGCTTGATATGTCTAGTTAGGCATTTACCTCATCAACATTTGTTACATGGTTAATGTGTGAAGTTTTCAATGATGATTACTATTCTTACTCCTCACTAATAATCAAACAGCCTGTCTAAATGCTCACACCTACAGAGGTGGGCGGTAAAACCGGGGGGGGGGGGGGATGACTTCCAATTTACGATATTTAGGCCGTAACTTCGGACCAGTCGGCGCTACAAAGTTACGAGCACCATCGATTTAAGTCAAAAGGTAGTTCAATGTAGCGCACCCCTCATGTGCAATAGAAAGCAGTAGCGCCGTGGATCGAGACCGCTTTGTCGCCTTTCCCGCCTCTGTGGGCCTTATAGATAGAGGTACACTTTTTAAAACTCCTATTCTTTCTCTTGTTAGCTCCCAGGGTTGCTTTAAACACGCTGCTGCCAAAATCTGGAACGATCTGCCACCGCCAGTCCGCGACGCTTTTTCACTGTCGCTTCACACGTTCCGGCAAAAATGTGCGCAATAGCTGTTAATGAAGCAATCCTTGGATGCAGATGTCCCTCTATAGCTAGTTTAAGGTTTTTTTTCTGTTTATTGTATACAGTATTAATGCATTTTATTCGGCCAATTGTTTGTTTGTGTTCTACACTCGACATGACGGGCTATGGCAGAATATCAGCGGTTGTGGACTGTCCACAGCCAATGCTTAGCTATGCTGAGCCTTAGACCCTAAACTATTTACATTAAGTTTAGTGCTCGAAGAATTAATTAATAGGACAAATAAATATTTCTTTCTTTCTTTCTTTCTTGAATGTGGCCATTGGCTGTGTTACCGCACTGAATGGCTGTCACTAGTCTTTTCTCGAAAGCGCTTTCTGAACTCTCCAATAAAAATAAAACACGTACCCACTATCTCCACTGATACAGGTACAAACAAGTATGCTGATTTCAGGTCAGCAGTGTGTCAGAGGTTAGTTTGATTCCCACACGTGACACAACCCACTATCTCTGTCTTGTTTAGGACTGAACACCATATGTGAATTATCTCTTAGAATTTGTTATTATTGTTATGCTTGTATAATGCTCGCCTCCACTTGGATTGGCGGAATGTAAATATGATAGAGGTCTTAATCTTATTAAGCTAACAATAAAAACACCTAGAGCATTCCAGAATACAATAAAAAAAGTTATCGTTCTATGCATCTCACGTTCACATGTCGTGAAAGAACGAAGTTTCTTGAGACTATTATAATAGATAGTTACGGCAAACTTTCTTAATAAGATAGCCTTTTCCAGTGGTGGATTGTTATTAAGATTATGATGATAATAAGGTTATGGTCATAAAATTGTGATAATGTAGATACTTAATGTTTCGGAAGACACGTTAAACTGTTCTTTCGATTTATATTCTAAAAAAAATAAAAATAAACTCACGCCTTTTATCCCCGAGGGGCTAGACAGAGGTATTCCATTTCTGGATATACCAACTGTTTCTCTTCTTTGGATCCCTAAACGTGATAGGTGGTGAGTCCATCGCTGGACCGAGTCTTTTACACATGTCTCAGAATTAATTCTGGGACCGGGTTTCCTCACGATGTTTTCCTTCACCGTCGAGCTAGTGAGAAATATGTACGTAAGTTTTAAAAAACTCAAGGTATATGCCAGGATTCGAACCCGAGCCTCACTGATTATCATCATGTGAAGCAGGCTTTATAACAGTAAGGCTATCACTGCTCCTGATCTATATTTAATGTGTAAGTATTCAATAAATAGCCGTCGTCAGACTATTGGGTGAATTGAAAAACGTCTGACAATGTGACCTAGTAACTGATATTTTTTGGGGTGGGCGGAGGAATATAAATTACTGATTTCATTGCGAAAAGCAATATTTTCTCAAGTACATATCTCAACTAAAATATATATTTTTAGTATGAGATTGAACTAAAACGTGAGACCTCTAAATTAAATTGTAGGTAGAGTAATAAGACTTCTTACGAACCTCACAATGTAGGGAATGTAACCCATTGATTATCAGAGGATTGTTACGGCTGTTTGATGATAAAATTTATGCGTTTTTATCGGGTCAGGCATAAATTGTTCGAAAGAAAATCATCATCTTTAGATTATTTTATGTATGTGATATATACAATGTGACCGTGATGACCGTGTGACGAGATGTATGTATTAGTTTATTTTATCCACATAATATATAGTATTAGGATTTATCCTAAGACGAATATAATGTTTCATTAATTATTTTTCTTATTTGCCGCCCATTTCGCCAAATTATTTTTGCTTGGCCTGATGGTTGACTGGTAGATACCTAATGCCTTTAGGCATTAAGTTCGCCATGTGTACATTTTCTTGGTACATGAAGTTGAATCAAATAAAATTTAAGCGTTAGGCTTAGTACAGATATGTACCTACTTGTGTCGCTAGTGGAAATATGCAACGTGTAAAGAGCTTGATTACCTCGTGTGATGCTCAACTCAAGTATTGACATGTAATGTACCATTCAAGCAAACATCCTTATTATACAATACCACGGTTATTTAACCTTATGTAGCTATGACACAACCAAAACGTTTACTCACTAGAGCAAAACATAAAGGAAAAGCTAATACGCAATATGGGAAAGCCATTCCCACGTAAAACAGACTTATAGCGTCTATTCGTGACTAGTATAACTAGCAGGGTGACTCCCAACTGGTCTTACAGGCATTTCACTAGCGCTTTCACCATACCCGGGTATCCTAGCTAGGCAGCCGATTAAATGCACCGATAGCATATAAAATGCGGAGTCGTGAGCAGTATAATTTGCTTATTATCTACTATTCTCATGTTGGCAGTGGGTGCTCGAGGTTGAGGGTTGACACGTGTCTGTTTTTGTAAGAGTGGGTTTGTGTTTTTGCTGTTTATATAGTATATATTGAAGGTAAGGTTTGGCAATTCATTTTTGCTCGTAATAAAATCTATATGCCTAAAGAATTTGCATCCAGCCAAACTTTTGTAAGCTTGAAGAATTGTATTAAGATAGAAAACCAACGTCATAGTATTTTCAACAGTATTTTCTCTTTGTACTGCGTAATCTATATTTAATAAGAGGAAAGATGCTACATTATCACTGAGTAACATAGGCTATATTTGATTCCCGTATTTCCACGGGAATGGGAACTACGCGGGTGAAACCGTGCAGAACCGCTAGTTCCTAATAAAACGTTTTTTTATGATTATTTTAAGAATAGGATTTTTCATACCCCCTATGCTTTTTTTACTCTCCGGTTTTGACTCTCCGGTGTCTGTCATTAAATGCAATTCAGGGCATTCATCAGATAAACCAAAACATAGAAGACTAAGCTTCCAGATCTAACAGTTATTACGAGATATTTACTTACCTGCAGTGCAATAAAATTAGCATCGTCAACTGAATTGTCTATGGCACTTATCAATCTCATTTGCTACTAACAATTATTATTACAATAGCCAATAAAATGTTTCAGACTATTCCATTGTCTTAGGCCCATTAATATTTCATCAGAAGACTCTATAAATTGATTACTGATTCCATGCGCAATTAATTAATTTGAAATTATAAACTTATCTTCTTATTTGAAATCAGTTTTATTGCGTACTAGCGACCCGCCCCATCTTCGCACGGGTGCAATGCTGATACTAAAACCTTTGTCTTGAATCACTCTCTTCAAAATCCGTTGCGTAGTTTTAAAGATCTAAGCACATAGGGACAGACAGACAGCGGAAAGCCACTTTGTTTTATACTATGTAGTGATTCACAGGATATCAATAAACTGAAGTTGTCACATTGTCAAAAACAATATTTTCCAAAACTACTCAATTACTTAAATTGTTTGCGTATTCAAGCAAAGTTACACTAAATCTACCTCAAACCCTTTTCTAACCTTAATAATAATTATACATGTGAATGGAGAAAATAAACTGTGCCTAGATAATAATAAGTTATTTTTTTGCACAACCAGATATTACTCTACCCTGGCGATTGTTAATTTACTTTCCTTAATAGACATCACGTTTGTACTATTTTCTTCGCGATTTCCTTAAATTTAAATTGGTACTTCATGCATTGTACCTATTATACTTATTAAGTCGGAACCTACTCATTATATTGCTGTGCTTTGGTCATTGAAACAGTTTTTTGTTTATTATGTGATTAGATCATACCAGTTAATGCTTTTAAAATTACTTTATGATTAATTTAATGATTTATTATGATAAGCTATGGGTCTATGTCTAAGATAATAATATGGGTCTATTGCCTGATTAAAGAACATTATTATTATTACTATAAGCAAGACATCATTCATGTTAGTTGTTTTTGACTTTGTATTGCCTTGTACCCTCATAGATGTTGAATCTAGACAATAGAATAATTAATTATAAAAGAAATATAAAAAACGATTTAAATTGTATGGCACGCGTCTTAAAAAAACAAATTGAAAAAAACAAACACGAGAGGTTTACGAGTATAGTCATTGAGGAGTTGCGATATCCACCTCCTGGCTCCGTCGCCAGGGGCCTTATTATCTAGTTATAATTGTAATCGTCTTTATTTGACATTTGCTACGCAATCAGTGCTTGCTCTTTTTTCTAAATAAATGTTATTACTCTGTTAATGAATATATGATCGATGTACTTGTTTAATCTTGAAACCTTTATGTAATTTTTATTTGTTTTGTTTATGTTAAAATTAAGATTTGCACGCCATCCTGTGTGGCAGATTATGTCTTGCACTTCTATTGAGTTAAGATCCATTATTGTACCATTTTCTGGCAAATAAATGACTTCTATTCTTTCACTGTCTATATTGACAGATGTACGGAAGAAGCAACGTACGTTAAAATGAAGACGATTGCGATTACAATTATTAATAGACAATAAGGCCCCTGATCAGCTCTTTGGTACCATAATATTGTATTGCTAGCGAAATTACATAATTTTGCTTTTCAGCTCAATCGGTTGAAGATATCTGCTTGAAAAATTGAGTTGCAAGATTCCACCCGCACAAACATACATTGCAAGTTAAAAATAATGAAAAAGCTTGTAACAAAAGGCAAAGTAACGACACATACTAAATTACTAAAATGATATTTTGTGTACTCAGTATTGTTACTGTCAACTTAATAGGATACGATTCATAATCAACAAAAATCTCAATAATTATTTTATAAATTGCATGCATTTCCCTTATAACAAAAACGCAAAAAAAAGCTTTTATTCAATTCCACTTATTGACAGTCATTGCAGTTTCTACCGCTTCAAAATGTGTTACAGATGAGAGGAATCTCGATATTACGTGAGATATTAAAATCCCGTCCTTATCTCACTACGCGTTTTGAATAAAGACTACTAATTAACAGTCTAGACTCAAAACGAATATTAAAAAAATACAAAAGATTCTAAAATGAGACGTGATCACGCTCTAGTTTCACCTTGTGGTTTTGAATATTTCTGAGATATTCTTGAAAAGAGCTAACGTGCCAGTAAATTACTCTGAAAGCTTAGAATGTTATGAAATCATCTGTTTCGAATGTAATGGCAGGATCATTAAGAAAATGCAATAGTACGTACATTAAGCGAAACTGATGACACGCGGAGACGATGCATCTCTACAGTACAAGTCACTACATCATTACAGATATCATTCATCATTGTATACAATTATTACGTTAATAAAAAGTGTATCAAAATTGGACAAGTAGAAATTACGTGTGATTGCTTTGACGTACAATTCCCAATTCTTTCATATAGTTTTCATGTATAACCGGTCAACCACCAGCTACATCAAGCGATGTCCCAAAAATGTAGGTCCATACTATGCTAATGTCCCTCGGTAGGTGAGAGGTTAAGTGGAAATAGGGTCTTTCTCACGTAATTTAAAATTTTACAGATTGTATTAGTTGATCTGAACTCAACTGTGACATGTAACACTAATTTATGTTACGTAATGAAAGTTGTTTACGATTGTCATTCAAATCGGAGTATAAAGACATTATTTGATTACCCATATCATTATTCAAATCGCACACTACACGTGCAAACAATTAATTGTTCACTATAACTTAATGTTTGTCTAATAGGGGTACTTAAACTACACGTCCGCAACAGGCTTCATCATTATTATGGAAGGGATCATTAGAGCTAATAGTTCAAACGAAGGTATATTTGTCGTAACCAAATTTACACTAATATTAAAAAAAAGTTTTTTTTTTTTTTTTATGTTTGTTTGTTGAATAGGCTCCGAAATTAGAGGCTATTTTGAAATTATTTCACCAATGGAAAATCTTAGTTCTAGCTAGGTTGCACTTGCATAAGCTTTAGTTATAAGTTATGCATTTATAAGCTTTCCGGAAAAAAGCTAAAGAACCGTAATGTCACAAATGAGTCAAAAACGAGAAGCTACATAAATATACAGAAATGAACCTGTCATTTATATTTATAGGTATTCCAGTTGTAGGCAATGTTGTTTTTTTTTCACTACCGCTTGTTTATAGTACCTACGTTACTTGTTAAAAAGGGGATATAAAAATGATGAATATAATTTTTTGTCTCTACCTAATGCATTTTCTACATACAATATAAACAAAGCTTTAAAAGGTTCTATAGTGGTTTAAATGTTCTATAACGTTTCAACTTAAGGCAAAGTAAGTCATTTGAGCACAAATAGTGAAAGCCGTCTTCAACCACCGACCGAAATTACGAGTTCTGTGATTAGCCCACCATTTCTTACATTACTGGAGAATGAGAACTCTCTTTTGGTCTTGGTTTATTTGCAGACATACAGGGCACTTTCCAGGGGGCCAATTCCACTAAATGTCAACGGTTACAGTTGGATGACAATGACACGTCAATGGTCAGTCGTTATTTGCTCTGAAAAGTGCCAAATAACACCATTGACTGACCATTGACATAACATTGTCATCCAACTATAACCGTTGACATTTAGTGGAATTGGCCCCCAGGTAGAATTCGATTTTCAATAGAATAAAAATATTTGAGTCATATGATATAATGTCACTTTACTCTACGAAAATAATAGTGTGTGGTTAATGTTAACACGCCATGATGAAATAAACCATTACTTGAGCATCATACAAAAGGATTTAAAAACAATCGCATTACTAATAGTTGCAAAATTGAACGGATAAATAATTAGGAGTAGGTATTTTATTATTTGATTAAAAACGCCTATATTTGTTTGTGTAGTCCACAATGCCAAGCCCGGACTTCAGTGTGGATTTGGACTTGGGGGAGCCCCCGCCAGAGCTGCAGGACTACGCCCGCCAGCACCTCGGGGAAGACCCGAACACTCGTCTACAGGCTATATACGAGCTGAGGGATATGATCTATGGTCAGTATTTATCACGCGCCTTCCCTTTTCCTATTATTGACGAGCATTGACTCGGTTTTGTAGTAACTCTACATTTTAAGTTGTTAGGTGGCGGGTTCGTTCGCGACCGGCGTCATCATTTGTGTGCTATGATAAATTTAAAATAGCTACGTGTCTGGTTGTTTGTACTTATTTGAGTATATTTAACGGTTGTTTGGTCCTATAAAATAGACTGTCTAGTTGAGGACTAAAACGATATAGGAATTGTGTTGTGTTCTACATATTTTTTAAATTTATTATTTTTGGCGCAGTATATAACTAGCAGCGCCCCGCGGTTTCACCCGCGTAGTTCCCGTTCCTGTGGGAATATGGGTATAAAATATAGCTTATGTGTTATTCTGATGTATAAGCTATATAAAACTGTAAAGTTTCATCAAAATTAGTTTAGTAGTTCTTGCGTGAAAGAAGAACAAACATCCATACAAACTTTCGCGTTTATAATAGGGTTGTGTCCTACCTAGTCAAATCAGTTACTTTTTATGATCTGTCAAAACGAAATTTTACTATGGAAAGTGTACTGAAATAGCAAACCGTGACGTCATAGTTTCTAGTACTCAATTGCAGCACTTTTTTTGATTGTTTTATTATTTTTAAATTTGCTATAATTGTAAATTGAAAATCGAAATACATATTTTGAGGTGTTTTGGGATAATCTTTTTAATGTATGACTACTCGCAATTTAATTTCGATGCTGTCAACTACCCAATATTAAGTAGGATACATAAATTACTTAAAATTTAATATCCTCTCACAAACATGTTTTAAAAAGCCTAGCATATTAATGTATTATATAAAACTAACGATTACAGGACTGTTCAGACTAATAAAGTAATAAAGCAGATATTGAGCGCACTTTTATGATTTCTTTAACCGTTTATAACTAGATACTGAATCATAAAAACTCCTTTATTATAGATCATATACTTTCACAATCGTAGTAAATTTTGTCGTTTGAAGCTGTGGTGCTCTGCTACAGTAAGTCTTGTGACAGTTCTAATTATATTAGGGTTCGTAGGAGGAAAGGCTGCCATCCTCATTCCAGCAGGCCTACTATCTAAGACAATCTCTGAATATCCGTCAGCGGCAAATTGTATTAGGTTACCATGTAACGTTCAGTTTGAGTTTTGCGATTTGAATATGACACCTTTCGCGCTTTGTTTACATCCATCAATTAAAAAATACATTATTTTCGGTTTCGGGTACTCTTTATCTGGATTTTCTTCATTTTATACTAGCGGTTATGCACGTTCCCGTGGGAATCCGGGAATAAAATATAGCCTATGTTACTCAGGGATATTCTAGCTTTCCATTGGTGGAAGAATTTTTAAAATCGTTCTAGTAGTTTTTGAGTTTATTCGTAACAAACATACAGAAATACCAATCTTTCCTGTTTTAGTATAGATATTTGTCTTACCAACAGTTAAAATCACTCTCATTACGACATAATAGTTTGGTTTACAACTAACAAAGTGCAGTAACTACTTAAAGGAAAACTCCACATTAGTCGACATGTTCTTTCAAAAAGCAAACATCAGAGACATAGACGAAAAAAAACTTTGGAAAAAAAGGACTGCCTTAAAACTAATTAGATGGGCCTGTCCGCTCAGTTGGTAGTGACCCTGCAGTGGAAGGTTGCGGGTTCGATTCCTGCTCGGGGCCAACAGTTGTGTTCG
This sequence comes from Ethmia dodecea, assembly GCA_963855545.1. Classification (NCBI taxonomy): domain Eukaryota; kingdom Metazoa; phylum Arthropoda; class Insecta; order Lepidoptera; family Depressariidae; genus Ethmia; species Ethmia dodecea. Next base: position 4,991,396 of record OY979437.1, read on the forward strand.
TGAACATTTCTGTCGGCTTTGTATCTGGGTGCTCAATATTTATTTAAGTTTATCAGTTGTTTAGTACCTATAGTGCAGGATCTATCTACTTTTCGACTAAATTACGGTGTGTGAATTGTGTCCCACAATTAATTAATTAATTTAATTAGAGTTTAACTGTGAGTCAAGTATCACTACATAGTATAAAACAAAGTCGCTTTCTCTGTCCCTATATCCCTATGTCCCTATGTATGCTTAAATCTTGAAAACTACGCAACGGATTTTGATGCGGGTTTTTTAATAGATAGAGTGATTCAAGAGAAAGGTTTAGTATTAGCATTGCACCCGTGCGAAGCCGGGGCGGGTCGCTAGTTTCATTATAAAATTGACCAACTGAGTCGCAATTGACATTTCTTCTATAGATCGCGGATTTATTCAAAGTTTTGACTGAAGTCTGCTACCGACATATTATTATGATACGTTCAATGCGAAAGCGCATGTCCCTAATGAGTGCTTAACACACCTAGCGAGTAATTTATCGTATAGAGTTACTTAGTTTAAAGTTCAGGGAACAACGCAATAGCATGACTAAGCTTGCTCTGCCGCCTACATACCTCAAAAGCACTCGCGTGGAATGTAACGAGAGTTTATTCCACGGCTTAGAGACTACTTCGAGACAATAGCACGCATTGGCCTCGGAAACCAGTTTTTGAGAGTGAGGGACCTCTGTTGCGAAAGGCCTTGACCTCTTCATGTGTTGTATAATTTATTTAATATGTTCTTCTTTGCTTATATATATTTCTATTTGTATAACTTCGCACACGTTTCGGGATGACAAGTTTCTTGTGCTTTCGATATTAGGAACTACCTGCCAAAATTCAACAAGATCGGTTCCACCATTTAGCCGTGAAAAGTAACAGACAGACGCATAGACAGAGATCCTTTGCAATTAGGTATAATACTGCTAGCTATCGCGTTACCTAAGAACTATGTGTTTCTCCGAGATGCATAATACGCCAAATTTTAACAAGATCGGTCTACCGGGATAGACGTAAAAAGTTAAAGACAAGGAAGAGTTACTTTCGCATTTATAGTCACCCTCGTCATCATCATATCAGCCAAAAGATGTCCACAGCTGGACATAGTCCTCATAAAGAACCACAGATTAGCAAGGGCATCTACAGCACTCTCCTGCGATGTCTGTATGACTATAAATTGTCATATAATGGCATATTTCACATACTGTTATTTCAAACTAAGCTGTTCATCTGCACTAATGTTTGCTTCTTGGAAATGAACTTTGACTCAAAAGGCAGGAACTACCAACTGAGCCAACGGGCACATCATTACCGCAGTTAGTCATTAATTGTAACTTAAACTATCAAAAGAATAAATACCATTAAAAACAAAACTTGTCAAAAACCCAAGCCTCGCAACTCAGTTCTTCTACCGTAAAAATTTGTGAGATCCATATAATACCAAGTCGGTTAATTTATTCAGTCCCTACTAAGGGACCTACTGTCTTAAGTAATTACACAATTATCTAATCTAACCACATCTTATAGTGACCATAACAATATTAAAAATCTTTTATGTTCTAAATAAATAGATTGAGTAAAGAGAGTGAGTGACAAAATTAGGAAACTTTGAATATTTATAATTCTAAAACTACTAGTTCAAATTGGGTGAAATTTGAAATATGCTGTGTTTATACAATGCCTGCTTGGTTACTGAAAATTCAGGCTTTGAGGTTTATCCACAACGAAGTTATAGGGGGTCGAAAATGGCGTGAATTGCTTCAAGAAAAGGATGGTACGGAAGTGCCGCTTTTTGCTCGACTTGGCGGGGGCACTGCTGTGCCCCCAGATTACTTTCATGCTACTTTCCTGTAAGATTTCATGCACAGATTACTAAAAGATAGAGAGCAGGATATCAATTTTTGAATAAGTAGTTTCTTTGTGTTTAAATAAAAAAACATATCGAATCGAATGAAACAGCGGTATTAGGCTGTCGTGAAATTCTAACATTCGTAATTGTTATTTGACTTTCTCCTATTGTAAATCTATGTAATTAACAAGAAATTGTAAGTACCTACGAATAATTTGATTATGTACTATGTGAGCGACCAAAATAGCTTCATTAATTTAATTTATCATTGAGAGTTATCGTGTGTAGAGATTTAAAAATTTATCTCTAAGATTGCTGAGTAGTTGTGGTTCTAGTCTATAAATAACATATTGATTGATAGTGAAGGCCAGTAAGTGGAGTGACAGAATTACTGATGACCAGACAGCATGCTAGTCAGTTTGAAAACAATAGCCCTTTGGCCTTGTAAACATGTTCGATGATGAAATAGACAATTACCAAGATTTAATTCGTTCATTATCTAGAAGTTTGATAGTAGTAGTGGCAAGAAATCAACGTTTAATAAATAAGTCTTGTAATTTGTTGAAACAGGTATTTAATATAGTAGGTATAGTCGGATACTTATAGTCTTTTCCTTATTATATTGAATTGTGTATACAATATCTTTACTACGGTACTTTTACAGATTAAGTAGGAATGTAAGTTTGTGTGAATTGTGTCCCACAATTTATTATTATTATTCATTTTTCAGAGCGCGGTGAATGCACTCCACATCGACTGGACGACGAATATTTGCTCAGATTTCTGCGAGCGCGCAGCTTTATCCCGCAGAGGGCCCACAGATTGGTAAGTTAAGTTAAAGTAAAACTGTTTTGAAGTTGTTTAATTTTAAAGATTTTAAATAAAGTAATAATCTCAGGCCTTATATCCCAAAGGGGGTAGGCAGAGGTATTCCATTTCTAGACATACCCACTTTTCACCAAATATTCTTTGGACTCCTAAACGTGATAGGTGGTGAGCCCATCGCCGGACCGGGTCTTTTTACACATGTCTCAGAATTAATTCTGGGACCTGAGGGTTTCCTCACGATGTTTTCCTTCACCGTCGAGCTAGTGATAAATATGTAAAAAAAAATACGTTAGTTTTGAAAAACTCATTGGTACATGCCAAGATTAGAACCCGAGCCTCACTGATTTTCATCATGTGAAGCAGGCTCTTTAACCGTAAGGCTATCACTGCTCTTCTTAAATTGATAAAAAATATAAACTTTCTAATACATAAGCTACCTAATACTTTTTTTGTCTATAACCGTATCCGTTTGGGAGAATCAGAGTACCTAACGTACTCACCTTGAGGAAAAACTGGATAAGATAATTAGATTTTAAAAAAATACGTGGGAAAGGACAATGCCGGGGGATGTCGTTTGTTATAAATATTTATTAGTAGACAGGCGATAAATAACGGAATAAAAGGTCAACGTCGTTTCTTCTTATTTAGCTCTATTTTAGATACAAGAAGCAATGAACTACCTACTAATAAAATTCACAAAAAAAGTACAAAATTAATTTTAGGTTATATTCGCAAAATGTGAGTTCGAATTATTTTTATCCACCAGAAGGAGGTTAATGTTTTTTAGGTGTTTATATAAGCATATATTTCGTCATGCCCTCCTGTAGCCTATGGTTTGGGGGCACACCTCACGCATGTGAGGCGGGATCTTTAACCGCTAGGCTATCACATCAAATGAACTTACCTATGAGCCACAATTCCCATGAATTATGCCAATCCCATTCCTACTTGTCAATCTATAAGATCATTCAATTCGTTAGTATATTGCCTCTGTTCCTCTGTCGCTCGAGATCAAAGTTTTTGTACGAAAATATTCCCAATTACAGTTCTATACCAAACCTACCACCTACAACCTACCTGTCTAAATTTTTACTCAATTGCACATGTAGCAGGTTAATCCTATAAAGAGAAAAGATTTGTATTCTTGTATGTTTATTACGAATAAACTCAAAAACTACTGGACCGATTTAAAAAAAATTGTTCCCCAACGGAAAGCTAGAATATACCTGAGTAACATAGGTTATAATTTATTCCCTTTTTCCCACGGGAACAAGAACAACGCAAGTGAAACCGATTTGTATTCTTGTATGTTTATTACGAATAAACTCAAAAACTACTGGACCGATTTAAAAAAAATTGTTCCCCAACGGAAAGCTAGAATATACCTGAGTAACATAGGTTATAATTTATTCCCTTTTTCCCACGGGAACGGGAACAACGCAAGTGAAACCGCGCAGAACCGCTAGTATTTTAAATATTTTCAGTGCCTCTTACAAGCATTAGACGGTTTTTGGTGTTTTAATAATTAGTGTACTCGATTGCCAAAAATGTGTATAACTTTGAAAATACACTTTTGATGTACCAGCTTCTGCTGTTGTGGTTTCAGATCGTGAATTACTGCCGCTTTAAGGAAGAAAACCCGGAATTGTTCGAGAATGTGTACCCTTTGGACCTGAGACACGTGGGAGACGCTAAAGTGATAGCCGTGCCGCCGTACCGAGATCAAGATGGCCGGAGATTGTTGCTGTATAGAATCGGTAAGGGGTTCGTAGGGCAAAATGTAATTAACAATTTTAAGAGTAAACAATATGTACACCATCCGCTTATTTGACCCTGTGGATGAGCAATACGGAAAATAAAATATGGATAATAACAAAACACGATCGTGGCTGCAGCATCAAATCATGTCTATCATATTTATTGTATTTTTGTTTTTACAAAGATAAAAAGTGCAATACTGTTTTCTCTATACAATATGTAACAGAATAAGCGCAATTCCTGAAATTAGTTTGTTCAGTAGCGATTTCAGCAATTTTTAATATGTGTTATATTTTTCCGAAAAATGAATTAGCATAGCTGAATTTAGCGCTACCTATGGAAGCCGTACTATTTATTAATGCTCTTTATTTAAGAAATTTGCTTATACAAAACTAAAGTACGAATGTATCATAATTTTTTTCTATTAATATACTAATTGGGTTATATCACAGGTTACATGAGGAATTGTGCTTATTCTGTTACGCGTTGTATATACCTATGCAATTTTGATAATCACTTTTTTTTAGCTTATATATTGTCCCACTGCTGAGCAAAGGCCCCTTCTCCCTCCCTCCACTTATCCATATCCTGTGCCTTCTACGGCCATTTCCTGAGAAGGCATCTAGTTCATCCCGCCATCTCCTTCCGAATGTAAATTAATTAATTAAAAATTGTTTATTAAATTTAATAATTTCCAGGCTGTTGGGACCCTAAAGCTATATCAGTGGAAGACCTGTTCAGAGGTACGATTCTCGCTTTGGAGCTGGGTCTCCTGGAGCAGCGGACCCAAATCCTGGGCGGGGTAGCTCTTTTCGACCTGGAGGACATCGGCACCCAGCAAGCATGGCAGATCACTCCCACCGTTGCAGCCAGAATCGTCAAACTCTTAGTGGTTGGTTTTATTCTGTTTGGTTCTAGACGATGCGCTATCAGGTTTTTACCATTTTACTTTACCTGACTACGGCAAATACAAGAGCAGGCCCCCTAGCCAAGTGGCATTGTACAATCTAATCGAAGGATCTTATAGATTGACATGTATGGGATTGACATCAGCGTTAGCTGCTTATGTCAATTCCATACATGTCAATCTAAAAGATCATTCGATTAGATTGTGCAATGCCACTTGGCTAGGGAGGCAGATGTATTAACGTATGTTCTACCGTAGCGCTAAACTATTTCTTATTTTGATAAACGAGATGTGAATGGATTCGTTGTGATCCGGGCTATATAGGCAAAAGACCGCCCTCGAGTTTCAGTTTCACTTACGGATACTTAATTTAAATACGGTAGTAGTTATACGTATCTACTCATTTAATAAAAATTATGAGTACATATTATGAATTATAATCCAACGCCGCGTTTTTCTGTCTTTAAGGAATTTGACTGCTTTTTAACTCTACCTTGGATCTCAGTGAGATTTTTATACAGTACGGTTTTTATAATATAAGTAAGTAGGTAAGTAAGTAAGTAACAACTCTTTATTGTACACACCAATAAAAATATGCAACAAAGTGACACAATAATAAAAAAGTACAATATACCTATAGATTTGGAAGGTTTGTGTGTAAAATTTATATGTCGCTATATCTAGTGATCCTGGTGCGACGCCAGAGCGAGTCGCTATATAGATCCCTATATAGCAACTAAATCTAAATACTTCAAAAAAATATGAATCTTCATATAGTATTAAGATACAAATTTTTTTCTTTCTATAGCATTGTTGAATCAGTCGACACACAGGAATAGTACTGATTGGAAAATACAACTGAAAATGTAACTATTATCAGTGATAATTGATAGATTGAATCAAGATATATTTAGGCCTTATTTGCTTAATCAAGATAGGTACGACTTCTATTGACATTCCGACTGATTAAACACAATAGTACTGCCTTTCGGCTTGAAAACACTGGAAGGTCGACATCCTCTAAATTTGGCGTTAACGACCGGAACGTTCGATGTAGTGGTCTACGTAGATAACCTAAGTTCATGTTCAATAGAGCGTGTCTTCCTATTGTGGTTGAAGCACTAATACCCTTTTCTATAGATACACACAATACGAAAAAATATCTCGTTTAGTGGGCTAAAAGCACTCGGAGATGAAAAATGGGTAATTTCAGATATGGCAGGTCTATATAAAAGAAATTTCACACAGCTTCCACCTCTTGACCATCTATAGAATATAAATTAAAATGAAATTCCGTTTACTGGTACGGGGCAATCCATAAAATACGTCACACAAATTTCACACTGGTCACATTTGTGAGACCCCGATCTCTAGTGTGACGTCACATATTTAATTAATTAATATTAGATTTTAAAATGTAAGGTCACAAAATTTAGAGCCCTCCTATCCCCTTGTCACACAATGTCACAATTCGTCGACTGACACCCTCCCCCCCCACCTAGCGTGACGTGATTTATGGAATTAAAATCGAAACGAATTTTGACAGAGAATTCCTAATCATACATGAATGAGATCACGAACAAATTAATAGTCACTACTGCTAAACAAATAAATGAGACTAAGACTAATAGTCACTCCTGTTAATTCCAGTCGAGTTTCCCCGCGACAACCCACGCCATCCACATAATCAACCATTCGTGGCTCTTCGACAAGATCTACGGGATGTTCAAGCCCCTCCTCAACTCCGATATGCGCTCCAGGATTTACTTCCACGGCTATGACGTCAGATCTCTTCACAAGTACATACATCCGGACCACCTTCCGGAGAGGTACGGGGGCATATGGCCCGATTACCCCTACACGATATGGCTGGAGTCTCTAAAGAAAAACTTCGTGGTGGCAAAAGAAGTGATTGCTGCGGGATACAAATTTCGCGAAGACGAAATCTGCCCGGATGTCGTGAGACAGCTGAAGGAGGAAGGCATAAAACTGTCATGAAAGTAGGAGTTAATTTCCATAATTTCATTAATGAATCCACATTAATCTTATGAAAGCCATTATTTTTAATATGTTAGGAATAACACACATATTCTGTAATAAAATTGTCAATTTTTTTTTGTTTCATCATTATCGATAATAATAGTTGTAACTACGACATTACAATTAATTTAATACCTAATTACCGTTAGGCTACAAATTATTATTACGTTAGATATAAATTTGTTATCTTCATTTTTATATTTCGAAATGTCTAGTTATATAACAATCTTAAGTAAATTAGTGGTATAGGAAAAACAATTCGTCAAAAACCTGTGATAAAAATGTAACGTTCGTTTGAACGAAAAATCTTTAGTATTACGTGTAAATAGATGTAGAGATAACTTGCTTAAAATTATATTAATAAAATTACTTAGCTTATATTTTTTGTAAAACAAAAATGAGTTTGTTACTTCGCAATAAACATATTTGCTTATTAATAATATTAATTAGTTTCTTTACCCACTGATAGCTGTAAGCAACCATAAACATAAATGATAAAACACGATAAAAAAAAACGAAAATAGAAGTCCTCTTTGGCTCTTTCGGGATTCATGAGAAGTGGGGTTGTCGTATTATTAAAGGGTTCCTTGGAGCCTGTCAAATATCTATATTTGACTTGCAAAACATGGAAAGTGACAGGACAATCCTCACTTTATCAACGAAACTCGTCGTCAGAGACACTATCCTCAATTATAATAGTGAAGGTTAGCGCCTGAGTATCTTCAAACCTGTCTATGCACTTTAAGGAAAATTAATTTTAAAGTTTTTAATTGCATTGCCTCACAAATTTTGTTTTCAAGTAGGCTGAGAAATGTTATTCGATAATGGTTTCTTAATCCATAATCGATATTTCAAATCCATTACTAAAATTAATCAATCCATCGAAATGTACACCCACGGGTAAAATAGTTATTTCGGTATGAATGGTCCGTTATTAGGACCCGAAGAACCCGTGCATTTTCATCGGTCATTCACCTTGATTCGCATTGCTAGAGAAGTTTTAGAACTGAAAGCTTGTCTCTATTGAAACTCGTTGAGTGTCAGAGACCGAATGAAAGTTTTGGGTGGGAGCATATTTTGTTTGCCGCAAATCGAACCAGCTGTAATGTAAAGGAAATGGGATTCGCGTTTCAGATGACTAATGAATGTTTTTAACTTAAAGGTCGGCGTAGACGGACGCAGTGGCGGTAAAGAAATTGATTTCAAAACAAGCATTAGAAGCGGGTTCTCACTCAGTCATACAGGGCCCTATAAAAACTGCGTGTCGTTCAGATATTTTGCTACCGGTGATTGCTCTACGTTGCCAGTCTATCCATCTGCGCCGACCCTTATAGCATAGGTAGCAAATTATTCAACGGAATATCTAGATTTTTGGACAATTGACGCTTTTGTGTAGCTGTGGAACCCGCCGTTGTAAGAACTATTGTTGTATAAACTCATTTAGTATAAATCGAAAGCGTAGATTTGAGTAGATCGCAAGTCACAATGTTTGTCCGTTTGGTTCCACCTCACACCTCAATGAGTACTGTGGCTACATCTGCGTCTTAGATAGTTATCGATTTAGATGTCAAAACACTAATTTTTGAAATTTTTGTCGGTATGTCTGTCTGTGCACGCATCACTCAAAAACTACTGGACACATTTTGATGAAATTTGGTGTGGAGATAACTCAGTATATTGGTCAACATTTAGGGTACTTTTTAGCTCCGAAAAATATCTCATTCCTACGGGAAAACATAAAAACTGAAATGCTTACTACTCGTACTACCCAAACAGTAACACCTAGAAACTTGAAATATGATACGTATGTAGACGTCTTATATATCGTAACCACTATGAAAGTATTTTTGGAAATTTGCAAGGGAACGGGAATAAACTGGATCCACGCGGGCAACGCCACTGGGCACTGTTCCATACGTTTCCTCTTTGGAAAATATTTTTTTTATAAGTATAAATAAAAGAAACCTTTTTTCCTTTATAAATGAATGTAAGTAAGATTTATAAATAAATGAGGATCCGTAACGTTTTTAGTTGAGAATGCAGATTTATAGAGCTAAGAAATCCTTAACATACAGTACAAAAATTTTTGTTCTACGACAAAAATTGACAAAGTTATGACCGAATTCCTAGCGAAGTTCACCGAGTAGCCGCCGCGGTAGCGGTGACGTCATTGTGACGGAAGCCGCGAGTCAGCCGTAGGCAGCGATAAGGCGCGAAGTGTTTTGTTCCTCTAATTGGGACTTTTAAAAGAAATTAAGTGTCTGATTTATATCTAATTCAAGTTTTTAACTATGTGCAAATATTGTATAGTACCGAAATGTACAAACACTTCTATAAAAACGCCAGAAAAACTATTTTTAAGGTGCCGAAAGATCCAAAACTTCGTAAAAAATGGTATTCCGTTGTAAAAAGAGATGTTAAAACTCCACCCTCTGCCCAGGCTACAAGACATTACTTTGAAGATCATTTCGAAGTACGTACCTACCTAACTATAATATACCTATTATTTAGTTGATATTCATTTAAGGCCAGGTATTCCTGCAGCAGTAGGTATTTAGCGCTGTCACGTGTCGCGCGCAAAATAGTTAGATCGGACGCAGCGGCAGTGAACTCGCATGACCCCGCCAGCGACATAGTATAGAAATTAGCAGTAGGATAATTTTATTTGACTTTAGAAATGCATTTTATATATTATCAAACTTTGTTTATAGTATAGTAATAAATTAGAGTTACGTAAATAAATGAAGTAACTTCTCTGTTTTTATTTTGTTTGTTTATGTAATTATTATAACTATTATGTGTATACATCATGGTGACGAAAATACAAAATCGAAAATTCTGTTTGACATAAATATTAGGTCTTTACCAATGAAATTGCCATTTTGTATGAAAAAATTAAAAGGAATTTTTTTTTATGTATTTTTTATTCGTATTAATCGAAGTAATCAATCACCTATGCAATGAGGATCCGTAACGTTTTTAGTTGAGAATGCAGATTTATAGAGCTAAGAAATCCTTAACATACAGTACAAAAATTTTTGTTCTACGACAAAAATTGACAAAGTTATGACCGAATTCCTAGCGAAGTTCACCGAGTAGCCGCCGCGGTAGCGGTGACGTCATTGTGACGGAAGCCGCGAGTCAGCCGTAGGCAGCGATAAGGCGCGAAGTGTTTTGTTCCTTTAATTGGGACTTTTAAAAGAAATTAAGTGTCTGATTTATATCTAATTCAAGTTTTTAACTATGTGCAAATATTGTATAGTACCGAAATGTACAAACACTTCTATAAAAACGCCAGAAAAACTATTTTTAAGGTGCCGAAAGATCCAAAACTTCGTAAAAAATGGTATTCCGTTGTAAAAAGAGATGTTAAAACTCCACCCTCTGCCCAGGCTACAAGACATTACTTTGAAGATTATTTCGAAGTACGTACCTACCTAACTATAATATACCTATTATTTAGTTGATATTCATTTAAATAAGGTGGTACGTGTAGTGTACCTTCTCTTCTTTTAATCCTGCTGTATTTATAGAAACATACCTTACTTTTCCTGAGTATTGTGGATAAACCTACGTAGGTACCTATCTATTTGCTCGTTCCCATTTCTGTGTAATATTCAAAGGATAATACGATGACACAGGGACGTACTCGGGTAAAAATCAAGAGTGAATAATATTTTTAGCGCAAATTCGTATTCTACGAAAGGGCTGTTGCCAACGAAATTTACGTGTGTATGTGTATGTATGTATGTATGTGCGGTGTCTACCGGAGCAGCTAGAAAAGTTCTAAAAGCATATTATGTGAATAGCTGAATCGAAGCGAAGTGAATTTATAGGGTTCCGTACCCAAAGTGTAAGAAACCTCGACCCTATTATTAAGACTCCGCTGTCCGTCCGACTGTCACAAAGCTGTAGCTCATGTACCCTGATAGTTACACAGTTAAATTTTTCACAGATGATGTATTTCTCTGGCCGCTATAACAAAAAATACTAAAAGACAGAATAAAATAAATATTTAAGGGGGCTCCCATACAACAAATATTTTTTGCTTATGTTTGCTCGATATTGATAACGGCAACAGGTATCTACCTGCTTCAAATATTCACAGAATATTTAGTTATAATACACTTTAAACAAATAATTCATTTAAAATAAAACAAATATTTAAGGGGGTACTCCCATATATTTTTTTAAATACGATTCCTTGTACTTTTTCACAGATCTTAAATAATTGCTTCCACAAAACAAACATGTTTTTTTACCGTTTTTATAGATAAATGGTACGGAACCCTTCGTGCGTGAGTCCGCACCTAGCATCCTTTACTCAACAGGGGTGCATTCATGTTATTCCATTACTTGTGTCATATGGCCCTGCTTCTTATCAAATTTCATAGCTCTAGCTAGACCAATGGGAAGTAGATTTTCTTAACAGACAGACGGACAAGAAAACGATCCTATAAGGGTTCCGTTTTTATTTTTGAGGTAAGAAATGCTAAAAAATTGCTTTATACCAAGTCATCCTTCCTAAGTACATACTGAGCGACTGACTTGTAACAAAAAGCGAGATGGCAAAAAAACCAGCTGTTGTCAACAAATATTCAGGTTTCTGTCATACCTTGATCAACAAGTGTAGATCACTAAATAAAGTGCAAGTACATAGGTTAAAAAGCCATCCGCGTAATGATGTACCTACGTATGAATAAACAAAAAACAACTTTCGTTTATCAAGATACTGTAAACAAAATTTATAAGTTCTAAATACGTCCCTTTACCTACACTTTATATTCATTCTTTCTTACACCTACCAACCACTACCAAATTTAAGAGTACTAATAAGTACGTATGTACGTAATCGTAGATAAATAAGCAGCACCCTTGCCTTTGTAGTTTCCAACGACCAACCAAATTAGAATGATTACCTAGGTAATCAAATACCATGAAAGAATCCACTTTTGGAAGGTTATAGAATTGAGTTTGCACAAAACCTGCTTCTACTTTATTAGTACTTACTCATATTATGTAAGTAATTTTGTTTTATACTTAAATATCACAAAATTACACTCTAACAACACAAATATTACGCGCCGCTTCCTCAAATCGTGAGTGCCGGCCGGCCGGCCGAGCTCGGTTCCGTCACAGTGACGTCACCATGCTCCCGCGCTCATTGAGTTTTGCGACAGGAGCGGCATATGTTTATTATTTAATATCTCCGTAAGTAATGGTCCGATTTGGATAATTCAAAAAGATATATCATTGTTATATCATAAAGAATAACGTGGATACTATTTCTAATGGATTTGCTATAACTTTACTGATCCTCATTAATGCATCTTTGCCCACGCAGTGGCAGTTTATTGATGCCCTTCTTAAAGAAATCAGCTGGACGGGAGGCAACAAATTCTTCAAAGGCATTTTGTACCTACTGCCTCTCGGGTATTGAATTTTTTTCCCACCAAGAATTTATCCAAATTCTGGAAAAAGTTGTAGTCTGTAGGCACAAGGGCGGATGACGGGGAGCTTCCAACCCCAGTTCTTGCAACTTGGAGACCGTCTGCTGTGCAGTGTGAGGTCACGCGTTGTCGTGCAGGAGCAGCGGAGACGAGCGATTGACCAAAGCTGGTTGGAGATGTGCCTGCTTCTCCATCATTGTGTTCAGTTCTTCACAGTACACATCTGCAGTAATGCTCACCCTGTTTGGTAAGAAGCTGTGATGAATCACACCGGCACTAGAAGTTTTCGTTTAGGGCATTGTTTAGGTGCTGAACCTGGATCCAATCAATTTGCTGAGCGCTTGCGGTTATAAAACAGAATCAATTTTTCATCGCAGGTAACAATGCGGTTCAAAATTCCTTCATTTGTGCATCTGTTGAGCAGTGCAAGGCACGTCTCGACGCGTACTTCGCGCTGGTGATCATTGAGTTCGTGGGGCACCCATTTGTCAAGCTTTTTTACCTTGCCAATTTGACGCAAATGGACCAATATTGTTTTGACGCTAACGTCGACAGCTGTTGCTAATTCAGCCGTAGATTGTGTATCATCAGCTTCCATAATCGCCTTTAATTCGTCACTGTCGACCAAAGTCTTCGGACGACCGCGAGGTTCGTTATTCAGGTCGAAATTCTCAGAACGGAAGCGAGCAAACCAATAACAGGTGGTGCGTTGGTTTGTAGTGTTAGCTCCGCAAATGTCGTTGATGTTGCGTGCCGCTTGTGTCGCGTTGCTGCCACGACGGTACTCATATTCCATAATTCTCGAATATTTAACGTATCCATGATGACGAAAAAGATTGACCTTCTTGAGCTGCTTCTTCCATTCCATAGAAGTATTTGCCGTCTTTTTCCATTTTTCAAATAATTCATCTTCTAATTTGGAATACTATTTTGAGCTGAATACCAGAATATCTATCGCTGAACATAATTCCTCAAATTGAGAAAAGAGAATATCGGAAGCCACAATGCCAGTAGTGGCGGCTGTATTAAGATTAACTTGATCTCTATCGTTTAGGTCTTCAGAGTTAATCCAGCAAAATTTCTTTGCAAATATTGCATTCAAAATGATATACTGATAAATGTCCTCGTCGTTTTTCACTAATCAAGCGGAATTATCCTAAGGTGCAGTTAAATAAACCCTTATGACGAGCATTCTCTTGTAACTCCTGTAAAATGTAATTTATATCAACAATTCGCCATCCCGAAACAGGTTGTAATTCATTTTTTTTGAATGCATACTCTACGATAAGTGAGTCTTCCGCCTCTTCAGTATCTCTGAAACAGTGAACTAATATAGTAAGTATTACATATTTTAGATTAATATTAGTTACCTATATTTTTTTTAATGTTAGCGTAATGTTAAAAGTTATAGACTGACAAAAATACAGATATAAATGTTATCATTTAAAATGTGATCCTTACGTTAGATTTACAGTGTCGACAAGATCGACAGAATTCAATTTACTGACAGAGTTTTCGGACACGACAGCCACGTCAGACAAGTGCCTAAAAACAACTTAAAACATTAATGTTAAAATATTTTGTTTTGAATGCAATCAAGACCAAGTTAATCTTAATACAGCCGCCATTACTGGCATTGTGGCTTCCGGTATAGGCTTTTCTCACTTTGAGGAATTATGTTATCAGCGATATATATTCCGGTATTCAGCTTAAAATAGTTTTCCAAATTAGTCATAACGATTCGATGAAGCCCAAACTCGATAAGGTTGTGTCGTTTCATTGCGAAGTTCCTATGGCCACCTTCCAGCTCTATCATCAGATCAGCACCATGTCATCATAATATTGCATTTTCACACGATTTACACATGTAGTTATGCAATATTTCAGATTTTAAAAATTGACGGCCTTACCCACCTTCATATTCCGATTTATTTGATTACTTGCCTAATTTCAGTTGATTATACCTACTGATATTCTTATACTATGGCATGATCTTTTTATGAATTTATAAATGAGATTGAAGTAAAATGAAATTTAATGTGATTGTGTCAAAGTCTAAAATGACATAACAAATTAAACATTTACTTACTTCTTGACATATATTTTGAGATAATTATTTTTATTTATTAATTTTATAGTGGTAAAAGCCTTTTTTCGCTTTCGTTGTTTATTACCCATTATGGATAACTTGCAACAGATATATCAATTCGTCAAAACTGATTGATTGGTGCAAAAAATTGTCACGGAAAAAATTGACACAGATCCGTCATCCATAAGCGCCAGCGCGCGACTGAACACGCCAGCTAAGCCACCGCGCTCGTGCATTTTGTAGTTTTTTCGACATAGTGATTATAAAAATCATTTTATAAAAACAAACTCTGCGAATTTGTCTAGAAATATTTCGTATCTTTAATCTAGTACAAAAAATAAATGTAAAATATCAGTAGTTCAGTCATGACATAGAAAAAACAAAACCAAAAGGGGTAACTTTGAGATTTTTTTCTATCGAGTGAAGTTCATCAAATCGTGTAACCGAATGCGACTTTGACTAGAGTATGTCCTTAAGTTATATATATCTTTTTTTCAGAATTTTAAACACTATTTTCTATGTCTCAGATGATTTTAAAAATCACAAAAATCGGCCTCTGCCGGCCCACCCAGCCTTAATTATGGTGGTACGTGTAGTGTACCTTCTCTTCTTTTAATCCTGCTGTATTTATAGAAACATACTTACCTTACTTTTCCTGAGTATTGTGGATAAACCTACGTAGGTACCTACCTATCTATTTGCTCGTTCCCATTTCTGTGTAATATTCAAAGGATAATACGATGACACAGGGACGTACTCGGGTAAAAATCAAGAGTGAATAATATTTTTAGCGCAAATTCGTATTCTACGAAAGGGCTGTTGCCAACGAAATTTACGTGTGTATGTGTATGTATGTATGTATGTATGTGCGGTGTCTACCGGAGCAGCTAGAAAAGTTCTAAAAGCATTTTATGTGAATAGCTGAATCGAAGCGAAGTGAATTTATAGGGTTCCGTACCCAAAGTGTAAAAAACCTCGACCCTATTATTAAGACTCCGCTGTCCGTCCGACTGTCACAAAGCTGTAGCTCATGTACCCTGATAGTTACACAGTTAAATTTTTCACAGATGATGTATTTCTCTGGCCGCTATAACAAAAAATACTAAAAGACAGAATAAAATAAATATTTAAGGGGGCACCCATACAACAAATATTTTTTGCTTATGTTTGCTCGATATTGATAACGGCAACAGGTATCTACCTGCTTCAAATATTCACAGAATATTTAGTTATAATACACTTTAAATAAATAATTCATTTAAAATAAAACAAATATTTAAGGGGGTACTCCCATATATTTTTTTAAATACGATTCCTTGTACTTTTTCACAGATCTTAAATAATTGCTTCCACAAAACAAACATGTTTTTTTACCGTTTTTATAGATAAATGGTACGGAACCCTTCGTGCGTGAGTCCGCACCTAGCATCCTTTACTCAACAGGGGTGCATTCATGTTATTCCATTACTTGTGTCATATGGCCCTGCTTCTTATCAAATTTCATAGCTCTAGCTAGACCAATGGGAAGTAGATTTTCTTAACAGACAGACGGACAAGAAAACGATCCTATAAGGGTTCCGTTTTTATTTTTGAGGTAAGAAATGCTAAAAAAAGTTCTAAATACGTCTCTGTACCTACACTTTATATTCATTCTTTCTTACACCTACCAACCACTACCAAATTTAAGAGTACTAATAAGTACGTATGTACGTAATCGTAGATAAATAAGCAGCACCCTTACCTTTGTAGTTTCCAACGACCAACCAACTTAGAATGATTACCTAGGTAATCAAATACCATGAAAGAATCCACTTTTGGAAGGTTATAGAATTGAGTTTGCACAAAACCTGCTTCTACTTTATTAGTACTTACTCATATTATGTAAGTACTTTTGTTTTATACTTAAATATCACAAAATTACACTCTAACAACACAAATATTACGCGCCGCTTCCTCAAATCGTGAGTGCCGGCCGGCCGGCCGAGCTCGGTTCCGTCACAGTGACGTCACCATGCTCCCGCGCTCATTGAGTTTTGCGACAGGAGCGGCATATGTTTATTATTTAATATCTCCGTAAGTAATGGTCCGATTTGGATAATTCAAAAAGATATATCACTCTTATATCATAAAGAATAACGTGGATACTATTTCTAATGGATTTGCTATAACTTTACTGATCCTCATTACGAACAAAGTATATTTAGTAAAAAATTCAAGATAATGCTATTTAATAAAAATCGTTGATTAAATGATTAGTCTATGGAGCATTTTCTAATAAACATAATAGACTACGATGTTTTCGATATAATTTAAATTTAAATTATTGTACAAGTTGACTTGGTTTGGATGAGGTTATTCTTTTTATTTTTAAGTTAAAATTTTTAGGTCAGTAAGCAAAGTCGAGTGCGATTGAACGCGCTTAGTAAAATCCTATTCCGTCTGATATTGTCAGAAATTTCTGCGGAGTCTATTTTTATGTAAAATCGTGTCAGTTCAACAACCTCAACTAGTGACGTCACAGTCGTGCCTCCAAGCGAAGGCTTACAGAGTTCAATGGAAGGGTTCGAGAGCGCAATGGAAAGACAGCAGTTAAGTTCTAAACAAATCTATGGAAAACGCTAAGAATAAATTATACATACGTGCAAGTAGAGCTTGATAATCTCCAAGAATCTTACTTCCTACTAATATTATAAACGCGAAAGTTTTTATGTATGGATGTTTGGTCCTCTTTCACGCAAAAGAACTGAACGGATTTTGATGAAACTTTAAAGTTAAATGGCTTATACATTAGAATAACACATAGGCTATATTTTATCAACGTATTAACAAGCAAACGGGAACTACGCGGGTGAAACCGCGGGGCGCTGCTAGTAAAACAATAATCTGGATTTCAATAATTATATAATATATTCATTACAAGCGTAACTACCTGATAGTACGATTATTTTTCTTTTCCTGTATAACATCACTTCTCCCATCAGTATTCGCAATTTCCGTGCTCGATGCGCTGATGCTTTCGGCGGATTTTTCTTCCGAAATCTCAACTAAACATGAAGAGTGCAGACCTTTGCTCAATCTCTCACAACGGGGAAACTTGAAATTGGATATACACTTAGCCTCCGAGTCTTCCGAGCCACTATCGTTCATGTCAAATTGCTGTCGATACTTGCGAAATGTATTCCTGACCCGTGTAAGGAAACTGTCCTTATTAGATTTAGGGAAGGGCAAGACCTGGTGCATCGGGAGGGAAGATTCTCGTTTTGGGGGGTTAAAAATAAACTCTGTTTTTGACACTCCTGGCCGAGCTGAATTCAAACTTATCTCCTTGATAACAGGGATAGTTAAGTTGCAGCAACTTTGCGAGGTTTCCTTCTGCGACTTACTATGTGTTTTCTCCTGCAGACGTTTCTTGAGGAAGTGTACGCTGGCTGTATAGAACAGCTCCTCGTCGCCTGGCTTCGCAAATGCCGCATCCAAGGAAGGAGGGTCAAAATCTGAACTCTTCGATGGCGATTTCAGAGGGTTTTGGCGTTGCATCCCTTGCGAGAACTAATAAACTTTCGCGGTTGCATTTTCATCTAATCATCAGTAAATGTTAACAAATTATTGTGAGAATATTATTACAAATAAAACGATAATAATTTTGTCATGTGCACAAATTGCATTCCACTGACGCGACGGACAACGTCACGGTGACAGCTACGCCAAAAGACTGCCTGTTCAAAAAGTTACTATTCGAAGATGATTAGTCAGTTCGGTTGGTTAAATACTCAAAGGTTCTAAGAGTTAGCTTAAGTCATAGATCTAGGAAGTTTGCGCTTGGCTTGGACAGATTTTTAGCGGTATTTTTAGATATAATTCGAAATAACTTTGGGATCCGTTTTTAGGATTTCTTGATAAGTTGTAAAAAATAAATAAATAACCTTATGAAAAATT
The DNA here is from genome assembly GCA_963855545.1 of Ethmia dodecea. Taxonomy (NCBI): domain Eukaryota; kingdom Metazoa; phylum Arthropoda; class Insecta; order Lepidoptera; family Depressariidae; genus Ethmia; species Ethmia dodecea. The sequence goes on from OY979437.1 coordinate 5,010,270, forward strand.
TCTTAGTTGACTCGTAGGTACGATAAAATAACAATTTTGATCGGAGGAGGTTGTTTTCCATAAAGTTTCCTTCAAGGTAAAATTATATGACCGCGGTCCAAGGGTTGATGTTGGACAGTTGTATTTATACAAACTCATTAGAAAACTCCGATAGCGCGGTTTAGAACTCGGCCGTCTATTGGCGCGTTCCATGTAACTCGGCCTTCTTTTGGCGCGTTCCATGTAGTGTCGCTACAACCTAATATACTTAGTTAAACATTCGCCCACGACAAGGTCAATACCCGAAGAGACAATGTAGTAGTAGGTAGTATGTATGGAATGACTACAAAATTAATGGAAGTTAGTCTCGTGTTTCATCGTAAACATCACGTGTTTATGAAGCCGTAAAAGGGACAAATTATCAATTCATCATCCCCGAATCTCATTTGTCACCTCTTGGCTCGGCCGTTGACCCAAGTTTTCTAACAAAACCTGATTAAGATATCGTATATCCAATCTTAAAATTTTGAAAGCGAAATTCCACGAGTAAGTAAATTCACTCAACACAGATTTCTGTTGATGTTAACTCGATTTAGAGGTGTATAAGGAAATGGTGAATTTCTGTGTCAAGTAGAAAATTGCAAGTTTAATTGATCCTACATCAAATTGGAGACAACTTTTGTAATGAAATAAAATATTCTACTATCCTATAGATATTATAAATGCGAAAGTGAGTTTGTTTGTTTATTACGATGTCACGCCTAAACCACTACACTGATTTTAAAAATTGTTTCAGCAATGGAAAGCTAAATTATAAGGGAGTAACAGGCTATATTTTATCTCGGTATTCCCACGAGAACGGGAACTACGCGGGTGAAAATTTTATAAATGTGAATGTTTCCGGATGTTTGTTATGCAATTACGCAAATACATACATTACGTTTCATTTTGGGCACATTGTACACCAGCGTGAAATATAGAGAAAAATCTAGTGATTATCAGAAAAATATTTAAAAAAATCATTTCCATGTATTTAACTTGCACAAATTAATTAAACTTCTATGGATACGTATTAAATCATATTGAAATAATACTATTTCTAACTTTTTAAGCCCAATTTTTATGTTATTGTGAATAAGTCCGACAAACATCAAAATAATGTCATTTGTCATTTACCGGTCAGCGTACCTATTCACAGAGACTCTATACCGACTCCGTTCGATTCGAGTCGAATTTATCGACATCGGAAACGAATCTATCGAGATGGGCTAATGTTGGTATCGAAAACTAATGTCATATGTGACACTAACTGTCATATGTGACATAAGTTTTAGATACCAACATCAGCCCATCTCGATTGATTCGTTTCCGATGTCGATAGATTCGATTCCGATGTCGATAGATTCGACTCGAATCGAACGGAAACGGTATCGAGTCTCTGTGAATACGTCTGCTGATACCTACTCAAAGACATTAAAATATAATAAGGCATAGAGGGGACAAAGCTAGGAAAATTTGAAGTCAAAAGTTATTCCAAGTGGAATAAGTCTAGTACAATTTCGACCGAATGACAGCTCGCGTTCATACTAACTGACATGACAAGTACATGACGCTTAGGCTTCAAAGTTTTGTATGAAAATATTCCCAATGCCCCCTCTATGCCCTATTATATTTAAGTCTCTTTGTACCTACTGAATTTGAGTGTTTTATTAAATGTATTATGATACCCCTAGACTTTACCTATTTGAAACTAAATGACCTACCTTACAATCATTACTGAATAACGCTTGATTATGTTTATGGATTTAATCCGGAATCAATTGAAAATCGATCACTCGAGTCGGTAGGTACCTACTGGCCGATAAAAATTACTTTCAAAGGTATTTCCGTGTGGTTCTTTGTAAATAATCAAGGACGTTTACCCTTGCTCGGATAGCAGAGTAGGGATGAAAGACACATTAAATAGGATTCATGAATAAAATATCACAAACGAAATGTTAGAATTTCCACAAAATAAATTTAACGGTAAATGGCGGCAACATTTGGAACGAAAGTGGTTTCACGTAAAAAAGAGAATTTCTTCGAAGTTTATTCAACCTGATCATACGACATAAATAATGACTTTGATGCGAAAAAAGTATTTAAAAACCAACAAAAACACATTCGTATTATATCGAAATTATTCTATTGGCATATGTAAAATTTGTTTCGGTATTTTATAAAAGTACCTAACTATATGTATAAATTGTATACATATGTATATAAATATATATGATCTCGCCTTTTATCTCCGAGATGGTAGGCAAATACACACTTTTCGTCAGCAAATCTTCTGAAGACTGATAGGTGGTAATTGGTAAACGCATAACGGCTATAAAAAAAAAGTTTACTACTTTATTTACCCAAAACTATGCAACATTCTTATGGTAGGTGTCTTCCAGCAGCTACGAGCAAGATTTCTTCACACATTAAATTTTTGATCTATTTAAGTTTAATTGCCTACGATTAAATTTAAGCTAGGAAGAATTTACTTATCTAAAAATGTATTATACTACCTACTTCTTTTCGTAGTATCAGTCCCTAGCGTAGATAGGTACCGATAACTTTTTTATTACTTACAATTGTATCCTCTCAATTTGCACTCAACGAAACTTCCTCTATGAAGTTATACGGCCAAATAGCGCTTCCTATACGACATAAGAATTTTCTGTCTTCCTTGATTAAACAAAAGGTTAAAGATAATCTATTTATAAGTAGCACTTGAGTCAATGGACCCATAGTTTTCATATACATTGAATAACTAGAATAGAACGAACTTATAGGTATTTTCGGCAAACAATGAAAGATTCGCATATCTCTTAGGTGAATGCCTTCGAAGTATTTGATCCGAGAAGTACATTATTCCTTGATGACAGTATCTCAACTCTTGTTTAATTAATTTAGCAGAACATTGTTACACATTCAGTGTTATTCACCTATAAATATTTGGCTTCTAAGGGAAAATTGAGGAGCGCGAAACTCGAACACGAACTTTTGATTAACGACAATTACACTTGCTGGTTTTCGTGGGAATCATTGAAGTGGTACCCTACCAGTGGTGGTGGTCTACCCCCTCGGAGCTAAAAGGATTGAGATTATTATTATTAAGAATATTAGTTTTCACTAGCTTTTACCCGCGGCTTCGCTCGCGCTTGTTTATTTCACCCCCTTAGGCATTGAACTTTGCAAAATCCTTTCTTTGTGGATCCTACACTGTACAAGCTATCTATTCGCTAAATTTCAAGTCTCTAGACCCAGCGGTTTAGGCTGTGCGTTGATACATCACCAGCAGTCAGTCAGCTTATTTATTTATTTATATACATTTAGGCAACAGACTTACAGCTTAGACCAAAGCGTCCGTTGCCTTACCCTTAACCCTTACTTAAAGCACTAAAACACTAAAAATTACAGACGGCACAAATACATTGGCAGCTTATTAATAAATACAGCCAAATATTCGTCAAAAATGTCGATATCCTGGACCTGAAGTAAAAAAAGATTAAGCAAAGTGAGTGCTCGAACCGTGGGCGCGTTGGCGGAGTGGAGCGAGCGTTGCGCGGGCAGCGCGAATAGCTGGTGCCAGCGGCGGCCCGTGCGTTCGGTACAAACAGGCTGATGCTACTCAACACCGTTGGGTTATTTATTTTATGGCGCATCAGCAGACAGTAGTGTATGCCCAACTGTACCTTACGTCTTAGCTCCAGCGAGTCAAGCCCTACCATTCCTGTCACGAATAGAGAGGGGAAAAGGAAAGGATAGTATCCATAATTTCTCTTATAGAGATATCTGGCGAACTTCCGCTGAATTCTCTCTATTAAGAGAGAGTATTTAGCTTCCCTGGGGTCCCAAACTATTGCGCTATACTCTAACTTGCTGCGGACAAAGGCATTCTACAGCATGAGCGATACTCTGCTATCGTGGAAATCTGAAGCGGTTCTCATTATGAAGCCTAACACTTTATTTGCGCTTTTGCACACAGTTGTTATGTGCTCTCTGAAATCCAGCCTGCTGTCCATAATCAAACCCAAATCCCTGATTATGATTTATTTCTTGTAAAATTTTGTCAAAATATCGCTATGAACATCGAATATTGTACCTATGTACGGAAAAATCTTTAGGTAATTGATATTTTATGTTTCTGTAATGTAATTTATATTGTAAGAATTATTAAATAATAATAATAAAAAACAGTTAATAAGTGGGCTAAGAACTTTAAACGGAACAAGTTACAGAAGAACTTAAATAAGATTTCTTATCTAGCCAAAATTAAGTTGCGAGTAATCATGCATTCATTACAAAGGTCATCCTAAATCACCTCTGACAAAATAATTATTTTAATTTTCAATTACCTACTATAGTTGTTTTGGCGTGAAAGCGTAACAAACAAACTCACTTTTGTATTTATAATATTATAAGTTAGGATTATTTTTTAGTAGGATTGTCACTAGCTCGACGGTGAAGGAAAACCTGAGTGAAACAGAGATAAAAACAGTCTCTCAGTGTGTATGCGCTCAAAATATGAGCGGGTAAGCAGCACCCCGCAGCGGGTCTCGCCACACTTGAGGGGATATACATAGACTTACCAGTTATTATATTGAGTGAAATGTAAACTACGAAATTAAGTTTTTTTCAACCTGTTAAACTTAGCAAATTAAGCACTCAGGACAGTGGAGTTTGTAACGTTTTTAGTATTGAACAAAATCTTTAGCTAAGTGTTTATTGTGAAGTTAATAAATCTACTCGACCAATGAAAAAGAAAATACATTTTCAAGATAGAATAAATGTAAGAAAAATCCTTTCAGTAAGGATTCGAGTGAAGAGTACGAATCCGAGAACGGAAGCATTATCCCGTGAATAACGAACACCTTTTGTAAACATTGTTCGGAAAGAAAGGTTAATGCCCTGCTACCCAAAATGTCCTTCGTTTTAATGGAAAAGCACAAAGGCAGTATGAGAATAAAGAGAGTTATTCAGTGGCTGCTTAGATATGTGTGATATCAACAGGGCCAGTGCGGTGACCTAGAACATGTCCTTATCAGTAATAGGCTACCATTCGTCATAAATTATTGTAGATCATGATTCCCAGAAATATTATGTACTAGCTTTTGTCAGCGACTTCGTTGCCGTACTGACTTAGTTAAAAAAAAACATCATCTTCAGCCGGAAGACGTCCACTGTTGAACAAAGGCCTCCCCCATAGAACGCCACAAGGAACTTGCTACTTGCATCCACCGGTTACCAGCGACCTTGACGATGTCGTCGGTCCATCTGGTGGGAGGCCTACCAACACTGCGTCTTCCGGTTCAAAAAATACTCTGTATACATAGATAACTCTAACTAAGATGAATCATTTACCACATTTTCAGTGCACTGCACAGATTTTAGGTCAGAATTTTGATAACGGCATCCAATTTCGTGAACGAGTTTTTGCGTACAACCATTAGGCACAGGTAGACGGACTGCAAACAAAATCTCATAATTATTGTTTCTTGCTGTTATAAAGACCCCTCATATTATGTTTTCTTAAATAGGTATATTCTATGTAGAGACATCGGCTTAGTTACAGTTTTATTCCTGTTTACGTTGGAAAATTATAGCCCATGTTACTCCCAGAAAAGTAAGCTTTCCATTATAAGAAAGAATTTTTGAAATCGGGCCCGTACCTAGTTTTAGAGTTTATTCGTTAAAAACACACAAATCTTTTCTCTTTATCGTGGAAAGAAAGAAGCGTCGTCGATTTCTGCAACTCTAAAATTACTTTGCAATGGTGATGTGGGAAATTTAAATGATTTAAAAAAATCTTAGGCGTTGTATACCAAAAAAAAAGGTAAAGTTTTATTCGTTAGTGACTCCCGATTTTCCGACTATAGATTCTTCTTTATTTAGTATTACTGTAGATATAGATATTCTAGTAGATTCTTCTCTTTATAAAATTAGTAGATATAGATCTACACTAATCTAACACTAATATTATAAAGAGAAGAATCTATAGTCAGAAATTCGGGAGTCACTAAGGAATAAAACTTTACCTTTTTTTTTTGGTATACAACACCTAAGATTTTTTAAAATAATTTAAATTTCCCACGTCACCAATGCAAAGTAATTTTAGAGTTGCAGAAATCGACGAGGCTTCTGTCTTTCCACGATAAAATTGGTTCAATCTAAAATAGAATGGAGAAAGTCAATTAAATTTAGAGGGTAATTACGCCCGGTATCTTTCCAATATGGCTTGGTTTGTTTACGCAGTAGTCAGTACCAAAATACTTCATTCAACGTTGGTGTCGTTAGAAAATGACCCTCCGTCGATGAAAAATATCATCGATTCCTATAAATACTGTTGTTTTGTGCCATAATCTATTTTAAGATGAATCTTAACACTTTGACCCATTTATTTAGCAAAGTTTGTTTGAGTTAATTAAAGTTTACTCGGAAATTTAGCTGAAGTTTTTCGAACTGTGACCTATTTATAATTACCAGATGTACTAGACGTACTAGACGTTTTATGCCTCCCATATACCTACATTTACCATTCTATTCTCTTTTAATAAATACTTTATAATAATAATAATGTTGATAATCGATACGATAATAGAAATGTAATACGATAATAATAATAGAAATGTTTACATTAAAAGATCTTAAATAACGTAAACAGAGGCCCATATTATATATACCTTATATCTAACATACATATAAAACAGAGCGGTGATAGCCCGGACGGTTAAAGAGCCTGCCTAAAATCAGTGAGGCTCGGGTTCGAATCCTGGCATGTACCAATGAGTTTTTCAAAAACTTACGTACATATTTATCACTAGCTCGACGGTGAAGAAAAACATCGTGAAGAAACCCGCAGGTCTCAGAATTAATTCTGAGACATGTGTAATGTGTATCCGGTCCGGCGATAGGCTCACCACCTATCACGTTTAGGGGTCCAATATATCTCGTGAAATGTGGGTATTTCCAGTAATGGAATACCTCTGCCTACCCCCTCGGGGATAAAAAAGGCGTGAGATTATACTTATACTATATAAAATAACTAACTAAACTACTACTACTACTCTTTATTTGTACGAGTTTTTGCCACCTACTGTGTGCGTAAACACACCACACAAGGCAAGCTGGTCACAGTTCGTCATGGCTTCTCTTTGAGCGACGTTTTATTTGAAAATAAAACATAAAATTGTACTATACTTTTCTGATAATAAAAATCCATAATTTGAACAACTTTTTGGTTAGATTGATTATTTACATAGTGTTCGAAGTCTAGCCAATTAAACCAGAGACGTGTAATAGTATAAGCAACGTTCCTAACCCTGTTGTTGTGTTGTGTAAATAGATTGGAAAATTTATCTTAATTGATCGCAATATTTGCAATAGGTCTACCTATGAAGGCATCATCATAATGAAGCAGTAATAGAAGCCGAGTGCAAAATCATTTTTTGCGGACGCTGCCCCATAAATATGTACGCATAATTAATCGTTGAAACCACTTAAGAGTAATAAACTGATTTAGTGGCGTCTGATATATCGATGGCTCTTATTTTTGGAGGTGGTCAAAGAGGTGTGTGATCGATTTTAGCAGGTAAACATTGCACTTGAAATAAATTTACCAACACGTCGATTGATGAGAAAACATCCGCCCTGGGTGGGATTCTTCCAATGTCCCACTTGGAAAGATGGAAACAAACATATGAGACACTTCTACACGAAACTCGTGCTTCATAATGTCCAGTCCGTAATGAAGCATGAGTATGCGTCATGATTTAGTAGTCTCGATCTAATGCGTTTACAAGTAAAAACTGCATAAATGTGACCAAGAGACTCCATAAAACTATTATTTAATTAAGTAGTTATTGAATAAGTACGTATATATTAACTTACGTACATATTTATCGCTGGCTCGTCGGTGAAGGAAAAACATCGTGAGGAAACCCGTAGGTCTCAGAATTAACTCTGAGACATGTGTAATGTGTATCCGGTCCGGCGATGGGCTCACCACCTATCACGTTTAGGGGTCCAATATATCTCGTGAAATGTGGGGATATCCAGTATCTAATGGAATACCTCTGCCTACCCCCTCGGGGATAAAAAAGGCGTGAGATTATATTAGTCAGCGCATTCAGCAGCACCATAAGAGCTCCTTCACATTAGGTCGCAAACAACTGAAAACCAAGAAAAAGAGGAGCAACAATGATATTTCCTTCTTGATCCATTAGAAGAATGAAGCGCCCCACCCTAATCTAAAAAAAGTCGCTTCTGTAGTTGTAATAAGAAGGCTGCTGCTGTCGCGCTGCGGCCGCAGTGCTTGCTACCTAATGTAAAGGTGCTCTAAAACTGATTTGTACAAAATAGTGCTGCTAAGTCTGCTGACTTATTAACAAGTTATTAAATTTAATTAAATTATAAAAATAAGTTGCATTTTGTAGTTTCAGTGTCCATAGTAAATCAGGTCTCCTTGGCCGCCTACGAAACCCGTGCACGTGCTACGTAACCAGTATACCAGAAACCAACGATAACCGTGCTATGTACCTATAACTAGTTTTAAGAAAGAAACAAATATTTAAGATACAATATACAATACAATATACAATAAGATACTTGTTACGTAGCAGTTTCGTAGGATGCCGATGGAAATGATGTGGTGTCGAAACGTATACCTGTTACGATTTGGATAAAATCATTCAGTTCAAAGAATGTCAAACTTCCAATATCGGTAGTAGATTATACAAGGGTTGTTACACAGCACACAAGAACAACGCCAATCTATATATATAAAGAGAGAAGTCCTGACTCACTGACTCATAAACGCCCAGCCTAAACCCTTAGACCTAGAAAGCTGTTTTTAGGGTTCCGTACCTCAAAAGGAAAAAACGGAACCCTTATAGGATCACTTTGTTGTCCGTCTGTCCGTCCGTCTGTCAAGACCCTTTTTCTCAGGAACGCGTGGAGGTATGAAGCTGAAATTTATATCAATTACTCAGGTCTACTGTCCCTTGAAGCTGTGAAAAAATCAAACTTCTAAGCCAACGCAATCAAAAGATACAGCCGTTTATGCCGCAAATTTTCGACACTTGCAAGGGAATCAAAACCTACAGGGTGCTTCCCGTGAACTCAGAATCTTGAAATTTGGTACGAAGCAACGTCTTATAGCATAGATAAAGGAAAAATTACGAAAACCATAAATTTGCAAGGTTGTACGGAACCCTCGGTGCGCGAGTCCGACTCGCACTTGGCCGGTTTTTTTTTACAGCTATTGTTTTTAAGACGTAAGCTAGCACTAAGAAAGGATTTTTCGAAATTCAACCCTTAAGGGGGTGAAAATTGCACAGCTCAAAGCAAGGATCTCATTCACAAGATATCGTTTCAATATTTTGTTATCATGTTCTCTTGCACGGAATTAGAGAGAATCCACTGTATGACATTCCGCTGCTAACTCGTAGCAAACGAACATCAATTTTACACGTATAGACGTAAATGAGTAACCATCATCTACGTCCTACGCATAGTTTTAAACGACCTCAAGATTTAGCTTCACGATGTTCTCCAAAGTATTAACTTTGGAGGCATCGCTAAATAGGTCGACACCGTCAAATATCTCCTGCAATTTTGGCCTTTTAATTAATTTATGTGATCGTCTAGAGTGTAGGACACTACTTTGTGAATAGTAATCCAGATCCTTTTTGAGGATCATGCTTTGCCATCAAAAGAAATCTTAACTTGAATCAACCTATACCTTTAATTATCTATCGCGTATTTATAAAATTGTCTTTCGCTTTTAATCTTTAATATAACGCTGCCCACTTCAGCGCCATTCATGCCTAAGGCAATATTTTCATGAAGGACACTTCATGTTCCCCTCCCCTGCTATCTCTTATCTGATGACAGACTCGAGATAAAATCGCCTTCCCCACATTCTCACCTCCTTTCAATAAAAGAAATAAAAATGTGGTTGGTGGGAAGAGTAGGAAGCTCCGCCTCGCTTCATACGGTGATCGCCGACCCGCAACATTCCACAATTGCGTTTGCGACCCCCCCGAACGTCCCGGTTTTGCCGGACATCCGGTCTTATATCCCACCGAAGCGGGACCGTTGCAGCCGAAGCTGATTGTTGCGGCCGTAGCCGATTGTTGCAGCCGAAGCTGATTGGTGCGGCCGTAGCCGATTGTTGCGGCCGTAGCCGAGTTTTGCCCCGAAGGGACCGGTGCGACCGTAGTCTATTGGTGCGGCCGTAGCCGTATTTTGCCCCGAAGGGACCGGTGCGACCGTAGTCGATGGGTGTGGCCGTAGCCGTGTGTTGCCCCGAAGGGACCGTTGCGACCGCAGTCGTGTTTCCCCGAAGGCGAGTTACGCCAGTCATTAAGACCTCGGGTTCATTTGCAGCAAGCCCCGTAAGGCAATCTTGAACATGTTTGAATTGGTCTTTACGACCTCAGGATCATTTGCAGTAAGCCCCGTAAGGCTTAATTCTCATAGGACATCTAGTTCATAGGTCTTAATGCTTAACATAACCCGACCTCGGTCCCTACGAGCCATCGATTCTCGTTCAGCTATCAGAGGCACTGTCACACCCTGAATGAGCTTATAATGGTAAAACCATTAATTTATATTGATACGCGTCGCGCGCGCACTCATATGATAGTATGGAGTAACCGATGTACGTTCTGCAAAATACATGGTTATCATAAGATATATGAGGCGTTCCCCCTTTTTCGATCATTCGTGGTATCACTTTATTGCAATATCAAACTCAACAGAATTGTGACAGACATCCCCGTCAAGCTAATCAAGTCTCTAGACCCTTTACCATGCCAACACGAATGCCAACATGACTCCAGTTCCAGACTCCGAAGAGCTTACTCCTGAAGATTTGGTCGAGTGTTCGCGTACTAGACCAACAATACTCCTCGAAGATAACTTATGTTAATGCCCATTTCGCACCGTCAGGTCTACGATCAAGCTAGATGTTGCTTTTCACATTTCAATGAGAGACGTTATCAACCTCCATCAATTAAGTGTTAGTCGATACCATCGTCTACGTTACTTAGCATCAAGAAGCTCAGAAGCAGTCCCGGGGTATCTACTGTGAACCACAAGACAGCGCTAAGAGGTGCGTCGTCAGTCATTCCACTACTAGCCCCAATGTGTAATATTTGAGCGATCGCTACATCCAACAAAGCTATGTCCAAAAACTAAGTCTATATAACATCACCTTGCCGTACCGTAAGGCAGTGCTCGAGGCACGGACTTTTTACCTTTTCGCACTATATCGCCAAACAGTGTTGAACAAGATCGTTGTGTCGAAGCGTAAGCCTCTACATCACAAAGAAGTCATAATGCAAGTTAAAGATCAGAGGTGCCGCCACCGCCAAGCTAACATTGGTATGTGCTGACATAACACCATCCGCGGTACGGTGTAACGTGCTGACATAACACCGATCATGGAACGGTGAAACGTACTAACACAACCGCTGCACCACTCGGGCAGTACTACACACTCCTTCAATAACTCAAACACTACAACCCCTACCTTGTCCCAATATTTGAATTCGAGCGGACAGCGTTAGCTGCCCTATAAGCGGGAGAGAAACCAGATGTATTATAGGTCCAGCTCTGTTATTTACTTTTATTCGCCCTGCTTTCATATATTAGGTTCGTCTAGAATATCGCATAGAACTATCATATTCCATTAATCAGACAGGGTACCCATACCTGCCTTGTCCTCATAACTTCTGTTATTAACGAACCTTCCAGCCAATAACGCCATATGAAAATTTTATAAATTTATTTTATTTATAAATTTATTTATTTATATATTTATTTGCCATTATGCTCAACATCGCTCAACAGACCGACCTATGTATCATACATCTTAAGTCCAACCTATGGTTGAGGTGGCAGCCTCGCATCCTGGCTGCGCACCCTCCCTCACCATATATGCCAAGACTTTATCTTCGTGTCCCGCAGCGGAAAATAAGAAAAACCCGACCATCTCCGATTTCGATGAAACCTCTTTCATATCGTAGTGTTCGTCAACAGTACCACAACGATATGCTTCCCATCTCTCTAACTCCATTAGTTCCGGAGTTATAACCGATTAATGGTTTATTTCAATACGAGACCTGTTTCGCATTTCCTTCCATGGGAAGATGTTTTAACTTTTCCTAAACCCTACTGAAACCTAATTCTAACTACTTTTATGAAACTTTTATGCTATCTTAACATCTCTTTGACCAAGTAAAGTTCTACTTTACTGATTTTTCATTATTTTTAGGGTTCCGTACCTCAAAAGGAAAAAACGGAACCCTTATAGGATCACTTTGTTGTCCGTCTGTCCGTCCGTCCGTCCGTCTGTCAAGACCCTTTTTCTCAGGAACGCGTGGAGGTATGAAGCTGAAATTTATATCAATTACTCAGGTCTACTGTCCCTTGAAGCTGTGAAAAAATCAAACTTCTAAGCCAACGCAATCAAAAGATACAGCCGTTTATGCCGCAAATTTTCGACACTTGCAAGGGAATCAAAACCTACAGGGTGCTTCCCGTGAACTCAGAATCTTGAAATTTGGTACGAAGCAACGTCTTATAGCATAGATAAAGGAAAAATTACGAAAACCATAAATTTGCAAGGTTGTACGGAACCCTCGGTGCGCGAGTCCGACTCGCACTTGGCCGGTTTTTAAACTTTTCCTAAGTTTTGATAATTTTCTATTTGTGATTATATTTACATGTGTTTACATGTTTACAGCCCCACCAAGCTGTTTTATATTCTTTCAGTATTTAATATTTGTTATTGGGGACAGGGTGTTACAACGTATTTCAAAATTTTTCAAAAAACACCCCATAAGGGGGTCAAAGAGGGGGATGGAGTTTGTATGGAGACGTGTTGTTTTTTACGTCTATCAACTTGAAATTTGGCACAAATACTTTTAGAAATAAATGAGTACATACGTGTTTTTGGATTTTCCGAAAATCGTCCCCTAACGGGGTGAAAGTATGGGTTGAGTTTGGAATGTATGGAAAACCTTCATTTCAGGTGTATCAATTCGAATTTTTCTAGAAATACTCCTTAAAACAAACAACAAGAGACGTATTTCTGGGTTTTGTAAAAAACACCCCCTAGGGGGGCGAAAAAGGGGGTGGGATTTTGTATGGAGACGTGTTGTTTTTTACGTCTATCAACTTGAAACTTATCACAAATTCTTTTAGAAATAAATGAGTAGATACGTGTTTTTGGATTTTCTGAAAGTCGTCCCCTAACGGGGTGAAAGTAGGGGTTGAGTTTAGAATGTATGGAAGACCTTCATTTTTGGGTGTATTAATTCGAAACTTTGTACAAATACTCCTCAAAACAAACCACAATACACGTATTTCTGGATTTTGTAAAAATACACCCCCTAGGGGGAGGGCGAAACAGGGGGTGGGATTTTGTATGCAGACGTTGTTTTTTACGTCTATCAACTTAAAACTTTTCACAAATACTTTTAGAAATAAATGAGTAGATACGTGTTATTGCATTTTCCGAAAATCGTCCCCTAACGGGGAGAAAGTAGGGGTGAGTTTAGAATGTATGGAAAACCTTCAATTTTGGGTGTATCAATTCGAATCTTTTTAGAAATATTCCTGAAAACAAACAACAAGACACGTATTTCTGGGTTTTGTAAAAAACACCCCCTAAGGGGGCGAAACAGGGGGTGGGATTTTGGATGGAGATGTGTTTTTTTTTGACGTGTATCGACTTAAAACTTGGCACAAATACTTTTAGAAATAAATTAATAGATACGTGTTTTTGGATTTTCCGAAAAAGGGGGGATTGGGACCTCGGGTTACCTCACTCACTCAATGAAACGCAATGCATTTCTTTACGCTGGTTTTCTGTGAGGCCGTGGTATCACTCCGGTCGAGTGGCTCTCCCACGTTCATGTATGTATGGAAAACCCTCATTTTTTGGTGTATCAATTCGAAACTTTGTAAAAATACTCCTCAAAACAAATAACAAGACACTTATTTCTGGATTTTCTAAAACCCCCTCCTGAGGGGTTGGAACAGGGTGTTGGAGTTTGTATGGAGACGTGTTCTTTTTTACGTCTCTTAACTTGAAACTTGGCACAAATACTTTTACAAATAAATGATGAGACACGTAGTTACGTGTTTTTGGATTTTTCAAAAACTATTCCTTATAGGAGTGAAAGTAGGGGTTGAAGTTGGTATGAAAAAGTGTGTTTTTTTTCTACTATCAACTTGAAACTTGGCACAAATACTCTTCAAAAGTCTCCATACAAAATCCACTTCTTTTTTTGAGAATTCACTATGGATTCCTTGAGGAAATTTGTTTGTTATAATGAGCACTTGCATAGCCTTTGGTATCAATAACTAATTCAAAAATCATAAACCAGAGAGTGTCCTAGGCTATACAATACGTAATCAGTATCGACTACTTAATTGATTTCAGCTATTTTTAGTATGTGTAAATTTTTTTTAGAAAAACGAATTAGCATAGAATTGAATTTAGGTAGGGCCTACCTGTGGAAACCGTACTGTTATCGCCCTTTATATAAGAAACTAGCGAACCGCCCTGGCTTCGCACGGGTGCAATGCTTATAAGATTTTCCCGCTTTTCTATTGAAATTTTTCCTGAATTTTCTTTGCTATAAACCTCATGGAGCCCGAGACCTTTCCAATGAATGCAAAACCGTGGAAATCGGTTCGTGCGTTCTGGAGTTATAGCGTCAGGAAGGAAAACCCGACTTATTTTTATATAGTAGATTTTGTTAGACAAAACTCAAGTAGGAATGCATTACCATATTTTTATATTAGTGTACTAATTGGGGTGTATGAGGAATTGCGCTTATTCTGGAACGCGTTGTATATAGGGTGTTTTGAATAACAAAAATATAAATAAATAGCAATGATAGCCCACTGGCTAAAGAGCCCGCCTCTCATCCGTGAGGCTCGGGTTCCAATCCTGGCATGTACTTCCAAATTTATCAGGCTTAGCGTTTGCTGATAGTACAGTCAAGTTTTAGTAAGGATCCCTAATCCTTTTTCGTCATAGATATAGCCTATGTTACTCAGGAATAATGTAGCATTCTAATGGTGAAAGAGTTTTTTTAATCGGTCCAGTAGTTTTTCAGTTTATTCGTTATTAACATAGGTACAAAACTACAAATCTTTCCTCTTTATAATATTAGTGTTGATAGATAGATAGTGTAGATTATCCTTCTTGATATATTTTCGAAACGCAAAGGAATAACAAATTCTACGCGGACGAAGTCGCGGGCATCAGCTAGTCTATACATATAATAAAACTCTAACGGGGCCGTGTCTGTACATTAAATATTTTTTGAAAATTTTAACGGTATTGTTATAGTTATCGATATAGATTACCGAAACACCAATTTTTGGAATTTTTGTCTGTCTGTCTGGTTGTGCACGTATCACTCAAAAACTACTGGACGGATTTTGATGAAATTTGCTATGTAGATAACTGAGTACCCGGGTCAACATCTAGGGTACTTTTTATTCCAGGAAAATATCTCATTCCCACGGGAAAATAAAAAAAAACTGGTTAAAAAGAGAAATACGTACTACTCCGAAACGATAACACCTAGAAACTTGAAAAATGGTATGAAGGTGTCTGATATGTCATAGGAAATTGGTATGAAGGGATTTTTGGAAATTCCCACGGGAACGGGAATAAACTAAATCCAAGCGGGAAAACGCCGCTGGGCACCCGCTTTTTGAAATATGGTATGTAGGTGTCTTAAGTATGTCGTAGGCAACCACTATGAAGGGATTTTCGGAATTTTTCACGGGAACGGGAATAAACTAAATCCAAGCGGGAAAACGCCGCTGAGCACCCGCTATTTGAAATATGGTATGTAGGTGTCTTAAATATGTCGTAGGCAACCACTATGAAGGGATTTTCGGAAATTCCCACGGGAACGGGAATAAACGGAATCCGCGCGGGCAACGCCGCTGGGCATCCGCTAGTATAATATAATACAATACCTCTTGGCTAGGGAGCTGGACACGTGAGTGTACTAACTGCTTTCGGTATTCTGTCAAGCTGACTAAATATCCAATATTTATCCCACCGAAAATAGTAAGAACGGATGAATAAATCCAATGTAAAGTTAAATTAAAAAAGATTTATGTTTAATGGTACTATATATTTTTAAAATCCATTTTATTAGAGCGCACAGCAATAATTCTGTGTGAAATGTTTGCATTTAAGAAAATAAATCCATAGAACGACGATTAGTTCTAATATCCAAGTTAAACATCTCGTAATGTCAGTACACCCCGACACTATCGAGTGAAGGGTAAAATGCTAACGACCCCGGCAAAGCTTTCTGAAAGTTGATCCTTAATTATTAGTTGACAAGTGCGTCGATATTCGATCTCAATGAATATAAAGAAGCAAGCTGAGAGCCTTGTGCCGGTCGAAGACCGAAATATGGAAAATAGTGATGCGCTTTGACACGTAAAGACATATTATGGAGGGCAAAAAAAATCTGATATCAATCTCTTAAAATAAAAAAAAATCAATCAAAACCCATAAATGTTTTATTCAGTAACAAATCGTGAATACAAACAATAAGGGAATTATACTTAAAATCATCTTTTAAGGACGTATTTACGTTTGACGAGAAAATGGCCGATTTTAGTGGTTTTTCGGGCGATTTTCTAAACAATCCGCTAAACATTCTTAAATGATAAATGTACCTATAGAAGCACTGGTCCTTTGTCTTTATTTCATGTTGAGAGTTTTTTTCATTTTCACAGATTTTAATTCATTAAAATCATTTTTCCGTAAGACACTCACGCAAAAACCTCGAAAACTAGGTGACTTTCGGTTCAAAAATCTAGATAACTGGAAGACTACAGTTTATTTAAAAAAATACCCAGACCTAGTAAAAACAGTTATCTTTCGATGATGTTGAACAAAAATCTGATAAATACTGCACAATATATATATATATATAAATCATTTATTCATAAAAAAAAGTGTCAAAATAAATTTTGCTATCCCATCCATAGTTTTAGCTAGTTGTAATAAGGATTACTTTTGCACTAGCGTAAACTATATAAACCGTGACATTTTCAAACAGCTCTTCAGATGACGCTGAGCGTCTGTCGAGAGCAGACCTTATGTCGGTTGGACATAGGGTCGTACATAGGGTAGTACGTCAAAATACCTAAAATTGACGCGAGTCAAACGTAAATACGTCCTTCAGTACAACAATACTTGTGTGACAAATTTGAATGAGCGTACCTAAGCTTTTTGCAAAACTCATTGATTGGTAGATGCCAGGATTCGAACCCGAGCTTCACAAATGAGAAGCGGGCTCTTATCACTGCTCTGTCAATCTGTCATAGGTAACATATTTAGCTTAGCATCATATTTTGGGCAGTAAGTATTTAGGATTGTTAGTAAAAATCCTTTTTTTCAGGAGTATTGTGAAATGATTAATAAGTTTGTTGAGTGATGATGATGGACGGATATAAAGTACCCTTCCTCAAGATGCAAGTTAACTTCCTGCTAAATTTCTTCAAGAGGGGTTTAATGGTAAGCAGACGTAGCCAGTACAGTACAGAGGTAGCAGACGTGAGGCAGGCGGACATCGACCTACTTCTTAAATTCGCAGTTATATTTATTATTTATTTTATTTATTTTAAAGGTCTAAATACTAACAGAGTTTTGAAACGTATACTAAGAGCTGTAAAAACCAGCGAAGGCTTGTGAACAGCTAGTGAGTCCGGAATTATAGTCCGGCACTTATAAAGTAATAGGTCAATCGAGGGAATGAAATACTGAGAAACACTTTTAATAGAACCTAAGGGGAGCGCTGACCTTTTTAGAGAATTTTACAGATAGAGTGACATTGCCTCAAACAAAAACTACTACATAATTTTGTTACACTAACTAAATGTTTCCAAAACAGTAATTGTTTTCAATATTCGTCAACCCCACATTGGTCTACCGCAATTTGGTCACTATACTAGAAACTTTGGCCGCGATATAACTTTGTTAGAGATTTATGGTTTTCTAACCCATTTACTTTCATTTGGCGTTGGTTATCGCAATGTTCATTTTCTGGCAAAATTTTCGGTTAGTTCAGAGTAAGGTCAGTGTCCTGTAATAAATGTCAAAACTTCGTGATGAAGACAGTGAAAAATAAAAAGGGTTTCACACTATAAAGACTTCCAGCGGTGTTTAATAATGAATTAATTTTTTCTCTTTTCCCGTAGGAAGTTTAAATAAAACCTTTCTTACTGAGGGACTTCGTCCTCAACTCTAACTCGTTTCCTAATTTCAACATCGTAGGGTCCGTAAATGACGTAAGTGAGCAATCCAACTGCTATTTAAAGTTTGGAGCAAAAATTGTAATGTTAAACCCATAAAAATATGTCAATAAACGTTTTTATTATAATTAAAAAAAATACGTTTTGTTAATTCCTAACAGTATCCGCGCTGGCAACGCCGCTTGGTAACTACTAGTAAAAAAATATGATAAAAAATATGAAAGTTAAGCCCAAGAATCAGAAGAACTAAGCGTGTGTCATAGGACCCGGAAATGCTATCACATTCGAAACTCGTTCAATTGTATTTAAATAGGTTAAAAAAGGAAGTCGATGACCCGAGACTTTCCGGAGTTAATCTCATGTTAAGGGGCATTACCTATCGAGTGCCGAGTCGAGTCGACGGTCTGAAAGCTTTGATGCTAATTCAAATTCGCTCAATGAGCTCAAATTAAGTAGGCCTATCACTTTTAGCCATAAAGACCTCCATTCGTTTATTACCCCGTCGTTGACATTTCTTGTTTGCTTTACCTTGTTTAATGCGGACGACTAACGCCCGGTCTCAAGTGCTACCTATCTGAATTGGAATAAAGGCAGTAAAAAATGATATTTGACATTTTCCGGACACATTTAAGTATAACGGTGACAAAAAAGCAAAAGTGCAAGGTTACCGCACCTGAATGCCTACTCCGAGTTCCATACTATTACGTAATAGTGAACGAACGTGTAGCCTATAAAACACACTATTTAAAAAAAAACATAAGTTTTAAAGCCATGCCACAAGACGCGTGGTGATGCCTTTACAATACTGCTACTGCACTGTCATGCATGCATAAAACAACAATGAAACAAAAACGTTTAAGAAAATAACTCTCTTTCCAATAAATTGCTAATGTTGGCATGACAGTATGAAAACAATGATTTTTTTCCGACCTTTTTGCACAGAAATTTACGTGTTGATGCGGCACCACAGCGACCCTGTGGCCTGACCCTAAGGATTGCTACTTCATCTTACTCAAAGAAATCACAAGGTAATACGGACCAGTATATATTTTCCGAATCACAACATCAAAGTACCTTTGAAATTTACGATGTTTACTCGTCAAATAGATGCACTTTTTATCATCCGGTGCGACTGAAATAAAAGCTTAAAATACTCAAGGGAAGTGGTCGGCCTTCTGTTGGCCTAGAGATGTCGAAAATATAATGATTCATTTATATTGATATTTAGTTTCATACTTGAACGATTAGTTTAAGAGGGTACTGTATCTATGACCTTAAAACTGAAGATGAGTAGCATCTCATTGGCGTCGATAGATGGACAGCTATTGGATCGTTCCAGTCGTTCTAATGCTGAGGTCAATGATAAATTTTCGTGCCAAATCAATCTATATTTAGGAAGTTATCATACCATTAGTACTAATGATCTGTAGTGCGAATTATTTGTTTGAACTGTATGTTTTCTTTGATGCATAAGAAGGCCAAACCTATATGAGGGGTGTAATTTCAAAACCCTCTATAACGATTTCGAATACATTTTTACATTTTTTTACTAAGAGAAAGGTTTTTAAATTTACTTTGCAATAGATCATATGTAAATTTTCATACACCTCTAAAATGCACAGTAAATACAGTTTAAAAAGTTAGTTTAGTTGCAAAGGCCGCTAAAATATCTAATATCACAATCAAAATCCTCTAAAATGAAATCGACCAATGAGAGCGTCGCATTGCAAACACGTGACTTTAAAATAGTATGGGGATTTTGGCTGTGTAGATGAGACTTGCTCGCGGTTTTTAAACAAAATTCATTAAAAAGGATGGAAGATCTAGTGCAGTTTGTAAAAAAATGTGATCCCAAAGATGCTCGGAAACTGCCACGCCATCCAGAATCTTGGAAACGCGAAAAGGAGCCCAGAAAACGGTGAGTAAAATCTTACCTAAAACTTACTTCAAAAGTTCGTTAGAAAGTTTTATGCAACAATAAGTACCTGCTTGTAATATGTGCTGAAGAGTGATGAATTTTGATAGCGGTTATCAACTAAACTACTATACCTATAGACATAAAAAAGAAAAGACGAGCGGAAACAATTTGTTTAATAAAAAAAAAGAATTTTTTTTTTCATTAAATTTGTTTTTTTGAATAAAAAATAAATTTTGTTTAATGAAAATAGAATATAAAATAGAACATAAAATTTGTTTAATGAAAAAAAAATTCTTTTTTTTTATTAAACAAATTGTTTCCACTCTTTGTTCCTGAGGTTATCTGCAAGAAATCGCTTAAATCGATAAGACCGCTCAATGTAATTTTTTTATCATTGTGTCACTTGTTGCATACTTTTATTGGTGTACAATAAAGAGTTGATACTTACTTAATTTGTTTTTCATTAGTTAATTTTAATACATAGCTGGATACAGTTTACTGAGATTGGTCTCTATGCTTTATAGCATAATGTCATCCATCGAGCATTATAAGGTTAGTTTCAAAACCCCCTTCAGAATGACAGTTTATTTTCAAAACCCACTAAAATGACAGGTTGGTTGCAAATTCCTCTATAATATATTTTAATTTTATATTTTCTTGAAAATGCTTGTAAATATATTAATGGTTTTCACATTTTTAAGGGTTGAAATGCCGTGGCAACCAATTTATCACGAAATATTCACTTTTTCATCAAATTAACTACAATAGATTAAAAAAAACGTTTTGTACAAAATTTCCAAAAAATGCTTTAGTGGGTTTTGAAACTACACCCCTCATATATAAATTTAGAAAAAGGTAGGCTGAGCCGTCATAAGTACATTTCATCAAATAATAGTCTTAATAGAAGTTTCTACTAATACCTATAGTCTATCGCTCAAAGATCTCTGCATTTGGAACCAGCAACTCGTCGGTGGAGATAGGCTGCTGTTTACATTTAGCCAATCTTCATGGACGAGTTTAGTGTGCCTTGTTATTGACGTTTCAAAGCGGGTTTTGTATACCTAATGAAATAAATGAATTTTGATTTGCTTTGATTTGATCAAATATTCTTTCACGTCTGTTTAGTCCCAAACTAGGCATGGCAGGTACTAAACAACTGATAGACATACATAAATAAATATATTAAACGACCAGACACAAATTAAACAATCAGAAAGAGTTACAGCTTTGTGAAGAGTTCTCTAGGTACTGCTGGATATGACCCCAAAACTGATTCCTGAATACGCATCAAATCGAACAAAAAACCTAATTTAACTACGAATAATGGTTGCGTTTTCTGAGAAAACAAACATATAGGTAGGTAAGCACTTTCTATATTTTTCTTTTCAAACTTTTTGTCCTACTTTATTAGAACCACAAGTCATAATTATGTATGTAACACGTGGTTTTTACAGCCGACAAGTGAACTACAATCGTACTACTTCCGCGTGGGTTTTATGACATAATCTGTACATTATGACTCTCCATCTAACGTATGAGTAAATAAAGAAGATTAATGATTCCTTGCATATTTTATGGACAATAAACTAGATTTTTTCAAATGAGATCTAGGTGTGATTCATTCTATTATTTGTTTTAGTTAGTTAGGTTTCTAATATGTTTCAGCTCCACCAGTTATCCTACTAATATTATAAATACGATAGTGTTGTAATTTTTTCCCGCTTTCACACAGCATCGAAATCGGTGTCACTATAGTACCATCAATGGTACAAATCGAGGTTTCGTACCAAAGTGGTAAAACGAAACCATTATGGCGCCGCTCGGTCGGTCTGTTGATGTGTATATCAGCAAATACTATCGACTTGAAATTTGAACAAGTTTGAAAAATGGTCTCAAACTACACTCGGCGTCAAAAAAATCGCACCTTCGGAAAATAATACTTTAAACCACTTTTAATCACATTTAGAATCTATGGTGATGGGACTATTAAGTATCATTTTAAACATTAATTTAACGACATTAAAATTAACAATCATTTATGCCATAAAAAAAAAACATTTCACCCAAATAACGACGTTATACAAAAATAATGCATAATTACTTTATAAAAGGGCCGCTAGTTGCGCTACCTTTTAGAGTTATAAAGGGGGGGGGGGGAGGTAAAACTAGGTTTTAAGTAATTTTTGAGCATTTTTTTGTCTTACTTTAATTCTTTGTCAACAAACTTTTTCTTCTTCTTTTGCAATCACTTCTTTTTTTATGACCTAGCAAGACTAAAGTACTACGATTTGCTGAATGTTGATGATTAGACCTAAAAAATGATACCTAATAGTCCCATCATCATTGTTTCTAAATGGGATTAAAAGTGGTTTTTCAAAGGTGCGATTTTTTTGACGCCGAGTGTAGTTTGCAAAGGAAATTACAAAAAATATTTTCATTATTTTTATTTTAGAGCTAATGGTTGATATTGGTGTTAGATTACGAGTATGATATTGTTTTTTAAAAGTCATTCACCCTCCTTGATCTCCGAAGTTAGAAAAGCGAAAAATCTAAAATATTTAGGGCTAACAATATATTACTTACCTTGCGCCTTTTATCCCCGAGGTGCATGGTAATCAATATTATTTTATTGCTCCTTTCATTGCATGCCCACTTTTTTGCAGTATATTTGTAGACCGCTAATCTAACTAATAACTAATAAAATTAGAGTAAATACTGGTGTAAGTAAATGTTACAGTAAAAATAAAACGACGTCTCGAACTATCAGTGATTTAATTAATAATCAAAAACCTTTTACACACATGGTTATACCCAAAAAAGACATTATTGCGTGCTAAATAACACAAATATAAAATGTACAAAACCCTCCGTCAGCGAGACCGACTGGCACTTAGATGATTTTTTGGAGGATTAGTTGGAGGGCCGAGAACGTAGTACTAACGTAGAAAGTCGCTAGCAAAAGCTAGAAGAAAATAAACAAATCCGTAATTGAAACCACGTTTTTGTAACGTGCGCGATTGCGTATAAGGAAGTATTTTTAGGAGTTTAATAATTTGCCGTTGCATTTGTATGGCTAAGGAGTAATTTCCACCAAGACGGAAAATGCATCGGTACCCAATCAAATGTTATGTATTTCTTCGGGTTATTTACGAGTACTATTGGCTGTTATACAATAATATATTAATAAAGAAGAAGAAAAGAGTAAACTGGTATGGAAGTGAAAAGAGATGTCATATGAGGTCTTTGGGGCAGTAAAGAGCACTAAAACAGTACCTACCGTAATTATTTAAAAAATAAAAATGTTTAGATGATTGATCCACAAGGAATAACGGATGAATCAATTTGTATGAATTGTAGTGGATAGATAGTATCTGAGATATTAATAAGCATCTACAGGGTAGGTACTGTTCAAGAAGTCGCAGGCGAAGCTTGTAGTAAGGAAGTAGGTACTAAAATATGAGCTATAGTATTTTTAAAACAAAGGACGTTACAGCAAGTGATCAGTTCTTTACAAAGACTTCCCCCATTCGCTTTGCAGTTGTAGTACAGACCTTGAAAACGATGCGTACAACAAATTGTTTTCACGAGCCGTCGAAGCTATGTTAAACTATTTTCAAGACGAAGGTAAAGGTTTCATTAAACAAACATTTGACTCATAAACAGATCTTGAAGCGTTTCCTGAAACAAAGAAATAGAATAATGATAGAAAACAACAACTTTAATAAAATTACTTGTTACTTTTGGTCACAGCAGAAATTGTGACCGGAAATTGGGTGTTATCTCGCTTGCAAGCCCTAAGACGTGGAAGACGAAAGTCACCAATGTCCCCATTAGGAGAAGGAATAATTTATATAACCAATGTTTAATAATAAATAACTGAAAAATAAAATAACTAAATATTTCTTCAGTTGTTTTGCAAAATTTGGATTCAATTATAAAATTAAATACTATTTTTGAAATAATTTTTATTTCAGTATGACGCGTCTACTTCAATATGGCAGACCGAATGTTTACAATCCGCGCAATAGATGGTTGATAGCACTAAGCTTTATATTGCTAAAAAATATAATCCGACAAATAAAAATGTCGTCAGTTTCGTATTACCCGTAAATACATATATGTTCATTGGATTTGGTTAACTCATGACGTAAGTTCATTGTTCACTAAATTTATTCCTTCTCCTGACGGCGACAGGCAAAGAGATTTAAATATA
Organism: Ethmia dodecea; assembly: GCA_963855545.1. Lineage (NCBI taxonomy): Eukaryota > Metazoa > Arthropoda > Insecta > Lepidoptera > Depressariidae > Ethmia > Ethmia dodecea. Next base: position 5,034,722 of record OY979437.1, read on the forward strand.
ACAGGGCATAGAGGGGGCATTGGGAATATTTTCATACAAAACTTTGAAGCCTAATCGTCATGTCCTTGTCATGTCAGTTAGTATGAACGCGAGCTGTCATTCGGTCGAAATTGTACTAGACTTATTCCACTTGGAATAACTTTTGACTTCAAATTTTCCTCGCTTTATCCCCTCTATGCCTTATTATATTTTAATCTCTTTGGCGACAGGTCGTATGACTTACTTACAACATCGGTGATGTCAGACTATAATTATGGTCAGTAATTTTCAAGCCACCCAAGAATGTCTGATTGCACGGAAAAAAAAATATGGTAACCCTAACGATATTTCGGTTGTTCCTACCATTTTTTCTGGTACTATATGTGACAACTCTACAAATAGTTAACTCTACTATACACTTCTTGTAAAAACATAATAGTATAGACAACTATGTGTGTAGTATTTACAACAATGTGTATAGTACGCATTACGATTCAAATTGTATCCCTTACCAAAAATATTGTTATCTCTACCATACTGTCTTGTAACGTCTACTATATAACTTTGTTCCATCTACATTGCTTTGTAGTATTTACTATATTAGATTGTAGTATTTACTATATTATTTTGTAGTGTCTACAATACTATTTATTGTTGCGTGTACTATAATGTTTTGTGATATTTACTCTTCATTTATTGTAAAATATTTTAAGTCAACTTTATTAATATAATTGTTTATGCTTTTCATATCAAAATATTAATTAGTAGATAATCTTCTACATGAAATAAAAATTATTTTAGCATATGCAATTATATAATATTATAAAGTCAACTTAAAATGTTTTACAATAAATGAAGAGTAAAAATTACAAAACCAGAAAACTATCAGAAAACAGATTGCTCATCATTTTGGGAAACTTAGTTCTAATAAATAAAAACTTTGAAAATTATATCTAAAATATTATTAATCAGTTTTACATGTAGCACTTAACAGTATACCGAATTATTATGAAGTACTAGTTTGAATAAAATACCACATACAAAAATAAAAGTTACTATGTTTAATTAACATATGAGATTTTTGAACAAATCTTGGTATCTTGGTATTCGCTTGGTTATCAGCACATCGGGGTCATCTGACAATAGATCTTGCACGATAATATTGCAAATTTTCCTTCTGCTATAGTTAGACAACAGTCCTTCTTCTTTGTGCAACTTCAGCAAATTTTTGCCCTGTGCAGATTTGCATAATATGTCCAGCAGTTGCTGAAACCAAATGAAATAGATTAAACATTAAGGTACACAACAATTACCGTACCCTGGAGCTCTACACGTGAGCTGGCGTTGCTCAATGAGTGACGACTTGTGGCAGGCTTACGTATGTCCTACACAACTAAACACAGACAGAATGGTATTATATGGGAGCAAAATGGTTTTTACAGTTGTTGACACTTTCACGTAAAATTTTAAATTAGAGGTCAGCATTCAACTAGATTGTATTGTAACGCCTACAACTTTTATTGTATTTTTGTACAAAATTATCGCACAGTTATCATTTTTTTAGTTAAATTTACTAAATAAATCATTAACATTAAAATACATTGCCAACTAGATGTATTGCAACGCCTACAAAATTTGTTGTAATGCTTTACAAAAGTATTGTAATGTACACATTATTTTAGTAAAATTTACTAAAAAAAATCATTAACGTTAGAATACTTTTGTACAGCATTGATATAAAATTAAAGAAAATATAAAAATTCAAATTAAAACAAGCGACAAGAACTAAATCCACACATCTTTTAAATAAAACCTTGTGTCTAATCATTGTCTAAAACATTTGAAGTCATTAAGCTTATTTTGATTTTGCTGCAAATGTATATTTTCTGTGATAAAAGTAGGTTTCTGCCTATTTATTTTCGGCGTCATTTGGCAAGGTGCTGGGAATGATTAGTTACTGTCCGGTAGGTAAGGGGCATTTTTTAATAGGTAAATTATATGATGCTCAGTCAGACTTCAGTTCCTATTTGTAAAAAAGATTTAATAAGCCGAGAAAACACAAACTTACCTTTAAAAATTTCAATGTATTCAGATAAGTGCCACTCTGTCAGTATTTTGGCGAGTGTCCTCGTCCATTATATTTTCACAAAATCAAATTATTCACACGTAGAAAGAATATACGAGCATATTATTTGTACAAAACAAAAAATCAAGCACAAACTGCAAACTCATCGTATCAGCGCCATAATGCCGGTAGACGCGGACTCGACTAGCCGCAGGGATGCGCGGGGGCCGGTATCCCTCCCTCCCGTGCCCCACGCCCAGCTGCCTACCATACACTTTGTAGCCGCTATCATCTCATTCGTTGAGAGAAGGATGCATATTGTAAACACAACGATATTATTGCAACTATTACTTGCCTAATTGTTAATAAGACATTTATATAGTAACCCTTACAATGTTGCAAGTTACTAGAAATGAATATTGCCCGTTACAAACAAATTGTCACTGTTACACAAAAGATACTTGGTGATACGAAAAAAATCGTAAGGCCAACAGAAAAATTGTTAGGAGAACTAATTTCCATTTACTACACATTCTGGTAGTATTGTAAAAATATTTTTTTTCCGTGTGATGACGTAATTCAATATTTACCTCTTCAAAGTGTTAATTATCATTAATTTCTTAATGAGAGCCTTAATCAGAGAGAAAACGAAACAAACTGCCTCGTTAAGGCAAGGCCTTTCTTCCTGAACATTAGTCCTCGCCTTGCCAGTATACCGACGAAGGCCGAGGCCACGCTACTACAGATCTATTCACGGTTGCACTGGAGCCGAGGACAGATAATATTGTTTTCTATTAACATGCCGGAAAGAAAGTCGAGTGCGATTCACAGCTCCCCAGGGTAATCGCATTTCATTATCTGAGCTTAAACCGATGTGTTGTAAACAAGAACGTCATGTCAGTTTTAAATTTCATCGTGCTTTAGTTCTTGTTTTGAGTTAGTGACGCAGTTCGCCACTTTTTTGTGCCTTCGGCACCAGCCTTTCATAAATTTTAACCACGTTTTCAGTATATAGGATACAATTTTAGGTGTTTCTATGGGTTTAGGAATTTATAATAAAATCTGTATTTATATACAGTTTTTAACTACGTCAGTACGTGGACGAAGTGCGCCGAAAAAAAAAGGTGACAAATATAAAAAAATAAAATTATAGCTAGTTATAATACAGTGTAATAGTAAAACTCAATGTACGCGTTCACGACAACTATAGAACACATTGCTGAGATGAAATATTACTGGAGAAATGAGGCAACCATTGTAAAGTTGTTATTTCCGTATTTACAGTCCAAATTCCAATGTGAATCGTGTAGGTATAATTTCATCACGTGAGCAGTTTATTTTATTAGGATTTAAATAAGAATAATAAAACAGTTTATTTGCCATATAAATATTGGTAGAAAAAGGGCTACTCATTATTTGCGTTAGAGATATACCCAAGAGATATTAATACATAAATATGGCTCAAATATTTATATTCAAAATATAGATAGAGAGATAAAACCCAAAATATACAACAAAACGATTTTATTTACAAAATTATGACGTCTGTCTTTGGATTCCCGCCAAAACGCCTGTCAAAACATGATGTTGATATTGTTGCCATTTATTTAGCGTAATATGGAAAGTATTACGTATAAAATGTCAGTATTTAATACCCTATAGTAAAATATAACGAGCACCGGCAACCTTGAGTTCAACAACAAATATTTGCCAAATCGTTTAAACAAACTAATATTCCTCGATGTTGTAAGACATATTAAAACACTATCTAGTTATACAAATATTACTGAAAATACAGAAATACAGCGTAATGGTCGCTCGTGAATACACAGGGTATTTCATCGGGGTCTACAATCTACTCATTCGCGGATGTGGGTGGTGTTGGTGTTAAGTTCACTCGCTACGGACTTCCGTAATTATCTGTAATTCATAAACGCGAAACTAATTTGCAGGTGTCTGTTATTTACTTATTTACAATGTATTACACACAGACAGAGCCAAAGCAACAGGAGAAAGAAAAAAAAAATACAATACACAAGAATAGTCACGTAAAAGTAAAACACAAAATTATAATTCTAAAAATTCACAAAAAGACAACACTTCCTTGCATACACTCATTCATCCATCCACAAACACATCAAACTTGTGTTATGTTTTATTCTTAAGTCAATGTACACATTTAAAAATTTGGTGTAAAGTTTACATTTTACTGGTAGAGCAACTGCAATCTTAATCTCAGTTGTTTTTCGCATGAATAACAGGTGTTGATGAAAGAAAGAAATAAGCTCACGCCTTATCTCCTCCTGGGTCAATATTGCAATTCTGTAAGTAGATCCATTTTTCAAAAGTATTTTTCGGACCCTACGTGACAGATGGTGACCCCATCGCTGGACAGGAATGCCCTTAAGTATGCTTCATAATGAATTGTAGGCCCTACGGGTTTACTTACATTGTATTCCTTTACCTTCGAGCTCTAGATGAATATGACCGAAGGTTTTTCAAAACTCGACATTTTTACTTGCCTTCACTAGGAATAGATCTGGCCTCATCACATCCATCATTGAAAGTAATGCTTAACAATAATATAAACATCGAATACACAGAAGTTCCATTTTTGAAGTCGATGAAAAGTGTTTAGAAAATGGTATAATTGCGAACTACTAATAACTCTATAGAGTTATTACCAGTAACACATGTGAGCAATATTCTACAAATTTCTAATATTCGAATAGAACATCATAACATCCGGATTATGAAGACCTTTCAATAACATTTTCCAGTAAAGATATCGATGTCACGACTGAGTCATTTTCTAAACTTTTCACTAAATCTTTACGCGCTCAGTTCTAGTTGGACTGGCTACACAGATATAAGCGAATTAAATATTCGTATGCCACTCACTTTATATCGTGAGAGCCTCCGTATTTTGTAGATTCCGGTTGTCAATGAAATGGAAGTCGTTATGCCTTGTCAGATACTCTTGGGGGGTTAGAAATATTCTGCCATGTAGGCTTCCGCATAAACCATCTCACAATACGCGGTCCTAATATGTAAGAAAAGACCCATAGCCCAGTAGCGGTCAGTTACGGGTTCATTATAAAATATTCTCTATCAAAATAGGCGTACCCAGGGAATAAGCCCTGGAAATCTCGCAGAACATGTATGAGTTCGCCTAATTACTAATCAAAGTGTAAACGCCCCCCCCCCTCCCCCACCCCCTAGGTCAGAAGCTGAGTACGTCCATGTCTATAAACAAGGATCTGTAAAATTACGTTTCAATTATTTACCTTTCAAGCACAATAGAGTGTACAGCCAATCGAGTATAAATATAAAACCTAATCTGCAGGACTACCATCTAAAACTATCCAACGGGTCCAAAGAAGCGGGTATTTTCAGGAATGCCGACCAACTCAGGAATGAAGGGGTGAGCATTTATTTTATTTCATTAATGTTACATTTTACTTTTGTTGTTGTTACTTTTTAGTTTTTACGTAATAAACATTGCCTTACATATTTTTATTACATAAAAACTCGAGCATAGTTTGTATTTAGACCAAGAGGAAGTTACACATGACAACAAATCATTTCTCCTACGGCTTGTATTTCTTTTACGATGTTTTCCCTCATCCCAAAACTAGATATCCAATAAAAGTTCGCAAAACTGAAAGATTTGTACTCCTGTTTGTTCGCACTATATATTATTTATAGGTGCTGCGGTTCAGTTCACGGTACATTATTTCTATTTTATTTGAGCTTCATTTAGCTACAATTTATATAAACCGTAGTCACATCAATGAAAGTCTAGATAGCTTGTTTAACTAAAGTGTAACATAAGAGTGTATTTAATGAAATAATTAAACTTAAACATAATTTAAATTTAGAAAATATCGTAATTACACTGGCGAGTATAAATAGTTGTTATTTACATCAATAACGATATGGTAAATTTACTACGAGTTTTTAAATTTTACTCTGTGTTGAAAACAATATATATGTGGATATTGGACTATCCAATCCGTTACATAACATTTGTTTTATTTTTAAATGAAATATCAGACAGTATTCTTTGCTTTCAATAGATATTGACAACTCCACACATAAACACATACTCATAAACAATTCGGAACTCATTCTTCATATTCACAAAAATTGTTAGAAATTGTAGATAGACAAATTTCGAATATTATTCGGTTGAATGTTTGCAATATATAGTGTTGGTTGCGACACAATGGGCCAATTGCCACTGCGACCGTCTCGTAAATCCGTTAGCCCATAAACTCGGTGGACATCTACAGAAGCATGTGGTGCAACGAACTAATGAATGGATCTCTTGCCAAAGATTAAAGATTAATGCAGTAGTGGCAAACGGTTAAAATAAATTACAAAATATAGGATAAAGATTCATATGAGACTTCAGACACACACATATTTTTTGTTTATCATACTCGTACAACCAAAACAACTACAAGATTCAAAAAAAGAAATTTCTTAGGACTGTTTTCCTTAAATTCGCTAAAGACAGGATGGGGTCTGTGTCTGTGTCTGTGATTGTTAAATAATGTCATAAATATTAAAATATTATGATAATCAAACATGGTATAGATAGCACTCTCCCTATGCCAATGCATGGGATCACATCACTACAGGACATAAAATGTGTATGTCAAGATTGGTTCTTGTATCTAGATAGTTGGCAAACAAATTTTATCAAACGTTACAATCAACTCTTACTGATAAATATATAGTGGAAATCCTGTTAGGAATAAAGTAAAGTGACTCTATCTCTTGTGCATGGATTCAGGATCAGTAACGCTTCACCATGTACTAATAAGAATCAAAAAAATATTTCTTACATAATTTGTCAGTAGCTTTATTGTGAAAAAAAAATTATCGTGAAGAACATAAAGAAATTCAGAGGCTCCAAAATAATTATGTAGCATATGTAACAGCATCCTCCATCAGTGGAACTACTCTACCAAAACTCGGGAAACTAGGGGATAAGATTTGAATGTATAGTTATTTATTTATTATCTAGTATTGGATTCTTAAATTATAACGCGATAGACTTCCATATTATGGTTTATTATTAAGTTATAGACTTTCAGATACTCTGGCAAACATTCAACACTCTAAAATGAATAATGCTGCGTTTTCAGGCTACGAGCGCGTTTGGACCAAGTCTACTCGGACGCAATTAGTATCATTTAAATACGATGCGAGTGTACTGAGATGCCGGCAATCAATTAGGGGATCTGGCGGTGTGAATCATACGAGCGCTCGCCGTGAAAACGCGACGATATGTTAACTGAACCATCTACTGCTATCTAATCTACTAGCTTACTGTAACCTCATTTACAATAATTTGCTTACATAACACCCGACGGAGTGAAATTTTTATGAATGGACTGTTCGCTCGAACGGGATCATATGTTTTCTTTTGCGTATTTTATTTTATTAAAGGCCTACATCTGTCCAATAATTCCAATGGGTTTAAACTAGAACGCTGAGAGCGAGCGGTGGATAGATTTTAAACATTGGAATTTGAAGTTTATTGACGACTCAAAGGAATATAATCTCCTTGAAACAATTTCTCAACATTTATCATATGTTATGCAATCTATTTATTTATTTATGTATGTATTTTAAACTGTATTAGCATAACTCACGTCGAACCATGAGTCGAACCCATTTTTCTCCATTCCCGTGGGAATATGTTTACACCATTTAAAGCCCTCTACATGAAAAGCTTTATAAATGTGCCAACCATAGTGCCAATGCAATCATCATTCTTCTATCTCACCCAGTTATTTAGTAGTACAAGATCTGTGTGGGATCTGTCCTACTCGTAGTTTGGGACTAAATAACTGTGTGCGAATTGTGTTCCACAAATAAATATTATTAGGCAGGTATTATATATAATACTTTTTTAGGTTTCGTACCTAAGTAGTAAAAAGATTCAAAAATATTATAAGGAATAATTTTATGAGGCTTTTAACAGTTAGTGTTAAAATAATAGAAGTTAGGACAACAAACTTTAAATAATTGAAATTGTCTTGTGAACTTCTATTAGTTTAATATTAACTAATGAAAGCCGCATACAATTATTCCATTATATTTTTGAATTGACATTAAAACTCATTAAAAGGTTGTCCTGTGTCTGCAAAGTTTTTAGCGGTGTATTTTTCCTTAAAGGAATTAAAGTTTCTTATCTGCAGCCTGCTTTGTACTACTGCATTTGTGGTTCATCAGAGCTGTAATTACATGTATACAGACAGAACAGTACAACTGGCACATGTTTTGTTTCAAATACAAATTGATTGGCAGCAGTTAGATTGAGAATAAAAGGTAGAATCAATCTAGAACAGCGACAGCGACTAGCGAAAGCTATTCTATTTCGACCTTAAAACATAGTTGTTTGGAAAGAGTAACACCAGAATTGCTTCTTTAAAATGTATAGTTTACCAAACAAAGTTTTGGGGGCGACTATTGACGCGATCCGGAAGTATTTCACTATGATTGATTTTAAAAGAGCACGGCCATGGAAATTATTTCAGTGATCCCAATGCCACCGATCAATCGTTTTAAAAGTTTATTTCGTGGATGTCCTAGAGAAACAGAATGGGTTTGTAGGCCAATTTGCGGTTCTTAGTTATGGTCCAGCTGCCGGCGATGTCGTCCCTACGCGGAAGCGCAAGGGTCGAGCTATTTTAAACACCCACAACTTTAGTTTGCTGACGATTTAGGTTTGTTTAGATAGGAACTATACATACAGCGTGTCCTAGATAGCGTAAAAATCCTCGAAGATTCAATTATCTATGACTCGTCAAGTATCAAGATGCAGACGTTGTAACAGAAATCAATTTTCCTAAATTGTTCTAAAAACCGCTAATATTAAAAAAAGAATGTCACTATATTTAAATATGTACAGATTTTTATCAGATATCTCAGATCCCGATAATACTTATTTTCAAATAAAAAAAAAATATCAATGCGATCTGTTTGTAGGCTACGATAAATACATTCACAAACAGACAGCCACAACCAAAGTGAATCTGTCAAATCCTAGAAAGTTATAAAACCACGTTATTAAAGGGTTTCTATAAGGGTTAAATTAATAACGAATATTGTAGTAGGTAGGAGTATTCCGATTTCTGGGATGCACTGTATAATTATGACAGTCCGCTCTAATGCCATCTGCTGCCAGAGTTGTCAATGCCGGAACGTTTTATTGGCACGGTAAAGATTTTATTTCAGTTTCAGAATAGGGTAGAGTCAGATAGATAGAGTACTGCCTAGTCAAATGCATAGAAAATTCTAAATCTATAGTCAAATGAGTCCATCAAAACAAAAATTGAATATGAAAATGCACTGAGATAAAAACCTGTTACGTCATCATTTTAGTCTTCTTAAAGCTTTTTTTATATGACTATCGAAATGCATGTTTTTAAAGACAATATTTTTAATGAATGAAAACTAAAACAGTCAACTACCCTATTGAATTGAAAGATTTTATCGGTGCTTATAATTTACGCTTCCGTTATTTAGTTAGAGAATATCACGTGTATATTTGATTCTCGCATATACATCAACATGAGTTTATCATAAAAAATGGCGACTGCGTTCAATCTGGGAAATTAAATGTCGCAGAGCCAAGTATCATAAATCAAACACAATTGCTGACAGCTAGACTTTCTAAATATTTGTCCCAACTTTTCACAGATTATATTTCGTTCCATTATAATATCAATAAATAAAGTTTTAAAGTCTGTTTATTACTTGAGTCTTGGCAGTTTAACATAAAACTTGAGATAGTGCAGTCTACTGAACGTCTCTGTAAGTAAGTAGGTTAAATTCCAACTGACTTTTAAATTCCATCAGGAAACTGAAGCAAATCGAATTGCGAAAGTGATAGTTCGCCCATGTCCCACAACGACAGACGGAAATTGATTTATGTTGAAACCACAAAGCTAAAAAGTAACGAAAACTGAAACCCAAAATACTTACATAATGAGCAGAACAATAACCCAAATAAACCAGGAAGCAACTAAAGTGTCTACGGTTGTGCAACGGGCGTGTGCCGTCGCAGACGCGTGTTTCGAAATCTGCGCGGGCGCCGTTGTGAATGAACGGGCGACTCTGGCACCCACGGGTTCGATATACCGTTGTTTATTTACGCATTCGAAGACATTCCTAATTAAAAAGTTAAGGTCCTTCTGAAATTTACGTTGAACCCTGTAATTTACATTTATTATATTTACGGTTAGTTGCCATTCCTTATTTCGTTTATCAATTCATTGGCGTTTGTTGGGATTAAATATAATATCAATCGTAGTTGACTATATTAAAATTCGATTAATCATTAATTAAAAAGATTACCTTAAAACACCTTAAAAATAAACATAAATATTAAAACAGTTGGGTACTAGGTTACTGGTGACTGATTTGTCTAGATTATCCAGGTGACTTTCCCAACCATGACTATATCCAAGCAATAGTGAACCACGGGTTTAAAAGGACAATAAATAAATTTATTCTGGTTTGAAAAGTGGCAGCAACTGGCTAGGTACTTGTAAGCTTTATTTTGTTTTTAGTTTGCCTCTAGACGTGGTAATTTCCATTTTACCATATTCTAATTTAATCTGTAAATATTTCGCCGCCCACCCCTGTACAGTAAACACGTGCACATGCCCAAAAATAAAATAATGCCAGACATGAACTGTGTACAACGCAAATCGCCCACCGCCATGTACTTACGCTTGTCGACATACAGATACATTAATGACTAATAAACTATAATTTACAGTCTATAATATAACGTTACGGTATTCTGCAAATAATTCTTGACTCGTTTCATAATATAAATTATTAATGTAATTTAGATTATATTAGTAGATATGTAACAGAAACTCAAAACCTATACACATTTCCTTCTTACAAAAAAGTATTGATTTAGATTATTTGTTCTTGCTGTTTATTTTGAGTTCAGAATGAGTAGTAAAAGAATGAGAGTTAATTGGGGTACCAAAGGTAAGGAGGTGCCCAAGTGGACAGACACTAGCTGCGACCTGACTATTTAGTTGTGACTACTAATCAACCTAAGAAGCGCGGAAGAGGGTAACAGAAACAGTAGGCTTGTAGTCTTTCCTGATTATGAAAAAGTATTTATTTGATAATGGAGAGTTTTGCTATTCGGTTTTGAATTTAAAATAAGATTATCCCAAAGACTGTATCCTAGAGCAAAGGGGCACCAGGGGCACAGACAACAGCATGCAAAACTACGACTTGAATATTTAATTGCGATTACCAAACCCACTTGTGAAGCGTGAAGGAGTTTTTCCGGATTAAGTCCTCATAAATGGGATTGTTTATGCGAGACACTCCAAAGTCGGGTCCACCCCGCTTCTGGACTCATTCAGCCTTCTGGCTAACGATTTGAGCTATAAATTACCATTCGATATGACTGCAGATTGAGAGAGCGCATTAGGTTTTTGAATCGGAAGTTTAGTGTTTTATTGTACTGGGACATTGGACTTAAAATAAATGGTGATTATAATTATCATTCCCACCAGGGGTCAACATTTCTGTGCATAAACATGTCTATTGGTTTTGTGTCTGGGTGTATGTTTATCAGTTGTTCCTCACCCAAAGGTGTGTGAATTGGGTCCTACGAAAAAAAAACATTCTGATATTAAACAGGAAGAGCATTAATTTAGATTTATTATAGAGCATTGCAGTCCAAAGTCCAGTTCATCAGATATTCAGTTCAGACTTTATAAATACCTATCTTATCTGAATGTCACAAAATCGAGTTTTGAATAAAAATATATAGCTCTATATACTTCGAACTTTACAAGGATAATGTAGCTTTCCTGCTAAAGTAAACATTAATTTGATCATGTGATATAATAAAATCCAAGCAATGATTCACTTTGTATGCGATAGATGAACATTTGTTGTTATCAATCTGTTTACGAGTGTTAGCGATATGAATATGAATTTCATAGGAATTGCAAATACAGAGAAGCAAAAATTCTAGTAATTGTTTATTATTTTAGAGCAACGATAGATGTCTTGTTGGAAGTGATTCTCTTGTGAATGAGACGGTTCAATTTCTAATGAGAGCTTGTACCAAATTGAATGAGTTTTTCTAAAACTGTTCACGTATATATTTATCACTAGCTCGATTGATTTGTGAGCGAACCCGCATTCGCCGCATATGGTTCTGAACCATGTATGTGTAGCCGATCCGGCGATGGTCTCACGACCTGACGGGCCTGTTGGCTCAGTTGGTAATGACCCTGCCTTCAGAGTTGAAGGTCGCGGGTTCGATCCCCGCTCGGGGCCAACATTTGTGTGGATGAACATATTTGTTGGCTTCGTGTCTGGGTGTTTAATATTTATTTAAGCATGTTCATCAGTTGTTCAGTTCCCATAATACAGGCTTTGCCTAGTTTGGGACTGAATAACCGTGTATAAACTGTCTCCCAAAAATGTATTATTATTATTACCTATTTCGTTTAGGGGCCCGAAATATACTTTATAGTGGATATTTCCAGGAATGGAATAACTCTGCGAACCGCCTCTGGGCTAAGGCTTCAGTTACTGATTTATTGTGGTCACTTTCTGAAAATGACTAACTTCAATCGTATTTAGGAAGAGTCGAAGATGTAGATTTAAATTTCATAAACTTTCGATTTAACGATTCAACTTTTGGATTCAATGTAATAAAAATTTTGTGGGCTGGCCTTTGGAACTACGATTTGATGATGAAGATATGTGTTGATAAGATAAGTATTATAGAGAATAAGTAGGTGATTTGTTTATATAACTTTTTATGACCGACAGCGTACGTAAGATGAGAAAAAGATAAAAGCGGTATTTACATAAGAATATTTTTCTAATACTCGTAGTTGTTGCATTCTGTTTCTACGATTGCCAAAGAATATAGTATAAGAGAAATTATAAGCAAAATAAATCGTATCAGCGGCGCCGGCGTGAGCCAACTCGTGTAAGTTTGTCTTTTCTATAGGCTGGAAAAGTATAGAGACGGTTTATGTTACTACCTCTTATTATTTTACTTTCTTAACTTTTAAGAAAATGAAATAATTTGAAAAGTGCTGCACATTGAAAATTTTGCTTCTTATTAAAAGATGAAGAAAAATACATTTTCATACCTTCTATTCGAAAAGTGACGTTTTGGTCCTCAAAAAAAGGGAGCAAACTAAGTCTTTTCTGATAGGGTTTTTATAAGTGCGAATAAAAGTGTTTTGAATTTAGAATTAAAAATATTCGTCAACATTCTTAGCCAAAGAGATTAACAAAATAAGTTTGCATTTTAGGTTGGCGCCACTGTAGCTTATGTACTATAACAAAACATTAGTTCCATTTTACGCCGCATTAGCCTGACATGGCTGAATGGCGTTCGATGGTCGTGCCACACTGTCAGAAAAAACTCGCTGAGGCAATGCGCGCGCTTTCGTAGTTATTTTTCTCTTATAGGGATGAAAAGCACAGTGTATCATTCGGTCGCAAAATTATTATTATTACCTTGGGCTACGTACTTTAAGCCCCTCACTTAGTTCATGATTCTACAATAGAATCATTCACTATGTTCGTGATTTAAAAAAGACGTGTGGCACTCGGGGACTGCCGCGGTAAAGCTATTGCATATCATTTTTTATCAACAAGACTGCCGAAAACAAACGACGTTAGACAATGCACGCCCTCGATAGAAGCTATGCAATATCCATCCATCCATCCGTCCGTCCGTCCGTCCGTCCGTCCGCCGACCGACCGACCGACCGACCGACCGACCGACGGACGGACCGACCGACCGATCGACCGACCGACGGATGGACGGACCGACCGACCGACCGACCGACCGACCGACCGATCGACCGACCGACCGACCGACCGACCGACGGACGGACCGACCGACCGACCGACCGACCGACCGACCGACGGACGGACGGACGGACGGACGGACGGACCGACCGACCGACTGACCGACCGACCGACCGACCGACCGACCGAGGTTTTTTCGTTACGGAATTTCTGGATTCGGTCCCCGCGCTCAAGGCCCGCGATAGAAGCTATGCAATAGCTTAAAATCTACTAATTTAAAATATTTACATATAAAAATAGCCTCCAAAGAAGAACTATGGGGGAAAGTTCTTTCACATTGTTTAAAATCTTAAAAATTTGCATGTTTGTACTTCTAGCTGAAAACACTGTACCAATTATTAATTATTAAGACCTTTTTCACTGTTCCATTGCAAATAAAATGTGTACTATTATTATTAAGTGGCCAGAAGACTGGCTGCATTCCCTCTCCGTGTAGTTAGATCATTTGATAGAGATAACCAGGAGCCAGCCCTCTGGTCACCTGGAGCCTCGAACAAACGAAAGAACTATAGTTCTGCACTACCGGTATTATCATTAAGGCCTCTAATTTTTTTCACTCCGTTTGCCTAATTTCTACATTCAATCATACACGACTCCTTTGTAGAAGCGATAAGCTCACATGGTGTAGCCAAACTAATATTTAGTTTGCCTACCTAATACTCGTATATACAGTGTTATCAACTGTGACTTGTACCAAGTGTGTGCAATCAAAGGACTCTAATTAAAAAAGAACAATCACTCTTAGGCCCATACGTATACTCGTACTACATGACGATCTCGCCTTAAACATAGTTAGAAGACAGCTTTATGAGATTCATACAGCGAAATGTCTTTCTCCGTAAACTGAAAACTGTTATGTAATATGAGCCTTTGAAAATAATACGGCTTCACCCGCACAAACCATGTTCAGAGCTGTCTTTTGTAATAATGTAAAATTGACAAAATATTTTAAACAAGCGTTTACTTTTAAACACGTTTGTGGTAAGGCCGTAATGTTTACGTTACGTGTGCTTATCCTGAGCTTATAATAACAAAGGTTCGTCACGTGACCAAGTAGATTGGATCCCACAATATTGAGGGGCCGTGGGTCGACACGTGCGTAAATTAATTGTAGGCTCTGGAATATTTCGTTGTGACATTAATTGTATTTTGTGTCCCAGTCCCGTGTATTAAGAGAAATTGCTTTTAGAAAACTGACAATTGTATTTAGTCAGGGACAGAAAAGTTAGTTTTATATTTAATTCTGATTCTTAGTTTCGTTTACATTTTAATCATTAGTTTCATTGTCAATCAGATTCTTGAAATAGTAATCCTTCTGTAATTGTAACAAGGTTGAAATGTGTGAAGTTTTGAAATGATAAACACTGTATTAATTATTACGTTTAGCACTTTAACGACCCTGGGAAGTTTCTTTGAACACCAATGCCAAAGTAGCGAAAACAATTATTAGTCAACGTGCTTTTTCACTTCTAAGAAATTTCATGACAACATTTTTATATCATGGTTATTAAATGATTATTCCAGTGGATTCCACAATGTGTTAGCGGCGCACGCGCATAGTTGGCTCCCAGCCAGTTGCACTCCGCCGGATGCCGACGCTCTGAAGATTTTGATTTTCGAACAATTCCGCTCCGACTGAGCGCGGAGCCCGCGCTTTACAGATCCAGACATCTTGAATTCAAGTTTTGTAACAATGGCTTTGAAGATCTAAAAGTAATTCGATATCCTATCTACCAATTTAAATAAACAATATTTCATTTAATATACCAATGACAACCAGCTTTTAAATATACTCCAAATTATATATTCTGAATGAAAATGCTTATAATGTTGCTAAAAATACCGTCTGTATGCCTATAAAATTTGAGGAGTAACCCTTAATTCCTTATGGATCTCATAATCAGAAGTGGATTTTGATAAAAACGGGACGGATCTAATAAAAAAAATAAAAAAAAACGAAATCGGTTAATAACAAACATTAAAAAAAATTAATTGAGAACCTCGTCCTTTATCTTGAAGTCTATTAAAACTAGAACGACTAATATATTATTATTACCTAAGGTACTAACAAGGTGGAGAAGCATGTTTATTTTGAAAGCACATTGTATAGAGCATCGCGATGCGATTGATTAACCGTCGTGATTATGAACTTAAAATCCATAAATGATCTCTTAATCTTCCTTTTTCCATATAGAGAAGAGGACAATATAAAAGAAAGTGTTGACTCTTCTCACAGTCATAGTAGAGTATGGTATACAGTCCCACACTAGTTTACTATTTGATAGACGGTGTTTTAAGGAAATCATTATAGCTAAATGTGCATAAATAACACCAAAAATAATATTTAAACATCTTTTGAAGCTGTTCGTGGTGTACGGCGGACTGGCTCACTAAACCTTATTCTTACAAACCCAGTTTCATTACAGGAAAACCAACTACTTAATCCCTAGTCATGCGAATGGGAAAAAACAAGAATGAGGTCAGTATATATGTCGCAGTCGGATTGTATAATTCGCCGTATTACATTACGGCTAGCCGTTATCAAAAACAGGGCCGTTTTGAAATGCGGCGGTTCAACGATTAGCCGGATTGTCATTGCACTACGTTTTTCAATAAGGCGGGCCACGTTTAGCCGCATCGTACTACTACTTAGCTTGCAGGGTGCCCATACTCACAAAATAAAACAATGTTTAAAATAGGACAGCCATCTAAAAATATTTATTATATTGAAACTTTTCCAAACATTTTATACATAAGTTTATATTTTTTATTTGTTTATATGTATATGGAGTAATTTTCCAGTTTTTGATTGAAGTTTAATACGTGGGAATACTGGTATAAAATATATCCTATATGTTATCTCTATTAAGCTATATCTAAATATTAAAAAAACACAACTCTTGCACAACTTCCGGAAAATCACATATAAGTTGGTAACCTTTTGAATAGTGTAACAACCTAAAAATAACCTGACGGAGTAAAAAATCACCTAAAAGCTTACAAAAGTAACCTTCTGGCAACACTGAAACGGCAGCGCCACTAATCGGAACTAAAACCTTTCAAAGAGGCGGCTAATGTTTCGCTGTATTACATTATGGCTAGCCGTGTTGAATAACGTATGGTTGCTAATACATTCCGGTGGTTTTTTATTCAGCTGCATTCAATCCGGCTAATCGTTGAACCCCCGCATTTCAAAACGGCCCTGTTTTTGATAACAGCTAGCCGTAATGTAATACGGCGGATTATTCAACCCGACTGCTACATATTTAGAGATACATTGAAAATTTATTCGAAACTAGTCACAAAGACTGCTCGAGACACAATTTAATTAAATTCAAATCATTTATTTCTGTAGGTAAAAAAACTACACTTAGAAACCAACAGTCTAATACTCGTAACTACAAAATGCTGCAGGCAGATGCTGGAGGCGTCGAGCTGATGACAGGGCACAATGGAGCTCATTAGGAGGAGAGGCCTATGTCCAGCTATGGACAAATATAGGCTGATGATGAGTCTAAAAACAAGGTTCTACGTGGGAGAGCCATGCTTCTTCACGCTCTGGCCGGCTCGACCGGAGTGATACCACGGCCTCACAGAAAACCAGCGTAAAGCAACACTTGCATTGGGTTTCGCTGAGTGAGTGAGGTAACTGGAGGCCCCAACCCCTCCCCCTCCCCTCCCCCTGCCCCTCCCTCTACTCCCACCTCAAAGGCTGGCAACGCAGTTGTGACTCTCGAGATGCAGGTGTCCATGGGCGACGGTAGTCACTTACCATCAGGTGACCCGTCTGCTCGTTTGCCTCCTTTTCTCTCATAAAAAAAAGGTACTCTTAACTCGTCCATGGGGATTGTCTGAATGTAAAAAGCATCCTATTTTCACCGACAAATTGCTGGTTTTAAATGCAGTAGGTACCCTAAGAAGAACTAGCAAGATATTCAAGGGCAGCTAAAATATAATAAAATAGCTGTCTTTCCATGTTTCCGCGCTAACATAATAAACGAACACTAATATGACACAGCCTTGTTTGTAAAGAGGATGTTCTATATTTCCTATCTACCGCATTTCGATTTGACTAAGGAAATTGATGGAGGGTAATTTCGTTTTAGATACGATACAAAGAGAATAGCTTCTCAAGCAGGTATACTATTAGAGCTTCTATATTTTTATGGGTCGAGTGACCTAAATTAAAGCATCATCTCCGAGATTTTTTCATCCATGAAAATACCCAGTGAATTTTTAGGACACCCTAACGTGAGAAGTGGTGAGCACATCACAAGACAAGTACTTAGAGAGAGTAGCTCTATATTATGGATGGGTATGATTGCTAATTTCTAAATGATTAAATTATTATTTTTCTCAATACACGATTTCACATGTAGAATTTAACAGGCAATGATTTTTAATTACAATTAAAAACCACAGTTGCTCCTGGAAGTTGCACATGATTTGCGATTTCATAAGTAGTAGGCTAGGTGAAGGAGAGTATTAGGTGTAACGTATGACAATTCATTTCATATGCTACCGTAACCAAAATATGTTTTTAGACAAATAAACGGGATTATTTACATGCTTCTCGCATGAAATGACCCATTTCTAAATCGTATGGATATATGGATAGATAATGCAAGAGTATCTTTTACTTGTTGAAAATCCCAGTAAGAGGGACAACTTCGGTCTGCGAGCTGTCATATCCCGACGACAAGCGTTGGCATTGCAGTTGTATGACAAAGTGCAAGGCTGAATTATAATGCTCGTATATCTTTGCACATGTGCAGGAACCTTGCACGCATTGATTGACGAAGACAAAGTTAAACGAAGGGAATGCACAGACGTGTCTAAATACATCTTTGGCCTACATTGCTTTGTGATGTTTAAAGCTGAAGAAAGTCTGACTTTTTAGAATTTATGAGTCTACGCTCCTTTTCACACGTACATGGCCATATACTTCGCCGCCCGCCGGGCCGGCGGAAACCGGTACGTGTGAGAAGGGGCTTCGGCCATGTACGTTCGCTTTCATACGTACCGGCGGGCAACCGGGCAATCGGCCATACATTTCGCCACCGGGTAGCCGGCCCCGGACCGGCGGAAACCGGTACGTGTGAAAAGGGGCTTACTCATTATTTGAAGGAACTTGAATCTACTTAATACCACGAAATCTCAAATATTCAGTAGCCATGACATTTAAAACATTAGGACTATAAATGAATGTATTTTTTTTTTGTAAATAAATGTTATTATTCCAAACATTAGGAAGAGCTGAAATATTTTTTTCCCACTGGCTCATAAAGGTCGGGGAGAATGCTTGTCTGATATTACTTTACCGACAATTAGCCGAGTGAGCGACACCTGCTGGTAACGGCACTTGGCAGCCGACAGAGAGCTGCCATTGCCACTTTCAGGGTTCGTTGGAATATTTTTTAATTATTTTGACTGGGAAAGTTTTCTGCTATTTATATAAATAATAAATATAATCTCACGCCTTTTTTATCCCCGAGGGGGTAGGCAGAGGTATTCAATTACTGGATATACCCACATTTCACGAGATATATTGGACCCCTAAACGTGATAGGTGGTGAGCCCATCGCCGGACCGGGTCTGTTTACACATGTCTCAGAATTAATTCTGAGACCTGCGGGTTTCCTCAAGATGTTTTCCTTCACCGTCGAGCTAGTGATAAATATGTACGTAAGTTTTTGAAAAACTCATTGGTACATGCCAGGATTCGAACCCGAGCCTCACTGATTTTCGGCCGGCTCTTTAACCGTCCGGCCTATCACTGCTCTGCTATTTCTTCATTTAAGTATGTGAAATTATTATGTTCTATGGATATGATGTAACTTGTCATGTCTATTTTACATATTATTTTTGGTATAAGCTTACAAATTTTAATCTTATTCATTTACGAACCGGCCATTGTACAGTCAAGAACACGCTAAGCTTGACACTTTGGACTTTGAACCGGCCCTGTATTCTATGGCGCGCAGTATAAATCAGAGCTCTGCTGAAACTGGTAGTGCAAAACTTGACTTGACTACAGGAGGTCAAAACGAGATATGATCATAAAATATATAAATCCAAGAAACACAACAAAAAATATTTATTTTTATGATGTCCTTACTTGATTGTATTACGTAGTATTGTAGACCTTCTTTTGTCTATCTTAGGATACGGAAGGATAGTATACGCTTTGCCAAGGGCTTCTATCAAGAGTTCTGGAACATATCTCTGTTTACAAAATACAGCGAGTGAAGTGGCAACGCACCGCGTCGCCCGGCGGCCTTCCCCGAGGCCGCGCGTGACCTGAATTCGCACGCTGCGCATGAGTCATTGTTGTGCTACGCTGGGGCGGGTACGTCTCTAGGCATCAACAACGAGGTAGTATTATGTTACGTTCACCGATGCGGTGAGTGTTTTCAGGAGTATATTTTGTTAAAAGCATTTTATGTTAAAACTAAGTCTCGCGCTTTTTATCCCCGAGGGGGTAGGCAGAGGTATTCCATTTCTGGAAATACATACTTTTCACGAGAATATTCGATTTTTATATTAAAAAAACCCTCTCAACCTTAGACAACAGCGCCACCAATCTGTCACCTATATGTCCAAATTGTGGTAATCTACTCACACGTATCTTTTTACCAAAATTAGTCCAGACATTTTCGGGTTTTTGCAAGACTAACGAACGGCTAATGCTTTTTTTATAATACGTGTATAGATAGATAGATTATTGATAAAATTTTTAATTGATGTTTTGATTACTCTCATTGACAAGCCCAAAATATTAAATAGTAGATTGTTATACAAGGGTCGGAAGGAATCAATTCCCATACGAGGTATTTAGACGCCCGAGCGCAGCGAGGGCGGATATAGTCCGAGTAGGAATTGATTACTTCCACCCGCGTTAAACACTCTACTTTTCATTTCGAATTCAAGGAAAGTAAACAAAAAAATTACAATTTTACAAAAATTCAAACATGCAAAAACGCAATAATACCTACGAAAAAAAACAAAATTGTCAACAATACAACCAAAGAGGTTGGAAGAAAGAGAAACTTTTTCTTTTAAACGTCTTTGAATACTACATCATAGAGTACCTAACCTAAATAACATTACAAAAATAATATACAAATCCTACCTCTTTTTAATAACATGTACTTTTAGCCGAGTAATAGTGTTCTGTGCTTATTAGTGTCGATGAAAAACAAGATTTTGAATTTCGGAACAGCTTACCAAATTATTACTCTTTTTTTTAATTTTAAATATGGAACGTGTACCGCCCCGCGCGCGGGCTATTTTCTGTTTATACCCAATGTTTATACCTACATTCACAAGGCCGCACCTTTTTAACTTATTCTAACTGATGTAAAAAGTTTCGTATTCCTACTAAGTACCCAAAGAGGTTGGAAGAAAGTCATTCTCTTTCCTAGAGAAACTTTTTCTTTAAACGTCTTCCAAATGTAGTAAGTACCTACTATTTTTTTTTAATTCATTCCCGCCCTAAGGCCGGAAGCAATTACTATGAGTCTTTCCCGACCGAGGGCGGGAATCACAGCCCTGAATGTCTCTGTGGTGGGAATCATCGCTTCCAACCCGGTACTCAGATCAAACATACACTACTTTCCGAGTATGAGTTATGAAAACGGATTTTTCGGTTACAATTTGTTATAGCTTGGAAAAATCATGTGTGGCCTACCACAAAAGGTAAGCATATTTTCTGTGAAAGTATATAAATGTCCTTAATTTACAACTGAGTCAGAAATCATACCAGTAAAAGCAATCGAATTGTATTATGCATAAAAGCAAATACGATATTGTTCTACTACTAGAGTTACGACTGAAATAATAGAAATTCCGAGAGGAATATTCGATTTTTCTCAATAGGATAGTCGCATTTTTAGGTCAACAAGCTTATGGGTACGTATGAGATAAGATTACTCGATATGTACATGTTTAGTTTCGCTAAGTTACTTTTCCCTCTCCTATTACCAAAAGAACATATCTTTCGTAATGTAGGTCGCAGGTCGCAATCCTGTGTCGCAATCAATTTGACCCAAAAGTGTTTGAAGATAAAAAGTACCAAGAAGTCTCTAGAATCCCTCGTGGTAATTTCAAGGGCAAGTAGAATTTTATACCTACTTACTAGCAGATACCCAGAAGTGTTGCTCGCGGGATACTGTTATTGGCTCTAATAATAGTTAAAGGAGACGTTACATAAATGTACGGAGACTGGGCCTGCACCATGTACACCAGTTTTTTAGAGAATATAAATAAAAATAGTTTTATTCATGTTTTTGCTCATATTTTTCTAGTTTAGTTATACAATAAACTTTAATTTTCATTGAAGTAGCAGAAAAAAAATTGCGACCTGACCGGTTGACAATTGACATTTGATGTTTGTCGCCTAATTCACAATAACATGGAAATTGGGATTAAAAAGTTAGAAATAGTATTATTTCATTATGATTCCATGCGGATCCATTGAAGTTTAATTACTTTTGTGCAAGTTAAATGGATGGGAATTATTTTTTTAAATATTTTTCTGATAATCGCTAGATTTCATTTCTCATATTACGCTGGTGTACAATGTGCAGGCTCAAGATGGAACGTCCTTTTAAGATTCTGGTTGTATAGAAAGAGTTACAGCAAACAGTGAGCAGTGATAGCCTTACGGGTAAATAGCCCGCTTCTCATGGTTATAATAAGTGAGACTCACGTTCAAACCCTGGCATGTACCAATGAGTTTTTCAGAACTTACGTACATATTCATCACTTGCTCGACGGTGAAGGAAAACATCGTGAGGAAACCCACAGGTATCAGAATTAATTCGGATATAAGGCGTCAGATTTTTTATTTTAGATATAAACACATACATGTTCATACACATGTTGAGCCCGGGCAATCTCTAATTTACCAGGTTTTTAGCAGGGTCACTACCAACTAAGCCAATAGTTTCGGCACGATATAGGTATATCTATATATGAAGAGAGCTTCGGTAAAATTTTACTCACAGAGCGTTGTTTTTCTCCAATTATGGCGTACCTAATTTATTTACTTCAGAAAAGGTAACGTCAATTTGGAACGTGCTGGAACGCGTGGCCAGAATAGGTTGCACGTGGAATGTGGGATAGGAAAACATGTTATTGAAAAGCATGTCACATCAGGGAGATTAATACAGAGTGTCCGAAAATTAATAATCATTTGCAGAAAAATATCACTCGGCAAAAAAAAAATACTTTCCAGAAATAATGCTGATCGGAATTGGTTTTGGTAATGCTTTTCTTTGCGATTTCATTATTTGTTTTAGCTGAGAAAAAAAAAACGGGCGTGTTGTTAACGCGAGGTTGAAGTTATCATTTTCTGAGAAAACCAAGTCAACGTCGTTATACAACTGTTCTGATTTATTAAACAAGGTTTATATTAGGCTGGCATTGAAGTATAAATTAATTCAAGATACACTAACAGAATACGATTAATCATAAAATAGGGATAAAGGACAATACGCCCACGCGGAGAGGCGAAGTGATGAAATACTGAATTAATTGAAGCAACGAAATCCCGCGACGAATATCCTTCTTTTACCTACATAAGTGGGAGTGAGATGTTTATGGGAACTTGAGACATTATGGGCCACGCAAATATTGGTTCGTTTGAGTACGGTAGCTAGCCACTAAAACTTTCCACCCCGAAATGGAAAAGTTGGAAACTTCAGCCTGTAACGAAATGAGGGTCGCACTTCAAAACTCATTTAAGTACATAGATAAAGATAAGCTTAAGAAAACTCCTCTAACGATATCCTCGACCTATTTCACTTAAATACTTGTCTCTCCAAAAGTGATAAAGAATTCGGGGCGTTTTATATACCTAGGTTGGAGCTGGAATCTAGGTTACAATTGAAAGAATTAAGAATTGTCATTTACATTCACCATTGTATTCTTTACGTCTTTTGTTAACCCGTTTTTAGGGCTCCTTTGGCAAGTAGGTTGTTAGTGTACATTTTACTAAATCTACTATATAAAAATAAGTCGGGTTTTCCTTCCTGACGATTTAACTCCAGAACTGACGAACCGATTTCCATGGTTTTGCATTCGTTGTAAAGGTCTCAGGCTCCGCAAGGTTTATAGCAAAGAAAATTCAGCATTGCACCCGTGCGAAGCCGGGGCGGGGCGCTAGTTCTTTATTAAATATTTTAGCCTCCTCGTTATAAAAATATATTTATCTAAAGATAGATAAATCTAAGGTGTAAAAAAGTATCCTCCCCCTGTAATAAATTTACTGAGTATGTATTTCCCAACCAAGAAAAAATACATTATAAGAGTTTACTGAACTGTTCTTAAGCGATTTATCAATTTTATTGAAAGGATAAATATTGGCAACATCGTTTTATACATACCCTATCATCATCTCATCATCATCAAGAGACATAAGGTAATAGTACCTAATGTAGAAAATTGATGCGGAACCCAATAATTGCTTATATAGCAGGCTCTTAGCTGGCTACCTTAGCCCCCTTGACGTGACAGCTTTGAATAATATGATGTTACTTTATATTACTTGTGATATTTAGTAGTTTCTTCGTCATAATATCGCGAAAGCTGGCGAAAAACACTGATAAAGTAGGTATATGTGACACTGAATATTGAAACTAAAGTTAATAAAATAAACGACGTATAGCATTATAGCACATATAGGTACAACAAAGAAATGGCGTAGTATGTGTGTAGTGGAAAAACAAATCGATTGTTTTATGATGTGATCTGAATAATAGGTAGTAAAAAAACAGTTTTTATGGCTCGGATATTGCTTAGACAAAAGTTTAGACAAAAGTATGTCTCTGTCACTCAAGGGAATAACATTTTATGGCAGGGTTACAAATCTATTTTAATTTATTTTTATTTAAGTCAATATTTTAAGAATTGGTAGGCCCTGAGTACAGCATGTGTTTACCTCATCAGTGCCGCCGCGACCGAGATTAGCCCTGCGCCGGTGAACGACTCCGCCACGTGTATGGAATGAAGCCGTAATTCTTTTCTGCACTCCCGAGGGTTCAATGTGGGAGAACCAATCTTATTGCAGCTCATTACGTAGGTGTTATGTAACTAGTGCGGTTAGTGTCCTCGTGAATCACAACAGTACATTAACGTACTCGATTCACCATTCATTCATTCACTATCTGTCCCAAATTAAAAGATCTACTATAACAAAAATAGTTTAGTGTTGCCCTAAACAAATCAGGCCTGAAAAGTCTGTGGACATACAGAGAGCTATTCTAATTTAGCTTGATGATTGCTAGACAAATAGTGAAAGCATCTGTATCTGTCTAGCTTTAAATCGGACGACTAGAGTATAAAGATTCAGATGCACAAATAGCACGAAAGCAATGCTATTAAATCGCAATGTAGCATGCTAGCTTTAGTGCGAATGGAGGGGGGTGTGCTTTGCATACTAGCATGCTAGTCGTACAGTCAAGAGCAAGTCAAGCTTGACTCTATCAGTTTAAGCTGAGCTCTGATTTGTACTGCGCGCCATAGAATACAGGGCCAGGTCAAAGTCCAAAGTGTCAAGCTTAGCGTGCTCTTGACTGTACGTGGCAGACGTGTATTCGGCACAAAAATGCTTATACAGCAATTTCATGTCAAATAAAAGCTAAAGCAAACTCATCATTAGTATGCTACAAAAGGACATTCTTTTTTTCGTGCTACTTAGTCTGTGTCACAAAATTATTTTATTGCTGTATAAATTTATTTATTTATTTACTTAATTTAAGAGGACGACTAACAGAAATAAATAACTACGAGTACATTGTAAATGCTTATACAATAACAGAAAGCAAATAATAAGTCTCCGCAGTTAAAAAAACATATTAGGCAAAAGATATTCAGCAGATTAGTTAGTGTATTTCTACAGAAAAAAATCATAAAGAAATTATAAACATTGTGAGTTACTGGGGAAATTCAGGTGAGGTTCTTGACCCCATCCTGACATACCGACGCCATTCCTCACCGACGACGCCTGCAAATTAGGATGCGATTAACTTGTCAGGGAGGAATTCAGTGGAGCGAAGGATCGGCGCCCGCGCCGCTCCGCAACCATGTTTGTGTTTTGAACCAACTGCTGTAAAAATAAACATATCGTTTCCTTTATTAGAGTGTCTGAATATAAACGAAACCACTTACACATTTTAATATTTACAGCGTGTTTTCGCCTCATGAATTTGCTCCATAAAACAAATTTGGAAAAATCTTGGCAGCGGTTTTGATGCAAATCAGCGTTAACGACTAATAAGCGTTAATTACATTAATTTTTAAATGTCGGATTGGCGCCAACTTTGTTTTCAATGGAACGGAGTTACTGGTTTCCGGGAACATAGGACTTGCATTCATCAACGGCTACTCACAACACGTGGTTTGTCAAATACATAAATACATTTCTAACAGAAACAATTACTCAAATAAACAGCTAGCAGCACTTCCAGAAACATGACAAGCTTTGGGTGAGTGATTCAATGCCAAAGAGCTTTCACATACCTGGAAGAGTAATTTTTCAAACCGACTGGCATCCGCCGTGATTCAGTCCCGGTGTATATTTGGTGACGGCAAATGATGCATTTAAATTTAACACGAGTTTTCAAAACGAATGCTAATATTAGTAAATTTAATTTTGGGACGCCTTTTTATACGTTGAAGACATTCTTGAAATATTTTTGACTTTTTTGTCGGCAGTTTACGTAAGATTGCTCGGATTGCGGTTACGTTGGCACGACAGTACGCTATTTAGTAAAATATATATATATATATATATATATATATATATATATAATACATAGATGATAGCAAATAACAATCAACACAAACTATTTTTTTTTTCATTCGGAATCATCTTTCAAAGCTGGTTTTACTGAATCAAATGAACGTAGAAAAATGTTTAACACAGTGATGTGTGCTACATAATATTTTTACTGCTTTTTAAACTTATGATATAAAGTCGAGCTTTATATAATTATAAATAACTTATTTCATGGTACTAGTCGGTACCAATTGTACCATCAATGGTAAAACTCAATAGGACAAGGTCCTGTATTTTATTTCGTGGTACAAGTGGTACAAGTCGGTACCAATTGTACCATCAATGGTAAAACTCAATGGTACAGCTGGTCCGGAGGGATTTTATTAATTTACTGCTAGTTCGAATAGATAATGTTGAAAATTTCATCAAGGAGTTTCAAATTGGACAGATCCCAAAAGTGTAGTTCGTGCTCCTTGTAATCATCTTTTTTTATGAAATTATCACAGTTAAATATAAGAAAATTATCTAAATAGAATTGATATTGGGTTCGATTCTGCATTACAGCGACTAAACTTATTTTAGCTTATTCCTGTCTTTATTTTACTTCAAAAAAAGAAAAGGGATAGAAGATAACCTACCGAATTTAGTACTGTCAGAGGCTGTATTTTAGTCGTGACTTATTTACCTAAGCACTAAACACGTTATGAAATGCCTTAGTTGACAGGACTAATTTTAATTTGTCAGGACTAAATATCACTCGTCTCTTTTCTTCTCTATGAGAAAGAAAATGACAGGACTAAACTAAAATAAGTTTAGGCGCTGTAATGCAGAATCGAACCCATTAATTTTCTTCTTTAGTGCGGTATATTCTAAGTTTATTAATATTACATTCAAATAAAGTCATATTTTACGGCGGCCTACATAATATCTGGGTTTATCTTGTTGTATCAAAGAAAAATTTGTGATTAGGCTGTGTTTGTACAATAACACCCATTAATTGGTTCACGTTTGTGTTACTAGTGGCATAATTTCGCGAGCTGTCTGTATCACAACATTATTGTGATGACATATCAAAGTATTCGGAGCTTCCACAGCCGTTAGTAAAATCTAATAGCGAATCACCATTTTTAATGGACCATGTTTGTGTGTTTAAATTTTGCGTCAATTACTAAAAATAATATTGAATCTCGATGAAATCCGGAGGGAGAAACGTCAACAACTTCCTTCCCGCAATCGGTACGGGACAAAGGCGATATGCGTAAACAAAAACGATCATGTTTATTCCAGATTTAGTCTAAATAGTAGTAAATTTAATTAAATCCCAATTCCAGCTCAACGCTTCCCGAGAACTGATATTACCTTCAGATATACGCAAAGACATACTATAATTAAGCGGAAATTTATTACATAAAGACTTATAAATTGATGCTAATCTTACTAATATTCCGGGGGAAATATCTGGACTCACGTTCGATGCCATTTATTTTGTGTAACAAAGAGGTCTGTCAGGTTTCAAAGAAACATAAATGGTGTCAATAGGATTACGTGATCGTTAAGCCACTGTCTGGACAAAATTCCCTTGAAATGTAATATTTCCAGTCATTTGTGAGATCAACTCAATTTACCGATACTGGTGAAAAGATTATCCTTGTAAAATGGAATTAAAAAAAAAATCTATTCTGTGTAACATGATCGCGGACACATTATAATGATTAAGTACTCGTATTATCAAAATTTGTTTTTCGTTATATCTATGGCAACCGAAAACTAGTACACTTTTATTTACCTTGAGAATAATTTACTCCAACATAAAAGTAAATATTATCTTATACTAAATTCTGTATTTATTTATCATTATTTTGAAAGTAACATTACCAATGTAATTTTTATTACTTATTATTAGCTAACTTTCGTAATAAAAATATCTCAATGTAAATAGGTAACAGGTATTGAAAATGTTACATAATATTATTTGTAGTATTTAATTGAGGCTTCACATGTTTCATTCTGTATGACGGGTAGCGAGTATCTTGAAACAATATTCCCATAAGTGGTTCTAGAAATAAATTGTCGAGAGGCTCATTGATAGCGCCCACTTGGCGCCGACCGTGACTTTACACCAGTGTATAAAGCTTAGTTTTCACTAGGGGGAAAATGTACCGTGATCCACATTGGTTTTAGGGATGGAAACTTTTTTGACACTTGATTTCACCTGTAATATTTTACAAACAATGATTTTAATTACAATGTAAAACGTATGAAAATTAATTTTATGTTTTTTTTATATGCTTTTTATAAAATCACCAGCACCTATCACGTTTAGGGGTCCAAAGAATATCAGGTGAAAAGTGGGTATATTCAGAAATGGAATACCTCTGCTTAACCCCTCGGGAATATAAGACGTGAGATTATTGCTTTTCTTTTTTTTATAAAATCACTCTTCTCTACTCATCGGGAGAAGTCGGACGATGGTTGAAAGATAGCCGACATCACCAAACATCTTGCCTCCCGAACTTTTCCTCTACATTGATTTAGGATATTTTAGCACTTACAACACTATAGACGGGCGTGTTGGCTCAGTTGGTTGTGACTTCTGAGCCGGAGGTCGCGGGTTCGATCCTCGCTCGGGGCTAACGTTTGTGTGCATGAACATGTTTGTTGGCTTCGTGTCTGGGTATTTAATATTTATTTAAGTATGTTTATCAGTTGTTCAGTACCCATAGTACAGGCTCTGCCTATTTTGGGACTGAAAAGCCGTGTGTAAATTGTGTCCCACAATTTATTATTATTATATATCGTTGATCCACATTGTTGCACAAAATACGTCTCGACAAGGAACAGTCGTCAGACTTGTCGCTCGATGTATCTAGTGACACATGTCGCGGGATATTTGACCCATAGTGAACACGAGCCTTAAAATGTCTATAAAGCTTAGGCAACATAAACTCGAAGACGTAATAATTTACAGAACATAAAATGAAATTTTGGCTGAGACGGTTTTGAACTAGGCCACGGGGGTGACATTGGTCAACTCTACATTTAACACGTTTCTACAGCATTAGTATTACAATGAAACAACATTGGTACCAAGACTTTACTATTCGCAACGATAGCCAAATACGCGACTATGCAAACAGCCAGATTTACAGTACCTAACTGAAACCGATGAGCATTACATCTGCGGACATCAGTTAGTACCTGGAGTGCAATTTATTATCATCTTTATCTAATGGTAATAATGCAAAAATAAATTCTTTATTTTCAGCCAACTATTTGACCCATAAATAAATAGCTACCTATTAACAATACTAAAATAATATAGAGCAACTGAAAATGTCTTAAATTAATTATTTGATAACAAAATCAGACAATATGACGATAATATCATTCAAACAGACAGCTGACAGAACCAATTCTATGTGAAAACGTTTTAGGTGTATCGACTTGATCGCCAAATCGATTCTCATGAATGTTAACATCAACTAAACTATTCAGTCACTCATACATGTGCCCTTTCGTCGTGGCACAATATTTCTCGAATAGATTCTAAATTACGATTTTGCTGAAGGTTTCATCAGGCTAACATAAAAAGAAAAAGTCTTAGCCAAAGAAGTTGAAAGAAAATCATTCTCTTTCCTATAGAGTGCTAATATAGGAAAACTAGTCCTCGCCAACACTCAGTTGACAAACCGTGTTTAGACATCACTGCTCACAGAACACTTTTACTCCTAGCGGAGACAACACAATGCCATATTGGAAGTCAGATCGAAACAAGCGCGTCGTTGTTTGGTGCGGAAACTCCACAGTAGATTCGCAGAAATCCTATACAAGCGTTGCCTATCACCAGTTAGTATTTTCCTATTCAAAGTACACCACAAAAAATATATTTAAATATTTGTATTTTTATCTATTATATTTCCTTAGTGCTTGACAAAACATAAACAATATCGATAGATCAATAATTTTATGTCGATAAAATTTGCTATATTTTATCACACATAGAACTGAAATTATACATTATTTTCAGATTTAAAGGAGATCCCAACCTCAAAAAAATTGGTTAAATCTACAGGCAAGGCTGAAAATTGGATTCCATCAACACATTCCACTTTTGCTCTAAAAATTTTCAGCCCGACTGCATACTTCAATCTTCTTCTGCTTGCAAATATAACAAACTGACTAAGTCTGCTATTCCTAAGCTTGCAGCATTTATCGATATCGATTGAGTTTTATATGATTACTTCACTAGTCCATCACTAATTGGAGCAATACGTGAGCCTTCTGATTGACCGAGCTCAAAATGATCTTTAAATACTATTGGGAAATTGATTGACATTTAGTACGTCATCTAATACTTCGCCCCCCGCAACCCGATTTTTGGTTGAAGTGGTTTCCATAGTGTGTTTAAGACATTAGCAGTCTATAGGAGAGAGAATTTTTTCTTTAAACGTCTTTGGTCTTAGCCTTACAATTCATCGTTCCCACTAAGAACACAATAAAACAGGTGTCAATAACAAGAATAACCTACTATGAGTACAAGAAAGACAAATATCAACGCTAGACTGTTTCTGAGTAATGATAAATGCAATTAAGCAGACTATATAGATGGAACATTTACGTGTCATTATGTGAGATGAGTAGGCTCAACGCGCGGGATGAAGGTCATTCCGATCGATCTCTTTTCACGCCACTGGCACGTTTAAGTGCAACGGTACCACAGTGGTACTATACACTCATAAAGTATGTGGAATAAAGACTTAATCGCATTTTGGGGTAAATGTCCCCGTGAAAGTGAAAAAATAAATGCTGCTTCCATTTTGAATGTAAAATTTATAACTTGGCTTTTATGAATGTTTGAGTTATAGCCCAGTAGGAAGAGAGCCCACCACAGCGCAGCCCGGGTTCGAATCTTGGTGAACATATGTACCAATTACTTTGTTCAAAAGTGATCCATACTCGTATTTATTACAAGCTCGACGGAGAAGAAAACCTTGTCAGGAGTTGATTCTGAGGCATGTGTAACAGCACCTCAGTTCAACGATGAGCTCACCACCGGTCACGTCTAGGGGTCCAAATACATAAAAATTGGTAAGACGTATATACAATACGTGTTATATACACCCATCTACTACATAACCACGATTGAGTTACGGCTTCTACTTTCTAGGACAGAATCGTGTTGACACCAAACCTCATATTACTCTATTACTTAAAGTTCCGAAGCGATAACCTCAAAAGCAAAGTGGCACAGTCGCAACATCTGACCAAGAACACGCAATCTATACCGAAGTTTGACACCATTTCCGTAATGAAGGCAGTGACGATGGATGGTCTCACTGGAATTAACGTCGCAGTATCCCGGATACCAAATCCATTTATTGACACCGCGCGTCAAATTCGTTGGTTTATATTTTTGGAACGTGTTAGCGAGTGACGCTGGAACTTAGCTGACGTAATTAGCTTTTGTTGGCTGCATTGCGAATGCGCTCAGATATTGGGTATTGAGCAGACGGGTAACCTGATGGTAAGTGACGTCCGTCGCCCATGGACACCTGCAACTCAAGAGTCACAACTGCGTTGCCGACCTTTGAGGTGGGAGTAGGGGGAGGGGTGAGGAGGGGAGGGGGAGGGGGGTTGGGGCCTCCGGTTACCTCACTCACTCAACGAAACGCAATGCATTGCTTTACGCTGGTTTTCTGTGAGGCCGTGGTATCACTCCGGTCGAGCCGGCCCAAGCGTGCCGAAGCATGCCTCTCCCACGTCGAAATTAAATTAAATTAAATTAATTATCGGAAGTCTTATCAAAAATTAGGTTTTGTTTTATAGCTACGACTTATTCATTTTCTATAAACGAGGGCAATTACACTATTCTATAATACTTTATCATATTAACAACATTAATCCTTACTACGAGTAGGGTCCGCTACGACGACGTAGGCTTATGGCTACGACTTTCGTAGATCTTTGTCATTACTATGCTACGCATTTAACAATAAAGTTTCAGTCGGTTTAAGAAATTTTATGACTGCACTGTTTTAGTGTTTAGATCTTCAGAGAAATATTAACAGCTTTCTATG
Organism: Ethmia dodecea; assembly: GCA_963855545.1. NCBI lineage: Eukaryota > Metazoa > Arthropoda > Insecta > Lepidoptera > Depressariidae > Ethmia > Ethmia dodecea. The sequence continues at coordinate 5,067,528 of OY979437.1, forward strand.
TTATAAATATAACGTAAATCTAATACAGTCGAATCAGAAATTTTATTACGACATTTAAAGTATATTTTTAATTTTAATGAGAATGTACCATATTTAAGCTCATTGAAAAGTTGCAGTGTAGTTGACGAAATGGCCCACGCGAAGGGTTATTCACAACTTTGGTGTATGGGCCGCCCACACATTTTGTAAATAGCAGCAATAGTAAGCCTTAAATGGAAACTAGATCTAATTTTAGAAATGTGGAGCACGTCCAATGTTTTATTTATTAAATACTAAAGTACCAAATACTATGATTCCTAATTTATTAAGAAACTTCCAATGGACAAAAATATTTATGTAATTTCACTCATGCTCCTGGGCTCTTATGTAATATTTATTTATTTTGGTTTTTATAAGCGCATATTTAGTTTGTCTGTGTTAATATTGAGTGTACATAGACATCATAAGTATACCCACCTCAATGAAGGCTATATTTTTGGGTCTGAATGTGCAGCAGCTTATGAAAGAGCTATTCGCTTGGTCAAGGCTACTGGCGAAGAGGTGCTCAGACACATAATGACTACTTTATTATCATGACCACCAAGTCAAAATGTCTACTAATGTTTGGTGTAAATTTTCTCCAGCTCAGCACTAAAACCATGTAACTTGTACTTTTTATTGTATTGATTGTTTAAAATAATAATGTGTTGAGGAGATTCTTCCCCGCTTCTTCTACCCAACTATACATTCCGAAGCAGTGAAGTCGCAATGACTTTCGATAAGAGGACTTATAAGTCTATACATTGAATAAAAACTTTCGACTTTGACTTTTGACTACATTTCGATTTCATCTACTACAACCACTTTCTTCGAATGACCTCAATGCAGCTATCTCTGTAAAAGGATGAGTCTAGCTATCCAGAGGTAGGATTCAATCATTGGCTCACCACACTGGTAAATGTCGGTATTTCCTGAAATGGAATACCTCTGCCTACCCCCTCGGGGGTAAAAGGCGTCAGATTTATTTTAATTTTTTTAATACTTTGGAGGATTCACTTTATTATTTGCCACCGTACCACTAAAATTATTCAGAAATCTTTGGTATAACATCCCCACTTGTAATCTCGCATTCGAGTGAATTATTAGATAATAAACATAATAAATATATCACAAACTCACCACATAGAACATCTCTGTCGCGTTATTTGTATGTCATCTCAAACATTTTGAATGAATTCACACGAGACTGGCTAATTTCACAAATTGCCGGCGATTAAAATATAAATGTTCTAATTAGCGAAGAAACTATAATCACAGAGTTCTGTTTTATTTTTTTAGTTTTTATAATCGTGTGCCCGTTATAACTCTTACCCTCTCAGACCTTGAATCACAGACACAATAGATTTTTAATTGTGTCTCGGTTCCAATTGGAACCGGCGGTTCTTAACTGATTAATAAGGACAAACTTCCTGACAAACTTTCATCCTCTTTTTCAAACCCTCACGTCAGTTCATAAATCTGTGCATGTTTCCATGCTATACATAATTTCATCCTTTTAGCATTGTCATAAGCTATGCGTAATCCAAAGAGATTTAAAATACTAGGACATTCAATCTCTTTGGCGTAATCTATTGGTCATTCCGGGTTAGTAAGTATGTACATACCAACCATTTATTTTGCACTCTCAAGTATTTGGTAAGTGACACAAAAACAGAAATAAGAAAATGAGGGTTAGAGTTTTATTACGTAGAAAAAGAATTGTATCTTCACTAGAATATAATAATAATAATATAATATAATCTCACGCCTTTTTTATCCCCGAGGGGGTAGGCAGAGGTATTCCATTACTGGATATACCCACATTTCACGAGATATATGGGACCCCTAAACGTGATAGGTGGTGAGCCCATCGCCGGACCGGGTCTGTTTACACATGTCTCAGAATTAATTCTGAGACCTGCGGGTTTCCTCACGATGTTTTCCTTCACCGACGAGCTAGTGATAAATATGTACGTAAGTTTTTGAAAAACTCATTGGTACATGCCAGGATTCGAACCCGAGCCTCACTGATTTTCGGCCGGCTCTTCAACCGTCCGGGCTATCACCGCTTCACTAGAATAGCTATCAATATACTCACGGAATCTAAATAAAGCAGTCTTTTAAAATTTTACCTTTTATTTTATATCTGCCATATTTAATTTTGTGATATCATAAAGGCGCTAAACGATAACTCTTTATCGAAATAAGATATTTCGGCAGTTTAGAAGTTATGACGGAACCAAACGATCAACCATAAACAATGTCCTATTTTATTTGATGGGTTGAATGTATCCATGAAACTGATCAACTCTTGCAACGCAAAAACTCGGTAAAACATAGGTCGTGAACGCGACAATCAGGACAAAAGTTGTTTAAAATTATATCACGAGCGCTTCCTTGTTACGGAAGGCACTACCATCCATTTTGCAACTAGCTTGGTGTTAACACCATCTCCCAATCCGCGGTGGGCTCGCCTGGGAGATTAAAGCACATACTTCCTAACGTGTAAGAAAATGCCCTTAAATCAGCAGTGGGCTGTTACGGGTTGATGTTAGCAGTATATCAAGTTTTCAGATAAAAATCAAACCGTTTCAATGCAGGCTCCATAACACCAAACTAAGAATTAGTTTTGGGGCATCTGCACTGCACACGGTTTTCCACGTGCTTCTTATACTCATATCCATCATAAAACCAAGTTTGACCTGAAACCAGTTTCTTTAGGTATGCAGTGATTTCTTCCGGCTTGCATTTAGGTCAAACTTCCTATATCAAGGTTATCGCGATGCTAATCATTTAGGTAATTATTCATTTCATTGTTCCTCACGTCTGCTTTACGGCCCGGTTGTGGTTATTATTCTGGACAGGTCGGCAATAAATTAGTTATAATGAGGTCAGGGTGCGACGGCGGCGTCCAAGATTTAAGGTAATTACATCGCGATTCGTGTCTCTAGGTGCTTTTCCATAATAATTAGGTGACTAAAATATTACATATTTTACTATTCTACGTGCCGTTTCAGTGTTTCAAAGTGTCAGCCTAGCTAACCAGAGTCAATGCAACCTTATGGACAATCTTTCTTATTTGTTTTTAAATGTAAATAAAATAAAAATAAAATCAATGAATAATCTCACGCCTTTTATCCTCGAGGGGGTAGGCAGAGGTATTCCATTACTGGATATACCCACATTTCACGAGATATATTGCACCCCTAAACGTGATAGGTGGTAAGCCCATCGCCGGACCGGGTCTAAATAAATGTAATTTTCCAATAAAGTATTATCATCTGTTTTAAAAGGATGGAAAGGTACATGTATTGTCTTCACGCTTAGGAAGTGGATTGATGTTTGTTTGTAATTTAGTAAAATTAGATACTATAAAATCTAGCTGAGCTAAAGTCTTCTTATAACTCCTGTAATATTTAGAACTAGAAACACGAAGTGATACTACTATATCTTCCGTCATAATATAATACTACTAATACATATTACAGTAATACATATAAACCAGTACACCCTTTGAGTATTAAACCAACGTACACCCAATCATATGAATAAGAGAAATAAAAATATGGGATGATGAAGGCACATAAATTCGTTTACGATCTTTCGAGCTGACATGGTAAACGAATTTTTGGAATATAGTAGAAACAAAACCCAATTATTTTTCATTCCCTTAACATAAAAGCGCTGTGTTTTTTGTACAGTGGGCAGCAAACACAAGAAATCTTGCAAACTGTTTAACATTTACAGAGTAAATACAACCTTTTAAAGATTATTTTTATACTAAGTAGTATATGGAATTAATTGGTTCCCTACGGTGTTGCCCACGCAGGCTCTTGTTGTCCCATTCCCCTGGGAATTCCGAAAACGAAAAGCCCATCTTAGTTGGTATTTTCTTAATAAAAGCTTTTTATTCATAAAACATTTTAAATTTTAGATGAAGAAACACTATCTCTTTAAACAAGCTAAAAGCAGTTATTGTTTTAGTCTTGGTTCCTTTGTACCATGTCGTCGTTAAAGTCGTCAGTTATCAAAAACGAGACACAACACAGGATTATCTACTGTCAGCCCGTGAGTCTCTGATGCTTGAAGGTTCAAATAAAATGATTTTGATATATTTTTTTAATTTTGTGACAAATGTAATAACGTCAGAACACGGTGTTAAGTAATGACGCTTTAAAAATAAGCGGTATCTCGTTTTCACTATAGCAAGTAATACTCGTAGAATGAAACAATAAAAATATTTAGTTTTTACATCAGTACCTACTCAGGAATAAACCAGTATTTATTGCTTTAAGAGGTAATGTGCCTTTAGAAACAAAACGTTCCTGAAGAATGATAGGTTTTTTTAAAGAGAATATACTATGATTGTATTTAAAAGAAAATATAGTTTATAGAAGTAAGATAGTACAAAGAAAAGATGTATGTATGGATGATGCAGCTCCTTTGGTGACATTTTGTATTAATATTTCCTCAGAGTGTACAGTATGTTTGACGTAAATAAAGATATTATTATATTAATTTAATATACGGCCAACTGTACTCGTAACTGCGACCGCATGGTCTGAGTAAACACGTTATAGTAACCACGAACAGTTTCACGGAAACGCTGAACTATCTATAGTTACTCACTCATTCATTAGCTATTTGGCTTGACCTTCAGATTTACTTGAATCACACCAATGAGCTGTGATTTATTTTGAAATGGGTTTGGTAGATGCAACTGCGACAATTGCAACCTATTTAGGTTTTTATATTTAACGGGGGGGTATATCGTACATAATACCACGTAGTAGGGGATTTATTAGAGATAATACTAAACTTATCAAATAAAGGGTACAACATTTAAACTCGTAGGAGTTAACACGGGAGTGGGACGAAATTCTCGAGGATCACTATTTTTGCAAGCAAATTCTGATATACACCCTTGAGTAATTACTGGATAATAATATAGAAATTTTGCATAAGAGTTTATTGTAATTTATTAATACGAGTAAATTTGTGAGCATCCTACTTAATATTATGCGAAATGGAGTTCGTATGTTCCTTTGTTTGTTACGTTTTCACGCCTAAACCTGTGAACCGTAGAAAAATATAAACAAACACACCCCCTTCCAAAAAAACACACCTCCACTTAAAAATGCATTTACAAAGCCATTATTCGATAGGCAAAATAGGTTTCTAAGTTGTATAGCGCCGTCCGTTTTTTTTAATCCGTTAAAAATATACGAATTGCATCAAGAAGTTTCACACTACCATAATAAATAGAATGATTGAACCTCCTTGGACGCGCTTTTGCTGAATGCGTTCGTCTCACTTTAATACTAAAGAGATTAAATATTATTAGAAACGATAAAGAAGATTTCTTTTATTTTCTCACAAATGTGTTGAAAAAAGTTGTATGACACATGCGGAAATTGGTATTTACAAACTCGACTTACAGACTATGGTAAGCATTCGGCTTCGATCGCCCAGAACGGCTAGTTTATAATAACACTATCTGCTCCGCTCGGTTTCACCCACGTTGGTCCCGTTTCCGTGTGAATACAGCAATAATATATTATGCTATACTTAGGGACATTGCAGTTTTTCAGTTGTAAAAGAATTTTTAAAATCGGTATAGCGCAAAACAATCAAAAAATCAAATCCTAGTATAGATAAATACTATTGAATTTTTAATGTTATTCATTATTATTATAAGTATTGACGTTAAAATTTTAATTAATTAATAAATAAATGATGGAATTGAATTTAAATATTGAGTAGGTACAAGATACCGATCGACTCTGCGACGCAGTACTGAACTTCAATCAACCGGTTTGTTAGCTTCGAAATACTCAGGAAAGGATGGTTTAACGCTGTCATCGATTCAATCGCACACACAGGAATCCTAATACAGGAAGTCTATTTAAAGAATTGCTCCTTTATATTCAATTACACGGGATCAAATTATCTTTGCCTTTAATACATTTTTAAGTAAGGTGTCTGTCCACAACACCATATACCTATGACCGTAAAAGGAAAGTTTTTTTTATGTTTACTTTTTATGGCTGCCCATACACTATTCCGCTCTCATACCTTCTTATAGAGTAAATAAGGGAATAATGAAAACCTGCTCTACTGAGCCAAGTATTATGGCTTGGTAGGACAAGCTGATTTTTCTCCCTTCGCCAAGTTATCAAGGTGCCGAGAAATGTTTTCAATTTATTTGTGGCAATAAATTTATTTTCTTTCTTTTTTCAACCAAAATATTTTATATAAAATATTTTATATTAAAAAGCATGAGACTTCGTCCACTCCACCGTTCCGTCACCAACCCAGTTAAAAACATTATGTGTGTATAGATAGTAACTGTATATAGTTATCTGTGGTACGGTACAGATAACTCGCCGTGTAGGCATCAAGATGAAATATTTACCAGATTTTAAGTTAGACCGGCAACAGCAGAACTGTACAAACCGCATAAAATTTTGTGTTGTAGATTTTGCGTGATGCGCGTACAAACATTCAGACAGACAGACAAAAATAAAAAATATCCCTCATATAGGTTTTGTTATCTCCTATGAATAGACGTCGAGTTTAAATTTTAATATACAGGATGTCCCAGAAGTCAACGATAAGCCGGAAACCAGCGATAGGCCTAGTCATGAGGGTAATCAGAAAAATATAAAAAAAAATCTATGTTCTTTTTTTCAAAATGTTATGAAGGTTTAAAAAAATCCTAAAAAACGGACACCCTGTAATGAACTTTCTTGTACCGTGACTGTAAATATTTACTTTTTGAATATTTTTTTTCTGTAGTGCTATAATGAATAGCCGTGCTACAATTTACAATAAAAAAAAATTACATAACTGCTTCACTTTTAAGTGAAAAGTTAAATTTGTTTCCAACATTGAATTCTAAATAATTTCATCAACCAACTTAAACCAGCTGTACTGTAAAAAAAATGTATGGCTACTATTTTGGCAAGTATACTTAAAAGTTGACGCATTTAGTCTTAATTCTAAAATGGTATAACACATGCTAGGTTTTGTTATAGTTGAGGCATGAAATTTTTTTTTCTCGATGAATCCGGATTCTATGCCAATCTAATTTATGAGGTGAAATGTTGGTAACGCAACCTTAAGTCTGCAGCTGACCTGAACTAAGCCTTTTTATTCTCTTTCTTAACCCTCCTTTAAAGTAATGATACTTAACATAAGTTTGTGTAATATTTTTTTATTTAATGTGGTATGTTTTACAGCATTTTTATAACAAATGTTCAAACTGTTTTCCTTCAGCTAATATGCACGCTCTACATCTCCTTAAAAATGATCGAGCTATGCGCCGGTCGTGACGTTTGGAATTGATTTATTCAGCGGCTTCTGAGATTCTTCGGCGTAGCTCTTCTAAATCTTGAATCGGTTTGTGGTAGACTTTTTCCTTAATTGCACCCCAGTAAAAAAAATCTATTGGATTAAGGTCGGGTGACCGCGCTGGCCACGAAATTGGACCACCCCGACCAATCCACCTATTTGGATATTCTTGATCGAGAAACTCTCTGACTAGACGAGCATAATGCGCGGGGCAGCCGTCTTGCTGATACCACATGCTGCCGTAAATATTTAGCGGCACTTCTTCTAATAAATCGGGTAGTTGATTTTGTAGGAAATCTAAATAAACATGTCCATTTATGGTCTCTGGCAGCTCAATCGGACCAATAACTGTACCGTTTAAAATGCCTGTCCACATTTTTACTTTAAAACGGTACTGTGAATGATCTTCACGCATTAGGTGAGGATTTTCCACGTGCCATTCGTGTAAATTGTGTAGGTTTATGTAACCGTCCTTTTTAAACGTTGCTTTGTCGGACCATAGAATCGTTTTTGCAAAATCGTTTGACAAAATCGCACTCTCTCTGGGTAGTCTCGGGGAAGCAAATATTGTACTCGTTGTACATAGAATGGATGCAGACGGTTTTTTTTTCAGAATACGATGTGCACTGCTTTTAGGTACTCCAAGGCTTTCCTCAATTCCACGTACGGATATACTTGGATCTTCTTCCTCAGCTTGCATGACTTCGTCCTCGTAGGGCAAGAGGGGCCTTCCTTCACCATATGATCAGGGAATCGACCTTCGGATAAAGATCGATGCAGATTAATAAGAACTCGGTAATCAGGATGACGCTCTAAGTTTGGGTATCTCTTGCGATACACCCTAGCTGCAGCATTGGCGTTACATAAGCATTCTCCGTAAATAAGATGCATGTTGGCGTACTCCTGTACGGTATATCTATTTGGCATGATAACTTCACTTTACGAACTCGTAATTACACGCAAATACAATCTAAGCAACAGACTCCAGAATCTTTACTTCTGGGACTGATGGATTTAAATCAAAGCCATCAAACAAATGACATAAACAAAAGATGTACGAATAAACAAAAATCCCTGTTAGGTTCTCTTTTCAAAATTATGAGTCCGTCTCCATTCAAAAAGATTTTAACCTGGATTTACCTAAGAAGGTTGCGTTACCAACATTTCACCTCATTAAATTAGATTGGCATAGAATCCGGATTCATCGAGAAAAAAAAATTTCATGCCTCAACTATAACAAGACCTAGCATGTGTTATACCATTTTAGAATTAAGACTAAATGCGTCAACTTTTAAGTGTACTTGCCAAAATAGTAGCCATACATTTTTTTTACAGTACAGCTGGTTTAAGTTGGTTGATGAAATTATTTATAATTCAATGTTGGAAACAAATTTAACTTTTTACTTAAAAGTGAAGCAGTTATGTAATTTTTTTTTATTGTAAATTGTAGCACGGCTATTCATTATAGCATTACAGAAAAAAAATATTCAAAAAGTAAATATTTACAGTCACGGTACAAGAAAGTTCATTACAGGGTGTCCGTTTTTTAGGATTTTTTTTAAACCTTCATAACATTTTGAAAAAAGAACATAGATTTTTTTTTATATTTTTCTGATTACCCTCATGACTCGCTGGTGTCCAGCTTATCGTTGACTTCTGGGACATCCTGTATAATATACATACTTATAGATATATTTCTATACAAACAATCAATTTTTTTTTTATATAAAGTAATAAAGATTCAAAATTTGAGCAAAAAACGATCTAATTGCTAATATTATACGTAAATAGTAAAAGATAAGAACCTTTTGTAGCTTAATAAATAGACGATGCTAGTCTTTGTACTCCAGAAAAAAGGTGAACAACCTCGGATGTCGTATAATGACTTTAGTGTGTACTTCCTTGACAAAGAAATTCTTAAGATCTTCTGAAAAACTTTAATGTTCTATTAATAAGTTAATAACATTTCCAGTATAAAAAATACTTCATATTTTTATTTACCATAGCAAAAAGAGGCTAACAACCTTAATAAGAATCCCCGAAAGAAAAATAATGGAAATAGACCAATTTCACACTCCAAGATAAAACTGAAATATGTCGTTCCTAGCGATTTCCCGTCCCCTTCCCGTGGGAAAATTATAGCCCATGCTAATCCCAAAAAGTAAGCTTTCTATTGGTAAAGAATTTTTCACTTCTCATGGTCTTAAAGGACGCCAATAAAGCCCTACGAAGCGGGACTAAAATGACTTTAGTTTCTAGGAAGTGAAAAGTAATTAGTTTTTTGATTTCCTTAATAAGACATAGACAAATTCAAACAACCAGTAAATATCTGTGGAGTGTGGACCATATTCATTGCGAAAATGTTTAGAGTTTTAGTTCCATGGTTTTTCCACAAATAAGGAGAAGAGATTTAAATCTCTTTGTTAATCTGTGTACTTCCGCTAGGAGTAAAAGTGTTCTTGCTGTGTACTGTGACAGAAAAGGCTGACCTCGAAAATTTCAGAATTTTTGTCGAGTGTATTAATTGTTGTTCGGTTTTAAATAAATTTCTACTAAATTGACTATTTTTCTCGCACTCAAAGTGAAAAGTACAGTTTGCACCTCGAGACTGAACGCCAAATTAATATACCCTTCTGGTATACTATGGCTTCGTTTAGTCCCTCGATATAAAATATACTATTGTGAATCTGTGAAAGGTTTAGAATAAAAAACTGACCGCGATAATTTTAGAATTTTAGATTAGAGTGTAAATTAGTTCGGTTTTAAATAATTTTGTACTAAATTGACTATTTTTCTCGCGGTTAAAGTGAAAAGTACAGTTTGCACCTCGAGACTAAACGCCAACTTAATATACCCTCAGGTTCATTGATATATTATGACTTCGTTTAGTCTCTGGATATAAAATAAACTATTTAACATCCGTCAAGTTTGGAGCATATTCTTCAGAAACATATAAAAACAAATCTTTCATCCATCATATTTTAGTGTAGATTGGAAATGTGTAGTCCGTAAAATCAATCGAATCATCACGTCTCGAAAGAGACGAGCTTCGGCCATTACAATAAAAACCATTTGGGAAACCCAGACATCGGATTGTGTGAGCTTGTACCCTTGGACTGGTTTATTTTCTTCACTACCATCTTACTATTGATTTACACTCTTTTGTATGATTGTTTTATAGGCCTTAATATTCGAAGACGTAATACACATGGTACAAATAAACAAATTTGTTTTAAAATCTACTTTGCCAGCTCATTTATTCAGTCAACTAGTAGTGTGCCGATGGGATTTAGAAAGATCAAAAACTTTCATAGATATTTTCATTTACACCATACACCTGTTCAACTCCTCTTAAACATTACATAATTATGGACCTCCTGTACAAAATTTCATGTTTCTTGACCGACCGGCTTATGTGTGCGTTGTCTGTCAATCAATGAGATATTTGTTTTATCTAAAATTTAGTACAGTGACCAAAAGTTTCCTCATCAAAACTGACTGAACTTCGCGTCCATATACGGCGCCGCATAAATCGCGAATTATGAGTAACTCGGCCATCAAACAGTCAGGTTTGAGGAATTTGGTCAGTTGTCTCGAGATGCACGCGGATGGGAGATCAACGCTCCCATTGTGCCAGTGCCGGCAGTGACAGCGAAAATTGGGCTCCGGATTCCTCTGATATTTTTGTGAGTAAAGCTTGGAGGGCGGGCGGTAGCCATCCTTCTTATATATAGGGAGACCCGGTCGCGCGCCGCTCAGTCACTCGAAGACGCGCCACCGTGATACACGTGTTGTTTTCAGTGACGTTTATACCAACTTTACTTAAAACAAATATACATTTATAAAGTACTATAACTATAACAAAAGTCGGTGTTTAAGGACATATATCTAATTTGTGTAGTGCCGGTATAGCAAGCTAGCTAGTGGAAGCCGACCTGTAGCTGATTGCCCAGGTATCCATAGAGTTCGGCAAACAATCAGGTGAGTTCATTCAAAGTTTGGCGCTGATAAATAATTGAGTTGGGCGGAGTGAATTGCATGTAGATGCGCAAATTGGTAGTAATTTGAAACGTTGGCTAATATTTTTAAATGATTTTCTATTATACTTAAATCTATATAAAAAGTTATGATGTTCCTAAAAGTTTTGTTAATTCTTCAAGTTACTCGTATAAGTATAAATGCTTTCTAAGTCTATAGCACATTTTTTAAACTTTCAAGATGTGATTAGAAAGTTATAATAGGTAGTTATAGAGCTTAAAATTATGTATTCTAATAACCAGTAATTCCCATTAGCTACTAGCTAGTATTAGAAGGAGATATTAGCCGGCTCATTTTTAGCCAGTATTACGTCTTTTGGCAACGCCTACCACCAGTTGTTTGCTATGGGTTTCTTTGCGTAGTCATTTGTTTACATGCCCACACGATACCTAAGAAAGAAAAAATGTGGAGAGTGCGATTAACAGCATATTTTCACCTGTCCATCAAATACTTCCAGAGTTCTGCTTTTAGTCTGGACATTTTGCTTACATGTCGAGTTTGATACATTAGCAATTTTTTAATAATATTTACAATTTTCTGACCTACGTCAGAAAATTGTAAATATTATTAAAAAATTGCTTAAAAATTAAAACCCGAAAGATAGGTCTTGAATGTACCAAGATCTATACTTTTTCAACTAATTTCATAGAAAGATAAATGAATTTTTGCCATATTTATAGTGAATAGAATAATACTAATATTTAATCACAGCAAACAAACTTAGTAAACACATGATACTTATTTAAGTAAGAGGCATAATCTATTGTTCATAAACTTCTGTCTATACTGTGTAGAATATTAAAATGATTAGAGAGATTTTGAGATTACCTAGTAGATCCTAAATCGAACATTGGGGACTACCTTAAATGGTTAGAAGTTTAGAAGCCATCTATTTTCATGACAGCAAGCTCTACAAGCATTTTAGTGGATATATTTGAGAGTATATTTAATCATATTAAGCCATTCACTTTACGGGTTTGATATCCTATCCTATCCTACTAATATTATAAACGCGAAAGTTTGTATGTATGGATGTTTGTTCCTCTTTCACGCTAAAACTACTAAACGGATTTTGATAAAACTTTCCAGTTATATAGCTTACACATCAGAATAACACATAGGCTATATTTTATCCCCATATTTCCACGGGAACGGGAAGTCGCGGGTGAAACCGGCACTGATGGGAACTTATATCCACGGTTTCGTTTGCGTTCATAAATTAAAAGTAGCATAAAACCTTTTTCCAGGTTAAAGCTATCTACTTACCAAACTTTATCAAATCGGTTCAACGGCTTAGCCGTGGAAAGGGAACGGACAGGCAGAGTTGCTTGTGCATTTATAATATTACTAGCGGTTCTGCTTAGTTTCACCTGCGTAGTTCCCGTTCCCGTCACTCAGGGATATATAAGCTTTCCATTGATGAAAAAATAATGAAAAACCGGCCAAGTGCGAGTCGGACTCGCGCACCGAGGGTTCCGTACAACCTTGCAAATTTATGGTAGGGATGTAAAAAAACAATAGATTTTTAAAATAATCGATTATTTTTTTGGAATAATCGATTTTTAATAATCGATTTCTTAAATAAAAATAATCGATTTTTAATTAATCGATTATATAAATTACGCGTTTTAATCGATTTTTTATTACCAGCCCCATCTATGCGGTGGATGAACCATAACGTTGTCGTTAAGCGTTTTTACTTATCGTTTCATTTTATTTCAATACTACGAGTACTCTTATTTTTTATTATTTTTCGTCTTTTGACTGTTTAAACTTAAAAAATAAAGAAAGATTTGTTTTTTATTTTAGTTTTGAGACTTTAACGAAGTCGTTTAGTTTTTTTGATTCTCGTGTTAAGTATTTTATTTTAATACTAGTCAAATGTAAAATAGGACTGGACATTTGTGACACTAATTATTTTTAATTATTTTATTGTTTAAATTTGAAGATTATCGAAATTTTATTTTGTTATTTCTTTATTTATATTATTTTATTTCATTTTTAATCTATTAAAATAGTAATATGAATCTCTTAGGATTTTATTATTAAAATATTTAAAGCATAATATATAGATTTTTAAATAATATTTAAGATAAATAAGATTAATATCGAAAATAATCGATTTTTTTCTAATACATAATATTGTATTAGAAAAAAATCTATTTTTTAGAATAATCGATTATTTTCGATATTAATCGATTTTTAAAAAATCGATTAATTTTGAAGAAAGAAAAATCGATTTTTATTTAATCGATTATTTTCCTTTAATCTTAAATCCCTAATTTATGGTTTTCGTAATTTTTCCTTTATCTATGCTATAAGACGATTCTGAGTTCACGGGAAGCACCCTGTAGGTTTTGATTCCCTTGCAAGTGTCGAAAATTTGCGGCATAAACGGCTGTATCTTTTGATTGCGTTGGCTTAGAAGTTTGATTTTTTCACAGCTTCAAGGGACAGTAGACTTGAGTAATTGATATAAATTTCAGCTTCATACCTCCACGCGTTCCTGAGAAAAAAGGGTCTTGACAGACGGACGGACGGATGGACAGACGGACAACAAAGTGATCCTATAAGGGTTCCGTTTTTTCCTTTTGAGGTACGGAACCCTAAAAAATTAATCGGTCCAGTACTTTTTGAGTTTATACGAATAAACTCAAAAACTACTAAAATGCTAATCTTTCCTAGTGTAATTTCCGATTATCCTGTTCTCATTCTCTCAATCCCGATTCCGATCTCATTCCCGTGGGAATTTGTCAAAATCCTTTCTTAGCGGATGAGAAATCAACTTCTTCCAAATTCCAAATTTGTAGCCTCACACTTTCTCAAATTTCGTGATCAATCAGTGAGTTTATGAGTAATATTTTTCCTCTATATGGTAGGAGTAAGTGAACTGAATCACATTGGGTTTTTTAAATGCAGATACGAGTAAAGATAGTCAAAACAGTTCCAATAGTTTATTGAATGAGGAGAGCAATGTACTACCAACGGATGTCGGATGTTTGCCCTTCTACCGTGCAGTCTGACTTGATTTAATTAAACCCTAAGCTAAATGGGGTTTGTCTGTTTAATATAGTAATGTGTTTGTCTAGCTTTTAAACAAGTCACGGTAGTGACCACAGTTTGAGTATAAAGCAATTACTTATAAATTAAAATACTTATCTACTACTAATACTTTTGAACCTATTGTTATTGACCTGACGTTTCCTGTGATATAATACAGACATATATTAATTTAAATACTTAATTACAAATCATTACAGATACTGACGTTTTTTTTTCATTACACACGATAGACACGGTTTAACTCGAAACAAAGTTTTGTAATATATTGTAATAAAACCGTAAAAATCTTAACTACGTGTAATAGTACATTATGATATAAGGGCGGTAGGTTGAAAATTACAGCCGAGGCGATATTGCTAGCCCGAGCCGTAGGCGAGGGCTACAAGTAAGCAGAGGCTGTAATTATCAAAGCGCACGTATGTCATACGACGTTTTATAACACATTTGCGAGGAAATAAAATAAAACTCCGATTATGGTAAACGAATAAAAACAATACAGCGTTAAGAAAAAGCGCGCGGCGCGCATCATCATTCTTTTTTAAGAAAAGGCACAAAAAACACCAGTACCTATTACTAATAAAGTAAATTAATATTTTTGTGTTTTTGTTACAGATTAATTGGTTGTAATTTACTGTCAAAATTAATTAACTTAAATAATTATGTACATAAATATTTCTTTATTATATTTTATCTCCCAAAGTTAATTTTAATCATAAAATGTTGACAACTTTTTTGACATAAAAACTCTTTGCTGAGATTTTAAAAAGTACCGTTCGTTTTAAGACGGAGCATCTTGATAAACCGTGCGTTTTACTTTACACTTACCGCACTTGGGCGTAATGAGATAGGTAACGATATTAAAATTGGTGAAATAAGACACCTTTTACGAGCAAATGTGTTATAAAAATATTTAAAACATAAGGTACTCTTCTTCTGGTCCAGTTGGGAAAACGGTGTAGAGTACCTATGCAAAAGAAAAAAAAATGTTCATAACGATAAATAAGTTAGTACCTATCTAATGTAAAAGTTACATATTATCCAGCATGTGTCAATATTGTTTCTTTCCTTCATAAAATATATTATGTTATTTTTTTATATCATTCCATCCTAAAAACTCAAAGTCTGAACTACATAGTTTTACCCTACCTAGATAAGATGAGACCAATATCAATCCATTTTTGACTTCCGAAACCATTCATTTTCGCATAATATACTTATTAACTATAACAAGAATATTTTGTATTAATGTTTCTTATTTTTTATAATATTTCATACACCTAAAAGGGTGTATAAAGTTATCTAAAAACACTAAGTTCTCCAATTCTAAATATTTTATGGCTCTATTTAAGGTAAGTATAAGATTTCTTGGAGATTAAAGTTGAATTTCAAATATGGTTAAGCATAATCTAATTCAGTCTACCTACTCGTAAAGCATCGAACAAACCTGAGCGACCAGATTGCAGGGAAACGAGTGTCTTTGAGGCGAAATTTTCCGTGCTCAAACGACTATATTATGTCAGCCTGAACATTTTATCTATACAGTATGGACTGCGTAGGTCATCCTGCGTGCACTTGTAAAAATACTAGATTTCAGGATCTGTAGTCACTGTTGTAGTAGTAGGTATGTGTGCATCGTAATTCGCATCATGTAGCTAGCCAAGCAATCATTGAAGAACAATATAAATCTTACGTACAAAATGTCAATATAATAATCCTATTACGTCTCGATCTTGCAGTTTGACGGGTTTTTAACAAGAGCGGCGTTCTCCGCGCGTCTGAAGCTCCCGTTTCGCAGTCTTTTTGGTCGCCTAGGTGTGTGCGATCCTTAATATTATTATTGTATTGTAGCTGGGGCCAACGCCCTGCATTAAAAGATGAAAATTGTAGCAATGCATTTTCCAATAAATCAATACTTTTGAAGTTTCTGCCTGTAACTTAAAGGATTGTTTGCTCAGCTGACACTGCTTTTTGAGTGATTTTCCTTTGACCTCTATCAAAGGTTCGATTCCCTCTCAGGGCTAATACTTGTATGCATGAACGGCTGTTTGGTTTCGTGACTGGATGTTTATATACTTGTGTATAAAGTAGGTACTCGCCGCGCTATGTTTATTATGAGTTGTTTAGTAACAATGATTTGGGACTAAACGATGTGATAATGTGAGTTCTTCTAGCCTAGTATGCATTTACTAGTGAGTGTATAAAATAACCAGGCTTCAATAATTAAACTTACTAAAAAAATTAAGAAAGATGAAAAACCTGAATCAGTCTGTATTAATTTTACTGCAACAATTTAAAGAAAAAAAATGCAAGCAGTCATGAGCAGATGGTAGAATATTAAATTTCTATTTGTCTATGTAAAGTTTCATCAAAATCCGTTCCGTAGTTTCTTCGTGAAAGAGGAACAAACATCCATCCATACATACATCAGAATAACACATAGGCTATATTTTATCCCTGTATTCCCACGGGAACGGGAACTACTAACCGTGGTAAATTATATTCAGAATAAAATATTTGCTCCCTATATTATAAGTCTTTGTGATAGTGCTAACCGTTACTCACCAACAGTCGACTAATCTGAATTACGAGCAATAACCGCGTAAACATTGTGGAATATTAGGCAATGCGCAATTTATGAATTTCTGTTATACGTCTTTCGTATTATAAGCTTATATTTTACTTTATTTATCATAATCCGCTGAAACACCTTGCTTTTCATATTCCTCGTACGATTAAAACGGACGTGGTCAATAGCCATTGGAAACTGTGAAAACTTTTAGTGCCGGAATATTCCGTGTAATTGAAGTAAAGGCAAGGCCGTAGCCAATAATTGAACCAGGGATGTTGAACCCTGAAAATAAAAGGGTGGATTAAGGAAAATTTTGAATATGGAAAATACAAATGATAACAGATTTTTTTTATTATATCAGTATTGACCTCAACGCATTGGCTGTTCATCAAGGCCAATCCGGCTCTCAGCTGTTCTTCAAAAATGATTTTTAGCCTAACCAATGAGCTAAAGGTACGGTATAACGTAATGAATATTTATTCAGTGGGTACGTTCTGTTAAAGCCGTTTACACATAGTTTCATATGTATTTTTAGAAAATAAAATTCAGTAGGGTTAATAATTAGTTTTGTTTCTTGTATGGGGTTTTTAAGCGGGTTATAACCCCCTTAAATACAAACTACTGTGAATACATAAATCACTACATAGTATAAAACAAAGTCGCTTTATCTGTCCCTATATCCCTATGTATGCTTAAATCTTTAAAACTACGCAACGGATTTTGATACAGTTTTTTTTAATAGATAGAGTGATTCAAGAGGAAGTTTTTAGTATAAGCATTGTACCCGTGCAAAGTCGGGCGGGCCGCTAGTAAGTTATAAGCAAGACAGATAATTGCGATAAAAGTGGGTGAAATAATCAAATTATCATTTTAGATCGAATCTCTATAAAAATTGTAAAAGTCGCGTTGTGAGGATAGGAAATTTTCACTACTGTTTGTTTGTTTACCATTCTGCACCTGAACTAGAGATATAAATATTTAATTTATATCCCTAGAACTACCAACTCGTAAATTCTAGCTTTGATCTCTCAATTTGGCACTTGATGAAGGGTGATTGACGTATTATTAGCGATGTGAAGTTTTCTCTATATTTAGGTAGGTAACTACTGCAAACAAATTCTTAACTCGTCGAAACGTAAACAATACCCGTAAGAAGATTAAACTACGCCTATCCGATGGAAAATTTCATTTTTTTATACTCAATAACATACTAAGTCTACATAGATCTGGAATAAGTAGAAGTATAATTGGACACGCACATTTTTATTAGTCTCAGAATGACCTACATATCTTCACATTGCTTTCAACATTCTGCATTTTCGCGGTAGGTATGTTATAATCAGCTTTTTGATGTAGCATGTGCGATTTATTCTCAATTTTGTGGTAGTTATATAGGAGAAGGACGAATAAATAATAATTTAACTAAGGTGCGCTCTTGAAAATCCTCATTAGCCTAATTTTAAATTCGGCTGCAATCTCGGCCAAATGTTGAGCAACTTCATGACTGCTACAAGTATTGTTGGGATCATAACTAGGTCAAGTTTACTATATATTATCGACGGGTTGTTAAAAAGGGCACGTTTATTCTCCAAATATTTTCTCAAATCGACTAAAGGGAGTGTTTACTCCATTAATTATAAAGGTCAGAGCTACCTTCAATTTTGTTTCCGCTGTAAAAAGTTTCGTAAGCGATGTTTGCAATAGATTATGGTTTACACAAAGAAAATATTGGGTCAAGAGCAGTTTTGCTTCGGGAGCAATGTTGCAAGTTTGTACGCACGTATTTCGTTATTGTTGATCAAGACTATGATTAATAGTTTTGGGGTAATAGATACTGTTATTGCTCCCTGAACAACGCTTAAGTTCCTCGATAGTTATTAGTTAGCTATAATGGTATATGTTTGCCGAATTATTGTCACAGGTCATTCACCTTCCAGTGTGCAAATTACAATTGGCGGTTTGTAATAACGTAGTGTAATTTATTACACGACACATTACGACGCAATCAATTGTAAGTTATTAGCCAACGAAATAGTATCCGAGTCCCTCTAATAACAGGCGGATCGAAATAGGAAATAGTATTGTTGTGGTACCGTACCCAAAGGGTACCAACAGGTCCCTATTACTAAGCCTGCGCTATCCGTATGTCTGCCTGTCTGTCAGTGGACTTTATTTCATGAACCGTAATGAGTAGACATTTGAAATTTACACAGAATGTGTATTTGTATTAAAAACTTTAAAATTAAATTAAAAGTAAAACAATTAAGAGGGTCTTTATATAAGAAACTTTTTTTTTATTTACCGTAGAGGAACCCTTTGGGTGTGAGTCTGATTCACACTTGGCTGATTTAGAGGATTTTGGAAATAATTCATCGATAATGTGCTGTTTTAGGTGGAATATAGCGACGTGGTATTTTCATAACACGTCCGCTGTCAAGCTACAATAATACCTACTCGTATTACCTATTGTTATATTTTAATTGGCAGCGACAGTGTTAAACAGATTATCTATTTTATACCTCTTAGGCTAAACATCAATCAAATTTATCCTCATGCAGGGATAAATAAAATAATTAATTTCATTCTGTGATTAAATCAGGATAAATAAAAAAAACAATTTCATTCTGTGATTAATATGAGTAAACCTTAATTTATCCTAGAGTAATCCAATTTTATTGACGATGAATAATAAATATATACCTTATTCTACGACCCATAAAGTTACCTCATGTTAAGGTTGAGTTAGAGAGAGATATTGGAAAAAGACAGTGAGCTAGGTGACTTGGTTAACCCGGTCATAGCGCGGTACGACCTATTTACCGCACGAGGCACTTGAAACATTAATGTTATACTGTAATGTTACAGTGCTAGAGCAACGGGTCATTCGCTTCAAAATATTATAGACTAGCGACCCGCCCTCGTTTCACTTATATTTATATGATATATTAAAACCTTCGTTTATCGCTCTTTATATTAGTAAAAAAACCACATCAAAATCTGTTACGTGGTTACTCTACTTTACATTTACTTATCTATACTAATATTATAAAGCTGAAAAGTTTGTTTGTTTGTTTGTTTGTTTGTTTGTTTGTTTGAACGCGCTAATCTCCGAAACTACTGGTTCGAATTGAATAATTCTTTTTGTGTTGGATAGTCCAGTTATCGAGGAAGGCTATAGGCTATATAACATCACGCTACGACCAATAGGAGCAAAGATATAGTGGTAACTGTGTAAAAAACGGGAGAAATTATTTCATCTTACGGGAACTACGCGGGTGAAACCGCGCAGAACCGCTAGTTTACATATAAATATAATTTAATATTGTAATACATAAAATATGTTAAATCATAAATCAGACTGACTAATATATCAAATTATAAAATAACCTAAAAAAAAAATTTATATGAAAAGTGTTATGATGTGGAGGATTTGAGATAAACTGTGTCTGGGTAATTTTGATAAACTTTGCCCATCTGGGGACATCGCAGTAGTGCCTAACAAAAAGCACTTTTACATCGCTTTTATAGGAGATGTATGCAATATAAAAATATATATCAAATTTCTTTCGTATATTAGGTTAAATTGAATTACCTACTTGAATAGAAAATGATAGTCACAAATGCTTTTTTAAATGCACTTAAAACGACGCCTCAAGAGTGAACTTTACAAGGTCTGGATCATTCGCACTGTAGATCCCAAGCAATTTCAATAAGCAAAGGTGCGACGACCGACCTCTAAACATTTGTAGGTTTCAAGTTTCACAGGCTTTCAAGTTCTTGATTATTTGTGGAATTTGTTTATTATATTTCTTAACAATGCATGTTTTTAGTGGCCTGAAGACTTTCAAATTCGCTGTATATATACAAACCATCTAAATAATATTATGTTATGGACAAAGAAAAAAACTTTTGTTCTTTCTTATTCAAATGAGGGTAATTATCCCAGCTCAATACAATAGAAGCCGTGTTTTACGAGGTTGTTATAATGTTTCCTTATTTACGAAAAACAATAATATTACGAAGTGGAAAATATATTTTCTATAGTTCAAAGACATAAGCAAATCGGAGCAAAGCAAGCAACCACTTGTTTAAGGCGCATATAAGGTATCAAAGTTCCGCTGTTAAATCATCTACTGCTTCGTTCTTATTTCAAGTAGCTTTGATACTTTCTGAGATTTCGTTATTATTCAACAAAGAGATTTAAATATAGTAGTGATAGAGTCGCCAAAGCGAACTAAATTGTAATCAAAACTTTTTACCTGGTGGTCATAAGTATAGAGAGATGCAAGTCTGTGGTCATAAGTCTAGCGTGATAATTATGTCCGAATAACAGCTGGCTTTCGTATTTCACAAACTGACAATTTGGAAAAAAATCGTCTAAACAGTTTGATCATCGGACTAGGTAGGAAAGGATGGAACAACGAAGTTTGTTATGAATATTCAAATATCTTTGCTTATCAGTATATGAAGGAGTGGTATTTATTTATTTATTTATTTGGTTCACCAACAACTGTTACACCAACATTTTCAGTATCTAACATTAATTAACATTATAGCTAAGTGCACAGTTTATTACAGGTGAACACCGCATGCAAAAGGGGTGTCACATAATTTTGAAAGTACAAAAAAGAAAAACTAAATAAAAAAAAAAGAAACAGTAATTTTCAATTATAAATAAATAAATACTGATATATAAAATTATATTACTTAAGATCAGTCAGACACAGTAAAAAAGAAGAAGATCATTACATTATAGTGCGGAATTTAAAATTTTAAACATTCAAATATTTTTTAAGAAACGTAACGGAAACGTTGAAGACGCAATCCTTAATTAAGTAGCGTCTTAAAGCAATCTAAAGTTTTAATTTTACCATTAAATGGTAAGTGCTCTTGGAGCAACGACTTCCACTTCCGAATGAGTCACCGACCTCATTAACGCGAGGCAAACAAGATGCTACCGGTGACAACTGGAAGGTTAATCGCTTTCAGGACTGAACCTGATGGAAAGTTGCTTTTCTTTTCATGTAGCCTATTAAAAGCTTAAGTGTTGCCTACCAAGTTACACTGACGTAGGCAATAATAAATTAGCATTATTTATTATGCTAATTTATTATGACTGTTGAAACCCTAGAGTCATCATTAACAGCTCACAGACTTAACAGCCCACAGACTTAACAGCCCACTGCTGAGCTAAAGGTCTTTCTTCACTCATGAGGAATTATTGACCATAATCTTCTACGTGAGCCCACCATTAATTTTAAGATTATGGGATTAGGCTAGTACCTATATCTAATACTAGCGATTCTGAGCGGTTTCACCCGCGTAGTTCCCGTTCCCGAGGGAATACGGGAAAAAAATATAGCATATGTAACTCAGGGATCTTCTAGCTTTCCTATGATGAAATAATTTTGAAAATCGGTCCAGTAGTTTTTGAGTTTATTCGTAACAAACATACAAAAATACAAATGTTTCCTCTCTATAATGTTAGTATGGACAACATGGCTACTATATTTATAAATATTTTTAGAGGTCGAGACCTCAGGTACACGTGGCAACCCTCGCTCAGTAACAAGAAATATTTCATAATTACATTTTCCTTCGTTATAAACATAATTTTGAGAATTGACTTGGGCATTAGCTCACAGACCAGCAGTATCTATTGTTTGAGGTTGAAAGCAATTTTCTATGATTCAATTAATTATTCTTTTACAGCAGAAAATATTTACATTGCATCATATTAAGATGATATGATGACTACCAGACATAACTAACAGAATGTAGACACAATAGTATTATCTATTGTTCTTGAGCACCCGTGGGACGACGATGCTTGACTGGTATATGGGTAAATATGCCAAGTATCTGAAGCTCAACAACAATATCTCATAACTTTATTAGCTACTTGAAACTGAATTGAAACGTTGAAAACAATAAAATTTAAATGTAAACTTGAGTCACACAAAAATATATATATTTATATTCATTGATGGTTGTTTTTGTATTTGAACGTACGCACGCGAATACGCTGGTAACCAGGGCCGCGTTAAGATGATAATCTAAGATTTTTACATCTCCCGCCAAATTCTTTTCCATTATGCGAGTGACGTCAATCTGATTTTGGCACAAAACACTTGTTACATCTAATGTTTGGATTGCGAAAACCACAATTGCGAAAATAATATACACTATTTCAATCACAGTGTGTTTGGGCTTAAGAGCTAGTACACTAGGTTTATTGTACCAACGTTTGTTATTTTACCTGATTTGTAGCATGTAAGTGTTCTAATTCTATCAAATGCTTTGTAGTCGCATCATGAATTCTAGGATTCGCTGTCCTGTTTAACTAACATTCAACCTAAATACATTGTGTTTAATGTTTAAAGATTCGGACGCGCTCACCGTGGAACCCATACTTACCACAATATATTTCTATTATCGACCAAAATATTTTTTTTCTTTCATTCAGTTCGTAGTGCTTAGCGAGAAATAATAATAATAATAATAAAACTTTATTTCGGACTTGTTTCCATCCATATTTAAATATTAGTAACAATGAAACATAGGACTATGTTAGTATACAATTAACAAAAAAAAAGATAGAATAAATCTACTTAGACATTAGACAACAACCGCTGTGGATTTTTGTCCAGTGTCTAAGGATACGGCCATCCACTGTGCCAGCAACGGTGGATAGAAGGATGTTGGAGCCGCCACGAACCCGACGCATCAAGGAAGCGACCCTCGACAAGAAAGCCTTTTTAATTTTAGTTTAAATTATATTTCCCGCAATAACGATATAAAGTTTGACGTTTCTCTCTACGACCGTTTTATGACAGACCAAAAACGATTTAAAAGAAAACACTTCATATATTTGGGGACACCTGTAAATTTACTTTCTGTGCATTTCATTATTTTTATCGGGTTATATATATATATATATATATATACATATATATATATAACCTCACACCTTTTTTATCCCCGAGGGGGTAGGCAGAGGTATTCCATTACTGGATATACCCACATTTCACGAGACATATTGGACCCCTAAACGTGATAGGTGGTGAGCCCATCGCCGGACCGGGTCTATTTACACATGTCTCAGAATTAATTCTGAGACCTGCGGGTTTCCTCACGATGTTTTCCTTCACCGTCGAGCTAGTGATAAATATGTACGTAAGTTTTTGAAAAACTCATTGGTACATGCCAGGATTCGAACCCGAGCCTCACTGATTTTCGGCCGGCTCTTTAACCGTCCGGGCTATTACTACGCTTCGGGTATCGGGTTTAAATATACTTTATTCTCATTTAAGACTAAGTTGATAATTAAACTCATATTTGAATCGCATAAAAACCTCAAAATTCTTTGTAGCCATATTTTTGAACCATTTTAATACATATTCATCAAGATTTCAGCCTATTACGATTCTAAATATTTAGTCCTTTAGCCCAGACGCGGGTTTCACTCGCGTAGCGTTTAGCGCAGGTGTTTCTTTGGATAAGGAACTCTATAAAATAGCATAAATATTATCACCTGAACTCACGTCAACTAAACTCTTACGAGCACAATTAGAACTACATGACGAAGTCTCTCTACGTCTTTAAATAATAATAGTTTTGCGTATTTCCTTACCATACAATTTAGCCATAAACTTAAATGTGTCTCATATTTACGTAGTAATCTTGTAGTTTAGGTCATCATTAAAATGTATATTTGCTAAATAAGAACCTAAATTTTTTATAGTCTGGTTTTTGCATTTAGTATCTATTCAATACCTACAAGACAAAATTCAAGTACAATTGATCCGTTTATAGACTACCTATCAATCAATACAAATAATATTCAATATCATTTACTCGTAACATCATAATTTATTCCAATTATTCCGGAAATATGTGATGCCAAGGTCTCGGTTATCAAACTTTCGTTATTTTTTCCCGGAATGGCTCTCTGGCCAGTAATTCAATGGCGTTCCCGGAATTGAGAACGACAGTCGTTTGTCATAGCGGCCTCCAACCACTGTCAATGCCAAGATGGTGACGTCACTCGAGGTCACGCGACCTTGCAGTCCTTACCCCTGAGGCCGTAAGGATTAAAATCCGTGAGTCAACACTTTCTTCTGAAGGCCGCGGCCTCCGACTGTGTCTCATGGGCATGGATCAAGGCTGAGTACCGAATGAGCAGGAATTTCCACGTCACGTCCTTACATACGTAATTTGGTAGGCTGGAGGCTCTCACGTTACGTTAGGCGAAGATAAGGCTAATTCGAGATGTTGAGAATATTATTAAAAAACATGATACAGTGTGTTAAGGGTGTATCTTGTGGATATTGGGATCAAGGATTAATTTTAATTACACTCTTGTTGAACGTAATAGCTAACGGCTTTTAGTAGTAGCAGTCTACGAACTTCGATCGACTGTGTTTTCGGAGATCATTGATGGGTAACGTTAATAGTAACATTGCAATGCAGCTGTTGAGCTTCATTCTGCATTATGCATCAGTAATTAGTTACTGTTGCCAATGTTTACGATTTTTGAAGCGCATACCTCAATAAGTAAGGACTCAAATTTAAAAAAACAACATTTATGAAGACTCACCTAAAGATACTAACACAATAGGCGAAAAATAGGGGCACGTTTATATGCACAAAAATTTTCTTTTTATCCGTTAGTCACAAGTACCTTTAGCTTCCAAAATTTTATGTATAAAGCGTCAACAGTCTGAAAATGACTGCTATGAAAGGATGCACCGACAAATGATATTGTTTTCCATTTGGCTACGGAACCCTAAAAACAGACATTTAAGAAAAAGTTTCTTAGGAAATTTAAAAAATCTTCCAACCTAAAAGTGTATGAATATGAATCCTTCAGTGATTTTTCTTTTATTTGTACAAACCAGACGTGCCAAGCTACCCACTGAATTGACGAATTTGTTTGCCAGAGGTAAATAAGTTCGCCCACGAGATAACTTTGCAAGTTAGTCGTAGAACACAACGTAACAGCTGGCTGGAATAAATGCGGCGGGGCGAAAACGATAGCACCCACACAATGTAACCTTTGCAGCAATAATAATATTCGTATAATAAACATTGCCATCACTACTATAATAAAAATACCTCGGGAATAACACATTTAATACAGATAAGACCTGTCTGTTTCACATCCCCCGCGTAGGGTAGCTTTCCAGCTACCTGGCGTAAGCATGCACAACAAGACTAACTTTTGCACGACTTCGTTTGCGATTTCAGAATAGAAAGTAGCCTATGAATTATTATGATGTATAAGCTATATTACTGTAAGATTTCAAAATCCGTTGTCTTTTTGGCGTGAAAGAGCAACAAACATCCATCCATCCCCACAAACTTTCGCGTTTATAATATCAGTAGGAATTAGGATATTACTAACTGAAAGAGATCTAAAAAAAGATTTTTATATATAAGCTGAATTTGACCAACAGTTAATTAATTAATAAGTTAATTAGTTAATAGCTGAAACTTAAGTAAGTACCTATAACATTATTAAATCTTGAAAGACTTCTTTTAATCGTAACCTTAGCCTGTGAATACTTAATCGATGGATATCACTTATGTTACAGACACCTTCCCAATTCAATAATACAACTTCTTTGTAGTTTGTGTGTGTGTAACATACAACTAACAGGCCGGTCACGTGACCCGCCCGACCTGCTGCGCAAATCCGTTTTGCACTAACAATGAAAAACAACGTGACGAATAGGCGGCCCTCCATTTATTTCGGGGATTTCGTCGTAACAAGTAAACAATTCCCTGCACAGTTATCAATTTATCGAGTGACGTCAGCACCCAGTTTATCACCTGCACAAGATATAAAGTGGTTGTAATCATAAAATAAAGTTTAAAGCGGATATTTTTTCCGTGGCACCACGGAGGCGCGCCCGGAGCCATTATTTGGCGCCAAACCTAAATAAATTTGGCGGCAATGTCACTGTGTCACCGAAAATTGGTCGCATTGATATGTACATGCGATAAATAATAGACGAATAAAATGTCACGCAGAAGAATTTGGTTGGTAGAGACAACATAACTTGTGATTATATCAACTTTATTAACAAAAGTACCTAGGTTTTCTAAAAAGATAAGAGAAATTGAAGTTTACTTAATAAAATAATAGTTGGTAGATACGTGGCAAATACATAATCTAAATACATATAAGAAAGTGAGTAGGCAAACATACATACATACATAATCTCACGCCTATTTGGGTAGGCGTAGGCTATATTGGGGTAGGCAGAGACAACAGACCGCCAGTGAGTAGGCATATTTATTATATGTAATGATACTACTTATAAGTAGATATTTATATAATGTATAACTAAATTCATGGCAAATGCTTTCAGAGATACATCTCGTCAATATCATATCTTAAAAGCATTTTATTCCAATTCAAAGTATATCGATCGTTGCTGACTTGCGTACCTAAATATCATCAATATGCATAACCTAACTATATTTAAAACAAAAAGCATTTATTTGCACAAAAACAACGTATTTTTGTTTTCATGTCTCCGTTTCGGCGTAAACTTTAATATATGTCAAATAAGAAAACATTTATAATGTATAGGTAGGTGAATAGATAAAAGGAAAATGAACATAATATAAACGAACAAAATGTCTCCATCTGGATCACAAAATCAAGCGACCCCCTGGGGAATGGCCGTGCTATTACAAAATTGGACCTTGAACCAACACATTACGCGATCCATCTGGCAGGGAATTTGTCTTGATAACCCAAAGAGATTTAAATACTAGTATTTAAATCTCTCTGTGATAACCCATTATACGTGTATAAAATGTAGACCAAAACTCTTTGATATTTTGATAATTTTTTTATTGTTTTTTTGTTACGGTAGGATGTAATAACCTATTGGTGTTTTTATATTTTATCTGATATCTGGTAGAATAAGCGTTTATTTCAATGAAATACGACATGGTTGAGTGAAAGTTTTTATGTAACAGAATGTGCGTCATTTTTTTGCGTCGCGAATATACGTCTCAAGTGGCATTGGATTTTTATATCCGGTATATTAAAAACATTCGCTTTTAGAAATAATGCCAACTCAAAGCAATTATATTGTTTCACGCGTTTTCACCCGCGTAGTTCCCGTTTCCGACGGAATACTAGGATAAATTATAATCTGTATTATACTGATATATGACCTATATCATTGTAAAGTCTTAACAAAATCTAATAAAGAGCAACAAACATACAAACTTTCGCGTTTATAATATTAGTAGAATAGGTCAGAAAGTTGTAAAAAAAATTTACAAGGGTCTATTGTTACCCAAGACTTCACGGACTTGGTAGCTCGCAGACAGTGAAGGACAGTTCTGTTATTGTTCGACAGCTACTCGCCCGTGAGAACAACGGGGAGCCGTCTACTGTATAGACAGCTAAGTGCAAAGTGAGGACACGTCGGGAATGTGACAGTACTGTATAGACACTGAAAACCGGCGTTAACGTTGTCGTAACATATCAACTCTAAAACGGATCAGCCCCTTACTATTTACGTTCTTTCAATACGACAATTCCATATGATAATTATAGTGTCATTTCACTCTTTTCTATCTTGTGCGAAACAGATAGATAGTCCACTGAGATATACAATCGAATCAACGCCCTATTCACGGTGGGCACCACCTCCTCAACTCGAGCTTAGTATTATTCGTATGAATTTTTCTTTACAACGCACGTCGCAGACTAATCAGCATCGCCTCACCTTAGGATGAGCTCGAGCAAGATTCGTTTCCGAGTTGATATGTGTAACTTATACTGTTACTTATAATGTTATTAGCAGCGCCCCGCGGTTGCACCCGCGTAGTCCCCGTTCCCGTTGGAATACGGGGATTAAATATAGCTTATGTGATAATCTAATGTATAAGCTATATAGCTGTAAAGTTTCATCAAAATCCGATCAGTAGTTTTTGCGTGAACAAACATCCATACATCTATACATCCATACATACAAACTTTCGCATTTATAAGATTAGTAGGATGTTCAGGTAAATTGTTTGTAATACACCATGTATGACACCATGATATGTCATTTTGAATGTTGTTCACGTTTTATAAGGTTATTCAACCACTTTGTTGGCAGGCGCTGACGCAGCTAGTTACCCAATAAACAAATTTGTAGCTAACACGCCTCATTGCCCGTACCTCCCTAATGATGTTATGGCTGTAGTGTAGTTTTTTACGTCGACAAAGTGGGATTAAAAAAATGATAGAGCTATTTTTATGACCGACTTGTGCTGAACCGAGAACTATTTTTGTACTTCAAAATGATTTGAGTTTCAAATCGCTCAAAAGCAAACGCAATTAAAAATAGATACCAGTTTAGTCTGAGGAGCAAATGATTTTGAGAAAGAAAAAAATTAAGAAAAATTATCAGTTCTAATGAAAAATTGCCGAATTCAAAATTGTTATTAATTTTATAACACATTTGCTCGTAAAAGGTGTCTTATTTCACCAATTTCAATATCGTATTGTATCTCATTACGCCCAAGTGCGGTAAGTGTAAAGTAAAACGCACGGTTTATCAAGATGCTCCGTCTTAAAACGAACGGTACTTTTTAAAATCTCAGCAAAGAGTTTTTATGTCAAAAAAGTTGTCAAGATTTTATGATTAAAATTAACTTTGGGAGATAAAATATAATAAAGAAACATTTATGTACATAATTATTTAATTTATAAAAAATTTTGACAGTAAATTACAACCAATTAATCTGTAACAAAAACACAAAAATATTAATTTACTTTATTAGTAATACTGGCTGTTTTTTTGTGCCTTTGCCTAAAACAAAAATGATGATGCGCGCCGCGCGCTTTTTCTTAACGCTGTATTGTTTTTATTCGTTTAACATAGTCGGAGTTATATTTTATTTCCTCGCAAATGTGTTATAAAACGTCGTATGACATACGTGCGCTTTGATAATTACAGCCTCTGCTTACTTGTAGCCCTCGCCTACGGCTCGGGCTAGCAATATCGCCTCGGCTGTAATTTCAACCTACCGCACTTATATCATAATGTACTATTAAAAAGAATGTACCTATAAGATGCAATTAGAGACATACCAGTAATACTGCAATGTAATGTGATGTTGTATTCCTACACAGATGTTATTGTATAAGCTGTAATAATTCTTGCAAAAGTATAGTGGACCTTTGACCACCATGTAAGTAATTCTGATACAGAATATCTAAAAAAAACTTAATTTAGGAACACGACGTTGATACACTAATTTAAATACCGACAATCTTATTTTTTTTTTAAAAAGGCACCCAAAAAAGTTCTCAACAATAATGATAAATGTATTCTTACTAAAGCAGTAAAAAGATTATAACTTGCTTTAATACTTATCTGTATTCTCTATGAAAATTTTTCATTGTATTTTCGTGTCTTTAGAGCAGCACTCAATGAAAGCTTTTTTGAAGATGAAAAGACGAACGTAGCGAGAATATGCAAACATTCTGTTTAAGTCTATAAATAGGCAGGAATTCGTCTCGCTGCAAAAGCATATTTCAATTACAGATATTTATTTCCGTCTTCAAAAAGGAGGATCTCAACGGATACAAATCGCTATCAAAATAAACGCTAGTGACGTTCCACTCGCAATAAGGCAGATGTACCTACGTCATCTTCGTCTAGAACGAAGAGTCACGTTTATTGAACACTAAATCATCTGAGGCTTATGAGCCAAAGGATAATTATGACTTGTATGAGCTAATTGACTGTTAAATCGGTGCTCAGAAAATGACTAGCTTACATATATTTAAAAAGGTATGGAGATATGATGGGCGTATAATTTTAAGATTATGAAAATAATAAAAAACGGACAAATGCGCAAATTTCCAAAAAAAAGGTCGCTAAAGCACTTTTTTATTTGTTTTTTCTTTAATATTATTTGTTAAGATATCTGTCATAATAACACTATATTACCTATCAGTATAGAGCTTTTTAACTCATAGTTTATTCATTTGTTACAGATTTGTCAACTTCCAATATGAGGGACGAGCGCGCCAGCACGCCGCGTGTGCGCATCGCCGTCATAGGCAGCTCTCGAGTAGGAAAATCCGGTAAGAACATTATATTTAAATTTAATACTGAATTTCTTAAATGAAAATAGGGTAACATCTACACGATAGAAATACGAAAGTTTCGTTGATTACATCTTGTGACCCAAATTCCTGAGTGCTTGTCATAATCAGACACATAAGTTTTAAATAAATTGTTTGCGCTTAGTCTCTTAGTTTATTCTTCGCATTTTTCTCGCAAATTCTTTAAATTTGACCCACAATATGTCGACAAAGAGTAACCGACACATCAAATTATCGATAACTTTGTGAGTTGAACTATCCATAGATGTAAAACCAGCAGCTTCTATAAAGTTCTTTCGATAAAACGTAGCATTCATCAAGCATATTTCGTGGTTATTTAAAATATACAACGAATTAGGTTTATTTCAAACTTACATCGAAAAATGTGTAAAAAAACCCATGCTTAAAGTATCAATATTAAATTACAAAACGTCGGTTGCTTTATTAATTAAATAGCAACGAATCTTTATAAACTTGAACCCAATATTCTCTTTGAAATCTATTTCATTAACTCACGAATAGTTAGTTATCTAACCCAAATGGGGTTACGTAAACTGACTAAGCCTACTTCAGTGACCCATTCCACTTAGTGATGTAATCCTCATGAATACACTGTTGTGTTTAAAAACATTCCAATGCTCGTATCAATCAACCGGGACTAAAGTTTATATCGGCCAAGTTAATTCAGAGCCTCGAACTAAAGACATGACTCATCGTAAGGTTAGGTTACATTTGACCAACTAGATAACACAATGTTCATTTTGCCCTATGATATTATAATGGTATACCAATGAAGCTACAACGGAATAAGAGAATTTTTAACGAAAAAACCAACTTCAAACAAGGAAGTGAAAAAGCACTAGTCGCCACTACAATTTTCAAAGGTTTCCCTCGATTTCTCTGGGATGCCATCATCAGATCCTGGTTTTCTTATTATGATACCACCATTGGGATATCACCTTTTAAACAAAATAGTAACATCAAAATCGGTTCGTAAACGACAAAGTTCATACGATCGAATTGAGAAACCTCCTCCTTTTTTGAAGTCGGTTTAGAAAATCATTTCTGTTACCATTGTGAAAACACTAATTATAAAAAAATAAAAAATAAATAAACGTGATAGGTGGTGAGCCCATCGCCAGACCGGGTCTATTTACACATGTCTCAGAATTAATTCTGAGATCTGCAGTATTTTCATGTATTTTGACAATAAATTTACTTTTGTTTCAGCTTTAATTGTGCGTTACCTAACCAGAAGGTATATTGGAGAATACCATTCCAACACAGGTACGTCTCTGATCTTTCGAGTTTTTATTGCTAACATAAAAAAATATTCATTTATTTTATTTGGTAACAGACAATCATTTAAATTCAATACTAATTATTAACAATGATTATTGATCTATTTTGAGATTAGTTAAATATAATTTTGAAAGTATTTAATTTTGGTAAGTTTTTAAAAAAATAAATTAAAGAAGTAAAAGACGTCGCCAATTGACCACTATGTCGCGTGAGAAATAATTTCAATTTCATTTTCCAACAGATCTCCTCTACAAACAGACAGTGCCAATTAATGGAACCCCAATGGAATTAGAAGTGATCGACGTTTCTGGTTCAAATTCCGACAAGTTTCCGGCAGAACAGGTAATTAACGCTTCTAGAGTCAATTAGTATTCTTTTAGAAATCAAAGTTGCTACAATATTGGACACTTCCTTTATTAATATTTTTTTTGTGTTTTTTTTTATTTCAAGTATCACGGTCATTCACTTTGAATATTTTACTTACAAAGTTTTATTCTTTTTGTAGCGAGTATTGTAGTGGGTTGTCATAGGGGGTCATTAATTAATAGGAAAGTCATCGTTGTGATACTGATGTGATAAAAACCATCCTGCTGAAATCTTTAATCACTCAGATTTTTATGGTTATTATAACCGAAGATTATCTAAAAGTGATTTTGTTTTAACAAGATAAATCTTTTAATACCAAGTGATTATAAAAGCTTAACAAGCTTAATCCCTGGCGTATTCACCTTCAAGAAAATAAAACCAGCTGACCTTTGGCTCAATAAACAATTGTACAGTCACTATATCACTGCTAGATTAGAATGTCCGGCTTTATGTAAACAAAACTACGACAAATACCCGAGGCCGTCGTTATTATAGTCGAGTTCATTCTTTCGTGTCTCCCGATATGAAAGACTACGTATTTTAATAAGAAGTTTTTAAAATTAGACTTTCTAAATGCGTGTTGGCGACTAGTTAACCGGACTAAGTAGGTATCTTTTGGTTTTTTCTTCGTTCACTAATTTTATAAAACTACATTTATAATCGACGCTTTAAGAATGTGCACTCAGCTCAAGATTTTGAGTCTACATTAGTTTTAATAGGACTCAATAAAGTCGTTTGTGTTAGTTCAAGTTGGCGGTATTTATTTTAATCTTGTATATTACTAGTTATGTACAGTCAACAAAGTTGTTAGGGTTACATGGCCAGTAACTAAGAATTCATTTTTCTGGGGAAGTCATAAATAAATCTTATTGATTAATGTTTATTTCGAAAGGTATCTTTGATCCCTATAATTTACCAAAAAAATACTATAAATACATTTAAGGCTTTAAGAGAAAAGTGAATCTTAATTTTTGGCCATGTAACACTAACAACTTTGTTGACTGTACATGTCTACTGCTTATCTCAGGAACAGTCTCAGTTAAGCGGTAGAGTAGAGTAGAGTTTTATAAATAATCAAAGGTTCCGAACAAAAGTTGGAAAAACTAAATAATTAAGTATAATCTCAATCTCGGCATCGGGAATCCATCTGTTTGAATGAATGAATTTTAAGAGCCGAACGGTACAAAATTTCCTTATAACATTTACACAAATTCGTTTTTACACCCACACTTGAAACAAGTACCTCCCGCTGTGGGATACAAAACCTAATGCAGCATTGGGTCGAGGTATATAAATCAACTACGCGAAACGGCCAAGTGCGATCAATCACTAGAAACCTAATCGATCATTCTAAAAATATTTACTTTCCTCAGTTTCCGTGAGATCCAGAATCAGTACCTATTAATCAGGTGGTAAAATGTTTACGTGGCAGACTGCACCGACAAACAAATCAAACTAAATACTATGATCCTTCCGCAAACACGTTGCGCGAAGTCTGAGACGGGTTTACGCCCAGCATCTAGGTTAATCGTCGAATATTATACGAGTGGCTGAAACATAACGTGGCCCACTAACCTGCCGCTACCGTGCACCATGACTCACTGTTTACACTGCCTCCAATAACGCCACGCGACCTCACCTCGATCAATGTTTGTGTTGGTTAATTGCGTTTTCTACGCGTGATTTTTGTCTTTGGTCCAAAAGTTTAAGAAGAAATCAAATTATTCTTATTTTGTAAGATAATCTGAAAAATATGGTATTCAAATTATGACAATATCTCTACGGAATTCCAGACACTATAGAGTTTTAGTCAATTGTGGTGTTTGTGAATTAAACACAATTAAGACTACTAGTAGTATTCTTGGTCCCATCTCTTCACCTGACTCTCACTTTAAAAAAACTTACGTAAACCGATTTTCTTAAAGAAGTAAAAAAAATATGTTTATATTATCACGCCTTTCCCCGTAGGAGTAGGTATAATTAATTTACCCCCACTTGCGTAAATTGAAAATCTCTCCCGCTTCATCAACTTCCATTATCTGTCTCATGTATGTTCGGCGATTTCGTACTTTTTATCTGGCTTTTATACATTGGCAGTCTACTGCGCCCATAGATCTTGTAATGATTTTCAAAATCTATAAACACACGGAACGTAGTTATATAGTTTATATGACGGCTATATCAATAGTGGTGATGCTAAGATGTCAGTTTGGACACTTCCGAGATTAAGACGAATCAGCGACACTTTAATCTAGTCGTTTAGCCTATAGACTGCACCAAAGACATATACTCATATGCATTACTCTCCTGTTGGTGCATTCTGATAACAACATGATGCAAATTTTGCGTAAAAATAGAAACATTGCTGAAAGCAAGCTTTCCGCTCCGTTTTTTCTAAAGCTTTGTTGAATTGAATCAAACAATGCGTAGGTAGGGATGTCGCGCACGGCTGTGGGTTTACATCTGGCAGCCACAAAGCTATGTGGGCGGTGGTGAATGGAAGCGAGACTGCTTCAAGATGATCGATGATGATTTTTACTCGTAATAAGACTCATAGCTGGCGGGAGAAGGTTACATTCGTAGGATGTCAGGTTCTACCTTACGTTTTAGGCGTCTACTGTAATTTTAAATACCGGAATGGTTATGCAACATAGTAAAAATTTTAGGTAATATTTATAAAAAAAATTATTACGCAAACACGCTGCAGAAATTTTAAAGGTTAACGGTGGTGATATCATCGCCATAATATAATTTATTTTCATACGTATATATGTAAGGGTATAAAACACACAAATTAAATTAAATTCTGCTTACCTACACAGGGGAACACTTCCGACAAGTAATAAATTCAATTTATTGTTCAATATCAGGTAGCTACGCTAGAACTCGCTACGAAAGAGCTACGCCGTAGCAGTGCGCAGTTTCGCTCTAAAAGGGACTAGGAAATTGCATTCGATCGTAGCAACAGTTGCTCTCCAGTCATTATTTTAACCAGTTAATTGAAGAAGTGCTTCTCTAGCTCCTTAAGTTCATTGGACCATGATGGTAAAATTTTGAAAACTCCGCAATAATAAATGTTTTTCATTAGCATAATTATTGATATTGTCGGTCTTCATTTAGAATGTTACGATGAAAGACTAAAAGCAAAGCTTTTATCTGACAGAAGAAAACATCAAACTTGCAAGTTTAATTTTGTTTATTCGCATCGCCTTTCGTATCCTCTTTTAACTCCAAAACAGCTTTGTCCTTCGGCCGTTGCGGCCATCCAACTGTCATCTGGTAAACGAATCTCCACGGATTCTGGCTAACAATGAGTGAGCCAATCAGCGTCGGCGTGGGAGTGTCCGTGCCCGTGAAATGCGCCGGTATTTTAAGCCGGAATGTTGGCTCCGACATTCTAATTAATCATTCATGCCCCCTCTATGTCGTCTGATCTTACTCCCGTCTAGATTACACAGAGGAAGTGCTAGACTTGTTTGTCAGGCGAAGAGCTTTTTATGTGCATTCCTTTATCTAACTTTAACAACGTTATTGCTGCAGTTTTAGTAAAACTTAGTTGGAAAATAAATGATAGCCGCTCTGGTAAAAAAATCTAGACATAATGGTTTTATGTATTGTTCGCTCCTGGAAACCTGTTGCTTCAATCACGTTGGGTGAATCCAGCTTTAATAAATTAATGTATCGATACCGATAACTGACAGACTCAAAGCCAATATTTATTTCCTCCTGAAATCTTGGTAAGAAACAGATGAAGTGCATGTGTGAGATCATACATGACCCGATAGTTGGCTTGAAAGTTGCGGTACTGTCGATACAATCATCAGCAATGGTTTTTTTTTTCCATTAATTTACAATTTCAAAAGTACGAGTATATAAATAATATCAGTACTTTATTTATTTCAATAATAATAATTGGTTAATTGATTTAATTGGTTGGTTATTATTAGTATAATAAATATATTTTTAAGGAAAGAAACTAGGTCTTACCACGTCTTACTCACGGGCACATGTTTTGCATGAATATACATTGTGTGTGTGAGCTAATGACACTACAAGGTTAGAGAGTAGTGGGTGGGAGTCAGCGACGTCAAATTAAGGGGGAGGCAGAAAGTGTCTATACTGCACTATACAGATAATTAGCATATACCGTTGTATAAATGGCGGCCGGTTCTTACATGCAAGCAGACATCGTGCGTCAGTGGTTGTTTAGCGAGATACTGTCCGACTTGTATGATAAAGGAGTGCTATGTCTTCCAGCTGTAATTTTGTGATTCTGTAGGCTACTTGGTTTGACGGATTAAAGTGCGAAATGCATTACATTTGTCTTCATCTCCGGAGTCTCATAAGCAAAATTTTATCCGACTTCCGAAACGGCGAATTTGATAGTCCTTTTTCACGTAGCTGGATATTATGAATACACATTTATGTGTAGCTACTTTTAAATAGATTCATGATTTAGGCTCACAGTTTTCTCCTTTGTTCCAGATCCAATGGGCAGATGCTTGTCTGCTAGTTTACTCGGTGACGGATCGCAGCAGCTTCGAGTACGCTACTGAAGTGCTCAGCACGCTCAAAAGGGCGCCCCCCAATGGGGGCAGTCCTGCTCATGCGCCTGGCGGTGCGCAGTCGACGATGCCACTCGCTCTGCTCGGCAACAAGACTGATCTGGACCACTTAAGACAAGTAAGGACATGTCTCCGTTAATAGTATATTACACATCTAGGGAAGTAAAATAAGAAATATCTCAGATCACATGTTATTGTCTACAAACATCTGATCTGAGGCTTTCTTATTTACTTCCCGAGGTGTGAATACTTTTTTTCTGCTCGACGGAGGTGTAAAGCGGCAACAGGACATATTTGATTGCTTGGACATTTTTTTTTTGGAGATTAGTCGTGCGAAGGAAATAAATACAACGAGGAAATGCCGTTGGACACTCGCTAGTTGACACATACGAGCTCACTCCGATCTAGCGCGCTGTACCGTGAAAACTAACTTGAGTGTGTTAGATAGACCCCCCTCTGCACATACGAGGTTCGAACGTACCCCTAATAGTAGCTGCATTGCCAAGTCAACATTATCAACCAGTAATTTAACCTCAATTTATTTCCAAGAACTTTTTGGGGTATTTGTTTGTATTTTTTGTAATTTCAATCAACATCGGCAAAGTGAAAGTAAATAATCGAAATTCGAGTATCAATCAATCATTAAGAAAATGGGAGCAAAGAAACCGTGTGATACTTCTTAGCACGACTGCAATATTTTTTCTTTGCATGATGACAAAACTGAAGACGATTCTATAGAATAGAGAAATATAGATAAGGAAAACCAAAACTAATTTATATAATAATAAATATAATCTCACGCCTTTTTTATCCCCGAGATGGTAGGCAGAGGTATTCCATTACTGGATATACCCACATTTCACGAGATATATTGGACCCCTAAACGTGATAGGTGGTGAGCCCATCGCCGGACCGGGTCTGTTTACACATGTCTCAGAATTAATTCTGAGACCTGCGGGTTTCCTCACGATGTTTTCCTTCACCGTCGAGCTAGTGATAAATATACGTAAGTTTTTGAAAAAGTCATTGGTACATACCAGGATTCGAACCCGAGCCTCACTGATTTTCGGCCGGCTCTTTAACCGATAATATATTAACATAATATATAAAATATTAACTAATTTATATTGCGCGTGAAAGTTTTAATTACCTTCATAAATGGGCTTGAATAGTCTCCTGGTAATTATCCAAGCGAGACAGCTGGTCCGTAACAGTCGACAATATGTTAGTAAAATCTTATATCATTATAAATTTTGACCTGCAATAAAGTTTGTTGTAGATAACCTCTGAAAAAGCTCAACGGATTTCAATTAAAATATTAGGGATTATAACAGGAATTATAACTTAGATTTCTTGCATTTCATTTAGGTATCTTATAGGGTCTAAAAAATACAAGCTTAGGTACATTATTTTTTTATAAACATAACCGAAGTGAGTACGCTGGTTTTAAATATTTACGATAATATAGGTACTCTTTAGCAGTTACCGAAAGGGAAAATTATTTGCGAAACAAATTAAAGATGAGAAT
The DNA here is from genome assembly GCA_963855545.1 of Ethmia dodecea. Taxonomy (NCBI): domain Eukaryota; kingdom Metazoa; phylum Arthropoda; class Insecta; order Lepidoptera; family Depressariidae; genus Ethmia; species Ethmia dodecea. The sequence goes on from OY979437.1 coordinate 5,106,464, forward strand.
TACTAGGGCTTATTTCCAACGAAAAAATACATTACGTAACTCAGTTCTCAATACTCGAGTCGACGAACGTGACCTTTCAATACACTATCAACAGGCAGTAACAGCTGAAAATTATGGAACATTTCGCCCTTGTCCTGCCAAAATAATTGGTTTTACTTCCAATGTTTGTTTTGCGGACTACTAGTAATACTTACGTAACCTTAATTATTCATTGTGATGATTGACGGTTGAATGCGAAGAGCATGTGTTTGAAAACTGCCCTCAATTCTCGTTCTTTAGATTGGACATCTCAGTCGGTAACTATACTTATACGATCTATTTAGGCTGTCTCGTAGATTTAGTTAGAAAAATGTTAATCACACTACATGTTTCGTATGAAACTATCGTATCGAAAAAAAATTAATGGGACTGGTTTAAGAAGACGTGAATTGTAGCCCGTTTTAATCCAATTGTAATATAAACTATAGTTAACAAATGCGTACAATTTCTGTTATAACAATAATGAAAGCAAAAGGGAGACCAAGAGAAACTTAGGTATTGTTATCGGAGAATAACGATCTAGACTGTATACATTAGACTTGCTATTAAGTTTCCCAATATCTCGAGACATGTCGGAACTACTTGTATATACCTGAATAGTAAAAGCAGGTCTTGTCACTCACAGTTTGGGTACAGATATAGAGGTATAACAATAGTATTTCTGATGCATTGAATATTTTGCACAACTAGGCAAACTCTAGTGGTAGATTCAATATTGTATATGTAAGTAATAAATAGATTGCCTGAGATAATAAGTATATAACATCAAACATGTTATTAACCTAAGAAGTATTCGACTAACCAACCCATAGTTGTGTAAATATAAAACAACAACACCACATCTAATACACCCGTCTCTTGTGTATGAAAACTGAATAGAATCGTAAAAAAATTCAGGAGCCCATGATGAAACGTGGTGGCCAAAGGCAAATAACGACCTGAATATGAAATTTATTTATTTATTTACCAACTTACACTAACAATAGACAAACCACACATGTAAGTTATAGGCAATATACATTATTCAGTGAGAGTGCTGCGAGTGGCAGTCGACTCTAGGTAGTGACATGCTGTAGATAGGAATCTCGGTTCGGTGTGAAAAAATATATCAAGAGATTGATCGTGCTGTAAGATGTTGTTTATATGTGTGAGTGCCAAGTATAAGGGACTATTATTAAGGGAGATTGTCTTTAAATTAGGTATATCAAATAGCGGTCGATGACGGGGGCGGAGAGATTTACTTACACATGATGGAATTTTCAGACATATGAAAGATAGAAGTGAGGAGTTTACTAAAGAGCCACGGATCAAACGGAAAAAGTATTTAACTAGGGCCATTTGACGCCTGGTTTCTAGGCTTTGGTAAGACACCATTCCTAGGACAAAAAGTGTTGGGTACAGGTATGGGTAATATGTGTATATTTTCATATAGAGAAACCTTAGAAAAGATTTTTGGATTCTCTCCAGCGCCAGTATATACTTCTTTTCGTGTGGATTCCATATTAAGGAGTTTGTTTCTAGCAGGCTGCGAACATAGGCATTATAAAGGACAACCAGGACATCACGGCTGTTAAAACATTTAGACTGGCGTAGGACAAAACCCAGACTCTTCCTTGCTTTATTACATATATGCATGATGTTCTTATTAAAAGTAAGTTTCGTGTCAAAATCGGTTCCTAAATCACGGATTTCGGATACACGCTTAAGGCTTATACCATTTAAAAAGTATGTGTTATCTTTAGTTTCCGTTGCCTTGGTATACGACATAACTGCGCATTTATCTAGGTTCAGATTACTATTTTTCACTCCCCAATTAAAAACATTATCAATATCCACCTGAAACTTTGATGCATCCTCCGCATTATCTATCGGCAATGCCAGTTTAACGTCATCTGCAAACATTAAGATGGTAGAGTGCTTTATATGGGAAGGAAGATCATTAATTAAAATCAAAAAAAGGAGTGGGCCAAGACTACTGCCCTGCCCAATACCATAAGTAACATGGTATAAAGTTGATTCTGCAGTTTTATACTTAACATATTGTTTACGGTTGGTTTACGGTCATATAAATAATTAGAAAAGAATTTTATAAGGGAAATAGAGACAGCCTTTGTGATATGTTTGACCTAAAAACCAAATTTTAGTATTTGCTAACTTTACTTAGGATGTGCAAAACAACGGCCTAGTTATAATGAATTATTAACTTATTTACAGGTACCTACAAAAGAAGGGCAGGCAGTGAGTGCCGCGCACGGTGCCTCCTTTAGCGAGGCGAGTGTTGCCGACAACTCTGGCGATTTGTATCGCTGTGTGGACAAGCTGCTAGCGGAAGTACGGACGCCGCAGCGTACACGCAAATTCTCCGTAACCAAGATGCTTGGTTCGCTCATAGGTCAGTATTATTTTAGTCTACATCAAATTTAAATACAGTGAGTGGAAGACCAGTGTTGGCTGTGTTGGAAGTAATCCCGGCTCATGCATGAGGCTCGGGTTCGAATCCTGATGAAAGGACGTTCCAATAACTTTGTCTAGAACTTACGTACATATTTATAATTATCTCGACGGTAAAGGAAAACGTCGTGAGGAAACCCAGAGACCCCAATATTTATTCTGACGCATGTATAAAGTAAAAAGCTTCAGTTTAGGGGTTCGTAAATTACACTGATAAAAAGTGACACTTGGGAATAAGGAGTGAGTACGAGTATATATTTTTAATGATTTTACTATTAACAGATAATAACAAATATGATTGCCGTAGGTGGCACCACGAACAACCCACAAGCCAGTCGGAGCGGGTCGATGGTGGCTTGCCCGCGGGTCCCTGCGCCTTCGAGGCCGCCATTGGCCGCAGCTGCGCCCTGACCAGCGGCGGCGCCTGCGCACCGCGCGCGCTGATGCCTCGCCGGCGCCGTCTGGCTCGCCTGTCTGCCCATGCCAACTCGCCTCATTGCTCCGCCGCTCTCCGTGTAATCAAAACACTCCATGGACGTGACGTGAGCTAGAGACTCGAGTGACGGTGGTGTAAGAAGTTGTTTAGACAAGGTGGCAGAGCTAGGCTACACAGTCGACTGTTTTATCAAGTGAAGTATCAAAAATAAGACATAATATCTATTGTCCTCCGCCCGTGGACTTCGGGTGTTTGAGTAGCCGTCGTAATTGTTTAAACACCTGAAGACAAGATCTTGTTGATTATTGAAATAGTAATAAGAGAAATGTTGGTAGCAATCATCTGTGTAAATTAGCTTTACCACCACATTTGATAATTAGGTACCAAATATTATTATACTAGTCACATAGATATTTAACCAAATGTGTTAGGTGTATATTCTAATTAAATGTATAGCTAGCGGGGCTATATAAATAATAACGCGCACTAAAGCGTTCACAATATAGTTTATTTCGGAAGATTGAAGTTATACAGTTCCAAGGCACAGAGATAGCGAGAGTGTAGGCGAGAGAAGTTAAGCAGAAAGTAGATGATAGAACAGATGGATAGATACGGAAATATGAATGATAATTCGTGCGTTTTAAGCAGAGCGCGAGCTGAGGCAAAGCGACGTGGACTCGCGATAGTAGCTTTGAGCGGTCTGAAGCGCAGGCGGCCGCTGTATGGGAGCCGGTTCGCTGTGTCGTCCCGCGCGCCCGCGCAGTCCCTTCGCGCGCCGTAGTGATGTGCAGTTTAGTGAGGTGCAAGCACCACAAATGATTATAAAGATGAAGAAAAGTCCCATGAAACCCTAACAGAAAAGGTATTTAGTATTTATAAAAGGAGGTATTTAACGCCATTGAAAATATTACCATTATTTTTGTGCAACCGGGTAAAAACAGACTCACTTATTGTACCTACCTAATATTTTATGGGATTTAAGTACTGTAAGTGTTCACAGTTCACAATTTGAGCCAATTTTTTTTGATATTTGGAATAAAGAAAAGATACTCCATTAGTATATTTTGAAAATAAAAAGAACTTTAATTACATAATTTATCATGAACATTTTGCCACTTAGCCTATGGGCTATTGGTACTGCTTGCTTACTCTTTTTATTATAAGCACAATATTTTGTACTCACGAGAATTTTACGTCATACCTTTTGAGTATTAATATTTCATAAAAAAAAATCTATTCTAATATTATCAGTTTTATAAGTAAAAGTTTAGACAATAAAAATGTAAATATCGAAATGATGTGTCAAAGAATGCAGCACCTGATTAAATATATAAACATTTTATTATTACTTTTGTGCCAATATATTATATTAAAAATGATAGTATCACAGCTGTCTTTACTAAAATAGTGCAGAATAATAATTAAAAATATGTTTTTATATAAAAATATAGAGAACATACACTATTGCCGTAAAACCAATAATTTATTATGTATCTTGTATATATTTAATATTTAATCTTTGAAATCATAATTGATAATACGGCCTAAAGTAATTTACCTTACCTAGAAAGATACGAGTATAATCAAATAAGAATTTTCCACCGAATATATTTGGCCTATAAATTCACTTTTGTACAATTAATTTACAATGTACACAGTATTATTAAAATAAGATTCAGGTCGGGCACCATCATTATTTCTTCTGTAATGTATCAAAAGATATTGCAATAAGTATAATTTGTATAAGAATATTATTAGAAGTATAATGAAAATGAATAAATGGTACTTATCTATGTGGATACTAACTTCTAAATAAGTCATTTTCTAGTCATTGTAGAGTAAAGGCTGTGAAAAGACATGTAGTAAGTTTTTAAAGCGTGCCTATACTTGGTCATATATTGATAGATTATGAATGTCTAGATATACAGGTGATACTGTATTAGCTGCAGATTTTTTTTTACGCTTATTAGTACCAACTAGGAAGAAGAAAGAAAGAAATATTTATTTGTCCTATTAATTGTACTAGTGAAATAGTGAAACTAAGTAGTTAGCTAAAATAAGTGAAAATAGTGAAATACTTAAACTAGTGAAATCTTCACAACTATAATATTATAGATATTTTAGTGTTCGAATCATTTTCAATCAACACATGTTTTAATCTGTAGCTAATAATAGTCACCTGAATATAACTGTACAAATATTTTAGTGTTTAAGTCTACGTCAGATTTAAAATAAAAAGTAGCAAAATTAATGTCACCTATATAAAGATATAAAAACGGAAATAACTGTCGTCAAATATCAAATCAATTTTTGATACAAATACCCAAACATTTCCTGATAAAATGTCAATTGTAGGTACCTATGCTCGAAACTTATGTGTGTTACCTCTATGAATGAGTAAAGGCTAGCGCAGACGTCTACTTTTATCCGACGGACTATAGTGGACAGTGGTGGCTAAGTGTTTGATTTATTCTTTGCATGAGTAGAGAAACTATAAAGAGATTTACAATATTATAGGTAATATACTGTATATTCGCAAATGACTTGAGCATTAGCAATTTAGCACATTTATAATCGCGTACAAACTTAACTGTTTGCCATAAGCGAGCGAGTGCACTTTGAAATCGGCCGCCCCTAGGACGTAGCTTACACGGCCTATTGACAAACCCGAAATCTGAGTTGATTTTAGACCATCTAATAATGGTTTTTTACTTGTCGATTACACGCTAAGAGAACCCCCCCTGCTACCGACTAATAAAAGTTGGTAAGTCTCTCAAAAACTACATGAGAATAACACGGTCACTACTGTCTGCCGGATAAAAGGCCATAGTCTGCACCGGTCTTAACGGTGTAAGTTAAACGTTTTGTACGAATGAAAATATCTATAAGAAGACTAAGAAAGTCGAACTGATTGGAATAAGTTGTATATAATCCTGAACTCACTAGCTTTAAATAATTAAACATTAAACGTTTCCTAAATTGTTTCACAGTATTTTTATTTAGATCTTTGACACTAGGGCCCTTTCGTCCAAACTCGCCAAACACAAATAAAACCCTGCCAAGTGAGAGTCGGACTCGCGCTCGAAGGGTGCCGTATACCATTATCTATAAAAACGGTACAGAATGATTTGAACATTGCATAAAACAATGTATCTACCTCAAAAATAATACTATATTAAATTAGATTGTTTCGTCTGATTACCGAGTCTATCTAGGTACCTATTTATTTAAAACATAAAAGATTTTTAATATTGATATGGTCGCTATAAGATGTTGTTAGGTTAGCTAATTACGTAATAACTTAAGACAGAAAGTAGGTACCTTGAGTAGGGACTGAATAAATTAACCGACTTGGTGTTACATCGATTTAACAACTTTTTACGGTAGAAGAACTGAGTTGCGAGACTTGTTTTTTTTACAAGTTTTGTTTTTAATGGCTATACATTTACGCATCCCGCCTGATATTATATAGTAGAAGATTTATTAAAAACTATTTGGCCCCCTACAATTATACAAAAAATTATAGTAGTCATAATAGTACATTATGATATAAGTGCGGTAGGTTGAAAATTACAGCCGAGGCGATATTGCTAGCCCGAGCCGTAGCTGTAGGCGAGGGCTACAAGTCAGCAGAGGCTGTAATTATCAAAGCGCACGTATGTCATACGACGTTTTATAACACATTTGCGAGGAAATAAAATAAAACTCCGACTATGGTAAACGAATAAAAACAATACAGCGTTAAGAAAAAGCGCGCGGCGCGCATCATCATTTTTTTTTTAGGAAAAGGCCCAAAAACCAGCCAGTACTTATTACTAATAAAGTAAAATAATATTTTTGTGTTTTTGTTAGAGATTGGTTGTAATTTACTGTCAAAATTAATTAAATTAAATAATTATGTACACATTATGTACATAAATATTTCTTTAATATATTTTATCTCCCAAAGTTAATTTTAATCATAAAATGTTGACAACTTTTTTGACATAAAAACTCTTTGCTGACATTTTAAAAAGTACCGTTCGTTTTAAGACGGAGAATCTTGATAAACCGTGCGTTTTACTTTACACTTACCGCACTTGGGCGTAATGAGATAGGTAACGATATTAAAATTGGTGAAATAAGACACATTTTACGAGCAAATGTGTTATAAAATATATTATGTTCGATATTGTACGGAATAGATAGCTCTGGCTTGCCGTCACATACTACACATTTAATTTCATAAATATTAAATATTTATTCTATTTTTAAAACGCAAATCAGGCTTTTCCTCGTAGTTTGAACATAATTCGCTTGAGATTACTGACTTGTATTTGAATCAAATAATTATAGCTTTAATTCATTTGAGCGAAATGTTTATTATTTCCTATTTAGTGCTATCAAGTAAAAACACATTTATAGAGAATATTTACATTCTCTTGTACTACAAACTTTACCTCATTATAATATTACTAGGGATCAGCCCTCGGTTCGTATCAAAATAAAATATTAGCGATATCTTTCTGTTATATAATGTAGCTTCCTAAACCTAAGTGAAAAAAAATCAATACTTCTACATACAAACATAAACACAATTTTACCTCTGTATAAAATAATATATACTTAATATGATAATATAGTACATCCAGGCTAAAAATAGCCTAAACACAATGATATTACTGTAAATGTATAAATTTGATTGATTGATTGCCTATGTGTAATTTCGATGTAAACTAGTCGGCTTTGTTTAAAAAAGTAACAAAAAGCCATCCATCCTCACAAACTTTGGCATCTATAATATAAGTAAGATTACTTCCTCGACATACTGATCACTAATCTATATAATATAAAAATCAGTGCCACTTTTCGTTCTTATTTTATAACTCAAGAACGGGCTCACCTATTCAAACCAAATTTTAAGGCTTTATTCGGACTATTTAGCAGATGGTTTATGTCAAGCCAAGCCAGAGCTATCTATTCCGTACAATATCGAACATAATATATTTTATAACACATTTGCTCGTAAAATGTGTCTTATTTCACCAATTTTAATATCGTTACCTATCTCATTACGCCCAAGTGCGGTAAGTGTAAAGTAAAACGCACGGTTTATCAAGATTCTCAGTCTTAAAACGAACGGTACTTTTTAAAATGTCAGCAAAGAGTTTTTATGTCAAAAAAGTTGTCAACATTTTATGATTAAAATTAACTTTGGGAGATAAAATATATTAAAGAAATATTTATGTACATAATGTGTACATAATTATTTAATTTAATTAATTTTGACACTAAATTACAACCAATCTCTAACAAAAACACAAAAATATTGTTTTACTTTACACTTACCGCACTTGGGCGTAATGAGATAGGTAACGATATTAAAATTGGTGAAATAAGACACATTTTACGAGCAAATGTGTTATAAAATATATTATGTTCGATATTGTACGGAATAGATAGCTCTGGCTTGCCGTCACATACTACACATTTAATTTCGAGTGCCCTGTATCTTAACAAAATTAGAACAGGTGAACAGTGTTTTAAAAAAAAGATATAACTACGCAGCAAATACAGGGCAATATGGATAAAAATCTACGCAACTTTTGTTTCTCTTTAATAAGATTATACTGAAAAACATGGAAATATAGGCTACCTACTCATAATCTACCTCAAATATGACCTGTTTTGTTTACGAGCTTCGTCTGTTCCGTGTATACAAGGTGGTAATTTCATTACCTCGCAACGCTATAGAAACATCATCATCAATTTGAATGCGACGTATAAATCCACTAGAAGATGATGGACGCCTGTTTATGCAGTTCAGCTAACCCAATTCGCAGATAAATTACCAGAGATACAGTTATTGGTATGGCGGAGTCAACGGCCCTGATTTATGCCACCTAATTGTTTAATGGTTAACCGAGTCAAGTAGGATAATCACATCTTCAGTTTTAGCAAAGAGATTTAAATATAATAGGGCCTTATTATATTTTAATCTCTTTGAGTTTTAGCTGTATTTTTACTAGCTGTCCCGCGCGGTTGAATCCGCGTAGTTCCCGTTCGAATACGGGAATAAAATATAGCCTATGTGACTCAGGGATATTGTAGCATTCTAATGGTGAAAGCGTTTTTGAGTTGATTCTTTACAACCATACAAGAATACAAAAATAGAAATCTCTATAAAATACTAGCTGGCCCGACAGACGCTGTCCTGTAAAAATGTGATAAATGAAGAACCACTCGACAGATTTTAAGCAAACTTCACATAAACCATCTGCTAAATAGTCCGAATAAAGCCTTAAAATTTGGTTTGAATAGGTGAGCCCGTTCTTGAGTTATAAAATAAGAACGAAAAGTGGCACTGATTTTTATATTATATAGATTAGTGATCAGTATGTCGAGGAAGTAATCTTACTTATATTATAGATGCCAAAGTTTGTGAGGATGGATGGATTTTTGTTACTTTTTTAAACAAAGCCGACTAGTTTACATCGAAATTACACATAGGCAATCAATCAATCAAATTTATACATTTACAGTAATATCATTGTGTTTAGGCTATTTTTAGCCTGGATGTACTATATTATCATATTAAGTATATATTATTTTATACAGAGGTAAAATTGTGTTTATGTTTGTATGTAGAAGTATTGATTTTTTTTCACTTAGGTTTAGGAAGCTACATTATATAACAGAAAGATATCGCTAATATTTTATTTTGATACGAACCGAGGGCTGATCCCTAGTAATATTATAATGAGGTAAAGTTTGTAGTACAAGAGAATGTAAATATTCTCTATAAATGTGTTTTTACTTGATAGCACTAAATAGGAAATAATAAACATTTCGCTCAAATGAATTAAAGCTATAATTATTTGATTCAAATACAAGTCAGTAATCTCAAGCGAATTATGTTCAAACTACGAGGAAAAGCCTGATTTGCGTTTTAAAAATAGAATAAATATTTATTTTCCACAAAAAATATTTAGATATCAATAACCCAATTATTGGTCGTCGTTCCATAACAAGCATTTGATACCGGCCGGTCATACAGCGGGAACAAATCACATCTCAGAACAATGCTCAGTGAGCGAGATGAGAGGGGTGCGCACCCCAGCTGCGTGCCCGATCGATTGTGGACCGCCTCTCGCCGGCACGCTGCACTGTCTGTCAACCCGGCTCCAAATTCAAACGTCCGTCACTGCCGTTCCATTTCCAAAATATTTTTTATTTTTTAGTGTTATGTGTTGATTTTTTAAATATGGAGGGGCGGAGGACTTGGGATGGTGTGCCGGTGGGAGAGTCGCATTCGCCACCACAGTCGGTGCCGGGGAGACGGACCCCGCTGGGAGCTGTGGGCCTTGGCGGCTTCTACATGCAAGGTGGCCAGCCTCCGCCGCCCCCGCAGCACTGCTACCCTACCGATGAGAACCAGCCAGAGCCTGGAACCAGCTATGCTCAAAGGTGAGTGGGCCATAAAACGACGTATTTTTTTTTTAGCCAGTCCGTATCTGAGATGTGGACGTTTTAATCATACGCCCAGTGGTCTGGGTACTCATGTATCTACTGGGTACTCATGTATCTAGTACTTAATCCACATTTGCATAATCGAATCGTTCGTAGGTGTTTCTCTATTCTCTCTCATCGCTCGTTTATTTCATTTTACATTGCGCATGCGATCTGGCTGTTTTCAAAATATACAGGCAGCTTTAGCGATATCTTGTGAATTTATGAGACTTGTAAATAAACGTTATTAAATTAACAAAATGAGTGAGATAAATGGTTTTTAATAATAATCCTACCATATAATTATGATTATTATTGTTTGTATACATTAATGTTTTCTTCCGCAAACAGTCTACAGTCTTAGTACCAGATTTGTTTATAGTCAGAGTTATCTCTGTTCCGAGACGAGCAAATAAAAATTGTATCAAACTAATTTAATACTCAAATTCGCTTATCATTATCAGTCTTATTATAAGCCTGTATATCTACTATGATTGGTATTTAATATCAGCATGATTACGGTCGTATCACACAAGAAGCATGTGCAACCCGAGAGGGCTACAAACAGTACAGTGCACTCGACATCTGTGCACAATTGTGCAATCCTCCCCTTTCGAAAGTATTTGTTCTCAATGACCATGATTTCCATTAAACTATAGAGCTGCATACAGTTTAGAAGTGGCAAAAATATCAATTGATTTTTATCTGTAGATTATCCTGAATATTTAGGTATATGATATCAAAGTATGCATCCTCACGACATTTTATCGGGCGTAGGTAGAGCCGAAAGACTGATTTTTGCTAAGAAACTGGTAGATGTTTCAGGTTTTGTCCACACTCATCTAATGATTCATACATGGTGATCGGTTTCGGATAATCTTATATTTTTCGTTAGTACACCACCGTTTTGATAAATTTAGTTACGCTTAACCTCACTTCACCTTCTACCAACACCCACATAGCATTTTATAAATCTAAATTTAAATTAAGAATTTACCTTCAGTCGTCATAGATACCACTGCCTGCTGTATCAAAGGAGCTTTTTAAAATAATAAAACAAAAATAATCTCACGCCTCTTATCCCCGAGAGAGGCAGAGGTATTCTATTTCTAAATACCCACTTTTCACGAGTATATTCGACCCCTAAACGTGATAGGTGGTGAGCCCATCTCCGGACTGTGTTTGTTACACATGCCTCAGAAATAACTGACTATACCTATAGATATCTAAATAATGCGTTTACAATTAAATACTGTTGATATTGTGAAATAGCACAAAATAATTAAAACAAACCCTTTCTAATAGATTCCGTAGTCGCCCACCCTTGTTCGCGACCGGGAATCATCCATTGTTATCGGAGAGTTACGAGGCACTTGTTCCGCTCTACGTCCCGCCCGTTTTTCGTCCACTGGGAACTTGCAGTCACTATTGTGTTGACTGTTATATACATACAATACAAATTATATGTAATCTCTCGTATTTTTCCGATCTACAACTACGACAACTACGAAAATGAAAAATTTCTTGAGCTTCTTTTACATCCAGCAAACGACTATGCATGTTTTTCGGTTTTTTATATCTTTTTGTCGAAAAAGTACACGGCCTTAATATTGATGGCGGCGTAATTATTATATTATACACTGGTATCACAATTTCTGTATGAGAAAGAGACATAATAATATGATGTATACGTCCTTTCAAAATTTGTATTACTGAGATTATCTCAATTTTACAGGCCGCTTGGCGATGGCAAGTCGAAACAGAAGATGCGTCAAGGGAAAACAGTACGACTGAACATCAACGCGAGAGAACGGAGAAGAATGCACGATCTGGTACATATTTTATTTATTTGTTACCTACTGCATTTCTCGTAAGTTGTTAAATCTTAGATTTTACTACAAAATGTTAGGATATTTATTATATATTTACAGAGTTTTGAAACGATAAAAGTAAAGATTCTATTCGGACTTTTAACATTAAATGTATCAGTTTTAGCTAGGTCTTTTCGATGAAAATTATAGACCTAAGGTCTATGATAAAAATACATTTCAAGGTCTTGGGCAAGATTGTACTCCTGCACACAACGGCTTGTGCAGAAATAATACTTTTTTGAACCAAACAGACTATTTTAATCGTGATTATTTGCTTAATTCCTATTATTTTATGTCACAATAGTTCTCCAAAATTCTTGATATGCTTGATATATCTAGATAAATTTTATTTATTTATTTAACTTCACAACATGGCGAACTTAATGCCTAAATGCATTATCTACCAGTCAACCATCAGGCTAAGCAGAAATTAATTTGTAGAAAATTAAAAATAATTTGCTTAAAGTACCTCAATAGTTTACGATTATTAAGTTTTATTTGTCTTTCTACTCTTTCAGCATCATGGTGGCCTTAGCCAAGTTTTCATGACGCACTTCACATGAATAAATTCGACAGAGTCTTAGACTAAAACGCAGTGTGATCGTTACAAAGACACTGACACCGACTTACAAAGAAACCGACTCGACGCTATGTAATGCCATTAATTATAATTATTATTGTAAACCATATTTACTAGTAAGACATGAGATTAAAAAGAGCTGCCGTTGCGTTTCTTACTGGCTCTTCTCGGGGTACTGCATTTGAAACCAGCAACTCGTCGGTGGAGATGGGCTGCTGTTTACATTTAGCCAATCTTCATTGACGAGTTTAGTGTGCCTTGTTATTGACGTTTCATAGTGTGTTTTATATACCTACTGAAATAAATGAATTTTTAATTTGACTGATGCCTAAGGGATATGAGCGCTTCAAATGATTACGATGTTAACAAAAACTCACTTTCAGAACGACGCTCTCGACGAGCTGCGTGGAGTGATCCCGTATGCACACTCTCCGTCCGTACGTAAACTGTCCAAGATTGCGACGCTGCTGCTCGCCAAGAACTACATCCTCATGCAGGCCAGTGCCTTAGAGGAGCTGCGAAGGTAAAACTTACCGTTATTTCAAATGAAGTCGTCAGCCATTCTAACGCCTGCCATTTCTCGTAAGGCATTCCAAGACAAGATAATCTAACTAGGTTCCGCTATTCGTTTTGTATTTTGCAACCGACACCCTGCCGGTCGCCTGTCGAACTTGGGAATTATTTATTTAACCCTGATAATAATATTCAGGGACCCGGACGCAAAGCTGTAAACGCTAGGACCAAATATTGGCCCATGTTTCAAAAATACTTGAACTATACCAATATTGTAAAGAATTAAAGTAGTTTGTATGTTGGTAGGAGGTAGATTATACTAGTGCAATTATTATTTTTTGAAGTGAAAACTTCTTCAGCGGCGTTGAGCACTTTTGTGGGATGGGTAAAAACTGTGAAACTCGCGTCAGGTCACGTGTGCTGATCGAAAAAATACCGTAAGACGGCGCAGAGCGCTTGCGCGATCTGCCATCTGCGAGCTATTCTGGCGTACGCTGCAAAAACTGTGTCTACGGTAGACTCAAACGAAACGCACATCAATTTGAAGAGCGTAAAAAATAAGTCGATCTGAGTCGACAACTTATAGGCGGAAAAATCGGATTATCGAGTATGTTCAATATAAAAATAAATTAATGGTGTTGCCAGTACTGAAAATTAAACAGTTTAATGTTAACAGAAGCATCATACCTATAAGCTACTGAATATTTAATAACACCTCACAAACTTCAAAAAATCGAATTTTATAACACTCATTGCAAATTTCAGGCTTGTCGCATACCTCCAAGGCACGGCCACAGCAGCAGGTATAGTCCCGCCCCCTGGCTTCGACTTAGCCGGCTTCCCAGCGGCAGCTAAACTGCTGCAAGCCCCCGCCGCACCGGGACCCCCCGCCCCGCCTGAGCCACCCTCTTGAGAACACGTCAAAATCGAACTGCTGGAAACATCCAGTTCCACAGACCCATATAGTATTAACTGATAGTGACGATACCTAGGCATATAGAGCTAAGTTACGTCGGTTATTTCCTCAAATGATTTTAGTATCAGAATAGTAGGTAAATAAGCTAAATTCAGCTATTTATCGAAGGCATCTAAGGTTGTTTGAAATATTAGATGGATTTCGATTACTTTGATGAAAAACTAACATACACTTACTATTTTAACTATTAGTAACTCGTTCTAAATCGAATTTCAACTCGTATATGTGGTCAAAAGTGGTAAGCTACAGGCGCGTTAACGAATGCTGGCAGGTTAACGAACAATACTCACACCAATACAATTTTGTTATAAAGTATATTTCATAATGTTTTTTTTTATATCGATTAAATCAGATGGGTATTCAAAAAACAATCACGCTGTATTTTGAACAGTGTGATAATATACTTAAGCCGCAAGCGAGAGATATAGAGATACTTTTTATGATGCGTACCTATGCAGCGCGACGTCATACCATGAGATTATTCACAAACACAAAACAAGCGCAAAGTGTGCGTTGTAAACACCAGCTTTCGTTAACGGATCTGTAAATAGATGTAGGAAATATTTAATAGTAGTTACCTATGTATAAACTTTAAACAACAAAAACTATTTTTTGCTATTATTTCACGTCTAATGTGAAAAAGTCAATTAGTTCGTAAATTGTAGTAATTGTGTACGTAAACGGACATCGTACTATTCAGTATTAAATAATAGTCCATTAGATATTAAAGGGATCTTTATAGTTTTAAGCTACAAATGTTGAAGAAACATTACACACTTACCTGTTTAGTGCTCATTAACTGTATGAAAACATTTAACATGATGTATAAAATACTTCTAGTACCTACTTAAGTTGTAAGTATGTATTCGATTAACTTTTTAGATATTTAATGTATAAAACGTCATCTGTGACGTTGGAGTGTAAAAAATATATTGGTGAAAATAGGTAGGTACCTACTTCCAGCAATGCAATACCTCTACCAACCTTCTCGAGGCAAAGGCGTGAGTGTATATTGATTAATTTTTATTTTGTGTAACGTTTCAATGACTAAATTAAAATGGATTTAAATTATATATATATATATATATATATATATATATTATGAAATTGTCAGTTTTGCACTTTTCGATTTTTGTCTGTCTGTCTGAAAGATTGTTTCTTGTAGACTTCGAACGATTCAACAGATTTGAAACTTTTAGGGATTGAAACAGGAACTTTAACTTCGAGTATGTTCTATTTCGGTTTAGAAAATATATTTTCTTTTGATAAACCGAAGCGAAGCGAGAGCGGGTCGCTAGTATTCAATAAGGATAAAAGACAGCTGACCCATGCTCTGTCGTAACTTTTTGTTTTATAAATATGTAGGTACTTATTAGTTTAACTCACTCTAAAATAATTGTTATTTGCAAATATAAGTAGCTCTTTTTACTCTGTCCAAACGCTCTCAAATGTATGTCTACTAAGGTATATTATAGGTAATATATGAATAGGTATAATCAAGGTAGTGTAGAATTAGATAGTTTCACTCTCTACATGAAGAGAGGGACTGTGAATCCATGTGCCAAATGAATTAGGTAGGTATTTAAATGTTAGTGATTTTATTTACAAGTGTCGTGATAGGTACGTATAGTGTTTAAAATAATCGAGAATGAATGTAATTATATTTACTTATTTATTTATTATAGAGTGAACCGCTGTGAGAGCACAACCTAAGTTTAAAAAATGTCTGACATAATACGAATAACGTAGTTAGGTGGAGTCGTGTTAAATCTTTGTACCTCTAGATACGAAGGAAAAAATCATCGGAAAATTACAATCCAGAAACTCGCTAAATTGTTGCATTAATATTGAGCTAGGCATACATAGTAGAAAAAAGAATTTCACATATATCTAATCTAAAAGTAACATTCAATGCAGCTCCGAAAATAAAATTTAAAAAACTAAATACACAATATATAATGTAAGTACTTGGTATGCGAGTACTTCAATATTGTGTCCGGCAAAATTAGATTTAAGGAAACGAAATGAAGAGCAATTAAAAAAGACTAGACGATCTCTTTCTGTTTCAAGTTGTGTCGAAATACGAATAGCCCAACCCACCTCTGGGTCACTATTGATAGGACAGATCTCGATATGACTAGATATATTTATGTAAATTATTATAATTATATTATGTAAGGGAATAAGTATCGTGTCAAATTTACTTCCTCTTTACACGTTTTGTGTGATCCATATTATTATTGTGACATCCGAACTTGCTTAGTCAGAGGTAGGCTGTCTGCTGACCGTACTTTACGATCGTAATACTATTTATATATTTTTTTGTATAATCTAAGCCAAAGTAAAATGTGATTGTTATTAGCAATAAACACGATTTGTGATTTTTGAATAAATTAAATAGTATGTACCTCAAATAGATACTTTCATTGAAACTAAACCTAGTTCTATCAGTATAAATATAAGTTTCCCTTTACATCAACAATCTGATTTTCCAGCAGTAATCGGATGTTGTCTGTGACCCATAGTGTTGGTTATAGGGACATTCCATCAAACATCATCCTTACAAGATTCAATCCGTAAAAAATAAAAATTGCGATCATTAACTGTGAGGGTAGGTATATGTATGTTCTCTGTTGCAGATTTATTATATGGCATTTTTGAGTCGAATTACGTCTCAGTGTAGATTAAATAGGTTCAGGACACAGAACTATCAATATAATTTTTTTAAAAGTAGCGCACATTTGATAAGAGGACTATGAAAGTGTATTACATTTTAATTGATCGGTTCTCATCGGTTCTCAAAAATTACTGCTCCAAGTTGACATAGTAGTCGGTTTTCGATAGCCACATTTTAAATCAATTGACTTTGAAATTGTAGTTTCATTATCTTAGCAAACTTGAAAGCGCAATGTAGGTAGTACATTATAAAAGATTGATAAATTTATTAAAGGTCAACCAAAATGTGCGCTACTGGATCTCGTTTTCTACTTGAAAACATTCTATTACTATATCCCAGATTTAACAAGTTTCTAGACCGCGTCATTTAGGAAGTTTAGGTATGAAAATGTTGTCGTTCGAAAATGTATCATATTAAATGGAAAATTAAAAGATACGGAAGTATTCAAAATACGAGACTTTCGTAATCTGTATGTACTTATATAACTTTGGAGGATCTCAATTTTATCACTCACACGCGTACCAATGACGCAGTAGGTAAATAATGGAACGTGAAATACGTCAAGTAAGGCATGCCCATTGTAATTGTGTTTACGCAAATATTAGAAGACGCGATGTCGTCATTTACATTATCTTTTATCTTGAGACAATATTTAATTAAATATACCTCCCTACTTGACTATATAAATATATTTTAGTAACTATATTGCGTGTCTGTTGCTTTGCGTTTACATTAATTTTGTATTACTTGATTGTCCTAAAGGAGTTTGTCGAATTAGTCAGTTTGCAAATAAGACTTCTAAAACTCTCCAATTCGCAAGAGGCCCAGATCACAAAATGTCCAATTGGAAAAACGTCCAGCTTGTGACAGTAACGGTGAAACTCATAGATTTATAATTTTTTAGATGTATGGTAAAACTAGTAGGCATTAAATAATCTGTGGTAAACGTAAGTCTTTAAATGCGAAAGAGACTCTGTCTACGTGTGCACCGCTGAACCAAGCTTAGGTAGGTGCCTAAGTTTGACAAGGGACATCTTTTGAGGGGCAAAAGCAACAGAAACAGAATAAGCAGACAAAAATGACTACATGAATCCCTATGTCTACATGAATCCCTAATATCCCTATGCTGAACGGACGCCACTCGTATATATAATGTATATTTTCAACCATCCTAAAAATTTAGTAAAAATCATCATCAACCAATCATTCAAATGGGATCCAAATAAAAAAAAACATACGACATTTGACGAACGTATAAATAAAATATACGGGTTCGTTATAAAATCAAACGCCATGCCGTGGCAAAGGACGAAACTAAACAGCCGTTGGATTCTAAAACAGCTGTAGAGAATGGTAGAGTCCACCCAGAACGCAAACAGTGTCGTTGCTCTCCGGTAGATAGCGTCACTATATGGAGAATTATAAAAATCATTACTTAGTCGCCCGTCATTGAATCCCCTGGACGTATATCCTGGCTTACAGTCTGGGATTTTATGCATAATAATTATAATGGTTATTTAGTTCCAAACTAGTCGTATACACAACTTATGTCACGCAGTAATGCATATTTCCTTTTTCATTTTCGAGTGTTTTAAGTATTTATACATACATACATACATATAATCAAGCCTCTTTCCCGTAGGGGTTGGCAGAGACTACTTCTTTCCACTTGCTAGTATTTATCCCCTAAATCATTGCATGAAGGTACAAACAGGCGAAATTACGGATGCATCTTGGTACTTAACTAATAAAATATATGCTAACCACGAAACCCCGAAAGGATGGCAAAATTATTCCTTTCCTAAAGTTTTTGACTTTTTACACCATTTTTACTTACCCTAAAAATTAACTGACTGCATGTCAAAGGTACTGAAAAGCTTACGTACGCTTTTCCAACGTAAAAATTCCAACTAAATCATATAAAAGTGCACAGCAACAACTTCTTTCTTTTTCTAAAGAAAGCTTATTTACAGGTAAAGTATAAATAAATGAAACATGCATGTTTCCCTCTTATATTCAAAATTTACTTTTGTTGTGAAATTATATTGTGATTATCATTAAATTAATTGAAATAATTAGTTTAATGCTAATCACACAAATATAATTGACAAAAATAAAGATTGACATCAGAACCCAATTGCCTATTAAATACACTCAGAGGCGCAGTATGCGGTCTAAGCGGCTTGTCTGATCAGAGAGGTACTAAGGCACTTTGGACCTCCTACATCCACACAGTCTACTCCATCCACCACATTTCATCCAAGCAATAGTATGACCTAGAACCAAGGCTCCAAAGTGACTTCGAATGTATGGAAATGTCGCTATGACCGGTTGATTATGTCTCTTCGAGTATATAGTGACGATTTTGTTATAACATAATTATGTGTTTCTTGCATAGTGAAATTTTTCTGGATGTGTGGTTTCTTGAAATTCGTAATGAATAAGGTCCCCGGTATTTTATGGTGTAGGTAACCATTTTAAGCAAATTTTTGAGGTTATATTTAAGAGCAGTTTATAGCCTTACAGTTAAAGGACCTGTTTCACATTATGAAAATCAGTGAGGCCGGGTTCGAATCCTGGCATGTACCAATGAGTTTTTCAAAACTTACCTACGTACATATTTATCACTAGCTCGGTGGTGAAGGAAAACATCGTGAAGAAACCCTCAGGTCATAGAATGAATTCTGAGACATGTGTAACAGACCCAGTCCGGCGATGGGCTCACCACCTATCACGTTTGGGGGTCCAAAGAATATCTGGTGAAAAGTGGGTAGGTATATCCAGAAACGGAATACCTCTGCCTACCCCCTCAGGGATATAAGGCGTGAGATTATGTATGTTATGTAGGTATGTATATTTATGTACATTGTACAGACACAAATATATACTAAATAGAAAGTAGATACATATACAAGGCTATATTGTAAGTGAGAACGTCGATCAATAATCATCATCGCGGGTGAACCGTACCAACCTACACTTCGATGTAATGAAACCAAAGCAAATGGAGCAATTTTGAACGAAATAACATACTTATGGTTTAAGTATTTTTATTTTGGAAACGTACTCAATTTCAATATCTTCATTTTGTACTAATAGAAGATCGTAGTTTTTTCGATTCCTGAGGTTATTTCGCAAAACTCTCTCTTTTTGGTTGCATACATCCCATTTCAGCATACACATTAGAGATGGGTCATTAGCATGAGTTATATCCTTTAAATAAAAAAAGATTTCGTATTAACTTTATAAATGACGGAGTTCAGAGGTAACATTTTTGAATGGCGGATTTGCCCTAAGGCCCAGTAGACCCGGGCCTGGTGCGGTCAGATATTACTGGCGGCCAATCGTGACCAAAAAAGTTAGTGATGATAACAAGAAACAACTCAGAGAGAGAGACCTACCTAAATGTTCGAAGGGCTCGAGCACCACTGCACTGCACTGCACCTTATAATAATAATCTTTCTAAATCACTTCTTACATTTTATGTAGAAAGAAATAAAAACTAGCAATAAATTAAATTCATTATGTAGTCTATATGATGGGTAGTTTTATCCATCCCAGGGTTGTCTGGAAGAGATCGCTAAAAGTGATAAGACCGTCCATTGTACTTTCATTAAGATTTATATAAATACTGTATTGTTTTTAGTGTACAATAAAGAGTTATTGTATTGTATAGGTACCTACTGAGAAAGGGGCGGCTGGTACTTTAATTCCTATGGGCTAGGGCGGCAAAGACTGCAAGTATACCACTGCCTCGTCCTTTTTTTAAGTCGTATAAAATGGGTGTCCACGTTCTAAAAGCTAGGAAGCTATTTGTAATGTAGCTGCTAAATCATCCATTTGACGCTGAGCGGTGATAGATTCGTCAGATACGACATTGCTCTTAAATGTAGGTAGGTACCTTTAGAAAGAAGAAAGAAAGAAAAGGTGTTTATTCAGAGTAATATTTTTGTCAAACACGTTATTAACTGCGCCAAACTGCAAATCTGTTTGTTGGCAGACTTAGATCCTTCTAACGTAGATGATTAGTTGCATACGGTGGGCGTGGCTCCTATGCATAAAGACAGTTTAAATGCATATCATATATACAATATACTCCTAACGTAATAACAGTCACTTTGTCTAGACTAGGAACAATGAAATTCAATGAAGACTACTGATTTTTTCATTTAAAATTTGAAAAAAAAACACAGCTTTGCGTTGAAACCAATTCCAGGGGCCAGCGGGTTTCAATATGATGAGAATTCCGACATTTTGATTATCCGACGTTCTACTTAACCGACATTTTGCTTATCTCACATTTTGCGTATCCTACATTCTGCTTATGTAACATTTCGCGTATTAAAATTTGACATTTTACTTATTTTCGTATCTTGACTTTCAGCGATGATTCCATTTCCTTTTCCGTCTCAGTGATCAATAAGTAATTATGTATGTTGTTATTTGTCAGAAGACACACGAGAGTCAAACTCTCTTTCAATGGCGCTACTACAGCTTCTTAGTATAAGGCTCCTTTTCCACCAGAGAGGTAGAGAAGCGATGAGCGACGTCAAACGGGACCGTTTCCACCAAAGCTATCACATAGTGGAGCGGGTCAGATGTGCTTTAAAGTAGGAATGAGTATGATTGTTTTTAAATCATTTTCCTTTGATGACTTATTACTTTCAATCGATTTCACCTGTGAAATTTCACAGGCAATATTTTTTTATTCTGATGAAAAATCACACTTGCTACTGGCATGTAAAATATGAAGTGAAATTAAATTCAAACTAAGTATTTGCGGTTACATTTGTAGCCGGCTAGGTGAGGAAGAGTATACAGAGTATAAGAGTATACCTATAGTAGCAGGTGCGACGTATAAATAAATATTCATATCATATGATTTTTCACATGTTGCTCATGAAATGACTCAGCTTTAGGGTCACAGCACACATATCAACTCGGAAAGGGATCGGCACCGTATCGCCTTTCGCCTCGCCGTCAACCAGGCGTCAACCTAACGTATGCATGTAACCAAAGCGTAGCAGCGGCTCCTGTACGTCAACTCGGCTACGGCTAGGCGTCACCGCGCTTACGCCTCGCCGACCGCTGGATGACCGGGTTGGCACCAAATCAATTTGAATCCAAACGTTGAGTGTTCAATAAAAATTTCAATAAAACTTACGCATAACACGAAAGGAAGTTGCCTTGCGAATGGCGGGCGGCGGCACGGTCGGCAGGCAAGTCGCGGGAGGGGACACGGGCAAGGGTGGACGTAGAGTCGTGAGCTCGCGTACGGAAAGACGTAAGCGGGGGGACAGCGAGCGGTAAGCGCGGGAACTGCAAGTTGACCACTCACCGCATCGCGGTTCGGAGCCTGTTCCGAGGCGAGGCGATTACGTTACGTTTCCCATTAGTGTGCGTTGCAGTAGGGAGTTTCATACAAACAATACTGAACGGCTCGAGGCGATACGGTGACGATCCCTTTCCGAGTTGATAAGTGTGCTGTGACCTTTAATATGAAGATGTTGAATCGCGAGTACCTCCTAGGATATCGTTTACTCTGCTCTGCACAGAGCTTCACCACTAACGCGATGGATATAGACAGACAGACGGACGGACAGAGGAGCCTTAGTTATAGTTCACCGTTGATACAGAACCTTAAAAAAGCATCATTTAATGGTTTTTAATTCAAGAATTAAAAATCTATTGTGTTTTATTTAATGAAATACAGGTAGAGCAATTGTATTAGGCCCGTAGTATTGTAACTCCGTAAGGATGGGAGTGCTTGACCTCGTGTTCTCGAGGTCATAATTGCCAGAGTGTCAGATTTCTTAACATTGTTCATTTAAAAAATAATTTGTACAATCTCTCAGAGTAGGTACGAAGATTTCTTCCTAAAAAATGTACCTATAGCTTATTTAATAGAGAAAGATAATGCTCAGTGACATGGAAGGAGGAATTGAATTAACTGGGAAAATAAAATTAATTAAGATTAAGTTTGCCAAAAGTTTTCGTATAAGTAGGACATACAGCCAGTTGCAGTGGAATACAATGGTAGAGCTTGAGCATATACCTTCGTATTAAAAATTCAGCTTATCAGAGTATACTTACCTAATATTGTTTATCCTATTAGTTCTTGTAATGGTATTAGAGAAACATCTATACTAATATTATAAAGAGGAAAGATGTGTATGTTTGTATCTTTATAAAAGGGCCTGGACCGGCCTGGGTGAGTGTAGACAGGCGAGATCTGCGGTACCACACCTAGACCGGCGTCTCTCTCGCACCCTGATAAACCTGAGCCGGAAACGGCTACGTACGGTAACTGGGGCCATAACAGGCCACGGTCCTTTTAACAAACATCTGTTTACTCTAGGTATCACAGACAGCCCCCTGTGCAGAGCGTGCATGGAGGCAGAAGAAACGGCTGCGCACGTGCTGCTGGAGTGCGAAGGCGTGGCTCAATACCGGGCGAAGCACCTTGGATACCTGAGGTCGCTCCCCGAAGCCCTCAAGGACATCAAGTCGCTGCTGGGCTTCCTGGAGGAGCTGGGATGGCAAGAGTAGAGCCATTCCCACCATCATGCAAAATAGGCGCAGAAATGACGTCGAGTTGCGGAAACAAGCCCGCGTTACCATACCATACCATCTTTATAAAATATAAGTATAATCTCACGCCTTTTATTCCGGAGGGGGTAGGCAGAGGTATTCCATTACTGGATATACCCATGTTTCACGAGATATATTGGAACCCTTAACGTGATAGGTGGTGAGCCCATCGCCGGATTTGTATCTTTGTTACGAATAAACTCAAAAACTACTGGAACGATTTTAAAAATTCTTTAACAAATTTAAAGCTAGAAGATCCCTGAGTAACATAGGCTATATTTCATTCCCGTATTCCCACGGGAACGAGGAAACCGCACAGAACCGCTAGTAATGTATAAGGGTAGTTTAAGGCATATAATTGTAGAATTATTTATAGTAGCGTCTGAGTTAGTCTTCCAACTTTTAAATTATAAACTAGACAAGAAGCTCTTCCAAGTAGATTTATACCATACCAAAAAGCACCGTTAACACAATCGCCGCACCGTACCATCGGCTTATGTTTGAAGCATAAATTTTACAAAGCAAAGATTAATTTTCAATTTATTTTATGTTATAACCATTTCTAAAAAAAACACAATAAAACGAGTGACGATGAACCTACAAAAAAAGTATGTCTATTCATTCGCTGTTACGTCTCAGTACGGCTTGGTTTTATTTTAATTTGATCTCATTTAATTAAAATTTACTATAATTTTATGATCATAGTTAATTTGTTTTAACTGTTTTGTTTTGATTATAATTAGGTATTCATAATTTATATTGTTTATTAGGTGAATATACTTACTTACTAATACGACTAGACCCGTAGTAAAGGAGACGTTCGGCCTGCACATTGTATACCAGCGTGAAAGATAGAGAAAAATCTAGAGATTATCAGAAAAATATTTTAAAAAATCATTTCCATCTCTTTAACTTGCACATAAGTAATCAATGGATCCACTTGGAATCGTATTGAAATAATACTATTTCTAACTTCTTAAGCTTAATTTCCATGTTATTGTGAATTAGTCCGACAAACATCAAAATAATGTCAATTGTCATTTTACCGGTCAGGTCGCAATTTTGTTTTTGGGTCGTCGCGATGCCAGTTTAATGACAATTTAAGTTTATTTTACAACGAAACTAGACAAATATGAGCAAAATCATGAATAAAACTATAGTTATTTTATTTATATTTATCTAAAAACGGGTATACATGGTGCAGGCCCAGTCTCCACACATTCCTGAAACGTCTCCTTTAGAAATCCATCGAAAAATGGTTTTGCAGGGGAATAATGGTGGTGGTCTTGGAAAATACCTACTCAAAATGTACGAAAATTTAATTTGTAAATTAAACGGCAAAAAATTTGATGTCTGACAGACACTGTTATATGTTGTATACTCGTAATAGTGTATATTTATAACAGACAAAAAAATAATAATGTAAATGTTTGTCAACGTGTTTCTTTTAATTTTGTATATTATCATAAGTAATTTGACATTAAGCAGTACATAGTGACTGCTCACATATGAGTAGAGAGCATTGTGCTGAAACACACCGGGAAGCAATTGCAGCCTACGATGATGAATACAAGCGAGCTTGAGGCAGCTCGGTGTGGTACGAAATTTAATCTGCCCCCTCGTCTGCCCCCCTTGGGGAGGGATCTCCATCCCACTGCACCCACCTACCTACACTACCCAATAATTTATTCATTCCTACTCGCGTCTCTGATAGCGCCGCCGCCACATAATGACTGTAATATTGTAGAAGTTTGTTTTTCGCCTGCGTTACCATGTGAACGATTAATAGGCTGTTAGTTCGGTACCTAGTGCCTAGGTACGGTGCGATACGATGGCAAACGAACGTACCTACATAGTACACTGGGCCCGGCGGCGTGTAGCATACCGTTACAAGCGAGATAAAAAAGACGTTTATACAATGTACCTACACCAGAAGCCGCTGGAATGATACTATAGAAACTGGTTCTATTGTTGTTAGACGGATATACTTGAATCAAAATGTGCTTAAACCCTTTTTAACTTCACATTGCTACTGCAACGGGTCTCAGAAAATTCTTCTTACCTGCTAAAGGGCTACTTCTAAGAAAAATGTTAAACGACTCTACATCTCACTATTTAAAATATTAGTTCATATATAAGGTTAAAACTCATCATATATTTATAGTGATAATGTGTACGACTGTACACGTTGTTATGTTAGGGATTTGTTTTCGATAATCTCATATATTTTATGTCGGCGAGAGAAATCATCAGTAAACATAGCACCATCTAACTTTTCTTCTTATACTACGCAAATTACAGGAAAGAGTGAGAGGGTGGTGCGGTAGTCTCGCTTTCACCCTCCACGAAAGCCTGAAAATATCTATTGATTATCCTATACGTGCAAGTGGGTACGTATAGCCGCGCCCTGTGCTAGGTACTACCGACAAAAGTTCCACCTGATACCAATATTTGGAAGAATTGTCGCTTGAAAGCTTCGATTTTTACTACCCCGCCCCTTCTTATCATAAGCCGTGTTTTTTTTTCGTACCATTTATTAGCGCGAAATAGTTATGACATCAAATTAATAATTTTTTGTAATTGTCGTTGTCACTATAAGTGAGGACTTTATCGCCACGAGGTGCCTCAACCCTAATTAGTATACCAATGTAGTAAAATAGGCTTAGGTGGCTACTTGACCACAGAAAACTCGGCCAATGGTCGAGAAGTAGCTGCTGGCAAAAATTACCCTTAGGTGTTTATGGCGAATGTTGACTGACAGTACGTCGCTGCCGTGGATTGCCAATTTATTTGAAGAACTTGAAACTAACCACCCCGCACGCAAGAATACCTACGTCATACTTCCACCCACTGGCTGATGTAAAAATAATAGCAATGCTTTTTAAAAATAGTTCGCCCCGGCCGATTACCTTACGCATCCAGTCTCAATATATATCTGTGCATAGGTAACTTCCTGTGTAGGTGTAAATTCTATCTTCTTAGAGTTGTGTGAAAGGAACTATACCTTCCATATCGGTATATATACGAAAGGTGATATGACGTAGACATACTATGTTATGTCGGTCGAGACCTGTCGAGTTCGCCCAAGAGCAAGAGGTTGGGACCCTGTGTGGCCAGAGATCCCTTACCCTCTACCAAGGAAAACTAGAGCTTGTTATGTAAATAATGGACACTTCCTTATACGTTTGGCATAGTTGATAGATAAGGTATCTATGTAGAGCTCCCATTATCTATGTATAGGTACATATAAAATGCTTTGTCCTAAACGACTGACTGACGGATCAACGCACAGCCTTTATCTTTTATCGTATACGTAGAGACCTGAAACTCGGAGGGTGTGTTATTTGTGAGAAAGGAATTTCCAAAATTCTACCCCTGAGGGGGTGAAAAAAGGTTGCAAAGTTTGTATGGGACAACGTGAACGTTTGTAAGTATGGATGGATGTTTGTTGCTCTTTCACGCAAAAACTACTTATTTAATGGATTTTGATGAAAATTAACAGTTATACCTATAGCTTATACACCAGAATAACACAAAGACCATATTTTATCCCCGTATTCCCACAGGAACGGGAACAACGCGGCTGAAACCGCGGGGTGCTGTTAATAACTTATTAAATTGTAACTATTTTAAGAGAGACTTTAATGTCATTACGAATATTATGCACGAAAATAACCTATCTTAAGACAAAATTGTTCAAAATTTAACTGTAAAGCTAAGTAGATATACGAGTATAAGTACCCAACTATTACATAACAAATAAAAAATAATTATAAAACTATTATACACTGCGCTTTAACATTCGAAACGAATCAAAAAAACAGACCTCAGTATCTGAAACCTGGTTTAAAACAGCATTATTTACTTGAAAATTATCGTCAGAAGATAGAGAAAATAATAATAGCCTGCTCGATAGGGTGATTCAGACTACGCAGCTGGTATCACAAAATACACAAGCAATGGAACGCGCCTGCGCGAACCCAGCGGAGAGTGCGCAGGGGGAGGGGGGCAAGGCCGGGGCGCGGCGGGCGGGGCGAGGCAACGTCACGTCGAACAACGCATGCCATATGCTAACAGTTTTAGGAGGCCACCTTCTCATGCTCGTTCGAGGGCCAACCGAGTGCATCGCGTTTTAGTCGCGTAAAAACTTGCCTGCGCCGCCCGAGTCGTCCAACGCGATTACGCGAGGTGGGGACGACGAGATCGGTGCAGTAAAAGTGGCCTCTCTCCGTGCGTTTATCATGGTGATTTTACGTTAAAATATTCCTCTTTCGCTCTCATTACGTGATCTATTGTGAACTCTTATCGTAGAAGCATAAATCTGGCAACCTGGAAATATGACAGCAGTCATTAAAAAAGCGTAGGCCGTCGCTCGCTGTCAAAATAAGGCGGAAAATAAATAAATAGGTTTAAAACAACGGTGCGTTCGGTGCAGTGATAAAAAGAACCTTGTGTACTGTGGCATTCAAGTTATATTCGGTAAGCGGACAAGTATTGGATGACCGAATTGTTGGTAGAAATGATGATTAATATAGGTTCGATGTGGACTGGTGATGATAGTTTATGAAGCGCCTGGTGGACTGAGAGTGAAGTGAGTGCGGGCATCATGGACTGGAGAGTGAAGAGACAAGCACTCAGATATCGGTGAAGTTCGTCGAGGCCGCAGGCTTTTCAAATAGGTACCGGTTTTGAATTATCATTTTGTTTGATTTATTCTCGTGTGTTCGGACGACCACAGCTGGAATGCACTCCTCGGCTCCATATTGTACTTTATAAGGACTCCAAAAACATAAATGTAATGTAATAGGTGTACGATTTTTTATTAATATTCTAAATACTTAATAGCGAAGTATGTATTAAATTGGTTCTAATATTTGTAATTTATCTTTTTTCAGATAATCATGGACGTCACTACTCCAACGGTTGACCTACCTAAAGAGAAACCAGAAATTAATAGCAATAATGAAGATCCTTTGGATTCAGTGGAAGAAGACGTAAAAATTGAAAGTTTTTCTTTAATAAAAGACGATAAAAGCAATGAAAGTGATGCTAACAGTGAGGACACCACCTCTAATGATGAACAAAACCATGAAAATTGTGGAAGCAACTCTCAGTTTTATGAGAGCAGTGATAGTAAAATAGATTATGCTGTAAAAATAGATGACAGTGATACTCTAAGTGATATAGATGACATAAAGACAGATACTGCCTCAGCTGATAGTGAAGATTCCGCACTAGGTAGCCTACCACCTGACGGTACTCTTAATGATAGGGAAGAAGATGCACAAGATCGATCAGATGGTAGTGATTCTGGCATTGGGTCAGAAATACGAGAAGATGTAAAAATACCTACCTTCAATCTTTCTATACCGTGTAGCAATGAGCCAAGCAATATCATAACTTCTGTTAATACAGAGCAAACGAAAAGCAATACTAAAGAAAATAGCAATGATACTGAAATAGAACTAAATTCTAAAATAGAAAACATAAAACCAATGAGAAGTAGCCTTAAAAGGAAACCTGATCAAGAAAATAATTATGAACCTCAGACAAAGAGGAAAAAACAAAACATTCAATTTGATCATGTTACTGTTTTCTATTTTCCCAGAGCTCAAGGTTTTTCGTGTGTTCCATCACAAGGAGGATCCACTTTAGGCATGGAATGGGGACATACTCATACACAAAAATTCACCTTAGCTGAACATGCTTTAGAACAAAGAAGATTACACAAACAAATCCTACAGCAGCTCAAAAGTGAGCGTCATTCTTTACAAGGGGCAGCACTTTCGTCTAGCGAAGAAAGTGATACGGAAGAAGAAACTAGCGATATTTCTGAATCTGAATTGGATTTAGATAGTTACTATTTCCTTCAACCAGTACCCACTAGGCAAAGGAGAGCATTATTGCGCGCAGCTGGAGTTAGGAAAATAGAAGGCTTTGAAAAGGATGAGTGTAGAGACATACGAAGTTCAAGAGAATTCTGCGGGTGTGCTTGCAAAGGTGTATGCAACCCTGAAAATTGCTCCTGTAGTTTGGCTGGCATAAAATGTCAAGTCGATCGATTAAACTTTCCATGTGGGTGCACTAGAGACGGATGTGGAAACACGACAGGGCGAATAGAGTTCAATCCCGTTAGGGTTAGGACGCATTTTATTCACACTCTCATGAGATTGGGCCTTGAAAAGAAAAACGAGGAGAATCAAGAAGCTGCTAAAAGACAATGGGTGGTTCATAATCCAAACACCGTATCCTGTGCGCCTAACACTCCCTACGATAGAGAACGCTGTCTCACTCACGAAGATGGCCTGTTGCGGGATGTCAACCTTACTCCGAGAGTGGAAGTTGAGTCGTGCGTAAATAATGGGAGCTTCAACAATGTTCACTGTGATATGAATAACATGAATATGCAGAACAACATCACGGAAGAAATGGCCTACACGTACAAAAATGAAGCTGCGAGTCAGAAAACCCCCAACGAAACTAATATAATGCACTTTGAAAACAGGAGCAATCATCACAGCCATGTCGAAGCTTACTCGTCCAATATGCTTCAAGGAAAAGGACCTCCTTACACCACTAACAACACAATGGGTTTTGATCCAATTACAAACATGCAAAGATTTCCTTGCGATCTCAACTACACCTATGAACAACATACAGACAATAGTCACTTCAAGCACAGCTATTCCGCCTCCAGTTTCGAGGAGTTCGCTCATAACTCACAGATGTCCATGTTCAGTCATTACGGCCACATGTATGTTCCTGAATATTTGCACAAACCGAGCACAAGCATTCACGACCACAACCCGTTGCAGTATCACACTGTGCCCCAGAATCACTATGAAATGTACAAAAACACAGAATGTATAAATGCTGAAAATAAGAGTGAATCCCATTATACCACATTAATGACGATGCCATATCAATCTAGCAATAAGTTGCAAACTGTAGAGAATGACGAGAATTGGTTCAGTCAGAATACTCTACTAAATCTAGACCAATCGGATCAAACCACGCAAGATGCTTCAGATTTGCAGACACCACCCGTAGAAAAACCGGCAGAAACTAACGCTGCCGATGCTACAGAAAATTTTGGCGAACTTATAAAAAAAACTATGGTAGAATCTGTTACTGTGTAGATGAATTTGCTTGTTGTCTTTTAATCGTCTGTGAATTATCATGTTAATAAGTTTTTAATTATATGAATTGGGAAATCAATGTTTGGCATTATTTACTAAATACCGGTCCGGCGATGGGCTCACCACCTATCACGTTTAGGGGTCCAATATATCTCGTGAAATGTGGGTATATCCAGTAATAGAATACCTCTGCCTACCCCCTCGGGGATGAAAGGCGTGAGATTTTTCATTTTTTTTTTCGTGCTATGTCTTAGTTTGAAAACATTTTATTTACACAGTTGAATTAGATTAGCTTTATACCATATTACATACATAGGTACTATTGACATTTTTCATACAAATAAAAAAACTCTTCCACCGAGGAACGGTACTTCCGAGAAAGCGCTTAGGTGGTGCCTAGAATTCTGTTTACTGACAGGCATTGGACAAATAGGTACCACCTTAAATTAATCTCTATGTAATTGAAATAAGATTCGAAACCAATGGAAAATTTAGAAAGCTATGCCTGGCTAAGGGTTTTGGAATCGAATTAATTATTCTTGGTTTTTAACGTTTTTTTTGGACCTCGACCCGGCGAATAATGTAAAAAAAAGTTGCATGATAATAAAATATTTTTGGGAGAGCTTTTACCTACGAGTTTTTCATAAACTTATCTAAGTACCAAAGAGATTAAAATATAATAGGGCATAGAGGGGACAAAGCGAGGAAAATTTTAAGCCAAAAGTTATTCCAAGTGGAATAAGTCGAGTACAATTTCGACCGAATGACAGCTCGCCTTCATGCGACATGACGCTTGAGCTTCAATCATGCTTCAAAGTTTTGTATGAAAATATTCCCAATGCCCCCCCTATGTCCTATTATATTTTAATCTCTTTGCTAAGTACATATTTTATCATTAGCTCGACGGTAAAGGAAAACATCGTTAGAAAACTCGCGGGTCCTAGAACTTAGAGGAATGTGTAATAAAACTGTAACCTCGTCGGCCATGAGATCACTACCTGTCACGTTTGGTTGTTCAAAAAATATACTGGTGAAAAGTAGGTACCTATATCTGAAGAGAAATATACTTACTCTACTCGTATAATGAAAGATAAATAATAATAAATTGTGGGGCAAACTAGGCAGAGCCTGTACTATGGGTACTACACAACTGATAAACATACTTAAATAAATATGAAACACCCAGACACGCTTCGTGTCTGGGTGTTTCGTATTTATTTAAGTACACACACACACACACAACAGACATGTTCATGCACACAAATGTTGGCCCCGAGCGGGGATCGAACCTGTGACAGACTCAAAAGGCAGGGTCACTACTAACTGAGCCAACAGGCCCGTCATATAAAAATAAAGGCATGAGCGTATTATATTTATCTTTTATTACCTACTGAAATTTTTCCCCTGTACTATGGGTACTAAAGACACGAAGCCAACAGACATGTTCATGCACACACAAATGTTGCCCCAAGCGGGAATCGAACCGGCGACCTCCGACTCAGAAAGCAGGGTCACTTCCAACTGAGCCATGGCCCGTCAAATGTTGCATTAAATGTTGTACTACAGAATTGTATTATTTGTGTAGGTATACTGGATGATTTTTTTTACCGTCTGGAAAAAAATATGACGTATAAGGTATTTAGAGCCGAAGTTATACACGAGATTAATGTTAAATATAGTCATGTTTAGTGCAATTTACAAAATCTAGAAAACTACGCACAGTACTACGCGCAGCTGGCGGTTGTAGGTAGATTGCGCATAAATGGAAGCTACGTGCCTGTTTCTTTTTAAAATACGATTTCAAATAACTCAGTGTGTATTATTGACTACAACCGCACACCTCGGGAAGTGAATAAGAAAGCCTCAGATCACATGTTCGTAGACCTCGGTTTCGCCTCAGTCGACAATTAGGTACATGTGATCTGAGACATTCCTTATTTTACTCCCTTATATAGGCGTGTACCTAATGTAGGTAGTATTCAGCGTTGCCAGACGTCCCGATTTTTTAATCAAAAGTTAATGTCCTGCGCGGGACAGGCTCCGTCCCGCTTTTCGGGTATCACTCATAATAAAATTTTCAGACTTTTAATCAGAAGACGAATAAGACAACTATTTAACGATGGGGTAAATCTGATTTAAAATATCAAAAAATAAAATAAATAAATAATCTCACGCCTTTTATCTCCGAAGGGGTAGGCAGCGGCAGAGGTATTCCATTTCAGGATATAGGTACTTAGGTACCCATTTTTCACAAGAATTTAAAATATCATATTTTTATTAAAATACATGTTCTATGGCTGTTCTTGATGTCTATTGTCTGTTAAACGTAATTTGAACTCAAATAAAAAGGTAAATATTTAAAACCTTCTCATTATATATACGTTTTTTTACTATGTCCCGCTTTCAACGAAAGAATCCCGCTTTTTTCAATCAAAAAGTCCCAAAATACCGACTTCGCAAAAAAAAATATCTGGCAACGCTGGTAGTATTCCATCTTCTACGCAAATTCTACGTCTTTTTAATCGTGTGCAAGCGCTCTACATATTACTTAGTAAATTTCGCTCGAGCAACAGCGAAATACCATGGAGATTATTGGAGATACTTACCTACTCTCGTAAGTCATTGTAAGTTTCTACAGCATTACGAAAAAAAATATTAGACAATACTTATCATAACTACGTAAGTATCATGTCACTGACACTTGATGACGTCTCGTATGGCATACCCTGAACTAAGACACTGGTTTTCAGGTGCAACTGATCAACCAACTTTATAAACCTAAAGATGAATTTCAAGTAAGTACCTACGCAATGATTTACCATAGTTTCTTTCTTTGTGACATTTTTCTTTTTTACAATATGGCATCTGGTTGTCGCCATTTTGAAAGGTGATGTCCAGAAAAGCTATAGAGGGTGGTATAATAATAAATGAAAAATACTATAAAGATCTGAGTTAGTAGAGCGGTAAGAAGATATTATTTTAAACAAATATGTCCTACAAAACACCCCCCAGAATGCCCCCCACGCCCCCTCCTCATTTGTAAAATTCTTCAAAGTACAAAAATATGCTTGCAACATTATCTAAATACTGGTAACCCATCCAACATATATTTTTGTACATGAAATCAAAAAAGCTTGAATCCAGAGTCGTAAAAAGAAATATTTAAAAGAAATAAATATTTTTTTTTGCACGAAAGTAGCTATTGATGTGATACGTAAAAGAGATAGCGCTCTACTGTCTTTCTCACTCTTATCTGTCATAGCTTTTATGCGGAAGTGAAATAAAACACAGTTATTTTTATTATGGTGTCGGTCTGCCACTCTGCCAATGTCAATTTGACATTTCATCTGCATGGAGCACAGAACACTATAACTCCTCACAACGAAACGAACATACCACTATATATTCGACTAACAAAAAAATAATTTAATAATTCAGGGAATACTAAATAATCACACGAATTCGGTTAGCCTAATTGAACTCGTAACTAAATAATTATTTTAAATCATTTTGGGTCCATAGACCAAAAGGGTGACGTTCGTTTCTCAGTGACCTAAACCCTCATATAATACAAAATTTTTCAAACATAGGGTGGCATTTTAAAATATTTCATTATGTTATCAAATAGCCCAGTAAATTAGCTTTACAATGATATATATATGGTTCTGGTAATAAAATACGAGGAATAAAATGAATGATTAAACGAACTTACCTTACGTGAAGTTCTATCATAATTATACGAGAAGCTTTGTCCGAAGAGATTAGCATAGGTATACATGTAGTAACACATAGGTGTCGCCTTTTCGCACTGTTTTGAGAGTAGGTAGATTTTTTTTTTTTTTTGTAAGGTAGTTTTACTCAACCCGTTCGCCCACGCCCCAGTAGGACGTCATTTAGTTGAGGGAATCCTCTAAGTATTGTTGATATTTGAAGGAATGAGGGGAATGTGAGTATAGGGAGGGCGGGTTGCTAATCTCTTCGGACAAAGCTTCTCGTATAATTATGATAGAACTTCACGTAAGGTAACTTCAAAGCTTTGTCCTCGAGATTAGCATAGGTATACATGTAGATGTTGAGATATGAAATGAGAAATATCAACAATAATTAATTATAGTATGTACTTATTTAATTTAATACTTATATAAGTATTGAACACAATAAGTACAACTTATTATATTTAACACAGAAAATATAGCTTCTTCAAAATCAGACCTATTGGTATGATTACTCTTGACTTTAAACATGATTTGAACCTTAGTTGCTATATTAATTAGTGAAATCAGATTTAACACTCCTAGCAAATGAACTTTGATTGGTATTTTGATTAAATGTAATGTGTCTATCATAGAATCCACCAAACGTGTTGGAGCTGCCGCTCCAACCCGCTGTTCTCCTAATGAAATCTAAATTCACATCGAGCTGATGTGCCTTAGAGGTGGCAGCAGCTCTAGTGCTGTGTGCCGTGAACAGAGACACGTCAATACCACAACTGCTGAGAGAACACTTAATCCACCTACTTAGCGTGTAATTCCTGTGTGGTTTCTTAAGACCTATAAAGAGAGAAGTGATATTCGTACGTAATATCTTAGTCATATTTTTGTAGGAACATATAGCATCCCGAAAATATGGTAGGACAAGTGTGAGTTGCGTTGAACCTACACGGGACGTTTTATTTGAATTTCATAGGGAAAATATTCAATGTTATTAATATAAATTTTCTAAATAGTTTGCACCATGTGTGCAGTCGTTAAGGCTAAAAGTGTAGCAAGTTTTTTTTTTTTTTTTTTAGAAGTGTCCCATGTAATATTATATTTTGGTAAAGCGGTTCTTGGACGGAAGACCCCTTTGAAAAAAACGTTTTATCCGTTCGTCGTTTGCAACGTCTGTCCTATAATTAAGGAGAGCGCAGACCTACAGCTATTTAAAGTTCCATACTGGGCGCCAGACTCGTATACATATATAATAGTGTTTAGATATTAATGACATTTGGAACTGTTGTTACAAAAGGGTCAAAATTGTTTGTTTTACAAAACAGAAACAATTTTTTAATACAGGTGTCATACCGTTTAAGAGAATTTTCGGATAAAGATGTTAACATAATGTGTATGGAGGAAGGTGGTAACACTCTTCTTAAGAGCGACGTCCGAATGAAATCGCGGCCACCAGGGTAATCTTCTGGTGCACCTCTCGGTTGCTTTTTACTATATACTATTAAATTAAATTTTTACTAGGTTTAAAAACTAATTCCTCAGACACTTGAAGACTTTTGAACAATGGGTATATACCACGGTTGGGTAGGCCAATGTGGTGCTATGAGGATGCCTTTAGCAATAATTGTCAATGCAGATTTTTCTAAGTGTCTTCAAAATTATAGAAAACGGTGGAAAGCCGTAAAAGTAAAGATTGGACCATGAGATGGTAAACGCCCCAAGTAACATTTTAGGTTTTAAAAAGGTTTTGAAAAGGTTCTAAAACCTTTGTATGGAAATGATCTCGTAAGTCTTAATAGGCTCAGTAACGTTTAATTAACCTTGTATTAACCTCCTGTGTGCAAAAAGGGCCCACGTTTTAGAACCTTTCTGAGAGCTAAAGCCAAACCTAAAGCACAAATCCAGAACCTTTCGAAGTGTTTGCACAGAACCCAAATATAACCTTCACAACCATAATTTAACGTTAATTAATATAACCTTGTAAGGCAGCTTTTAAGTTCTCAATCAGTAACTTGGATTTAACCCTATGACAACCTAAAACGTTTTTCATGGATATGAATATGCCTTTCCAAGACTCGCGGGTTTTAAAATGTTTCTGCATAAGATTTTTTTACAATGAAACACCAATTGTGGACTTAAAACATATTTTTAATGGCGCCATCCCTGCCGTTATACCAAATTACAAAATGGCTAAATCTTGGAAAAAATGGTGCGACTGGCACTTTATCGTGAAACTTTAGGTTAATAGTGCTGTATACGCGACGGGCCTTTCATAAGTTCAAAATTTTGAAGATATTTTAATGAAATAAAAATGATGAAATTAGGTAATCGCATTAGAAATAGAACTTTTGTTCATATAAAAAAACATTTATTTTAAATCGTATAGCACACGATACTTAATTTTGGCTTATGAATGAAAATATTGCTTTTTGGTTCGATGTTTTTTTATTTCAGTGAAAAAAACATGGCTGGCGTTAGGAAATTATTAGAAAGCATTTAAATTAACTTTTCCAGAACTGTAACAGCTGAAAGCTCTTAATTTTGGCCAAAATAAGATTTAAAGGTTATTGTGCGGAGCTACTTAAAACTACAAGGCTTTTTTCGCTATAATATTCAGCTATAAGGTTATCACCAAGAGTAGTTCAAGACTTTCCAGCCGCAAAAACAACGCCCGAGCACAAACGATTGCTTTTAAGTTTTGATTGTGGGAGGACGTGCGTCGGAGTGCTTAACAAACAGCTACAGGCTGCTCTTAAATTTTTTTTTTCGTTCCTATTTTTTTATGGTTGGTACTATAGTATAGCTGTTGTAAAAACCCCGGTAACTACCGTTAATTAACCAAATTTTTGGTTAGCTACCGTTAAAATGCGGTTATTAACGGGTTAAAAAGGGTAAATAATATGTGTTTTTATTGTGTAGTCAACTCCTAGGTGAAGTCATAAATCGATATCCGATGGATAAAGATTTCATTTAAGATTTTATAAATCATGCCTACATATTTAAAGCGACTTAATATAGGTACATATAGTCCACTCAATAAATGGTTATAGAGTGCCTAAGCTGGGACCTAAGCGATTTCTTCAGTAAGTTGTTCAGGGTGCTTAGGGAGTAAAAATACTAAAAGTCCCGGCGTCTTGGAGGTCCGCCGGAGTGGGGGGGGGGATTAAAGTTCCCACTTTTGAGTTTTTCGCTAATATCTTTAAAACGGTGTGTCGTAGAGAAAAAATATCTTCTACGTGAAGAAAGCTCATAAAATATTCTGCAACTTTTATCTTATACACTTTTTTCAAATCCCTATCCGTTTTCAAACTACACGTTCCGAAAGAGTTAAAATTTTTAGTAGTTTTTTTAAACACTAGCTGTTGCCTGCTACTTCGTTCGAGTTATTTCGGGATAAAAAGTAGCCTATATGTTAATCCAGGTCCTAATCTATCTACCTACCAAATTTCATCTAAATCCGTGCAGCCGCTAAGGTATTTTCGTCTTTTATCACATAAATATCTACACTAATTTATACTTCTATACTAATGTTATATAGAGGAAAGATTTGTATTTTGTACGTTTGTTACTAATAAACTCAAAAACGACTGCACCGATTTTAAAAATTCTTTCACTAATGGAAAGTTAGAATATCCTTGAGTAACATTAACTATATTTTATTCCCGTATTCCCACGGGCACGGAAACGACGCGGGAGAAACCGCGCGGAACCGCTATTTTACATAACCCTAGCGGTATAAGTAACGATTAAACTCAAAAACAACTAGGCCGATTTTGAAAATTCTTTCACCAATTGAAAGCTACATTATCATCAAGTAACATAGGCTATATTTTATTCCCGTATAATGAACCCGTAGAATAAACTCAAAAACTACTTGGCTGATTTAAAAAAGAATCACCAATGGAAAGCTAGAATATAATTGAGTAACATAGGCAATATTTTATTCCCGTATTCCCACGGGAACAGGAAGTATGCGGGTGAAACCGCGCGGAACCACTATTATAGACACTAGCGGCGGAGAAAGAAAGGTGGCGAACAAGCAAATGCTGACTACAAGAAATTACTCCTGTTTTTAATAGTTTTTTTGTCAGGTCTTTTTTTTTTAGGTCAGTCGGGTCAGGGTAGTCAAAATCGAACAGCCTATAGTTTTAATCCATAAGACCCCATTTCAAGATGAGCTATATTTCTCCATCCTTGTGTATTTACAAGGGCTCCTATAGATCTGGGATCCGACGATTCGCTGACAGCGTTCGCCGACAGTTGCCGACCTGACAACCCTAATAGTCTTGACCACAGTCACCAGTCACCACACCACCTACCTTAATAAATATTTCTACCTTACTATATAAAATGAATTAAATCTTACCGATGTATTAATTATTCGTAAGAGATTCTTACGTACTTTACGTTTAAAATGTCCACTCCGTTGTTTCGATATCACCCTGTGTCGGTTCATCTTGAAAGTTTAGAAGTC
This sequence comes from Ethmia dodecea, assembly GCA_963855545.1. Taxonomy (NCBI): domain Eukaryota; kingdom Metazoa; phylum Arthropoda; class Insecta; order Lepidoptera; family Depressariidae; genus Ethmia; species Ethmia dodecea. The sequence goes on from OY979437.1 coordinate 5,145,409, forward strand.
GCGAAGACAACTGATATTTTTTGGGGATGCCTCTAAAGCTTTAAAATATTCTTTTAGAACTGTAAACATGCCTTCAGCTCATAAAAATCGCTTATTATTTTGGTTGTTGACTACAAATTCCTAATTTGTTTAATTAGACAACTCTCATAAAGCTTAAAGGTTAAAAGTGGGTTTAAGAAATTACTTATAAGCGATTTCAACATTCCATAACTTAATGGTTACATCAAAGTTTAAAATTAAACCTTTAGGTCTCACTTAAGCATATTGCTAGCCTTTTCAGAACTTATTCAGGAGTCTATGAAAACTTTAAGAGCCTAGGACTATATGCTCTTGAAACTCAAGTAAACATAACGTTGATTTAAACTCTTGTCAGCGGCTCCGAGGTTGTAAAAATAAACAATTAGTTTTAATACTTACTAATCAATTTCAAGTACTTTATATGATCAGATAGCAAAGCATTAAGCTTTTTAGAACCAATTTAAAACCAAAAGGCATTTTTTACAACCTAGGCCCGAATAAAATGTTACTTGGGGCGTCAACTACTACTGCCCGAGTGTTTTGGTAACGTTGGTGATATGAGGAACTGAATACCTCCCATTTCATTGATGTAGGATATGGCTGTAGTTTTATCTGTACGTAATAGAATTTGACAGTCGTGCTAAGACTTCGCAAAAACCTTTAGTCCAAAAAAAAAGGCAGCAAGTATTTCTAAATAATTAATAAGTATATATGTTGCGACCGTTCGCTGACATACCATAACCACTAGCTCATCCCTCACTGCAGGCCGCGCCACATCCCGTAGTTGAGGCATCGCTGTAAATAACTTAGACAAAACTCGTTTTATTTTATTTTATTTACGGGATGATTAATTACTTGTGACAACCACTCGAGATCAAGTAATACCGATGAGAATATGATTATGTACTTATCGTAATTGTCATCGTCTTTAACGTTTAGGTATTTACAACGTTCCAACTCTTTGGTATAAGGCCAGCCATATTCAACAGCTGGGCAGGTTGAGGTCAATAACCCTAGGAGGCGGGCAAATTCTCTGACTTTGCAACGAGTTAGTCTTTGAAACTTTTCTATATTTAATTTTATTTTACTAATCTTTTCTGAGGGTAGGCTCACGTGTAAACGTTTGAATTAATAAGATAAACCAAGAATTTGCAAGTAGTGTGAGAAGATGTTATACTCTTTTCGATGTTTTATTGTGAATCCTATGGCTTCTAATAAACTAATTGTATACGAAACATTTCTCGCACAAGAGTCATCTCTATTAGCTATAAACAAATTATCGTTCAGATATGTAGTAGATAAAAAACCTTAAGAACTAAATAGGCTGAAGCCTGGGTGGCCTTTATTATATTTGTAAATACAAAGAGACGGTATTACGGCAAAACAAATGGTTTCTAAATTGAAAACAAAGATATTTCTTGTGTTCTTCGTGTAGGTACCTATGCGCATTAAAGAATACGCATCTCTAAGATCTATTGCAATTTGTACTGAACTGTACGCAAATCTCAAGTTAGCATTAATAAATTTATTTAAAGATTTTAGGTTCAATATAAATCTTGTTTTGCCGATCGGTTTCGGTACTAAAAAGGTCGGTGATATTAATTGACCGTCACACGGCTCGCATTCCTGGATAGCGCCAATAGACAAAAGATCCTGAATGGACTGCTCATACTGAGCTGTCTCTGCCGGGCAATGTACCTTTGCTGTGGGCAGCGAGTGCTGGACTACTGGTTGTGATAAGAGAATGCGATATCCGTGTATCCATGATAGAATTGTCTTATCACGAGTGAGTGACGACCATTGGTCGCGAAAATGTGATAGTCGGCCTGCGTACCTTACTGTATCTAGCGGGCGGCTGCGCTTCTGTGGCTGCGGCGCTGTATGTGACGATTATCTCGAGGAGGTCTCGTGCTGATTCTTGTACGCAGGTTCCTTGTTCTTTTGCGTCCCCTTCGACCTTTGGCTCTGGGAGGCAGCCCGCCAGTTTAAATTACTTTTAAACTGTTTGTTTGCTTTCTTGGGGGGATGCTGTTTGGGTGGTGCAAAATTCATTTAAGAACCCGTTTTTTTTTTTTTTTTTTTTTTTTTCGGTATTGGGTTGCTCGCCAGGGGCGTAGCTTCCGCCGTATCAATTATACGGGGCCCCCGAGGCACGGGGGCCCCCAACGTGCGTAAGCAAAAATTAATAAAAACTTCCCAATCTTTTTTTTTTTTTTTAAACATGAACGCCTGTCAGGCCTGTCACTATTGTCCATAGAGGCAGAATCGTTAGAAAAACTAAAGTTATCATCAGTTTAAAATGATTTGAATTGTTTGTAAAAATTTTGGAAAAAAGTGACAGATCGATAATTATGATGAATAAATATTTCTTTAGCGTTCATAAGGGCCCCCAAACAATTTTTTATACGGGGCCCCAGGCAGGGCCAAGGCACGCTACGCCACTGTTGCTCGTATAACAGTAGCAAGGTGGGAGCTTTGGCTACGGCAGTAATAGTGGAGGCGATCTGTTTCACCTCGATGTCCTTATTCCGTTTTTAGATGGCCTCAGAAACGGCTGCCTTCACCTCCGGGTGAAAAGTCGGAGCGTCGCTAGGGGTGCAGTTAGCTGGAGGTAAGTACCTACTTGTCTAACAGCTCTTTGCGAATCCCTCTTTGTGAGGGGGCGGCGGGCTATGGCGACGCGGCGGCAGCGGGCCGGGGCGGCACGGCGGCAGCGGGCCGGGGCGGCACGGCGGCAGCGGGCACAGCGGCAGCGGGCCCGGGCCCGGGCGGCACAGCGGCAGCGGGCCCGGTCGGCACAACGGCAGCGGGCCCGGTCGGCACAGCGGCCGCGGGCCCGGGCGGCACAGCGGCAGCGGGCCCGGTCGGCACAGCGGCCGCGGGCCCGGGCTGCACAGCGGCAGCGGGCCCGGGCTGCACAGCGGCAGCGGGCCCGGTCGGCACAACGGCAGCGGGCCCGGTCGGCACAGCGGCCGCGGGCCCGGGCGGCACAGCGGCAGCGGGCCCGGTCGGCACAGCGGCCGCGGGCCCAGGCGGCACAGCGGTAGCGGGCCCGGTCGGCACAGCGGCCGCGGGCCCGGTCGGCACAGTTGCAGCGGGCCCGGTCGGCACAACGGCAGCGGGCCCGGTCGGCACGGCGGCAGCGGGCCGGGGTGGGTGGAATTTTCGTGAAGTGACAGTCCCAGAAACTGCCACGCAACACTATTCCAATACGTAAGATGTGAGATTTGAAATGTTCACAGTAAAAGTTTTAACCCCAAAGGTTAACCGCAGTTACTGACAAATGAACATGGGCTATTTAGTAGACGAAGTTACAGTCCCAAAAACTGCACGCATTGCCACTTTACTATAGTTTTACGTAAGAATTTTTGTGAAGTGACAGTCCCAGAAACTGCCACGCAACACTATTCCAATACGTAAGATATAAGATTAGACATGTTCACAGTAAAAGTTTTAACCCCAAAAGTTAACCGCAGTTACTGACAAATGAACGTGGGCTATTTAGTAGACGAAGTTACAGTCCCAAAAACTGCACGCATCGCCACTTTACGTAGCTTTATTATGTAAGAATTTTTGTGAAGTGACAGTCCCAGAGACTGCCACGCAACACTATTCTAATACGTAAGATCTCATATCTTATTTCACGTGTTCACAGTAAAAGTTTTAACCCCAAAAGTTAACCGCAGTTATTAATAATGAACACGTGTTAACTAACCTCCATATTGGGACCAGCCCGAAGGCGGTGGCGAGGCTTGTGACCTCGAGGTGGAGCTGGAGCTGGCGGAGAGGCCCGGCGCGGCGGTGACGACGAGGAGGACGACAAAAGCGGGCGCTTCGGCGACGGCGGCTTCACTCGATCTTGATATCTCCGGCGAGCGCGCAATAATTCTTTTTAAACTTATTTTTAATGCTATCGTAATCACTCGACTCGACATGGGTACATTTTCCCATAATTTGCGCGCAACTTAATTTCACGTGCGAAGCGGCGGAGCACTGAAATGTGAATGACGTCCTACTGGGGCGTGGGCGAACGGGTTGAGTAAAACTACCTTACAAAAAAAAAAAAAAATCTACCTACTCTCAAAACAGTGCGAAAAGGCGATACCTATGTGTTACTACATCTATACCTATGCTAATCTCGAGGACAAAGCTTTGAAGTATAATACCACTAATATTCTTCTCTTTTGATTAATTGCTTGTCATGTCTTTAGTGACACTAGCAAGATTGAGACAAATCGATTGACGTAAGAATCATCAAAAACGGCCCACGCGTTTCGCCTCTAGAGCGCCAAACAAAGGAACATAGTTACATATATTATAGGTACATAGGCTGATAAACATTTTACCCTCTGCAGGCGGGTAGAAAATAGCAGCAGTTACCTGTGACTGTCCGCGTGAAATTCAGGTTATCGGATCCCCTAGAAACTATGTATTTTTTCAGAGATAAAAAGTAGCCATGTCCTCCGAGGTCCAATTTATCTTTATAAGTACCAAAATTTATCAAGATTGGTTTAACGGTTTAGATGTAAAACGTACGTATTAAACAAATGAACTCACTTTCACATTTATAATACTAGTTAGGAAATAATAAAAAATACCTGCCAGTAGGTACATGTAGAGAAGATAATCACAATTATGCAAAAGCTACATCAATGTAGGTGTAGGTACCTACAACGGATTGATACGGGCAGGACCGGATCGTGCATAGGCGACAATACAGATAGGACAGACGCGCCGTTTATTGATGCGCATTTGTTATAAAAAAAACAATTTTAGTTCAATTATTTGTGGAACTTCGAAATTCTAAATGCCAAAAAAATTTCGCTATCTCGCCGCCCTTCGGTATTTGGATTTTGCGTTCGGACTTACCTACGTGCTATCAAATCTATTTCCATATTCCTTGTAGTCAATAATAAAATAAAATAAATTAATAATTATTGTAGTTACAGTTATTCTTTTACGGAGCGCCATTTAGGAAATTTATTCGCCTAAGGCACTAAGTTCGCTGAATCCGGTTCCGGGTTAGGGGTTTTCACTGCTTGATCGCTGATTCAACTTGAAACAAAGAACATGTTTCATCAACCTCTTTTATCACGCTGTATGTAGGTGTAATGTGAAACGTAATAGTTATAACGGCAGAATAAAATCTTAACAAATTCCAATAGGCTTTGCCAATAGGTATGGTTCCTTTTATTACAAGCCACTTATGTAGGAAAAAATATGGAATAAGGAATTTCTACGAAGAAGGAATAATATTTGTAGATAAATTTGCATAAATCTTTTTAAAAACTGTACCTATATTGAATTTTAAGATTCTATACCAAAAGCTTTTTGACGAATAGATAACTTAAGTTAAAAGAATTTAATAGCAGACCGTGTGCAAATCAACGCTGCACTTACTTAGCGTGCTTTCAAAAGCAAAGCAATAAGCTAAAAATACAACAGTCACCCAATGACGTCAGCAATTTCATCGTTCGTTATCGTTACAAAAACATCGGCACGACGATTACAGTGGTGAAGGACATCCTATACTGAAACATAGCATAGCTGCATCGTAACGAACGACCCACAACAGAGTACCTAACTAAATACCACCTTAGACTGGCTTAGAACATTCTTCATAATCCGACTATGAATGTAAATTCGGTCTACGGTCGATCGTGGCAATGGAAATTATGATATCGCTTTAGACCGATTAGATTAGTTTACCTATCTGAGATTTGAAGAAGATAAATCTAGCAATATTTACGTTTAGAGACCCTAATCATCGGACTTCAGGTTATAAAGAGGGTACCTACGAAGCGTAGCCTACCACGATACTCCAATGAATCGCGTTTACTGTATACGTAGCGAGCACGCTGAGGTGAGTGACCATGCGATACAGCGTTGTGTTGCGATGCGACCGCAGTGGCGACTTTATCTGCTGTGCTGGCATATAAGCAGGCGACATAAACTGTCCTCACCGATGTAGAGTTGAATTCTAAAAAAGTTGTAGCCGACCCCCTCGGGGATCAAGGCGTGAGCTTTTTTTTTTTAATTTTACAATTGCACTCAATCATTTACCTTCTATTTTAACTTCCCAACTTCTTATAAAACTGTCGTAACCGTTTTGCTACGGTGTCAATAATCTCAACAGAAAAAAACTCTTAATCATTGCGCAAGTGGTCTTCAGATTGCATAAATTTCATCGTTACTTTCAACATTATAAAGGACAGACGAACGCTTTGTCCTTAAATAGTATTATAAATAGACCATTTCTGTAGTTTTAGTTATGCACTAATGATATGGATAGGTACTTTTATTTTTAAAAAGTACTTTATTTAAAAAAAATACGATTGTTACTAAGTATAAAACTAAAAAACAAGCTTTTGTATGTATAGCAATTGTCAAATCAAATGACCCCAAAGTCGCGGGGTTTTTGAGAAACTACTGCGGAATTCGAAATTCTTACCTTGACATCTAACTTACTTATGTATGCCAAACAACTCAATAAGCAGACGTCAGAAAGTGGTCTAAAAATTCAGTTACAAGATTTGACCTAAACACAGACACTGCAAGTTAAAAAAAAACTTGTAATAATTATACTCTAACTTGAGAACAGATTTTTTTTGGTGGACTATTTGATTATTTGACTTCAAGTATAGCACATTTTTTATTAGGGTTCCGTACCCAAAGGCTAAAAAGCGGGACTATTACTAAAACTCCGCTATACGTCCGTCTGTCTGTCTGTCTGCCACCAGGCTGTATCTCGGTGATAGTTAGTTTAAAGTTTAAATTTTCACAGATGATTTATTTCTGTTGCCGCTATAACAACAAATACTAAAAACAGAATAAAATAAATATTAAAGGAGGCCTCAATACAACGAGATATTTTGCCGTTTTTATAGATAATAGTACGGAACCCTTCGTGCGCGAGTCCGGCGACTCGCACTTGGCCGATTTTTTCACTATTGAAGAAGTCATCCATTTTTAATTTCACTATTGAGGAAGTCATGCTTATAGATCCACAATTTACAACGAAAACTTCAAGCTGGCGCTACATTTTTATTGTCATTTATTAAAACTTATATAATAATAATACATCTCTTTGATCTTTATTTCCTCCTAACAATAAAATATCACAATACTGACTTTGAAGCCAGAAACATCTAAATTAGTAAATAGAAATTTAAGATTTCGCATGAATACTGTTGACAAATACAAAAATAAAATCGTCAGGAACTTTTAACAAGTTGCCACAGCTTCATAGTTTTGTCCCTGCTTGCAGTTACCAGCGTTTTCGAGGACTCGTCGTAATACACACTGTGAATTAAGTCTGAAACAAAATAAATTACAATTTAATTAATCACTCTACTTATTTTTTATTTATTTTAATAATGTGTAATTCTATGGATGTAATAAGTAATCCAAAATAAAAACTTTTTTTAATTATTTTTTTTTAAACTAGATAAAATACTTTATCCTACTTCCTTCCTTCCTACTAATATTATAAACGCGAAATTTTATGAGTATGGATGTTTGTTGCTCAAAAACTACTGAACGGATTTTAAAGAAATATAGCCTATGTGGTATTCTGGGACCATCCATAAATAACGTCACACAAATTTCATTATTTTTTTACCTTCCCCCCGTCCTTGTCACAGCTGGTCACATTTGTAAGACCCCCCCCCCCCAGACAAGTTATTTTTAATAAAATAAACAACAAATCAGAAATTTGAAAAAAATTACAAAATATTAGATTTTAAAATGTGACGTCACAGAATGTAGAGTCCCCCTCCCACCCCCTTGTCACACAATGTCACAATTCGTCGACCCCTTCCCCCGCCCCCTTAACGTGTCACGTAATTTATGGATGGCCCCCCTATATAACTGTATAGTCAGTCACAAGTAATTACTATTGTGATAACTGATTGATGGCCAATTCCATACCGCAATGATACCATTTCAGTGGCCACTGAACCGGTGATTAAACGATACTTACAAAAAAATCTAGCTAATCAACGCGACAGTGACCATTTTCTACCAGAATAGGCGGCTATTTTATTATCGTTTCCGATTCCAACTATAAATAGACAATAGAGGCCCTAGTGATCGTGTTCTGTAGCCATTGTCCACACCACAGGGGTTCTGATTTAGTACACTAGCAACAAAAGCTGTCTCTGCTATACCTATACTGATCACTTACCATCGTGGGCCCGTACCTCGCTGATCTGTGCGACGGTGACCATGTTCCACTGCAGTATGGTACCACCACGACAGCCTAGCCACAGCACACTGGTGCCATCCCAGCACAGAGACCACGCGGCTTCCGTAAGCTGCTTCTGGTACACCTGAAATCAATTCATTAATCTTAAGAGCGCGTACAGGTTATTGCAATGTGGGTTCTATTCTAATTACATAAAACTTATTTTAAAATCTTTTTATTAGTAGACTGCGAGGTGGTTGCGTGGTCGCTGCGCGTTTGGCGTGTTTGTGAAAAGATTTTTAAATATACAATATGTTATTAGAATAGAACCCAAACTGCAATAACCTAGGGCAAAACGAACTGAATCAGCGCAATTAGAAAACCTATATTACAATCTTTTTATTAGTAGACTGCTCGGTTGTTGCGCATTCGCGGTTTTAGGTATGAATTTTATGTAATAATTAGATTAGAACCCAAATAGCGATAACCTATGGCAAAACGAACTGAATAAGCGCAAATAGAAAACTGACTAGAAAATAGACTGCGAGGTGGCTACACGGTGGCTGCGCGTTTTCTTTTATTCATTTAATAAATAAATTTTGAATTTTGCTTTTATTCATTTAATGAATAAATTTTGAATTTTGCCTTATTTATTGAGGACAACAAACACTTAGTAACTATGCAACCAGCCCCGTTGTTCCCAAGTTACTACAAATATCAGCTCACCAAAAAGATGACAGCAGCAGACGGCATAGATTTATGCATTTAGCAGCAGATACTTACGGAATGTAGAACACTAAGGTCGGTGACACACACGGCACCGTCCTCGCTGGCGGTAACCACCCGATCCGCCGAGAGCACGAAACACGCATCGCAAACTGCTGCCGAGTGGACAGTTATCTTATTCGAAAGCTCTTTAGTTGTGAAGTCCCATATGAATATCTCGCCGTCCCTAGTGGCGGCTATAATGTCGATTTCATGGCGGCGACGCCTGGAAAAATATAAGGTCTTTTTAAATAAAGTGCAAATTTAAATATAGGTACAAATAAGTATGTAAGAGAAATAGAATTACCATATAAAGCGAAAAATAACGTGATAAGAAAACATTGATGAAAAATTGCAAACAGGAGTGGAAGAGAGATCGATCGTGCTTCTCTATCGCTTGTACCGCGCTCTCGCTTGAACGCTCGGCTGAGGCGAAACGTAAAACTTTTCTTGCGTGCAGCCGGCGTGTATCGATTTATAAGACGATAACACTTCTTTTCATTAGATTTTTTTTAGAGATTTTCATTAGAAAAAAAAAATATTCAGTGAACATGCTTTGCATAAATCCTCACTTACGTAATAAAACGCCGCTTTTGTCTGCGTTTTTAATTTTTTTTTTTTTTTATATTTTCGCGCAATTTTTGATTGGGTAGTGTGCGTGTATTGTTTATGTACTGCGTGTAGGTTTGCTTTTTGTATTAATCTAGTAAAGTAAGTGAGATATTATCGTAGAATCAATGCAAAAAATAGTTTCTTGTTCATTAGTTGATCTACCCTTTAAATATGGGTGTTCTTTAAATGGTTAGCAGAATATTCGTATTTTTGTAAGCAGAAAAATATAATCTGTAAGCAGAAATAGCTAATTGGTCAGCAACTCATGGCCAGCAAACATTACAAAACCTATCAGCAATTTATGTCATTCTGGATGGCTGTAATTATTTTTTCACACCACATGCTCGACAAAGCCGGATTATATATCATATAAACGTCACCGAAAGCAAGACATTATATCCCTTGGCTTGCGCCGGGTTATAATGTTGTATGAAATTTCATTATAACCCTAGGTAAATAATGTAATTTTCACTTTTCATAATCCTTATTGCTATGACGATAAAGTCTAATTTCGTTAAGCAAAATGTGGTGCACCCGCCTGCGTCCACGGTCGTGGCCAACTCGATTTTCGAAAACCGAAGCCGCGATTTTATAGCTTTAACATTTCAAAAAGAATATCGAAAATGTCGAGTGATGAAAGTACTTTGACTCCAGAGTCTATTAAACTAGATGCCATGGGCATTGTCAATAATCATTCAATAATCTACTACCATGCAATTGCATTTTATTGTCTCGCATAAGGTGAGAAAAGTAGAGTATATAACTCGGGAATAAAACTGTTTTTGTCTTGGGCGCTTAAATCCCTCACTAAACTCAAGACTCAGTTAACTCCCTCGCTACGCTCGGGAGTAAAACTGGCAGTCCTTCGTTACGTTCAGAATTCAATGTCGCGCCCGTGACATAAGACAGTGCTTTATTCCCTTGTTGTATAATATACTATTCAGCTGCAATGACTGCTACTGTTTAATAAAATTTTGGTAAGCACTCAGAGGGTAAGCCAAAAAACATTTTTTGAGCTTCATATAAAAGTGGCAAAAATAATCTCAGCAAACTTTTCATGCGCAAAATGGGCGCATTCCTTACATAGATAAGGAAGGACTTTAGATTATGCAACTTTTATGATTATGATTATTATTACGATTACAAGTGGTGGTGGTGGTGGTGTTAGTGGTAGTGGCAGTGGTGGTGGTTGTGGTGGTTGTGGTAGTCGGAGTGGGCGTGGGAGTTGGGGGTAGGAATGGGGTGTAGGAGTTCGGTGTAGGAAGGTGTAAGAGGTAGTGGGAGGTAGTAGGAGGTAGTGGGAGGTAGTAGGAGGTAGTAGGCAGTAGGACGTAGTAGGACATAGTAGGAGGTAGTAGGACGTAGTAGGAGGTAGTAGGAGGTAGAAGGAGGTAGAAGGAGGTAGTAGGAGGTATTAGGAGGTAGGAGGTAGTAGGAGGTAGAAGGAGGTAGTAGGAGGTAGTAGGGGGTAGTAGGAGGTAGGAGGATGTAGTAGGAGGTAGTAGGATGTAGTAGGAGGTAGTAGTAGGTAGTAGGAGGGTGTAGGAGGCTGCTGGAACGTGTATGGGGGTAGGAGGCTGTAGGAGGGGTATGAGAGGGTAGGAGCGGGTAGGTGGGAATGAGAGTGGGAGTGGGAGTGGCTATAGTATAATTTTTTACGACATGTTTTCTCTGCTGCTCAATCATGAAGTCTTGCTGAAAAAGTAGTTATTTTGCGGACCAAGTAACTATTTTGCGGACTGAATTTTTACTATGCAAACCCATGTTATTGTAAGCTGCCTATTTCTGTTTTAATTTTTGACCATTATCTAAATTATTTGCCGAACAAGGATTGCTGCCTGATTTTTTTATTTGCGAACAAAATCTTTGTATGCCGACCAAATGATTTAAATGCTGATTTTTTGTGGCTAACCAAATTTTATTATTGCTACCCATTTAATTACTTCTCTTTAAATATTTGCACTTAATTTAAAATTACCATGTATATTGTAGGTATCGATAAACCGCTCTACATACCACCGTCAGCATGGTAGCACGAAGGCGGAAGATAGTATGCAGCACGCAAGTAAAATTTTGGCTTGTTACCTGGTACACGCGGATGACGTCATTCTCGAGACATAAGTGACAGTTGCAGGTAGACAAATCTCTTGTCTTTCAGTTAGAACAAAGATTTTTTTTATTTCTAAAATTATTATTTTATTCATATACCACCAGGGGCCTTACTGTCTATCTATAATTGTAATTGCAATGGTATAGACAATAGGCCAGCTGGTCTATTGCGGGCGGGGCGACCGCTACATCTTTGTTGATGTTATTATCGTTGATCACAATTAAAATTTTAAAAATAAAATGGGTAATAAATACCCCAAGCATACAACGATCTATTTAGTCTAGTTTATTTCAGAAAAGTTATAATATTCTATATTTTGTTACGCTGTATTATATACCTATAGAGTTTTTTTTAAACACGATTACTATTGGTTATTTTCCGATAATGTTTTATTTTATTTTATTTTATTTATTTGGAGAAAAAACAGCACAGGGTGTATAACAATTCTTATAGAATATGTATATGTATTATGAATATGTATGTTCCGTTCCAATTCGTGATATCTGTGAAAATGTACAACCTACCTATAAGTGATGGTGGTGATATTGCCGTCATGATCAAACTCCGCCTTGAGGCCGCGTAGCGCCTGCCCCGTCCTGCCGACGTTGCCCCACACGCGGACCACGCCGTCCCAGCCCCCGGATATCAGGAGACGCTCTAGAAATACAAAAAGAAATTGAGAAGAAAAAAACCGGCCACGTGCGAGTCGGACTCGCGCACGAAGTGTTCCGTACAAAACAGAAACAGTACCGTATCTATAAAAACGGCAAAAAATCGCGTTTGTTGTAGGGGAGACCCTTTAAATATTTATTTTGCCCCCTTTAATATTTATCTTGTTTTTAGTATTTGTTGTTATAGTGGCAACAATTTACATAATTTTTGAAAATTTTAACTGTCTAGCTATCGCGGTTCTTCAGATACAGCCTGGTGACAGACGGGTGGACAGTCAGCGAAGTCTTAGTAATAGCCTAATAGGGTCCCGTTTTTACCCTTTGGGTACGGAACCCTAAAAATGAAATAGTAACAGAAAAATAGATTTACTTTCGTATTTCAATTATTTGTAGGAAGTTTTCCTATGTACTTAAATAGTAAGCATTGACACAAAATACTGCTACTGTAACTGGGACAGGGCCGTAAAAGCTTTCACCGAGAGCGCTGAACCGAACCAAAACAACGGCACTTTATTTTCTCATGACCTCTTTTTTTCTTTGTCACGTTTATCAGATCTCTATTTCTGAATTTTCAAACCATTCGAGCAATGGTGGCACACATAACATGACGATTAGTAGCCTGTAGCTGAACACTATATCTTAAATACGTGAAGACCCAAAGCTTAAGACAACTATTTAAGGACAGTCAGAAAGAGATACCTCTACATGAGTCTCATAAAGGTGTCTCCTTCTAACTGTGCTCAAGTGGATTCCTGAAGGATATACTTAGCGCCAAGATACCAACTTAAAGGTTTTCCCGATAACGGATTCTATTATGCGTGTAAATATCCTTGACAAAACTATTAACAATAGTGTTTCCTACCTTTTTGGAGCCACAGCAAACAGCTGACCGAATCATCGTGCGCTCGAAAGCTTTCGACGACCCTCCCATACTCCACGTCGTATAAGTATCTGAAAAAACAAAACAAACTTGTTTATTTAACTTCATATACAAAGAAAACGTACAAAGCGACCTTTTTACAGTATTAAGCCTCCACCGAAATTGACCGCGAAGATTATCCAATTGTAATGGGAATTTTTGTAAAGTATTTCGAAATGCGTGCCTATGTGGCTACGCTCTTTAAAGAACATCCATGTTAAACGTTGATGTTACTCAGTTTCTATAGATTATATGCAGTATGGTTTCAGAGATAATTCTGAAGTATGCAAGTTTTTTTACACAACTTTCTTTGATAATCTAACCATACCAGAAGTGGCTTATACATATACAGAGTTGTTTCCAATCCTACCACAGGGGACAGATAACCAAAAAAAAAATTTTAATTGACAAATAAAACCAATAGTAAAACCAAAGACGTTTAAAGACAAAATAAAAATTTTCTTCCAACCTCTTTGAGTAAAACAATGAAATATCAGTACAAATAAGCACATATCTTACATCTCGTTGTCCCAAGACCCAACGGCAACAGTGTTTTCATCAACCATCACACACGAACTCAAAGGCGTCTCGCACAGTATCACGCTTCGTATCTGCTTTCTCTGGACGATATCATATACTTTGAGGGTCCCATCTTTGCCTACCGAAATAATTCGGTTTCCTTGCCGTAAAGCGCATGTCACAGCTTCTTTGTGCAAATGTATCGTATCAACACATTCCATTGTGTACGCTATAGTTTCCTCTTTATTTGACGTAGGATGCGGGACGTGACTCGCGCTCTTTCTAACATGTGGTTTTGTGAAAAGCTGTTTTGGGACCTGCCCAAATTCCATGATTTGGACCTCTAAAGCGTGCCTGTCATTCATGTCGTAGATTAATTCGAGATCTATCGAGCCTTCGTAGCACACGTGATGGAAGACTGTAAAAAAAACAAGGTTGGTGATTGTTAACTTTCAAGGTAAAACACACTTTTTCTTTTGGAGCATTTTATACCTATGTTTTATATAGTAATAATAATTTTAATACAGAAGTTAAGTAATACAGACAAGGTAGATTTATCTGTGTTGTAAATGATAGAACTATTCCAAAGATTTGCCTTGCATTAATTTGTTAAGCTAAGTGTGGTTTCGGTTTGGAGAATTGTAGAAAAATTGGCATTAGGTATGGAATGCATCTTCTCAGGAAAAGATTAGACAGATAGATAAAGGATTATTTAAAATTATTATTAATTTAAAAGATTAATCAACTAGCTACTATCATTAGGAATATATTAGCATTTAAATATGGATTATTACCATTATGTGCTTTGACTGCCTCTTCACCTCTTTGCTTATAGCCAAATATGAGATCAATCCACAAATGTAAATGTCGGGAAACATATTCCGACTCCAAAGCTCCTCTAAGCTTCTTAACGAAGTCCTCGGGAGACTTAGCCCAGGGTGGGAGAGTAACATTGTTAACTTTACTGCCGTCGTGACGTTCGCCAAAGTCTATCTCGTGCATATTCGTCAGAAAATCGCCTTTAGCGTCTAAATCATAGAACTCTGGTACTAATTCCTGTAACAGGTAATTATAACCTATTAATTAGTATAGGCTGTAGAGCTTCCCTAGCACAGTAATTGGTACTACTGGCTTTTATCCATTATTTGGAGTTACTGAAAATAGCAAACATTTTGGCAATTTTTTATGAGTGGCCTGTTTTCACCCGCTACTATTTGGGGACCTGAACGAAAGCTGGTAAGAGCTAGGATCATCAAGGTTCTTAGTCGCTAAACAAAATAATAATATTCTACATTAAAAATGTTACTATCACCTTAAAATCAGACATGTTCCTCAGGCAATTGTTGTAGACGTCTTTGACAGAGTTAAACATTCTATCAGGATGATCAAATCTTCCGTTTTGTAAACACAGCATGTATTGAGGATATTTTCGTACCTGATAACGAAAACATAGTGTTATTTCTTGACATGTTTACACAATTAAAAATAGGCATGTTTAGAGAAAGAAATAGATTTTTTGTTTTTCAGATCCTTTATTTGCCAATTTCTACCAAATATTAAATTTTTCGCAGTTTTGTTACCAACATTGGCGAAAGTTACCATCACTATGGCAGAAAACTTTTATTATTTTAAAGAAGATCTTACCAAATAAAATAAAACCAGGCCTGGGGCGGAATAATGAGATCCATATAAAAATCGTGGTTCAGACATCTCTTGGTACCTCTCCAGAAGTTTCTCTAGTCTATCTGGATTTAGGGCACCCATCGGTTTTGAGAGATCTCTGAATGTTTTGGTATCATTCAGATCTAAAATTTCTGAAGTATAATCTGCCACTACCCAAGGAAATACAGGGTATTGTGTGAGATCATTCTTACTTCTATCTGCAAGGCTAGAAACAATTTTTTATTTTATTTCCATGGTAAGGATTTTGAAAAATTGTAACAGAATGTTAGTCAAAGGACTGGAATAAAAATGAGAATTGTCATTAGTTTATATAAAGTCATTTTTAATCAAATTTAACATTTAGAGGTAGCAAGATTATCTCGTGAAAAGTGGGTATAATATCCAGAAATGGAATACCTCTGCCTACCCCCTCGGTGATAAAGGGCATGAGATTATGTATGTGTTTATGAAAATCAAGTGCATATATTTCAAGGTTAGGTACAAATATGTAAAAAAAATAAACTTAACATATTAAGAGGAAAAACCGTAGTAATTTTCTAGCAAAAAAAAATATTATTTCGTAAATATGCTATGTATAAACCCTCACTACCGCACTAAAACACTACTTTTGTCAGCTTGTTTTATTTATTTTGATATATTTGCGCAATTTTTGATTGGGTAGTGAGTGTGTATTGCTGATGTATTGGCTGGGTGCGCGATGACAGCGCCAACTAGTGGTAAGAATTTGGGCGGAATTTGAAATGTCAAATGTCTGGCTGTCATTACGAAAAGTAAGTAAACACAAAAATAATTTCAGTGAAACAACGTTATTTACTTAGGTCCTGTTAGATATTGTAAGTCTATAGTGTCGATAATAATGTTGACCGTTTTTATTTCCCGTCAAAAATGCCACAATCAGTAAATTTCAGGCAGTATACCTACACGGACTTTCTGATGGCTTCACGGTAAATAGGTAAAGAAATTTACAAAATTTATCGACTACAGCGTTTCATGTGTCTTGTAGACCATTATTTATAGCAGTACTATCGATAATAATGCAGACTGTTGTGTAATTTCAGTTCAACATGGCCAAATTGATTATAAAAACTGGATTCCGGACAATAACGCACAATATAGTTTTTCAGTCACAAACCACCACAAAAGGCAAACAGTTAGTTTTGGCTCAACATGTGCAAGATGTAAAAGAAATAAAATGTGAAAATCAAATGAGCCACATCATTGAAGCTAGTGTAAATAGACAAACTTCAGTGACATCAACGCCATACAAAAGATCATTGAAGTCGTTGATCTTGTTTTCAACTTGCTCTTGGAAATTTTTTGAATTTCCGATCACTATTTTTACCATTATTTTTGCAGTTGATTACGCAGCAGGTTTCGTTACCCATGTTCAAGAATTTATTTTCACTAAGAATGCACGAATACGCAAATTTCTCTAGTAAAAAGTGACAGTTCGTCTGTCCCTAGTTCCTTTTTTAGCCACCATGGGCGCTGCGATCGATTCGTGGTTCCCCCACCACCTACTTCGCACCCAGCCAATAGTGTTTTAGAAAGTTTTTAAATTTTTGAAATAATAATAATAATGTAATAATAATAATGTTATCTAGTAAAGTAGTGTAAATGAAAAATAAAAATCAGTGCAAATAAATATATGCACTTAATTTTAAATGTAAGTGTATAAGTATCTGCTTGTATATCAGGAATATTGTCAGTACAAAATTGGACTGTATATGAAAATATGGATTCCCTAATGTTTTTACTAAAATGTTTTAAGTGACTTTAGATTTAAAACATACCAATTCAAATACATTAAATAATCATAATTAGACACAACTCCATTTTGCCACTGCAGTGTCATTTCATCAGTGTGTACTTTTTCTAGTTGAGCATTGGGTGATTCTTCGAGTATCTTGTAAATTCTGTCTCTAGCATCTTGACATTGGAATGTTAAGTATATATGGGGCACAGAACTGCCCTCATCGCTGTATATTTCCAAACCCTGCAATGAATTAAATGGTAAATATAATATTTTTGGTAAGCTGTAAATTATTTTAACAATTAAGCTTTTGCTCTATTAGAAGTATCGGACAACTAAATACTGATTGAGTTAAAAGAATAGTCTCATAGGCAAAAAGAATAACTTGAACCACAATGATACATACAACTTGCCTTAGCAAAAATCTTCTTTTGTATATTCGCCGCAAATTACTCAGCTTCAGCTTTAAAATTAAACTCTGAAAATATAATAATAATATTTATGTATCATACATAATGGAATAATAAATTCAACATTTATATTCATGAGGTAAATGTTATTATTAGTGAAAAACAATGCTGATGATAATAAATACATGACCATTAATTAGTCACCATTATGACCTACAAATAAATAATACAATAATACCTACACCTTCAACATTGCTGAAAGGCTGAAAATAAAGTGTTGTATGTGTAAGTGCCAGTTTGCCTTGGTGTCTCACAAGCGGCGATATTTTCTCAGCCTGCAACTCACACACTATCTCTTCTGTGAAATCGTCCATCATAACTGGATCAAATACCATCCTCATGTAACGAGAATGCAGGATTGTAGCCACCATACTGTTATGTTCAGGGGCATGCAGTGTGGAAGCTCTCTGTAGCTGTTGCATCTGACACAGACACTCCTCAGCAGATGCAAAGTCAAAGAGTATGACAAATTCCCGCTCTTCGTACATAAACTTGTATGGCGCTAAAATATTATCCTCCAACATTTCAGCAAACTGTTTCATTTTCACTTTGATATAATTGTTTGCGACATTGCCATCCTCATCTCTGACTAAACTTATGTCAATACAGTCCTTGAAATGCAGCTTAATAAGTGGACTGGCCCAGTCTCTTGGTTCAAAAACAAGCGACTTCGAACAAAGTTTCAGTCGACCTTGTTTCACAGTCCCCACTTTTTTGTCTTTCACGTTGCAAGAATAATCTTCGAAATAAATTTCCCCAGGCTCCAGGAGTAACATAGAAAACCTAGTGAATGTAAAATTTTATAAATAAGTAGGTAGGTACATAATTTCTTTAATAAATTTCAGAATGAGTCACAAAAATACATAAAAGTATCATAATAAATTTACCTTGTTTTATCCATCTTATGGTAATAGAGAATCCAGCGACCCAGTAGTCAACAAATACTAAATGTGTTGTTAATATTTAACATCTAATAAACTTTCTTGTTTCAATTAAGAGGACAAAAATAACGGTGCAATGAAAATTCGGTCGGCAAAAATCAGCAACAAACTGCAACTTTTACTTCACTCACAGCAGAACTCGATTTAGGGATATTCGATATACATCGATGCATCGAATTCACTCGATGTTTACAATACGATACATCGAATCAATCCGATGTTTTGAAAAGGTATTGATTTACTCGATGTATCGATGTATTTTCATAAAACATCGAATAAGGGAAATTCGATAAAATGCGTGGAATCAAAGAGATTAAAATATCATAGGGCATAGAGGGGACAAAGCAAGGAAAATTTTAAGCCGAAAAGTTATTCCAAGTGGAATAAGTCTAGTACAATTTCGACCGAATGACAGCTTGCGTTCATACTAACTGACATGACGCTTGAGCTTCAAACATGCTTATACGTTTTGTATGAAAATATTCCCAATGCCCCCTCTATGTCCTATTATATTTTTATCTCTTTGCGTGGAATGGACATTTTTGTATTGCCTCAAGAAGTTACAATCAAGTCCTTGGTAAAAGTTACTATCATTTTACTGTTGACAACCAAGAAGATAAATAAACAGAGTATTGTATTATATGTATTGTATTTTGTTTTATACTTTTTCTAATAAAAACAAAGAATGTTCTCTCATTGCTTTATTTTTTTAATTAACAAAAACTGAATCAACGCGGGTTTGCATGAAAAGTATTTTTTTGTTAGTAACAGATAAAAATACTCGATGTTGAAAAAACATCGATGTTTCTATCCGATAAATCGGAAAACATCGATGTACAGTCTCGATGTATTGCATCGAAAAAAAACATCGATGTATTTTCTAAGTGGACACCCCTAACTCGATTGCAAACAAACAAAGGGAAATTTTTTTTTCCCTCCACTTGTTGGACTGGCTTGAAGCAAATATCATACTGCCTCGTCTTCAGTCTTTTTAAACCGAGTCTTTACTTTTTATTTTAATCTATATAACTCACAGTCCAAGTCCTACTTCAGAGTTCATGCAAAAAAATACAGTGTCTAATTTATTGTGAGCATGTGGACGTCCGTACCACCTCTTAATTATTTTCGAAAACCACCTAGAAGTAATGTGACGGTGATTGTGACGCTGATTTCTGCTATCATTTTGATTGTGACGGCTTCCTCGCCGAAGGATTGATTAAAATAGGTGGTACGGAGGTTCACATGCTTTGTCTATGGTTTTCACACAAATCGTCGAATTCCAAGAGAATCACACCATGTACCGGCGAAATTAACATTTTAAACAAATGTGACGGAATATGTGACAGCTACAAACACATTCTTTACATATGTGACGTAATAGGGACAGAGAAATAAGCGATCTTTTTTTCTGAAGCATGTCTTGAGTTTGGCCACCATTTTAACGTCAAAAATCCTATTGAAACATGCATTTAAATAAAAACCTAACAGGAATTCGAAACCGTTTAGTCACGACAAAGAGCTCATGATATTATTTCCACGACTACTTCATTATTTTTAAAGGAAAACGTGAATGAATTTTTCATATACACGAATTAGGGTGACCAATGTCTTAGATAAAAAAAATAACTCTCATCGGCTCTAAATTCAAAAGAAATGTTTGCTGTCAGTATAACGAATAATAATAATTTAAAAAACGAATAAACAAGCTGTAATGGTAAACTGAAATAAAGCTAAAGAAATATTAATAGAAAGTATAAGAATTAATGGAATACCGCTGCCTCCTCGGGGATAAGAGGCATGAGATTTTTTATTTTTATTTATAAGAATTAAATAATTAACGACACAATTTATGTTATCGTAAATAACACTGGATCGACATTCGCACAATTCGATTTATTAGTAATAAAGTAATAATCTCACGCCTTATATCCCCGAGGGGGTAGGCAGAGGTATTCCATTTCTGGATATACTCACCTTTCAACAGATATTTTTTGGACCCCTAAACGTGATAGGTGGTGAGCCTTTCGCCGGACCGGTCTTTTACACATGTCTCAGAATTAATTCTGGGACCTGCGGGCGTCCTCACGATGTTTTCCTTCACCGCCCAGCTAATGATAAATTTGTACCTACGTAAGTTTTTGAAAAAGTCATCATGCCAGGATTCGAATCCGAGGCTCACTGATTTTCATCATGTGAAGCGGGCTCTTTAACCGCAAGGCTATTACTGCTCTTGAGATTACATTAGATTAATTACTTTAAAATGATTTTGGAAAGTTCATATTTTGAAATAAGTATGTTTATGTTTTTAAATTATAATCAAAATTAATAGTTAAAAAAATAATATGAAAAGACCCCAATCCGATTTAAATAATAGTTTAAACTAATCGTCATATCAGCAGTAAGATGTATAGACAAAAGAGAGAGTCGATTCTTCTTATTTTGTCTATGTAGGTATTTTCGACTTTAATAATTAACCTATCAAGTGTAGGGGTCCAATATATCTCGTGAAATGTGGGTATATCTAGAATGGAATACCTCTGGCTACCCCCTCGGGGATAAAAGGCGTGAGATTATATATATATTTTTTAATTAACCAGCCACTTATTATTTAAAACTTTTGCCTGATACACCCAAGAGTCATTTTTGCGAGAAGCAATCATTTTCCATCCCGCTCCGTGGCGTCAAAGTCCTCTCTTATAGTTACAATGACAATTACAAAAAAAAAGTATTTCTTTCATGTTTATGACCATTTTGTGTCGAATGGGTGGAATTGGAATAAAAAGACGGTGTTACTGGCTTCTCATTGCTTAACTCTAATTAGGGTCCTGGTAATAAGGCTTGACCTTACAAGCGACAATTCTACCGAATATATCAGGCTTAGCGTTTGTTGTACATGTATTATTACAAGATGTTTCAATAAATATTATAATAAAAACTGACTGTCTTTTATTGAATTCTTTTTTTTTCATTAAAATTTTCGATTCTATATAGTTATTGTAGATAAAACATACTTAGATATTGGTAGGTAGACAATAAACACCCCTCCTTTACCGTTTGCGAAGTCCCTACCGCACTTCAGTATAAAGTACTTTCAGTCAAGAAGGTTGACTCTGAATCAGTCCCAACAAAATGATAGTCACCCTATACAGTAACTTTCCATAGTAATGGTCAAATCCAATTTTCTCTTAAACGAATAAAGTAGTCGTAAAAATAATATCATGAGCTATTTGTCGTGACTAAACGGTTTCGAATTCCTGTTATGTTTTTATTTAAATGCATGTTTCAATAGGATTTTTGACGTTAAAATGGTGGCCAAACTCAAGACATGCTTCTGAAAAAAAGATCGCTTATTTCTCTGTCCCTATTGCATCACATATGTAAAGAATGTGTTTGTAGCTGTCACATATTCCGTCACATTGGTTTAAAATGTTAATTTCGCCGGTACATGGTGTGATTCTCTTGGAATTCGACGATTTGTGTGAAAACCATAGACAAAGCATGTGAACCTCCGTGCCACCTATTTTGATCCATCCTTCTGCGAGGAAGCCGTCACAATCAAAATGATAGCAGAAATCAGCGTCACAATCACCGTCACATTACTTCTAGGTGGTTTTCGAAAAGAATTAAGAGGTGGTACAGAGGACCACATGCTCACAATTTATTGTCTATAACTTTTTTTTTCGTTTTCGACCGTAAAATGATCTATCGATAGTAACTTTTACTGAGTGACTTCTATATAATACCTTCACTTCACTATTATTTTAATAGTCAAAAGCCGAAAAATATACAGCCAAATGAAAGGGGTTAGAACATTTTTATACGGAGCCTGAGAAACCAACTTTTTTTTATTTATTTTTTCGGTTTTAAGCTCGACATTCGACTTTTGAGATATGTAATCTTTTTATTAAATGATTAATCATATGATTATATACCATACTCTAAAAAGCTACGGAGTCGCTTACTCTCTGTATAACAGTATATTTAACACGTTCGCTGCCAACTATAATACGTATAAGAATAACATATTAATTTTAATAGGTATGAGTATATTTAATATGACTTGTATTTGGCACAGAACGTGCTATTATATGCTTTTGCAGCGACACTACATAGAACGCACCAATGGACTCGATTCTGGCTGACCACCTAAAGCTCCTAATATTGCTAAACCTCTTAAAATCGATTTTGCTATTCTACGCTATCTGTCAAATTCAAATGACATGATTAAATTTGAATTTGACGTTTCTAAAAATCCTAAATTTAGCCGGTCCACTCAACTTAGCTTTAGCGGCTTAAACGCTATTCCTTGTGTGTCATTTTAACCAGAAAAAAAAGAATTTAGACTTGTCAAACGCCTAAACTGCGTAAATTTAGCGGCGAGTAAAAAGGTCCCTCCTAAAATTAAGTTACTTCTAAAATCGGCCATTACAGTGATTTTATGTGCAAGTTGAGGTGGAAAAAACTAACTATCCAAAATCCAAAGGAAGTTTAGAAGAAAGAATGAGCCAGGACGAACATTTTGTTGTGGGTGCCGCCGTATAGTGTGCAGTCAAAAGATATATTTTTTTGTTTGTGTATTATCATTCAAGATGGCTCTTAGGTTATGTTTCAACTTTCTTTCCAGAGAACATGGTGAGACCGAAAAAATATATCTTAGAAGACTAGGAAACGCATCGGATCCATTGCATAGGTCCGAAAGATAATTTAGAAAAATGTTTAGGGTGTCCTATATTTAATGGAGCATCATATTACAAATGTCTGAGGGGTAGGTTCAGAGCTTTGGAGTAAATCATGCAGTTATGGGTTCGATTCTGCATTACAGCGCCTAAACTTATTTTAGTAGTCATTTTCTTTCTCATAGAGAAGAAAAGAGACGAGTGATATTAAGTCGTGTCAAATTAAAATTAGTCCTGTCAACTAAGGCATTTCATAACGTGTTAAGTGCTTATGTAAATAAGTCACGACTAAAATACAGCCTCTGACAGGACTAAATTCGGTAGGTTATCGTCTATCCCTTTTCTTTTTTTAGGTAAAATAAAGACAGTAAACTAAAATAAGTTTAGTCGCTGTAATGCAGAATCGAACCCTATGTTTTAATAAACACATTTTCATGAATCTGTAGTTTTGTTTAAAAATAAAAAACCGCAAAACTCTCCAAACACAGTTTTTTCTTTAAATTATTTCCTCCCCGCCCCTCCCTCCTCCTCCCTTTTTTTTTTTTTTTGTTTCACCCCTTACAGGGTAGGCAAAGGCATTACGCTATGCAGCCTCGTCATTAGTTAATGATATCCTTATGTAAATGGCTCTGCTTCAGAGTCCATGCACAAAAATACAGTGTCTTTAACACTTTCTACAACCCTAACGTGCCCTAACTTGGTTATCAGTAAAATGATAGCACTTTACTGACGACTTTATTGTGACTTTGAGGCAATCCAAAAATGTCCATATCTCGCATTTTATCGAATTTCCCATTCACTGCACTAACTAACTAAACTATCACTATTATGAGTTAAAACCCGAAATACACAGCATAATGAAAATTGATGGTCAAACGAACTTACCTTAAGTGAAGTTCGACCCATAATTATATGAGGCCTTCGTGTCCGAACCGAGTCCTAAATTTACTTATAGATATATGTGTCTCTAGTGATCGTCATTCACACGGATTTCAAAGCTTAGTATTATTTTAAAAAATAAAAGCATTTTTCAGTCTGGCAACACATATGTCACCCGTTTCCGTCAAAGTCCGCCATATGTCATTTAAGTTCAAAGTTTAATATTTTATGGGTAGATCCAAACTTTGGATCCAGGGTTGGGAGGGCTGGACTCGGTTCGGACACGAAGGCCTCATATAATTTTGGGTCGAACTTCACTTAAGGTAAGTTCGTTTGACCATCAATTATATTTCTGCCTTCGTGTCCGAACCGAGTCCTAAATTTACTTATAGATAGATGTTCAAAGCTGTTTTATTTATAAAACAATAAAAAGTATAATATTACTAAATTATACTTCCCTGTCTAAGTAAATATATTTTTTATTTCCATATAGTAGGAAGGTACTTGCTAGGTTTTGGATAGATAACAGGTATCTTAATGAATAATAAATAATCAGTAACTCTTACACTGTATGTACTACAATAATAATAAAATAAACACATTAAAAGTACCCTGCGCAGTCGGGTAAATAGGTGTAAGATAACTATGAAAAGGTGTAAACAACCTAGAGATATCTCTACAACCAAATGAAACCTTACGAATTAAGCAAATCATCTTTCTTTTAGCTATTGGGTCTATTATAGAGCCTTTTTCTTATACACCTACATTTTGGGTAGCAAGTGTTGCAGCCTACATAAATACGTATAAATCCCTCAATCAGCTAGTATTGTTTTGAGCTATCTAACTACTCTAAGTTTGTGTTGAATATTTTCTGAATAAAGTTTTATGAAGCTTTGGAACAAAGAAGTATTACTGGAACGTAAATTTTTAGTCAATTTTAAATAACTAATCGAGCAAGGTGCAGGCTGGACAGTGGACATATTTCAGGATTGAACTTGAAATAGACAGGCAGAATCCTAATTATTCTGAAAACTTTTTTATGGAGCAGTTTTTATTCTTTCTGGATTTTATTAAAGTTGTGCAAACATTACTTTAAAAACTATTTCAAACTTCAAATCAGAGATTTGATGAAAATTGTGCTCTTTTCTATCGTGCACACTATAGTGCTAAATATATTTTGTGTGTTAATATCAATATTATTTATGTTATCATACATAGAAGACAGAGTAGGAGTGAACCCATTGTCCAGTAGCTAACACTAAAGGTAAAGAACTGTATATTTATTATGGTTATAATAATATACTTACTTATTCTTTATGAAACATTATCTTCAGATGGTCCGAACACAAAAAAAATATCCCTATAGTATGGAATTTAGAGAGATTAGGTCATAATTGTCATCAATTGTAAAATTTTCACATTCATCGTAATAGTGACTTAACTTGTTAATTTATAAAACGAAGGGCCGATCTGCCTGAGTTTGGTGTGGCACAAATTGTTAACTGAATTTAGAAATGGCGAAAAATTTCATACTGATATCCTAGACAGAAGTTTCAACATACAGGTATACCCAAAGAGAATATAACCACTAACGTTTTAGGTATACCTAGGCACAGATATTACAATACTGTAGGTACAAATAATATATGTTTTTTAAATATATTTTTGAAAAAAAATATTACCAGTATATACATTACAGGATCAAATTGCTTTCATAAATTTTAATGTCAATACTCTGAAACACAGAACACTTTTACAATACCTGGATGTACATACATGTCTGCCTGGCATCTCCCTGCCACCAGAGTAAGCTGCTTGTATAGGTAGAGAGTGTAGGTTCCTGAAAGGGTAAACCAATAGTTTAGTGGGGCCGAAACATTAGAAATCGAGGAAATTTTGGTACATCAAAATTCTTCTTGGACAATCAAC
This sequence comes from Ethmia dodecea, assembly GCA_963855545.1. NCBI lineage: Eukaryota > Metazoa > Arthropoda > Insecta > Lepidoptera > Depressariidae > Ethmia > Ethmia dodecea. The sequence continues at coordinate 5,171,539 of OY979437.1, forward strand.
TTAGATCAAAACAATTTTATCTAACACTATCAATACCCAATATTTTTCCTATTCTTAGAATGAGTCTTACAACTGTGCGAATACTACTGCAAATCCATTAATAAACCAATAAAAATACCTGTAACAGGTTTAATCTAGGTTCTTGCAAATAAATAAATTGTTTGATTGTTCCAAAGTATTTATACTCAGCTAAAATCCTTTTTTTTTTGCATTAACATAAAGCTTTCTAGATTCCTTGTAATTTTCTTTAGAGGTAATATATGATGCAAGCATATTTGAAAATATACTCATTTTTAAATTCTAACTATTGCATGTAAATAGTAGTTTTTATTTGTAGATATATGTATATATTCATATCTTTTAATTTTATTCGCACCAGAGAAATGTGGAACAAGATTTCTTCTCTAGAGATATTCCTACTATAAGTACCGTAAGTACGTCATAAGCAGGAATGTATACAAATATACCTACTGCATCCATGGTCGTACGTAAGCGTAAGTGAGCAAATTGAGTAATACCCATATTATTTGTCTAATTCAGCAGTTGTCTTATTTATTCGAAAAAGTATTTCAGAATGATGATAGTCTTTGCTCTTCTGAAAAAGAACTCAAAAAACGCTATCGCCATTACTAGGTAATTATGTTAGTTTCTTCTATATTCTACTCTCCTTTAACATTTTGTTAATTACGAGACTGTATTGATCTTATTCGATTATATTCTCACCTTACCGTTTTCATTATCACCATTATTTAAATAATGCAAGATATTTCGATCGCCCAATATTTCTGATGTCCCAACAGCCAGTCGTACTAAATGGCTGGGTATGCTGTTGTAAGGGTAGCAAAAATTTGAACAATCACTCTTGTCTTACAATGTCGTAATAGTTGTTTGAACAAAATTAATTCATATTTTAATATACCTAATAATTTTCTTGAGTCAAACATTCTTATAGAAAATCCATCAGAATTTTAAGAACCCTAAAAATTTGCAAATCTCGCTTGTGTTATTAACTTGATTACCAGATATGGTACTGTGTTCAGGCCCAATGGGTGAACATTAATTTATATAATACAAACCATCCCAAAAAATAGATCTAAGATTTTATTGTATGTCATCTTCATGAATAAGTAGTTACCTATTAAGAAATATGTAACCCTTAAATAAATGCTGGACATCACTGGATTCATTAAACTAATGATAGATCTTACATCTTCCAACTTGAAATGGTTTTGTATGTATTTATTTATTTTTTCAATTTTTTGAGGTTAATTATGACTTTGAAAAAGTTATTTGGTTTTGCTATGTACTAGAAATACCTTAGAAATAAATTGATTAGAATGTGGGCCACAACGTGAGATTCCTTCACATTCTAAGAGTCTCAAGATCTCTGTAGGTATGGTATGCATCTGGTTATTGTATGAATTACCTGATTGATTATATACCTATATTTAGTCATTGTTTCGGAGGCTTTCCTAAAGGAATGCTGTATCCCGAAATGTAAGACAGTTTCACTTTATCCTGAGTGTTTTCCTCCAGTTATAATGAATAGTTAAAGTCCTCCACAGTGATAAATTGACCTTTAGCGATGATTTTTGTGTATTTGTCTGCTGCTGCTGAGGTCTTTGCCCACCAGCTGCCACTCAACTTGTAGTCTCATCTGCTGTGGCTGTGGAGGCGGGCCCCTTCAGTTTAAAGTTTCTGATTTGGGTTTGTTGTTGATGAATCTTACTTTGAAGATCATCTGTTGTGGTGTCTGATGTCGCAATTCTTAGCTGTTTTTGCTTATTTTATTTGTGGTTTTATACTTTCAAATAAATTAGGTATCACCGAACAAGAACTTTCTTGTCTTTGTCCTTTGCCTCAAGAATAGTTTCTTTCGCTGTCTTTAAAACATTAGCCAGCACCGGGCCTGTATTGTTTCACAGCAGCTGTTAATCCTTGAAATAATGCACTTAAGGATTTTGCAATATTACATAAGTATTTTGTTTCGACTTCTAGACATCTACATACCTATATTTTTATAGATATATATTTATATATATACAGTGGTGGTCAGATAATTAGAAACACTGCCAACGGTCCTTGACATTATGTAAGATACTTCTCCGCAATCGTTTTTATTTTGAAAATAAACAATAAATAGGACAACAATATGTTCAACGATTTATCATTGATTAGAAAAACAATATAAATTCCATTGCACAAGGGCAGTTTCAATATTACATTACGGACAAACATTTAAACCAATTTTAAGTTATAAACAATAATGGTCAACTAATTAGAAACAACAACAAAAAAGTATAAATTTTTTTTTTTAAAGTATTAGTAATTAGTATTGTTATTTAAGAAATAGCTACTATCCCAAACCTATCAATAGTTATAATTAATATTAAGTGGATGCCAATAACAGCACTGCAACGACGTGGCATTTTGATTCAATCAATTTCGTAAAATTTTCTAGGGGGATTTAATTCCATGCTTCAAAAAATGCTTCATTTAGTTCGTTTTGACTGGTGTTACGTTTGTTTGAGACTTTCTTTTTAACAATAAACCAGAGATTTTCTATCGGGATTAAATCCGGACGATTTGCTGGCTAGTCTAAACTGGATATACGCTGTTTGCTAAGGAAACATTTGACGCTATTGGGCGTGTGTTTAAGGTCATTGTCATGCTGAAAGATCCAGGTTACAGGCAAATGATCGTCCGAGTATGGAATCATTGTGTGCTCTAAGATATTTTAGTATTGCCATTGATCCATTGTACCTTCAATCTTCCGAACGGGTCCAACTCCATATCCGGAAAAACACCCCCAAACTTTAATCTTACTGCCACCGTCCTTGACTATACTCCTTGTGTATTTATAATTAAAAGCATTGTTTACAGGACGTCTAACATAGCGCTTTGCGTCGGAATTTACCATATTTATTTTTGTTTCATCTAAAAATAACACTTTTTTCCATTCTTGTACCGTTCAATTAACATATTTTTTTAGCGAATAATAATCGCTTCTCTCGGTGCTGCTTGGTAAGAAGCGGTACCTTTCGAAAGATTCTATCAAACAATTTAGCTTCTACTAATCTTCGGCGTATCAATCTTGGCGAGATGTTTCTCGGGTCATCAGGCGAAAAAACTTCATTTATAATCTGGTTGGAGCCTTTAATTGGGTCTTTTTTAGAAACACTAACAACAACTTATCTTCTCTGGGAAATGTTTTTCTTTGCCGCGCCTTTCTAAGAACATTTTTTCAACAGTTCCATGTGTTTTGTAATGATCAATTGCATTAAAAACTTTCTTTACAGAACAATTTAAGTGCTCAGCTATTCTTCTGTACGCCCACATATGATCTATACGTAAATAAACAATGATTTGCCTAGTTGACGCGACACATCTTTTTTTTTTGGCCCATTTTGAACAAAATAAAATTCAGATTAAATTTTGAATTACCGCTACAATAATAGAAAAAGCCAAGAAAAAAATGTTATTCTCCAATTTCTAAAAAAAGAATGAGTTATGGATACTTTTTTTAAATGTTTCTAATTATGCGTCCAAGCGGCAAGTTACAGAAAATAAACTCCTACATGTGTAAGACTCATTTTGTAATTAAAAATAACATATGTTTTATATTTTATGCATTTAATGAGTTTTTTATTTGAGTGGTTATATGTATTATTGCATAATTATTAATTATTGAATGTGTATATTTTTTACGAACATTTGTACGTTGAAGTTATACTTTCCTTATTCATAAGAAGTGTTTCTAATTATCTGACCACCACTGTATATATTATTAATATTTTATTTATTTTCGAAATAAATAAGGGTCCAAAGAATATCTCGTGAAAAGTGGGTAAGTATATCCAGAAATAAAATACCTTTACCTACTCCATCGCGGATAGAAGGCGTTAGATTGTATTTTTCCGAAATAATAATTGTTGTTTCCAGCATCAGCAAAATAACATCCTTTCTTTACAGAATCTCTCACCATACTCCTAATGGAAGTACAGTATACATAATGAGTAAAACAGCTTATTTATAACCGCCACATACTCAAACTTATTAACCAAGTAGGTACATACATAGTCAGTTTCAACTTGTAGGCAACTTTTTAGTTTAATTTCGTCTTCATGCAGCTCCAGTAATTATGATTCGGCTCCATGACGCAGAAGTTGCGTCAAAGTGTCGCCTTAGGGACGATGCCCCTTAGGCTAACTTTATCTTTTCAGCTGTGACCCCAGTGATTGTGATACAGCTCCCTGATGCAGGATTTCGGTCAGTGTCGCCCTAGGGACGATGCCCCTTGGGCTAACACTACCTGTTGAACTGTAGCTCCAGTAATAGTGATACAGATCCATGATTCAAAATGTCGGTCAGAGTGTCGCCGTAGGGACGAGGCCCCGTAGGCTAACCCTACCTCCTGAACTGTGGTGTTAACGAGGTTAACTCCGCAGCAGGAAGAGCTATGGTGCTCTGATCAGCGATAGCAACAACCCCTAAGGCAGTGCGTAACGCGTGATCGAGGTGTCAAGGGTGAGAGCTGGAGCCCTGCAGGCAATGCGTAGCACCCAATTAGCAGAAGTGAGAATGCAATTCGACAACCTCTTGTAGACAGTTGTGTAACATGTGAATTTATGTGAAGCAGTTCGTGTTATTTTCAGAAAATTATCCTCGTCTGGATATTCTCTCATTTCTATCTCTTGTTATCTTCAACACAACTTGTGACTGACTCTCGACAGCTTAGACGACGAGGATTGTGCAAGCCCATCAATTATTTCTATCGCACGAAATCGTGCTGATCAGCATCTGTCCTCTCTTTTAATGTCTTGAGTAACGTTTCAATATCCTCACGGAGTTCCTGCAAGTCTTCATTTTTCCATTTCAGCATCTTGAAGTCTTTTAAAACCTGAAAAAACAATTTTATAAAATTTACCGTAGTGAACAACGAACACGGAAACACGTAATGACATATGGCGGACTTTGACGGAAACGGGTGACATATGTGTTGCCAGACTGAAAAATGCTTTTATTTTTTAAAATAATACTAAGCTTTGAAATCCGTGTGAATGACGATCACTAGAGACACATATATCTATAAGTAAATTTAGGACTCGGTTCGGACACGAAGGCAGAAATATAATTAAACAAAAACATGACGTCCCTCTTCGGATTCCCGCCAAAAAGCCTCCCTCCTCCTCCATAAAATTACTGAAAAAACGTTTTTGGGGAGAAATCTTCAAATTTTTATCTTATTTTAAGGCATTGGCAATTTTGCCATCAGCTTAGCTCTGCCTCAGAGTCGATGCACAAAAATATAATCAGATTCATCAAAATTTATTGAAATGTCATTTCACGATAGTACACTTTGACTGAAGATTAAAGCGGCTAGTTCTTGAGGTAACTCGAAAATGTCCATCCTACGCTTTTTATCGAATATCCCTATTTCACTGTAGGTACACTATTACGTTTGACATTTGCCACATAATACACTATCACTATATAAAAAAAGTTAATTATGAAGTATTTTTGACGTGACATCACAGTATACTAAATTTATAGCGTACCAATACAGACGGCCGAGTTCTAAAACGCGCTATCGAAGTTTTCTAATAAGTTTGCATAAATGCAACTGTCCAACATCAATCATTGGACCGTGGACCCCAGGCACGATCACCTCGCCTGGCAGAAAATCTTCCCTATACACGATGAAGGAGCATTAAATTCCTCACCTCCGCTCCTCATATTGGTACAGTTTAACAATCATTATTGTTAAACTGTGAAATTGTCAACCCTAGACTGACTTCAGCGCAAAACTGCTTCGCATCGCCATCACCATTCCACCTCCGCTCATCCATACTTCAGCCAACAGTTGAATTTAATAATGGTGTATAATTGATTTCCCAAAAGGAGGTGTAGAGTGTGTAGAGAGCTGGGACTTAGGCGATTTCTTCAATAAGTTGTTCAGGATGCTTAGGGAGTAAACATACTAAAATCCCCGCCTTTAGGAGGTTCGCCGGAGTTGGGAGGGATAAAAGTTCGTACGTAGAGAAAGCTTAAAAAACATTCTGCGACTTTTATCTTACGCACTTTTTTTAAAATTCCTACCCGTTTTCGAGCTACACGTTCTGGAAAAAAACTTTTTTATTAAACAGCTGTTGTCTGCTACTTCGTTCGCGTTATTTCAGAATAAAAAGTAGTTAATTCAGGTACATTCAGGTCCTAATCTATCTACCTACCAAATTTCATCTAAATCCGTGCAGCCGACAAATTATTTAAAAAAAAAATCTTTCACCAATTTCAAGCTAGACTAGAAGATCCCTGAGTAACATAGGCTATATTTTATTGTAAACTATCCTATCTCTAGTTATGTCATAAATGTCTGAGAAGCCATATAAATAAATAATCACACGCATTTCATCCCTGACGGGGTTAGGAAGAGTTATTAAAATTATACTTCCCACATTTTACCAGTATAATATTTGAACCCCTTAACGTGATAATGGTGAGCTCATCGCTGGAACGGGTTTGTTACACATGCCTCAGAATTTACTCTGGGATCTGGGGGTTTCCTTACGATGTAAGACCGTAATTTTTAGAAAAACTCTTTGGTACATTCCAGGACTCGAACCTGAGACCTCACGCATGAGTAGCGAGCTCTTTAACCGCTGGGCTATCACTGCTCACCTTCTTTCTTGGATATCATGAAGAATAGACTATGATTTTGTTAATTTACGTAGGTTTCATCCATTCTAAGGTTGTCTAGAAGAGATCGCTAAAAGCGATGAGACCGTCTATTCATAACGATATTATTGAGTTTATTGGATATCGATATTTCAAGCTTCGATATATCGATATTTATCGGATTCGGATATATCGATATTTATCGGTTTTCCGATATATCGTTGCATCCCTATCAGTCATAATCACCCGCCAAGATAAAATTTCATTTTGTTTGTGTTGCGTTGCATGCTTTGTTACTATTTGTATTTTTAACAAAAAATAAAATGCAAGACGAAAAGAATGCAATATTTCAAATGCGTTTTCCTCAAAAGTTATGGTATTTACTTAATTTGCACACAGATGCTATTTTGTGGGGAGGTACAGGACGTACGATTTTGTTGAATCATCATATTTTGCATAATTATTTACAATGCGACTATTCCATTTTTAAAACGACAAATATATCAAGTTTCGTAAGGCAGCTAAATTTATATGGATTTCGGAAAGTAACTTCACATTTGCAAGACCCTCTGTGCAATTCAAGCAACCCGTACATGCATGAATATGTTCATGATTACTTCCAGTTTGGTAGGCCCGAGATGCTCAATAAAATTACGAGAAAAGCTTTAGCAATGCGAAAACATTTTAAACCCAAGGTTGTAAGTTGTTTATTTATTGATTTAATTTATTTCATCATGCACAAATTTTGGAAAAACCTGTATCAACTTTATGAGATATATAGCCGTATACAGAAAGAAAGCTGAAAGCTTGTCGGCGCCGACAGGCGCCGGTCCATTCTCCAGAAAGCAAGCAGACTGAAGCAGAGCGAGCAAAATGTCGTACGATGATTGGCGGGCGGCACCAGCGCTGACCGGCGCGAGTCGGCGCCGATCGGCATCAGCGCTTGTTCATAATAAATGCCTCCGCCGGTTACCTGCGCAGACCGGCGCCTGTCGGCGCTGATAGGTTTTAGGCTTTCTTTCTGTATACGGCTTATGGGCAAAAAACTTAAAAATTATGATAGGTATGCAATGCACATAGATAACTATAATATTTGTTATAGAATCTCTTTGGGAATAGTGACCAGTTTCTATATGTGACACCACTGCAAAAGGCGCGCCGAGCCTTGCACACAGCTCTAAGAAAGGCTGCCCAGGATTTATTCATACAGAATTCGCCAAAACCATTTTGTAACCTGAAGTTTAAGTGTGAAGGGCCTGAGGGTAAATGCTGTTCACCTTATTACAGAAATATTTTCATAATTTTTAGGGGCAGGACTTATCTTAGTAACAATATCAACTTAGTTTGCTTCTTTATGATTCCAATTAGTATACTAGATATCAAATCACACTAAGATGCTCAAAACAATGCAGTTGCAATTGTATGTAAAGAAACATAAAATTTTCTTATCTTTTGCTGACCCATGTATTTATGATATAAAACAAAAACATTTTAAGCAGAGACCCAAGATGACTTCGGTGAAGATGAAGACAATATTGAACTGGACTGGATCGTCTCAAAAAATGCTGAAAAAGAGACAGAAGAACTTCCTTTAGCAGGTCTTTTCACATTATCCTTTGACATTTTCCTTATCCTAACCCTGTCCTACTTATCCTTTTACATTTTTAGTAGCAGATGATTATGTTACAAACAATGCCAGTATCACTCAAGATAGTGTTAACTATGGGTGAGTAATAAAACATAAAGATCCCACAGTGTTAAAGTTCTTTTAAACATAACAATAATAATTTCAGAGAAACTTCTCAAGACTTGATTAACTTCAGCGATGAATCATGTCAGCAAAACAATGACAGTTTTCCATCTCAATTTTTGAGCATGCCAGATTTAGATCCAGAGCCAGCACAAGAAAAATCGGGAGTCGAGTTGCTGGCAGAATTTGACATAGACCATGACATTGATCAGGGTATCATCACTAGGAAGATAGGTGAAAAGAATGAACATAACTCTTTGAATTGTGTTCTTCCTTCCATAAGCAATGATCAAAATGATGATGTCTCTATGGCAGAGGTAATTTTTGTAGTTTTATTTTTTTTGAAAACATGTAATGTTTACAATTATTGTTATTGATAAAAAACATTTCAGAAAAATAATGAATGCCTGGATCAGTATCATGATGGAGAATGGGACCAAATGTTCAATGATATCATGACTAATAAAGGCTGCAATCAAGAATGCAGTACTGATTTGAAAGAACTCTATTCTCAGATTTCACGGACTATTGATTTACTTAATTCTTAGGCATTTAAGTATGTTATGTTAGTTTATTAAAATGAAATACCTAATTACTCTTGATGCCATGTATTAAGTTAAGATAAAAAAGATTAGTACAATTGGTTATCACTTCTTCTGTTTTTTCTTTTCTGCCTCCTCTTCCTTTTCTTTCTCAATAACCGAAACATAGGAGTTAATAGTTTCGGCATCCAGCATCTGTATGGGCTGTCCACGACGCATTACAGCTATCTCCAAATTCTTTTGTCCGGACTGGACTACTTCCAGAAGAGCACGGATTGCAAGCTGAAAAGTACAAAATCACATACATCATATAGTTATGATAATTATTTCATTTGTATTTGTGTATTGGTATTTCATTGAATGCCATGCAAATTTAGGCTATTGAATAGTACTGTGTTTTGTCTTTTCTCTATAGGACTACATTTTCTTTGGAAATATATCAATTACACTTATACACTATACATAATATAAAGTTAAGTTTGGTAGAAACATGTTATTTGATTACCTTCACTGCTCCTTTTTCAGAGGCAACCTCTTCGGATGTATAATTCTTTTCAAGGAATTCTCGAACAGTTTTCGCAGACCGCCCAGTTGCATTAGCCTTCCATTCGTAATAGATACCAGATGGCTCAGTTTGGAATAGATGGGGCTGGCCGTCGTAATCGAACCCTCCAATGAGACAAGAAATACCGAATGGGCGACGACCATTACTCTGTGTGTACTTCTGCTTCAGACTAGCAATGTACCTTGTTATGTACTCCAAAGTAACTGGATCTTCGACAGTCAGTTTATGTGACTGACACTCGATTTGTGCCCTGTTGATGAGAATCCGAGCATCCGCCGTGAGACCAGCGAATGCCATAACAACATGATCGTCGAGAAGGCAAATTTTTCTCACTGTTCTCTCTTCTTGCAACTTAGCGACGGATTTCTTTTCCACTCCTAGCACGACTACATCATTTCCTCTTACTCCGACCTAAAATATTTAAAAATATCGAACAAATTGTACACAATGACCTAGCCAAAAAACATAACCAAAGTTTTGATTACTCACTGCAGTGGAACCTTTGCGTACTGCCTCTTGAGCATATTCTACTTGTAATAAATGGCCATCAGGCGAGAATACTGTAATAGCCCTATCGTATCTTGCAGACATTTTTAACTTGTTTATTTCAACACGAAGCCAAACTACAAATAATAACCGGCTGGAATTTTATCCATTAAAACCACCACAGACCAGTAATAGAAAAAAACCACAGACTCATCCACTCATCAATCAAAACTAGTGATGTGATATGTGAAAAATACATCGATATTTAGAATAATCGATTTTTGTTTCTATATAATCGATTTTTAAATATTTAAAAATCGATTTTATTTAATTATTTTTTTTTTCTATATAAAACGTCCTAAAAGATTAACAATGAAATGAATGAATAACACCTTTGATTAATTGAACTTTGTGAGATGTCTTACAACATAAAAAGGATTTTAAACTTTCTTTGTTCTCTTTTTAACCGACTTCAAAAAAAGGAGGAGGTTATCAATTCGACTGTATGTTTTTTTTTGTTACCTCAGAACTTTCGACTGGGTGAACCGATTTGGATGATTCTTTTTTTATTTAAAAGCTGGTGCTTCCAGATTGGTCCCATTTTAATTTCGTCCAGTTCCAACAACGGCATCCATGAGAAAACCATATAAGTTGAAGATTGAAGTCAGTTTTTTTACTCTTTAAAGTGGTTATAAGTTGTATGATCTATGGAAGAATGTCAGTTTTGGGATTCAGCTCGATTTCACTATTACTACATAGAATAAAACAAAGTCGCTTTCTTTGTTCCTATATCCCTATGTATGCATAAATCTTTAAAACTAAGCAACGGATTTTGATGCGGTTTTAGTATTAGCATTGCACCCGTGCGAAGCCGGGGCGGGTCGCTAGTATCTTATATGTTCGACCAGGGTTCGACAATCATTTGCATTAAGGCTCTCGCACACAGGCGCGTTATTACCGCTCGGTAATATCGCGAGCGTTTTTGCGATATCTGTTTACCATCTCGATGACAACGAAAAGACACCAAAAATATAGTTTGATACATGTCCATGTCGTATTTTGTCTCAAGATTATAATTTTATTTATGGCAACTTGCCATAATATGTCAAATATTTAAAAAAAGTGAAATAGACATTATAGACAATCAAATCAATCACAATATGGCGGCTTCGGTGGGAGAGTTCGTTCCTTGGCTAAATGATAAATTACGTTCACTAAAAACCGACGAAGGAGTATTTGGATCATACATATCAGGTATATTGGAAGGTGAAGACTCTATAGATGACAAAAAAGATGCCCTGGAAGGTATACTTTCCGAAATTGTGGTAAGTTTTGGTTGAGCTCATGGTACGGTATGGTTTACATTTTCTTGTGCTTTGGAATGGACTCACTCATACATTTTCAGGATACCGATATGTCTACTCATGTCGATGAGATCTTAGCTAAATGGGAATCATGTAAACCTCAAGAGGAGAGTCCAAAGCCTGCGGCAGATGTGGACCTACAGTTAACTAAGTTGTTGGAATCTCAATCACTTGCGACCACCGCTCGGCGAGAATATACAGATGAAGAGAAAAAAATACGTGAAGCGATTCTGTCCCAATATAGTCAACTCTCAGACAATGAGGTAATCTAGTTCTAGCTCAATTTTTTTTTCTAACCTTTATCTTCAATACATCTATCTCATGGTTGCTATATATCGCAGAAACCTGTCTGATGTTCTTTAATAAAAAATTTAGGAGGATCTGCAACACGAAGAAGAGACTGATGGTGCGGATTTAGTAAAAAATACTAATGCAGCAGATGTAGCAGCAGCAGCCCGAGAGCGTCGTGAGCTTGCCCGCCAAGAAGCTCAAAGAAAGAAAGAAAAAGATAAAGAAGATAGGTAAGTAACTAATCCATAATAATATGCTGAAATTCAGTTTTAGTTTATACTAGCAGTGCCAGTTTCACCCTCATAGTTCCTGTTCCCGTGGGAATACGGGGATAAAATATAGCCTATGTGTTGTTCTGATGTATAAGCTATATAAGTGTCAAGATCCATCAAAATCCTTTTAGTAGTTTTTGCGTGAAAGAGGAACAAACATTCATACGAGGGCGGGATGATAAGTAGCTAGCCTCTGCTATTTAAAAAGTTAAAATAAAAAAAAAAATGTCATTTGAAAATGTTACGAATTGAAGTATGATTTGCTGCCTCACCAGGCGATAAGGTGGGCAAGTGGGTGGCTGCTACTTCAATTCGTTGATTTTTGCCATAGTTTTAACACATGTGTAAATCTTAGCATTGTCTTGGTGGAAAATGATTCTCTAAAAACAGTTGACGAAATTTATTTTCAAATGACAAAAAATCTATAAAACGCCACCAAATTCAAATTTAGAACACAGGTGTCCAGACACGAATTTAAAAATAACATTTTTTTTTTATTTTAACTTTTTAAATAGCAGAGGCTAGCTACTTATCATCCCGCCCTCGTACATCCATCCATACAAACTTTCGCATTTATAATATTAGTAGGATTTATTGATTTAGTACCCACTGCTATAAAATATATATTTTTAACTGTGCTTTCTCTGTAGGCTGTCTTTTGTGTGTATGAGACTAATAATGAAATTAATAAACAACATTTTTACAGAGGAAAGCAGAAACAATTAAAAGAAGAAAAAAAAGAAAAGCGTAAGACCCAAAAATGCGAAAAGAAGAGGTAGCAATACTAATTGTGCAATGTATTTTTAGGCTGCTTATTATTGCTCTAAATTATTAAATATATTGACTTATTACTCTTAAAATATCCTACATTTAAATTGCAAGTTCAGGAGGGTTACAGTGATCTAACTATATCAAAGCAGTGTTATGGATATGTTACTCTTTTGGAATAAAAATTATGTGTTCTTTTGTATTAGGGATTTTTTAAGAGTAATACTAATAATAAGTATTGAGGCCAATTGATTCTTTTTTTTTTATTTGTAAAAATATTGTGGTGCTACTCAGCTACAGATTCTTGAAAGGACATTTTAATTGTCATAATTAATAATTCCAATTCCATTTTAGTACTGACTGTTTATCAGGTTATTCAGAACTGTATTCTGAATTTACCAGACATTTATTACCTGTATCTGAAATCGACACACAGATAACAGACAGTGTTAAAATGGACCTTAGATTATAAGGATCCAAACAAAATTATAATTAACTCTTGAAACAATTAGCCTCAAATTATATTAAAATGTAAGAGCTTTTTGTATTGTACATGACAATTCCTGATAAGTTTAGATAATGAAACCCTTTTATTGCACTAAATTTGTGGAAAAAAGTATCATTATTTATAGAAAAATGTACTTTACATTAAGCTGTTGAATTACTTTGTGATAAATGTCTGTGCCGTTTTATCTTTAAAAAGTTGTTAACTTTACTTTGATGTACGTTGATGTTTTTGTCAAAAATGTTGATCCAAATCAAAAGTTTGCTGTTTGTTACACAGACATTTTGAACCTAGATAAAAATACCATAATTTAGTAAAGGTTGGAATTGGCCGCTGGTTTTTATGTTACTAAAACCACATAGGTATGTGAATAGAATACTATAGTGATCTTTACAATACACATCTACACACACCAGGACAACAATGTCCAGGATGTAGATAGGCAGTGCCAAGACCGCATTTTAACAGGAGTGCAAAAAATATAGATGTCTGATTTTGTATGAATATTAGAGATGTGGCGATTATGACTTTGGATGACTATCCAACTTGCAGATTAGTCGGTAGTAAAGAAGCCCACTAGTCGGCCAAGCCGATCAAGGTTTCCGAGACGCTTCGTTTTCAGCTGATTCGCGCGCAAGTTACAATCGCCGCTTGCAAGCGTGTCGGAACCTGCATTGTTTCTTGATTTTTGCATTTGTTGAAAAAATAATTGTGTATTAGATAAGTCTCTCCTCGCACTGAGGATGTATGGGCTTATACTGTTATTGTTCATCAAAGTGAAAGAGCTCAATTCAAATTTAATCATGTCAAAAAGAAAGTATTGAGAAATACGTACAAAGTGAGAAGACGTTTAGTCGGCGCTCTTTACCAAATAGTCGCCGACTACGGTAGTATCCGGATTGTCGGTTGGAACATCTCTAATGAATATACATTACACACTGTCAGTGACAGCGGTGCAGCCAAAGAGGTTGGAAGAAAATCATTCTATTCCCTAGAGAGAAACTTTTTCTTTAAACGTCTTTGGGTGCAGCCTTGATACACCTGTAACCACCAACAGCTTTGACCAACTTGCAGTATTTTTACCAGCTATTGCTATATTTTACTTATTGCCACAACAGTGTACCTAAACAATGCTTTTAGTCACTATCAATAGTTGTTATTTATTGCATGTATAAACAATAAACATGTAACATTTTAAATAAAATTACTTGTGTAAATAACACTTTTATTATTATGTCTTCTCAACATATTGCACTTGTAACATAATTATAGATATTAATAATAAACCAAAACAGTAAAAAATGTGATTTCAACATGATTACATCATGTTAATGTCAAAAAGAATTTATTATGACTAGAAAACTACATCGGTGCACCGAGTTATGATGATTAATTATCACGGTTATTATTATTATTTGCATTTTCCTCGATGACTATAAAGTTATGAGCACCACCAGCATAGATTTGTGTTACTGTACCACTCATGTCTATAGGAACTATAGTTGGGAAGAAAACATTGCTGCCAGCACTAGTGCCTGTGTTGGCATGCTCGTTCCACCCCCAAGCCCACAAAGTATTATCAGTGGCTAAGCAAATTGTGTGTTCTGATCCTAAAGCAACATCTTTTGTCTGTCTACCATCTGTAAAGACAAAAATATGAATTAATAACATATTAAGCCGTATACAGAAAGAAAGCTGAAAGCTTGTCGGCGCCGACAGGCGCCGATCGGCGCCGGTCCATTCTACAGAAAGCAAGCAGATTGAAGCAGAGCGAGCAAAATGTCGTACGATGATTGGCGGGCGGCACCAGCGCTGACCGGCGCGAGTCGGCGCCGATCGGCGCTTATCGGCGCCGGTCGGCGCTTGTTCATATAAATGCCTGCGCCGATTACCTGCGCCGATCGGCGCCGATGATAAGTTTTCGGCTTTCTTTCTGTATACGGCTTTATACGTATACTTTTTCATAAATCAATTGCTGTGTGTTAGTTTGCCAAAAACTTGAAAATGGCACAATTTTGAAGATATTTTTGTGTGGGTTTGAGTGGTTGATTCAGATTTACAATTGGACCCAATACGTGGAATGTCCACTAGTCAGTGGAGGACCTGTTGCTTCTTCGGTGTTGGCGTATATGGACCCTCCCGGAAACGGTGGGCCCACTGACAAGGGATTAAATATAAATTTGCTAAATAGGATTTTGGCATACCTGGAAGTTTAACATGGACAATTTTTCCAACATAAGGGTCCTCTGTCCCCAGCTGTCCATAGTTATTTCGTCCCCAAGTAAGTAGCTCTCCATTCTCTAACCATAACAAAACGTTAGTCCATCCACTTAACAGTTTTCTTACATTATGTTTGACATCAATATCAATTTTTTGGGGTGTAAAAATTTTCTTATACTTTTCTGTATTTAAGAGTAGTTGGCCATGTTTGTTGTTGCCCCACACATATAAGGCATGCTCCTCTGAGCACCAGGCTATAGTGTGGTTCTGTCCACATGCAATGTGTGATATTATGCCCATTTTAAGTACATGTTCAAATCTGTCCGAAGATATTTTTTGCTGACCTAACCCCAATTGACCATGCTTCCCACAACCGGTGACCCACACTTCTCCCTTTGAATTAATAATAGCTGTATGTCTCAAGCCCATCGACACCGAACAGGCATTTACTTGCAACCTCATTGGTTTCACAGGGTCTGAGAAATGATCTTTTGGGAGCCCCAACTGGCCATTACTGTTCGAGCCCCACACAAACAAAAAATGGCTGTCAGTCACTCCACAACTAAAGTCCCATCCACAGGCTATGTTTGTGAAAGTTATACCACTCAACCCCCAGACTCTTTCGAAGTTGCTCGACTCATTTTCTTTTCCTGTCTGTAGTTTTTGGTTCCAACCGCAAGAGTATAGCCTCCCGTCATTGTCTAGAAGTAACGAGTGTCCTCCTCCACAAGAGATTTGTTTTATGTTATAATTATTTAGAAATTCTGCAGGTACTACTGTAGGCTTCTCTACTTGTTCACAAACTGTACCCAGGCTTAGTTGACCATGAGAATTTGTGCCCTGAAATGTAACGAATGATCCAGATTAAAAGCTGTGAATGTTGAAGGCGTAGAGTAACACAAAAACCTAAAATTCATATTTTTTCGTACCCATGACCACAATGACATAGTCAGAGACTAGACTGGATCAAGAATTTTATGAAATTTAGATTATTTTTGTGTAACAAAAACAAGGAAAATCGTTAAAAAATCTCGAAAAGAAAGTTAATTTAATATAGTTTTCTTTTGTATCTGTCATTGTCATTTTTTTTCTTTATTTCGCCCAACTTGTGTTGGGACAGGGTAAAGTCATAGATCATACTGCCTCGTCTTCAGTAAAGTTTTAGTTAGGCTATATATCTATCCTTTACGCGAGGTGTACCTAGCTCTTTTTTCGTAATCGACAGTAAAATGATAGTAACTTTTACTGTAGACTTCTTGAGGCAATCAAAATCCTATTTTATCGAATTTCACATTTACTGCACACTTTCACGGACACTTGCCAGATTGTGTGCGTTAACGCCCGACCACACCCAAGTATACACTATTATGAGTGAAAGATTTTTCTATGTGGCAATCTAGCCATCATCCTAAATAGAAGATGTAGACCAGGTATGTGTCGCAGGACGCAGTCGGATAATCCGCCGTTTTACATTACGGCTAGCCGTTATCAAAAACAGGGCCGTTTTAAAATGCAGGGGTTCAACGATTAGCCGGATTGAATGCAGCTGAATAAAGAACCGCCGGAGTGTATTCGCCGCCATACGTAATTCAACACCGTTACATAATCTATGTTCAACACGAGACATTAGCCGCCTCTTTGACAGGTTTTAGTTCCGATTTGTGGCGCTGCCTGACCAGTGATGCCAAAAAGTTACTTTTGTAACCTTTGATTTTTGACTCCGTCAGGTTACTTTCAGGTTGTTACACTATTCAAAAAGTTCTATGTGATTTTCCGGAAGTTGTACAAGATTTTTTAATTTCTTAACTAAATAAATGCAACGTGAAACGGAACGATAATTTTTCATGTATTTTGAAACTGTGTTTGAAACAGTTATTCAGAAAGGATAATAGGTGGATAACAGCCCATACTTACCTACACGGCTAGTACTTGGCTAGTACACGTAATATTGACGTCATTAAAGTGTGGTCTTGTTTCGCAAGTGATTAATCACGCCACATCCACATTGGTGTGGAGTTAAGAACTTATGGCGCTTGTTTGCAGATTACGCGAGACCCGATGGCAAACTTTATTATATATAAGTAGATACCTATATGGTTTACTGGCAGCGCCCCGCGGTTTCACCCGCGTAGTTCCCGTTCCCGTGGGAATACGGGGATAAAATATAGCCTATGTGTTATTCTGATGTTTAAGCTATATACCTAACTGTAAGTTTCATCAAAATCCGGTCAGTAGTTTTTGCGTGAAAGAGGAACAAACATCCATCCATACATCCAGATATTCATACATCCATCCATACAAACTTTCGCATATAATAATAAGTAGGATTATAGAATAGAGTGAATTATGTGTAGCCATCGACTTTCGTTCTTTGAAAAGTGTTTACTAACATTATCGAAATACAATTTTATAGTAACTAGCGACCCGCCCCGGCTTCGCACGGGTGCAATGCTAACACTCAAACCTTCCTCTTGAATTACTCTATCTATAAAAAACCGCATCAAGATCCGTTGCGTAGTTTTAAAGATTTAAGCACACATACCTAGGGTGTACATGACATGTACCTAGTGATGATAGAAAGTACCTATATGAGGTAGATTCAATTCCAGAAATAATCATAATATCACAATCATTCAAGACCCCCGGTCCGGCGATGGGCTTCCCACTACGTTAAGGGGTCGAAATAGTGAAAAGTGGGTATTTCCGTACATGAAATACCTCTGTCTACACCCTCGGTGATAAAAGGCTTAAGATTATTTATTTTTCCAATAGATTAACCATTAGTCATAAAAGAAATCTGCGGTCTATACCTACCACTTAGGTACTTTTACTTCTCTTATTAATTTTTTTTTCTTTTTGAATATTTTGACTAGGTATTAAGATTTTTGACCAGTTATCTGTCCATACTAAGTAGGTACCATATTTACCTATATTTTTTAGGTAAAACAAAGCCGTTTCTCTCCGTCTGTAGAAACCTACGCTTTACGATCTTTTAAACCACGCTAGCGATAAGCGAGGAAGGTTTATATATAGATATCATATAAACCGCGGAGCGAAGCAAGGGCGTGTCGTTAGTCACTATAAAACAAAGTCGCTTTCTCTGTCCCTATATCCCTATGTCCCTATGTATGCTTAAATGTTTAAAACTACGCAACGGATTTTGATGCGGTTTTTTTTAATGGATAGAGTGATTCAAGAGGAAGGTTTAGTACTTATTAGCATTGCACCCGTGCGAAGCCGGGGCGGGTCGCTAGTTTATTATACATAAGAGTGAAATACCACTGACATGGCTCATCACGAAATCGCCGAAACCTCTACAGTGCAAACTGTGTAGGTATACTTACTTACATAGACCAAGTATTATGTATGATAATTTATGATAAACCATACTTATGTAAGTTCAAAACAATTTGGTACGGTTCGTTCGGACATACATATGAATCCTAAGTAGGTAGGTACCTATTTTTAGAACGAGCTTAGGTACACTAATAAATAAATATAAAATGAAACGTGTACCTACGAAATATTATAGGGATTGGCAATGATGACAAACGTTTTCGAAATGCAACTGACCCACACGGTTGAATTTCCGTGGCTCACATAAAATGCAATATCCGTGGCCGGGTTATCAACGGCGCTGCACCGAGCACCGTTATTTAATCAGCCTTTCTCTCGATACGATACTGTGAACTACTGCCAAAGTTGTCAAAATATTACCTACCTTTATAGTATCGCTAAGTCTGTCTGTCTGCTCACACACAACTGGTTATTTTACAATACTTAAAAGATATATCTATTAAAAAAAATGTTCAAACACTTCCGTGGGGGAGTTCAACTCCACCTTGCCCAAGTTTATTTACCAAAACCTTTGTGTAGGCATATTTAAGAAAAAAAAGGTAGGTATTGTCCATAGGTATTGGAGATGGTAAGACCTGCTTGTGCACCAAGTATACCTACATATCATACCTATCGATTTCCTATCTTCAATAAGGTAATTTAAAAAAATAGTAATGGTATTAAAAACATAAAATGGTAGGTACCTACCTAATGATAATTATATATTTTTTTAAAGTTATCCGCTCCAATTGCACACGGCTACATACCTCGGCAGACGTGTCGTCCCGTGACGCTATGCTGCATCACAGCCCAGTGCCCAATAACTCGCATGATCGAGTTAGCTTTACGTAGCAGCTACTGCAGCCGTTCTAGTTAAGTGATAATTTACATGCCTGATAAAACTGTATAAGCAGTCGGTGGGTAAAAAGGTAACAATATTATTATCTGGGCTATCGACTCAACACCAACAGAAACAGGAAAGGCTGCAAGCGATCCAGGTTTTTTTTTATTTTCAAGTTTGTATGCCAGGCTCTCCTTCCGACTTTCCCGCATCTTTGCTTGTTTGTTTGCCTTACAGGGTGGATTCGACCAACCTTACTCGAATACCAAAATGCTATACATATTTTGTCAACGTTTTGTAAGTGTTTGTATAAGTATACTGTTCTCATATAGGTAGGTACCTACTTACTACTTACTTACTAGGTACTATAAATATTTAAAGAGAATCAGATGGCTCCATATGTGACCATAATATTTGGAGCGAAATGTTTTTCCAACGTGTTTTATGGTGCTTTTGGAGGTGTCATTGACGTTTTATACTCACGCCATAAAAATCAGATGGCAACCAAGAAGAGCCATTTGGGAGCCTATCATCCATTTTATGCTCTTTAGCGAATTCATAAAATTCGAGTAGATACACACTGATTTGTTTTTATCATCCACCTCGGATTTTATGTTTTTCTTTTAGGTAGGTACCACAGATTAGGTATATAGTTAGGTAGGTATTTGTAGACGGCACTGGGGGGCCAATTCCACTAAATGTCAGCCATTGTCATCGAACTATCATTCCATTATGCTGCAACTGGCAACTATGACATCTAATTTGTATTCCACTAAAATCATAGTGGCATTACAATGGAATGACTATGGACTACGTTAGGTGCCTACCATATATAACTATTACTACCATGGGTGTCATTAGTTTTATTTCGGGTTTTCGGCACTAAAATCTTTAGATGATTGATTTTATTTATGGTACATGTGACATTTCGATAAGTTTCGAAGAAACTTGTGTATTTTTGTGAATAGACTCTGAAGCAGAGCTAAAATCTGAATTTCGTGTCGTGTTTAGGGCTGATGGCTAAATTGGCAATGCCTTAAAATAAGGGAAAAAAAGCAATCACTGGACAGCGCCATTCCATGGTAGGAATAGTAGAATACCAAAAGTGGTCAACAATGATAGTTGAATGGTTGTGAAAACTGACAGTTAACAGAATACGAAAAGTGTCAAAATTTGACATAATATCACCATTGAGTGACCACAATCATGTAATTGTCATACAACTATCACCGCTGTCATTTAGTAGAATTGGCCCCCTGGTTCTGTCGTTATCTCTCTTCTGAGCAGAAGGTCGCGGGTTTGATGTTAGTAAGTACTAATTTGTTTTGTAATAAACAAATAGCCGTGTGAATTGTGCCCTACAATAAAATTACTAATTAAGTAACTAAGGTCTCCGAAATTTAAGTGAAATATTAAGCATTTAATATGTAAACTATAATATAACAACAGTGTACTACGAGCATACTCCTAGTGGCAGCGATCGTCTCACAATCACTTTAATAATAATAACAACTGTTTTGATACCGTTTTAGGTAAGTAGCATACATTTCAATGAAGTAGCTTAAAATAAATTACGTACGCTGACGCCAAATCCCTGAGCTAGTCGGCAAAAGTTCCATTGTGGATATTAGTACCCACTTTTCACCAATATATTTTTAGGACCCCTAAGCGTGACAGGTGGTGAGCACATCGCTGGACGTGGTTGCTGTTACACATGCCTCAGAATCAATTCTGGCACCTGCGGGTTTCCTCACGATTAAGATATCAGATAATAACATGAGAGGCAGACTCACTAACCCTAGGACCATCACTGCTCTAACTTACTCATTCAAGTTATGTCCTGTCACCATAGAACGAAAACTACTGGGGCGTGCTTCCGCTAGTATCGGCGAAGGTAGCAAGCACTCAGTCTCAATGGTCGTTACTAAATATTTGAACGGCCCGCAGTGCGCAGGGCCTTACATAAAACATGGTTGCCGACCGAGCTGAATTTTTCAGGCGGACTGGTGGCCCTACAGTCTCTGAGGCATGGCACACACTCACTTTATGTACCTGAAGCTGAGTGGCTTTCGGACCCTTGCTTTGGCACTTTATCTCTGGTCCTGTGGGATGCAAAGTTCGGGGGAGAATTGATGAAATTTCTTCTGGCCTAAAACATATCTGGCGTCATATTTTAGGGTTCCGTCAAATCCGAATATCATTTAGAAATGGTGTAGTACTTGTTCGAAATAAATGTACAATATAAAATTTACATGGCTTAATGAAGTCAATTATCATGTCTATATAAGTACTTAAATAAAAGAAGAAACTGACTGCCTGGCTGACTGATTGATTGATCAACGCCCAGCGGAGTCAAGAAGCATGAAATTTTGCACAAAGGTTCCATAAATGGAGTAAGATGATCAATAAGAAGAGGGTTGTTCCCTGTCCTCCGATCGGAACTCCGATTGGTAGGAGGAGTGGCAGTATTTTTTCCCACATCTCCGATTGTTTTCTTTTTGTTTTATCACTTTGGAAATTCCAGGGAACGGGAAAAACGGATTCAACGCAGGAACGCCATTGGTCTCACGCAAGTTACGAATAAGAATTTATGGTGATAGTCTTTGTAGAGATTCAGCCTCATTTTATGTACTTGTATTTACCTACTTATTGTAGTATTCTGTGGCAGCATAAGTAAGTAATTTTTTTAGATTGATTTATTCAGAGTCACCGAGATTAACAATGAATAGACTCGGAGAGCTATCAAACTGTTGGTTTTCTTGCATTCGTTTCGCCAGCCAATTGTTATTTTTATATATAAGTTTCTAAGCTTCATTTTTAGTATTGGTTCCCATACACCTTTACAAAGATATAATAAAGATATTCGACTTCCATTATGAACTACAAGCATCTCAAAGAGATTTAAATATAATAGGGCATAGAGGGGGCATTGGGAATATTTTCATACAAAACTTTGAAGCCTAAGCGTCATGTCCTTGTTATGTCAGTTTAGTATGAACGCGAGCTGTCATTCGGTCAAAATTGTACTAGACTTATTCCACTTGGAATAACTTTTGACTTCAAATTTTCCTCGCTTTCTATGCCTTATTATATTTTAATCTCTTTGAAGCATCTAGAGTAGAGGTACCTATTTTCCCTGATGTATGTCTGCGAACAAAACGTTACTTTGTACTGCAAATGTATTACTTATTTAAATTACTTTGGAACGGACTTTTTCATGAGGCTTTATTTTCCAAGATGTTTTAAATAAAATGTACGTAAAATGTAAATTTGGGGCTCTCCTGAATGCAAAGTCCTTGCTTGATTTTATTTCCACGAAGTAAACGCGGGCTGAATTCTAAACCTAACGTGATAATGAAATTTTATGGGTGGAGCTATCAAATGGTCTTAATCACCTTCATTTAAAAGAGATATTTAATTAAACATAGCTCTCATTATAACAATATCTATTGGTTTTTGGCTGAAGCGATGTGGATGAAACCCAAAGGATCGGTGTTGGTATGTTAATTGTTATCATCTCAAACACCAACGGGAAGTCCACAGCTGAACATAAACCTCAGCTTTTCCATACCATGGGATAGGATGATTCTAGAATCGAGACCACTGTACTGGGAAATACAGTGACGACATTGTAAAGGTTTAAGGATGTTGCATGCTTGTTGCTTTCGACCTCTTGTTTTGGAAAAAAATCCTTTTTATCCTTCTTAATACTATATATGCGAGAGTAACTCTGTCTGTCTGTTTGGTATCTTTACATGCATGAACCACTGAAGCGATCTCGAAGAAATTTTACAGGAAGATATCTTGCATCTTGAGAAAAGGCTGCTTTGCATCCCAGAATGAGGACGAAGTCAGAAGCTTGTGAAAAACTAAATATTCCTATTTTCGAGTGGGTTGAATGCGTTCTCGAAAATTTCTTTACACAAATCCAATACTTTTATTGAACATTGGAATGATTTATTCATTTATGGAATGCCAATACTAATATTCCTTTACCACTGCTTCGGAAAGTGTTCTAGGAGAAGAAGCAAGGCGTAAGGAACTCCAAAAATAGTACATACTTACCTCACTGAAAGGTACTATTTAGATAGTAATTTAATTACTTATTCTAATATTAGTATTAATATTTTACTTAAATAAGGACGAATTAAGTTTATAATAACTCTTCTGTGAACTTTACATTAACACATAAAAAAACTATCCTCTTTAGAAACATACAACTATGTATATACATGTTTATACACATGTATGTGAATCAAAATAGAGTTAAAGAACAACTAGAAAAACTGCAAATAAACTACTCGTATATACGAGTACGAGTGTAATACATATCTGAATAAGCTTGTGGTATCGTAAAATGGTCATAAAAGGCATTTAAACGAGTGAACACACAATTGTGGAAAACATATACCTTCATTGATAGATAAAACCTTTACTTTGTAGATATGAAAATTTTGTAGAACAAAACCACAGAAAATAATTTACTTTTGGAAAAGTAATATTGGTATTACAACGCAGCGGTTTTCAACTTTGAATTCGTAAAAATAATTTAAACTCCAGTGAAGCCTAAAATTATTACTTTATAATCCCCGGTCCCGTAATGGATTCGTCCGAAACGCGACAGAACGGAAATAAAATGGAAATAAATCAGGGCCAGCAATAATTAGAGAATTCTGTCGGATAAACGAATGGCACTCCAAAATATTCAATTAAGGGCCGATAACCAAATCTATCAATCCAAGACCAAATTAATTCCAACAGACGACGGAAAACAATTTAAAATGATCTGACATTTTTCGAGTTTAGTATCTCAAAAGGAAAAAAGGAGCCCTAATAGGACCACTTCGTTGTCTGTCAAGACCCTTTTTCTCAGGAACTCGTGGTTAAAGTAAAAAATAATAGGTCTGCAATTAAAAATCAAACTTTTAAGTCAATGCAATCAAAAGATACAGGCATTTATGCCGCATAATATAATTCTTTAATGAGAAAGCTTTAGTGAAGAATACCTGGATACAGGCGTTTATCATTTTGTAAACTGCTTGCCTGATTAATAATAATAATATTTTGACACTCGCACGGGAATCGAAACCTATAGGTTACCTACTTATACTGTTGACCTAAAATCATAAAGTTTTGAAACAGGAATGTCTTGCAGCACAAGTACCTAAAGGGAAAATCTGAAAATCGAAAAATTGTAGGTACTTACGTCCGGCTCACGTGACAACAAACCATATTTATTTGCAATTTAAAACTTAAATTTGCAGTTGGTAATAGACGGTCGATGTATGGGGACAACAATTTTCCAAACGCAAAGTCTAAGTTTGTCGTTCAAACCAGTTTATCTTTTCGTTAGAGCAATGTTCGGTAGGTACTTTAACAGTTTATGTACTTTAGTAATTTTACTTAATTATTTTTGCAAATGTTGATATACAATTACATATTTACCAACATATACAGAACCCTCGCTGCACGATACCGACACGCGATCGGCTATTTTTTTTTTATTTCACACCTACCTAATCTACCTATAACGTGGTAAAAACATGTGTTCTTTTGAACAATGACTGGATTCTAGTTAATCTCTTTTGTAATTACCTATTAATCATTACTAGTTGGACTAGTTTCAGTGCGTTTACGTATCAGAAATCAATCTGGTTTTTAGTGTATTTTGTCATGCTTAATCTCACTTTTCAGAATTTTGATTCCACATGAAATTAAATAATGTGCTGAACAAAAATCTTGTAATGGAATGGCGTCTCCAATTTTATTATGGCTTGTAATATTGGCTGGATTTGGGCCAATGATAATATGTGGGAAGCATGTTATTCAAACAATCGATTACTATGATGACAGTAAGCCAACTTTCTTAAATATTATAACTGGCAAAGTGATTTTGTTTGTTTCTTACGCTTTCACGCATAAATCACTAAACCGATTTTAAAAATTCTTGTACCCATAGAAAGCTACCTTATCAAGGAGTAACATAGGCTATATTTTATCCCCCATTTCTTCGGGAACCTGAACTACGCGGGTGAAACCGAGCGGTGCTGCTAGTCGTTTATATAAAAATTTTCTCGCATAAGAAGTTTGTTTTAGTTTATATTATTCATCGCAGGGACTTATAAGTCCACTTACTGTAAGATATTACACCTCCACCGCTTCGGCATACATTATATAGTTGAGGAGAAGAAGGGGGGAAAGAAAATTCTCAATACACTAATATTCTTTTAAAGAATCACTGTTAATAGGACTAACAAATAAGACAAATAACTAACTTAAGGAGTTAACATTTTCTAGAGTTTTTGTTTTATAATATTGCTATCCGTTGATGTTTATGTGGTCTCAGCCGTTGAGATCTAAAAATACCTATATAAATGGACATCTTCCGTTATTCATGACACTGCCAAATTGTGTGATTGTCAATACAAATGCGTAAACAAACAAAATAAATCAGTAGGTACCTATTTCAACAAGTTTTCAACTAGTCAGATAGGCAGGCAGTCGCAGGCGGTCAGTATCTACCCTATAAGAGGAAAGTTTCTTTTGTATGTTTGTTTGTTGAAAAGGCTCCGAAATGACTGGACTGATTTTAATTTTTTTTTCACCAATTTAAAGGTTACTTTTCTGGGAGTAACATTATCATTAACTATATATTTCCCATGGGAACGGGACTAACGCGAGCGCAGCTTCACTATCACTACATAGTCTAAAAGAAAGTCGCTTTCTCTGTCCCTATATCCCTATGTATGCTTAAATCTTTAAAACTACGCAACGGATTTTGATGCAGTTTTTTTAATAGAGTGATTCAAGAGGAAGGTTTTAAAGGTAGATAAATAAACCAACGCATTCCTTTTATTTCAGTGAAGCTTCTCTCAAACTGCTGGTACGATCAAGGCATCTGTTTAAAAAGCATGGCGTGTCCTTGGGAGAAAATCATCCACGAAGCGAGCACGACGTGCCTGTTCGGGGACTTCAGCGCCGTCTGCTGCAAGATACGGAGGACGATGATACCAATTGATATGTTTGCAGAATTCAACTACTGAGATGATAAAGCGACACATAATAATAATAATAAATCGTGGGACACAATTCACACCCGGTATTTAGTCCCAAATTAGGCAGAGCCTGTACTATGGGTACTAAACAACTGATAAACATACTTAAATAAATATTTAACACCCAGACACGAAGAAAACAGCCATGTTCATGCACACAAACGTTGGCCCCGAGCGGGGATCGAACCCGCGACCTCCGACTCAGAAGGCAGGGTGACTACCAACTGAGCCAACAGGCCCGTCAACATAATACTAATGCTATACATTTATCCGAAAGTAACCTGTGTTTAACCTGTTTGTTTGCATTTACACGGCTGCGCGAAACCGATATTGATGTTTTGGTATAGGGAGATAGCTTGGCCCCAGCCACTGTTATAATATGCCCTTGCGTAGACCAAGGTTCTACGATTTCTTACTTAAGCATTTTTAAATACTTAAACCTATAATATGAGTCGATAGTTTGTGTATAATCTACATAAGGAAGATGATTTTTGAAGTTTTTAAACACAGTGTACTATGCTACGAGTATATGCTATATACATACATTAATTTCATAAAAAACCTTAAAAGCTAACATCTGTTTTAAGGTATTTTTATTTCAAATTAAAGTAACTGTACAACATCCTACTAGGAGACATTATCTCAGTATATAATATCCAGTGAATGTATGTTATGGTAGAAAAAAACATATATACAATAGTAGATTATACAACAAGGGAATAAAGCACTGTTTTCTGTCACGGGCGCGACATTGAATCCTGAACGTAACGAAGGACTCCCAGTTTCACTCCCGAGTTATGATTTAATTCCCGAGCAAAGCGAGGGATTTAAGACTGAGTCCTGAGTTTAGTGAGGGATTTAAGCGCCCAAGACAAAAACAGTTTTATTCCCGTGTTATATACTCTACTTTTCTCACCTTATGCGAGACCATAAAATGCAATTGCATGGTAGTAGATTATTGACAATGCCTATGGCATCTAGTATAATAGACTCTGAAGTCAAAGTGCTTTCATCACTCGACATTTTCGATATTCTTTTTGAAATGTTAAAGCTATAAAATGGATACAGCAACTTGTTTCTGCCGCGGCGTGACCTAGGTACTTGATTTAACAATTGAAGATCGTGCGAATCTAGTTGGTCGCGGCTTCGGTTTTCGAAAATCGAGTTGGCCACGACTGCACCACATTTTGCTTAACGAAATTAGACTTTATCGTCATAGCAATAAGGATTATGAAAAGTGAAAATTACATTATTGACCTAGGGTTATAATGAAATTCCATACAACATTATAACCCGGTTAAAGCCAAGGAATATAATGTCTTGCTTTCGGTGACGTTTATATGATATATAATCCGGCTTTGTCGAGCATGTGGTGTGAAAATGATTTCACAAGCGTGTTGCGAGGTGAGTGGCCTCAAGTTTCTATTGTTTTTCTAGATGTAGATGACTCATCTGAATATATTTTTGTTTTCTTGATAGACTGACTGATTCTTCATTCAATAAAACAAATAAAGTCCTTTTACTTAGGTTAAAATGTATGTGACTTTACTTTTCATAATTTGCGCGGACTAGATAGTGTTTAGGTCCAGTTAGTGTCCTACGCGACACTTCACGCTTTAATCCACGTAGCTTATCCAAACTTGACTAATGAAGTTTAGTTAAGCTGGCTCGTGCGATCCAATCTCCCACCAGGCCTAATCCCCCCGAATTAAAGAGGCTAACTAGATAGGAACTAGTCATGGAACAATAGTGCTAGGAAGAGTTACTTAGGGTTACAACGATGAAATGTTATAGATAACACATTATAACCACAGAAAGAATACTACAACAGAATTATTAGCTTGTCGTTTGTAGCACATTTTTAACCGACTTAAAAAAATGAGGACGTTATCAATTCCACTGTTTTTTTTATGTTTGTTACCTTAGTACTTTCGACTGGGTGAACCGATTTAGATTTTTTTTATTTTAAATCTGGTGCTTCCAGATTGGTCACATTTTAATGTCGCCCAGTTCTGACAGTTCTGGTATCCATGAGAAAACCATATGACTTAAGCTTGCATGAATCCCAATAAAATAAAACACAATGGTTTCTTAATTGTTAGGTATGGTGCGTATTGGAACCGCTCGACAAATTAATGTGCGCGACAAATGGACGTATAACTACGTAGTACTATT
Source organism: Ethmia dodecea (assembly GCA_963855545.1). Lineage (NCBI taxonomy): Eukaryota > Metazoa > Arthropoda > Insecta > Lepidoptera > Depressariidae > Ethmia > Ethmia dodecea. Next base: position 5,200,384 of record OY979437.1, read on the forward strand.
ACTTATTCTGTGGTATAGCTCAATATCACGCCAACCGATTTCGATATATTTTTTAACCAACTTAAAAAAAGGAAGAGGTTCTCAATTTTATTTATTATTGTATTTTTTAGTATTATTCGATTATTCGTTGAAGTCAGTTTTTTACTCTTTAGAGTTCTATGTTATTTATATCACATGTTGTTACTGTACAGTCAAGAGCAAGTCAAGCTTTAACTTAAACTACCAGTTTAAGCTGAGCTCTGATTTATACTGCGCGCCATAGAATTCAGGGCCGGGTCAAAGTCCAAAGTGTCAAGCTTAGCGTGCTCTTACTGTACATAACAAAGTGTCTTGAGAAAAAAAGAAGAGAGTTTATGGCCGTATTCTTAGTTAATATACCTACTCTACTTAGCCGATTGAGTCAAAGTCAAATTACTTATACCTCTTTAGGGTAGATTGTAATGCCAACGGTGCAGCTACATAATATAAAAAAATATCTCAGATAGTAAATTTGACAAAAGTGGTGCAATATTTGTATAGATATAGAATATAATTTAAAAGCAATAAGCGATGATCAATACTACATTAGTACCATTGCTTTCAATACAAATTTATTCATGGCAAAGATTAAATAAATTTATAGACGTGCTCAATCATCAGTTATAGCCAATTAACGTCACGCTGCCGGATGAGCGTGTTAAGTCAGCATGGGGGTAATTTGTCACCCGCTTTTTCTCTCGATACTAAGAATATCGTCGCGTTTTTTTAGGTATTCTGGAATTCTCACGATATTTAGTTAACAAAGATGTAGATGATTAAAAAGTAATTATAGCCATCGCCTCTAATCGGCACCCTAATAGATAGGTATTTCCCTCATTATGGGCTTGCGACTGGGAGTACAGACGGTCGAGCCGCATCTATGTAGGTGTCGGGAGGCTAGTGTTTGGGAGCTTGGGCACCGTGGGCTACCTCGCAGGAAGAGTCGCATCTCACGCCACGCTACTCTAAATAATGTGCTTTGGAGGGCCCTTGCCTCGGCGAACGTTTCGGCTACGTTAGAACCAAACGGAGTTTCCCATGTGGCGTGGAGTAGTGGTAAATTTCTTGCGTGGGATGTGACCTGCGTGGATACTTTGGCTCCGAGCCATCTTCGAGCGACTGCTTGTTGTGCGGGTTCAGCTGCTGCGGGTGCCGAGATGAAAAAGGTTTGGAAGTATTGGGACCTCCAGGGCGGCGATTTGTTCGTGCCGGTTGGGTTTGAAAAGATGGGACCTTGGAGCCCTGACTTATAGATGCGTCTGGTCGAGGTGTCTGGCAACCGCAGAGCGGGCGGTTTCCTATCGCAAAGGCTGAGTTTAGCCATTCAGCACGGGAATGCTGCCTGCCTGCTAGGCACAATGCCACCTCGAAGGGACGCGTTCGATGAAGTATTCTATTTATAAATTGTACCTATTGTTTTTGAATAATTTGTAATTAAATAATAATAATAAAGATTCATAGAAATTATAGTTAATTAAAACTAAAGCTTTTATATGCACTCGTAAAAATAAATAAATGAGTCCAAACTCGATGGGTTTATGAGTAGCCATTGAAGAGTTCCCCTATCCATCTCGTGGCTCTATCATCAGATCAGCTCGGTGTTACCATAATATTGAATTGTCACCAAACTTACATAAGTATTCCAAATTTCAGCTCAGCCGGTTGAAAAAAATCTGCTTCAAAATTGAGTTGCAAGATTCATCCCGAACAAACATACCTACATTGCAAGTAAAATAAAGGCTTGTAAAATAGAATTCTACTAATTAGAACGTAAACAGAATTTGAAAGTGTAACTTCTAAAATAAATGATATGACTATAACTACAGTAGTGCGAACTTTAATATTTGCAAAGCTCAGCTATGGCGAAAATTGTTTCTAGACATTTTGCTTTGATAAACTCTAAAAATACTTCCCTTACAAATACTAGATTTACCTGCCTATTCCTATATTATTTAAACTTTTTATGACCTGCGTGTTTAGTCGTAAACCACAAGTAATGTTACCATAAGTTGAATCCAAGTATAGATTTTGTAGAGGCAAGGTACGAAAATACTCGTATTTTTATATAATTTCTATAACGGATAAAGTGAAATCAGAGTGAGCATAACCCTGTTGGTAGCCAGCCCGCCTCTAATACGTGAGGCTCTGCGGGTTTGAATCAAACCCGAAGGTCTTAGAATTGATTCTGCTACTCTATACGAGGCATTCATGAAGCATTCTCTTATTCCAGGGATGGGTTCTATCTATTATTATGTCAAATATTTGGGTTTGAGTTAAATAGCCTGTCAAGCAGCTCGTTCCTGCGGGCACAAGATAACAATTTAAGCATACCTAAGCTATTATATCGCAAAAATTTGACAAGACCAATAGACCAAGGAGTTCTAAGTATACTTCGATGTCGCATCCAGTCGCTGAACGCGTGTGTATAATTCAGCCGACTCGGATATTGCAATTTCCATGGAGCGCACGCCCATTGCTCCTTCCATTTCGTTTCATATTGCTCTGCTCACCACCCGACGGTTATAAAGCAATTTTCAGGTGTTCCATTAGTTAGATATTTTAGACTCGCTCAAAGGTAAATGCGAATGCACTTGTTGTGTAACATTCATTAGTTTGGAGTTTACCAAAGAGATTGAAATGTAGAACTATTAAGGGTATTTTAATCTCTTGGAGTTTACTGATGGAGTTTTGACGCAGTGAAGCGTTCACATTGTTTTTTTTAATTGCTTTTTTAAGAACATCGTCACGATCTATAGGCGTAAGTCTAGGTTTCTCATTCATCGTTATTAGTATTCATAAAAGTATTAAAAGGGTCAGTTTTAATAAAATTAAAGTTATGATACTAAAGTTACTGAAATGAAAAGTAGGATAAAAGAGCAAGCATTAATTAATGAATTCACAAAGTATTTCTGAAAGGTGCTGTAGATTGTACTCATTTTTTATTTAAATTAAAGGTTTGGCAATACAAAGTGGAAGATTTTCATAAAAGGTTTTTCCTGAAACAGATCAAGTATCGTTTGTTCTGCTCACAATAAAAAAAATATTTTTATACTTAATTCTATTTTGAACGTTGAGTCCATCACAATAGACTAATCACAAAAGCCCCAATCCTGAGCCCCGTCGACATTTTTATGTATTGTATGTGCTATTTTTAATTTTATTCAGTAATCGTCATTGTTCTGGAAAGGTCGGCACCCGAGGGCGTCTCTTGTAATATTCAGTCCGAGCCACAATGTTTTATTTAACCACACCACGCCACGTCAATATTCATCACACTTCAAGCGTTTAGGCTGCGTTTACACTATGATGGAGGCCCAGCGTCGTAGTAAGAGGCTGGCTAGACGGACGGCTGTCAGGAGCACAACCCTTAGAGGGGCGTATTTTGCATGCCCATATCCTGCGGGCTGCTAAGACAAAAGCATAGAAAATCAAAACATCTGGGTGGACAACAATAAATTTCTGGAAATTCTCATGTTGGACCATTATATTCATTAGACCCTTAAACGTGATAGATGGTAAGTCCATCGCCGGACCGGGGTGATGCTACACATGTCTCAGAATTATTCTAAAACCTGCGAGTTTCTCACGATGTGTAAGTTTATGTAGATATTTTGACTAGCTCGACGGCGAAGGATATCTACCCACGTACCTAAGCTGTTTCAAAAACAATTAGTTTGTTAGGTAGTGAGTCATACATGCCAGAATTCAAGCCCAAACCCCACGAATGAGAAGCGGGGTGTTAAGTTTTCAGTTCACTCCACTAGTCTGTTGCAAGTAGAAAGCCAGCCTCTTAGTTCCTTGAATTGAATTTGATAGGTAGAGGGATAGGAGATATTATGTAAATCAAGACAACGTTTTGAAGTTATGTTGTTCTGTCTTCGCTTCAGTGGAAACGCATCCTATGGGTGCTTGAATAATATACGCGTTTTTTTGCGCCGCGTCGAGGTCGTGAGCTGACTGGGTAGTGATTACCCAACATTTCGCCGGTCCCTGACTGGCTGATTTATCACACTTGTGTTACCAGAAGGTACCTATTGTTATGCAATATACCTACCTAATTACTGTAAAGCCTCGAAAGCGCATCCAGTCTAAGGAAGCGTGAAACACGACATTTTTAGGTTTTTGACGCTTCACTGGTTTACAATCTTAAGCCGTATACAGAAAGAAAGCCGAAAGCTTGTCGGCGCCGATGGGCGCCGATCGGCGCCCATCGGCGCCGGTCCATTCTACAGAAAGCAAGCAGATTGAAGCAGAGCGAGCAAAATGTCGTACGATGATTGGCGGGCGGCACCAGCGCCGACCGGCGCGAGTCGGCGCCGATCGGCGCCTATCGGCGCCGACAGGCGCCGGTCGGCGCCCATCAGCGCTTGTTCATATAAATGCCTCCGCCGGTTACCTGCGTAGACCGGCGCCTGTAGGCGCCGATAGGCGCCGGTCGGCGCCGATGGGTTTTCGGCTTTCTTTCTGTATACGGCTTAAAGCTTGGTTTTAAGCAAAGAGATTAGAATATAATAGGGCATAGAGGGGACAAAGCGAGGAAAATTCGAAGCCAAAAGTTATTCCAAGTGGAATAAGTCTAGTACAATTTCGCCCGAATGACAGCTCGCGTTCATACTAACTGACATGACGCTTGAGCTTCAAACATGCTTCAAAGTTTTGTATGAAAATATTCCTAATGCCCCCTCTATGTCCTTTTATATTTTAATCTCTTTGGCTTTAAGTTCCTGCAGGAGGGAGTGTAGTTAGAAAGTGTAAGTTATAGGATTTTATCTTTCGTAGAACAAATCAGAGTCGTCTACTAGCGAGTATCATCAATCTGATAATAATATGCAGCTTGCATTGTACTTTTTCTTACTTGAATATTGTAATATTGCTTCTTCTCCTCAACTATACATACCGAAGCGGTGGAGTCGCAATGACTTTCGATAAGAGGACTTATAAGTCCCTACATTGAATAAAAACTTTAGACTTTGACTTTGACTTTGTATGCATCTACAATGATTAGCATAGCACACCGTCTAAGATTTTGATTTTTTTTTTATAACTTGGAAGTCTATAGAAATGTGGGTATCCTAAAATGGAATACGGATAAATTAGGGATAAAAGGCGTGTGTTTTTTTTTACCATAGAAATGCACAAGATCATCAAGAATATAGCATCATCCAAACAGTTTAATGTATCTAGAAGAATATTATAGGTAAATACGTACCTAAATAAAGTGACAGTATTGTATGAAAGAGTCCTTACCGTTAATTAATTAGAAAACTAGGTCACTTTATGGAATGGAATTTATATTTTATGTTTAACTGCGCAAGGTCTTTAATTATTTTGTAAAAGTTGTTAGCTTGTAAATCTTGTGAAGTTACTATAATTTAATATTCTCTTTCAGGTTTTAGTCTCCGGTAATTCCAGTTTAAAAGTACACTTTACTGAATTATTTTTTTTACATTTTTAATTTTTCACTTTAAAGTTAAAATAATTAAAGAAATATTTGGTGTGATTTATGAAAATGTTTATTTGTATAACATTTTATTATAAACATGTAAATTTTGTAACATAACCACATACATTTGGTTTTTAAAATGAAGATTAAACTTTGAAAACCCTTTCTGTTTAAATACGTATTCAACCAAATTTTTTTAAATTTTCCAACCGCGATAACCAATCCCCCAACCCTTCATTCATTTACGTGGTCGTTCTTTATAAAACCGAACAGAATGAGGCTAATTACTTATAAAAATAACAAATGCCATAGCCTTACCATACTTTCACAAAAACAAAACGTTTAAAAACATTGAAATTGCCACAGGAAAATAAATTAGTTTGAGCCACCTCGTAAGTCGATTAAACGCCTTCCCTGCATAGCTTCAGTTCCAGAAGAACGACGATAAAAACTTTTGTGCAAAAAATTGGAGAAGTAACATCCATTACTCGGTTTTAAGTTGAGAAAGGGTAACTTAGTAAAACTGGATATTTGCCGGGACAAAAAGCCGTCCTCGAGGTCTTGTGGGGACGTGACCGCACTATTAAGGTTATGTCTTCACTTCTTCGCCTTTAGACAGGCTAAGTGATGCATTTACGGAGCTATCTTGTAGCTCTTTGTAAATTCAGACACGATTTAGATGAACTTTAAATTGGAAACTACCTATTTATTTATTCTACGTTCTTTTCCAGACTGCGATATACTCTAGGTGTTCTGAAGTAGAACCGTACAATATAAAAACTGGTACCTATGATGGATGTCTGTAGGTATAGCTATTATGCTCGAAACAGTTCACAACGACAGTTGCAGAACTGTTATAAAGTTCTAATTTTTGTAGGTATAAAACTTCCGGAATACTTAGATCGAATAATACTCAAAGCAAGACGGGCCTGTTAGCTCAGTTGACAACTAGTGACCTTCTGAGTCGGAGGTTCATGGTCCAATTCTCGTCCGGGCCAACATTTGTGTGCATATATTTAAGTCTGTTTATCGGTTGTTTAATAATGATAGTGTCTAGATTGTTATTTACTATTCATAGGTAAATCAGTTTACCAAAGATGGATAGGACGCTACTGTATTCTACTCGAAACCTATTTTAATCTTCTCCTTCGCCATCCTCACAAAAATGTACGCTACATATGTAGATATCATACAAATTGTCGCAAATTATAGCACTTATGTATTATTGTTAACGAAATGCTTAACAAAACATAGTTTAATCATATCTGAAGCCCTATTACGTTTCCAATTTTGAACAAGGTTTATGCAGTTTCCAAGGCGTTGCAATTCCAGTAATATCTCAGAGGTGTCCAGGATGCCTAGCTTAAAGCAATTGGTGGGGGAGTGTCAGCTAAAACGGGCGAACAGCCGCAGGGTTCTTAGTGCTAGCGAAGTTACTGTCAGTCTGACCGCACTTAGCCACAGAACCAAATACTTATACGAGAAGGTGTTTGGTTACAATTAAGACCTGGGGGCCAATTCTACTAAATGACAGCGGTGATAATTGTATGACAATTACATGATTGTGGTGAGTGACCACATGGCGATAGCATAATATGACCCAATGGTGATATTATGTCAAATTTTGACACTTTTCGTATTCTGTTAGCTGTCAGTTTTCACAATCATTCAACTATCATTGTTGACCACTTTTGGTATTCTACTATTCCTACCATGGAATGGCGCTGTCCAGTGATTGCTTTTTTTCCCTTATTTTAAGGCATTGGCAATTTAGCCATCAGCCCTAAACACGACACGAAATTCAGATTTTAGCTCTGCTTCAGAGTCTATGCACAAAAATACACAAGTTTCTTCAAAACTTATCGAAATGTCACATGTACCATAAATAAAATCAATCATCTAAAGATTTTAGTGCCGAAAACCCGAAATAAAACTAATGACACGCATGGTAGTAATAGTTATATATGGTAGGCAACACCTAACGTAGTCCATAGTCATTCCATTGTAATGCCACTATGATTTTAGTGGAATACAAATCGATGACGATGTTCGAATACCTCCCAACTGACACCCTGGGCCAAAATGAGTTATCTATGCCACTGTACTTAGAGTTCAATTTCGCACCGACTGGCAAAAACTCCGAAGTGATTTTATAATAAATAACGCCACAAATTCATTATGAGAATACCTCCTAATATCACGCTTTGAGCGTGTTAGCCTGAAATGCTGCTAATATATTCTAACTTACCAAAACGAATATCTCCTAAGTTACTTCCGAACTAACTTCGCTGCCAATACCTCCTATCTACTATCAAACACGTCTAATGTGATTATTTTAAAAAGGAGTATAAACATTTCAGTTCATGTGATTCTTTAAATAAGAGTACTTATATTAAAACATTTAAGTTTATGTGATTTTTCCAGTGAGAGTATATGATTAAACTACACTGGGCCGCAAAAATTCTGGGTTATAAAAAGTGTGATAGTTTTTTAACTACTCAACACAAACTAGTGAAACTGTAGTATGTTATAGATGACTGACTTATACATAAAAGAAAATACATAACACGTTTTTAAACTGTATAATTTTATTTAAGTAGGTATTAAAAAATACAAAAAAAACACTTTACAACAAAAATATACAACACAGTTAATCAGAAAAATGAAAGTTATTCTGTAAATTTAATATCTTGTATTTCCTCCACGAGCCCGTATCGCTTTATTAAGATGATGGGGCATGCTGTAAATCAAATTTCTAATACGGTTTTGGTCTATGTTTGACCATTCTTCTATTAAGGCACTTCATAACTCACGTAAGTTAGCTGCAGCTGGAGAGCGTTGTTTAACGCATCTTCCAAGGTCGTCCCATAAATGCTCTATGGGATTTAAGTCTGGGCTGCGAGCTGGCCACTCCATGTGGGTGATACCAACGTCTTGAATATACGCGTTGACCAAATGTGCTGTATGTGGTCGCGCATTATCGTCCATAAAAATGGAATTTGCGCCCATATTCACCAAGGAAGGACCATCATGCTCATTTAAAATCTCCTTTACATATCTGGGAGCTGTCAGAGAACCGTTTTCTATAATTACTAACTTCGTACGATCCTCTGAAGATATCCCAGCCCAAACCATTATTGATTCTCCACCGAATGGGACTTTTCCCTCAAAACACGCTTGACGACAACTTTCATTTGGTCGCCTATATACTCCTCGTCTCCCATCGTGTGGGAATAAACAAAATCTAGACTCATCGGAAAACATAACCCTGGACCAATCTTCATCTGTCTACCGGACGTGTTGTCAAGAAAACCGCAACCTGGCAACTCGATGTTCTCTGAGCAATTTAAGGCCGTTTGCTGGCCTATAAGGCTTTATATCAGCTTTCCGAAGTCGCCGCCGGATCGTGTCAGAGCTTACATTGTTGTGGTGAATTTCTTGAAGGTTATTTCGGACCTGAACAGCCGTGAGATGTCGATTTCTTAACATAGTGCTCACGATGAATCGGTCTTCTCGTGTAGTTGTACACCTTGGCCTGCCATTCCCTGGTCTCCTGATGTTCATGCCGGTCTCTTAATCTTCAATCTTTCTTAATCGCTTGAGTACTCTTTGGACCGTGGATAAAGATACACCTACTGTTATAGCAGTACTCCGCTGACTCCTTCCTTCTTGTACCATGGTTTCGATAATTCGTCTACATTCTTCAGTAGATAACGACATGTTGATGCATGGTTGATGCACAAAATACTGTGACCAGCCAAAAAAACTGTTTATGATGACAGCTCGATTTGAAACAAAAGCGAGAAAGTTTTCTATTCAAAATTAGGATTTTATAATTTTTCAAAAATCGGAAGTTATTTTTTTGAAGCTGTAACTTGTTCAAATGCAACCTCTTTTGATATGTATACTAAGCGTCACAAATCTGCCTATAACTTAATATTTATACCAGGGATCTATGTAAATAACTTTGGGAGATATCGCGGTTTTTCTAAATGACCCCTTATTTTTGCTGTCCAGTGTAGTTGAAAATACTAGACATTATTTTTATTTTGCGTTGAAGTAATTTAACGTGATATTTTTGTGAGGCTTAATAGAAATAAGTTTTCAGTTACTAGTAGAGAGTTACAGACTTATTTTATTGGTTATATAATAAAGATTTTCGTTATTATTTCCTAAAACTTTTATTAAGTAATACCTACCTCTTAACTTCATCAAAATAAGTTTGACATGGACATTAGTGAAACTAATAACTCCTAACTAACACTAACTTCAAAACCACTTGTCTATACGTAAAATCAATGCTAGCATCAATTTCGGAGCCCCATTTGATAACAACTTGCTTTAGAACACATTTTCATAAAATAGGTACAAAAAGAATTAAAACGTTTTTTTCGCCTCCTGTAAAATTTGCTTTTTGTTAGTTAGGAGGTCTTCGAACATCGTCGTCGAAATTAGATGTCATAGTTGCCAGTTGCAGCATAATGGAATGATAGTTCGATGACAATGGCTGACATTTAGTGGAATTGGCCCCCTGGAGTCCTACCACCAACTTTTACAAAACCTACCACGGTCTTATTAACTACTTACATGTTAGAGTTTGTTCAATATTTAATCGTGTATATTAATGGCGGCGATGGGATCACCACCTATCACGTTTAGGGATCGAATATTCTCGTGAAAAACTGGGTATATCTAGTAATGGAATACCTCTGCCTACCCCCTTGGGGATAAAAGGCGTGAGATTACTTATTTTTATTTTATTTTATTTTATTTAATAGTGTATAAAAAGTAGTTTTATAAATATATAACTACTATAGTTATTCGTAATTCTCTTTTGTATTTAAAATAAGCGAAAAATAAAATGATTATTTAAAAAGTAGCCAAAACTTTCTGTCAAGGAAATAGAGTTGCAATGGCGAATCCAGACCGTTTTTTTATCGCATGACAAAAAGTTAAAAAATATCTACTTATTTTATCAAAGTTTATCCATAAACTATGCATTATTATTTTATAAAAAAAACTATGTTGACAGTAATAATAAGTACCTACTTAATTTTTTTACAAGGCGAAATAAAAAATTTGGTTTAATTAGCATGTAACATTATGACCAAAGAGGTTGGAAGAAAATCATTCTCTTTCCAGAGAAACTTTTTCTTTTAACGTCTTTGATTATGACACTTCTCGTTTGATATTAGTTCTATGACCACCATCGTCGCCGCAGCATCGCGTTGCCGCAGATCGCTTCCCATAAACTGACGTAGCCTCGTAGCACGTAGCGGAGATTCGTAGGGTTGACGTAGCACTCGTAGTAAACCTCACCGATTTGTATGTTCTACGCGTTTTAGGCTCTATATTTATGTACATTCTCTGCTTAAACGTACTTGTAGGTACCTACCATGTACCTTGTAGACACTCCTAAATTCTAGGTTACGAAAATTAAATAAATTAGCGAAAACCATATAATCAACGGTTTAAGCTTAAACAAAACACAGCAATTGGAATTCCATAAGCGGTTTATTTAATTTGTTCAAACAAAGCTGACACTGCCAACAATAGTCACTATGAATACTGAGTGACTCACGTAAGGCACAATTTTCGACTGAATTCCAAAAACTCATAAAGCAATGTTTCAGCTATTTATCCAAACCTTAAAAGATTCCCTCGAAATTCCAATATGAATCTCTTCAAATACATTTTTATAGAATCGTACCTAACTATTAAGAAAAACGGAATTCACACCTCGCCGTGTCAAAATAAAAGTGCCTTCATAAAGAAAAGATTGGTCAAAGGTGAAAGGAATTCGGAATAAGCGGGAGTATGGAACGAGATCAAAGAAGGTCGCACAAAGGAGGACGCGCTACGTTTGAGGTCTTTCAATCGGGACTTGTATAGCCAGCTACCATTCAGAGTCTTGACAGTCAATGGAGCTGCGACAGGTTTCTGTGATTTATCTAATGTTAAAGGTAGCGGACAAATTTTAATCAGAAGGGTTTATTTTTAACATAACTCTTCTGTAAAATACCAAGAAAATGTTGATGTTCCCATTTCTTGTTCCAATTTCAGAAGTAATGTAATGTACTTATCTAATATAATTCCAATTCCTTTATGGTTGGTTCGCGATTTTTCTGGTCCTAATAATGAATTTCACGGTTTTCTGTTTTATTTTAAAAGTCAAACAAAATGGCAATAGCCTTGTTTTTGCGCCGCGCTGGCCGCCGGCCACGCCGTGACTTGACGGCCCGGGACAAGCTCCATCAATCATTTTTTGGTGCGTAACTTTTCCCTCGGAAAATATGAAATAACTTTTGAAGCCAATATTAGCACTGACATCACATTAATAAAGAAAGACAGAGAAAGAGAGAGTCTGTTGTAGATAAATAAGTACGTAAGTTTTTGAAAAAACTCATATGCCGTGCCTCATGAAAAGCGGGGTCTCTTTTCTTCGGAGTGCATAATAGAGAGTTATTGCATAATATAAGTACGTTATTAAAAAGCCAACTAGGAACGCACAGTGAAGAAAAATAATGAAATGGCTCATGGCTCATTTGAGTACTTTAAAGTATTAGTGAAACTGTGACAAACAGTTTTTTAACACATTCATGAGTGAAGGTACTTACTATAATTTTCAGTAAATCATCGCAAATTGTATAGCCAATGTTTACTAACGTAATACGAATGAACATTATTTTGTATCAACAAATGTAGCAAGGCGTAAAATCTGGTTGGCCGACCGATCCATGAATCACCGACGAACAACACAATTTATCGTTTCACCTTCGCACTGCACGTAGGCCAGCGTTATCTCTCTATTATTCCAAATGTACATTTATTAACGAAGTTCATGTTGTTTCAGAAACATATTTGTACCGTATTTTATTTATTAAAGACTAGCAGCGCCCCTCTGTTTCACCCGCATAGTTCCCGTTCCCGTGGGAATACGGGGATAAAATATAGCCTTTGTGTTATTCTGGTATATAAGCTATATAATTGTAAAGTTTCATCAAAATCCGTTCTTTAGCTTTTGCGTGAAAGAGGAACAAACATCCATCCATAAAAACTTTCACGTTTATAATATTAGTAGGATATACACAAATTATTGGAAAAGGAAAAATGGCGGGATGATGAATATTTTTTTAGCATTCCATATTCAACTAGACGTTATTAATTTATTTTTCTCCGAAAACTCTATTTGCACTATTATCAAAACGGTCGAGCCATTCTCAAGTGATGAGCATACTAATGACTGCTAATGATCAGCTTTCATTTTTATATATAGAACATTTAAATATAGATACTTCATCTTCGTCTTTAGACTAGGCTTACGGAAGGACGCGACTAAATTTTAAAGATCCTTTATGGTCACAAAAGTAAGTGATATTCTTATAAACTTTTTTCGGATGTATGGTACACCGAACCGAGCTCCCAGCGGTCGGAAGCGAGTGTAAATAAACATTCGAAGCTGGATTTACGAGCACCAGTGCCCAAGGGACGTGTCTTCTCCGGAAACTGCTCTAAACATCTATACAGAATAGTCCCATGCATACCGAATATGGAGCTAAAAGCTAATATATCGCATTTCGACGAGTATTCCAGTTTATTGTCATTGCGGAGAGTTTCGACTTTCAGAGATGCTCGGAGCGTAGCGATGTCTGTGTGTTTATAACGTACATAATATTAATTAACACACCTTCGTCAACACGCTGTAACAAAGTCACAGGCAAAAGCTACTGAAATAGAATTAAGTATTTAGTAGTAACAACGAAAGTAGGGAAACTTTAGCGTCCACGAATTAGTTCATCTACTTTTAGTAGACTCCATGTTTGCTTTTTACATAATCATATCGTAACAACAGCGAGGTGGACGACTTAACAAGTTGTTTGAATAGCTGCGAATAGCACTCTCTTTCAAATTTTTGTAATTGCTCCGGGCTTGGGACAAAGTGGGGCAAGAACAGTGCAGGAAACGGATACGAGGACGGCCATTACCATTCTGATGTTTTAATTGCTACTGACACTGGAGGTTTAAATTAGACAGTGTTTTTGTTAGAGAAAATACAAGGGCCTATGTATGTATGTTTTTGTTTAAGAACATACCAGTTCTGGACAAATCGAACGCTTGGGTGGGAGATATTATTTTCGTGAAATACCAGACGTACGAGTAAGTAAAAATTTAGGGGACCAAATAAACAAAAACTGTCCACCTTTTCTATGAAAATCTATAAGTATTAAAATATAAGTAAAAAAAAATTTAACTGAGTTTATAAAAATATTTTCAAGATTTCCCAATTGAAATGTATTTATTATATCTATTGATATTAGTAGATATACAATATATATATTTGACATTTATTATTTCTGAACACACAGAACAGAACATAACATAATTAAATGTGTTTAATCTAGTCGACCGCCATCGCTCTGCAAAATCATCACTTTATATTCATAACTGTATTTGAACAGAATTTCAACAAATGACAATAAATTAAACAAACTTAAAAAATACAATGCCTACTAAACTATATAAACTAAACTTAAAAATACAATACTTTGATTCTGTAGCATTTTATTGATAAAAATGCAAGGATCTATTGCCAACTTTTCTTCGTCAGACTGAAAGATGCTGAACATTTTTCTGCATTGTGCGTGGAATAACAATGACATGCAGTCTTTGCTGCTTTCATCGCGCCTTAGGTACTGCTATGCATTTGCAATGGGTGACATTAAAAAAAGAAAATAAACACTTACTTACACACTTAAAAGTGATAATCTGTCCCTTTGGTTCTTTTGCACATCGAAATAAGTCCCTTTTATCACACACAATACACTACGAAAGATTATGGGAGGATTTCTATTTACTAAAAGAAAATCAAAATCAAATAGGACGTAATAATGACAATGACCTTAGTAAAAGAATAGAAAAACAGCGACGGATGACAGATAATAAAAACTCAAATATACCCATAAAAAATATAAAAATGCTGCGTAAAGGTACAGTACAAAAAAACTTTTCATAAATATAGGCCCCTTCAATTTTAGTCAAGGATACTATAAGCATTAGATTTAAAATCGCGAAAGAACTTTACAATTTAACAAAGCGAGTCAACGCATTCAGAAATTGTCACCCTTAGGCCGCTACCGCCCCCACGGCCTAAACGGCCTATTGACAAATCCAGGGCTGGTGTTGAATGACGGTTTCGATGTAATCTGGGCTTTAGTATATTATATACCTACAAAAATTTTAAGCATTTTTTTTCTATTTACAGTTTTCTCTAAGCATAAATCATAAATGTTCAAATTCAGGAGCTGATGCTGAATATTTTAGTATTGTTTTTTACTTACACATGCTACAATCTGACCTCAAATAATAGGTTTGTATGGGAACTCCCCATCCTTCTTTATTCTAAACACTAATCCAAATTCCCCGCATATTTTGTCGACAGCTAAGTATTAGGAGGTACATTTACGTAATAAATAACGATGTTGAGACCGGAGTTATATGAAAACGTCGACAAAAGGCAACTTTCTGAATGGTTTTCTGTCAAAACGTCACGCTGCGGCAAATATGAAAATGGTCTAGCGAAAGGGAGGGAGGAAGGAATCTGACCGCTCCATGCTATACAAAATACAAATTGCTTGCCCTTTGTCAACGACCACCTATCGTATTGTACGTTTACAATATTGTATTTTATTATATAAAAAACCAGATCTTGAGCGTCGATGACGCTGCGTGAATCAACTACACTGTACTGAACTGTCTTCCTGGTTGCACCAATAAAAATAAAAATAGAAAAATGGTCAGCAAACCTGCCTGATTAATTTTGAACTTTTAGGTGTTACAGAGGTCATCGGTAAATAATTAAATAGTCAATTATGGGAAACACATTTATACACGGTTATTTAGTATCAACCTAACATAGCCTGTCATATGGGGTAGGTACTAAACTACTGATAAACATACCTAGATATAGATAAAAAACACCCAGACACCGCGCACAGAAAACAAAAGACATGTTCATGCCACACAAATGATTACCTCAAGCGAGAATCGAAACCGTGACCCGTCTCAGAATGTCACTACCAACTGAGCCAACATGTCTGTCAGTATGCAATGAGACTTACAAGAAAAAAAAATGTGGGAAACAATTCACACACGGTTACTCGTATTCAGTCCCAAACTAGGCAGAGCCTGGACTATTTTTTTTGTACTAAGACTATTGGTACTAAGCAACTGATAAACTTACTTAAATATATATTAAACTGCCATACACAAATTAATAATAATTTCTGGTATGAAGACAAAACGTCACAAAAACAAAGGGAATGTTTATGAAATAAGTTTCTCTTTTCATCCTTATTTTATATTTACATTTCATTCACAATGAAGGCGTAAGAAAAAAATGGAGTTTTTCATAACATTCACAGTGAAAGGAAAAAGTAAAAAAGCAGTGGACGGCGCTCGGCTTGTTGAGTTTTGCGAAACGATTGCAGCCGCCTCTTTGAAACTGCACTTTAATGCACAGGAAAGAAAATTTTAATTTAAACTCGAGTACTGTGGTTATTTTTCTGCAAATGACTCACAATATTTTCTGTATTTTTCGAAGGTACTCCAGTTCTTTTTGGCGTGCCGTTTTGGACGTAGTTAATAAATTTTTACATAATTTGTCACCAGAATTTTGCCGAATTTTAATACAAAATGTAGTAGTGAGTGACGTCACCTAATAGAAATAGTCGTTTGGTACTACTATTTTTGTGGTGTCTGCTCCAATATGTTAATTTACAGATAATATCTGAATAGACGGGTTTTTAGAAAAAGCTACTTTCACTTCATAGCAAATGAATGTATTAAAATGTGTTCAAATACTATCTTATACGCTAAAACGATTTTAGTGTAATTCAGGACAATTCCTGAAGAGACATCTGTCAGCTTATATTACGTCGTAAAAAATATAACAGCTACTAGAAATGCCCGGTAAATTGATTTACAAACGGATTTCTCTTCTCAAGCTCTATTTCTCTTATGTATTCTTTTCTTCTCAAAGAGAAATACGCTAGTCAACGTACGCGAAGTTAAAGCTCGTTCTTAAAGTACTGCATAAACCGTAAGTAGTACTTCTTATTTCCTCTCGTTATATGTAGTTAATGACCCCTGAGTATAGCGGCGTGTCTTTTAACATAGAGCTGAGCGTAATGAGCGAACTTAGTGCTATTAGTAGTTATTGTTGCACGCAATTATCACAGACTGTCTCCTAACGACTTTTACAGATGATTAATGAGTCTAATTCCTGTCTCGGGAATATTTATTATGATATAAATTAGGATGTTAATCGGTTTCGACATAGACAGGCGTCGATGAATATCGACAGATGACATTTCGAACCTATCAAAGTTTTGTGATTAACATAATAATATTGAAGATTCTCACCTCTTCTTTGTTCTGATGACAGACGGACGGATGCACAGGACGTTTAGCAATAGGGTCCCGTTGGCAACCTTTGGGTACGGAACCCTGAAAATGACCCTGAAAGAGGAACTGTGTGAAACAGTAGGTACTCAGAAGTCTGGCTCCATATACCCTATTTATAGGTAGGTTTTGAAATATTGACTTCTTATATCGGATAAACTATGCGCATGTAGATAAACTGATTTGCCGCTGGAACCGACACGTGTGGGAGTGAAGACCGTGTTTAGGCAAACGAAGTGTAGGGCGCCCTGCGGCACGATGGACCTACGATCTAAAGAAGGTGGCTGGCAGTGCATGGATGCGGGCTGCCCAAGAGCAGAATGGTTGGCGCTCCTTAGGCCGGGTTCCCACTATGCCGGACCGGCAGATCTCCCGGTCCGGTAAAATTGCCGGAAGGCCTAGTGGCTGTACAAATTGTATGAAGCTATTCACATTATCCCGAGTCCGGCCTTCGACTTGGCTAAGGGCACAGCAAAAGTACATTAAGAGAGAGGGGCTTTTCTCGTCTCAAAACAATAATTTTAGAGTTAGTTCTACAATATGTAACAAAATAAGCACATTTCCTAAAATTAGTTTGGTCATAGTATCGAATTTTAGCTATTTTTAATAAAAAAATCTATTAAAAATAGCTAAGAATTTAGGGCTACCTATGGAAACCGTACTATTATTTCTCTTAATTGAAGAGATTTGGTTAGACAAAACTAAAGTACGGATGCATCATATTTTTATATTAATTTACTAATAGGGGTGTATGAGGAATTGAGCTTATTCTGTGACACGTTATATATCTGAGCACATAATTAAAATAACTTTACATACTAAGTAATAATGTATTAATAATGTATCATAGTAATTTGAGTCAACATTTCCGCCGTAACCTCAATCGGATTAACGATACTGGAAAGCCCCAATCAGTATTCATAGCCGCTAATCCCATTAATTCGTGTACGAATTTGTGCGGGTCGATATGTGTTGTTTAGTCAGCGACGAGCTTGTAGGCTTAATTGGGACCGAGGTGACATTGTTACTACGAGTCAAGGAGGCCAAGGAGGTTGTATCTATTCGGAGCCCCAAATAAAGTTCCTAAAGAAAAAAGAAGAAATTTCAGAAACAGGGTTGTGGAGGAGGTGGAATGCTCCTCTTTCGTGAAAAGGGAAGACTTCTCTCCAGTCGAGGTGATCGCGGTCCGACGGTTGAAGTTGGACAGTTGTATTTATAGAAACTCATTAGAAAACTTCGATAGCGCGGTTTAGAACTTGCCGTCCAGCTAGTTCTATGTAAATAGTTCCGCTAGGTGTCGCTACAAGCTCTATAGTGTGTTGGTCGAATCTATTCGAAAATGGTTGATAGATTTTAAAAAACGAGGTCTCGTTAGTTTTTTATTTTCATCTTGCAGTGTTTTTTTACATTTTTTTTGACTGCACCAGAAAAAGTTTATAAAACTTTTCAGTACCTTATTTGTGAGAATTGTGAGTATAGATGAACGCGAAAAAGTTTTTTAGTTTCAGTTTACAGTAATACCTACCTAATAGATGAAACATCACATGTTTAAGGTACTTCGGGCAAAATATAGTTTCAGTAACTCGGCGGATGCGTTCACTCAGTTTGTAGTAGCCCCGGGTACTGCCCTTCCGAGCCCAACATTTGTGTGCATGAACAATGAACACATCTGATGATCGTGTCGGGGTGTATAATATTTATTTATGAAGTTTATAAATTATTTAGCACCCATAGTACAGGCTCTATAGCTTAGGACTTAATAACCGTGTGTAAATTAATATGTTCTCGAGTGTTGTGTACCGTGAAAACTGCGACCCGCCCCTATTAGGAGAGTGGGGATACTCGTCACCTTTAAATCGCTAGCGGCGGTTAATATTAATATTATGCTCCACTAGCTTCTGTGAATACATCAAAGGGGTTATCAACATTCCTTAATTAACGTCTATTATGCTTTGGAACGTCTATGTATGGGTACCTTTAGGATTAATTTCATTTTCATTAATTAGAGTATGCATATGCATATTATTTGATTACTAAATAAATGACAAGAGATCCTGACATCATAAACTGTTCAAAAAACTAACAATAAGGTAAATGAAAAGTGTATTTATCTGAAAAACTAACGTGGGTATGCACAGAAAACGCAAGTAAAAGTAGGGAATTAACGCGTTTTCGCTTTTTAATACCGTTTGAAAAACTACATGGCCAGTCAGATAAGTAAAACAAGCAGCAAGGGTCGCAGGATCGACACTAATCTGTTTAAACTCCGGTCCTACTCAAATAAATCCGGTTTAAATAGCCGTAAAACTGTCCGTGTGCGGGACCCTAATCTGTTTCATGCGGATCGAGTTTCGTTTATTTTCCTCGGATGTGATGCTGGCTGATTTCATTTAATGAATAAGTAAGCCACGAAAAAAAGATTATAAAAATAAATTTGCAGATTACTTTTTTATAAACAAGCTTTTTTTAGTAATCCAAACTAAACGTGCATAGGTACAACATTTTAGCTCAATCTGTCAAAGATATCTACTTCAAAATAGAGTTGCAAGATTAAATCCAATAAAAACATACATGCCAAGTTAAATAAAAGCTTGTACAAAGACGATTGGTATTTAACTGCATGATTAAATAATTTTCTCATCTGTCAAAATCAAAATATTATTATGAATAAAAAAGTTCATTGTTATTTGTCGTATTGTTCACTTGTCACCTAATAATTTAAAATTAACCATAACTGTAAAATTGGTACTAATCGAAATACCTTTCAAGACTTTTTTTAGATAATCTTTTATTTATTTATTTATTTTATTTATTTATTTATTGCACATTATTTATTGCACTTTACACAATTTAAGTAGGTCAAAATCAACCAGTTACCCTATTAAAAAACTTCCACATATAAGTTAAACAAGTCCGCTAAATACATTAAAATTTATAAAATACATAATAAGGAATTCTTTTTATTCTCTTTTAATAAACCTACCAACCTAATCGCTTATATAAATAATTTATGAAGGCAGATAAATTTACATTAATCCAGTGAACGTCGTTTTGAAACCAATATAAATAATTTTCATTCCGTGCTGGACTGGATCGAAATTTATCTATATTGGCCCATAACGATCCAGTACAGTTCATTCAAACAGTGTGTCTGTTTGTCTGAATGTCACCAGGCTGTATTTCATGAACCGTTATAGTTAGACAGTTGAAATTTTCACAGTCAGTATTTCTGTTGCCGCTATAACAACAAATTCTAAAAAATATAATAAAATACATAATATTTAAAGAGGCTCCCATACAACAAACGTGTTTTGCCGTTTTTATAGATAATGGTACGGAACCTTTGGAATGGACTTAATTCAAACACGATTATTTGGTCCTTAAAACTTGCTTAGAAAAGCAACTGATAAGCATACCTACTCAAATACTGCGTGTGTAGGTGTTTAATATGTACGAAGCCAACAGACATCTTCATGCACAAAAAGGTTGGCCCCGAGCGATAATCAAATCTGCGACAGGTTCAACCAACTCTGAGCCAACTGGCCCGTCTAAGTATATTTCAAAACAACTCCGTTTGTAAGGCTTTGTCGTAATCTCAAAATGTATTACTAACCGCAGTAAGGCACCGCAGCTACCTAGAAGCAATAAATCATATTTTTATTAGCCTTCTAAAATACAATTTCCGCACATAAATCCAGAGCGATCCGGCTAATGTGTTTCTCTCGTAAGAGTAGGTATAAAAGATATATAGGACGAGAAAAGTTATGAGGAATGTTTCCAGTTCATTACTCTGTCTCAATGTGAGTGTTTTATGTTTTGGGAATTCAAGAACTCGAACGATCCTCAAGTATGAAACTGATTAAGCACAATTAAAATTTTCCTCTAGCGGAGTTTAGTTGCTCAAGGTTCGTTATGTATTTCGGGCCTTAGATCCTTAGATATGTTCCAAAAACCTGTAGCTATAGCCACTCTATAGAGTCAACTACATTTTTCTCCTACGGTAGTTGAGAGGAGCACTGACTCCAAATGAATAAGCTCACTCATTTCATGGTGGAAATACTTGGGAGCGGTCACATTACAATAAAAGCTCAGCTGTCATGTAGTTAAGAAACAATAGGTATGGACCTATAAGATGTCGGCCGAAATTTGAGGGGCGTATTTACTTTTTTTTTGTATTGGGGGCAAACAAGCAGGCGGGTCACCTGATGGTAAGTGACTACGGTCGCCCATGGACACCTGGGCGAGGTACGCTCTCTTCTTACTTAATTTAGATCTTTGAAAAAAGTTTTTATGGATTCAATTTTATCGAAAGTTATCTATCTCACCAAAATGTGGTTTGTAGGTATAAAGGAATATAATTTAATTGTACTACCTTCTCTCTCTTCTGAAAAGTAGATACTAAAGTACTTTATGAGCTAAAACAAGTTCTCGGTATATACTACAAAATGAAAAAGAGAATCTATACCTATTCCCAATAAAGTTAGACAATGAAATAGAGGAGAATATGTCGTCGTTTCACAAACGAAAGTACTTGCACGCCGAGTCTACAATGCCAATCGTGAAATCCGATTCTGCTCCATTGCACGAGCCGCGGAAGTTTCCCGGTTAGCTCATCCATTGAGAGTATTGGGGCCACGGAGCTATAAAGGGGTAGAGCGGATCTTTACCCACAATCCAAATTGACTTGTAGTGACGGAACATGGATGTGGCTGTACAATTTTCTTTGCAGACGTTTTATGAACATTTCATCAGGAAATGTCATGAAGCGCAGCGAGGAGTATATGACAAGAAATTTTAGGACTTGTATATGTATATGACAAGAACAACCTAAAAATGGCCAGGTCCTGGATGATAACAATTTCCAAAAACGTTGGACTTAATGCCGGAAAATATACAGTTACTTCCAGAGTGGCTTCCAAAAGGACTACTTAGATACGATTGCCGACCCCAAGAGATATGGGAAATAGGCTCATAAGAGTACTACGAAAAGTATATCTTCATGTAAATCTGATGGAATCTCATGTGGTATGAACCCAACTTTGTCGCAAGAGGTAGTTTACTGTTTATGTTATAACTCCGGCACCCGCTTTGCAATCGGGTTCTCGGAACAGCATTTTTTAGGAGCGTTGGAACCAATAGTAATTTTTATCCAAATTTACAAGATAATGAGTTTTTTGGGCTTAGGCGTTGTGTTTTTTGATGTTTTATTTTGCGACATTACAAACTGTGCCATTCCATAATGGAATAGATGGGCTAAAAAATGTTTTTAGATAAGTTTACAGGTTGATGTTGGTTGGTTAAAATAAATTAAATTAAACACACGGATTTTATTTTACGCAATTATAGCCACCCGAAATTGGGCTAGAAGTTATTCAATTTACTCGAAGCTCTGTGACTGGAACACATGTATGCGAGGTTATAAACCTGCTAGTAATCTCAAGAGCTCCTCTTGTGTGAAACCAATTTCATACTGTCAACTTTGTACCGAGACTTAATCCTTTGAATCAGTAATCCGATATGCGATCTTGTATAATAAAATTATGAAGTTAAATTTTTGTATAAATATTTGTGTATTATAATACCAAGTATATATTGTTCGTCTTTATTAGGTACCTACTTATAGCTGCACCCTCTTTATAATATTTGTGTAATTGCAAGTATTTAGAATTTTTAAAGCTATAGTTATCACATAATCGCAGGTCTCAGAATAAGTTCTGAGACATATGTAAATAGACCCGGTCCGGCGATGGGCTCACCACTTATCACGTTTAGGGGTCCAATGTATCTCGTGAAATGTGGGTATATCCAGTAATGGAATACCTCTGCCTACCCACTCGGGGATGAAAGGCGTAAGATGATAAGAAGAAGAGAAGCTATAGGATCGGATAGGGATGTGTGGCTTATGCCGTTTAATTTTTAAGTTAATTAATTGCCTGTAAGTACGTCTGACGTTTATATAGAAAGCAATATTTGTGTGCCAACAGTACAATAAAGCGAGCAATACAATGTCTCGTAAGTCGTAGCTACACGCGCGCAAATGTACACCGACAATATAATGTAATTTCTGCGCACCTTTATTATTTTTCCGTCCCCGACTCTGTTCACGTACAATTGATATACAGCGGTTTCTGAGATTACATGTTTTTGTTTGTTTTTTTCCCATGGGAATTTCGCACAATCCTTACTTTATGGGTGCCAACATCTTATAACCTACTTTTATTCAAAATCGTTGCTTTCTATAGATCCAGCGGATTCTGAGTTTTTGTGATGATTGATGATTTTTCCGGTTTTTCCCGGATTGGAATTTTCACAACATTCTTTTTTAGCGGATGCCAACATCGTATAAGCAACCTTAAGATCTAACTTATTTTAATTTTTAGAGACTTCATGATTGCGTCAGTCATGTTTTGCATACAAGCTTGCATTGCACCAACAATGTTTTTGAGGACTAACGCAAGCAAGAAATACGAGTATGCTATGCTTTGTCTCACAGGGTGACTATGGATAAGACGGATACTTAAATTATAAGAAATACATTTCAAAGTCCAACAGCTTCCCCTTCACTCTAGTTACATTACACTGTGTCTCTGGGAGCGCCGACACGTAATAGACCCCGCTGAGTCAGCGACTCGCGTTGCGCGAAAATGTTCGTCATGGGAAAAATTGCGGAGTGCTGACGTGACGGACGCGATGATGAATTGAACACGTCCTCTACGGGAGACAGTTCATTTGCTCTCGAACTACTGAGAAGTCACGTATGCGCGCTTCAAAGTTTTTCAAAGGGTTTCAATGAAAGCTCTCGTCAGTCTTTTGTTTGGTGAAGTTTGCACGCTTGTGAGGGTTAAGTAATTTACCTATGAAATTGTCGTCTGCCAATAGTGTGTATTGTTAGAGAAAATCATTATTATTATTTATATTTCGGCAAATTATTTTTAAGCTATTGCATAGCTTCTATCGCGGGCCTTGAGCGCGGGGACCGAATCCAGAAATTCCGTAACGAAAAAACCTCACGCTCTCCCCACTCCGACGGGCACGGAGGTATGGCTTAAAGGCCGTGCATTGTATAAAATAAAATAAAGTGAAGTAAAGTAAAGTGAAGTAAAGTAAAGTAAAGTAAAGTAAAGTAAAGTAAAGTAAAGTAAAGTAAAGTAAAGTAAAGTAAAGTAAAGTAAAGTAAAGTAAAGTAAAGTAAAGTAAAGTAAAGTAGAAGTAGAAGTAGAAGTAGAAGTAGAAGTAGAAGTAGAAGTAGAAGTAGAAGTAGAAGTAGAAGTAGAAGTAGAAGTAGAAGTAGAAGTAGAAGTAGAAGTAGAAGTAGAAGTAGAAGTAGAAGTAGAAGTAGAAGTAGAAGTAGAAGTAGAAGTAGAAGTAGAAGTAGAAGTAGAAGTAGAAGTAGAAGTAGAAGTAGAAGTAGAAGTAGAAGTAGAAGTAGAAGTAGAAGTAGAAGTAGAAGTAGAAGTAGAAGTAGAAGTAGAAGTAGAAGTAGAAGTAGAAGTAGAAGTAGAAGTAGAAGTAGAAGTAGAAGTAGAAGTAGAAGTAGAAGTAGAAGTAGAAGTAGAAGTAGAAGTAGAAGTAGAAGTAGAAGTAGAAGTAGAAGTAGAAGTAGAAGTAGAAGTAGAAGTAGAAGTAGAAGTAGAAGTAGAAGTAGAAGTAGAAGTAGAAGTAGAAGTAGAAGTAGAAGTAGAAGTAGGTCTTTTTTTTTATTATTATTATTCCCCGACTGCGGAGGGTAATGTGTTTATCAGTCTATATGTAGGGTTTGTTCCTATGTGGTGCTCTAAAGACCGAGTGGTCCGATTTTGATGATTGTAAGGTCAATCGATTCGTCATAATCTTGAGACATGACAGTAATCAAATTCCAATATGACGACAACCAGACGCCATATTGTGAAAAAGACAAATATGAAAGTCGGTGAACTAAGTACCTATACCTATTAAGTATCCAACTTTGAATATGAATTTTAAGTATAATATTAAGTACCCATTTTTGGAATGGGTATTTTAAAATCTACTTCAGGTTTCTCTTATCAATTTTGATATTGAATGACCATTTATGAGCTATAATAATTTAACGTTGGTTAAGTACTAACGAAAAAGTGTTTTAATTTTATTTAATAGGTACATACAAAACCCGACTGTTTAAGACCTGTTTGACATTTTAGTAAGCAAGAAGTAAAG
Organism: Ethmia dodecea; assembly: GCA_963855545.1. Classification (NCBI taxonomy): domain Eukaryota; kingdom Metazoa; phylum Arthropoda; class Insecta; order Lepidoptera; family Depressariidae; genus Ethmia; species Ethmia dodecea. The sequence goes on from OY979437.1 coordinate 5,225,480, forward strand.
AACAGATCTGCACAATCTTACTACAATCTCATGCAATCGGAGACAATACCTGTTTATTGTTAAATTAAGAAGATATCTCCGATTGCATTGCTTACGAAAAACCGGTTTAAACTTTGAGTTTTAATACTCAAAGGGTATAAAGTATAAAACTTATTTATGGAATCGGGAATGGTACTAAACTAACTCGTTTATGGCTAATTAAACAAAAATAACAAGCATAAAAAGTTATTTTTGTTTAAGATTATAAAAGTCAATATTGTGTCTTTTATAATCAATCTTTTGTATTATAAAAGTCACAATATTACAAATATACATATTAGCTACAGAAATATTATAGTCCGAATTGACCGGTTATTGCACTGGTACAGTCAAGAGCACGCTAAGCTTGACACTTTGGACTTTGACCCGGCCCTGTATTCTATGGCGCGTAGTACAAATCAGAGCTCAGCTTAAACTGGTAGTGTCAAGCTTGACTTGCTCTTGACTGTACCTAAGTGTACTCGTATTAATTATAATTATGTTACATTGCAAGATTTAAATCGTACAATAGATTTTCTAAGCAAGTCAGTTTTACAACCTTGTATGAGACCTAGGTTCGATTCCGAGTCAGGGCATGTTCAAAAATGTAAGTTCATACTTCTTCGACAAAATCCACATAGTGTTCTGGAACAAACAACTACCAGAAACATCAAACGGTAGATTATTTTCTATTGTTATCTTCTCGTTTTTGATTGGTATCTAGTTATTATCTACTATACTCCCAGTAGATCGCCCGGACGCACGAACATCGAACATGCAAAAGCTTTTGAGAAATTCTAGATCCATACGACAGGTAGGTAGGTAAGTAGTAAATAGGAAATTTTGCTCTTTTCGAAACAAATTCGGATTATTAAATAGGTACACTAATAAAATAAAATAAACTCACGCCTTTTATCTTCGAAGGGGTAGGCAGAGGTATTCAATTTCTGAAAATACCAACTTTTCACGAGTATATTCGACCCCTAAACGTGTTCAAGGAACAAAATTATTATTTTAGTTGTGATATTACAATACCTACATCACATAAATAAGTAGACTAACCCATTAATGGGATCGTTTGGCATTTTTTTTTTTGTATTTTAGCATCTTTTTCGCTGACTGTACATTTACTCCAAAATCTGTGAATGCAGTTCATAATATCTTAAAAAGTTAGGGATGGTCTCCTAGGAACGTTTTCCTGTAACTATAACGATTAAGGTACCTGCCCTTACTGACCCGTCTCAAAAATCCACCCTGTATATAGATTGCTAATGACACCGTCTCGAATATATTAGATAGGTAGATTAGATTAACTACCCACTAATGTAACTTAGTAATGTTACTTAATGACACCGTCTCGAATATATTAGATAGGTAGATTAGATTAACTACCCACTAATGTAACTTAGTGGGTAGTTAATCTAATCTACCTATCTAATATATTCGAGACGGTGTCAGTAGCAATCTATATACAGGGTGGATTTTTGAGACGGGTCAGTAAGGGCAGGTACCTTAATCGTTATAGTTACAGGAAAACGTTCCTAGGAGACCATCCCTAACTTTTTAAGATATTATGAACTGCATTCACAGATTTTGGAGTAAATGTACAGTCAGCGAAAAAGATGCTAAAATACAAAAAAAAAAATGCCAAACGATCCCATTTCGTCTGGGGATCCAAAGACTAATCATAATAATATAATCTCACGCCTTTCATCCCCGAGGGGGTAGGCAGAGGTATTCCATTACTGGATATACCCACATTTCACGAGATATATTGAACCCCTAAACGTGATAGGTGGTGAGCCCATCGCCGGACCGGGTCTATTTACACATGGATCAGAATTAATTCTGAGACCTGCGGGCTTCCTCACGATGTTTTCCTTCACCGTCGAGCTAGTGATAAATATGTACGTAAGTTTTTGAAAAACTCTTTGGTACATGCCAGGATTCGAACCCGAGCCTCACTGATTTTCGGCCGGCTCTTTAACCTTCAGGGCTATCACTGCTCTATGGATCCAAAGACTCTATGAGACCATTTAAGGTATGAGTACTAGAAATGACAGAAATCGCCAAAAACTTTTTTATACATTTTGTACTGGAAAACGAAAATCAACTCGAAATTATTCTTTATTTTAGCAATCACATTTCTTATTGTGATCAAAAGATTCCTTAAGTCTAAGTGAAATTTAAATACAAACGGTAAGTCACAACAACTTGGTTTTAACTTCATTTTTTAGGTGTCCCCACAAAAAAAATCGAGAGATGTTAGATCGGGGCTGCTGCCGGGACATCTAAAACGATGTCTACAAAAGGAATTATGACAGTGTTCAGGAGCTGAAAGAGGCATTAACGAGGGTTTTAAATAAAATCCATCCAAGAAAATTATCGGCTGCTACTAGCTCATTACAAAAACGAGTAAAATTATGTAATTTATTTCGTAGATCACCTATTTTTAAGTTTGTGTTTAAAATACATGATGTCAGTGTAGTTGTGACTTACCTACCCTACGAATAAGGAATAAGACTTAGAGTAGTTTTTGTATTACGGTTTCAGTTGGACTTAAAGAATCTTTTAATCACAATAAGAAATATGATTGCCAAAAAAAAGAATAATCTCGAGTTGATTTTCGTTTTCCAGTACAAAATGTATGAAAAAAGTTTTTGGCGATTTCTGTCAATTCTAGTACTTACTCATACCTTAAATGAAGAGTACATGGGCAAAACAAGAAATGTCACAAAAACAAAAAGTTGTGTAATTAACATTTTAATTTTTCAAAGGTTATTTTTAAGTGTCACTTAAAATTATTAACTAGTACCTAATAGGAACTTTAGTTTACCTTATAAAGTCTTATTTTCAGGAACATAAAATATTGAAATGTTTTTTTTTATTTTTTTATAAATTTTGACATATTGGACATTCCTTCTTATGTTCCGTTACACTATGGACCTTCCCTGTTTTGTTCCAGTATACAGTTTTGAGACTTAAGTAATACATCTGACTATACTTGTTTTTACGCTTTTTGTGTAATGCCAAATAAAAATACGAGGGAAAATGAAAATATTGCCATCCAAACTTAACTTTTTGAATTTTAGTGACATTCCTGGTTCTGCACCTGTACCCTTCAAATGGTCCAATAGAGTCATTTGATCCCCACACGAAATAGGATCGATTGGCATAATTTTTTTATTTTTTATTTTAGCATTTTTTTTCCTGACTACATTTTCTCCAAAATCTGTGAATGCAGTTCATAATATCTTAAAAAGTTAGGGATGGTCTCCTAGGAAGGTTTTCCTGTAACTCTAACGATTAAGGTACCTGCCCGTACTGACCCATCTCAAAAATCCTATTTCTATAATACTAATATTATAAAGAGGAAAGATTTGTATTTTTGTATGTTTGTAACGAGTAAACTCAAAAACTACTGTACTCATTTTAAAAATTATTTTACCAATGGAAAGCTACATTATCACTGAGTAGCCTAGGCTAGTCTATTTTATTTCCGGGAACGGGAACTACGCATTTGAAACCGCGTGGAACAGTTAGTACCGAACAAAGGGATTTCCATTAGGTAGGTATAGTAATTTAAGGGCATAACAAGGGAAAAAATTAAGCAACCGACGGATCTCGAGAAAATTATCTGTGTCTACAGCCGTATAATTACAGAGGAGTCTAAGCGAGATAAGCGCTGTAGCGTAATTTACATAAACCGGGATCGCTGCCGTAGGTACGTAATTAGTATTGTGAATGTTTGCGAGAGAACCCGGGACAACAATGATAGGTTACCAAGGAGGTTTTTCGTGGGCCACAGATAATATCTGATTAGGGTCGCCTTTTGTGCCCAATCTTCGTATCGTATTACGTTGGTAAGCCCGTATTGTGTAATGGTCTCGACTGTATCGTATGAAAACAAGGACAATCTCGCTAATAAACAGTTGAAGCACTGCAATGGTGCAAATACTTTTATACGCGAGCACTAACAGACGATTGTATTTCGCTTTTATATTATGCATGGTAAAGTTTGATTTGTTTTACTATTATTAGACATGAAGATCAGAACAGAACAGAATCTATGTGAGCGTATTCGAGTTTCAAGTAAAAAAGTATCTAACAATTATGAACAATAAAGAATTATTATTATTAAGTAGGTATTTTTAGTTGGTGGTAAAATAAAATTTTATCTCATTTACTCCATATTTCAGTTAAAGTCAAAAATGCCAACAATAACAATATAGGTACCTATACTGTTTTTTGTTTTATTTTAAAACATTTTATATGTGGCGCTAAGTAGTTGTTATGTAGTAAATATTGGTCCGTCATTTGAGACTTGTGTAATAGAACTCTTGTCCAGCGATAAACTCATTACCTCACGTTTAGGGGAAATAAAATACTCTGGTGTAAAAAGTGGGTATTTCCTAAAACAGAATACCTCACTAAAATATATTTAATGTCCTCCTTCCACCCATAAGGAGCAAGAGTAAAAACAGCATTTTGATTTCATATTATCTTTTTTTGTAATTTTCACAATTGCTGTTAAGTATTTGTTGGTTGCTTTCTGTGTTGAATTGTTGAATATCGAGTTCGTCGTATCTAATTAATCAAAAAATAAGTAGGTACGAGTTCGTGTTAGATAAATTAAAGTAAATACTCGTAATACGAACATGAAAGTTTAGCTAAAACATTTAAAAATTAAATTCTCAAACAATATTTATAATATTTTATTTCTGAGTTTAATTTAAAAAGGTAAATATTAACAGAATAGAAATGAATTTTCCGGAGAATTTTCTATACCAGTTCTTTGTTATAAGTTTCGTGGTGCTTCCTTACATAATTTTTTTTTCAACACACTTGCTCATAAAGTGGCTCTAATTTCACTGCAATTAGGCACATAATGACACCTATAATCAAACTGAGACTTTTTGTTTGCTATTATTCACTAGTGAGTTATAGATTTTTTTTTTCAATTTTGTTGCTAGAGTTGCTTTGTTCTTAAAAAAGTTTCGATACAAAAAAGATCGTATTCAATCGTACTAATAAATTAATACACAAATATGGCTTGCTCATTTCATGCAACTTCGTATTTAAATAGATCATTTCAACTTGTACGTGTTTAATAAACAAAACTTTCACTCAAATATAACTTTGGTTTTCTCTGTAAAAACTTTAAATACCCCATTTTGTACGTGGCTAAAACGCTATCCACGACAAACCAAAGAAAAAGAAACCTAATTTTTTTAGTCCATGGCCGATCGCCATTGTAAGATGCGAGCGCATAGGAAAACGAGGCTGTATGGGCCTAGATCCTTTTGCCTTTTCCAAATTATATAAATAAAAAATTGGAAAACCAATTAATTTTCCCCGCCATTGCGAATGATTATTTTAAAATGATTTTTTAGTATTATTTATTCACAAGTGTGTTGAAAAACGTCGTATGATACACGTGTGTATTGATGATTACCGTCCTCGGCTCTCTTATGACCCTCGCCTACGGCTCGGGTCTCAATGGCGCCTCAGCGGTAATCACCAACTTTACTCACTTGTACCATAATGTACTATTATACAACCACGCAATTTGACTGGCTTTACCGGATTTTTCAAAGAAGTCTCAAAATTTAATTTAGCTAATGAAACGGGATCCACAATTATTATTTGACTAGGTGGAATTAGGAGGATCCCGGGCTGTTACGAACGTAATTTTTTGTGAAACGCAAAATACAAAGGGCTTATTAAATTTTAATTAATCCTGACTGATTTGTAAATTATGCGCTGTTTACCTACTCTAAGTACTTAGTAAGTACATAAAAAAAAATTACAAAAATACAAACCAACTTTAAGCTCTAGAAATACTATAATAAAAATAATTTGACTTCAATGTTTATAGATAGAAAGCGTCACAGAATAAGCGCAATTCGTCATACACCCCAAATAGTATAGGTATATATTAATATATAAAAAAAGATGCAGTAACTAGCACTTTAGTTTAGCTAAGCCAAATTTCTTATAAAGAGCAATAATAGCACGGTTGTTGTCATAGAAAGCCCTAAATTCAGTCTTGGTAATTCATTTTTCGGTAAAAGTCGGCGCCATCTACTGCCGGGTCTTGAATATAAAAGTTGGTAAATTCTAATTACAATTTCAATATCACGGTACGGCTTTATTCTACTTCCTACTAATATTATAAACGCGAAAGTTTGTAAGTATGGATGTATGTTCCTCTTTCATGCAGAAACTACTGAACGGATTTTGATGAAAATTTACAGTTATACAGTTAACTTGAACTACTAGTGGTAAATAAAAGTAGAAATTTGAAACTAAAAAGTGGTATTCAAGTTAGATAATTTTTATAAGAATAGTAGATTATACAACAAGGGAATAAAGCACTGTTTTATGTCACGGGCGCGACATTGAATCCTGAACGTAACGAAGGACTCCCAGTTTTACTCCCGAGCCCAGCGAGGGAGTTATGATTTCATTCCCGAGCGAAGCGAGGTAATTAAGACTGAGTCCTGAGTTTAGTGAGGGATTTAAGCGCCCAAGACAAAAACAGTTTTATTCCCGAGTTATATACTCTACTTTTCTCACCTTATGCGAGACAATAAAATGCAGTTGCATGGAACTAGATTATTGACAATGCCTATGGCATCTAGTTTAATAGACTCTGGATTCAAAGTACTTTCATCACTCGACATTTTCGATATTATTTTTGAAATGTTAAAGCTGTAAAATGGATACAGCAACTTGTTTTTGCCGGCGTGACCTACTTGATTTTGCCGGCGTGACCTACTTGATTTAACAAATGAAGATCGTGCGAATCTAGTTGGTCGCGGCTTCGGTTTTCGAAAATCGAGTTTGCACCACATTTTGCTTAACGAAATTAGACTTTATCATCATAGCAATACAGATTATGAAAAGTGAAATTAATTACATTATTGACCTAGGGTTATAATGAAATTCCATACAACATTATAACCCGGCTAAAGCCAAGGGATATAATGTCTTGCTTTCGGTGACGTTTATATGATATATAATCCGGCTTTGTCGAGCATGTGGTGTGAAAATATAAATTGGGTCGAAACGCCGCTCTCCATAGAGCCTCCGCTGTCTGCTGTCGGTGACTTGATTACAATTTGGCTGATGAGCGTCCTCCAGAGGTTCTCGGCGCCATGTTAATTCGTAACAAGAGTCAATTTGGAAAAAAGTATATTCTTTTTTTAATTTTGAAATATATTAGTTTTAAATTTTGTTCAATGTGAAACTCCTTTGCTATTTATTAGATCATGAGGTAATTACATGAAGTACCCATCAAGAGAAGGTATAAACTAAATGTAAACAAGAGGTCAGGGATTTGTAACATTTGGATAAAATATATCGGAGCGGTGATAGCCCGGACGGTTAAAGAGCCTGCCTAAAATCAGTGAGGCTCGGGTTCGAATCCTGGCATGTACCAATGAGTTTTTCAAAAACTTACGTACATATTTATCACTAGCTCGACGGTGAAGGAAAACATCGTGAGGAAACCCGCAGGTCTCAGAATTAATTCTGAGACATGTGTAAATAGACCCGGTCCGGCGATAGGCTCACCACCTATCACGTTTAGGGGTCCAATATATCTCGTGAAATGTGGGTATTTCCAGTAATGGAATACCTCTGCCTACCCCCTCGGGGATAAAAAAGGCGTGAGATTATACTTATACTTTATACTGGATAAAATACTATTTTTGTAAAAAAAATATTTGAGTAGATACGACGCGCGTCTACTTCAAAATGGAAGACCGAATGTAGTTATACCTACCTACAATCTCGCGTCCAAACGTTGAATGTCAACGCTATATATCGCTATATAATTTAAGTTAGTTAGCATAGTAATCAAATCCAATCCAATCAGTACAAGTTTATTGACGTACTTAGGTAATTTATAGCAGCTATGGATCTTAAAAACGCGAATGATTCCGTATCGTACTAGTTATATATGTATAACACAACAAATGTTGAAATATTTATAACCAGCGGTTCTGAGCGGTTTCATCCGCGTAGTTCCCGTTCCCGTGGGAATACGAGAATAAAATGTTACTTATGACTATGTTACTCAGGGGTCTTTTAGCCGTCCATTGGTAAAAGAATTTTTAAAATCGGTATAGTAGTTTTTGAGTTTATTCGTAACAAACATACAAAAAATATAAATCTTTCCTCTTTATAATATTAGTATAGATATGGGAACCCTTTAATTTTTGACATTCTTTTATTTTATTAATTTGTTGTTTTAGCGGGTACATAAGCAATAAATACAGTCTGGGAAGATTAAAGCTTTAAATAGTATAGGTACCTACCTACTACTGTTCAAGTAATACTGACCTACAGATAATGGAGCCTTAGTAAGGGTCCCGTTGGCTTTCTTTGAGTACGGAACCCTAAAATATATCTTTTCATAAAGTTGTATACTTTTATACGCAATATTACCAGCGTAAAATTTTTATTAAAGAAAGATTTTGCGGCGGCGGTTTATCAGATATAACTGGTATTAAAAAATAAGCTTACTACAGTATCCTGTATTATTTACCTAAAGTAAACCACCGATTATCCTCAAACATAAATAAAAATACGGTTTGCGATACCACGAACAAAGTGGTAGGCAGGTACCTAAGTTTATTTGGTAGGTCTTGCCCGTGACTTCGCCCATTGCTTGTACGTGTGTTACAATTCCTGATGATATTAAAAAATAGTGGTACTACTGATAGTGTGTTTAGACTTCAAAAAAAAACAACTTTTTATATTTGCCCGTGGCAATGACATATTTTTCTCTAGTAAAAATGTTGACTCAGTTACTAAGCTATCTCCATAGTAAATTTTATCAAAATCCGACCAGCAGAGTTTACGTGAAGCATGCACAGACAGACACACATACCAAAATTAAAAAAAAAATGTGTTTTGATATATCGATAATTATCTGCACTACAGCAAAAAAATACAGACACAGTCTCGTTACAGTTTTATTATATTATGTACGTATAATATATAGAATAGTTACCCGGATTTTGAGAAAATCTTAAATAAATAATAACGGGATACCTGATAGAGTATTTAGACTTATATATTAATTAGGAAATTTAACCACCAATCGCTGTGAAGCAGCCCATCGACTCAGCCCGTGACTCGCGACCCGCTTCTGTTCCAACAGTCCGTTTTTCTCCAGCCGGAAATGAGATTTCCCGACAGATATAATGGCTTTCTACGGATTACGTCATGCAGGCTTTGAATTTAGAATATTCGCTTGAATAATTTACTTTTGGCGTCCCTGGGACGCTGGAACCATCGGAGACCGTATCTTTTGTGAAAACGTTCTCAGAATATTATAAAATAAGTAAATATTATTTGGGTCTGGGCTCAAGTTGCTATGTGAAATGCTTTAGAGAAGTTGTTTTTCAAAAGGGTGTAAAATATAGGTCAAGCTCGCCTCGACATTCTGCTAGGCTTGAATCACGTAAACGTATCGCGCTTAAAGTTTGAAAGCATGTAGGCTTTCAAAGTTAAAAAGGAAAATGTTGTGGTATAAGAGTTCAAATAATGTTTATCGTGGTATTTATATTTACTTGTGTTATTATATTCTTTTACAGTCGAGAGCACATGAAGCTTTACACTTGTAGTGCGAGTCTGACCTCTAAGCTTATTGTAATAAGAACGTTACAAAGTCAAATGTGTCTAGCTCCACGTGCTCTTGACTGTACATGAATCAAGGGGAATCAAAAATCAATAACCCGAAAGCCGAAATTGTTTCACGGAATTACACACTATCTAAATATTGCCGAGCAATCATGCAAAACAACAATACGATTGGCTGATACCTCAGTCAAAGGATCAGAATAGGTATACATAGAGGAAATGCATGCTTCTAGATACTGTACCATAAGGTTCTTTTTTTAGAGATTTATTTTATCTTTGAATATTGTACAAAATAGTATTGTTGTTTGTAAATCAAAGTTAAAAATATAAAAACTAAATTACATGTACCTAAGTATAAATTTAATTTATATAGTCAACATAATACATTTATTAGAGTACATTTTTTAGTTTATATATTTTTAAAGTTAGTTAGATTGCTGGGACGGCGAGAGCTTCTTGAACATCGCCCAGATTTATTTACATTTTGTTCGTATTACGAATTCTTGCGCTATTTGACGTTTTACCCTATTACACCAGAAGGAGTGAATGTTTTTGTAGTTCTTCTAGTGAGTTTTACACGAAGTCTGGGTTTTGGTTTTCTGATTGAATGTATTTTTTTTATGATGTGTCATATCTAACTCCTTTTCAAGGGGAATCAAAAATCAATAACCCGAAAGCGGAAATTGTTTCACGGAATTACACACTATCTAAATATTGCCGAGCAATCATGCAAAACAACAATACGATTGGCTGATACCTCAGTCAAAGGATCAGAATAGGTATACATAGAGGAAATGCATGCTTCTAGATACTGTACCATAAGGTTTTTTTTTAGAGATTTATTTTATCTTTGAATATTGTACAAAATAGTATTGTTGTTTGTAAATCAAAGTTAGTATAAATTTAATTTATATAGTCAACATAATACATTTATTAGAGTACATTTTTTAGTTTATATATTTTTAAAGTTAGTTCCTAGCATATTACAAAAACTAAAATAAAATATTATTTTATAACATGTTCATGATAGTGTAGCTGTAGATATAAATGAATACGACCGCTCAGTTTATGTAATGTTTATACAGCACCGCAGAGAGAAAACCAGCGCGGTTATTTCATTTGCGGCGGTGAAGAGCTCTCGAGAGCCAGCCGAGCCACTCGAAAAAATTTACTCTTGACTTTTTATTTTTCCAGCTGCAATTAAATTGTCTGTTATATCTCCTTATATTATCAGAACGTATTGAACTCTGACTTTTTATAAGCCACTTTTAAGCAGCTTCATTCCCCGTTTTCCCGGTTTATTTACTGCAGATAAAACTTTTGAACTTGAATTAAAACAAAAAATAAAGAGGAGGGTTTGTTTACGAAGTTATAAGAGGAAAATAAGAACGAATTCTGGTCATAAAAAAAGAAGAACTCGTCTCTAGTAGGCCATTAGTTAAAGAGTCTGCAACAAATGGCTTGAGCAATTATCATCCCTTTTACAAACGTAAGTATTTAGTGATTTTACACTAATTATTCGATCACTAGTGGGTATAAAACTAGCTCAAGTTAGCGTAAGCAAATATTTATTTACCAAATTTTAATTCATTGTTTCCATTTATTATTTTTCATTCTTAAATTATTTCTCGTAAAATCCTATGGTTTCCCTAAGTCAAGTTTTAAGTAACTCTACATGTAAATTTCTAGTAATGGCATGAATTGGTAGGATGCCCACTTTTGCATGCGGTTCGCTTTCTAATCCAAATCAAGGCATGTACCCTATTTTATTTATTTATTTATTTATTATGGCTAACAAAACAAGTTATAATCAATGAAAAGTACATAAAATTGTAACGATTATTAAACTAGATTATAACTCTAAATATGTGTGCACAGAATGAACCAGGTAGCGAACAGTTTAGACCAGAAATTAGTACTGTTAGTAATGTAAATATTGTTTATTAATCAAAAGATAACAGTTAAAAACTAGATGTGAGGTAGAATGGTGTGAGTGGAGGAGCGGAGGTGAAATGCTCTTCCATCGTGAAAAGGGAAGATCTTCCGCCAGGCGATGTGATCGTGCCTGCGGACCGAGGTCCAACGGTTGATGTTGGGCAGTTGTATTTATACAAACTCATTAGAAAACTCCGATAGCGTGGTTTAGAACTCGGCCGTCTATTGGCGTGTTCTCTGTAGTGTTACGGTTAAAACTTAGGTACACATTTATCACTGGCTCTACGTTGGAGGAAAACTGCGTCAAACTACATGGCGAGAGCGAGTATTCCTTTATGCACAGCCAAAGTTATCTACGCTACGAGTTAGGACAAACTTGCATAACTCCATACTCCATAACAACTTACTGAAACATTAGTAGCGAATATATTCGCCTGTAACATTGCGTCAGGGCTTCTTCACCTGGGGTCCGTGGGACCTCAAATAGGTCCTTGATAGGAGTGCTGGGGCTCCAACGGAAAATGTTAAATAATGTAATGATTTTTGTTTTTCGTATCGGGCTTAACGTTAATTACTTTAGTTAGAGTAACTTAACCACTGTTAACTTTAGTGCATCTTCGTCTATTTATCTCAGTTACCTTCATCTTAAGGTAGTCTAGAAGAAATCGCTTAAAGCATTGTACTTGTAGCGACACTACATAGGACGCGCCAATAGAAGGCCGAGTTACATAGAACGCGCCAATAGACGGCCGAGTTCTAAACCGCGCTATCGGAGTTTTCTAATGAGTTTGTATAAATGCAACTGTCCAACATCAACCGTTGGACCGCGGTCCCCAGGCACGATCACCTCGCCGGGCGGAAGATCTTCCCTTTTCACAATGGAGGAGCATTCCACATCCGTTCCTCCATACTGGTGACCCCGACGTGATGAGCCGAGTCTGGCTTGCTGTGCGACTGCTGCTGCTGACCTTGAGTGAAGGTTGTTGTGGGAGTGATGAGTGATGGCGATACGATGATGCTACTGAAGTCCAGGTGTTCCAGAAGGTTTTCGCTGAAGTCCAGGTGAAGGTTGCGCTGATGTCCAGGTTTCGAGGTTCACCAGTATGGAGGAACGGAGGTGGAATGCTCCTCCATCGTGAAAAGGGAAGATCTTCCGCCAGGCGAGGTGATCGTGCCTGGGGACCGCGGTCCACGTCCGGATCTACAGCGGCTGGTCACCCTCGCCGGCGTGGCGGTCTCTGCACACTGAACTACGGGCACTTCAACAGTCGCAGCAACCCGCTCAGTCTCGACTCACCGCAGACTTGGAGCAGCACTGGCACTTGCAAGCTATCTACGAAACAACGACGCAGCACAAGAAATCAAATCGACCTCCGGTCTTGGAGGGGGAGTGATGTAGCGACACTACATAGGACGCGCCAATAGAAGGCCGAGTTACATAGAACGCGCCAATAGACGGCCGAGTTCTAAACCGCGCTATCGGAGTTTTGTAATGAGTTTGTATAAATGCAACTGTCCAACATCAACCGTTGGACCGCGGTCCCCAGGCACGATCACCTCGCCTGGCGGAAGATCTTCCCTTTTCACAATGGAGGAGCATTCCACATCCGTTCCTCCATATACTTTTTAAGTCATTGTACCACTTATCACATTTTTTTATGTACATTAAAGAGTTTTTACTTACTTACTTATCTATTAAAATTATAAGTGTGTAAATCAATTCAAATCAAAAAATCAACCGATTAGACGCGAAGACAGACTAGTATTTACCTGTCGTCAATTTAAAATATTTTTAATAACATAATGAGCACTATTTAATATTATAAACGAGTAGGTATCTAACTTTGTGAGGTTGAATGATGGATGTTTGTTGTTCTTTCACGCCAAAACTACGGAACAGGTTTTGATGATACTTTACAGTAATATGCCTCATACATGAAAATGCCGAGAAAATTGCTGGCACAAGCTAGTAACATATATGTTTTCCAAAATGACGAATTTTCTTTTTTACAATTGAATTGGAGGAGTACGTCAGATTTTTGTAATTTTGAAAGTGATCCATGACTACGTAAAGGTTAAGGAACCCTGCACTTCTACATGTTGTCAACTAACTACCTACAACTAGGTATACATACTTACTTACAATGCGTCGCACACTGGCCCCGATTCTGCTTTGCAGCAACTAAACTTGTTTTAGTTTACTCCTGTCATTTTCTTTCTCATAGAAAAGAAAAGAGACGAGAGATATTTAGTCCTGTCAAATTAAAATTAGACTAAGGCATACCATAACGTGTTTAGTGCATAAGTAAATAAGTCACGACTAAAATACAGCCTCTGACAGGCTCAATTCGGTAGGTTATCTTCTATCCCTTTTCTTTTTTTGAGGTAAGACAAAGCCAGGACTAAACCAAAATAAGTTTAGTCGGTGAAAAGCAGAATCGCCCCCATTGAACACCGGTGGATCTTATATCACGAATATTTGGCAAAATTTATAGACCCCTCCCAAATAGCAAAGATTCCCTTCCCTCATAGAATAATTTGTTGGGCAAGATTGCTGGGACGGTGGGAGCTTCTTGAACATCGCGCAGATTTATTTACATTTTGTTCGCATTACGAATTCTTGCGCTATTTGACGTTTTCACCCTATTACACCAGAAGAAGTGAATGTTTTTGTTGTCCTTCCAGTGAGTTTCATACGAAGTCTGGGTTGTGGTTTTCTGATTGAATGTAAGTACTTCTTTTTATGAGAGCAGTAAAAATGCAAACGACTTTTTATAAAGGTAATTACTGAATGAAAGATGTACTTACCTATATATACGTAGTATACCTATTTAGGTGCCTAGATATCAGCAGTGGGCTGTTACGGTTTAATAATTAATAATTTCGTTTATAAGGGTATTCGTTTTTGCCCGTGACTTCACTGACATCATCCGCATTCCGAAATAAAAGTAGATATCTAGGTAGATAGCCCAATTAGATGACGTGGTTTTTTGTTTGTAAAGAATTAAAAATTGTGTTACGTACATACAATGTTCAAAATAATTAGGTCCGACACCGCTGCTTGTATTTTATACTATGTTAAAATTATTTTAAGGAACCTCCGGGTCTGTTGTCATATCTAACTCATTTTTTATATGCGCCTGTATGAGTTCTAAATAAATAAAATAAAAAAACAAAGTAACGAACACATTCACGTTTAGAGATCCAAAAATACACTGGTGCAAAGTGGTTGTTTCCAAGAAATTTGATTTAGATGTCTCTAGATGATGCTCCATTTCTAGTTTTTGTGATAGTAGGTACCTACTTACTTATAACCTGTAGTCTCAAAGCCTGTTCATTGATTCCTTATCTTATTTTGAACTAGATGTTTCCCGTGACTCCGTCCAGGTTTTTCCGGATTGAAGAATATGTGTTGATCCAGGTAAACTATCTGTGTGCCAAATATTATTACATCCAACTCCGTTCAGCCTTTTCTGCATAAAGGAGTAACAATCATCTAAACACAAAAATATACAATTACTTACATTCATATTACTAATTGATAGGATAACACACTAACCTTAGCCTATCTTATATGAACGCCGTGACAAAATTGTATGCTGATTTCGTGCATTTGTCTCGAGACAAAACAGTAGACCAAATTTTGTCACGGAGCTCATGTTAGCCCCACAGGTCTGTGTAAGCATGGCCGGACCGTAAGTTTAGGGGGCCCTGGGCTAATACTACTTAGGGACCCACCTAATTACTCATTTCAGTTCGAAGTACAAACACAACGTAGACTTGAATTAAATGAATTGAATGGGTTTGATTAATCGCAGGATTCGCAGGGCTGCAAATCTTTACGATCAGTTTAATTTAATATTAAATATTATAGATTTTTTCGCATTATCGTCTATCTTTGACTTGACTTAGCTGGGGGCTGGGGGCCCCTGGAATCCAAGGCGCCCTCGGCTGAAGCCCAAAAAGCCATATGATAGATCCGGCCCTGTGTGTATGTACATTATTGAAGTAGATACAGGTAGACAAATTGCGAGGCGGGTGCGAGATTCGATTCGGGCGGCCGCAGCCAGCGCAGCGAATAAATCGAGCCGCGATCAGTGCTGCCAGGTATAAGTTCGAAATTCTACCTAAGTATATTGATTCGAGCGAAATTTCTGTACCTACTTAATTTAGTTATTGACATTGTACACACAAAACGAAGACATTACGACAAACTAATGGACAATAAAAACATCAGACAGTGATTGGTATGTTAGCAAAACAACTGTTTTTTTTGTATTTATCTTTTAAATTTTATATGGTATGGATGACATTATTTACCATAATGAAATTAATGGTCCAACCGTACCACTTTATAGTCAGATATTGTCTTAAATAGATGCTGAAAGAATTTCTGTAATGGAATCAGTCCTATCCTCTTTATAATATTAGTGTAGACATGCGCAATGCAGTGTAATTTATATGCATATTATCTATAATTTCGACAAAATATGTAGGTAGATACCATGTCAGATACCCTTGGGTAGCTTGAAAAATTCTGACTGTTAAGTGGCCATACTAGCTTAACACCATCTCTCAATCCGCGGTGGGCTCGCGTGGGAGATTATAGCCCATACTTCGTCATGTGTGAGGAAAGACCCTTAGCTCAGCAGTGGGCTGGCTGTTACGGGTTGATGATGATGATGATGATGTAGGTAGTAGATTTTAAATATTATGAACGTGGTATGAGCAGACGAGCAATCTTATGCTAAATCTATAAAATTTAAAGTAGAAAAAAAAATTTCGTTAACCAGGCAACACTGACGATACACCACCGTGCAACGTACACCGCGCTCCGTACGCTATCTCTGGCTTTACGACCGCATAGTTGGAGCTACGGACGACATGGGTCACTATTCTGACATCACTTTAAATGTTACAAAAGTTTTGTCTGTAGATAATTAAAAAATATTTCTAAAACCGCTATAATAAATAGGGTCATATTCAAACCCAAATAAATGCTTTTAAGAATTTATCTCTTTGTTAGGGCATATTGGGAAAACTAAGTAGCTCCTAAACCTATTTTTATTTCATTTTGTCTGTTCAAAAGGCTTTGGAGACTTAACTCAATTTTTATTTTTTTAAATCTATTTCGTTCAGACAGTACCTACCTACAAGGGCGTAGTCTACGATTTCACGCAATGATAGTTAAGGACAAGTCTAGATCGATAGTAGGTACATAGTATGTACCTACTATCGATCTAGACTTGTTATGTACTACATACACAATAACAACCTATATTATAGTAGGAAGTACCTATACTGTAGGTAACATCGGTTAAACCATTTAGCTCATAATAGTATCGTTTGTCGTCTTTCCCGGCGATTTTCCTGATCTTATGCATTGACTTTCTTTTTTTACTAGATATCACCAGAAAGAGTGTCATGTTTATGAATGTGTAATGTTTAAGAGTATGAATTAACACATTTCTTTGTGACCTGTACTGTAGTTTAAACGGTTTGAGACATTTTGGAGTAAGTACGCAGTGTCAATAGATTTGTCTTTTATCTTCAGAGTAATACAAAAACTGTAAGTAAGTATAATATTTTATCAGCGTATGAAATTAATATTATCTAAAATTCTAAATATTATCTGAATCGTAAAATAAGTATGCGTATATATCTCGTATCAAGTGATAACATAATAGCTCCCCGCTTTCCAGTTTTATTTTATGAGACTCCGTGTCTGACGTATTATGCAAAATGTTTTATTCTGGTCAGGTATTTTCGATTCGCTTTATAACAAAACACTTCACAATATACATTCTCTTATGTACAACCTACTTTATATTGATACCTTATACAAGCCTTATACTATAACTAACATCTGAGAAATTTATTTTCAAACGGCTTTTATTTTAAAATCTTAAAAATATCTAGTAATATATACCTACCTATGTAATTATTAAGATAAATTATTATTTATTCTTACAATATGAAAGAGCAAATCTAATATTTTGTAACGACTAATGATAATTAAATTGTCAATTTTAAAGTGTGTTTGTTGATAAATTTATTTTAATAATTTATTGTAAACAGATAAGTATGTAGTTAATTGAGGCTCATTAACTTATGTTAACACTGATGATGAACTAGGATATGTTTTTGGGCAAATGATTTTATTGTTTTAACGAACCTAAAGTAAACCAAAATTGTTCCGTTAGATAAGGGAATAAGTTTGTAAACAATAATTTGCTATGGGTAATGGTTTTATGATTGTGTATCGATTTTTCGAGCTCACAATGCAACTGGCTCGTTGGTCTAGGGGTATGATTCTCGCTTTGGGTGCGAGAGGTCCCGGGTTCAAATCCCGGACGAGCCCATAAATCACTTTTTTGTTTCATAATTTGCTTTTTTCTGTCGATTCGACATCTGAATTAAATTCGTGGCCAGTATGTTTATTTATAAGAATATCTTCATGATCGTTTTGAAATTTTCGTTGTATAAATGCGACAAGTATCCGTATACGGTGTTTGTCAGCCTAGTCAAATGAGTTACTTTTTATGATCTGTCAAAACGAATAATATTTTAAAATTTGCTATTGTAAAATAAAAATTAAATATACATATTTAGGGCTGTTTCGGCATAACCTTTTTAATGAATTATTACTTGCATTTTAATTTTGATACAGTCAAATGACTATTAGATGTTTTCAGTTATCTAAGCAGATAGTCATATTATAGATTTATAATGGTTGTACTAATGTTTTCACTTACTTAATTTGAAACGGCACAGAATCATAAGCATACCTAACATTTATGATGTCATTGTTGCCATTGAGCGATAAGACAAAGGTAAATTTTATTGTAAGAAAATCTCGAGCTGAACGACTGTTTCGAACATTGTCGAACATATATTCGTATGTAAAGCGGTCTCCCATTATATGCCAATATTTATATACTTATTACATTTGGAATTGTCATGTAACTAACTACCAATGACGCACAGTGTTTTATGAGACCTCATTTTCGGAACTCCCCTTTTTATTCAAAAACTCGATACATGTTTTGATTTTGAAGACTAGAGTAGAACTCCCGCGTATCTAACTTATGTAGATTTTGAATTATGATTTTTTTAAATTATGATTTTTTTATCCGGATAAAATTATCATAACTTTTTTGTACAGAGATTCTTTTTTTAATAAAACCTTGTAGCTAGTTTCATTAAAACTAAATCTTACTAAGGAATTCCGAAACTCTCACTTGTATTTAAAGATAGTTAGGTACCTATTTAGTAAATTTTTTTTGTTTAAATTTTTTTTTCATTGGTCCTATCGTAGTACTTAGGCCGAGATATTTGTATAGAGAATAGGTTTAATACTTTTATATAATCCCTTAAAATCAGCAATTTCAGACGATTAGTAGAAGGACAAAATAAGGGGTTTGTTTGTATGGTAAGTTTAGTTCCTAGTTAGACAGTGAGATTTTAATATCACATTATAAGCGCCCATTATATTTATCAAGTTTGTAGGTAAAAACACGATGTCTTATCTGTACCATGTTTAGTCACTTAAAAGAGAGGTCAACAGACCCTTGACCAGACCATGACCCTTAATTATTATTTCACCTTTCTGATACATATTGTATAGTAACTAATATAACAGTTTGCAGATTTCGTGACGAATGATGATTGAGTGAAAGTGAATGCGTCAGTGGTAATTTGCTTTCACAATATAATATAGTTTGAAGCAATCTTATCCTACACTGTTAACAGGTACATAAAATGCTCACAAATCTCTAATAAATACCTATCAAAATTCGATGGTCTCTACCTTGATACTCGTGGCTGATAAATTGATGTGAGTTCAAATTCCGAGAAACAAGTTAAACTCCTTTCACTAGTCACTACGCAAGTACATATAACACGCATGTAATATGCCATACATTTTGATGTCAATTTTCGACCGTAATGACAACCGGCTCGTTGGTCTAGGGGTATGATTTTCGCTTAGGGTGCGAGAGGTCCCGGGTTCAAATCCCGGACGAGCCCAATATCTTTTTTACTTTAAAGATGTGCTTGGGTAGCTACTGGGTTCGAATCCGGAGTGAGTGCATGAACATGTTTGTGTTAAATCTAGAATACACACTGCCTAGTTTTACGTATTAAAATAGTAAAATAAATTATGAAACAAAAAAGTACATAGGGGCACTTTTAGCAAACAATTAAAAATATTTAATAATTTGTAATTATAAAAACATGTGGCCATTAAAATATTATTGTAGGGTTACATACTTTTAATTTAAATAACACTTATAACACAAAGTTTTAGGTTAATCAGTAGGCTTATTCCAGGAGCTTCGATATTCGACTCGGAATATTTTTGGTAAACTAATTATTTAAATATTCATTATTGAGAATCGTTTTATGTTCTTAGCGTAGATAGGTACCCCGGAAAATACAAGTAAGATAATCCTTTTGTAGGGTAGGGAGGGTAACAGATCTCATTGAATTGCAAATTGTTGAGAGCTCCATTATCCGCAAACAATACCTTTGTTAATAAAGACCTGAACCTGAAACAATGAACACTTTGTAATGTAAACGACTATGCAAGTGGTTTTGAATTACATTATTATAAGCTTCGAATTTTCAAGCACTTTAAAAAACAGTTATCCTCCGAAATTGATTCAAGTCAGAATGTTACCGTCGTAAGCACTACTTACATTAGTAATAATTATTAATTACTAATTAACCAAAATTAGTATGGTGTTCTGTCGATTTAATAAGTACCTACCTATACGATTTGTTTATCTATACAAAGATACTAATATTATAAAGATTTTTATTTTTGTATGTTTGTTAATAAACTCAAAAACTACTGGACCGATTTTAAAAATTCTTCACCAATGCAAAGCTAGAAGATCCCTGAGTAACATATGCTATATTTTATTCCCGTATTCCCACGGGAACGGGCTGGTGAAACCGCGCAGAATCGTTAGTTAATTATAAATTACGTTTAAAAGTTTAAGAAAGAACAAACTAATCAGTAATTGCGCTTATTATGTTACATATTGTAGGTATAACGTAAAATATACACAACTAAATATACCTATACATAAATTGATATAGGTTTAAATAGACATTCAGAGTCGGTCTATGTCTATAATATTATACTGTACTTGTGCATATCATAATAATTAGAGCGTAACCTTGTTAGCGCCACGTGCTCACGTGCAGTACAAATTGCGTATAAATTAATTAAGGCGAATGCGATGCAGATCACGCAGCGTGCACCGTGCTCGTACTTGCAGCGTTAACGACGCCGGCTATTTCAGAGCGGGAGGAATTGCATTTCTCCCTAATTATGACAAATGGCTATGGAATAGTTATAGTGACATAACTACGATAGTTAGGCATATGCTATGGGGAAGTTTTTTGTGAATATTGATATGTTCTTTAATATTGTAGAACATTTTTTTTGCTCTATCGTCAATAGTTTTAGCAGCGCATGCGATGAAAGACATTTTATGGTTACATTTTTTACACATTATTGAACTTTTGGTAAGGATCCCTATTTTTTTCCCTCATAGTATAGCCTATGTTACTCAGGGATAATGTAGCATTCTAATAGTAAAAGAATTTTTGAAATCGGTTTAGTAGTTTTTGACTTTATTCGTAACAAACATACAGAAATCCAAAATACAAATCTTTCCTCTTTATAATATTAGTAAAGATTAGTGTAGATGTAGATTAGTATAGATATTGATTTTATAATAAGTCTTTGTTTAAAAATACTGCCAACTATTTACTTGTCACCACCTCTAATATCCACGCGTGTTCACATTCTCCCAACACCCAAATCCAAACGAGCAACGTCGTCGTATCGAACTGGGACAGACAGATGGACGGAACAAGTCAATTTGTCCGCGTCGCCCTGGGGCCGATTGATGCGGGCTGACATGCTGCACACACACACGAATGTAGATAAAACATTTCAATTAACAAAAGGAATACCCGAAAGTTCCTTAAGTATGGTGCATGTGTCATTATCAAATACCGCACCTAGGTTTGGATAGTCAATGGATTCGATTCTGCAGACCACCTAAAATTTCTAATTTTAAGCCTATCCTTCTCTATAGAATACGGAAGAAAAAGTACAGAAACACACCATAGATTATAAAGTACCTAATGTCAAAAATTTTAAAACCTTAAAATTTTGAAGTCTTATCTGTCACTTTTATCCATGACCTTGTTACATCTTTGCTAAAATTGCTAAAAACGTGTATTTAAATGCGTTATGGTTCAATTTTGTTATTTTGACATTTGTGAAATTGTAAATAAATATGGAGCTTATTTTTGTCCCTTTCCTTTCCAAAGCGGTGGAAAAGTATGGAGCTAACTTATAATTAGGAATTTTAGCTGGTCTGCAGAATCGAGTCCAATCTGCAACACCATCTCTTAAAACAAGCTTGTTTTAGAATTTCTATCTTCGTACTATGAATACCATGAGGTCCTTACTAAGCAGGCTTGTTTTAAAATAGTTTTCTGTCAAATTAAGTACCTAATTGCTTTATTTGAGCTGATTTCGGAACATTGTGCGAAAGTCGCATATGTTCACGGAGCTTCAGCCATTGACTTTATCGCATAAAAAAAGCTTAATTTAACATTAAATAACGACATTTACGGCTAGGTCAAGGGCGGTTGTTTAAATCTTATTCCTAGGAAAAGGAATGTAGGTAATATTTATTCTCCCATTGAAGAATCACTACATAGTATAAAACAAAGTCGCTTTCTCTGTCCCTATATCCCTATGTCCCTATGTATATGCTTAAATCTTTAAAACGGATTTTGATGGGGTTTTTTTAATAGATAGAGTGATTCAAGAGGAAGGTTTTAGTATAAGCATTGCACCCGTGCGAAGTCGGGGCGGGTCGCTAGTAGATAATAATCTCCTGGCCACCTGTCAGATTTTGACAAGGCACAGCGCTGTCGCTTGGCAGATTTTGTGTGATTGCCCTTATCCAAACATCGAAAGATAAGCGTTGAACCAACTGTCAAATAACAGAAACGAAATTTGAGGCGCATTTGCATGGAATAATAATATCACATATTCAGCTTTCATTGCTAACAAAAATAAAGAGAAGCAAAATTTTCCTTGCACACTGCAGTTGTTTGCTCGCGAACGAAATGCAGTCAGCAATTTGCTGAATCGATTTCTGCGGTTTATTTTGCTGGCTGGAACCGTCTCGTGGATGTTTGGAAATCATTTTATAGTGCTGTTACAATATAAACGTTGAGACGATTTTATTGTAAGAAAAGGAAATACAACTTTTGTTAACTACTTAGATACTTACTGAAGAGAATAAAGAAGGAAAATGTTTGTAACTGTTTTATTTACGCGTCCTAAACTCGCTTTCAACAAGTTTTCATTCCTTGAAAATGGTGCGACAAAATAAAGAAACAAACCGACTTTGTCTTTTAGCAACTTAGTAGGTATTTGCAAATAACGCAACTGCAATCTACCGCTTCTAGCTGCATGACTTTTCGATAACTATTAGGTAATCATCAACCCGTGACAGCCCACTGCTGAGCTAAGGGTTTTTTTTCACACATGATGAAGTATATGGACTATAATCTCCCACGCAAGCCCACCGCGGATTGGGAGATGGTGTTAGGGTACTGTCCACCTAACATTCAGAATTTTTCAAGCCACCCAAGGGTATCTGACATGGCATTAACTTCCAGTGTGCGTAAACACAACGAAAACCGGTACCAACATTTAACGGGCAGTCTAAGTCTAGGTAATATGTTAATTTTATTTCTCTTACATATTTGTACATATTCTTAGAATATTGGCACTTAATTTAAAAGAACCTCATATTAGGACAGGGAATCCTAGTTTGGGAGCCAGGTAACTAGATTTAGTGAGCATCATTGTAACATAAATGTATATTTTGTTGTAAGAGTGCATTGCTTTTGCAATAAAATTTATTATTATTATATAAAAAAAGATAAGAGGACGATTTAAGAACTTATTTTTTTTAAAGTAGTTATAAAATGTAGCACGATAGAGTCAATTGCTCAAAGCGAGCATTCACCGCGTCTATGTGTATCGCTGTATGTATCATAGATCGCCTCGAATGATAAAACACACCGAAATGTGACCATCCCCACCTTTTGAGCTTTCTGTGTGCAATAAATACTTAGTATTTATTTATCTTTAAGTCAATAAACTTGTACAAGTGAGGCTCGGTTTAGAATCCTGGCATGTACTAATGAGTTTTTTTCAAAAATACTTACGTACATATTTATTACTAGCTCGACGGTGAAGGAAAACATCGTGAGGAAACCCGCAGGTCTCAGAATTAACTCTGAGACATGTGTAAATAGACCCGGTCCGGCGATGGGCTCACCACCTATCACGTTTAGGGGTCCAATATATCTCCAGTATATCCAGTAATGGAATACCTCTGTTTATTTTTATTTTTTTATTTAATTTTTTAAACTTGTACCTACAATATTGTATACTAAACCAAACAACAAATATTTTCCATTAGGAAATCACTAGGAAATCATAAAGAACCGCAAAACAAGACTGTAAATCTTACTTTACCGATTTTTAGGAAGATTTATTTAAAAGCCAGACAGAAACGAATGGCTTTTGAAGCTTTTCGTAATTTCTCACGACAGAGCCTTTGACAAAGACTCTTACTGCTGACAAATTCGGTCACATAATTTTATTACATTGAACTGCCATGTCAATCTCTTAGTATTGTTCTCGCGGAGTCCCGTAAACTTTCTTATTGTGCCTGTTTTTGGTCTGATTGTAGTCAAATGATTTGCAATCATTGTGATTGAACACTAAAACACCAGACTGAGTTCAGTACCTTTTAACTGATAAGTTCTAAAACAAAACATTCCTTTTAGGTTCCTTCTTCTTTCCTTCTTCCTTTGCAGTCGGGTCAAGATGTAGCTTACGATACTCCAGAGATGAAGATGAATCTAACTACTTATAGGTACCTGATGGGAATTGAAAAGCTTTCAACTGAACCGCTTAGGCTACAGGCTGCGAGGTATGCTTACATACCGACATACTTACATACCTACCGGTCACCATGTCTCAAAATTAATTCTAGGATATTCAAGTTTCCTCACGATGAAGATAGTGATTAATATCTACAATAATATGTACGTAAGTTTTTAAAAAACTTATTGGGATCACGAATCAGAAGCGAGGGTTATTCTGCTATAATCATACTGCTGTATCGAAGTTTTGCGAGCGCTATATTTCCTCCTGTTCAATGAAAATACTGCATAGGAAATCTATTTACAAATGAAGATCACTATCTTCATTATATCATCAATAAAAAGTTTATTTACAAATTTGTATTACATGGACACTTCCATGTAATACAAATTTGTAAATAAACTTTTTAGGTAAGCACTGAATAATGTTCAGTTATATCATAATATTATAAGGGTACGTCAACATGCTCATTTTAGAGGTTGGCGTCAGTGTTTGTTTTCATATGTAAATTATCTTTTGGTGCTCGTTTTACGTAAATCCCACTAATTTGTGAGTTGGTGAGTAAAGTCGTCCTACAAAGGGAGCAATTAACCCCGACCTCAAAAACTGGCACGCCTGTTCGTACGAGTAAGTGCAACGAGACACACAACATTGTTAACGACTCGCCCATTTACGCAGAAAAGGTCGAAAGATCAACAAATAAAATTATCCTTCATGTGACGGCTTGACAATATTATTTTCGTAAGCCAGTAATGTGTCCTTTTTGGCTGAGTATGTGAACTAAAAGATCAATATACCTAGTGAGATTTGTGGATTTCTTAAATCAAAGACGCGACGGTGTAAATCCAAGAGTATTCATGTCTAATCACGACGAACTGAAGAAATTACCTAAATCTGACATTCGAAAAAAACAAGCGACAGTCTGGTAGAGTCACGTAGTGGAATAACAAAAGAACTCTGGATATATCCAGCGGTCGGAGCGGACGATTAGGACGATCTATTCACCTTGAGTCTGAGTAATAAGGATCTTCTTGAGTTGTGCACTTTTTATGCCCAGTTCAATAAGTATGCGATTAATTTATAGTTGCTCTATAAGGCACACGTTGTACACTTCCTAACAGAAAGATAAAACTATACACGACTTATAATTAGTGAATGTGAAACCAATACACTTAGCGGGAGGGAGCAGCGGTGAAGTAAAATGGGTGATTACGCACCCCCTGTTCAAGTGACGTACGGGGACATTCGGGTCATTACCGCGACTAGGGTGACGTGGGCTCGTACTAATGATCCTTACGTCTGACCGCGTTTGGTAGGTGTGAAGAGTCCTTAAGTGTCACACGTGTCCAAAATTATACGTTGTCCTACACTATTGTGATAAATGTCAACGTAGAGTTAGGATTAATTCCAACATTCAAAATGAGTTTACTCGGATATGAGAATATCTCACAGTGAGAATATATCACAAATATTATATTTATAATTTATTAATGTAATTTTTTATTCTACTTTCCCTTGTTATTAATATGTACTAATGATTGAAATTGGTTATACAATTATTAATACCGTACCTAACAATGTTATTAGCCCTAGTGTAATGTAGGATTATGTAACTGTTGTTTACCCCAAACAAATATATATTATTATATGTACTTACATATAAAATATGTACATAGAAAAGTATATTACCTACATTATTCTTTTTAGATAAAATCACATTCATAGCTTTTATTTTAAGCGAAGTCTCACAAATTCGGCGTGCATCATGGCTCAAAATTATTGTTGCTATGATATGCTACTTTTGTTGTAAATACAACCTTATACTTATTACTTCACAGTATAAACATCCTATTCCCAAGATGTTATGGGTGGTTAATCGAGCATGAAACTAGTTTCTGCCAAGATACCTACGTACAACTAGCTCCAAACTAATTTGAGTAAACAGAGAAATTATATAACATCATAGTGTAGGTACAAAGACCCTGGTTATTACAGCTACGACGAAAGAAGCAAATAGGAAAACTAACGGAATGTAATTTCACGAACTCGTTAAAACTTGAAATTGAATGTTGCATATTATCATAGCATTGTTATATGTTCCTGAATGCACAAGAACACACAACACCCAGTGCAACGTTGACAAATGAAACTGCTAGAAGTTATGACACGATGTATGTTTACGATAATGGGCAATATGTGTACAATGTGTCCCGAACGGTGAACGAAAAACGAATGGATAGAAAGCCGTCATCTCACTTTATTGCAATGTACGTCATGTACTATCCACCACCACCTATCACGTTTAGGGGTCCAATGTATCTCGTGAAATGTGGGTATATCCAAGTAATGAAGTACCTCTGCTGAGATTATTTATTTATTTATTTATGTACTAGGATATAGTTAGGACATAAGTAGTTCAGGACTATTATAGCATGTTCTAAAGTTTTTTAATTTGATGGGATCACCACCTGTCACGTTTAGGGGTCCAAAAATATACTGGTGAAAGGTGGGCATTTCCAGGAATGGTATATCTCTGCCAACCGTCTCGGGGATAAAGACATAGCATAGAATTTTTTTCAGATTTTGTGTTTTTGTTTGTACCTCTGACATCAATTGAAAATTAACAAAAATATTTGTTTGGTACCAGTCGTTTTTAAAATTGACAATGTTTCGTGAATGCAATATTCTGCATTATTCGACGCAGTGAAGCTAAAACGGTAAACAAAACATTTTACGAATCAATCATCCCGGAATGTTCAATCAATTTTCGTTTTCACAATAGCTTTATTGCCTGTCAACCGTAATACGACTTTATGAGTTGATTCGCAATTATAATTTTGCTGATTCAATTTCGGATATACAATAGCCCATCAATTCTTATTAATGATGCCAGATTATGAAAATGTAATTTGAAAGTGTTAATTTTTACGTAAGTATATTTTTACTCGACTGCCCCATCATATTGTTATTGTTCGATGTAGGTATGCGTGGAAGTTTATACATTTGCACAGACTGTAGGCTATTACCTGGTATTGCTAAATTAGTTATCACCTCGAAAATGTCATTGCAATCACCGTTTTTTACCAGATTACCCCAAAAGTAGAGTAACGTTTCTCAAAATTTTTACGCGTCTTTTACACGCAGTCGGGCTAGTCGGAGTGTATAAGTATGTATGTTACTAGTAGGTACTTAACTTTGAATCAGTATTATTGAAATATATATTTTTGTAATCTAATGCAGCTTAGATAATTATAAAAAGGTCGAGCGAAAGATTTCGTTTCTCCGGCGTGTATTTCAATAAAATACTTGTTTTTGAGTAATTAATTAATATTAAAGAGGGAAAGAAAAACTCTATAATTAACAAAGAGAAAATTCCGACGGTTCATTATAAGAGTAAGCAAAGATTTCAATCAAACTCGCCGAATTATATCAAGACTGTAAAGACGATGAAACAATGTAGGCGGATATATTATATCTATAAGCCGTTTAATCGAATTTTAATCTCATTAGTGAGTGATAATTGGAACTTGAGATTCTCTTAAGCACATTTCACTTAAAGAGGCAGGAGATTAGGATTGTGTGTTAACTCATTAAAATGTAATTACATCGAAGCTCTTTCCACGTTTCTGTAAAACAATAGGGGATGAAAAGGGAAGTCGCCTCGAATTGAAAAAGAAAAGTTGTTTCGTCGTTTTACAAGATGATAAAATGGATGCATTTGGAACATGTGAAGGGGAATTTTACCGTCTTGACACCACTTGGAGACTGTACAGACAGAGATACCTACGCATTAAAATTTTGATATACATAATATTACCTATATTAAAACTGTAACGAGACTGTAACGTGTCTGTACATGAAATATTTTTAGATATTTTTTTGCGGTAGTGTAGACATAGTTATCGATTTGATTTGTCTAAAGATAGACGAAATTAACCGTAC